>JALBWW010000013.1:15255776-16719986 GCA_023212625.1 Styphnolobium japonicum
ATACTACATGAGCGCATCACACGGTAGAAATCAATTATGACCTTGTCTATATGTCCATAACAGCATAACCAACTAGAGGTACCCTCTTTGGCGGTAACAACTAAGGTATATAGCAGAGAGAGGTTCACTTCACAAGTATGATTTCATTCTAACAAATACACTTCACCATCTTCATTCATTTTTTAACTTGAGTGTCGAAGTGCCTTAACAGATACCCCCATCGTTGGTAGACCTGTGAAGTCATCTCAAAGCTCGAGTTCTATTTGCTTAGGCCAAGATTATCAAACTCACGAGTTTACCTAAACTCGTGGCGCCTGTATAAACTCGACTCATAAACTCATAAGAGTTCATCTATTTCAAAAATTACTATTAAAAAAAATCATAGTACTCAAATAAAATAAAATAAAATAGCATATTCGTAATCAACATACAACATTCCAACTCCATAATAAAGCAAACAAAAGTAATAAAGTATGATAGTATAAATTAAAACCATACATAGTAACATAAATGAACAAATCATGAGTTCATAATGCTAAAACTTAAAACAATTCAAGTCTAGAATTCAAATCCTCAATCTGAAACTTCATGGCATAAAAAAAACTTCATTGGCAAAAAAAAGAAAAAGAATCAAGAAATAGAAAACACAACATAAAGGTAATGATGTCTGAACAAGAAAAGAAGCTTCACCACACATAAAAATTGAATCATGACATAAGAAAAGAGACGAGAACACCAAATCGCTCAAAAGAAGAGTTTCACAGCGGCAAAGTGACAAAGTTGATGCTTCACCATCCAAATCGCTCAAAACAGGAGCTTCACAATGGTGACGTGACAAAGCTAACGCTTCACGATGGTGAAGAACTGAAGCTTCACAGAGGCAAAGCTTCACGACGACAGATCCTCACGCAGAATGACGTCTTGAACGAGCTTCACGACAGTGATATTGAACTGAGAAGAGAGGAACTGTGAGTTTGGTTCTAAAACAAAACGATGTCGTTCGGGGGGTATTTTGTCTCAAATTAGACTAAGAACTCAAACTCGGTGATGAAGTCGCGAGTTCACCTGTGCCCACCAAGGATCGAGTTGGGAGCCGAATTGGCTTGATTTGGGGGTTAAACTTGTAAACTCGTCCGAGTTTACGAGTTAACACTAGAGTTTAACAACCATGGCTTAGGCCACCCCAGGTAGTTAACGTGAATAGTGACGCCGTATATGGGAGTTTGATAAAACTTTCCACCCATTGTCTTCATCTAGAACAACCCCCCTCTTTTAGTCATCTCCAAACATGGTTTCTAAATGAAAAACCACCCAAACAAAAAATACCCAAGAAATTTCCATCATCACAACCCAATTCACCAAGATCAACAGCTGGACCTCAAAGCGATGAAAGAATAACTAAGAAGGCAAGTAACCAACATCATCTCAGGAGGATTAGTGGGAGGAGGAGAATCAAACTCAACAAGGAAGAAACATCTCATAGCAGTCATGGCCACTTCAAAACCCACCCTCCTGACCCAACCCAAAGCCCAAAAGTCTCATTCTACTCCAGCAATAACTTTCACCGATGATGACTTTTGTGGTGCCAACCATGACCAAGATGATCTGATGGTCATCTCTGCCATCATCGCAAGCTTCCTTATCAAGAAAGTGTTGGTGCATCAAGGGAGCTCAACAGACATACTCTAGCATAACACTTTCTGGAAACTCCAGTCCCTGATTCAGATTTGAACTTATCAGGTTTTTTTAGGGCGCAATGGAGGTAAAAGATTATCTAGATCAGCCCACCACTTTGGGCACGACCCACCACGCCAAAACCTTGGGGGTGAAGTACCTAGTCATAGATTGCAAAACTCCTTACAATGCCATTCTTAGTCGACCTTATCTCAACAGCTTTGGAGCCATTGTCTCAACCCCTTATCTGACCATGAAGTTTCCCACTGACAACAAGGTTGGGATAGCACATGTCAACCAAGTCACAGCTAGACAGTGTTACCAAGCTAGCCTGATACCCAAAACCCCTCTCCAAATGCCAAGCCACGCCCCAAAACCCGTCACGAGACAGTCCTCCAACATGACCTTTCTTGATCCCGCTTAAATGACAAAACCTGAAGGATAATTGACCTCTATTTAGCTAGGCCTAAACCCTAAACAAGTCATTAAGGTAAGAGTCACGCTACCACCTAACTTAGTTCTCAAATTGATGGAACTCTTGAAGTAAAATGCCGACTTGTTAGCCTGGACACCCGCTGACATGCCAGACATAGATGTTGCATTTATCTTCTACAAACTCGCCATGAACCCAATGGTGAAGTCGGTAGCCCAGAGGAAGAGGAAGGTCAAGGCGGAGAGGCAACTAGCAAACGAACAACAGGTAAGAGACCTATTAGAAGCAGGATTCATCTAAGAGGTCACGTACACCACATGGCTCTCTAATGTGAACATGGTAAAGAAAGCAAGCTGCAAGTGGAGGATGTGTGTGGACTTCACAGACCTAAACAAGGCTTGTCCCAAGGATTCATACCTATAACTGAATATTCACAAATTGGTACACGGAACATCATGATACGAACACCTTAGTTTCATGGATGTATACTTGGGCTATAATCTGATCAGAATGCATCTCGAGGATGAAGAGAAAATTCCGTTCATCACTGATCACATTAACTATTGCTACCGGGTAATGCCTCCTAGTGTGAAGAATGTAGAGGCCATATACCAATGGTTGATGAACATGGTGTTTTCAAAGCAAAGAGTGAAGAACATTGAGGTTTATGCGGATGACATAGTGGTAAAACGCCCACGACGGGCGATTATTATGCATATTTGTTGGAAGCCTTTGGATAGCTCCGAAAACACAATATGAGGCCCAACTCGACCAATTGTGCTTTGGTGTGCAAGCAGGGAAATTCCTTTGTTTTATGCTCACGAACTGATGAATAGTGGCAAACTTGAACAAATGTCGAGCAATGATGGAGATGAGAAGTCCAGAGAACGTGAATGAGGTACCATGGTTAGAAGATTGAATGGTCTCCTTATCTCGATTTTTGTCAAGGTCCAAAGATAA
Organism: Styphnolobium japonicum; assembly: GCA_023212625.1. Lineage (NCBI taxonomy): Eukaryota > Viridiplantae > Streptophyta > Magnoliopsida > Fabales > Fabaceae > Styphnolobium > Styphnolobium japonicum. The sequence goes on from JALBWW010000013.1 coordinate 15,258,844, forward strand.
GTCCCTCAATTTCTCAAAGTGCCTAAAATGTCGAGCAAGTTCGAGTGGAGCTTAAAGTCTGAGTAGGCTTTCCAATGCCTCAAGACTTACCTATCAAGCCCACCGGTCTTGTCAAAGCCTAAAGTCAAAGAAAGCTTATACTTGTACCTATCGGTGAGTCAAACAATTGTCAACTCAATGTTGGTAAAAGAGGAGGGAAAGGGCAGAAGCTCATCTACTTCTAAGCAAAATACTGCAGGGTCTAGAAGTCCAATACTAAAAGATTGTGAAGTTGGCCTTCGATCTCGTCACTACAAGCTACAGCAAGAAGATTGTGTCCTTACATTTATAGCAACTAGGTGGTGGTCAGAATCGACCAACCGATCAAACTAATCTATCGAAATCAGGAGCTCACGAGAAAGATGATCGTGTGGTTGGTCGAATTGTCAGAATTCTGCCTACAGTACCAACCCCAAGGCTAATAAAATCATAGGTATTATCTGACTTCCTTCTTGAGTTACATAAAGATACATTAGATGAACAACCCTGTAACATTAGGGTAATCTATGTTAGCGGTGCATCCAATACGAAGGGGATGGAGCAGGTGTCGTCCTCGAGGGACAATGTGGAATCAAGATCGAGCAACCCTTGAGATTCACCTTCAAAGCATCCAATAACCAATTAGAATACAAGGCGCGTATTGCAAGTTTGTTACTGGCCAAGGAGATGGGTGCACATGAACTAAAAGTATTCAGTGACTCTTAGATGTTACCAGTTAAATGAAAGGAGAATAACAAGCAAAAGATAAGCAGCTCACGAGATACCCAACCAAGGCTGGAACCCTGACATAAGAATTCTCCAAGTTCACTATTGAATACATCTTATAAGAGTGCAAAGCTCATTCAAATATAATAAAATCAGTTCAATGCAAAACTTGTAGCACAAGTAGTTGAAGTAAGTTGTCTCCCAAAGATCCGGATGCAAGTTGATCAAATCACAATGAGTAAAAAAAAAAAGGGTTTGGATGATTACAATGTGTAAAAACATAATTGAAACTAAGCGAAATCAAATAGCAAAGCAATCAATCCAAGAAATCCATCCGAAATTTCATTTAATCTTTCATGAGCCACAAAACATGCATTTGAATTCAATTGAATGGTTAACCTAGATTTAACTGAGATATTTGCATTAAATCTAGCATTCACTACTAGGAAATCACCTAGAATTCAACTAACAATTGGCACACAAATTTACAATTGCACAATTCATGTTGGATTTATGTTAGTTTAAGAGCATGAATGTAATTAACCTAGGCTAGCAAACCTACATAACCTATTATCTTGAATTTAGATGATGAAACTATAATTAATCAATCAAAATCACATCACAATTTGTAATCAAGAACACATAAATAGAGATCTTCATTCATAGATTTAGGATCAAAATTAAGATAAGAAGAGATAATTCAATTAAACTCAAATTCAAAATTCATTACATGGACTCGAGATTAAACCAAAATTCCTTTAAGAACCTTAGATTGATATCAGAATTTATCCTTCCATGATTGCAGTCCAAGAAAGCTTGAGGAGGAAGAGAGAAAATCTAGAGAGAAAAGCCAGAGAGAAAACTCAAAAGTCTAGAAAAATGAGAGAATGATAAGTGAATCTTATGTATCTATTTCCCCTCTAAAATAAATAACTCTAAAAATTAAAATTCAAGTCTACCCTTGGATTAGTGTTAATCGTCTCCCTCTTTGCTTTAAATAGACACCTAATTTTCCGAATTTGGGCTTATGATGAGGAGGTTATGTCCAAATTACTCTAAGGAGATCTTTAGACCCTACAACTGACTTCACACACAAAAAAAAAACCATCAAAACGTTGTAGTTTTCAATAAGTGGTCTTCATTAGAGTAGAAGCATTGTGTTTTAGCTTTCCAATGGATCTGGTCCTACCTCCATGTGACTTCTATAACCCAAGTTATGATCTAATTAATGCACAGTGGTCAGGGTTCAGTGATAGCTTCCCTATTATGAATTCCAGGCCTAATGTGACCCATTAGACATCTGAATTAGCTTTGGGGATCTCCATCAAAGTTGTAGAGATCTCTCTTATTTTTCCTACAAGATAAGATTCATGATTGTTAGATATCTAGAACTCAAGTTATGCTTGAAATACATAAACAATATAAAATCTAATTAATGTTTGAAAATGCAATTAAGCCCAAATTGAGCCCAAACTTATAAAATGTGGCAAAGACCAATCAATTAATCACATAACAGGAATAAGATACTAAATGTGAGGGTTTATAAATATATGCAAATAGTATTTATCAACATCTCCCGGGATCAAAACTCGAGGGTCAACATCATCTCAAAACTTTCCAACACGAAAAGGCCTGGGAACAACAAATCTATCGTCCAAGAGACTTTTGTACTACCCATGAATTGCAGGTGCAAAGCTAATGGAGATAAAAGAATATGAGCATTCCTAGACATACCTAATATTCAAATACCTGAAGGAAGGATGAAATCTAGATAAGGAGAAAAAAAAAGAGAAAATTTTGAAGGTTGGCAAGCTTCTACATGCTTGTAAGTGAGGAGTTGTATAAAAGGGGTATTCTTCACCGCTATTGAAATGCCTCAACCATCAGCAGACAACCTAGGTGATGGCTGAGGTACATGAAGGAGTATGTGGACAGCAACACTTGGAGGCTAGTCACTCGCAACCAAGGTGCTCAAGGCAGGGTATTATTGGCCCACCATGAAAAAAGATTGCGGGGAGTATATGAAGAAATATGACAAGTGCTAGAGGTTCACGAACCTACACTTGATGCCTCCCAAGGAGTTATACACATTGGTCTTCCCTCCCCAACTGAGAGCTATCTCCATTGCATAATGGTTTTAGTTTCTCTTGCGCCATTAAGGCCTATTATAGTCCATTAGCCCTAGCACCTTGTTGACTTTAGTTGTCTTGAATCGGTTTTCAGAGAAAGACAATTTGGTTTGGTTTGATGGAAAAATATTTTACTTTAGTTCATTCATTACATTTTATAAAAAAAAAAATAATAATAACCACATTTTTATAACAAGGTATAGCCATATATTAAACTGAATTAGAAAGCTTAAACCTTAGAAGTTGAACAAAATTATTCCTTATTAGGTAATCTAAATACTTAGACCTTGCTAGTTTCACTTGACCAATCTTTAAGTGGTGCTTGAACTTAAAACTTAGAATTCTGCTAGATTTTTGTTGTTGATAGAATACATATTTCACTATATCAATCCTAATTCAGTGATCTAAACACTTATATCATACAAGTTTCACTTACGTGATAAATGCACTAAAACCTTGTTAACTCATGATAATTAAATTAAATTTCTTATATCCTTCTTGTGGATTTGAACTTAAGACGAGCAAACTCAGTTATCATCTAAGCCAACAGTGTGATGCTTAAATTTAAATTTTACGAGTCTCACTTAGTTTATCATATAATAGTAATCCATGTACTTAAATCTTGTTTCATTTCATTCATCCTAATTAGGTGATACATACACTTAGGGATAGTTTAATTGGGCTTTAAAAAAATTATTTTTATATAAACTTTTTGAAAAAAAATCCCTTTTAAAAAATTAAAGCTGTTTTTTATATTTAGATGCAATATTCAAAAACCACTTTTTATATTTGAACATTTTTCCATGATCTGAAAAATATCTTTAAAAAAACTCATTTAAGCAATCTAAAATATTAAAAAAATGTTTCTTTCAACAACAAAAAAAATAATTTTTATTCAAAAAAGTACATTCAAACTAGCTCTTAAACTTTAAAATTTTTACTAAATTAATTCTTATTTGTGATTTATCCCCTTAAAACTTATGAACTTCATTAGATTGATCCTCTAATTAGGTTATCTAAACACTTGACTATGCAAATTATAAGTGACTACCAAGGGAAGCAAATTAAAAATGTAATTCAATCAATTCATCAAGGGAGGAAAAATGAAAACCAAATAGGGGAAATATTTGTCAAGTATTTTAAATCGATGTTAATGAGGGTTGGCTTAATTGGCAGGATTGAACAACATCGATAAAAAGGTCTTGGATTCGATTTCTATTTATGATCTTTCATTGGTAGGTCATTGTAAGTACCACTATAAGCCCTCGCTGTGAAGAAATTCTTATGTATTCTAAGAGTAATACTCCACTAAAAACATAACACAAAAGTAGTGAGATTATTACTTTTAGAGTATTTAAGAATTTCTCCTCGCTGAGGCTTGTAGTATTCCCTAACCTTGGAATGGGGCAATATTTCCTATCCCTAGACTTTTTAGCACCAAAACAATTGATGGTATATTATCAAATGGCCGTAAATTAAAGAATTCACACAATCTAATCATATATAAAAAATGCATATATAGAGAATGAAAGATAAAGTATTAATTGTGTTCACATATGGTTCGAAAAGCACGAGTGAGAGAGCTAGGAAAATTAGTTGTGTTCTAACATTCTTGTACTTGAAGCTAAAGGTAGTGAATGTTCAATTATCCAATGGAAAAAAAAGAGTTGATAAATCTAATGATCTTGAATTCTTCCTGCCAAAACCAATGATAAAAGGGTGCCAAATTTACTATAAATGATAATCACTTTTAAAAAAATAGATAAAAATTGAAAATGAAAAATTGTTTCCTACACTTCTCATTTTACTAGTATTACTTATTGTCCTAACTTGTATTTTCTTTAAAAGACTCTAATGTGCGTGTTAACAACAATAAAAATCATCTTTAAATGTACCCTGCAACTTAATCTGTGATGCGTTCAAAATTCTAACAGGAAAGAGAAAGATGCTGAAGTATTTTCTGTAGTTGTGGAGGTGACTAGAGTTTTCTCTACACTCAAAGATGGGTTACACAAAGCGCAATTAAAAATTATTAATAACAAAGCCAGGTTAATTCAAGATTTTAACTCTATTGAAGAGTTTGATGAAGATTCTTCCTTTGTAGGCACTGAGGTGGGCAGGTTTTTATGTGATGAAGATGATCTTGATTCCTTTTATGTAGATGATGAAGTCATGCTTCTGGATGAATTAAGTGCCGAATGTGATTAACAGAATTTTCAAGCAAGGTGTTTTGACATTGAGGTTAATGAAACTTTTAGTTTAGGCTTCTAAGATTCCAAAAAGGGCAATACTAATTCGGAACATGATGAAGGTCTACTTCTTGATGGTTTACGGGCAAAGTTTTATCAACAAAAAGCTTAGGAAGAGTATCTTGACTTTGATGGTAACTCACAAGGAGTGAAAGAGTTTTTTCAATAACAATTTGTTGAGGTTAACAAGACTTTAAGTTTAGGATACCAAAATCCCATAAATGAAAAGAATAGTCTTCTAGGAGGTCATTTTATTGATGCCAGTTCTGAAATGGCAATTTCCTGATGTTGAAAAGTTGAAACGTTTTGGCCAAAGTGAAAGGGCATTGAATGAGGAAGTTATTTCTATTAGGCCTTTAGGCAATGCAAGTGATTTGCATGATCCACAATCACTTCTTTATTCAATGGGATAAAGTTGGTTAATCTATTGGGTAAGATGGTAATGGTGGCTTTTTCGCTAAATACCTGTAGTACAAAAAAAAAAGGTAGAAAAGGAACTTCAAGATTAGCAACAACAGTAAACTATGGAGGACACAAAGGAATTAGAAGGCTTAATGAGGTTCGTTTAAGATTCAAAGTTGTCTCCTTTTGTTGAAGGCAAATGGAGTGTGGTTTTGTGTTTATTTTGGTATTAATTTAAATAATAACAATCAAGACTATAATTTTTTAAATTGAACTGGTTGGCAAGTCGGATCAAGAAAATCGAGAATCAACCTGCTCCTACCTCAAATTGCATTTTTAAAAATCAATGTTGATCAAGACTTATTCTACTAGATGTGATTGGTTATTTTCTTTTACACTAGAGCCGCAAGCACTTGAAGAGGGGAAAGGGGTACGTGACTAATGGAGGATTGAACATCTCACATCTTCATCGTACCTAGTGTTAAAGACGAGAAATTATTATGTACTCTGAGAGTTTTATACCAATTCAATAAGAATATAACACATGGCACAAAACTTGAATGTGTGCCATCATATTAAAGTTACAAAATTATTTAATAATTTAAATAAGATTTGCACTATTGAAAGAAGTACTCTCATAGTAACAGACCATTGGCATATGATTGGGTATATGTATCAATTGAGGAGTTTATCAAAAACTAAAATTTTAGTAAAACCATTTATAAGTAAAGTCTTTCTTAAAAATGTTTCTATTAATATTTTCTTAGGTTTTTTCTACCTTTTTTTTTTTAATCAAAACTCTCTTTCCTTTGATATAGTAAGAGACCCAAATTTTTTGGATAGTGAGGACTGAGTGAAAGATAATTCATATACATAAGAAATAAATTAAAATTAAAATTATAAAATAATGAATTTAACTTTGATCTACTAAGAGTGTAATTTTTTTCATTATTATTTAATCATATACTACCACATTGTTAAAAAAAACTTAGGCTCTAAAATAATTAATATTATAGTCAAACTCTTTTAATAATGTGTCAACACAAATGAATTAAAATTAAATAATAAGATAATAACAAATAAATTTATAATTATTTTCTATACAATTTTATCAAAAAAAAATCTCTTAATGCATGTAATCAAATAATCATGTGACTATTTTATCCCTCATATGATTAAAAGAAATTTTAATTTTTTTCAATGTCTTAAATACCAAATCAATCCTTCATTTTAACTCAGTTTGAACAAATTTCTATAAACTGTAAGATAAAAATAATAAAACTATTTATAGCATTAATTGGGGATACATGCCCCCAAGATTTAGTTTGATCCCGTTTTTTCATAGGAGTCTTTTTAATATGACCAAATCATTTTAGATAAATTTTCCTAACATAGATACTAGTGTAACTTTCTTTCAAATACATTTATAGTAATGTTATTTTTTTTTATATGCCCGTTCATTCAATTCAAATATTTTCGTATCTGCTACATTTACTTATTTTTTCTGTCAAAATTATATTTATTTTTATATCTTATTTATTCCTTCTCCACGAAAATAAACAAATAAAATGCCCTAATAAATGTATGTATATCATCTAATGATTGCAATGAATTGGATCTTCTAAAGTAAGAAATATATTTTAAAAAATAAAGTGCAAAATTATAATTTTTGATAAAAAATAAAAGTTTAAAAATTTATAAAATACAAGTTTCTCAATTACAAATTATGAATTTGTGATAATTTATTTTTTTAATTTTTTATTAACTATTTTAATTCTATATATTTACTCTTTAAAGTATAGCCTCAATAATTCAAATCTGATTAGAATTAAGTAAATATTTATTTTAATTCTCTAAACATATATATAACATTACATTAAGTCTTATTTATAAATATATTAAATTAATTTTTAAAATATATATGTAACATTAAATTAATTATTTAATATTTAATATTTTTAATTAAATTATTTTTTAAAATAATATTAAATTAATTTTTAAAAATAAAATTAATAACGTTTATTATTATAAAAAACTAATTTAATGTTATCAATAAAAAAATAATAATATAATGTTACGTATATATTTAAAAAAAAATAAAATGAATGTTAACTGATTATTAGAATTTGCAAGTGTGAGATGTTACCACTTCCGGTTCCCAGTGAATCCTAAAACCTGAAACCTTCCAGACCTTATACTTTCTGGAACGTTGTAACCCTTTACCTAAAAGTCATATATTACATTATATATTTATTGTCTTTCATGCGCCATCTCTAGCAAGTACCAACCCTTCACCTCACTGTTATCTCCGCAGCTTGAGAAACGAGCCCCGTCACCTTCACAATGGCCAAAACCACCGAAATTGTGGTCATCCAAGACCCACCAAAAGAACCCAGAAACCTTTTCTCTTTTTTCCCTAAGTTCAAGTTCGAACTCCCTTTTCTGAAGCCAAACCCACCAAAAGCTGAGGCCTCTGGTGAAGGGGAAGCCAAGCCAAACGTTGTTGTTGTTGGTGGTGATCAAGGCCTAGGGAATGGGAACGAGGAGGGTCTGAAGCCGAACTTTGTAAGGTTTCCAAAAACCCAAGTGGTTGTTGTTCCTCCACCTTTGGAGGCTGAGGCTGAGGTGTCTAGCAATAAGACTTCCAATCCTATTATACTCTGGCAGGTATTGGGTTTTTTTTTTTTTCTGCAGCTGTTTTTGTGAATGTTTTGCAAAGTTATGATAGATAAATTGGAGTAATTCTTTTGACAATTTTATTGATGTGGTTGGCACTGTCTATTAGAGTTTGATTCCCCCAACCAGCAATTTTCCTTTGGTAGGCTATTTGTAAGTATTCGTTGAGTCATGTGGCATGCTGGAATGAGGCAGCCTCCCTTCTCCTAAACTTTGAATTAACACAAAAGTTAAAGATAAAAAAGATATAGTAAGTTAATTTAACAAGAAATTCGAATATTGAAGGGAAACGATTAAAAATTTTATTTTTCTAGAAGAAAAATTAACAATTGCGTTATGTTGATTGTTTAGCTAAATTTGTTGATGACCTCCCTGATTTGATGAGCCTGCTGGCATTTGGAGGTTAATGTTGTCTAAAAGAAAAATTTGTCATGGAAAATGTATCCTTTTTATTGAGGTTTGATTAGCCCTATTTGTTTAAATGAGAAAATCTATTGTGCGTGGGGCATTTGTTCTCAAGCTATTTGATCAGTAGGTAAAAACGAGGCTCTGTCAGGTGCCTTGGACACTTATCTTTTAGGCATAAAAAGGGTGGGTGGAAAGGGTCAGTATACAGTCCCTTTCTAAACTGGGAAAAATGAAGTGTATGTGGGGTATCTCACGTTTCTTCAGGAAATTAGAGAGACGCCCCTCACTTCATTCATGGATGAAGATTGGCTTGGGATAGAATCAATTACAGCATTTGATATATTGCCCTGCATAATTTGCGTGATTCTTCAGATATTCTGTCTCAGTGCTATTTTTGAAAGTGTTAGAGATTTAGGTAATTAATGCTTTTTATTGCTCTTGATGGCTATTGCATTTTCAACGCCAGGATTGGTAAAGAATCAAAATCTTTCATTTTGTCTATGCAAGGTTGTCAAACTTGCGAGTTTCTTAAACTTGTGCAGCCTTCGTAAACTTGGAAGAGTTTGCTTACTTTAAAAATTATAAAATAGCATATCCATAATCAACATTCAACATTCCATCTCAATAATAAAGCGAACAAAAGTAACAAAGTGTGATAGTACAAATTAAAACCATAAATAAATGAGCAAATCATAAGTTGATAATGCTAAAACTTAAAACAACAGTCAAGATCAAGAAGTGGTCATGGAGGTTTGAAGTGGTCTTCAATATGGTATGATGTACTCCTAGAAACGCTAGCAATTTTATGACCGCATGACTCAAGCTAGGTAACTGGAAATGTGTTGGAGGCAGCCTGTATACAGTTTAAGGCTAGCTTAGAAATGGGCGGAGTGTGTGGTATTAAAATTTGGAATGATGTCAATTAAAGAGGCAGTTGTTTTGATTCAACTAGTTGTGTCTATATGAGGGATGGAGAAAATTTGCATTGATTTTACATTTTTACTGTTTGACATGAATACAATAGGATTTGAATGATGAAAAGATTCTCCATACCCACGATGGTTCCCCTCATACTATCATGTTGATTTGGGGCCTTCATGGGGTCCGTTTGTTTCTTTCTAAATCCTTTTCATCTTTTGTTTTTGGCAACCTATTGTCTATGTAACACCACATAAAATAGCCACAAATAATAATTTTTCTCAAGCAGCATCATAAGGTCATTATAGGCACAAACATTAGAAACAACGAAGTTGTCTGTTCATAATATGATTGAGAATAGGTTTTTATGAAACTTCATGGTTAACAATATTGACTAATATCTTACTGAGAAGGATATATTCATTCTGGTATTTCTTGAAGTACCATATGTATTTGGATAATATTATGTATGGTTTGGTTGCCTGGGATTAATGACCCGCCCATCCTTACCTATCAGCATCACCAGAGCTGGAAATCCCCACCCAACCTACTGTGGCTGGGGGATCTGACCCCAATTCACCCCATTTGGGTAGTTCCCCATGGCGATCCATCTTCATGGGAAATTTTTCCATCACTACCATTGGCTCCAATAACTTCCCATCTGCCCCTACACTCATGTACACATTTGTCAAGCAGGTTGACAACCAGTCAAGTGTTTTGTGGGTGGGGGGGTAGTATTTATGGATAAATTGAAAGATACTGGAGATAATAAAAGTTAGTGGTTCTAAAAGACCCACTTCTGTCAAATGTGAAACGGGTTAGAATAACCAGATTAAGACCTTTTACTCTGATTATCAATTTTATTAAGTGGACAGCTTGATGGTGTTATGGTGAAGTTTGAAAGAAAAATCCCTACGGCTTTGTTTGGATTATGAGAGAAATAGAGTAGAAAGAAATAGAGTAGAAAATGAGTAGATTTTTAAGTTGTTTGGATTAAGAGAATTAGGAGAGAAATAGGAAAGAAAGAAAATTAAATTTTGTTGTAAATACATATTTGCCCCTATTTAGTTATTTATAAAACAACAAAAAGAAGGGTATATTAGTCAAATTTCCATCCCTACCCATTTCTTCTCTATTTCTTTTCATTTTAGGAGAGAAATGAAAAATTTGTGGGACCCACCATTTTTTTTTTCTTTCTTCTCTATTTCTCCTCTAACCAAACAAGAGAACTTCCTTATTTCTCTTCTATTTCTCTCCTCTCTTCTCTATTTCTCTCCTACCAAACAAAAGCTACAAGAGATCACACGGATGATTCTCCTTTCTCCCTCTCTAACTAGAATCAGTAATATCTTTCTTATGAATTATAAGCATGGTTTACGACACTAAAAACAAATATGAATCCAATCTTTCCCTGTATCATATTGCTGCATTGTACCTGATAATTTATTCTTGGACATAAAGGAAATGAATATTAATAACCCTTGAAAGAGCCACAGTTATGACGTACTTTGTACCTCTCTCTCTCTCTCTCTCTCTGCATGATATATGTAAGTATGAATGCAATTGATTGTGTGCAAACCAAGGGTTTGTACTTTGCAGGCCTATTCAAACACACAAGTGGGAATTCTTTTACCCTGTTTATATTATTCTCCCTGTATATTTAGATCTTTCTTTTTCTTGTTTTCCTATATGATCCTTGTCCTTTCTCATTCCTAACATAAGTTAGAATATTGCATTTTAACCTTAATATGGTTTTGGGGTGAGAGTAATGAACTTATATCAAATCTGATGGTCTTTTTGGTATTATGATGGTGCTCAGCTAATGAGGTTATTATTTTCTTTGTTGACAAACATTAATCAAATTGTCTGTAGTTCTTTGTTAATTTGGTTTAGGTTATTCTTGGTTTTGTTTCATATCTTTCTTATGCTGTAATTAATGGATATATTAATTCTCTGATTCATTTCTTTTCCTATTTCTTCTACTAATAATTTTTTTTAAATGAAAAATGTCATAATATCTTCTGAAGCTAGATCTCTCCAGCAATCCTTGTTACTTAAAAGGAAAAAAAAAAACTGCCAAAGGGCTAGATTTTCATTTTGTTTGTTGATTTGACTAAGTGGGATATCCCATAATGACCTAGTCTTGAGGCAAGATATTTTGTGAAAGCGGTTGCCTAGCCTCCTTATACTATAGTGATAACTCTATTTTCATTTTCTTACTAGGTTACTTAACTTACTTTATTTGATTCTAGGTTTATGCATTAGGAGGGATCATTATTTCTAGATGGATTTGGGCAAGGTGGAATGAGAGGAAGGCTCGAGGGAGGTCTCCCAATGATGAGAGGCCTAAAGGAGGGCATTCTGATGATGGTCGGTCTTCAGACAATGAATAGAAATTTTCATTAGTTGTATAGAGTGCAACTTAAATATTTTCACATTCTCTATATGAATGTAAAGTTGTTTCATTTACTTAAAAGAGCCAAATGTTGTAGCAGATTGTCTTTCTTGTTTACCAAGAGGTGATAAATATTTGCTTTATTTTCAAATGATGGCATTGATTCTTTCTTTTAGACTCAAATCCTGCGTCCTTTCTTCCTGTCATCCTATTTTATTAGTTGGATGAGATTGGAGACAGGGAGAGGGGACAGTAGATTTGAACCCTTTTCTTTGCAGGCAGGGATGGTAATAACAGTCCCAAACTTCTAGAATTCAGAACAACCACCTCAACTATTTCAGAGATTTCTTGGAGGTGTTTAACCTCATCATCATATTAGCACCAACTCTATTTGTGTGGCTTAATTTGAACCTAAGAAGGAATAATCAAAGCAGATTCCCATTTTGTAGATTCTATCAAATATATGGCAACGTAAGAGAATTAGCTTTAGAGATGGCTAATTCAAAGGGAAAATTAACTTGAATTGGGTTTCGTTATGATGTAGCACAAGTACTATAAGCAAGGCAAAGATTTGATGAGACAAGGTTAGTATGCTGTAAAGAATGGAAGGATGGAATTTTAGCCAGAATCAGAATTAGGCTTCTCAAAAGAGTTATGATTGAATTGCAAAGCCACAATGTACCATTTGGATTGAGGATTGAGTATGTGAGCTGCCAAAAGAAAAGCGATAACAAACCTTAGGTCCATAAGTGATTAGTTCTTATTTTCACTTTTTGTTCAAAATTATTAAGTGCAGTTTAGAATTGGGACAAGAGGAATAAAGCTTTGATGGATTCTGCAAAATTTGTATACTGACATGTATTGTGTGTTTATGTGTTTAAAATTAAATATCGCATATTATAGATTATTCCTAAAAGTGATAATAAACTTATTTTCTTTAATTGGTTTCAATGAGAAATACTGACTTGAAGGGTGTGCCCACCGAGAAGAATATATGCAACAACTACACCATAACATAAGAAGAGTTGAGGAGGGCCAACGTAAAATCTCCCCCATCTTGGTCCTGTAAAATCAAAACAGCACGATTTGTTAAATACTTCCAAAACAAAATAAGACATTTGAAAATAAATAGAGAAGTAAGGTTATCGCATAGGATGTGATTTATAACCCGTTTGTATTAGTTTTTTTAAAAGTAGAAGTGTTTTTTTGAAGTAATAAAATAATTTTTTTAAGAAGTTAAAGAGTTCAAGCTTTTAAAAAAGCACTTCATGTGTAACGGTTTTTTTTAAAAGTTTGAACTCTTTAACTTATAAAAAAAATATTTTTATTACTTAAAAAAGTACTTCTACTCTAAAAAAAAGTTAATACAAATTAGCGAGAAAATATAAACACACCACTCTTTTTTTTTTCTTTTCTTTATTTAGACAAGTCTATTTAAACAAGGTTATTTACATTGGATGCGATTTTAATGTAGACGAAAACAGAAGGAATTGCATTCTCTTCACCAAAAAAGTTGGTTTTTTTGGGGGGGGGGGGGGGGGTGGGTTGGGATTGCATCGATCGCTGTGTTCTCGTATTCCTTATTTTGGATGTCGCACCAATGTTATTTTCCTTATTGATAGGGGTACATTCATGTGCTCTGGAAGCAATGTACTCGTATTTCTCCTTCCTCTCACACACATACTTTCTTAGTACCCGGTCAAGGAAACTGCTGTGACCTATGATGTTCTCATTCACCATATATAGCTATAATATATATATAGATATAACAACAATTTTGGGTTCCAGAAATAGATTGTGTAAAAATCATGATGTACTAGATATGGAATTTACAGGAAAAATATGCACAAAAATTGAAATAGAGAGATTTTTATTTTTTTTCATTCGTAAGTTAAGAATATAATATTTTCATATCAACTTTTATGTTAAATAAAACTAATTTCTGTTTTAAATATACATTTCTTACATAGACATGGTGTATATACATTTACATTAATATTATTATTATTTTCATATTATATATATATATATATGTTTGATAGAAATTAACTTACTTCAAATGTAAATTTTATATACTTATTGCTCAATAATTTTTTGTAAAATGTGAATTTAATTAATCCAATCATTGAATCATATGATATTATTTTAATGATCATGTTTACCAAACTTTAGATTAATTAGACATTCATAGCTATCTAATCTAATAGTATAAAATTTACTTATATTTTAAAATTATATTATACGTTAAAATAAAATAATATAATGAAGTATTAAATAGTTTTTTAATTGTAGTAGGTTTGATCTATCTTATGAGAATTTTTAATTCAACATTTACAAAAAAATTATTAGATAGTGGAAATGTATCAAAAACTTATACATAATATAAGTGGATTCTTTCCTCTCTCTCTCTCTCTCTCTCTCTCTCTCTCTCTCTCTCTCTCTCTCTCTCTATCTATCTATATATATATATATATATATATATATATATGGGGAGGGATCAATTTATACTGGTGTAAGACTTGATCACTCTTACACCACTCAATAACTTTTTATTGAATAATTTTCTTACAAAATCCACTGTTAGATTGAAAGTTTTTATAATGTAGATCATTTATGTCAAATTTTGAAAAAATTGAATATCAATAAAAATTTAATCAAATAGTTTATATTTTCATATATTTTAATACTTTATATTACATTAATTTTGATGTATATCAATTAGTCACAAAACAATTTCGAATTAATGTTAAATTTTATAGGTATGATTTACATGATAAAAACTTTCAATCTAATAGTGAATTTTGTAAGAAAATTATTTAATAAAAAGTTATTGAGTGATGTAAGAGTGATCAAGTCTTACACTAGTGTAAATTGATATCTCCCCTATATATATATATATATATATATATATATATCAACTTACATCAATGTAAGACTTAATTACTCTTACACCACTCAATAACTTTTTATTAGAAAAATTTTTCACAAAATTCATCGTTTGATTTAAAGTTTCTATTATGTAGATCATACTTATAAAATTTCACATGAATCTGAAATTATTTTATAATTTATTGATATATATATATATATATCAAAATTAACATAATATAAACTTTTAAAATATATGAAAATATCAACTATTTGATTAAATTTTTATTGATATATATATTTTAAATTTGACATAAATTATTAACATAATAAATAATTATAATTTAACAGTTAAAATAATAAAAAAAATATTTAAAAAATTTATTAAGTGATATAAATTTATATATATATATATATATATAATACCGATTTTATTAATTTTATTATAGTATGTTTTGGATTAGAGTAGTTTATAGAAAGATTTGAGAAGAAAGCATCTAGTTCTGTGACACCAATGCCATTTCCCTTGTTGGGGTTACATCCGTGCTTTAGAAGCAATGTACCCATATTTCTCCTCGCTGTCTCACACACTTTGTCAGTACCCGAGGAAACTGGTGTGACCTATGATGTTCTCCTTATAGCTAGAATATATAGATATAACAACAACTTTGGGTGCCAGAAATGGATTGCGTAAGAATCATGTTGTACTAGATATGAAATTTACAGGGAAAATATGCACAAAAAGTTGAAACAGTCACATCATCTGATATGTACATATTTTTAAGATATTTTAATTTTTTTAATTCGGAAGTTAAAAATATTTTCAGATTCGAATGAAAATATTTTTTAAAAAAAATGTGCATTTCTTACATCGGCATGATGTATATACATCTATATTATTTTTTCATACTATATTATATATACATATAAAGTTAAATACGCATGGAGAGAAAAATAATTTTTTATTTTTTATTTAAAATAATTATAAAAATAAATAAATAAACATGATTAAAATATTTTATTTTATTTTATTTTTAAAAAATTTTAAATAAAGAAAATATAAACTTAAAATGAAAAAATATCACTTTCTTTCTTTTTCTTCTAAACTCCTTTAATCAAAAACTCACCAAAAATACCATTCATTTTTACCATATAAAAATGTTGGGTGTTTTACTTTTTATATGAATATAGATTTTTTTTATTTATCAAATTACAATTTATTTGTTTTTATGCATCAACATGCGTTAATATATGAAATATATTTAAGTGAGCTGAGTCAACTTCCCTAAAAGAAATGAAGAAAAATCATCCTAGAAACCACTGTGAGATGAGCCGATTTTCTTAAAAAATGAAAAGAAAAATGCATTGTTCTTCTTAGAAACTACCTTCCACGAGGGCGATATGTGATCTTGAAAATGAAAATAAAATAAGTTTCAAGTCGAGGAACAGCCTACACTCAATGTGGTATTCTAACAAACAAATAAAAATATATATATTGAAGCTTATGGTTCTCCACAAGTTGTAACTTTGCATTATTTCCTGGTCGTTGGCAGCAGATACTTCAGCTATATTGATACTTGGTAGAGAGTAAGTGTGCATGTGAGTTTGCAGGGTGTGTAAGTGTACAAGTGAGATGAGTGTACATGTGAATTGTATATAAGTGTGTCTTCAGGCAGTGTAGTGTGCAAATGTGAGTGCGTAAGTTAGTATGCAAGTGTGAGTGCATAAATGCAACGTGCAAGTGTGATTTTATTTCTCAGTATGTGTTCAAAGAGTGAGTGAGTGTGCAAAATTAAATAATAAGAAATGCAAACAAAACAACGCATTTCAGTACATAAACATGAAATAGCTGTAATTTAGTAAATTAAAAAAATGCTATATTCATATAAGAAAAATTAGAGCTGGCAATGAGTCGAGCTGGCTCGTGAGTTAATCACGGCTCGGTTCATTAATAGCTCAATAAGCTAGGCTCATGAGCTAATGAGCTAAGCTAGAGCTAACAATTTTGACTCGTTTAGTAAATGAGCCGAGCTTGAGCTTTTATATATTCGACTCATAAGCTCGTGAGCCAACTCGATATATATATATATATATATATATATATAACAAACATTTTTAATATAATATTTATAAATATATATAAATATTTGACTTTTATTTTAAATTTATTAAATTATTTTTAATTAAATTATTTAAGTTGTTTCAACTTTGGGAATGGAATGAGAAATCTGCATTCAGCACATAGTTATAAGTTTTTTTTTTATATCAAAAATATTATGTCTTTGTTGTAAGTAATGAGCAATATAAAACTGTAGAAATGGAGTGAGATATCTGCACGTAATTATAAGTTTTTTGGAGAATGTTATATAAGTGTTTTTTGTAAGTAATGAAATGGTGCTGGTAAATTGAACTTTGTTAGGAACCTATTAGTCATAATTCTCTAAAATTATGGTGGCTGTTTTATTTATGTTTGAAGACAATTGTGGTTGTTTGGTTGGAGTATACATTTTGCTGTTATGGTTGATTTTAATGTTTTAAGTTAAATAATGGTGTGTTAATATAGATTTTGAATTTGACTCACCGAGCTTGAGCTGCTCGTGAGCTCATAGTGAGCCGAGCTCGAGCCAAGAAATGAGCTCGTTTTCTTATTGAGCCCGAGTTTGAGCCAAGCATATTGTCATCGAGCTGAGCCTGAACCAGGCCTAGCTCGGCTCAGCTCAGCTCAACTCATTGCCAGCCCTAAGAAAAACCCACAAAAATGTTATAAACATCAAACAATAGGAAATATAAACAAAACAGAAAAATATATATCCCCTTTTGTAATTATTATTGGGGCAAAACTATGCAGACTTGAAGGGTCCTCTATTATTATCTAATTTTCGCCTTATAGCAAAACAAAAGAGAGTTGACTATTATTGTACGCAAACTACTACACCAAAGCATATCAAGCAAAGACAGTTCTTCTACTCAAGGAGAAAAGAAAGCCAAGCGTTTCATCAATTTAGTAGCATTCTCAGATTCTGAATTGAACAAATGATAAACATGACCCTCCTCTTTTATCTTCATACAGTTCCAGTGATCCTTGCCACCCACTCTTCTTCACAGCCTCATAATACCAAACCCCTCTGTCCCTCAAGCTATCCTTGCCAGCAACACACACAATAATTCTAGAACACCCAAGTCCGTCCAAGCTAGGTGCCACTGGAGCCATAGGGTTGACCACAGGGTTACCAATCCCACCTAATGCAGATGGGTACACCAAGTTCCAAACCAAATGGCTGATGTTCTGCTGGGCACTTATAACGGGTTCTGACCCAATTGGTTGTGAGCTGCAGAAGAAGGGATGAGATAAAATAGCTCCTAGTATCTTAACACCACCAGGTAAAGCCTCATTCCCAGCACGCATGACCATGTTATGCGCAATGTTACCTCCAGCGCTATCACCCCCTATAAAAAACTCTGTTGAAATCACCATGGTTGATCAACCATGGCTCTGTGTTGGTGGGGTTTTCGGTAGAATGGGAAGAGACCCATTGGAGTGCAGCCCAGCAGTCATCGTAGCATGCAGGGAGAAGGTGCTCTGGTGCGAGCCTGTACTCCAAAGAAACAACTATGACGTTTGATTGGGGTACGAAGGTGTTGAATTGAGTATGGTATAACTGGGAGAAAGCAGATTCAAATAAGAATCCACCACTGTGCAAGTAGACCAAGATTGGAACCTTCTGAGCTTGATCTTGTTCCTTGGATTTGGTGAGCTTTGGAAGGTAAAGGCGAGCGGACATTGTGGGGTTTTGTGAGATGACAATGTCTTTGTATGAGAGTCCAGTTTGAGGATCATCAAGCATTGGTGGCACGAATGGTGATGGTAGTGGTCGTTCCACGGTGCCATCATTGAAGATACGGATAAAGGTACCAATCTCAGTAACTATCTCTTTGATAATGGTGGTGGAGGTGGTGGCTGTTGTGGAAGCCATTTTAATTCAAGGATGCAGAAAGAGTGCTTGAAAATAGAGTGGTAAGCTTTGCACGACAGAAAGTTGGCTGCAATACTTGATTTGATTGGTTGGGAGAACTTTGACGTGGGGGAAATGGATTTGGTGATCAACTGAGTCTGCATACTTTTCTATATTAAGCCAAGAAACTAATATAAAAAATAGTGGCATTTCTCTTAAAAGAGGAAAAATGTTACATCTTTTTTTAATAAAAAAAATAAGCCTACAAATTTAAATTCTTAAAAGTATTGAATGCACGTACCATTTTAAAGTTTTTGGCTAAATTTTTGAAATAATTATTATTTTTAAATTAAAATTTATTTTATTTAAAATTTATCTTTTTTTATTTAAAATAGGCAAAATTAATTATAAGTTAAGATTATTTTTTTATAACTAAAAATAGTTTTTTCTATAAATATTTATTTTAAAATTTTAATTATTTAATTTCATATTATTTTAAAAGTTTTGAGAGATAAATATTTATTTATCCGTAATTAAATAAATTTTTCAATTATTTCATATATTTTTTTATAATTTAATACATAAAAGTGATTTTTTTTATATAATCCAAACAAAACTATTTATCTTAAAATTGATTATGAATTAACATATCCAAATATAAATTAATTTTCTCATAATCGATTTTCTTAAAAATCAATTGTACATATAATCGATTTTTAACATAATCTTTTTTTCACAGCTAATCCAAACACACACTAATATTTTTTCCTTAAATAATTAACGTCACATTTGGATAAATAGTTTATATAAGTATTTATTAAAGTAGAATTATTTAATAAGTTTTACTATTATAAACTCTATATAAAATAAGTTAAATAGAGTTTGAATAAATACTTTGAAAAACACTTTTCATACAATCTTTAAAAGAAATTTTAAACATTTGAGTGATATGCTATAAATTGTGTCAATATCTTAAGATCAATTTTGTAAAAAAAATATTTTGAAAGCAATTAGCCTCTAAGGTATTTTTAGCTTTTGCAAAAATTTATTTTCATAAGCTTAAATTTTTAACTTATGAAAATAAGTTCAAAACAGCTTATAAGAATTTCATAAGCTATTTTAATAAATTCATCCAAACAAAATAAAAATACTTTATTAACACTTATTGTAATAAATAATCTCAAATAAATTACATATAAACATATTCAATTAGAGGCTAAGAAGATTTTTAAGCTGATTTTTTTAAGAAATTTTATGAAGAAGATTTACCATTTCTTTCGAAAGAGGAAAAATATTGAATTTTCTTTAAAAAAATATATATTAAATGAATCTCATTATTACCCAAAGACCGAAAGAAAAGACCAAAGGGACAAGTTTTGAGACTCTTAAAATATTAAATGCACATGTCCCTTTAGTTTTTTTTTTTTCATTTCTTTCATTTATCTTAAAAAGGAGAAATGCTAAATCCTCCTACTTAAATACTAAAAACAGAAAAGAAAAGTCTAAAAAAGAAAATTTTTAAACTCTTAAAAACATTTAATGCACTTACATTTTTAGTATTTTCTTTCATTTATCTTAAAAGAGGAGAAATGCTAAATCCTCCTACTTAAATACTAAAAACAGAAAAGAAAAGTCTAAAAAAGAAAATTTTTAAACTCTTAAAAACATTTAATGCACTTACATTTTTAGTATTTTCTTTCATTTATCTTAAAAGAGGAGAAATGGTAAATCCTCCTACTTAAATACTAAAAACAGAAAAGAAAAGTCTAAAAAAGAAAATTTTTAAACTCTTAAAAACATTTAATGCACTTACATTTTTAGTATTTTCTTTCATTTATCTTAAAAGAGGAGAAATGGTAAATCCTCCTAAATACATAAAAAGGCAAATTGACTCTTAAAAACATCACAGGCATTTTTAGTTATTGCACTATATATTATATTATATATTTTATGATTAAATTTTTAATGGATTTTCACAATAATGTCCTTGCCGATGCTCATTATTAGGTAAAATATAATAGGTCCCTTACCTTAACTTTTGTTTAGTTTAAGAGAAATTAGGAAGAAAGAAAATCGAATAAGGAGAAAATGTACTTTTCTCTTATTTAGATGTGAAGAGAAGACTGTGAAGAAAAAAAAAAGAGCGTGGGGCTCACTCAAAAGAAATTTTCGCAGGAGTGGAGAGAAAATGAAAAAATAAGCTCACATCTAACTCTCAGCTTCTCTCTCATCGATGCCAAGAAGACCACTGCAGCTACTCCACTTGTGCCAGTTCTTAGAAGGACTCCAAGACAAACCACAACCTTCTTTATCATGGCCTCGCAACCCCAAATCAGGGTCGCAGCTAGTCATTGTTGACTTCTCTTAGAATTTGGGTTTGAGCTTAACTCAATCCCAAAAGCTAGCTCTAGGAGTAAGGGTTGTCCCCCATTTATAAACATTGTTCAGGTCATATCACTATCCAATGTGGGACTCTCAACGCACCCTCCTCACGCCCAGGACTGGACATCTGGAGCGTGAAGTTTGCGAGGCTGACATCTCATGGCGCCAACGAGAATCTCGATAGGCTCTGATACCATCTTAGAATTTGGGTTTGGGTCTAACTCAACCCCAAAAGCTAGCTCTAGGAGTAAGGGTTGCCCCCCATTTATAAACACTATTCAGGTCATATCACTATCTAATGTGGGACTCTCAACACTTTCCAAATTTTTTGGTAGTATCGAACACAAAAACCGAACTAACACAACAATTTGCGAGATTTATACGGTTGCACCAAATTTCTGAGAAATGGTAACAATAATAAATTGAGTTGAGCCCCTTGAAATATGGCTACGAAGGTATTAGTGTTTTAAATTACAATTGTAGTTATAGTTCTGATGTGATTGTATAAATTATGAATAATTGTAAAAAAATACGGTTGATACAGCTGTAATTGTGGTTGCTTTGTAATTGTGGAAACATCTAAAATTGTAATATTACGACCACAATTGCGGTTGCAGACCATCATTTAAAACCCTATATGGGACACTGAGAATGAGTTGCATCCTCCGTTTCTGAGCATTTAAAAAACAGGCACTCCCTATAGAGATGAGAGTGTGCATTGTGCAGTGAACATAGATGGGTGAGCTATGCTTTTTTGTTTTTTTTGTACACATTGCTTCAAAGATTAAATTCGGAACAAAATGCTTATGACTGAATCTTTCTTACTCAGACCAACACAAGTTGGTATCCAGCTGGTATCCAGCTTTTATTCCAATTCCAAATATCATTCAAATTAATTAATTAATTGATTATAGACATATTTTTTTTGGTAATTAATTGATTATAGACATATTTATTACATTACTTTATGATAATACGTGGAGTATACTTGGTGCTTTTAATGTTTTGAATTTCTTAGCATGAATCATCTATTAAACTCAAATAATATTTTATATTATGAAATCTAATTTTTAATAGTAATTTTATGATAATTAAGAAAGAGTTGATATGTACATTTATAAAATAATCAAATACATAAGAATAAAGCCTAATTAATGACTGACATTTGCATTAAGGACTAAATATTTTGGTGAAAAAAATTCAATATAAAAATAATACATAATATTAGTGGAACAAAAATAAATTATTATATATATATAGGGTGAGAATCGATTTACACCAAGTGTAAGTCTTGACACACTTACATCGCTCAATAAATTTTGTAGAATGTGAATTTAACCAATCCAACCGTTGAATTGAAAGTTATCATAAGATAGATCAACATCATAAAATTTCTTATAATTAAAAAATTATTTGATACTTCATCGCATTACTTTATTTTAACGTATAGTATGATTTTAAAATGTAAGTAAATTGTCTACAATTAGATTAGATAAGTATATATGTCCGATTTATTTAAAATTTGGTATGCATGATTATTAAGATAATAACATATGATTCAACGGTTTGATTGGTTAAATTCACATTTTACAAAAAATTATTGAGTAGTGTAAGTATGTTAAGACTTACACTTGCTGTAAGTGGATTCCCACCCATATATATATATATATATATGGAGGGATCAACTTATACCAGTGTATTTGTCAAAAAAAAAAACTTATACCAGTGTAAGACTTGATCACTCTTACACCACTCAATAACTTTTTATTGGATTACTTTCTCACAAAATTCACCATTAAATTGAAAGTTTCTATCATGTATATCATACTTATAAAATTTTATATTAATCTGAAATTATATTTGTAACTCATTGATATATATCAAAATTAATGTAATATAAGCTATTGAAATATATGAAAATATAAACTATTTGATTATATTCTTATAAATTTGACACAAATGATTAACATGATGGATAATTATAATTTGACAGTTGGATTGGTAAAAGGTATACTCAATAAAAAATTTATTAAGTGATGTAAGTAAATTAAGTCTTACATCAATATAAGTTGATCATTTCCCTATATATATATATTATACGTTTTGAAGTGTTGAATATTTTTTTAAGTGAAAACAAGTTAAAGTAGATTTTGTCTTAAATAAAAGTCTATTTTGAAAAGCACTATTTTTAGCTTGGCTTATTATTTAAATAAATTTGTATTTTAAACTCAACTTAACTTTTTATGAAAATATAAAAGCTTAACTTGAAAGTGTGAACACCTTATTTAGGGTATTTAAATTTTTTTTAAAATAAATAAATTGTAAAAATAAAGATAAGTCAAAAAAGAAAAAAAGAACAAATAACAAAGAAAAAATAACAAAAAAGCCCTCTCCAAATTAAATTTCCTTAGTCTAATTTCCAAAGTGAAGTTTCATTTTTCAATTACCTTATCCTTAGCCTAATCTTTAAAAACATAAGTAAACTTATCTTATCTAATTTTCCCTATGATCTTATTCTAAAAATTCTAACTTGAACATATAAATAAGAAGAAGAAAAAATACAAGCTGAGAAAGAAGAGGAACACAAACAGGCTGCATCTAAAAAATAAAAAAAATAAAAAAAAAGGAGAGATTGACGTTGAAAAGGGGTCCCAGAGAAATATAGAGGGCAAGATTTTTTCAGCGATGATCGGACCGGTCAGTGAGATCGGTTGGATCGTGAATTGGGTCTTTATTTGATTTTGGTTCAAGGTTAGAATCGGATTCATGGTTAAACCGAGTTGAACTGGTCAAAATCGGGTTGAACCGGTCCTCTCTTTCTTTTTTTTAAATTTTTTTTAATTTCTTAATTACTTAACTACTCAACTGAGAGTGATATAAGGCTTAATAATTGAAATCTCAAAACCTTATTATGTATTTTATTATTGATAATGTGTGTTATGAGTCATGTATATGTATATTTATTTATTTATTTATTTAATATATAATTATCACACCATCTCATTTAACTAAACAATTAAATTGATTAAATTGATTGAAATGAAAACTTTTTTAACTTACTGTACGGTACTTTACCGACATTGGATTTTTTAAGAACTTGATTGATGCAAAGATCGCGAATCTGAAGGACACAGGGAGACGAAGGACGGTAAACCTTGATCCCATCAAAAGCAGAGGAAGCACTCATCAGACCAACTAAAGTGACAGGGGTAATGATTGGTTGGGTAACTTTTCATGCCCTCTAACTCCTTTCTTAATTTTTTAGTAGCCTTTCCTTGCTTGTTTATACAAACGTCTTTATTAGCAAATAGAATGACTATTCTTTTAACTATAGTTATAAAAATTACACGACATTGATAGCTGGATCAGTGAATTGATTGAATAATCAGTTCGAGTGATTAGTTGGATTAGATATATTTTAAATTTAGTCTGACTCAACAGATTTTGGATAAAAATTAGTGACCCAGTTGGTTGAACCGGAACCGGCCAGGTTACAAAATTAAAAAAAAAATTTTAAATTTTAAAAGTTCATAACTTTTGACTTGTTTGTTCGATTTAGACTAATTATATATACATTTCATATAATTTTTCAAAATTTATGCCATGATAGTCCTAATGTTTCAAAAAAAACTTATTTTATGAATTATAAGTATTTTAATGAAAATATTATGACCTTTTTTTTATGAATTAAGGATTAAACTCTTTTTTCCTTAAAAGTCATATTTTCTCTCAAAATAAAGATATTTTAGTTATTTATAATGATAAATATCATCATATGTAGCATGTGTGTATATATATATATATATATATATATATATTTAAATATTTATTTAATTTTATGTAATTCGACCAGTGACCCACTGGTTAAACTAGTGACCAATTAACTTAGTACTCTAACTGAATTAACTATTGGTTTGAGTTTAATAATTATGCTTTTAACCAATGATCGGTGGGTCCTTCTAGTCTTAAAGCAAATGGTCATTCATAAATCCACTCTCAAACCTTATTTTGTTAGCAGATAATTTTTGTTTTTATTTTTTTACAAATTGTTTTGTTAATTATTATTTTTTATCAAATAAGAAATTAGTGGTAGATTCCATTTTTAGTAATTTTTTAACCGTTCTATTACGATCATGGCAATTCTATTATAGTTTTTCATATTATCAGTGTAAGGAACGAGTAAAGATATAAACTCATATTTTATCCGAAAATGCTTGGATGCAACAATGCAAGAAATAAATGCACTCATGCAAAATGTAATGAATGACAAAAATTAAAAATGTCCAAAATTAAATGACAAATGCTAATGTCTCTTAAAGCATGTTAATATCACCCAGTTTCAAAAGACAATAATATGAAGTATTGAACAAAAATAACAAGAATTTAAAATGTAATAAGTCGAAGTGGTCAAAAGTAAATGACAAGAATTTTAAAATATAATGAGCCGAAATGCTTAAAAGTAAATGAAAGGAATTTTAATATATAGTAGGCCAAAACACTACAAGGTAAATGACAAGAATTAAAAAAATATAATGAGTTGAAGTGATCAAAAGTAAATGATAGGAATTTAAAGTGTAATGAGTTATAGCACTCAAAAGTAAATGACATGAATTTAAAGTGTAATGAGTCGAAACACTTAAAAGTAAATGATAAGAAATTAAATTACAGTGAATCGAAATGCTTAAAAGAAAATTATAGGAACTTAAAATTGCAATGAGTCAAAGAGCTTAAAACTAAATGATATGAATTTTAAAGTACAGTGAGTCGAAGCAATCAAAAGTAAACGATCAAAATTTAAATTGTGATGAGACAAAGCTCTCATAAGTAAATGACATAAATTTAAATATAGTGGCTGAAACACTCAAAAATAAATGACAATAATTTAAATTACAGTGAACCAAAATGTCCAAAAGTAAATGACATAAATTTAAAATGTAATAAGCTGAAGCGCTCAAAATTAAATAACATGAAAGTAAATGACAATAATTAAAATTGCAATGAGCTAAACTACTCAAAATAAAATATAGGAATTTTGAAGTGTAGTAAGCCGAAGTATTCAAAAGTAAATGACATGAATTTAAAATAATTTTAGTTTCACTAAAGAGATAATGACTTATTGAAGAAGACCAAATGTTCAAACTATAGGAGATGTCATTGTGGGGAGGCCTAATAACTGTAATCACTTGACGGCCCGAAAGAGATTAGTCTATATTCAAAGGATATAGATCTATCTTTGGTGTAAGAAAAAAAAAAGAGCTAATGACTTGTAATGAATCTTTTTTCAGTAAAATGTACAACTTAAAACCCTTAAAAAAATTAGAAATGACCTTTAGTAATACAATGTGATGGATTCTTTTGAGTTATATGTAGTTTAGGCCATGTTTTTTTTTAAAAAACAAGACTCCAATACATTCGACTTCAAATTCAATTACCACCTTTTTTGTTCCATAATTTTTCCACTTGCATATATGCTTAGAATGACCTGGTACTTAAGATGTTCCAACATAAATATTTATAGTACGAATGACCAAATGAAAAGTTATGTAAGTTTCATTGTTATTAAAATCAAACCGGACAGGTTGGTCCGGCTTGAGGACCGGTGAATTCGCCAAGTAACCGGTCCGAGTGATTAGTTGGATCGGACATGTCTCGGAACCAGTGTGACCTGGTTCGACTCGGCCAATTTGGGCCAAAAATCGATGACCCAACCAGTTGAACAGGTGAATTGGCCGAATCATAATTTTTTTAAAAAAAAATGGTTAAGAGCATAAATCCACCATAAACTTTGACCCTTTTATGTATAACCACCACAAGTTTTGAAATCTTCCAATTTAATGTTTGAACTAACTTTATTATTCCAATTGACCCTTCTATCCATCCTCCTTTAAAACACTAAAAGAAGTGTCACGTGGCTAAATCCTAGCCTTACACATGTCACAATGTTAGCCCTTGCTTACCATACCAATATCATGGCTTCTCTATCTTACTCAATGATCAATCAATTTGAGACACTTATGTTAGCTTTGTATTAAACTTTATTAGATGTTTATTGTGCCCAATATTAGTATTTTAGATGAGTTTAATGTTGTTGGGCTTCATTGGACTTTAATGCAAATTGTGAATAATTTTTAAATTTTGATGTATTTTGACCTTTCTTCCTTGGATAGGCCATAACTTGGGACTCGGTAATCCATTTGAGGTGATCTTGGTGTCTTTGGAAAGCTAAGACAAGGCTCTACAAGTTTTATGAAGAATTCAAGAGCTGAATCAGACTTCTAAGGGTCCAAAATATCCCTGTAATGCAGAGTGGGTTTGCTGTCACGAAAATCTGGGCAGTGTGCACATATTGAATTACATAGTGAGCTATAGGCCTCCTCTTGGGCTGAAACTTGGCCATTGGAAATATAAGACCCATATCTCCAACTTCACTGAAGACCATTTATCAATAGATGTCGTTTTAGGCATCATTATGAAGCTACAAGTTGGTTTGAATTTGGAAACACGTTCTGCCAACCTAACTTGAGGTAGGTGCAGTGTTTTTAGCATATCTGGAGTTCTAAAAGTCCAAATGGCATGATTCAAATTGCAAAATTTCAAGGAGACAACTGGCTACAACTTTTATGAAGACCTCCAAGCCAAAATACACCGTCTATGTCATGAAAATCAAGCCAGAAGTCGGATAAGAGTTGTTGACTAAAAGCCACCAACCATACACCAACCCACCTACCATGCACCAACCCACCAACCATGCATCAAGCTTCCATATTTGACAATTTCCATGTTTTTACAGCTTGTATTCAGATTATTTACATGTATAAATTGGCTTCTAGGATTAGTATAAATAGAACCAATCTCTTTGTATTAGGATCATTCAATTTTAAGTAAGTTTGAAGAAAGTATGAGTATTTGTGAGAGTTTTCTTTCTCTTCTTCTCCATTCTCTTTACAATTTCGTTTTTGTTCTTTTATTTATGAGTTCTTCCTTCCCATCCATGGAAGGCTAGACTATTATAATCAATCCAAGGGATTAGCCATCTTGATGTTTAATTTGGAGATATTGTTTCGCTTGTTCATATTGCTTAATTGTTATTCAAGTTTCTCTTCTTCCTCTTTTGATTTTTATCTAAATTGAATTGCTTAATTTGATTTAGATGTTGATGTGGTAATAGCTTTATTATCATGTATTCAAAGAGGATCACATAGAATAAACAATTTATTAAAGCTTTTTGATGGATTGTTTAGCTTGGTTAAATTATGGATCTTAAGTTAATCTATGTTTGGATGGTGCTTACTTTATCTAACCTTAGTTAATTAAATCCTATATGCTTATCTAGTAGAGGATTATTGGATCATGTTGAGGCGTCTTGATATGATCTAAGGCCAAAAACATGTTTAGCAATTACGTGAATTCCTTGTGATTAATGATTGATTAAACTCAAGATCGGTAAATTTTCTTGAATTGGTTAATTTGTTAATTGCATTTCTTTAATTCAACTGATATATTTTCTTTTTAAATCATCTAAACCCCATTTTAATTATCTTGATCTGATTAAATATTTATTCTTTTTGGATCATTGAGAGACGATTCAGTTCACTCTCTATATTACAAATTATTTTGTGAACCGGTAATTTTTATTATTTGACGGGTCTCGACAACCTCTTATCACTCAACCACCCACCTCGCCCCACTCCTCACTGCCACCACCAAGATGTCGCTATCGGCAGCCTCTCCTACTACCTCTTCGGCTTCGCATTTGCCTTCAAAGTCCCCTCCAATGGCTTCATCGACCACCAAGTTTTCGGCCTTAGGCATTATCCATCACCTTTTGGAGACTACAACTTCTTTCTCTACCAATGGGCATTTGCTATAGCCATAGCAGGAATCACTAGCTGCTCCATAGCTAAGAGGACCCAATTCATAGCTTACCTTATCTACTCCTCTTTCTTGACCGGATTCGTCTATCCCATTGTCTCGCATTAGTTCTGGTCCACGGATGGCGCAACTCCACAGTTGGTGTGGTGCGTGGGGTGTGTTGTTCACGGGATTGTTTGCGAAGGAGACGTACATGGAGGAGGTGTACAACACGGTTGGGAGGCCCTACGAGTTGTTGATGGGTGGCGGTCATAGGCTGTTGGCAGCGCAGGTGGTGGAGATACTGGTAGTGTGCGGGTGGGTGACAGTGACAATGGCCCCGTTGTTCTATAGGCTTCATAAGATGAAGTTGTTGAGGACCTCCAAGGATAATGAGATTACAGGGATGGATTTGACGAGGCATGGTGGCTTTGCTTATGCCTACCATGATGAAGATGGTGATGGCTTCGGAGGTTAGATTGGTGGTGGTGGTGAGGAGTGGGGCGAGGTGGGTGGCTAAACAAGAGAGAGAAGCCATGATATTGGTATGGTAAGCAAGGGCTGGCATTGTGACATGTGTAAGGTTAAGATTTAGCCATGTGACACTTCTGTTAGTGTTTTAACGGAGAATGGATGGAATGGTCAATTGGAATAATAGAGTTAGTTCAAGAATTAAATTGGAAGATTTCAAAGTTTGTGGTGGTTGTATGCAAAAGGGTCAAAGTTTATGGTGACTTTATGCTCTTTACCAAAAAAAAAAACTCTTAAACTTCAAGAAGTCATAACTTTTGACTCGTTTGTCCAATTTAAACTAATTATATGTTAATTTCATATAACTTATCGAGATTTACGCCATGTCAATCCTAATTTTTCAAAAAGAAAACTTATTTTCTAAGTTATGAGCATTTTAATGAAAATATTAGGGTTTTGTTTTATGAATTAAGGGTTAAACTCTTTTTTTTTTCCTTAAAGGTCATCATTTTTCTCAAAATAAAGATACTTTAGTTATTTATAATGATAAATATCATCATATGTAGTGTATATATATATGTGTGTATTTAAATATTTATTTAATTTTATGCGGTTCAACCAGTGACCCACTGGTGGAACCAGTGACCCACTGGTGAAACCAGTGACCTATTGACTCAGTACCCTGATCGAGTCGACTACTAGTCCGAGTTTAATAACTATGGTAAGTTTACATATATAATTGGGAAAATGACCCATAGGTGTGATTTGGGAAAAGTATTACATTATGGTTGATATAATTGCTTAATTAAGTATTAAGTTAATTTAATTAACTAATAATTTATTTATAATTACCCACATACATAATTAACAATATGATAGGAATACATGGTAGATTCGTGGTTAACTATAAGTAGATTATTGATTGATTTAACTTTATAATTGTTATTAATTATACGAATTGGAATAAAAAACTTCTTCCCAAATCGCATCTATGGATCATTTTCCATATATAATTTGCTAATCTATTTATGTGGCGGTTGAATATCTATTTTTTCTTGAATATTTTTTTGGATGGCTCTTTGTTGTGCTTGAACTTGAATATTGTGTGGTAATTGTCAAAGAAGGTTTGGAATTTGAGTACCTATCGATCACCACGTGATATGCGCTTAATACACACAAGGGCTCAACTATTCTTTTAAAAGTTAAAACTAGAGGTGTAATTTGGGTTGCCATGTGTTGAGCCATGTGTCGAGCCATGTTAATTTTGGGTTGGGCTAGGCCAGTCTAATTATAGTTCGGGCCAATTATTTGATGGTCCAACCCAATCTTATGTAGTTCGCAAGCAAGTCAGACCGTTAGCCCATATATATATATAAAAACACACACACTTTCTATTATTAAATTACAAAGCAATCAGAATAATAAAATAGTTTGATATGGGTAATAAATGAATATGAGAAAGATAGGATTTTGAACAAGCACATGAGAGATAGATAGAGATAGAGATAGAGATAAAGAGCGAGAGAGAGCTGGGAAGTGGCTGATAATAGTGGGAAGGGAACAAAAAGCGGTGGAGGCAACGTGATGTTGATAAGTCGACGACAATTGCAAACGTAAGTCGTCGCCTAGTGTAATATCTCATCTTCGGGTTTGATCAGCGACTCAACGGCGTGCTTGTGCAGCTTCAGTGTCACCTCTTCATCATGGCATCGTCTGGTATGGTGGCTATTAGTTCATAGGTGAGGTTGTTACTGTTAGGGCAGGAAACATAGGTTTTGTCGTGGTTTGTTTGGGACATTTGATTTTGAGAGTTGGCTTGGGCACAAAATAGAGGATAGATGTACTTAAATGGGTTGCAAAATAATTAGTTTGACTTGCCTCACATTAATTGGTGAGCTAAAATGTCTGGTCCGTTTAATAATTAAAAATAAAAAATAAAATTGAGCAACTAAAAGTCAATAGCCAACGTATAAACTATAAATCTTAAAGTTTAGCAAACAAGTCGTAAATGAATAATAAAACAAGTCACAAAATAAGTCCTAAAATTCAGTAAATAATTATTAAATCACATAAAGTTATAAATTAATAATAATATAATAAAATATAGTATAAAACAATAAGCGAGAAGCTCGTGGGTTAAACGGTTTGCGAGCAAAAGAAGGCAGTCCAAAAATGCTCATGTTTATATTGGTCACTAAAATAGAGGCCAAACTCGTATAATTTATGTAATTAAACGGGTTGGTCCAACGAGTTTGACCCATTTTGACAACCCTATATATCATTAAATTTATTTATAAAAGAAAAAAATAACTAAATATTTTTATGATTGATAATTTTATGTCATATAAAAATATTCTATATACATATTTATGATTGATAATTTTAGGTTAAAATACATTTTACTACCATATTTTTTAGGCTTTCCTCAAATAACCCCCCCTCAATAATTTTTTTTATCACTTAACCCCGTTCTTGTTTGGATCACAATGAAAACTCTGAAATATAACAATGGTTAACCCACGTAAGAAGCACATGACTTTTGGTTATAAGAAATGTGACGTTCCTTATTCACTGCCACATTAAACAGTTCTTCCATAATTCAGTTGCTTAGTTATTGTGTTGATGGAAACACTAAAGAATTTATAGGTGTTACTATCAAGACAATAATCAGGCAACTGAATCACGGAGGATATGTTTGATGTGGTAGTGAATAAAGAACGTCACTTTTCCTATAACCAAAGGTCATGTGCTTCTTACGTGGGTTAACCATCATTATATTTCACATAAAATCAAATGCTTTCAACGTGATCCAAATAAGAGGGGTATTAAGTGATTAATAAAATTGTTGATAGGAGTTATTTGAGAAAGACTTAAACAGCATGGTAATAAAGTGTATTTTACCCATAATTTTAATATATATCATTATTGTTGGATCAAAAGCTTACCATGAGGCCAAAAGTTATAGCTGATGGCAATGGTACAACTTTATTTTCTTATAACTTCTTAGAATCGCATCAAGCATTAAGGGGTTGCACCTACTATAGGCACCATGGGCGGGATGTTAAGCCCACAAATCTTATGGGAGACACTAACCAAATAAAGCCAATAATCTCCCCCTAGTGTCACCCAAGGGTTTTGAACCCATGACCTTACTCTAATACCACTTGCAGGATCAGACGCTTACCATTATGCCAAAAGCTATAGTTGATGGAAAGGGTGTAACATTATTTCCTTATAACTTCTTAGAACAACATCAAACATTAAGGGATTGCACCCATTACAGGTGCCATGGCCAGAGGATTCAAACCCATGACCTTAATTTAATACCATTTTTTTGATCACGCACTTACCACTAGGCCAAAAGGTATAACTGATGGTAATGGTGCAACTTTATTACCTTATAGCTTCTCAGAAGAGCATCAAACATTAGGAGTTGCACCCATTACAGCGTCATGAGCTGAGATGTTAAGCCCATGAATCCTAAGGAATATGCTGACCAAATATAGCCAACAATCTCACCCCCAGTGTCACCCAAGGGATTCGTACCCATGACCTTACTCTAATACTACTTGTTGGATCATGCACTTACCAACTAGGCCAAAAGCAATAGTTGATGGCAATGATGCAACTGTATTTCCTTATAACTTCTCAGAACTGCATCAAACATTAAGAATTCGTTTGGTTTGTTTTCTATTTTCATTTTTAGTTAGATATATTTTCATTATAATTATAAAAATATCACATTATTTTCATTTTGTTTCTTGTTTTCAAATTTTTGTGAAGGAAATAATGGAAACAACTTAAAACAACAAAATTTGATTTTCACCATTTCCTTCACAAAGTTTTGAAAGTAGGAAACAAAATGAAAACAATGTGGCATTTTTACAATTATAATAAAAACATATTTAATTGAAAATGAAAATAGAAAACAAACCAAAAGCGCTCACAACAATGATTCTTTCGTAGATATCATGCCTTGGTAGTGATCCTCACATTTGCATTAGTCACACTGACACCATATTTAATATTTTTGAAAATATTTGAACAATATGGTAAAAGGCTATCATCATAATTGGTGTATCTTGAGAATAGAATGAATAGGTGGATATCTAACTTAGATGATAGTAGTGTCTCTAAACCTTTCAAGGACATGATTGAGATGTGGTGAATATGAATATGGTGGATAAGGTGGATATTGATATGATGAAGGCAATGCATATGATTGGTAAGTGGATTGATGAGTCGAAAGCAATGGATATAATTGTTGATCATAAATCACATGGGGCTACAGGGTGTGAGAATGAACTGTAAGATCATAAGATGGCTTCACTCATCTCCTATGTGCTGCAAGTCACTATTATTTCCATTGAGTGTGTCCCATGCCATCACCTTGGCATTTGCACTACTAGAAGAGCATGCTTTATAAGTGTTCATGTTCAATTTCTAAAGGCGAGCTCCGACGTGCTTGTGTTCGTCTTCAATGTAGGGATGATGCTCTCCACAGCGAGGTGGGTACCTGCAAAGGCACTCTAACGCTCAAGTTAGTCTCATGAAGAAACTGTAATGGGTTTAGATTTACCCGGTGAGGTTCTCATATCTTATATAGGAGTGGGTAAGGAAGGGGGGAGAGAGAGTATTGTTGAGGTGACCTCTCATCTGGATTGTGCCCATTGTTCCAATGTGATTAAGGGGATTCTGGAATTGATGCACTAAGGTCGGCTCAGCTTTGTGAAGGCATCAGATTTCATTGCATCCTGAGATGATTAAGGTCATCTTGGAAAGGAAAATGTGTCGACCTTGTCTTTGGTCGGCTCAACCTGGTGAAGACATTAGGTTTCCTCGCATCCCGAGATGACTCTGGTGAGTAAAACATGTCAACGTTGCCTTTGGTTGGTGTCACGACCCGGAAAAAAAAAATCGCGACAAGGAGCAGCGAGAGCAAAAATAGTAAAAAACATTACAATTTGTTCATGAGAACAAGAGGTCACACTCCTATATAAGGGTGGAGCCAAGAGGTCACACTCCAACCCACTATTGTGCTTTTGTAGGAGGCTAGTCCTCTCCGTACTTGGCTCTGCGCACCCGGTTGGAGTAGAGGGATGTGATGCGCACTGGGTTGGCGGAGCAGATGGTGCAACTAGTGGTTTGGTAGAGGTGGAGCAGAGGGATGGTCTGGTCTGGGTTCAGTGCAGCCATAGGGAAAGGTGTGGCAGATGGTACGGGGAGGCTAGGGCAGTGGGTTTGGCAAAGGAAGAGAAGGGAAGTGGGAAAGGGAAACTAGACTGGCGACTGTGAGTGGAGTTGGGTGTATGATGATGGAGGCGCAACCATGGGGGTGGAGCAAGTTGGTACGGTGAGGTTGGGTTCTGCTCCCATGGGTAAAGGCGTGGAAGAGAGTGGAGCAGGGTGGGGTTGGGTTTAGTGCGGGTGAGCGTGGGGCAGAGGTGGAGCATTCATGGGGAAGAGGAAAGGGGGAGGTGACGACTCAGCATGGGGGGTCTGGCCTCGGGTGAGAGGAAAGGAAAGAAAGGGGAAGGAAAGAATAGGGGAAGAGGGAAAAGGTGAGGAGTGGGCAGCGGCTAAGGTTTGGATGGGAAAGAAGAGAAAGTGTTGGGTTAGGTAGGGGGAAATGGGCCGAGTAAAGGAATTGGGTCGGGTAGTGTATGGGTTGGGAAAAAGGAATTTGGGCCGGTTTGGGAAAAGAGAAAAAGTTTTAGGTTGGGTTTGGGCTAGAAGATGGATAGGAAGGGAAGAAAAAAAGTTATGGGCTTGGGTCCCTAGATTATTGGAAAAGGGAAAAAAAGGTTATGGGCTTGGGTAAATGGGCCAGATAAAAATGGGTTTAGATGAATCATCATCAAGTTTTCTATTTTCTAATTTTCTAATTTTTTCTCTTTTCCTTTTTTCATTTTTTTCATTTTTTTTCAAATTTTCTCATTCATTCATTTTTTTTCATTTTTCTCATTTTTTGAAAATTTGTAATTAATTAAATCAATTTGTTTATTTTTTTTTTATTTTTTTTAGATTGGCTAAAAGGAATATTTTTTTACTTCTTTTAATTTTCTAAAATGGCCCGGACAAATTTGGGTGTTCACAGTTGGCTTCAAGTGAAGTCATCGGGTTCATTGCATCCTAAGATGACTCTGATCCTCTCGGTGTGGAAAACTCTCGTCTCCATTGGCTTCAATCCACTCAGCTTTGGGAAGACATCAAATTTTCTTGCATCCTGAAATGACTTGGGTCATCTTGGTGAGGAAACTGTGTCAACAATGTCTTTAGTAGGCTTGGCCTGGTGAAGACATTGGATTTCCTTATGTTCTGAGATGACTCTAGTCATCTCGAGGAGGAAAACTCTCGTCTTCACTGGCTTTGGTCTGCTCGGCTTTGTGAAGACATTGTATTTCCTTGCGTCTCGATATGACTCTGGTCATCTCGGTGAAGAAAACTCTCGTCCTTACTGGCTTTTGTCTGCTCGACTTTGTGAAAACATCAGATTTCCTTGTGACTCGAGATGGCTCTGGTCATCTAGGTGAGCAAACTGGATCAACGTTGTCTTTGGTCGACTTAGCCTGGTGAAGTCATCAGATTTTGTTACGTCCCGAGATTGAAATAACTAAGTGAAACACAAGAAATGGGGGTTGAATTGTGTTTCTTAACCTTTTGGAAATTTTTTCGCATAGTAGTTTATAAAACAGAACTTAGTAGGTTTGTAAAACAGAATGGACGTTACGAATAGTATAATTAAATGTTGGACGTAGAAAACATCTGACTACTTTTCTGAGTTGATTCCTTGACCTGTGTGGTGTAGGCTTCATTCAAAGGAAGAAGACCAGTGCTCAGGTTGAATTCTAGCTATTTTTTTGAATTGATTCCTTGAGTGGACTGAGTTAGGTTTTTTGACAGTCCTCTGCAAGTCACAATTGGATCTGGAGCTTCAGTTACCCCACACTTCTCACGTCGGGAAGAGAAACTTAAAGTCTTGGCAACTCTGCAGGTATCATGAACTCAGGAACTTTGCAATTTGCCCTTGTGAACTTGGTATTAAAGTTCTGCCATTCGGTCTCGGGAGCTTGACAACCCGGCCTCCAGAGCTTAAGTCGAGATATCAACTGGAGGTCGAGAGTTTTCACTTGCTATTTTGAAATTTGGCACCCCACGAATAAGCCACCATGCGAGCTATCTGATACACAATGTTTAAGGTGTGCCATGAAATGCATCTTAAGAGTATAGGATTCGTTTTACCGAGTCTCCACAGGTGGCGCCAATGTTCACGTTTGATCTCTGAGGGCGAGTTGCGATGTGTTTGTGAACCTCTTCGGTATAGGAAGGAAGCTCTCCACAGTGTGATGGGTACCTACAAAGGTGCTTAAGTTAGTCTCGTAGAGAAACTGTAATGGGTTTAGATTTACCTAGTGAGGTTCTCCTTTCTTAGATAGGAGTGGGTAAGAGGGAGAGAGTACTGTTGAGGTAGCATCTTCTTTGAATGGTGCCCCTTGTTTTGGCATGATTAAGGAGATTCTAGAGTTGATACACTGATACGTTGACCTACTCCTCTACAGTGTCCTTACTCAATTGGATGGGATGAGCCTAACATCACTCAACCCATCCTTGTAATAATAGTACTGAACAATAAGCATAAATATGTGATGTAGAGCTTGCTCTATAGGCGAAGAGATGCGATTGTTGCTTACCGCAACTCATATTCCTCAGTAACTCACAAAAAACATTGATGGTAAAACATGGTGTGGTCTTGTGATGTGCTCAAGTATTGTAATTTCTTTATACTATCAACTTAAAATATTTTACATAGTAATTAGTGAATTAATTAAATAATTAAACAAACTAATGCTTAAATTAAGTAAAATGGAAAAATAATTATCTTACTAACACTCCACTAATTATTCTATATTTTCCTTCAAATAACTAGTAAATGGTTCACCAACGTGAAATGCTGCCCTTTCTTTCTTGAGAGAATGACCATAAAGGTCAGCTCACCTTTCAAAATGACCGGTTGGTTCGCTTTAAAAATTAAAAAAGTATTTAATTACATTAACTAATAATTTATATATGATTAACCAATAATTTATCTTCATTTTGATACTTGATTAATTGTAATTAACCGTATTTAAATTATTATTTAATGTAGTTAAATATTTAATTAATTTTTAAAACGAACCAACTAGTCATTTTGAATGGTGAATTGACCTTTATAGTCATTCTCCCTTCTTTCTTTCAATCCTGAACTTCTAGTCATTATTGTCAGCTGAACCTCATATTCCTGAACTGCCATCCTTCCCTTTATTGGCCTCGAACCGTTATCAACCCCTCATTTTGGGTAGGTTGCCATAGGCATGCCCTAACCCATTTAGGAGTAAATTAAGACAAAATTTTACAATTAGCTTTAACTCACATGAATTAAATCAGATTGGCTCACTTTGATATCTATAAAAACATATATATACTTACATAACTCCATTAAAAAAAAAATCTACTTACATAATATTCATATAAGGGCACTTATCCTGAATTCTGTTACAAAATAGTAAAAGAGTGGTGACACGGAGAACTAGAGAAACACTAATAACGAGCCTGCAAACAAAGAAAAGGAACAAAAGTATTGGTTGGATATTGCCGAAAGTCAATTGAAAGTAGCAAAGTATATAAGGCATTGACGAGAGATATCTTCGACCAATAGAATGATTTTTGACCACCGCCATGAACATATTGGATGTGCAAAATGACAAGTTTAACAACTTCATTACAAACTTAATAACCACTCAACCAATATCAAATCATTCTCCATAAACAAATATTTATTCCCTAAACTAATCTTCAATACTAATCCTCCATTTTCTTTCACGCGAAGATTTTTAAATAACCAAAAAATCGAAAATAAGTGCATTTATATTTTGATTGCGTCGCGCGATACCTGCGTCGTGGCGGAGTGGCAACCTCGTTTTCCTCTGTTAATCGAAAAAACAAAACAACCGAAGCGATCCATAACCACACGTTCTGTCTCTTATGACGGAAATCGTTACGACCCCGTCATAACGTCCGTCTCCCATTCCTCCGTCACAAACCCTAATCCTTTCTCTCTCTAACTCTTTCTCTCTCTCTCTCATGGCAACGGAAGACTACACCCTCATCGACTCGCCCTCTCACCATTCCCACGCGCCGCCACAACTCCACGCGCACACGCGCCACTTCCCTTCCTCCTCCTCCTCCAGCCCCACCCGGCTCCCCGCCGCCGCAGGCGGCGGCGACTACTACCCCCAGCCCTTCGCCGCCGACGACGACGATTCCTCCGATCCCAACAAACCCGGCTCCGGCGTCCACACCCCTAGTTCCAAGCGCACCTCCGCCGCCGTCGCAGGCGGAGGCGGCGAAAGCCCTTACTATTACAGCAAGAAGCTAAAGCCCGCCTCCGCCGCCGCATCCGGCGGCTCCGATCCCGATTCGGGAACCGACGCGGCGTACCGCGGCGGCGATTACCGGAAGGACAGGGAGGAGTGGAGCGACAGCGCCATCGCGTGTTTGCTGGATGCGTACACGGAGAAGTTCAGCCAGCTGAACCGCGGGAACCTCCGCGGCCGCGACTGGGAGGAGGTGGCGGTGGCGGTGGGCGGCGGCGGTGGCGGAATTGATGGGAAGCACAAGAGCGTGGAGCAGTGTAAGAACAAGATTGATAATTTGAAGAAGAGGTATAAGGTGGAGCTTCAGAGGATAGGTAGTGGTGGGATTAGTGCTAGTCACTGGCATTGGTTTAAGAAGATTGAAGCCATTGTTGGGAATTCTGTTACTACTAATGTGAAGACTGTGTCTGATGATGACAAGGGGGGTGGTGGTGGTGCTAATTCTTCTTCTTCTTCTGTGGCTAGACAACCCAAGAATAGGTACTAGTTGATTAACATAGCTTGCTTTTGTTGTGTTCTGTTAGTAGTTGGTTTAGGTTATGCTTGGTCATGGATTTTGTGTGTTTTTTGATTTGGGTATTTGTAAATGTTGTGTATTCCATGGATTGATGAAGGGGATTTCATAAAGTTTTGATTTTATTCAAAATTTGGTTTTTCGTCCTTTGATTTATGTAGCTGACACTAAAACTATCTAGTAGGATAAGGTTTGGTTGTTGTTGTTGTTGGAATATTTCTGTCTCTTGTTCAAGGTGGTGATAGGATATCCTTTTTTTTTGTGGTTGATAGCTAGTTGTTGTTGTTGTTGTTGCTTAAGTAATTGCTTGTTCATGGCATGTCATGATGTAAGAGGTATTGGGATGTTCCTCTGATGTTAGTGATATACATCTGTTGGCAGATATGCGCCAAGCAATGCTGCCATGGCGAACAACCTCAAATTGAAACCGGCATCCAATCTAAAATGGCGTAGAGTTGTGTTTAAAATTAGCGGCTCTGCATTAGCTGGAAACTGCCAGAATATTGACCCCAAGGTGCCAGTTTTGTTCTTGGTCCTATTAGACATTCATTGGATTTTGGGATATTTGAATGAATAGATTGTTTCCTACCCTTTAGAGACTTCTTAACTGGAAACTGCAATTCAACTGCTTCCTTCCATCATTAGGTGGCAATGCAGATTGCTAGGGAAGTGGCAACAGCTTGCCGCCTTGGGGTGGAGGTATTCCCTCGTCTTCTTTAGTGCTCATTAATTTTTTTGCCCAGGGGGTTAGTTTATGTTAACTTTGCTGCAAGCTCAATTTACACAGGTGGCCATTGTTGTTGGTGGTCGTAACTTCTTTTGTGGTGATGCATGGGTGTCGGCTACTGGGTTGGATAGACCTATGGCATACCAAATTGGGTAAGTGTTTTTTGTGCTTTGATGCCATTTAACTCATAGTAGTCACTGATTATTTATTGAAATAATGTATACTGATTAAGCATGTGTTTCTTTTATTGATTGCATTTTGTAAGGCCCTGAATGAAGTACAGGAATGAAATTGAGAAAATACAATTGGATTTTGATTAAAAGTATGGCAAAGCTTTAAATATTGAGCTTCATGTCATTAATAAGGTTGTGCTAGCAATTTTCTTTTTAAAGTGATGTAATTTAAACTTTGCTACCAGCTTTCCTTGTTTGTTATATAGAATCCTATTATTATTTATTTGCTGATGTTAACTTTAAATTGAGACTAAGGAAGAGATCAAATGGAGGATAGCTGAATAAATAGAGGAAGAGGATGACCGAGGAAAACCCTAAGTGAAACCATTAAAAAATACCTTAATCTAAATGACCTTTCTGAAAATATGGTTTTTGACATAACGCAATGGCGTTGTTTGATCTATATAGTAGACCCACCTAGTGGGAATAGGCTTTTGCTGTTGTTGTTGTTGTTGTTGTTGTTGTTAACTTTAAATTGAGAATGGAATAATAAATTGCATGCTGACTATATATATGGTTATTGTCTGTAAAACAAGTATGATGGCAACAGTGATGAATTCTATTTTGCTTCAATCTGCTTTGGAGAAGTTGGGTGTTCAAGCACGCGTGCAGAGTGCATTCTCCTTGCCAGAGGTTGCTGAACCATATAGCAGGCAACGAGCTATTAGACATCTTGAGAAAGGAAGGGTTGTCATATTTGGTGGTGTTGGCGCTGGCACTGGAAATCCACTCTTTACCACTGATACTGCTGCAGCTCTCAGAGCTTCCGAGAGTATGACCTTCTCCTTCCTCTGTAGCATCTCATCTTTGTTTTAGTTTTGTTGTTTTTATGTTGGTTCCAATCATGGGTTGCTCTGTTTTGTGTTCTCCTATATTATTCTGCAGCCTTGCACATATCTTTATGGAATGCTTGGCTAGGAGTAAATTTTGATTGCCTTCCAACTATGTTTGTTTCTTCCCCAGTTAATGCAGATGCGGTCCTGAAAGGTACTAATGTGAATGGTGTCTTTGACTGCCATCCCCGTAATGACAATGTAACACTTGATCACATTTCCTTTAGGGAAGTTGTTTCTAGGGGCATCACATCCATGGATGTGATGGCACTAGCATACTGTGAAGAGAACGGAATACCTGGTTGGTCTTTACTCACTGTTTTCATTCTGTGTAATCTTCTATTAAATTTACCTTTTTGTCTGAAGTATTCATTCTCCTCTAGTTGTAGTCTTCAACTTGCTTGAATCGGGGAATGTTTCAAGAGCATTATGTGGTGATCAAGTTGGCACGTTGATCGATCAAACGGGTAGAGTCGAGCATCAGCTTCCTAGTTAATCATGTATAATTGCATGTAATTGGATTATGATATCACTTAATCTTATATAGCTAGTTCCCTGATTATCTCTCGTGTTCTTTTTTGTTCCATGTTAGCATAATGTATTTACCACTTACTAGTAATTTCTTATATTAGAAAGGAATAGATATGGGAACTCAACTCTTTAAGTTTTGTACCTTTTACTAATTTTAATAAAATAATTATTTTTAAATAACACTTCTGGAAATTAGAGATGTAAATGAGTATGGGTTACACGTTTATCCGACCTATTCGCCCTACTCAGGAACTGGTATGGAGGAAGAGTTCCTATTTGAATATGGATATTGGTCTATGTATAATTATGCATAATTTATTTTAAATATATTTAAGATATCATCTACACAGTAACTTCTTATTGTCATAGGGTACGAGTACCTGGGGTTTAAAATCTCATCTTAAATTGAA
Organism: Styphnolobium japonicum; assembly: GCA_023212625.1. Lineage (NCBI taxonomy): Eukaryota > Viridiplantae > Streptophyta > Magnoliopsida > Fabales > Fabaceae > Styphnolobium > Styphnolobium japonicum. Next base: position 15,300,951 of record JALBWW010000013.1, read on the forward strand.
TGATACGCTTTTAGTGACAAAAAATAGAAAGAAAAAAAAAGTCCTTCGATTGAGTAAACTCTCAAGGATTAAGCCTATTTTTTTAATTTTACATTGGGATGTGTTACAAGACCCATAATCTATATTTTAAGTTACCGCCTACGCAAAAATCTACTTTGTTGAAAAGAAAAAAAAAAGATTTATCTGACAATGTATCTAAGCTCAATAGCGTTCAAATAGATAAACTTAAATCCTACACGTGCCTGTCACAATAGTTCGCTGTTGAAAGCATTCAACTACCGCTTAAAGAAGCATAAAAGAAATCAGGTCACTTAACATTCAGTAACTTTAGCATTCATCACTAGCGAGCTCATTATGATCATCGTATTGTAATTGTAGCCACGGTATCTCTATTAACCTTCGACATGGAAAACTTTAACCAGCTGCATCATGCACTAGGGTGAGCCTTTAGCAAATTGTGAACAGGACAGTAGAAATTGACGCAGTAATGCAGATAGAACTGCTTCATAAGATTTGGCAGCAAATTATTCTTGCTATACATTGATCCCTCAAGAAATGTTGAAATAGAAAAACTTAATCATCTGTACAAAAATGATCTTATTGATGAATGTCACCTAATTTACAATTACGCATGCATATGATAATGTGGACCACCACGATGCAAATCAACCCTTTACATCTACCATTCAAGCTTCCCGACCTTAACTGATGTCTGCACCAAGATGATCTCCAGCCAACTCTTATGGCCTGTACAATTCCCGAGACCCAATAAAAATGCCAGGGTCCAACATTTCTCCCCATTTTTTCATCACATGGAGAGTGTTCAAAAGAATTAATTATCAACTATTCTCATCACAGAAGAAACCAAAAAATCAGGTTAATGTGGCTGTTCATTATTGGAACCCTTTAGACAGTAAATTCCCTGTTTACTCAGACTTGAAATAACTATCGTCAATTGACAGTTGGTCAAATGCATCAAAATTTGCCTTTAGACCAACAAACTGGCTTCCTAGTTGAGCACAACCACCATTTGGCCACCTGCAGCCTCCATCTCGAGTGCGAAATGGGCATAAAGATTCACATACTCGACCAATAGCATTGTTTCCATCATCATCATCATCTGCTGTAACTGTTACCGAAACAGACAGATCCTTTTTGTCATCAAGCACAGTACTATCTGAGTCTTTCCTAGAGGAAGTATGCAAAAAAATTTGTGCTGCTTCCACTGGGTTGCTTTCAATGTCAACAATGCAATCACCACTACCTGAGAAGTGAACCTTGCACCCGATTGACTGAATTGCGCGCTTCATGGCCAGATTTTCTTTGCTTGTCCTCTTGGCCATGTTCATAACTGAGCTGTTTAGCTGCTTCTCATTTCGTAATTCTGCATTCAATGATTCCATGGCATTTGTAATTTCTTTAGCTTTCCTTTCCACCACTTCTTTAGCCTGTTACCATCCCACACAGCAACACACATAAAATTAAAAGGAAAAACCAGACAGATCAACAGTTTAAATTAAGGACATACTAACATGGCGTGATAAAATGAGTAATGGACATCTACAAATGGGGAAAGGAAATGGATTTTAAATGGGACGTAGTAATAATAAGAAAAATGGAGGAAAATCACTACCTTCTGCATCTCAGAGTATTTCAAGATTATCTTCCTACATTGGGCTTCAATCTCCCCAGCTTGTGCTTCTTCAGGACAAGCCCAACGAAGGTGGAATTGGGGCCACAAAGTTGGGGCTAATGCTGCTGCTGGTGGCCGAAGAGGACCATTGTGCTTCAGTGGATCATAAAAGGGATTATAATGCACATGGGAACCTCCTTCTGACGTACGCAAATCAGCCAAGTATGCCCACAAACATCCACAAGCTTCAAAAACATTGGATTGCTGCCGCTCCTTCTCACTGAACAAATACACGCAATCAGAATAACATACTATGCCTAAAAACAACCAGCAACAAGACAATTGCAATTCCCCCGATGCTTATTTCACATTTCCCATACTTCATCCTTATTTATACATTCAATAAACATTCTTACAGGCACAGCTACCTGGTCTTTTTTCTAGTCTTTATATATAATAGAGAACGGGGGATGTTCCTTACACTGACCATCTATAATGAAGAAATATTCCGGGTTCTACAAAGATATCATCGGACCAGTATCACTTACTATATGGGTTATATTTTGTATAGGGTTAAGTACCCTCTGTAGTATAGATATATACCTTTCAATGAAAAGGTTATGTGTTGCAGAACTCATACAAGCAAAGAATCAACCATGAAGGAGTGGAACATGTAATTAAGGACAACAGAAAATGCCGATTGAGTCAATAAGCATGACATCAAACCATCTGTTACGATAATAAACATGAGTATTTTGCATTTAACAAGATGCAGTTTGATATGATAGGTAGTAGAAAAAGGCAAACTGATTTGCAAATTAACTGACACAATATTTTAATCCACTCACCTAAAAAAAATAAAAAAATAAATCCATATTGTTAGGAGGGTATTAGCTATAGCAACCACACTTGTAAACACTACTTTTGTCCTGGTGAAACAACATGCCTTTTTGGGATAAAAAATGGGACATAACTTTTCAGAACACAACCTACCTGCCAATCGGAAAAATTTGCATATTGCTAGAATATTATCATTCTTAAATCTTGAATTATGTCTCACAAATGCTACCCATCCAACAGCCATTTCAGCACCATATCCAAGTATTTTACTACTGATTGGTTTCAATATGTTCAAAATGAGAAGGGCACATCATGAAAATGCATGCCAATGACCACATCCATTCCATGGGAAGACAAGTTGCTAACAAAAAGAAATACCTATTACATAAGAAGTTTCCAAAACGACAAGAAAGCACGCAGTCTAAGAAGTCCACCAGGAAAGCCTGAATCATGAAATAGTAGAAGTCACCAGCAGTAATGATACTAGAAAGAAAACGATAAAACAAAATCAAATACAGAAATATTCAAGGACATAGCCATAGCAAAAGTCACATGGGAGAAGGATACATACCGCAGAAAACTCAAAAGCAAAAGGATAAATCCGCAGCAATTGTGAAACACAATCAATCCACTGAAAACATATACCATACAGTGAGCTCGTAATAAACACAACACTGGACATAAGTATTATGCAATATGTAGATTCAAACCCAAGTCAATCATCAACTCAGCATAGAGAGAAGAGTTAGAATAATGGAATAGCCATCCAGATTCCAGACTCCGGTGTCCACTGTCCAGAGCAACATAAGCATGGCAACAGACAACAAATTAAATAGAAAACTACTGTTGCCATTTCTGCTAAGAGTGTTATCACTTTTAAAATAAGTTGCAGATGAAGACCATCTTACTAATTCAGATAATTCAATTTTAAACTGAAAGATTCAACTGGTTCAGAGATGGAAAAGAAAGAGATCAATTAGAAAAGAAAATCTGTGAGTCTGTATTGAGTACGAATGGGTGTACAATTTGGCTATTTCGAGAAGCCACTCTCCAACTACTTCTGTCTCTCCCCCTCCCTAATCTGTTTCCCCACTACTTATAGTAAGAATCAGTTACAAATCAATTACAACCATCTCTTTTCTGACTGTTAAGTCAGTTACAAATCAGTTACAACCCCCCTGTTTCCCTCCTTGTCTCTCTTATTTGTCCTGACATAAACTCTCTTAACAGCTGGTCTGCTAACAATACTCCCCCCCAGAACTTTCACCTTGTCCTCAAGGGGAAACTGAGGGAAAAACTTCTGCAGTTTGGCGACACTTTCCCAGGAGTTTTCAAACTCGGGTAACCGAGCCCACTGCACGAGCACTTCAGCCTCACCCTGCTGGTTGTATCTCAGCTCCAAGACATCTTCCACTTCAGGTTTCAGTACCCAATCCTCAGACAGCTCTGCAGGCAACTTTTGTGGTGTATAATTCCCTGGAACAGCTTGTTTTAACTTGCTGACATGAAAAACAGGATGGATTTTACAGCCATCTGGTAATTCCAACTTATAAGCCACAGCACCGATCTGCTCAATGATCTTAAAAGGGCCATAATACCTTGGGCTCAGTTTTTCATTTCTCCTCTTGGCCAATGAATGCCACTTATAAGGAGCAGCCTTCAGATAAACCCAATCCCCTACCGCTAGTTGCAGCTCTCTCCTGTGTTTGTCAGCCTGCCGCTTCATTCTCTGTTGAGCCATGGTGAGATTATGATGGAGCTGATCCAGCAGAGCATCTCTTTCAGCATACAACAAGTTAACCGCCTCCACTGCAGAGGGAACAGCTGGTCCCTTAATTATAGGTGATGGATCCCTCCCATATAGAGCCTTGAACGGAGACATTCCGATGGACACATTGTAGTTTGTGTTGAACCAAAGTTCAGCCCAACATAACCATCGTGGCCAAGACTTGGGTCTCTCCCCAACAAAACACCTTAAGTAAATTTCTAGACACCTATTTGCTACCTCTGTTTGCCCATCCGTCTGAGGATGGAAGGCTGAGCTGTATTTAAGCTTGGTGCCTGACTGTTTAAACAGTTCTCTCCAGAATTGACTCAAAAAAATGCTGTCTCTATCTGAGATAATCGAATCAGGGAAACCATGGAGTCTTACCACTCCTGAAATGAAACCATCAGCCACATCCTTAGCTGAGAAAGGGTGGCCAAGCAACAGGAAATGAGCAAACTTGGATAACCTATCCACAACCACCATTATAGTGTCTTTACCACTCACTCTAGGCAGCCCCCCAACAAAGTCCATGGATATATCCGACCACACCATAGTTGGGATGGGTAAAGGCTGTAAAAGTCCAGCTGGAGATAACGTTTCAACCTTGCTTTGTTGGCAAGGCTTACAGTGGGCAATGAACAATTTGATGTCTTTCTGCATCCCCTCCCAATAGAAAACAGCGGCAATCCTTTTATAAGTTCTAAAGAACCCTGAGTGTCCCCCTTGTAAGGAAGAGTGAAACTCAGTTAATATGGAAGGAATTTTGGAAAAATTCTTTGGCAACACCAGGCTATTTTTCCTGAAAAGTATTCCTTTCTGGACAGAGAACTTTGGATGAGCTGTAGGACTCACTGTCACCTGCTGTATCAATTTTTTTATATTTGCATCTGCTCCAATTTCCTGCTCCCATGCTTCCCACTCATCTAGCTTGACCCTTGACAATGATGCATACATCATTTGTCTAGACAGAGCATCAGCCACCTTATTAGAATTTCCTGGCTTGTATTGGACTTCAAAGTCAAAACCCAACAATTTAGAGGTCCACCGAAATTGCTCCTCCCCCAACATGGTCTGGTTCTGCAGGAACTGTAAACTCCTTTGGTCTGTTCTGATTATAAAATGCTGGCCCAAAAGGTAATGCCTCCATTTTTGGACAGCTAGCACTATGGCCATAAGTTCTCTCTCATATGCTGACTTCTGCTGTGCTCGAATAGACAGTTTCTGGCTGAAATAAGCAAGGGGCCGACCCTCCTGCATGAGTACTGCTCCCACTCCCTTACTGGATGCATCCGTCTCAATGATAAACTTCTTAGAAAAATTGGGCATGACCAACACAGGCAGTGAAGACATAGCTTCCTTGAGGTCATTGAATGCATTCTCAGCCTCCTTGGACCACTGAAACCTGTCCTTCTTGAGCAAGTCTGTCAAGGGCCTTGCTATCAACCCATACCCCTTAACGAATCTTCTGTAATAGCCAGTCAACCAGAGGAAACCCCTCAATCCTTTAACATCCGTTGGTGTAGGCCAGTTAACCATGGCCTGAAGCTTCTGTGGATCAGCTGAGACTCCCTGGGCCGACACTATGTGACCCAAATACTCTACTTTAGGTACAGCAAAATCACATTTCTTCTGATGGACTACCAACTGATTATCCCGCAAGACTTTAAAGACCATTCGTAAGTGTTCCACATGTTCCATAATATCCCTACTGTATATAAGGATATCATCAAAAAATACAAGAACAAATTTCCTCAAAAATGGTTTCAAGACTTCATTCATAAGGGCTTGAAAGGTAGAGGGGGCATTGGTCAAGCCAAAAGGCATAACCAAGTATTCATAATGGCCTTCATGAGTTCGGAAGGCTGTTTTTGGAATGTCCTCTTGCCTCATCCGAATCTGATGATAGCCTGATTTAAGGTCCAGTTTTGAGAAAACAGTAGCTCCTGCTAATTCATCCAGCAGCTCATCAATCAAAGGGATTGGAAATTTATTAGGGATGGTCACTTTATTTAGAGCCCTATAGTCCACACAAAACCGCCAGCTACCATCTTTTTTCTTCACTAAAATAATAGGACTAGCGTAAGGGCTTGTGCTAGGTTGTATAATTCCACCTTTCAACATATCAGCTACTAATTTTTCTATTTCATTTTTTTGAAAGTGAGGATACCTGTAGGGCCTTAGATTAGGGATGTTGGCTCCCTCTTTGAGTATAATGGCATGGTCATGAGCCCTTGGGGGAGGTAAACCCGATAATTCTCGAAACACCACCTCAAATTCCTGTAAAACAGCTGCTACTTCAGGTTGCAACTTCTCTTCCCTTCCCTCCTCCAACTGTAATTTTCTGCACTCCAGTACATACGCAGCAGCTGGTTCCTGTAGTTCCTTCAGCATCTCTTTAGCGGTAACCTCTCCTTTTGACAATGAAGGATCTCCTGTCAACCATTTCTTCACCCCATCCCTCTTTACCCTCAAGGTAAGATTCTTGAAATTGGCCTTAATATCACCCAATTTTTCTAACCATTCCATGCCCAGAACCAAATCTGCCCCATCCAGTGAGAAAACATAGAAGTCTGCAGTGAACTCCACTCCTTGCAGTGCAAATTCCACCTCCCTACAAACTCCTCTAGTCATGATCTTGTGGCCATTACCCACTTTAACCCAATAAGGTTTGGTATCCTCCATTTCCAGATCCCATTTATCTATCCAATCTTTTGACACAAAGTTGTGAGAGGCACCACTATCAATGAGTACTAACACTCGCTGTTTCTGCAATTCCCCCCACAACATGAAGGATTTTTTTGATGTCAATCCAGCCATACTAAGTAATTGTAAGCTTTTGGATTGAGCCTCCCATACAATCTCCTCTTCTTCGTCTACACTCTCACCACCTTTATCCAAATCATCCCCGTCTTCAATGATCAACATCTTCAAGTGTTTATTTTTGCACACATGGGATGGAGAATATTTCTCATCACACGTGAAGCATAAGCCTTTCCTTCTTTTTTCCAATATCTCCTCATTAGCCATGGATCTTGGGTTTGGGATCCTACCTCCCTTGGTCTCGCTACCACTGGGCTTCACAGAGAGATGTGTTCCCTGTGTGTTTCCGTAACCTTGTTGCTTACTGTTTGGATCCCCTTTCCAGCTCCTAAATCCACCATTTCCCCGATTGAAGGCTTGATTCCTTCCTTGAAAATTTCCCCCTTGTTTTCCCAACAGACCCAATTTTTCCTCAGCTAACATAGCTACATCTACCATTTCAGCCAAATTCTTGGGTCTATGCAATCTAACTTCCGCCCTAATATCTTCTTTAAACCATTACAGAACATACCGCAGATAAACTCTGGATCTTGAATTTTTAGATGACCCGAGATTGTTTCAAAGTTCCTTCGATACTCCCTCACGGTTCCTTCCTGCTTCATTCCCAACATCACCTCGAACGCGTTCGAAACAACCGTGGGTTGGAATCTCCTTAACAACGCGTTCTTGAATTCGCTCCAATTGAGCTCAACCGCGCTTGTTTCCCACCATTGCATCCACGCAAGTGCCTCACCTTCCATCGCCATTAACGCCGCATCGAGCTTGTCTCCCTCCGCCATCTGTCGAAAGCGGAAGTACCTCTCAATCTTCCCTATCCACCCCAGTGCATCCTCGCCACTGAAAAGTGGTAGCTCCACCTTGCGATACCTCCTCTTAGACTCGTCGCCTCCGCTCACTCCACTACTGGCCCCACCCGGTCCGCCATTGGCATTCCCAGGGTTGCTGTTCCCTCCACCGTTTCTGGTTTTGGGATTAGCAGTGGTACTCGGGATCTCCTGGCTATGGTTTCCCGTGCTGATTTGATTACTTCTGCAAATCTTGCTTCCATTCTTGCCATCGCGTCCTCAATCACTCTTTGCGTCTTCTCCTCCGATTCCTGGAACCTCCTTTCCAAATCTTCCCCTTGGGATTCCATTGTGGTTGAACTTGTTTTCTTGCGCACCATGAAACTTTGCGGATCGAAACTTGCTTTGATACCAGTTGAAAGATTCAACTGGTTCAGAGATGGAAAAGAAAGAGATCAATTAGAAAAGAAAATCTGTGAGTCTGTATTGAGTACGAATGGGTGTACAATTTGGCTATTTCGAGAAGCCACTCTCCAACTACTTCTGTCTCTCTCCCTCCCTAATCTGTTTCCCCACTACTTATAGTAAGAATCAGTTACAAATCAATTACAACCATCTCTTTTCTGACTGTTAAGTCAGTTACAAATCAGTTACAACCCCCCTGTTTCCCTCCTTGTCTCTCTTATTTGTCCTGACATAAACTCTCTTAACAGCTGGTCTGCTAACATAAACAACACACAAACCATCAAGACTAACTAATAGGAAGGAATAGCAAAATTCAATCAGAAATAATTGTTAGAATATTTTCAGAGTATCATAATCAATACAAAAAAAATCTCAACATTGCTTGGCCAAGCCTTGTTCTTTAGCACCATCTCCACAAGTCTCCCATTCCATATAGGGAGTATTACACAGATAGTCTAGTGTAAAGTTTAAACTTTAAAGTTTCACTTGATTGAATGGAGAGAGAAAAAAGCAAAGGAGACAGAAAATATGAAAGTATGATTTTTGAATTTTCTTTTCCATAGTTTCTAATCTCTTCAAATTTTAAAACTTTCTTTCATCTCATCCATAATGCAATTATTTGAAAAACATATAAACATGTGAAACTCATTTAATGACTAAGATTGTGATAACATGTGCAGACACAACCACTAATCCATGTACGCTTGTTAGGGAGCACACTTGTCAGCACATTTTCCCCAATATTTATTCGTGTTGCTAGGTAATAACTCCCATTTCCCTACTAGTTATTGGTAGACATTAAATAAACTGACAAAAGTTAAACCAATCTTTCACATCAGCCAATGTCTAAGCTATTCGACTTAAGATCCAAACAAAAACTTTGCATGGCCTCTCAAATATGTATGCTTATGTCTTAGCTATTTCACTTTCACAAAGAATATTACTCACAGTCACCGCCCATTAAACCCCAGCAAGACAAAAAAAAAATCTCTCGGACTAGCCAAGTTTTGGGTCTAATTTGGGCCAATAACGAATCCCATATTAATTGCGATGCCAATACTTAATGATAACTAGCATCATGAAATTTGTAGGGACATCAACCTTCAAAGGATTAGCTCAAGGCAGTCAAAAGAATAAAATAAAAATCTACAGAAGTGTGTATTGAAGCCTTCAATTTGAAGGTGAGACTTCTAGGAAAGTATTGTGCAGAGAGAACATATAACCCAGCTGATTAATTATGAATTACTGTGTCAATTAAATAATTCCTAGAGGTGATTCAAGGAACAAACCTGCAAGAAAATGGGAGAGTAGTGGTTTGAAGTCTGTGCATGAGATGAAGCTGGAGGTTGAGATGCGAATGTTCCTGATGACTGGCGCATGGGTGATGATGGGAAATTGCTAGTTGAAGACTGCCTACATAACTCAAAAGGCATGTTGCCAGTTCCAGAGACAGATGGCATTCCCACACGATCTGAAAATGGATGACCAAATGCTAGCCAGTCTTTGTCAACAAGTGCCTGCATAAGGAAGAAAATTGTGAAGCACAATTGAAAGAGCAAGTTCACTGATGTAGTTTCAACATGTGACACATACAGCTAAATGATTTGACAAGTGCAGAATGAGTTTAACTGAGAAACCAAATTGCAAAGAGGAGGAAGAATTGCTCATCTTCTGATAGCGGCATTGCAATAGAAGACATTTAATTGGTTGAGTAAAGCCAAGTGCTCACCTGAAACCCTGTGAATGTCCGATAATATGGATCAAGCAACAAATTAGCAAGTGAAACCAACTGACTTGTTCTATCCCATCCATCACTACAGAAAAGAAACAGTTAGGCGCTAGATACCAAACCAACTTGAATATCATATGTGGGGGAAAATTTGAAATATCCCAATTAGGATTTCATAATTTTAAACTAGCGAGAAAAATACAGCATCATAGCACCTGCAATGTACAAGAACAGAAGCTTTTTCCATATCAACACGAGCAGCAATCCAAGCTGAACCAGCCAAGACATTTTGAACATGCAGTAACCATCCACTGTCCCCAAGGGTTGATACTGAAGCAGACATACTACTTAAATTGCCACCACCCCATGTCGACTCACCATGTCTCTAAATAACACCCATATAAAAGAACTTATGTAAAGTTAGAAACAAAAAATCTGTTAATTGAACCCATACAAAGATATTCTAGCCAATAATAAACAGTTCAGTAGAATAGTATTAAAATGCCATTAAATCCAATCCTTGACAAATTTAAGAGTCTTTATGTAACAATTTTACAAGCAAGCAGTACGTCATGAGCATCATTTGCATCAGAGTCCTTTTAACCATGTTACAGGATGATTTGTAGAGTGAAAAAATAAGAGCATTTTATTCATATACCAAGGTCCAAAATCAACTTTTTAATATCAACCATAATTGTAAAAAGTTCAACTTCAATACTACAATTTTTGTTTTTTGGTGAAAAACTTCAATACATAATTGTCAGAATAGATTTTACCAACAACACCAAAGCATGCCATTTTCATACCCTGCTCAATACATCGAGGACATAGGAAGCATAGACACTTCAAAATGTCTGTCATACCCGTGTCGGATACATACCCGTATTGAATACAATACCGGATACTTCTCATACACCATCAGATACTATTAGCCTCTATCCTATAATTTTAATTTTTGAATTTTTGTGCCAATATGGGTGGAACATCATAAGAATTTGATAAATGCTAGTCTTCTATTGTGTTTGTAATGACTAATGCTAAAAATAAAAACTATTTTCTCCACTTTTATCCCTTAATCATACAGTGGCCCAACTATTATTTTTATTTATGATGTATTATGATGGTTTTATATTTTTTTGATATTTTATAAGATGATATATATATATATATGTTATGTCTTTTCTTGTCAAACCCGTATCCTAATTTTTTAAGAAATGTCGTATCCCATTGTCGTACTAGTGTCGTATCCGATACCCATACCCATATCTATGCATCATAGTCGAGGACACAAATAGCTATATATTTCAACATTCATAGACTAACCAAAAAAGATGACATTCCATCTGATGACGTTCTGCCATGAGTGTCCAAGTATTCTCTGAGCCGAGCAAAGCTCTCTCTCATTGCATGGATGTTGTCTATCCCAAAAAAGACTATCTAATAATATAAAATAAGAATGTAGATGTTTAGAAAATAATGTCAAATTATGACTGAAAACAAAATCATAAATGGACAGTTCAAGCCCATTACAGACCTCAGATTGGAAATAGTTTGATGATGATTCCGAACCACCTCCCATGGCCCCATTAGCTAATGCATTTTTCCTTGGCCTCGCATCACCAATATATAGCTTTCTAAAAGAAATACAATTTTGAAAAAAGGTAAAAATAAATGCAAACTGAATCAACCACAAAATCTTAAAATACATAACTGCCAGAGATACCACCTAATTAACCTAATATATATATATATAACTACCTGAGGATGCCACCTAGTATACTGTCTGTAAAATATTTATATGGTGGTTTAATTATTAAGAGAATACAAGAAGCATACAGTTGATACTCACTTATGATTGATATTTAAAATGTATATAGAATCCATGTTGATATCCACTAAGATAGTAAGTAAATAAATCACAGAAACAACTAATGCTTTTGCTTCATGTTGCAATGAGCAACATATGATGTAAGAATATATCATAAAAATCTTACCTCCGTGAGCCATCATCAAGTTTGCTGCAAAGTGCAGCCACAAGTTTTTCATCCAAGTTGCTGCAGGCAAATACATGAAAGCTTGTCACTGGTTTTTTCTTTTCTTTTCTTATAAAAGAAGAATTTATCAAAAGAAAGAAGGCTGAGAAGAAATCATCCTAGAAGGACTAGAAAAGAAACAAAAGACAGAAGAAAAAACACATTAGGTCAACAGAGTTCAACCCCCCCCCCCCCCCCAACACACACGACAAAAAAAAAAAAAAAAAAAACCTCTATCCCATTAGATGTGAGACAGAAACTCTGGCATTTCACTCCCGCCACAACCATACCCTGCTAAAAGACACACTGCCACAGGGCTTTACCCTCCTTCCTTCTACCAAAATGAAAATCCAAACTGTTTATAAAGCATAAAAACATAGTTTGAAACTTCCCACCTTAGCAATTGACTTAACAATATATCATATATTATCATTGTTGGAAACGTGTATTACTGGTAGTTAGCTTTAGATGTATACACCAACAAAAAGCTTTAGATGTCCAAGTTCAATGTACATATAGTAGTCAACCCAAATCCCATTAATTATGTAATTACTGTAGCTTGTAATTATTCCCTGATGATAATCAGACACCTATGTGTAGTAGTAGTTGAGAGACACGGTTTCAGCATCTCTTGTTCACTGTCTTCACGTGGTATCTAGAGCCTTTGCGAGGTAACCCTAAAAACTGTGCTTAACCAGTGGACCCACTGTCCTCAGGTGAAGGTTTTTTAGCCTGCTGTGACCTCCCTCTGCCAGCAAGGCCCCGTCCTCACCCTCTGCCGTGACATCCTACCAGCAGGCAACCCCTCCCACCGTTGCTCACTGCCACTGCCCAGGCCCTCAAAGTCCTAGGCGCACAGCACAGGTCCTCACCCACTGCTCTCTGCCACTGTCCAGGTCCCCACAGTCCCCAACCGCAACACAGAGGCCCTCAAACTGCCGCCCCGTCTGTACCAGCGCTCCCCATACCCACCAACCGCCATATCCCACTGAAACTGCCGCCCTTCACCGACCAGACAGATTGCACCCAGCAGCGTCAGACCACCCTGCCCAACCCGAACAGCCACCTTTGCACAGCCCGAAACAGCAGAACAGCCGCTGCTCTTAAATACCCAGCCCTACCCACATCCCCTTATCACCATGGCTGACTTCATTGCACCAAAATCCGATGCTCCCAAGGCCGACACACCCCTGTTTTCAGCAACTACGTCACTGCCCTCCTGTCCACTGATAAATTGGATGGCAATAACTATGACACTTGGGCATCTGACATCAAATTACGGCTTATAGGCCAAGGCTACAAGGACCATCTCACCAAAAAGGCCGAATCTGTTCTACTTGCTAAACATGACAAGTGGGAGAAAATTGATGCCCAGTTGTGCAGCGTCATCAAATCCACCATTCATTCGTCCCTTAAGCAGATTTTTCACCCTCACCTCACATGTGAGTCCATCTGGCAACAAGCCAGGGTTCTCCACACCAGTGATGCCCAACGCCCCGACGGTGTCTGCCATGACCTTGAGTCTAATTGTGCCAAGAAAATTTGATGGCCTTATGTCTGCTTATCTAGGTAAGATACATGCGGCTCTCCATGATTTCAATGAATTACTACCACTAGAAAAATCACCAGAACAAGTGAGCAACGTAATACCTTTTTCATGCTCCTCGCTCTATATTGTTTGCCTCTGAAATATTCTAACAACCATATCAGATTGTTGATGCCCCTACTATGCCCACTCTCTCCAAGGCATGGTCAACCTTGGTCCGGGTTCCTGCCAAGCAGGTATCTAAACTCACCATTGCACCATCTCCTGGTGATACGTCTGCCCTTATATCTCAGAACAATAGTTGTGGCCGCTCCCGTGGGGGACATTCTGGTTCTCGACCTCACTTGTGATCACTGTCACCACATGTGCCACACTATTGGTAAGTGTTGGGTGTAACACGGTCGCCTGATGTGCACAACCAATGCTACTAAGACTGGACCACTTGAACTACTTGAGTCCTCTGATCCGCCTAAAGCATGTCCAGCTGATTGTGCAGATTTTTTAAATGGTTTGAACAACGTTAGTCCTCTAACTTTGTTGCTTCTATTGCACATACTGGTAATTTATTTGCTTGTATCTCTCAATCACCATCATTTGGCCCTTGGGTACTTGATTCTTGTGTGTCTAACCACATCAGTAGTAATAAGACCATTTTCTCCAAACTCTCTACTTATGGCTATCTGCCTATTATTACCTTAGCTAATGGTTCCCAGACCAAATCTCAAGGCATTGGCATAACCAATCCTCTCCCTTCCTTGTCTGTTGCTTCGGTTCTCTATGTTCCTAGTTGTCCCTTTAATTTGCTTTCCATTAGTCATTTAACTCATTCTCTAGATTGCACCATTACATTCACTAAAGATTTTGTTCTTATACAAGATCGGAGTTCAGGATGGATGATTAGCACCGGATGTTAGTCCTATGGCCCTTATCAGCACTCAAACCTTTCTAGTGTTTGTTTTGCCATGGAATCCCCACATATTATCCATGCTTAGTTGGGACATCCCAATCTTGACAAACTTTAGGGAATGGTTCAGAGTCAGTTTGAGCTGTCTACTTTATCTTGTGAGTCGTATCAACTTAAGAGACACACTCGTACTTCGATTCCTAGTTGAGTGTGTAATCAAGCTACGTCACTGTTTGCTTTGGTTCACTCCAATGTATGGGGTCCAAGTCATACTGTTTCTACTTTGGGGTCCAAATAATACTTTTACTTTCATTGATGATTACTCTCGTTGACCCTGGTTGTTTCTCATACCAAACTTATCACTATTTTCAAGAATTCTTATCATGATATAAAAACTCAATTTGGTATCCCCATTCATACATTGCATAGTGATAATGTTTGAGAATACTTGTCTCGTCAATTTCAATCGTTTATGGCTTCTAATGGCATTCTTCACCAAACCTCTTGTGCTCACACCCTTCAACAAAATGGGATCAATGAAAGAAAAAATAGATGCCTTATCGAAACAACACACTCTCCTTCATGGTCATGTCCCTTTTCGTTTTTTGTGGTGATGCTATCCTAACCACTTGCTACTTAATGAATTGCATGCCCTCCTATCTATACTTAATAATCAGATGCCTCACTCCATTTTATTCCCTTATCAACATCTTTATTCCCTTTTGCCTCTTATCTTTAGGTCTACTTGTTTTGTACATAATCTCTCTCTTAGTCTTGATAAACTATTTGCTCGGTCCATTAAGTGTGAGGTTACCGTTGCTTTTCCTCTGCTCTCTAACGATACCTTATATCAGCCGATGTCACCTTCTTTGAGCTTGCCTCTCCAAACACCAAGCCCATCTTTTAGGTACTTCATGTTCTCTCAGTATTTGTCCCTATCAACCTTGCCCGTGGAACCCACTACCACTGCAAACACACCTTATCTCACCTATCAGCGCAGACCACACCCACCTCGGAGACCATTCCTCAATCCAAATCTGCTGCTGAGGTCATGGCAAACTCTTCCTTGAAACCAGCACCATTACCAACATCGGCACTGCTTCCTGGGATCATCCCATTGCTCAACGTAAAGGTATAAGCTTTACCTGTAACCCTTCTCCTCACTATGTTGCTTTAAGTTATTACCACATGTCGTCTTCCCATTATGCTTGCCTTTCATCCTTGTCTTTTGTGTCTATTCCAAAATCACTATCCCATCTAGGATGGAGACAAGCAATGATTTACGAAATGACCGCATTTCAAAGCAGTGGGACTTAGGAATTAGTTCCTCTACCTTCTAAGAAATCTGTTGTTGGTGGCTGATGGATTTATATAGTTAAGGTTGGACATGATGTTATGATTGATCGCCTTAAGGCCCATCTATTTGCAAAAGGCTACATTTAAATATTTCGCCTAGATTATAGGGACACCTTCTCACCGTGCCCAAATATCAAGCTCTTTCTCTCCATGGCATGGCCACTATTCGCCATTTGCCTCTCTATCAAATTAACATCGAGAATGCCTTCCGTCCTTGTGATCAACAAGAAGAGGTCTATATGGAGCAACCACCTAGTTTGTTGCTCAGGGGACTCTGCTGGCCCAGTCTATCATCTTCACAAGTCTCTTTATGGCCTAAACAGTCTCCTCGAGATTGGTTTGGCCAATTCAATAATGTAATACAGCAATTTGTATGATTGAAAGTGAAGCAGATCATTCCATGTTCTACCACCATAAGGCCCAAGGATGCATCTATTTGGTTCTTTATGTGGACGACATTGACATTGTCATCAGAGGCGGTGATCATCATGGCATTCAACAGGAAAACAACATCTCTTTCACCACTTTCAAACCCAAAGATCTTAGTAAACTGCGATATCTCTTAAGTATTGAGGTTACACAATCCAAGGATGCCATAGTCATTTCACAAAGGAAATACACTATGGATATTCTTGAAGAAACATGCTAAATGCTAGACCCATCGATACTCTCATGGATCCTAATGTCAAACTCCTCCCGAATCATAGGGAGCCCTTATAAGATCCAGAAAAATACAGAATATTGGTTGGGAAACTAAATTATGTCACAGGTACCCATCCAAACATATTATATGCAGTTAGTTAGTGTGTAGTCAGTCAATTCCTAAACTCTGTGATGGTCAGTGGGATTCAGTGATTCAAATCCTAAGATATATTAAGGGAGCTCCAGGAAGAGGTCTCCTCTATGAAGATAGAGGACATACGCAAATTGTTGGATATTCAAATACAAATTTGGCAGGATCACTCCACTGATAGACGATCCACCTCTAGCTATTGTGTGCTCATTGGGGGCAATCTGGCATCTTGGAATAACAAGAAACAGAATGTGGTCACGAGATCCAAGGCGAAAGTAGAATATAGAGCCATGGCCTTTGCTACATGTGAACTCATCTAGTTGAAATAACCACTCAAGGAGCTTCGATTTTGAGAGATTATGCAAATGACACTAATATGTGACAAGCAAGCTGTGTTGCATATTGCCTCCAGTTCAATGTTCCATGAAAGAACCAAACACATTGAAGTAGATTGCCATTTTATTAGGGAGAAGATCCTATCCGGGAAATATCACCACTAGTTTTGCCAACTCAAACAATCAACTAGCAAATGCTTTCACCAAATCCCTAAGAGGTCCTCCAATGAGTTTTCTTTGTAAAAAGCTTGGCACATATGACCTATATGCTCTAGCTTAAGAAGAAGTGTCGAAAACGTGTATACTACTATTAGTTAGCTTTATATGTCCAAGTTCAATGTACATACAGTAGTCAACTCAAATCCCTTTAATTATGTAAATGTAATTACTATAATTAGGCTCCTATATTGTAGCTTGTAATTATTCCCAGATAATAATATAATCAGACCTCTTGTAGTTGAGACACGCAGTTTCAACACCTCTTGCCTCTCTCTCTCTCTCTCTCTCTCTCTTGCTCACTGTCTTCACAATCATATTTAACATTGCTATTTTAGGTAGTCTTTTAATGAAAGCAACTGTGTTGTTCTCACTCCACCCTTCCAAACAAAAAATTTGTTTCTTTTGCCTTTAAGAGGGTGCATTTGGTTAAATAGTTTGCATTACCTCCTCATATTCATCATGAGACCAACTAAGGGCTGGGACGAACGTGCAAGGACTGCTCCAGTGCCTACAAGTGATGACTTCCATTAAGGCATAAGGACATCCATGTCTTACAATAATAAAATGCAAAAGAATGAAAAGGAAAGAAAATCAAAAGAAGAAGCATAGAACTGTGCCAACTATTGAAAGCAATGAAACCAAGATTCTGTACATACCAGGATGACACCATGAAACTACAGGCAGTCGACCTCTTGCACGAAAGCTGGAAGACTGGAACACTTCATCGTCACTAGCATCAGCACAATGCAAAGTTATCAAATGAATGGTTCAGTGGATTGAACCTTATCAATACAGACATAACTGATGGGCAAAAAGCAGAAAGTTTGGCCCTCAATAAATTACCTGATGATCTTTGGAACAACCAAAGCAAATGGGTAAGTCTGGCACATTTTATAATTGGAATTCACACTACTTATTCTCCATAAGTCATTCGACAAGGTGAAGGACCCATTTTCAATCATATTGATTGATGCACGATAAGAGCCTTTGCCAAGAAGCCGAAAATACTCATCCAATAAGCGCACCTGTGGAGTAGTGTTCTTAAACCTAGAAGGTCCAGATGCAAAAGCATAAAGATCCCATAGTCTTGCTGGCTTTGTACACCTCAATAGTGCATCAAATATCACACGTCTCTGTAAGATTTAATAACCAACATTAGATCCTAAACATGCTAGAAGAAACTAAAAGCATCCACTCAAATGTTCACGACAACATTCTAACTGGCTTACAACAATTTAAAAATGTGGCTTCCCCAACTACTTCAGATATCCTATATTGTAAATTATAACAATTAAAAGTACAATAAGAATTCCAACCACTAAAAAAATCTGATTATTAAATTTCACTATCTCTAATAAAATTTCCTCGTTCTGCCAATGTGGGTTGGTTCAATTGGCATGATTGAGCTGCATTGACACAGAGCTCTTGGGTTTGATTCTTGCTAGCAATCCCTCATTGGTAGGCATCCACTAATTGCAGTGCACCCTGCCTTGGTTATGAAACAACGGGCCTATCAAAAATTCCTTTTTTCTAAATTCCTAAATTTTTTGTGACCAAAAAAAAAATAAGAATCATAATTACAGCCTGTAAGAAGAAAAGGAAATTACCGAATATATAAGTAAGCCAGTCTCTCATGCATGACAGTTGGGAATTCCTAAAACTCAAACAAACTTTTTAACAGCTTACACCCATAATTATAAATTTATATTAAGTCCAAAATATCCATTCTGCTATGAATACATTAACTATTAAAAGCAATTAGTAGGAGGAGATGTATGGAAGAGAACTAAGACAAGAATTAAAACACCTCTCCAAGTTCGGAGATTATCTAGAAAGACATGCTGAATAGAAACTAGGGTTGGTGACTCAATCAATTCATGTATGACTAAGTTATGTGTCCCAATGACACATTTTAAGCTGTACATAATATACTGATTGTTGTGAGAAGAAGTCATGTGAGTTCCTGTGCTGTTTAATTTTCAGACGAAAAAAAGAAGGAAATAGGGGATTAAAATTGATAAAGTAATGGTTTTCTAAAACTTCCTTTCAGTTGAAAGGGATGTCAATTGTGATGACATTTCGACCTTTTCATAGAGAGGAGACTTAAAATTGTCAAATCTCTACATAGTAAATATGCAACATATTTAAAGAACCAAGGCTAAGTCACAGCAAAAAAATAAATAAATAAAGAACTAAGGCTAAAACTGAGACTTACGATTTTAAAAGAAAATCATGACTACTTTCATAGTAGAATTACCTGTTTTGTACGAGGCCTGAAACCAAAGACTATAATTCTCATATCTTTTCCTGCATACACAAGAGCAAAGATAAGTTACCTAAACATGCTGACCAAACATCAAGTAAAACTAGGCAGAGCACTAAATATAATAGGAACATCTATTCAAAAGAATTTAATAGTTTAACAGCCTATAATAAAGCAACCAAGCCTATTATACTGATGAAAAAGAGGAAACGCTTGTTCTTAAGAAGGAAACCTGGATTTTCTATTTTCTTCTTACAATGATATAGATTCGAACAGAGAAATTTTAAAACTCTGAAAGTGAAACCTATTCATGTTTATTGTTTTCACCATTGAATTTAAAGTTTTTGAATAAAAAAATTATAAAAACAAATTTCATCATGACAAAAACGTAAAGGATATAATATCATCCTGAAGAAAATACAAAAATAAAACACTGAAAAAGTAAACAAGCTCATCACTGCAAAACAGCTCTCCAACCCCCCTGCATATTTGTCTGGGAAACTCCCTTAAAAGAAACCATTGGAGGAACACTAAAGAGATGCCACAAATACAATCCTATCCATGAAGATGTCTAAAGGCAATGAGGCTGCCTACAAGATACATGCATTCTGCTCCAACCAAATACATCAAATAAAACCATCACAATGACTTACCCTCCTTACTGCAGCCAAACCTCTGAAACTATCTAGTAAGAACTGCTCCAAATTCAAAATCACACCTAGTTCTAACCCAAACTAAAAACAATCTTCTTCCAAATAGAGGTGGCTACTTTACAATATAAACATAAAAGGTTTCAAACTAAAACTACACATAATGCATATACCAGTAGAGAAAGTAATTTGTGATCTCTATGAATCTGCAACATATCATTCGTATTAATCCCATTGAGTACCAAGTCCAAATGAAGGGCTTGACCTTAGAAGGAGTCTTAGATCTCCAAATCAAGGAAATTTTTTTATCTACATAATAGTGAGAGCAAGAAGAGAAGTACACCAAGGGTGAGGATATGATATCCTCAAAAGCATAAACAAAAACAAATACAATGGGTACCAAGTCCAAATGAAGGGCTTGAACCTTACAGGGAGCCTTAGATTTCCAAAGGGGGGTTCATCAAGGAAAAACTTTTATCTATATAACGATGAGAGCAAGAAGAGTACACCGAGGGTGAGGATACGGTGTTCTTAAAAGCATAAACAAAAACAAATACAAAAGAACAGGAAGACTAAGAATGCAGCAAGGCTGCTCAATCTCTCTACATATCAGAGATGGCAACGCCCTTGAAACAGTCACAGGCAGAACACCAAAGAGAAGCTGAGAACATAATCATATCCCAAAGAAAGTTTAAGGGCAAAGAGACACCCTTAAATATGCATGCATGCCACCCCGACTAAATGCACCAAAGAATTGTTAAGACTGTACACTGCCACGGGATTTTGGCCTCCTTGGTTTTACCAAAACCTTTAAAGAAACCAACAAAAACTGCTACAAGGTAGAAAGGACACACCCAGTGCTCATCAAAAACCCCCCAAAAAGGCTGATCCATAGAAAAGTAGCTGCCTTGCAAAGTTGCAATGCAGAAATAAGCGTCATGTCGTTTCAAGACTTGACTTGCACATAACATACGTCTGGGCAAAGAGCATTTGAGGCCTATAAATCTGTAACAAATCATTTATGTTAAGCCTATTAAGGATTGTTGTCTAATCAAAAGACATAACCTTAAAGGGAGCTTTGGATTTCTAGATGGGTTTGTCAAAGAGGAACCTTTAACAGTTAAGGGATTGAGTTACAAACTGAAAGGGATTTACAAGAAAACATTCCTGAAGACTATAAGGTCCAAACTCTCCTATCAAGATTTCCAGATAAGAGAGTAGAGTCAAGTAAAAAGCAAAGACATTGTAATTCCCTAACCTCTATCATTTCTTTTATTGAAGTGTGAATCCCAGTTTTAATGAAGACCCTGAGTAGAGCAGAAATTTTTTACGAGGGAATTATGCAATGTAAAGAGATTATTAGAGGTAAGGAAAGGCCTTTAGAAAAGGGTGGTTTCCCACAAAGCGTCCTCCCAAAACATGATAAGAGTGCCATAATCCAAACTAAGAAAAACAAGTGCTCTAAAAGAAACATATCCTTGAAAAACCCTTACGCCTCCCTTTGTGGTGGGTGGGCCATCCCCCCACCCCAAAACTTATGCTAAGCCCATTACCATTAGCTCCAGCCCAACTTCTACTAAGCACATTAGCTCCATTGCTCCAGCCCAAGATGAGAGCCACGTGGATGTGGCTGCTGACATGTGATAGGATGTGAAAATAAAATTCATAGGTCGTTACCCGTAAGTAACGCATTGTATGGCTCGAGTACAGTGTTCAGGCAAGAGTTGCTGCATCGGTGCCTGGATTTAGTGATAAATAAGTAAGGGTTCTCACATTTTCATGGACGAGTGTAGGTAAAGAAGCTAGTCCATGAGAGTAAGATTCGCTTTGGTACTTGGAATATAGGCACACTTACAGGAAAGTCTATGGAAATAGTTGACACTATGATTAGGAGGAGGATTAATTTTATGTGCCTTCAGGAAACTAAGTGGGTTGGAGAAAAGGCAAGGGAATTAGATACTTCGGGCTTTAAACTATGGTACACTGGCAAAGTTAGAGCAAGGAACGAAGTAGGCATTATAGTGGATAAGAATTGGAAGAATAATGTGGTGGATGTTAGAAGGATTGGAGATAGGATCATAGCTTTAAAATTTGTAGTTGGGCAAGACACTCGTAATGTCATTAGTGCGTACGCACCGCAAGTAGGGTTAGAATGGCAACAAAAAGCAAGATTTTGGGAGGATTTAGAAGGTTTTATCCAGGAAATACCACTCGGAGAAAAGATATTCCTGGGAGGGGATCTAAATGGACATGTTGGGAGGGAATCGGGGGAGTATAGGGGGTTTCATGGCGGTTTTGTTCTAGGAGAATCTAATGAGGAGGGGAGGGTAAAGCTCTCTTGGATTTTTCGATGGCTTTTAATTTTACGATAGCAAACACTTGTTTTAGAAAAAGGGAAGAGCACCTTATCACGTACAAAAATAGGGTTTCTTGCTCACAAATCGATTACTTTCTAGTAAAGAAGAATGACAGAAAGTTTTGTAAGGATTGTAAAGTCATACCTGGGGAGAGCTTGACCGCCCAACATATTTTTTGGTTTTGGATGTACGAGTTAAGGGAAGGGTTAGAAGAAGTCGTCAAGACAAAAATCCAAGGATCAAATGGTGGCAGTTAAAAGAAGAAAAACAAATAATATTTAAGAAAAATCTTTTAGAAGAAGAAATTTGGGAGGCACAGGGAAATGTCGATGATATGTGGGAAGATATGGCCAGAGGGATTCGGAAGGTAGCAAAAGTAGTTCTAGGAGAATCAAGAGGCTTTGGACCTAAAGATAAAAAATCGTAGTGGTGGGAAACAAATGTTCAAGAGAAGGTTAAAACGAAAGAGAGTGCTTTAAGGCATTGCACCTTTGTAATAATGAAGAGAATCGGGAAAAATACAATGTAGCAAAGAAAGAAACTAGGAAGACGGTTAGTGAGGCGAAATCTAAGGCTTTTGAGGGGCTTTACCAATCTTTAGGTACCAAAAATGGGAAAAAACGCATTTATAGGCTTGCTAAAGGTAGAGAAAAGAAGACAAGAGACTTAGATCAAGTGAAGTGCATAAAGAACGAAGAGAGCAGAGTTTTAGTTACACAACAGAAGATCAAGGAAAGATGGAAAAGTTATTTTCACAAGTTATTAAATAAAGAACATAGAATAAGTGGAAGCTTCGAGGTCTTAAACACTAGTGAGGAAGACCAAAATTTCACTTTTTATCGTGGAATTCGAGAATTTGAGGTAAGGGAAGTACTAAAGAGAATAGACAATGGGAGAGCGGTTGGACCTGATGATATTCCCATTGAGGTTTGGAAGTGTTTAGGGGAGAAAAGAATAATCTGGCTAACTAAGTTGTTTAATGAGATTTTGAAGTCTAAAAGAATGCCGGATGCGTGGAGAAGAAGCACTTTGGTCCCTATTTACAAGAACAAAGGAGATATACAAAATTATGCTAATTATAGAGGGATAAAGCTCATGAGCCACACTATGAAACTTGGGAAAGAGTAATCGAACGGAAATTAAGACAAGAGACTCACATTTTAGATAATCAATTTGGTTTCATGCCAGGGCGGTCAACCATGGAGGCAATATTCCTTATGCGAGGTTTGATGGAAAGGTACCGAAAGAAACAGAAAGACCTTCACATGGTGTTCATTGATCTGGAAAAAGCTTATGATAGGGTGCCAAGAGAAGTCCTCTGGAAAGCACTAGAGAAAAAAGGAGTTCGTATTGCTTATATCCAGGCTATTAAGGATATGTATGATGGGGTTACAACTTGCGTGCGAATGGATGGCGGGGTCACACAAGATTTTCCGGTAACTGTAGGATTATACTAAGGGTCAACTTTAAGCCCATACCTTTTTGCCTTGGTTTTGGACGTACTTAGTGGGCACATCCAGGATCCAGTGTCCCGATGCATGATCTTTGCAGACGACATAGTCCTAGTGGAAGAGACGAGACAAGGAATAAATGATAAACTAGAGTTATGGAGAGAGAAGCTTTAGAATCACATGGGTTTCGACTAAGTAGGAGTAAAACAGAATATATCGAATACAAGTTCAACAAAAGGCGATTTAGCTCTAACTTGGAAGTGAAAATTGATGATCATATTATTCCATAAGTTGAACGGTTTAGGTATCTTGGATCTATTATACAAAATGACGGAGAGATTGCAGGGGATGTAACTCATAGGATTCAAGCTGGGTGGACAAAATGGAAAAATGCTTCGGGCGTTATTTGTGACCACAAGATACCTCTCAAGCTAAAGGGAAAATTTTATAAAATAGCTATAAGACCAGCAATGTTGTATGGTACCGAGTGTTGGACGGTAAAATGTCAACATGAGCATAAGTTAAGGATTGCAGAGATGAGAATGTTGCGCTGGATGAGTGGACACACAAGAAAAGATAAAATTAGGAATAAGTGCATTCGAAAGAAAGTTGGAGTAGCAACCATTGATGAAAAGTTAACAGAGTCTCGCATAAGATGGTTTGGTCATGTGAGGAGGAGACCATTAGAAACCCCAGTGAAAAGAATTGATCAGATGAAGGATAGTTCTTTAAATAGAGGTAGAGGTAGACCACTAAAAACACTAAGGGATATCATAAAAAAAGATCTTGAAATAAATGATCTATCTAAAAGTATGGTCTTTGATAGAGCACAATGGCATCGTTTGATCCATGTAGCCGACCTCACGTAGTGAGAAAAGGCTTTTGTTGTTGTTGTTGTCAAATTAATAATGTCTATTAGATTATTTCATCAATATTTTATTTCACCAACATTTGAATCGGTCAATTTAAGCCTATCAAATATTTTATTTGATAATGGCTATTATTCTTAAATTCATATATTTTGTCTCATGATTATTAGTTGTCTTTGTGCGGTATATTATGCAAGTTAGAGTCCAATTATTTCAATCAATTGTAATTATTGATTCAGTGGAGATTAAGACACTTTTATATAGTATTACTTAGATTATTATGACAGTACTTGTTGACTTTCTGTCATTCCATATTGTGTTAGCATCTTCAACCTAAGCATTAGTCATCATCAAATTTAAATTTGTAGTCATTCCATATTGTGCTAGCATCTTCTAGGCAAGAGCTCCTTTTTTTATAAGGTATCCTCCTTGATGTAAAAAGAAAACACAATCAACAAAGGAAAAACAAAAACATCAATGAAGCAAAGCTACCCAATCCCTCAACATATCTGTAAGGGAAACCCCCTTAAAAAGGCCATGTGCTTTGAGCCAAACACCTAATCTTATCCCAAATCAACTGTTAATCCAAAAAAACCTCCTTCAAGATACGAAAGTTAGGCTCCAACCAAATGAACCAAGTTGTAGCATAGATTGCACATTGCCACAATAATTTAGCTTCTTTACTTCTAGCAAAACCATTAAAGCTAATCATAAAAAATTGGTCCAAGGACCTAGGGCACACCCAACATTCACCAAAAATGCCAAACAATGAATTCCATAAAGAAACAGCAGCAGGACAATGTAAGAACAGAAGAGGAACAGATTCTGAGCTAGCACCACACATATCAAGGGAAATAGCCTTATGTGGCCTACGAACCTACAACATGTCATTAGTATTAATTCTATTAAGCATTACAGTCCAAATAAAACACTTGACCTTCGAGGGAGCTTTGGACTTCCTAAGGGGTTTATTAAGATGGAAGGTAGCTCTACTCAATGAATGAGTTCGGAATTGGAAAAAAGATTTGCACAAAAACACCCCAGAAGGATCAAAAGATCAAATCCTTTTATCTGGATTAGAAGACAAATGAATAGAGTCAAGGAGACCAAAAAGAGACTCCAATTCAAAAAATTCCCTATCATTTAAGTTACAAAAAAAGTGGAAATCCCAAGAAAAAATGGAGTCTTGAACATTATAAAAATTGGGGATAGGAGAATTGTGTAAGGAAGAGAGACAAAAAAGAAGTGGGAAAGCATATCGAAAAGAGGAATCTCCTAGCCAATGGTCCTCCCAAAAGTTGACATGAGAACCATTACTACCCACCTTCAAGGAAAACAAAGACTTAAAGGTAGCACAACCATGTGAGATAAATTTCCATGGACTAAAATGAGAATTGGGCAATTGTTATGCCCTACATTGACACATTCTTTAAAGGAGCAAGTGAAAACCATTCACAAATTCTTTAAAAGAAATTATCAAAAGAATAAAGATCATTCTATAACAACTACATCAGCCCCAACTCATTGACACATTCTTTAAAAGCAATTATCAAGTGTGCATTCTTTATCTATTGCGGATTTCATTTAAGCTTTTAGACAAGGTTGACTGTTAAGTGTGCCCTGTATAAGGTGTCCCTTTCTTTTTTGGCCACAGAAAAAATGCCCTAGCTCTGCTCCTGCTGATACTTGTTTCTTGTTTTTGAAGCTTGGGGACTAACAGCCATCTTTTTATTCAATATGATGTCACTTACCAAATTTGCAATAAAAATTTTAGCATTATTTTAGAAAAAATAGGTCTGCCCAGTCACTTTGGAGTGCCTCGTCACTCTTCATTTTAGGGGCTCTGAGATTGGGATGAGGATGGATTATAAGGGTTTGTGGAAGTGAGCTTTGTCTGCACAACTGTGGTGCCTTTGGCCAGACCTTAACCCCAGAGTTTTCTCAAAGATCTTTGCCCATACATTCTCTTGGACAAGATTAATTTCCTACCTCTTTGTGGACTTCAACACATGGTTTTCTGAGGGATATCTTTGTTTGACATACAAAAGATTGGAAGGCTTTGTTGAGCTGATGTAATCTTTCTTCTTGTATTTTTACTGTTTGTAATTGTAATTCACTTACGTTCTTTTCTTCCAATAAAATCTTCATTTAACAAAAAATAAAAAGAATAATAGGGAAACAAACCTAAACTAATTGGAAACTTCATAGAAACCATAAAAATGAACTATCCAATCAAAATAAATCCTATGAAATACCTAAAAAATCAGAAAGTCTCCCACTCCATGCAAAAGTTCTAAATTAAGTAAACTATGGACCTCATCAACGTTAACATATTGTGTCCATTTGCATAACAACCTTAAAGCAGATTAAGTAAAAGGAGAGAGAGAGTTGCAAAGACTACATTGACTGCATCTTTTTTGGCAATATGGCAACAATCACTCTCTTCATCCGATAAAATCACACAAAGGACCCAACATATATAATGTCTTGACAAACATCATTACCTGTAGCCAAAATAGTCACCCATCCACATAACTTTGACCAAAACAGAATACAGTTAAAAAGTGGAAATCCATATAAAGTTATAGTACTTCATAATATGAAACCTCCAATCAACTATATGATATTTCTTCCATATATTAATCTATAAGCATTATCTACAAATCTTGCATAGTAATCTCATCAATTGTCAATTCAATGTTTAAAAATTAAAAGACAATTTCAATCAAGAGGAGCATATTTGAGAGCATACCAATCACCTGGAGCAGTCTTTGTGGTGGTGTCTTGTCTAAATGGCGAGCATTAGACTGAACTTTTACAACCTACATTTTGATGAGAGCAATGCAAATGAGCTTCCAAATAATTGACACAAAAAAGAGCAGTCAACAAAAGTGGGAACCAGAATCGATATGCACAAACAAACTTAACGGTTTACAGCACACCATATCATAAATATAGTTCAAAATTTTTACAGATAATACAAACATTCATTCTTGAGGCTGAGCTGATATGAGCACATGAACCAGTAGCACAAGTTCATCTCATTGGCAGAAGTGGAAAAATTTAAAAGATAAATTCAGAACCAATCAAAATATTAAGGTCCTATTTTCCCTTTATTAATCAATTTAGGTTCACACACTGTAATAATTCCAATGTTGTACTCGTGGTAACCACAAGAATTAGTAATGATTTGGGGACTGTAAATATTCTAAATCAAGTATATGTCGAAAAGAGAAGCAACAAAAAAAATTTTAATGAAGTAAGCAAAGAGGTAAATGGGATAAAAAAGGAGGCAAACCAAACTCGGACAAGAAGGATATGTATGGTCACTCTAAAATAATTACTTGAATTTCAATTGATGTCTATCTGTTTATAGTATGTCAAAATTATTTGTCAACATATATGTGAAATAATCTGACAAGAGATAGGGTTCAGGTCAATCTACCACAACAAGTCCAAATTAAATAATAAAAAACATAACACAAAATAGAGTAGTTTGCAGAAAAATTTGCAAGAACTTACTATCTTGTTAAACTTCTCGATGGTTGCTAGTGGAATTGTTCCAAGGGCAATAACTTTTCTAGTTCCCTCACTCTAGAAAATGTAATGAAGCAAATCAGAAGGTATATAGTCAACACAGAATATTGACAGATAAATAGGCAGGAGGAACGTAAGAAAAATATCAAGATTTTGAAAGAACATTTATGTGGATATTACTCCTTGTGATATTAACAACTGAATAAATCTGATATTTCTACATTCACAAGTACTTTAGGAAGTTTGAATTTGTAATTGTTATAATACATATTTTAATTGTTCGATTCAGTGACTTTATCCTATTACTATCCAAGGTTTGCTCAAGTATTATTTAGATGACTTAGCTAAAAAAATTCTCTGTAAGGAAGTATTAGAATTAAGCATCAACGCACATTTGAATAAATTAACTACACATCTCTGATAAAAGGAAATAAAGCACATTGACTTTATAACTGTAACTCTGTATGACCAATTGCAACTTATTGTAGGTGAGATTTCATAAAGATTAAAGACATAATGTTGTTATAGAAGAAGAAATATTATTAGAGCTTCCAAAGGACATAGAGTTGAAAATATCATAATCCAAATATCTTCTATTTCACCTGTTCTTGTTTTGTCTAATTGTATTATTTTCTTCCCACAACAGCACCCCTGATGTTTGGTAATCATTGCTTAATTTATTGCAAAATCTTCCTCTCTTTTCTAACATATGTTTACACTTATTCATGTGTTTCCACAACTTCCTCACCAATCAAGCCTAAATCAAAATTCGAAACTTCTCCAAACAGCTGCGTGCCACAAATTTTCAACCAAAAACCTTAAATATCACACCATTATACTGTCTTTCCTATGGGTATTCACCTTTCTAGGTTGTGGGCAATTCCAAATCACAAATTCAAGACTACTCCTGCATCATAGACCGTGGTAAAAACTAGAATTCAGGAGCAGCAAATATTACATGAATGACTTACCAGAAAAAGAAGACGAAAATTAGTTACCATCAACATGCCAGCGTCATCTGTATTGACAAGAACAACACCATGTCCCTGAAAGTAAACACCATATACCAACTTAATCTCATCTACAATAGATTCAAATGGTATAAATGTGAATTAAAACATTAAGACTTGTATTACTAGTACAAGTTAGCTAACAGTTGACACTGGAGAGAATTTTCTCAAAGCATTTGCTTTCCTGGGTATATTTTGTCCTAGTTCTTACACAACAGGATTTCTCTACAATTTATCCAAAAATTTATCTATTATTTGATAACTTGTAACTTCTTTGTCATTTTCCTCATACTCAGATTCTCTTTTTCTTTTTCCTTTCCAAGTGTTGTACCATTTTCTATGCATCCCCACATATTGTTCGCACATCCTTGGCACTTCTAATTAATTTGTTATGCATTTAAGAAATGAGGCGCCCTACTGTTGCACATCAATGATCAAGCTCAACATATATTTCAAAGGGGGAAATTTGTCCGTAAATGAAGAGAGCTCAACTCAAAGTAAAGCCATGGGAAATTTCCAAATTAAAAAAACAAAAAGCCAGGATTTGTTAATCAGTTCCAGAATTAGCTGGAAAGTACATAGACTAAACTATATACTATATTCTCTCTTATCATTGCAGAAATGAAAATTAGACATCTATGACCTCTGGTCCCTCCTTCACCTGCCTGAAGGAATCCATGGATTGTCATCCTTCTGCTGCCTAAAAGGCAATGGTTGTTTCACTTGTTTGCTTTTTCATTGTTTAATTAAAAGTAAAATAACTATATATAGCTATTAATTAAAAAAAAAGTGGTGGAACCAATCCAATCATATTATTGACTTTTTTTGTAGTATACAATAAGTACTATTTGCCCATTGTTAATATATTACAGCTTGCACTCAGCCAACTCATAATTGAGGAAAATATTGGATCTTTAATTGCCTAATGTTCTTTAAAAACTTTGACATATCCCTCAAGCGGGTTAGTTATTGCACTTAAGATAGCAGCAGTGGCAAATAAAAAAGTAATTAACACATATATGAGGCATTTGGTGAGTGGATATCCTATTTTCCCAAGTAGGTAAACCTATTTATAAGATATTTAGGTATTAATATATACAGAAAATTCAATACTCTAGTGTCTGATATGTCATTAGCCGTGTGGAGATATTGAGTTTTCTGTATGTCACAACCAAATATCTTATTAATAAGTTTCCACGTACTTGAGAAATTAGAGTGCCCATTTACCAAACTCCACCATATTGAAAACAGATGCCAGATGTCTAACACAACCTCACATATCAATATCCGTATTACCATATTCTGAAATGGCATGTAATGATTCAGTGCCATTTATTAGCTGCAAGACAAAAGTTTCACATGCATACTCAATTAGCAGATTGTAACAGGTTTACACGTGTCAAATTCAGCACGCGGAGACCATACAATATACATTCATACATAATGTAACAAACATGACAGAACTACAATCCCTAATGAAGTTTTCAGGAAGAGTTGTGTTACTATAGACTCAGGTTCATGGTAAACCCTATCCATGGCAACATGTCTATTTATTTTAGATAGTTCAAGAAATAGTTTTAAATTATAAATAAGTCAATATTTTAAAATTCAGTCACACGTTGCCACGTATAAAGTTTGCCATGAGCCCGAGTCCGTTATAACAAAACTCTTTCAGGAAATGCAGCTAGTTATCTTGTTATGAAAAGAAAATATCAAGTGCCACACAACTTAAGACTCTGTGTTGAATCTTTGTGGAGCTGGCTCCAATCCCAATATGCAATTTGGCATATCCCAAATTAATTAATTCTTTGCACTATCCTCACATTCCACATATTTTTGCATATTCACCATACACAATAAAATTCAAATTAATTAATTAAGAAATCAAATAAATAAATAAAAATTGGAAAAAAGAGTGCCATAACTGCTCCACACATCACACAATAATCAACCCAGATTACCAAAAACAAGAGGTACAAAGCGAAATTTTCCGATTCTTGAAAATTAAATAAATAAAAACGAGAAGAAAAATTCAAGGCATTGCATACTTCGGCTACAACTTGCTCCGCCTCAAGCAAGAAATCCAGATTCGAGTCCGAGACGTAGCGCGAAATAGGCTGCAGAGAAAGAAAACAAAAAATTACAAAATTACCGAAAAACAAAACGAGAAAAAATTAAAGAAAAGAAAGAAAGAAATTGAATTGAAAATGGAGAAAGAACCTCAATCTTGGTCCATTCGAGGGCGTCCCAGCTACCGGTGCCCTCCATTTTGGAGGACTCATCAGAGGCGTCCCTCAGAGAGGTTGTTGGAGTGGCGCGGTGTTTCGGCACGGCCATGCCGGCGACGGCGAAGGACCTCCTACTCCGGCGAGTGTCTCCGATACAGAGAGAAAGTGTGCGAGGGAAGAGAGAGAGAAGAGCGTTGCCGTTGAAGGAGGTTACAGCAGAGGTTCTTCAAGTGGCCGTAAGCGAAATATTTTATATATATATATATATATATATATATATATATATATATATAAAAGGCATATATAGTTTATTGTGAGAGTGAGAGAAACAAATCTTAACTCTTGGATGATTCATATATGGTCAATATTAGATGTTACTTATAGGTCACATGATTACTTAAAAAAGTCACATAATTTTATGTTTTAATCTTGACTATATATGGATGATCTAATGGTCAAGATTTGCTCTTCTCACTTGATATGCTTTATATATATATATATATATATGAGTTTAATTTTTATCCACTGTTAGTGTAAAGTTTTTTTACACTGTCATTTAATTATGTGTTGTCAAATCATTAAAAGAGTTTGACTATCACAATCATTACTTAAAAAGTCTAACTATTTTAATGATGTGTCAACATATAATTAAATAACAGTGTAAAATTTTTTACACTGATAGTAAATAAAAATTAAATTTTATTTATATATATATATATATATGGGGAGGGATCAACTTACACCGGTGTAAGACTTGATCACTCTTACACCACTCAATAACTTTTTATTGAATAATTTTCTTACAAAATTCACCGTTAGATTGAAAGTTTATATCATGTAGATCATACCTATAAAATTTTACATTAATCCGAAATTGTTTTGTGACTCATTTATATATATCAAAATTAACGTAAATATAAACTATTTAAATATATGAAAATATGAACTATTTGATTATATTCTTATTGATATTCAATTTTTTTTAAAATTTGACACAAATGATCTATATGATAGAAACTTTCAATCTAACGGTGGATTTTGTAAGAAAATTATTCAATAAAAAGTTATTGAGTGGTGTAAGAGTGATCAAGTCTTACACCGGTGTAAGTTGATCCCTCCCCTATATATATATATATATATATATAATATGCGTTATTATGCGTAGCTTGTGGTTGTGCCCACCACATCAGTGTGTGCCAAAGTATCTTGAGAATTAAATCAGTCTTATCAATTACTTGGCCATCATTTTCTATTTGTCTTTTGAACAATTATCTTGTGTGCGCTCTTGGCCATCATTTTTTATAAGCCATCGTTGTTTTTTTGGAGTTGCTTTATGACATATTGTAAAGTGTTAAGAATTTAAAGGAAGTTGTAAATTATTTATTAATTGTTAGTTTTATAATAAATATTTAAAATTTTATTAAATATAAATAATAACTAATGAATGTTTAATAATTTATTTTGAATATTGATACCTTAAAAATAATATAAATACTAAAATAATTTTTTTATCCTGTTTTTGGGGGAAAATGTTGAATACACGAACAAATATGCACAACTTATATAATACAAAAATTTCTTACCGAAATGCAATATAAACGTGTCCTTTCACCTTTTTTTTTCTCTTATCTTTATCACTACCACGTGAATTTGTGGTGAAATTTGTAATTTTCATAAATAACATTGTGTTTTTGGTAATACAAAATTTAAGAAGTGGTTAAATTGGTCTACAATTCAAGAGGAATAGAACTTAAAATTTTGTGTGTCAATGTATCGCCATCTTACCAATTAAGGCAATTGTCATGGGCTACACATATTAACGTTTATTATTATATTTTAAAAATTAAGTTATTAATAATACATTTCAAAAGTTGTTAAAATAAAATAATGATTACTAAGAAAATAAGTAAGTTAATATTGATTATAAAAAAAAACTAAAAGTAATATAATAAATATGATCCTTATTGTTTAGAGAAAATTTTCATATTCATGTTTTGGTTTATATTGTATTTATTTTTCAAATTAATTCTTTTATAATAAAATAATTATAAGTAAAAAAGTATAGTTATTTTATTATGAAATTAGATTATTTTGAGTTAAGATTTATTGATAACTATGTAAGAATTGATATACTTATATTATCTAATAACTCTTTATAGTTAATAATTTTAAAATTTGTATTCACTATATCATGATGCAGGACTTCAATATTTTGCCACAACGGTCATGGCAGTAACTTCAGCAAAGACGTGGGAGGAAAAATCAATGAATGGATCATTGTCTTGAGGTAGAAGATGAAGAACAATTGGGGCAATTGACCACTCTTGGGCTTTCGGATCTTGAATATACAAGATTGGCCGAATAATTAGTAGATTGAATTTTGGGCCAATTAGGTACAAGATCAAATAAAACCTAACAACCTTTTAACAAGTTGATGAAATTAAAAATTAAAAATTATTTCCAATAAGTACTTATAAAATTTTTTTAAAAAATAAGTATACATAAAAATCTTACGAATCATAAAAGATAAATTAAATTAAATTAAAAACTAAAAACATTATGTATATGCGTGTATGTATATTAGTACACGCGCACGCGAATTCAAACCTACCGTTCAAACCTACCAAGTCACATATTCTAACTATTCTTAGAATGAGTTTACGGATGTTATCCAAGTCACAAACCATATGAGTTGTGACATGTGCGAGTTTATCACTCTGCATGCATGGCCATGTTGTAGCTGCTATGCTATAACCATTAGATAGTGTAATGGATCTTGGCGCCTTGTTATACTTGGTATTGTTGGATACTAATGCGTTAACTGCTAAATGGCCTAGGATGCTCAGGTTGCCCACTATCATAACTTTGCTATATATTGATTATGCTTAGTTCTAATGAAAATACGGTCGTTAGTAACATTTCATTTGTATTCATGTGGGTAATCCGTGCTCTTGTTGGAGAGCACCATTTACATTGCACAAGCTCTAGAGAGACCCCATTATGGCAGGTATGTAGGTGTGGTGACTTCTTGGCCTAGGCAAGTTATCACGTTGAGCCAGGACCCTGTGAATGCATACCCATTTGTATTGTAAGTAGTGTGAGGGCCCCCTCCAAAATGACGGGATGAGGTTCCTCACTTAAGGTTAATTTTAGTAATTTTTAAAGTAAACACTCATTTTAGTCTTCTAATGATACAAGTTATCATCAATTATATCTTCCAATAATGAATACATTAAAATGGTCCTTCAATATCAAATTAGTTCTTTAATGTCATTTTTTGACATGTCAAATTGACCATTCAATATATTTTTTACATCAAATTGATCCTTTAAAGAGACCAATTTAATGTTAAAAATTATCATAAGATCAAACTAATAACACTTGTATATTTAAAGAACCAAAATTAGTGTTTATTGTCATTTTTAAAATTAGGAGAGAATGTTACTGCATGGCTATTTTAATGCTGATAGAGATAATGCCACATGCTCACACCACTTTACTGTACCACTACACAGAATAGATTTGGATGGTTAAATCCACTTAATATTTGATAGGTTCAGTCTACCTAAGAATTCTTCTCCAGACTACATAGATGATACTGACATGGCTATTTAAATTTGGTGCACGTGTTTATTGAAGAATTTTTCCATGGAAGGGCTTTTGTAAGATCTTCTATCCGTTTCGATAGAGCTATGAGCTATCTACACAATGATACAAACAACGTTTGATTTTCACATTTTGACATAAAAGAAAAAGATTATGGTATTTACTATCAGTAAGTAGCATACTAACATGTCGAAAATTTCATGCCTAACCATTCAAAAGATATCATCTAGAAATAACCAGTGTGATAGCGCTATACAATTTAATATGTAATGCTCATAAATATGCACACTCTAAACAGCAGGTAGGAGCTCATAAGTCAACTTTGCAAAGATGAGAACAGTGATCCGAGTTATAGAACCTTGGAACTCATCAAAGAAAAATAATGCTAAATGTTAAAAAAGAACATTCCTCGCCAAGAATGCATTCTGATACTAAAATTTCTAAAATAGCGGGTGTGGGTTTTTCTCTTACTTCATCTAGCATTTGATCTGCATTTGTTGAGATTTAAGAAGCCAGATGATTGGTGTTTCTGCAAATCCTCATCCCAGTCACTGGTCAGGAACTGGACTTCTGTTGGAAACTGCCACGAGCTTAATAAAAATTGCTTATCCATTCAGATCAGGATATTCATTGTCCACTCTACTGCTGCCACACTCCGCCATAGTTTTGGCATTGAGCTCCCTAACATATCTCCAGACATAATTCAGACCGACAAGAAGCTCAGTGATTATTGCTTCTGTTTTTTCTTGATTTGCAAAGTAAACGGTTTGTACCAGCAGCACATTTGTACGGGAAACAAAGTTCTGCTGCTCAAAACTTCTCTCAGATTGCCATCTTAGCATGTTATGAGCAAGTGGTGCCAACCATTCTAATATATTTGTCATTGCTTCAGTCCATTCTTCTGCTAGACTTGCGTCATAGACTGCTGACGCCATGGCCTTGGTATATGGCTTTAGCTTGGCCCTAAGGGCAGCTCTTACATGTCTGGGTAACATGTTGTACAGATCATCTCTTGCATCAAGACCAATCAAGTAGGGAGACGCTGCTAGCTTCTCGATCACGATGATAACATTTGCATAGTGTAGTGCTAAAGAAGCAGCACCGAGGGTTTCAGATGGAGGATTTAACCTGCACAGAGAACTGAAGACTGAATGAACTTCTTTTCCAGGAGCCAGAAGGTTTGAATTAGCATCTTTGGGATTCTGAGTTCCTAAATGAACATCATTTGGGCTGGAGTGGCAGTCAGTGACAGAGGAACCGTCTGCAGCCATGCATCCTTTGAAAGGTCCTACTTGAGTCAGTCGACTGGGTCTTGTGTGAATTTCCTTCCCACTTATGGTGGTTGAGTGGCCATGAAACTTCCAAATCTTGCTGTTTTTATTTGTTCCATTATCTGGGACTGGTTTTTTAAAATTTCTTCCAAGAGGACCTGAGAAAAAATTGATACTTCTATACTTTCCTGAAATTGGGCCTGACTTTGTGGATGAGTCACCAAGAGGACCTGAACGAAAAATGCTGGTTTTATTTGCTCTACCAATTGGACCTGAATTCTTAGTAAAAGAACTAAGGGGTCCTGAAGCAAATCTAACGGCATTATTCTCAGATGGGAGGACTGAAGATTGCAATAATGCAGAAACCGATTGACTGCCATGAATGTAATCAGAATTCAAAACACTTGAATTCTTGGTTTCACCAACATCTATTATCTCTTGAATTCCGAATACATTGTTGATCCTAACGAATATTGTGAACAAGGATCTTGCTAAAAGATGTATAGTGTAATCGTATGTCCTGTTCCACAGAGAAATATCCTTTAAGCTCTTCACCTCATGCCTCTTCCATGCAATCTTCTTCTGATAGTCAATTAAATTCGACCCATCTGACTCACCATAAGCCTTCATTCTTCTAAGAGTTTGCTCAAGATCCACAAGCACTTCCATCTCTTGATACAAACTTGCATTAGTTGATATAAACTTTCCCATCCTTTTAACCTTTTTTTCCATTTTCTTGGAAGTGAATTTCCACCCATATGGATCAACACCTAGAGTGATAAACTCATCGAAGGCATTCTTAAAACCCTTCAAACTTGGATCGCTGCATTTCTTCCCAAGCCTAGCCACAGATTCAGCCACATGTGCCATATTCTGAAGCATCTCTACACTGATTAAACGTACAATGAAATTCTCATCTTCTGAAACAAGCTTTCTTATACCCACTGAATTTGTGATCTCCTCTCTCAACCTAGCAACCTGCTTATCACTCAAAGACTGCCACAAATTAACAAGCTTGGACATCAAGCTCGCAACTTCAAATGCTAATACTCCAATCACTGCCTTCTCAGAATTAGCATCATCCTTCCGTGGAGTCTTCCACAGACTGCGAAACCACGATTCAGTAACCATCGCTTACCTAAGAATGGCAAAAAAATGCTCTTTAAGACAAGTCCTTGGTCATAACTCTCTAGTACTAAGTAAATAAAACACAAAATAAGATTGTTAAAATGGGCATTAAATAGCCAGTTACCAGATAAATTTCTGGTTTTCTCAGAATTTATGAAACAAAATATGTTTATAATGGCATTACTTGTCAGTTAAAAATAATCCAACAAATATTTATACTTGATCCTTTCTTTTACCTGCTTTCTTTTGCTATTTTGTCTCACAGTCACAGCAGGGGGAGAAGGGGGCAGCAAGGATTAAGCTTGCAGTGATTAAGTTTGGTCTAGTGCATACTGGTTTGGTCCTATTTCTTCCTGCTACATACAATGGACTATCCTGGCATCTTCCAACCATGCCAAACTATTCCAAGAGTTTTGGTTTGAAAGTTGATTACTTGATTATATCATCTTATGTGGCTTTGAAAATTTCACACATTTCAAGTACAACATATGTTTCCTCTTGCAAACTAGTCCTATCTTTTACAGTGCAAATTTATTCCCCATGTTAAGCATTTTGAAGCAATGGATAGATGAGGCATAGGTAAACTACTTCATCATCTTATAGCTTACCGATTTAGCTACCAATTTGCCTACGTTTTGGAATAGTTGGCAAAATCTAGCAAAAGCAAAATACTAAAAGTTTGAAATGCACATCTTGTAGGGATTGAAAAAGTGATTGTCATGGACCAATTCTCCTAAAAGTTTAAGGAGTTAGGTGAAGGCTCATGAATGGCTTTATATCTCTAACACGCCCCCTCATGCAAGAGCCATTTGGGCTTGATGCGTGAACAATGCACAGGCTCACTATACCTTGTGCTGAAATTCAACTTTTATTTAGAAGAATGGAGGTGGCAAGGATCAAAAACACTTGGTCATAGAGACTCTAATACCATGTTAAGGACCAATTCTCTTAAAAGCTTAAGCTGTTAGGTAAAGGCTCATGAATGACTTTATATATCTAACAGTGATAATATATGAATTAGCAATTCTTTTGAGGATTAAATTTAATGGAGATATAATTCTCTGTAAGTTCTTAATTTTGACTTCAAATTGTAGTTTAAAAAGTGAAACTTAATCTGGAATTAAGACATAATTTTGTAAGGTTAGTGTAACCCACACAAAAAATAAAACTATTAGAGAATGCCTAACTTTTAAAATCAAAAAAGAAAAGAAAAACAAAATATTCTTTCCATTTTACATGATTTGTCAAAGCATATAATTCTAAAAAATGTATTAATTCCTTGCATCAAATCTTCAACAGTAAACCAGTATGAACTGGCTCTGGTGCCTCAATATTCCAGTATTAGGGGGGGGGGGGGGGAATGTTTATATTCCTCCTTGTTACCCCTTTAGGTGTTTGTCTGCCTCTTCTTCTTTCTGATAGATAGAAAGACTTAATTTAGAAGCAACAGGGAATATAAATTTTCTTTTCTGGTAAATATTGCTGAAGAATATATACTGAGAAAAAAAGTAATATGACATATACCAAAATCTGGAGATTCTATTGTATATTTTCCTTTCTCCTTTTCTCTGTTTACCCATCGAATAAATCAACAATTAACTAAAATTACAAGTTGAAAGGAATATACTCTTTGGGTAAACGGTCCCATACCAATTCTCCCTGCAATTACAAAGTAAAATGACACAAACCCATAAAAATCAGCAAACCCAGATTCCAAAACCCTTTGTTCTCCATGGAAAAAACAAAAATAAAAAAATCACAACTTTCCATTCTTTTTGCTACTAAAGCATCTACTTTACATCACTTCACCAACTTGTTGGCTTATTTGACCAAAAACAAAAACAAAAAAAAACAAAAACAAAAATAAAAACAAAATATTAGCTTAAACACAAATCTTAACCCTTTAAAGTGATTGTATCAAGAACAAACCACACAAAAAGGTAACCCAGTACAATCAAAGTAGAAACAGCATGAATCACAATGGAAGCAGCACAGGGAGACCCAGAAACTCACCGATCACAAAAACAAGAACTGGCCCACGAATCTTTCAGCTGGGAGCTAACCAGTGGAAGAGAGAGAAAGAAATGGAAGTAGATGGGAAGCTGCAGTGAATGGGAAAGAAGCAGAAATTGCAGAGGAAAGAGTGCGAAAGCGAGTGAATGAAATTAGACATCAAAAATATATTTTGCTAATTTTTCTATTCCCCCACCCACACGGTCTAATTTTCTCTTTTTTTTTATTTTTTTTGTAATTTAATACAGTATTTTATTCCTTTATAAGTTTATATAGTTTAATTTTTTTAGTTGTTCAATATATTGAAATGATGTCATGATCTTCATCGCATATAGAATTAAGAACATGGTCATTTTGTTTTATTAAGTTTCAATCTTGTGCACTTTTAGTTTGCTATAAAAATAAGTATGATTGAAAAATTCAATTCAATATTAAAAATTAAGTATTAGAAGTCAAAAAAGAATATTAAATGATAATAAATTTATTTAATATTATATTTATTTAATTAAATTATAATAAATTTATTTAATACACATTTATTATTAAAAAATTCAGAAATTACAGATTTTTTTGTTGAATTTTTTCATCACCCAATTAAATTTTGAATACTAAGATTTCTAACCCTAAGAAAGAATAGTCATAACACCGTCCAACGTATTATATACGGTAAGAAATTAATTATAGTCAGTCAATGCATTTGTAGGATTCTGTTCATTTTAATTTTTTCCTTAATTTTTAATCTTATATGGACTACTATCTTTGTCAATCAATTTTTTTTTTTGGAAAGTCTTTGTCAATAATATTATTAAATGTTCATAGATATATTATTAAGGTAATTTTATATTTTCTTAATCATTCTAAAAATTATTATAATTATTTAAATAAAAGATATTAAATATTTTTAAAATTCTTAAAATAATAAATGATTCTAATTTTTTGTTTAATATTTTTTTATTTTAAGTAATTAAGATAATAAAAAAATTATTATGAGAATATAGCATATTCAAAAAATGCTAAAACTACGAATTCATTTTCATGAAATGTCTTAAGAATTGTCTCACTATTGCGTGTTTCTTACTTGTTATACTAAAGTGAGTGTGCGGTGTGCCACATCAT
Organism: Styphnolobium japonicum; assembly: GCA_023212625.1. NCBI lineage: Eukaryota > Viridiplantae > Streptophyta > Magnoliopsida > Fabales > Fabaceae > Styphnolobium > Styphnolobium japonicum. The sequence continues at coordinate 15,341,676 of JALBWW010000013.1, forward strand.
TCGTGACAATTTTCATAAATAACAACTCGTGAGATATAGCGATGCTCATCATCAAGTGGCTTGAACAAGTATAATATAAAAGAAGGAAAAGGACATTTTATATAAGAGAAACATAACCTTAATTTGGTTTATTTTAAAAATTAATTAAGTATTTAATTATTATAATTTATAATTTATATATAGTTAATCATGTATCAAGTATTAAAATAAAAATAAATTACTAGTTAATTATATATAAATTATTAGTTAATGTAGTTAAATACTTAATTAATTTTTAAAATAAACCAAATTAGTATTATCTTTGCTGCACTAAAAAGTTATTTTTCTTATAAAAAAATTGATTGAACAAGTTTGATAAAAAAAATGGCTTGAACAAGTTATTTTAATAACTAGAATAATTCTTTTTAAATTCGCTTGAGACCATTATATTCTCTGATATGATAAAATTAAATAAATAGACATTTTAGTCTTTAAAAATATTTTTTACTTACAATTAGTCTTTGAATTTATGTTTATATATGAGTTAGTCTTTAAATTTATAAAACTTGTATCAAATTAATCCTTTTATTATTTTGGGTTGATGAAAATAAATAATAATTACTGACGTGACATAATAATTATTTATATGTAATATTTAGTGTTAACACATTGTTTGATACTTTTTCTTGAAATATGATGTTTTAGCTTAATAAGTCAATAATTAAGTGCACTATGTATAAAGAAGTTAGGGTGTACCAAGCTAAAATGACATTGCATCTTAAATAGAATAGCTGAGTAAATGTGGCACTTAATATGTTACATTAGAGTTACTGTTTAACTTATTCAACCAGATATAACAAAATGATTAAATTGATACAGTTTTTATAATTTAAGGATCAATTCGTATACAAATAAATTTATGGATGAAATTACAAGTGAGAGATATTTTTAATAACTATATTCTCTAATTACTCAATGAAAACTTATCTATTCATGTGTAAGCTAGTAGTAAAAGTAATATATATTTACAACACAACATATTTTTTATTAGAAATTCATTTGTTACTTTTTGTTTTTATAAATGTATCAATACTCTTAATAATTAATAACTAATATTTAGTCTCGTATCTCATTTAATTAAAATATAAATATAAAAATAACTTATTATATTATATTTCAATTAAGTAAAATACATGAATAAATATTAAACATTAATTATTAAAGGGTACGGATAATAGCCTAATATTTTATATTTTCCATATTTTAAGTTAATTTTTATTATGTCATGATATAAGTTAATTTTTTTCTATTTTAAGATATTAATGATTATTTGTTAGTAATGACTAATTATTAAATAACTGTGATAATTACAAGATGAGTTTAATTTTGATCCACCGTCAGTGTAAAGTTTTTTTACACTGTCATCCAATCATGTATTACAAAATCATTAAAAGAGTTTGACTATCACAACAACCACCTAGAAAGTATAACTCTTTCAATGATGTGTCAGCACATGATTAGATGACAATGTAAAGAAATTTTACACTGACAGCGGATTGAAATTAAATTCTTACAAGATTTGGGTAAGATTCCATAAAGATATCAACTTTCTTATTTTGAATCAATTTCCTATTATTAGAAGACTTATCATCTTAACTCACGTTAATTAAGAAGACTCAAAAAGGGAAGAAAATCTATTTTTCTTATTACCCAAAAGTTGCACATCAAATAGGTTTGTACACAAATAATAAAAAAAAAACCTAGCAGAAAAGTCTATTAAAATTGTTGGCCCTATAAGATTATTATAAGAGTAGCGACCACACAAACACAAAGCAACATAGAGTAGATAGAAAGCAACAAGAGGGTACACATAAGCTATAAAAATGAAGCAAGGGTTTGTCCCTTAAAGTTAGTATGTATAGTTAGATTTTATGTATTAAGTTGTGTTTAGAGATTAACTATTTATTATTTCTATTTTTCTATCAATTAGTTTGAATAAATTTGTAGATGAGTTCAATCATGTTTTTCTAATCCTTTAAATTTGTTTTTATTATTTGTGTGTTAGTTGTAATTAGAAATCAATTGTGATTTCTAGATAGGAATACAATTAATGATTTGACAAATTATAGTTAATTAGGAAAGTAAAATATACAATTCATAATTTTTATTAGAGCTTAATTGATAGATTTTCTATAAGCCTTTGTTTGTTTAGAGAGAATTAGAGAAGAGAGAAAGAGAAGAGAAATGACACATCTCTCTTGTTTGGTTAGAGGAGAAATAGAGAAGAGAAAAAAAAACTGGTGAACCCCATAACTTTTTCATTTCTTCCCTAAAGTGAAAAGAAAATGAGAAGAAATACTCTTTATTTTTGTATTTCATATTATACCATTTTTTCCTCTTTTATAAATAAATAAATAGGGGCAAAGATGTATTTACAACAAAATTTAATTTTCTTTCATTCATACTTTTCTCTTAATTCTCTCAATCTAAACAACTTAAAAATCTGCTTATTTTCTACTCTACTTCTCTCCCCCTACTTCTTTCCACTCTACTTTTCTCTTCCCTATTTCTTTCATAATCAAAACAAAGCCTAAATTCTTATCTTGCCAATAGATGTTAATGAGATAAATTATTTGAGAATAATATATTTGATGTATTTAAGATTGGAATTAGTCTTGATAGATTTTGATCCTTATTCAATTCATATTTGGTTAATTAGATTTATTATTTATCCCAATTTAGCCGGGATATTGATATTGGCCTTCCAGATATGTTAATCAATGTCATCTGGCACTACATCAGTTCCCCAACTATGAAAATTCTTTGGGATGGTGAGTGTACGGTGATGTGGTAAATCAGAACGCAAGTATACGTTATCGCAAATCAAGTAATATAGTTGTAAGAAAGTGTCGAACCCACAGGGATTAATTCTAAATTTAACTATCTATTAAAAGTTTACAAAACTCAATCTTATTTAAACAACTTAATAAAAGGAAGTGTTATGAAAAATTAAAAAGTAAAGTATACAACAAGAAGAATTTAACAATCAAATTAACCAAGCCTATGATTGCAATTATTCCTCACACTTTACTTGATTCATTTACTTCTATCTAAGATCAATTAATTATCTGAATTGTTAACTAGAAATCCTTAACTTATCTATAAGCCTCTTTCGATGGTCAAATAGAAATATCCTTAATTAATGATAAACTATATGTCTATGTCTATCAAATAATCAAGAATTCATTAAGTTCCGATTTCATTAATAGTTACATATGTCATATAGGTATATGTCTATCCTATATGAACTCAAGGCTTAAGCACAAAGATCATATGTTATCTTACTTAGATCTAAAACCAAAATCCCTTTGTCAAGTTGCTTAAGGTTTATCAATTCAATTTAATTAATGGCCAATTAATTAAAAGCATTAAGAACAAGTAAGATAAACAATTCAAGATAATCAACCTACTCTCGGATATGATAAACGAATCAAATTACGTGTGAGTTCAAATTGCAATCCTAGTATAGAAATTTAGCTACTCATTATATTAAAGGAAACAAAAGAATAAGTGAAAAGCATGATAGAAATGAAAGTGGTAGTTTGGTATTGACAAGAACACAACGGGCTAGAGTTTCAAGGGTTTACTTTAAACAAATTGGAAGATCTAACCTTGAAATCAAAGTATAAATCTCACAATTTATGAAAGCTTCACCCCTAACTCTAGGAAGAACCTTAACTAGACATCAAGATGAAGAAACTTGAATAAGATGAAGATTATATTATACAAACTACAAGAGCTTTGGGATTTCCTTTAAACAAATTGGAAGATCTAACCTTGAAATCAAAGTATAAATCTCACAATTTATCAAAGTATCACCCCTAACTCAAACTACAATGAGAGAATTCAGAAATGGGATGCCCCTAAGTGTGGCAAATGCCTTCCTTTTATAGGCAAAGGGTAGAACTATTCAATTACAATTTTGTCAAATCTCTTTGCACATGGGTTGAAATTTTAGCTCCGAAGATTATCAAATTTGTCATTGCTCCCGTCATAATTTGGAAATCTTCTCTTCATGAAAGTTGTAGCACATGCAGTCGTGAAGAACATGTCAAAAATTCAGCCAGATCTAACGGTTGGATCTTGAGATCTGACCATTTTTCCGAAACTACTCAGATTATATCAAAAATGACAGCCACCAACTTGTTGCCTAATTTTGACCCACTTCCGGTACTAATCTGGAAATCTTCATTTCTAGGAAAGTCATAGAGAATTATGTCATGCATGACATATCAAAATTTCAGCTAAATCCAACGGTTAGATCTTGAGAAATCACCAAATAACCGAGTATAGGTTTGAGCAGAAATTTTCTGATTTGTCCTGAATTTGATGTAACCCAAAATTCACTGAGTTTGAGTCTTCATTTCTCTTTGTTTGAGCTATCTTGATATCAACATCAAGTTCATGATATTTTTGGTTCAACAACTGCTTTGAATAGTCTTTGGTGTTATTGCTCAATTTGCAACAACATAACCAATATATGAGGAATTATGCAATTTTCACTTCATATATGCAATAATTTCATAAAAATAGACCAATGAGAGGTGTTAAATTATGCATATAAAATATGTTTATCAAATCCCCCCACACTTGACTTGTTGTTTGTCCTCAAACAAGAAACAACCTAATATTAAACTAAAAGAATAAAACTGATTATACCTAATCTAATCCACTTTCGTAGGAAAACACGATGGCACTTAGCATGTGCCACAAGCCTTTAAACCCCTAGGTGTCCCTAGTGGACGAGTTATAGTCTCGTGAGGGTTTACCAGGATGATACCCACAAACATGTAATACTTCATTTAATCAATTCAATTAATTTTTAAATACAAGCATTGTATCAGATTTAAATATGCTTAACAAAGTATAGTTGAATCAAAGCAATTAGGAGTAAAATATACATAGCATAATTATGCTTTAATCAGAAATAGGCATATTCAAATTGAGTAAAATTCCTCACAAGTGACACTCAAATCACACCAAGTGTTTAGGTTAACTGTTTGCGCTCAACTCAGTCAAATTATGAAAGTATTTTACCATATGCTTGCACATACATCAATTCTCCACTACTTAGATCAAATAAATTTCACAAATCAAGAGGTCTTTCAAAAAGGTTGTAACGAGGTTATAAAGTGAAGGAAGGAAACAATATGGATAATAACAAGTTAAAAACCAAAGAGAATAAAAAGCATTGCGGAGTAACTCAAGTAGGAATCATAAAACTTTTACCAAAAACTCTAAAATGCACATTCTCTTCACACATTCCTTCCCTTTTTTTTTTTTTTTAATTTTTTTTTTTTTTTTTTTTTGAATAAACATTTCACATCAACATACCAATTCCCCCACACTTAAATCATTGCAACCAAAAGAACTCCTCCAATTAGGAAAATCAATGCTCTCTTATTCCCTAAGGTGAAGTAAAATATGGTTTTTTTTTTTTTTTTGCTGAAGGCTTGTAAAAGCTATGAACAACAAAAAGGGCAAGTAGGCTCAAAGGGGGTTAACAATGGGATAAATGTAAGGTAGGCTTATTTGGCCAAAGTAGCTAAGTCAAGAAAATTGCCTCTATCATTTTTATGTAACATACAGACCAATGTAATCTCAAATTGATTCAGTGCAAGTTCTAGAAAATACATCCATAATTGACATCACTCATGAAAGAGAATAAACCAAGTATAAGTATCAAACTTGGACAAGCCCAAAACTCACAAAGGTATGAAACATTTACTCAATTCAAACATGCCTTCTTCCTAATATCCACAGTCATATATACATGTATATCACGAATTTTGAAAAATAATTCAACTATAAATTGTTTTGCATACTTTTATCATCAACTAAGCTACAATTCAGGACATGCTTGCATTAAAATTAATCGAAAAGATCAAAATGAATCTCTTTTTTTTTTTGTTTTTTTGTTTTTTTGTTTTTTTTATATATATCTATATACAAGAACAAACTGTTTTTAGACCTACTATGAAATGCAAGTTAAGATGCGTCTCAAGAGTAAAATTACTCCTTACTCTGCCATCATACATCTAATAAGTTAGTATCGATAAAAATTAGCTTGTTAGTTTTTTTTTTTTTTTTTTTTTTTAACAAACTATGTACATGACATGACAATGTTAACTATCCTCCCCCCAACTAATTTAAGACATTGTCCCCAATGTCAAAATAAAGATAAGTGGAGTGTAGAAGATCTTACCAGACAACTGCAAATCGAGCCTGAAATAAGAAAATTTACAAAAAAAAACTAAAACCATAACAGAGAACAAAAATTTATAAGGACAAAGTCAAATTAAGTTTTCGCTTTTTTCTGTTGCTGCCTTGTTCCCAATTCAGTAGAGCCATTGCTGGATCACGTTGTGGGACAAATTCGTGTAGTTGATCGAGCAATTGTTCAGGAGTCGCAGTAGTTACAAGAATTTGACGTGTCCCTTGTGAGATGAACTTTTGGTCCATGGCATGATCAAGAAAACAAAACAAACTGTCATAAAAACCATTAACATTTAATATACCAATGGGTTTTTGGTGAAAGTTCAGTGTAACCGAGGATGCAATTTGAAAGATCTCTTCCAAAGTTCCAAAACCACCGGGTAGAGCAATAAAGGCATCGGCATTTGCTATCATAATGTTCATGCGTTGGTGCATGCATGATACCATTACTTCATCCCCTACAGTTTTCAGTAGGATTGCCTATGGCTAAAGGACTGGGAATGACACCAAGGACTTTGCCACCTCCTAAATGTGCAGCAGTTGCTACACAACCCATTAACCCAAGACTACCTCCTCCATAAACTAAATGGATTTCTCTCTCAGCTAGCACTCGACCAAGATGGTTTGCCATATTTACAAAATCTTTATCCTTTCCAGGATTAGATCCACAAAAGACACAAACACTTTTGATTCGACGAACTGAAGTTACTTCCATCTCTTTTTTTTTTTACTCGCACCTTATCAATGATCTGAAGAGAGCAAAGTGCGATATTTAAAGGAATCAAAACTCAAATCTAATCTATACAGGAAAGTTTGAAAATAAACACAGAAATGACAATAGCTATACAACTAGGATAAAAGACTAATCTATATGTGTCAGAAGAAGTTTGAAAATATACAAAGCATTTTTCAAAAAGCTACGGCTATATTTTTTTTAATTTTTAGTTTTTTAAATTTTTAGTTTTTTTTTTTAAATTTTTTTTTAATTTTTTTTTAATTTTTTTTTTTAATTTTGAACAAGAAGAAAAGAAGGGAAGAAACAAAATAGCAATACTTACAGTTGGTGTGATTGTGGCACACACTTTCCTCTGGTTTTACATCCGATGCTGGCTTGATACTCTCTATGTGGTAGATGGTCGGCTTCTCTTCCAATTTTCTTAAAAATTGGCAAAGCAGTCTTTTTGAGTCAGATTCCCAAGACTATAACGCTCATGTTCAGCTTGGAATATTGGCCATAAATCAAGAAGTACTCCCTGCACATCTCCACTAGGATGCGTCTCAAGAGTCAATAGAATGTTATCTAAAGACTCCTTACTCATGCCATCCTTAATGAAGTTAATTTTGTCATCTCGATTTATAGACACCATTCCAAGTGATACGCATTTTTGTGTTACGAGTCCATCTTGCACATTTATAACGAGACCCGTAACCTTTTTGCTCTTCTTTTCTTTGCATATAGACTTTTACCTAGACTGGCATATATGAAATAAAATCGTGGAAAATTCACCTGCTAATCGGACCTTTTGCTTCAATTAACCAGCGTATATCGGCGGGGATGCCTTTACGCATAAGCATCCTCAATCTTTCAAACACAGCGAGAATAAATGTTAGTTAAAGCATTTTGAGAAGAGAAGGAATTGCTTGCGTAAGTGAAGAAGCTTGTTATCCATTTGGGAAGAAAGAAGGAGAAATGAGTAAAATTATATACAGATTTAGGTATTTGTGGGTAGCTGAGAATAGAACAAAGTTCACGAATGCAGATTATCCATCGCCATTTAGGTGAAAAGTAATCTGTCAAAGATCATTCATTGTCGGCCGGCGTGATTGAAGATTTTCACCGATCGATGGGTCCTCCCCAATAATGTTTCAATCTTTGACCATTGACCTTAAGCATTGGCTTGAGTTTTCTCATCTTTGATTTCAATTGCTCCAAATGGGGACACCTTGACTATCACGAAGCGGTCCACGACCATCTCGATCTAAGTTTTCCGGAAATAATTTCAACCTCGAGTTGAAAAGTAAGACTTTTGCCACACTGAAATTCTCTCTTGACAATCTTCTTATCATGCCACCTTTTTGTTTGCTCCTTGTATAATTTGGCATTTTCATAGATGAAGCGGAACTCATCCATCTCATTGAGTTGGAGGAAAGCGTTTCTCACCGACTTGCTTCATATCAAAATTGAGCTTTTGATAGCCCAATATGCATTATGTTCCGGCTCCCTTTGGAAGGTGACATGCTTTGCCAAACACCAATCGATATGGTGACATCCCAATCGGAGTTTTTGTATGCTTTGTTCGGTAAGCCCATAATGCATCATCCAATCTCTTGGACCAATCCTTTCTTGTGGGATTCTGATTTTCTCTAAGATCCTCTTGATTTCTCTGTTAGAAACCTCAACTTGGCCACTAAGTACGAGGATGGTATGCGATTGCCACCCTATGAGTCACTCCATATTTAGCAAGAAGGGCTCCAAAGTATTTGTTGCAAAAATGACTCCCTTCATCACTTATTATTGCTCTTGGGTTCCAAACCTAGTGAATATGTTTCTCTTCAAAAAATTCAACACCACTTTAGAATCATTAGTGGGTAAGCAGTTGCTTCAACCCATTTAGAAACATAATCAACAGCAACAAGAATATAGCGGTTATTAAAGATGAGATAAAAGGACCCATGAAATCAATACCCCATCGTCGAAGATCTCCACTTCTAAGATGTTATTGAGGGGCATCTCATGTCTTCTAGAGATATTTCGATTCGTTGCTTTGTCACATTTTACAACAAAGGAGTAAGCATCCTTAAATAATGATGGCCAATAAAAACCCAGGATGTAACACCTTAGCAAGCTCTTTTCTCCTCCAAAGTGTCCTCCATAATCAAATGAATGGCATTGATGCAAGATGTTATCAACTTCTTCACTGGGGATACACCTTCTTAAAATTCGATCTGCACATTGCTTAAACAAGAAAGGTTCATCCCAAACATAGTATTTTACATCATGCAAAAATTTCTTTCTTTGTTGCCAGTTAAGCTCAGGAGGTAAAAAATACCACTTACAAGATAATTAACAAAATCAACATACCATGGTATATTACCTTGAAGGGTAAAGAGTTATTCATCGGGAAAACATTCATTAATTTGCACTTTACCTCCTTCATTATTGTCATTGTCAATCTAGATAAGTGGTCGACCACTTGATTTTGTTCCTTTTACGTCTGAATCTCAAGATCAAATTCTTGTAACAAGAGTATCCATCGATCAACCTCGGCTTAGCATCTTTCTTGGAAATCAAATACTTGATTCTTTGAATGATGCTGTATAGACAATTACTCTTGTTCCAATTAAATAAGATCGAAATTTATCAAAAGCAAATACCCACGACAAGAAGTTCCTTTTAAATGGTAGTATAGTTGAGTTGAGCATCATTCAAGGTCTTGCTCGCATAGTAAATGGCATGCATCTTTTTGTTCTTTCTTTGGACCAAGAAGCGCCCCCCTGCAAAATCACTAGCATCACACATGAGTTCAAATGGGATATTCCAATACAGTGCAACAATGATTAGTCTTTGTAATCAACTTTTCTTTCAAAATCTGTAAGCTTCAAGGCAAGATTCATCAAATTCAAAAGGAATATCTTTCTCAGTAAATTACACAAAGGTTTAGAGATCTTAGAAAAATCCTTAATGAATCGTGCGTAGAAGCACTGCATGCCCTAAGCTGCGAATGCCCTTCAGAAGTAGGTGGAGGTAATTTTTCAATTGTCTCAATCTTTGCTTTGTCTACTTCAATTCCTTTAGCGAGAAACTTTATGGCCGAGGACTATTCCTTCTTGAACCATAAAATGGCACTTCTCCCAATTTAGTACCAGATTAGTCTCTACACATCTTTTTAGCACTAAAGCAAGATTATTAAGGCAAAGGTCAAAAGAATCACCAAATACGAGAGAAGTCATCCATAAATACCTCAATTGGTTGCTCCACCATATACGAGAAGATTGACATCATGCATCGTTGAAAAGTTGCGGTGCATTGCACAATCCAAATGGCATCCTTCGAAAAGCAAATGTCCCATAAGGACATGTGAAAGTTGTCTTTTCTTGATCTTCAGGAGCTATGGCAATTTGGTTGTACCAGAATATCCATCCAGAAGCGATAATAGGTTCGACGGCCAAGTCTATCTAACATTTGATCAATGAAAGGCGAGAGGAAAATGGTCTTTCCGTGTTGCTTTGTTCAACTACGTAGTCCATACGAGACTCGCCAACTGTATGCTTGATTCGAGTGTGGATTAGTTCATTGTTATCATTAGTAATTACAGTCATACCTCCCTTTTTGGGTACACATTGTCTTGAGGTGACCCACGAACTATCGGAGATGGGGTAAATAATTCCGACATCAACCATTTAATAATCTCCTTCTTGACTACTTCCTTCATTATCGGATTCAACATCCTTTGATGTTCAATGGTGGGCTTTGATCCTTCCTCTGGAGAATCTTATGCATGCGAGATAGATGGGCTTATTCCTTTGATATACGCTATGGTCCATCCCAAGCTTTCTTATATTCTCGCAACAATCTTAGCAATTTCTCTTCCTGCACACTATTAAGAGAAGATGAGATAATAAGCTGGTAAGGTAGAAGATTCTCCTAAAAACACATACCTCAAATGATTAGGAAGTTGCTTTAGCTCCAACTCGGTGGTTCTTCAGCGGGGATTTCATTGTAGTCCCATCTTTCATGGACAACTCCAACTCCTCAAATTGTTTTCGCCATGATTGTAAGATGGTGATGCATTAAGCCATTGCACAAATTCAAAGGATTCACGCCTATCCTCACAAGGTAAATTAATAATAGCATCTTCTAAAGGATCGATTACTAAAACCATTAGTACTTGATTGAATTTGCTATCATCAATAACATTAATCATGAGGCATTCATCGATTCTTGAGGATATTTCATAGCTTTAAAGACATTGAATGTTACCTCTTGATCTTGTACCCTCATAGTCGACTCACCTTTTTGTACATCTATGAGGGTTCTACCGATCAGCTAGGAAAGGTCTCCCAAGAATGATTGGAACCTCTCGATCCTCCTCCATGTCTAATACTACAAAATCGGCAGAAATATGAATTTATCAACTTTCACTAAAACATCTTCCACCACTCCTTTTGGGTAGGTGAGATCTGTCTGCTAATTGTAGAGTTAGATTGGTTTGTTTCACCTCCATCAATCCAAGTTGCTGTAAGCAGAAAGAGGCATCAGATTTATACTAGCTCCTAAATCACATAAAGCTTTACCAAAAATTTGTTTCCAATAGTACAGGAATAGTAAAACTCCCTGGATCTTTTAGCTTTGGCGGAAGCTTTTACGTAATATGGCACTCTTGATAAGTGCAACAGTTTCAAAATCTCCAAGTCTTCTCTTTTTGGACAAGATTTCCTTCATAAACTTGACATAGCTCGGCATCTGTTCCAAAGCTTCAGCAAAAGGAATATTAATATGAAGTTTCTTGAATACCTCTAGAAACTTATTGAATTGCTTGTCCATCTTTTGCTTTTGAAGTCGTTGTGGGAATGGAGGTGGAGGGGGTTCTTCCTTCTCAGATTTCTTCAATGGAAAATGCTCTTCAAAATTGCTCTTTGATTGTTCATGAATTTTCTCATCTTTATTTTCTTCAGGTTTTTGAATAGGCTCATCCAGTTCTTTGCCACTCCTGAGGAGTAACTTGACCTTGCATTGTTCATTATTACCTCCCTTAGGATTGGTCTCCGTGTTGCTCGGCAAACTACCTTGAGGCGATTATTCATAAAACCGGATAATTGCCTATTTGAACCTCAAGATTCCGGATAGAAGTTCCTTGACTTTGAAGTTGATTCATACATTGTTGAGTACTCTTAGTCAATTGTAAGATGGCTTCTTCCATTACAGATTTCTTCTCTTGTTGTGGAGCTTGTTGTTGAAACCCAGGTGGTCCCATCGGTCTAGGCGATGATGAAGCTTCTTGGTTATTTCTCAAGAAAAATTTGGGTGATTCCTCCAACGGGATTGTAAAAATTTGAATTTGGGTTATGTTGTTGCCGATTGAAGTTACCCACATAGGAGCGAGTTTCGAAATTAAAGAGCATTGATCAACGAGAATGGGGTCAGAACAATACTCACGAGATCATGAAAGAGGGCTCACGAATAGCATGTATTATTGTTGATTGGATTGACTCCCAAATTGAGTCTAGCTTCTTAGTCGTATGACTACTTGTGCGGAATAAAGCGAGATAAAGTATCTACTTCATAAATTCCACCACTCTCCTTTGTGATGCTCTTTCGTTAGGCCATTCATAGTTATTGGAAGCCATCTCTTCCAATAAATCATAACCTTCATCAACGAGTTTTGTTCATCAATGCACCACCAGCAGCAGCATCAATGGTTGACCTCAGAGAGTTAGTCAAGCCATTATAGAAAGTCTGAACTTGAAGCCACTTTTGTACTCCATGATGAGGGCATCTTCTAAGTAGATCCTTGAATCTCTCCCAAGCCTCATTACAATGATTAAGAATCATATTCTTTGAAAGAGGTAATTTCATTCACTCAACTTTGCTCTTTGCGGGAGGGAAATACTTAGCTAAGAATTTTTGTGCCAACATATCCCAAGTAGTGATAGAGCTATCGGGTAAAGGAATTTAACCAACTTTTAGCCTTGTCTCTCGGTGAAAGGGAAAAATTCTTGTCGAATAGCATCTGTAGAACATCCATTGTGCTTGAAAGTGTCACGAGATCTCGAGAAAATTTGCTATATGAGCATTTGGGTCTTCATGAGGCAAACCTCCAAATTGATTATTTTGCGACATCTGGATCACTCCTAGCTTAATCTCAAAGTTGTTAGCTTGTATTGGAGGTCGACAATACTTGAATGAACTCCATCGTGATAGGAATTATATAATCCCTAAGAGTTCTTGGTTGTTGATTAGCTAGCCCAAGTTCTTGATTTACATTATCGTCGACCATTCTTCTTTGTTGCAATAACTCTTGACGACGTTCTTTTACGTTTCTGCGGCAAGTTCGCTCAATCTCAAGATTAAGAGGAATTAACTCCTTGTCTCGAAACGCTGCGCATAAAACAGTTCGAAAAATTAAAAAGAAATAAAAGAACAAGTTTAAATTAAGATCAAGTATGCTAGCATTAATAGTAGTAAAATAAAGGATTAATCCCCGGCAACGGCGCCAAAAACTTGATGTGGTAGATCAGAACGCAAGTATACGTTATCGCAAATCAAGTAATATAGTTGTAAGAAAGTGTCGAATCCACAGAGATTAATTCTAAATTTAACTATCTATTAAAAGTTTACAAAACTCAATCTTATTTAAACAACTTAATAAAAGGAAGTGTTATGAAAAATTAAAAAGTAAAGTATACAACAAGAAGAATTTAACAATCAAATTAACCAAGCCTAGGATTGCAATTATTCCTCACACTTTACTTGATTCATTTACTTCTATCTAAGATCAATTAATTATCTGAATTGTTAACTAGAAATCCTTAACTTATCTATAAGCCTCTTTCGATGGTCAAATAGAAATATCCTTAATTAATGATAAACTATATGTCTATGTCTATCAAATAATCAAGAATTCATTAAGTTCCGATTTCATTAATAGTTACATATGTCATATAGGTATATGTCTATCCTATATGAACTCAAGGCTTTCGCACAAAGATCATATGTTATCTTACTTAGATCTAAAACCAAAATCCCTTTGTCAAGTTGCTTAAGGTTTATCAATTCAATTTAATTAATGGCCAATTAATTAAAAGCATTAAGAACAAGTAAGATAAACAATTCAAGATAATCAACCTACTCCTCGGATATGATAAGCGAATCAAATTACGCGTGAGTTCAAATTGCAATCCTAGTATAGAAATTTAGCTACTCATTATATTAAAGGAAACAAAAGAATAAGTGAAAAGCATGATAGAAATGAAAGTGGTAGTTTGGTATTGACAAGAACACAACGGGCTAGAGTTTAGGATTTACTTTAAACAAATTGGAAAGATCTAACCTTGAAATCAAAGTATAAATCTCACAATTTATGAAAGCTTCACCCCTAACTCTAGGAAGAACCTTAACTAGACATCAAGATGAAGAAACTTGAATAAGATGAAGATTATATTATACAAACTACAAGAGCTTTGGGATTTCCTTTAAACAAATTGGAAGATCTAACCTTGAAATCAAAGTATAAATCTCACAATTTATCAAAGTATCACCCCTAACTCAAACTACAATGAGAGAATTCAGAAATGGGATGCCCCTAAGTGTGGCAAATGCCTTCCTTTTATAGGCAAAGGGTAGAACTATTCAATTACAATTTTGTCAAATCTCTTTGCACATGGGTTGAAATTTCAGCTCCGAAGATTATCAAATTTGTCATTGCTCCCGTCATAATTTGGAAATCTTCTCTTCATGAAAGTTGTAGCACATGCAGTCGTGAAGAACATGTCAAAATTCAGCCAGATCTAACGGTTGGATCTTGAGATCTGACCATTTTTCCGAAACTACTCAGATTATATCAAAAATGACAGCCACCAACTTGTTGCCTAATTTTGACCCACTTCCGGTGCTAATCTGGAAATCTTCATTTCTAGGAAAGTCATAGAGAATTATGTCATGCATGACATATCAAAATTTCAGCTACATCCAACGGTTAGATCTTGAGAAATCACCAAATAACCGAGTATAGGTTTGGCCAGAAATTTTCTGATTTGTCACGAATTTGATGTAACCCAAAATTGAGTTTAGGTCTTCATTTCTCTCTTGTTTGAAATTTATCTTGATATCAACATCCAAGTTCATGATATTTTGGTTCAACAACTGCTTTGAATAGTCTTTCGGGTGTTCTGCTCAATTTGCAACAACATAACCAATATATGAGGAATTATGCAATTTTCACTTCATATATGCAATAATTTCATAAAAATAGACTAATGAGAGGTGCTAAATTATGCATATAAAATATGTTTATCATACGGATCAATTTTATCCTACTAGAGGAGTGAGACAAGGAGACCCCTTATCTCCTTACTTATTTGTCATGTGTATTGAAAGGCTCTCTCACCTTATTTCCTTGGCTGTGGATAGAAATGTCTGGAAGCCCATCCACTTGAATAAAAATGGACCTTGGCTTTCTCATATTTGTTTTGCAGATGATCTAATTTTATTTGCTGAAGTTTCCATGGATCAAGTTCAAATTATTAAAGATTGCCTCAAGTTTTTCTGTCTTAGTTCGGGACAAAAAGTAAACAATGAGAAAACCAGGATCTTTTTCTCGAAAAATGTTCACAACATTCGTCGCCAAGAAATTAGTGAAGCTTTGGGTTTTACTCGCACTATGGATCTAGGAAAATACCTAGGCGTGCCGCTCCATCATAGCAGAGTCACTAAACAAACTTATCATTTTTTGTTGGATAAAGCCTTTCAACGGCTTATTGGCTGGAAGGCCAACTCTCTTTCTTTAGCTGGATGCATCACTTTGGCAAACTGAGTTCTTGCAGCCTTGCCTAATTATGTTATGCAAACCACTAAAGTCCCTCCTCAGATATGCGAAGAGTTAGACAAGAAATGCATAAATTTCATCTGGGATTCCTCTAATGATAAGAGGAAAATACACCTTGTGGCTTGGAAAGAAGTTTACAAACCTAAGGCGCACGGAGGCTTAGGCATGCGACACTCCAGCCTTGTTAACACTGCTACCATGATGAAGGTTGGCTGGAACCTTATTAATCGCAGGGATGATCTCTGGGTTAAAGTTGTCCGTTCGAAGTATGATTGTGGGAATGATCTTCTTCCTAAAGTTGATTGGAAAAGGTGTGCTTCTAACTTGTGGCAGGGCATCTGTCATAGTTGGCAACATGTGGAGAATAATTTATCTTGGAGGATTGGGAATGGTAGGCTTATTCACTTTTGGACAGACCAATGGGTGCCTCATGAAATTATGTTGACTCACCATGCACTTGTTCCCTTCACTGAGAGTGATCTTTCCACCACTGTTCAACAGGTCATTCTTCCTTCAGGGACTTGGGATGCTCATAAACTATCTCAATGCCTGCCTGGGTTTATTTGTGATAAAATATTGGCCCTGCGCATCCCCTTGAGAAGGGATCTCCAAGACACCATATCTTGGAACCCATCCTAGGATGGGAGATTTACTCTTAAAACAGCGTATGCCTATATTATTGAACCTATCAACCAGACTCCTCATTCAGTCTTTAAACTCATTTGGCAGTGGAAAGGACCTCAGCGTATCCGAGCCTTTCTTTGGTTAGTGGCTCATAGCGCTCTTCTTACCAATGAGGTAAGGAAGATCCGCCATCTAACCCATTGTAACTTGTGTCCTATTTGTGCTTCTGGCTCAGAAACGCTCATGCACACACTTAGGGATTGTGGTTGTATTTCTCTGATGTGGCAACGCTTGGTCGATCCTAGCTTGTGGGATGTTTTCTTTGGAGGGGATCATGTTCAATGGTTGACGAATAATCTTGTGCAAGATCTTAGTAGGAATAAGACTGGGGGGTGGAGTCTTACTTTTGCAACAGCTCTTGCCACTGTTTGGCAAACTCGAAACCTGCATGCCTTTGAGAAGTGCTTTGTGAGTGCAATTGATATTTATATGAAAGTTCTGGCCCGTGTTCGATAATGTTGCACTGTTTTCCGTTTGGATGAATCTTTGACTTCTTCTTGTCATGGGTCCAAGATTACTAGTGTTCGTTGGGATCCACCACCTCTAGGATGGTCCAAGCTTAACACTGATGGCTCGGTTGTGTCTGGTGGGTCGTAGGTAGCGTGTGGTGGATTACTTCGGGATGCTTCTGGCAGCTTTATAGTTGGATTTTCTTGCAAACTCGGTACATGCACAATTACTCAAGCAAAGCTCTTTGGGAATTTCCATGGTCTCCAGCTGGCAAAAGATAAAGGCCTTCAGAACATTATGATCGAATCTGACTCCCTATGTGCAATCCAGTTCCTGGATAGTGCTTGTGACGACCTTCATCCTTGTGCCTCCATTGTGTATGACATCTCACTTCTCCTGAGCGAATTTACAGAGGTTGTTTGGTCCCATATTTATCGAGAAGCTAATTATTGTGTGGACACATTGGCAAAGTTTGGTCATAATTTGGACTGGGGCATCACAACTTTGCTCAGGTGCCATCCTTCCTTTATCTTGCTTTTAGTTCGGATTTCTCTGGTACCCTTTTTGATAGGGTGACCTTTTGTTAGTTTTGTTTTGTTTGGGTCTTAGACCCCGTTTCTTCACCAAAAAAAAGATTTATTATTTATTTTAGTTATTTTTATTTTTGTTTATTTATTTTTTATATTTTGATTATTTTTGTTTAGCTAGATTAGGAAAAAATTTTAATACCTAAAACTTTAACTCAAATCTTTATAAGATCAACCTCGTATTTTTAAGTTGTACTTACATACAATTTGTATACTTATGAACATTTTTAAAACTTAAAAAAAGCAACATCAGATTGATACCATCACAAAAGGAAAGGTACCGGTATGAGATAAATTTCTCCTTTTATTTTTTCATTTAGTACATAGTAAAAACAAATGTACATTAAACTACGGTAACTACCCATCTTAATACTACTTTTTAAAATCACTTTGATTAGTGGCATTGATTGAATATTAACTTTCTGTTTTTGTGTACATCTTGACGATTAACTGAAATCACATAAGATTTATTAATGTATGCATACTCAAACAAATTTATTATTTCTTCAAAAATACAAAAAAACCAAATTTATTATTGAAATTTGAAACATTATTTGTTGAATAAATCTGCATTCCTTGCTTTGAATATTTATCAAGAATATATATAAGGGGGACATAAATCATATAATGTATGTCGTGTAAAATATGTATTATTGAGTTGAAATATTTTCAATTTATGACTATATTCAGTATATTGACATAATGTTGTTATGGCATCTTTACTAATATGATATTTGGAGAATTAATTCTTAATTTTATAATAAATATTTTAAAATATATTAAATATAACATATAATTAATAAATATTTAAAAACTTAACCCGCTAAATAGTTGCATGATGCAAATGACACTAATTTAATTAGGAGTACTTAATTTGGGTCCGCAAGTAACAGAGTTCCATCATTAACAATCATCAATGCCAACTACGTGGAATTGTGTCCTTTTACCAATATAACCTCTGTGCTCCCCATAGTCCTGACCCGGATCCGGATAATTGAAAAGTAGCCGAAACCGTCGTATTGGTAACACGGGAGTGTCCTCATCGGTTTCTTGAGAATATATTTTTATATTAAAATATAATTTTAATTTTAATTTATTATCAATGAAATTATTTTTATTAAAAGAATTTAATTTTTTAAATAATTAATAATTAATTTTTAATAATATAATAATACATAATTGAATAATATTTTAAAATTTTATTAATAATTAATTAAAATTAAATTCTATAATTGATAAATTCAATGGTTCAGAATTTTTTTTTGTTGAAAAGAAATTCTAAGACCTACTAATGTGGGAGGAAGAGGTTTTCCTAAAGTGCAAGCAAAGCTATTTAAGTAGAATTAAATAATCTCTAAAAAAATTTAGTGGTACTTTCTTTTTTGTGTGATTGTAGAGACTAATAACTCGAGATATGAAAATTCATTTAAATGGTTGATTTCTCTCAACAGATATTTTTTCATACACATGGGTCAGGAATCAAACTCCTAACTTCATGTTTAAAGAACTCAAGTATCTATCAGTTATGTCATACTATGTTAGTACTTTGAATTAAGGCTCTTAGACAAAAATTCAGATTTATTCTGCAAAGTAAATTTTACATAAAATTCATTAAATCTTACTATACAAAATAATTAAATCTAAATCGTCAACTACACAAAATCTGAATTAAGTACATACAAAAATTCCTTCAACTTAAAGGCTAAACTTAACAACAGCTTTGATTAGAGAATGTCTCATGGGATTCTCTTTCGCTAATCAATTTGGGCAACTTTTTTTATTTTGGGCTTAGAATCACCTCGTATAAGTTGATTGGTGTGTCTCCTATCGTTGGTCATTACCTCATGCTTATTGTAAAATTCATATTTCAAACAACAGATTTCGTGTTCTCTACTTTTTTTTAATGAATGTTTATGATGATTTTGAAAGTTAGGTGAGTATTTTAGCACGGTTTGCTTGGCGTTTTGGGAATTTTCTGTTTTGTTGTTTTAGTAAAGCTAATGACACAATCAAATTAATACAAAAACTCATAATTAATATTAGTAATTTCATGTAAAACTTTTTATATTAATTTTTGATTGATTATGTCTGTTTACATTACTATGCCCCACTATTGAAACTGAAAGTCGTCCTCATTTTATGGTTGGTTATATGTCCCTGATATATTTTGTGCTAAATAATTTTTTTATGTGATAAAAAGTTTAAGAGGATGAGAGAAATTATCACATTTTAAAGTAAATGCATATCACAAATATTAATGAGAATTTATATGGGCACTTACAGATCACGTATTAAATAGAGATTTTAGTAACGAGAATCAAACATAAGTCTTACAAGTGAAGTATTTTTATTTTTATCAACTAAATCATTTCTCGTTGACTATGCTAGATAATTCTTGTTTGAGAGTTCTTATTGATAGAATTATTTTTATGTATTTTTTTCCACAGAATTTTATTTCATCTTTAAATTTTTAAGTATGAATAGAAATATTGATTAATTTTTTTTATTGCCGACAAAACAAATATTTTATTTAATATTAAATTTTTATGAATTTTTAATAGTCTTTACTACTTTTTGAACATATTTGATCTTCACTTTAATCCTGACTATTGTGGGTGAGAATTCTATATTTATTTACTGATTCTACGCTCTGATTGAATTGAGCTACAAAGATTACAAATTTACAATAGGAAAATGGTGAAAAGTGAAAATAGAAAGAGAACAAAAACAAAGAGAAAAGGGAATGATGAGATAGAGGAGCACAGATCCAAGACAGCAAAGTTAGAGGCTATTAGTTCTTTGTTTGGAACTCTTCTAAAAATTTTCTTTGTAAAAGGATAGTTTTCACGTATAATGATAGAAATTACTTAGTCAAGTAGTTATTTAGTTAGGTTAAATTTACTTATATATTAAGAATTAGAAAACTAATTGTATCGTTAGAAGATGATTTGAGAATAAGATTAAGAATTTTATGTGGTTAAATGACAATAAAATATTGATTGTTCTAGTTATATCCTTTTAAAGTAAATCAACAATATTTGACAACTATTTTCTTTTCTATGTTTGTTCTTTTTTTTTTTTAAATTTTTCCTTATCTTAATATTATAATATAATTAATTATTTAATAATTTACATTACGTCAGTTTACATATCACAATATGTATAATAAATATATTAACAAGATAAAAATAGTAATATTTTAAAATAATCAAAACCTATTATTTTAATAAAATTAAAAAAAATTGTTGAGGTGAAAAGGGAGGATTCCACTATGACTATTTTTTTAATAGAAAAAATTATATATATTCAACTAAAGGAAAAGACTAATAAAAATAATTATATTATTTAAATAAATCAATTTAATAATCTTTCTAATTACTTAAAGAAGAAAAAATATTAAATATATTTTAAATTCTCAAAATATTAAATACTTCTACATTTTCATTTAATACTTTCTGTTTTAAAAAATTAGAAAGATGTTATAATTAGGACAATATAACATTATTCATTTAATAATCCTACTAATCACCTAAAGAAAAAACATTAAAGAATAATGCTATATTCTGGTAACATTCTTATAATTACTTAAAACAAAAGTATTAAGTGAACCATAAAAGCATTTAAGATCTTGAAAATATAAAAAGAAATTAATATTTTATTCTTTAAGTAATTAGGAAAATTATTAGGTTAAATGATTAAGAGGATATAAAATTAATTAATATTAACTACTTTTTAGGTTCTCAATATATTAAGAATAATTTTATATCCTCGTAATGAATTTGATTAATAATCTTCCAAATTACCAAAAGAAGAAAATATTAAATACCTTTTGAGTTCTCAAAATATAAATGATTTTACTTTTCACTTATTACTTTTTGTTTTAAGTAATTGTGTGGATGTTAGGAGAATAAAACATTACTCAGATATTCCTTTTTTTTAATATTTTCTATTTTAAGTAATTAAGAAGATGTTAGGAAGATATAAGGCTTATTTGGATAAACTTATGAAAAATTGACTTTTTTTTATTAATCTATTTTAAGTGGAGTTTTTTTGTTAAAAAAATATATTTTGTTTGGTTACAATGTTTGAGAAGAACTTTTAAGTAACAAAATAATTTTTAAGTTTGTTTGGATAAAAAAGAACAAAATAATTTTTTATAGCAAAATTAATAAAATAAGTCAATATCAAAACATTGAGTAATTATCATGCAATAATCATGAATATATTTTTCTCTTTGTTTTGTTTTATAGCTCTACAATCTATTTATAATATATAAATTTAGGTTTCAAAACTGCATGAAAGCCAAATAAGTTAAATTGGACTCTAATTAATTTCCACATGAGATATTTTTTAAGTGTTTTGTTTCGCCACCTCAGCTTACATAACAGATAGCCACCTCATGCACTATTCATGCTCTTTGCTCCTGACAAGAGGTTGTCGAGACCTCGTCAAATAAATAAAATTACCGGTTCACAAAATAATTTGTAGTATAGAGCATGAACCGAATCGTCTCTCAAGGATCCAAAAAGAACAAATATTTAATCAGATCAAGATAATTAAAATGGGGGGTTTTGTTGTTGATTAACAATATTGATAAATATACAAGACTCAAAGTTGAAAACAAATCTAAAGAAACAACCAATCCAAGGAAATTTTACCGATCTTGAGTTTAACTCATCATTGATCACAAGGAATTCACTTAATTGCTAACCGTGTTCTTGGCCTTAGATCTCATCAAGAAGCCTCAACATAATCCAAGAATCCTCTACTAGATAAGCATCTAGAATTTAATTAACCAAGGTTAGATAAAGTAAGCACCATCCATACATAGATTAATTTAAGATCCAGAATTTAACCAAGCCAAACAATCCATCAAAAAGCTTTAATAAATTGTTTATTCTTTGTGATCCTCTTTGAATACATGACAATAAAGCTATTATCACATTAACATCTAAATCAAATTAAGCAATTCAATCTAGATAGAAATCAAAAGAGGAAGAAGAGAAACTTGAATAACAATTAAGCAATATGAACTAGCAAAACAAGATCTCCAAATTAAACATCAAGACGGTTAATCCCTTGGATTGATTATAAGAGCCTAGCCTTCCATGGATGGGAAGGAAGAACTCAGAAAATAAAGAACAAAAATGAAATTCTAAAGAGAAGGGAGAAGAAGAGAAAGAAAACTAACAAATACTCAAACTTACTACAAAATTGAATTCTAACTTACTTCAAATTTGAATGAATCTAATACAAAGAGGTTTGGTCTATTTATACTAATCCTAGAAGCCAATTTGTACATGTACATAATCTGAATACAAGCTATAAGAATATGAAAATTGTCAAAAATGGAAGCTTGATGCATGGTTGGTGGCTTGATGCATGGTTGGTGGCTTGGTGTATGGTTGGTGGCTTTTAGTCAACAACTCTTATCCGACTTCTGGCTCCAAATTCATCACCTAGACGGTGCATTTTGGCTTGGATGTCTCATCAAAGTTGTAGCCAGTTGTCTCCTTGAAAATCTCCAATTTGAATCATGTCATTTGGACTTTTAGAACTCCAGAAATGCCAAAAACACTGCACCTACCTCAAGTTAGGTTGGAAGAACGTGTTTCCAAATTCAGACCAACTTGTAGCTTCATTATCATGCCTAAAACGACATCTATTGACAAAATGGTCTTCAGTGAAGTTGGAGATATGGGTCTTATCTTTCAAATGACCAAGTTTCAGCCCAAGAGGAGGCCTATAACCCACTATATAGTCCAAGATGTACATACTGCCCAGATGGTTCCGTGACAGCAAACTCACTCTGTATTGCAAGGATGTTTTGGACCCTTAGAAGTCTGATCCAGCTCTTGAGTTCTTCATGAAACTTGTAGAGCATTGTCTTAGCTTTCCAAAGACACCAAGATCACCTCAATTGGATCACCGAGTCCCAAGTTATGGCCTAACCAAGGAAGAAAGGTCAAAATGCATCAAAATCCGAAAATTATTCAATATTTGCATTAAAGTCCAATGAAGCCCAACAACATTAAACTCATCTAAAACACTAATATTGGGCACAATAAACATCTAATAAAGCCTAATACAAAGCTAACATGTGTGTCTCAAATTGATTGATCAAATTCCCTCACACTTAAGCTTTTGCACTCGTGGGCAAAACACATAAGAACAAAACTAAAGAAAAACAAGAAACATCATATTATTAAACTAAAAGCATAAAAACTAATTATACCTAATCTAATCCATTTTCTTAGGAAAACACGATGGCACTTAGCATGTGCCACAAGCCTTTAAACCCCTAGGTGTCCCTAGTGGACGAGTTATAGTCTCGTGAGGGTTTACCAGGATGATACCCACAAACATGTAATATTTTATTTAATCAATTCAAATAATTTTTAAATACAAGCATTGTATCAAATATAAACCATAATTAATAAGTCAAGTATGCTTAACAAAGAATAGTTAAATCAAACCATTTGAGAATAAAGTATAGCATAATCATGCTTTAATCAGAAATAGGCATGTTCAGATTGAGTAAAATTCTTCACAAGTGACACTCAAATCACACAAGGTGTTTAGGTTAACTGTTTACACTCAACTCAGTTAAATTATGAAAGTATTTTACCATAGGCTTGCATATACATCAATTCTCCACTACTTAGCTCAAATAAATTGCAAAAATCAAGATGTCTTTCGAAAAGGTTGTAATGGCTATAAGGTGAAGGAAAGGAACAATATGGATAATAGCAGGTTAAAACCAAAGAGAATAAAAGAGCATTGAGGAGTAACTCAAGTAGAAAGAATAAAATTTTTACCAAAAACCATAAAATGCTCATTCTCTTCACACATTCCTTCCTTTTTCTATTCTTTTATTTTTCTTTCTTTTTTCTCTTTTTTTTGTTTTTGTTTTTTTTTTGTATACCAAGCATTTTCGTATCGTGCCAATTCCCCTTACACTTAATCATCATTGCAAGCAAAAGAACTTCTCCAATAAGAAAATCAATGCTCTCCCATTCCCCTAAGGTAAGGTAAAACATGGTTTTTCACTCAAAGCTTGTAATGAGCTAAGAACAAGAATAGGAAAATAGGCTCAGAGGGAGTTAATATTTGGATAAATGCAAGGTAGGTTTATTTGGCCAAAGCAGCTAAGTCAAGAAAAAATGCCTCTGTCATTTTCATGCAACATACAGACCAATGTAATCTCAAATCGATTCAATGCAAGTTCTAGAAAATAAATTCATAATTGTCATCACTCATGAAAGAAAATAACCAAGTGTAAGTATCAAACTTGGAAAAGCCCAAAACTCACAAAGGTATGAAACATTCACTCAATTCAACCATGCCTTCTTCCTAATATCCACAATCATATACACATGTATATCATGAAAATGATTCAACTATAAACTATTTTGCATACTTTTATCATCAATTATGCTCAGATTCAGCACATGCTTGTATCAAAATCAATTGAGAAGATCAAAATGAAATTTTTTTTTTAATATGCAAGAACAAAATAATTTAAGACATACTATGAAATGCAAGTTAAGATGCGTCTCAAGAGCAAAACTATTCCTTACTCTGCCATCATTCATCTAATAAGTTAGTAACAATAAAGATTAGCTTGTTAGGTTTTTTTTTTGTTTTTTTTTTGTTTTTTTGTTTTTTACTAAACTATGTACATGGTAATGTCAACTATTCTTCCCCTCAACTAATTAAAGACATTGTCCCCAATGTCAAAATAAAGATAGGTAGAGTGTAGAAGATCTTACCAGAAAACTGCAAATCGAGCCTGAAATAAGAAAAATTACAAAAAACTAAAACCGTAAGAGAAAACAAAAATTCACAAAGACAAATTCAAATCAAGTTTTGGCTTTTGCTGCTGCTGCCTTGTTCTCAATTCCGTGGAGCCATTACTGGATCATGTTGTGGTACAAATTCATTTAGTTGATCGAGCAATTGTTCAGGAGTTGCAGCAGTTACAAGACTTTGACGTGTCGCTTGTGAGATGAACCTTTTTTCTACAGCATGATCAAGAAAACAAAACAAACTGTCATAAAAACCATTAACATTTAATATACCTATGGGTTTTTGGTGAAAGTTCTGCTGTAACCAGGATGTAATTTGGAAGAGCTCTTCCAAAGTTCCAAAACCACCAAGTAGGGCAATAAAGGCATCAGCATTTGCTATCATAAAGTTCATGCGTTGGTGCATGCAAAATACCATTACTTCATCCCCTAATGTTTTTCCAATGGGCTTGCTGGTAGATAAAGGATTGGGAATGACACCAAGGACTTTGCCACCTCCTAAATGTGCAGCAGTTGCGACACAACCCATTAACACAAGACTACCTCCTCCGTAAACTAAATGGATTTCTCTCTCAGCTAGCACTCGACCAAGATGGTGTGTAATATTTACAAACTCTTTATCTTTCCCAGGATTAGATCCACAAAAGACACAAACACTCTTGATCCGACGAACTGAAGTGACTTCCATTTTCTCTTTTTTTTTTCTTTGTTTTTTTGTACTCTCACCTTATCAATGATCTGAAGAGAGCAAAGTGCAATATTTAAAGGCATCAAAACTCAAAGGTAATAATTACACCTATAAAGGAGGGGTAGATCTGCGTGTCAGATAAGTTTGAAAAATAAGCACAGAAATGATAATAGCTATATGACAAAGATAAAAGGCTAATCTATATGTGTCAGAAGAAGTTTGAAAATATGCAACACATATTTCAAAAAATACGGCTAATTTTTTTTTTTGATTTTTTTTTGATTTTTTTTAATGAACAAGAAGAAAAAAGGAAAAAAAAAATACTTACAGGAGGTGTGATTGTGGCTCACATTTTCCTCTGGTTTTATGTCCAGTAACGTCTTGAAGCTCTCTATGGGCCGATGGTCGGCTTCCTATCCAATTTTCTTAAAAATTGGCAAACAGGGTCTTTTTGAGTCAGATTCCCGAGACTATAACGCTCATGTTCATCTTGGAATATTGGCCATAAATCGAGAAGTGCCCTTTGCACATCTCCACTAGGATGCGTCTCAAGAGTTAATAGAATGTTATCTAAAGACTCCTTACTCATGCCATCTTTTATGAAGTTAATTTTATCATCTCGGTTTATAGACGTCATTCCAATTGATTTGCATTTTGTGTTACAGGTCCATCTTGCACATTTATAGCAAACCCGTAACCTTTTTGCTCTTCTTTTCTTGGCATATAAACTTTTACCTAGCCCTGGCATATATGAAACAAGAGCGTAAGAAAATTCATCTTTGAGTCGGACCTTTGCTTCGATCAACCAGAGTATATCCGCAGGAATGCCTTTGTACATAAGCATTCTTAATCTCTCAAACCTTGCACAATAAATGTTAGTTAAAGCATTTTGAGGGAGAGAAGGGAATTGCTTGCGGAGATTAACAAGCTGATTATCCATTTCGAAAGAAAGATGAAAGAGAAAAAATGAGTAAAATTATATACGATTTCGAGTGTTTGTGTGGGTAAGCGAAGGGGCCAGAAAAAGATTTTCACTGCAGATTGTCCGCCATTTAACCGTGAAAAATCATCTGTCAAAGAAAAACAAACAAAATAAAAGTCGAAAAATCAAACTTTGATAGATTTTCTCACTTGACATCATTTGTTTTTAAATCTCGATTCTGTGATAACAAATAAGTCAAAGTTAAAAAGAGGACAGAGTTAGAAAACTTGTGATGCCGCCCAAAAAGCGCTACTTTTAACATCTTCAGCCAACGTGATTGAAGATTTTTCACGATTGATGGTCCTCCTCAATAATGATTCAATTTCTGGCCATTGACCTTAAACGTGGCTTTCTTTTTTTTTTTTTCAACAAAGATTTATATAAGAAACATAAAATAAAAAACAGCAGACAAAACAAAAAATAAAAACAGAAACAGAAAAAAAAAAGTAATAAAAGACAAACATCAGCGATGCAGCCAAAAGCGGCGAGAAATAGAAACAGACAACACAAAGCAGAAACAACAACAACATTAAAGAGTAAATTGTAACAGTCAAATAAAAATAGAAACAATATAAAAAACAATAGCAAAACAGTAAAAACAAAAAGAAAACAACAACTAAAAAAATGAAATAAAAGTGTGGAAAGAAAACTCCCTATGGATAGCAGAAGCAACAAAATCCCGGCGGCCACACCATAGCCAGTGTAATGGATCACCACATCTAGAATACGAGGTTCACTCCTTGGGGCTGCTATTGGCTTAACTCCATCTTCAAGTAAAATCCTACGCATGCATATGAAAGGGCTAACGCTAGGAATGTCTGCAAGTATGATGGCTCTTTGATTTTCCTTAAAAATCTGCAACAACCTCTCCTCCTCATCAGTAAGGAAGTTTTTAGCCACAATGGACTCCAATTTTGGTGGCTGCACTACTTTTGTAGATTGAATTGTTGCATTATCTGTTGAAAAAGATTCATCATGTCTCAAACAGGCAGTAATCTCAGCACATGCATTACATAACATATCACCATCACAACCAGTACAACAAACAAAATCATCAAAATCAGTAAAACTAGCAAATTCAGCACACAAATCATCAATTGGTTTTTGCACATCAATAGTCTCATGTTCTATAGAATCAAATTTACGCATACATTGCTTGCTCAAGCGACTCGATGAAGATGTAAGTTGACCAACTTGGGTCTTCACGTTTTGTACTATAGCTTCTGTTCTCTGCTGGAATTGGATGTTGTTCTGAGCAAATTGTTTCACCAAATCCTCTAGTGTAGGCTCAGATTCCATGCCTATTGGGACTTGCTGCTGCTGCATAGGCTGGTGGTATATACTGATTGGTTCAACATAAGGTTCGAACCAAGGATGATCTCCCCAATCATGGTTATATGTGGTAGAATAAGGATCATATCCAAGCTGTGGGTATTGTGGTTCACCAAGAAATACACCTGTTGCATCAACAGAATAGTCATGAAATACAGAACCATCATCTTGTAATATGGTGCAAGCATATGTGGGATGATAAGAACTACAGCATATACTACAAAATCTTGCAGGTTCTTGCACAGGTAAGTGATGTTGTTCTACTGCCAACTGCCCCACCAGATAAGCCAGCTCATCAAGTTTATGCTCCATCAGATTAGAGATAAACACAAAAACACAAAATCACAAAAACAAGTCTAAATATACACACAAAATAATTACAGAAAACATATCTACAGATTTTTAAAAATTATGGGACTACCACAGAGTGAAATCTACACAAAAATTCTATCTAACAGAATAATAAAAAATCTTAAAAAATTGAAAACGTGGTCTAAACGATGGAATTTGGCTAAAATAAGGGTGACCTCACTATAAATAGTGAGTCTTTCACAAAATAACGTTTTCCATTAGCCTTCCAAAATTCAGATCAATCAGAGATACGTTACCGAACCAAAATCTTGACAGGATGCCCTTTACCCAATTTCAGCCGAATTCCAATTGAAAATGCTTCAAAAACAAAACAAACACAATTGTTAGAGTTAGATGAAATGATCAAACAGATGCCTTTGGATCCCTGGCAACGGCGCCAAATTTGGCAAAAGGTTGTCGAGACCTCGTCAAATAAATAAAATTACCGGTTCACAAAATAATTTGTAGTATAGAGCATGAACCGAATCGTCTCTCAAGGATCCAAAAAGAACAAATATTTAATCAGATCAAGATAATTAAAATGGGGGGGTTTTGTTGTTGATTAACAATATTGATAAATATACAAGACTCAAAGTTGAAAACAAATCTAAAGAAACAACCAATCCAAGGAAATTTTACCGATCTTGAGTTTAACTCATCATTGATCACAAGGAATTCACTTAATTGCTAACCGTGTTCTTGGCCTTAGATCTCATCAAGAAGCCTCAACATAATCCAAGAATCCTCTACTAGATAAGCATCTAGAATTTAATTAACCAAGGTTAGATAAAGTAAGCACCATCCATACATAGATTAATTTAAGATCCAGAATTTAACCAAGCCAAACAATCCATCAAAAAGCTTTAATAAATTGTTTATTCTTTGTGATCCTCTTTGAATACATGACAATAAAGCTATTATCACATTAACATCTAAATCAAATTAAGCAATTCAATCTAGATAGAAATCAAAAGAGGAAGAAGAGAAACTTGAATAACAATTAAGCAATATGAACTAGCAAAACAAGATCTCCAAATTAAACATCAAGACGGTTAATCCCTTGGATTGATTATAAGAGCCTAGCCTTCCATGGATGGGAAGGAAGAACTCAGAAAATAAAGAACAAAAATGAAATTCTAAAGAGAAGGGAGAAGAAGAGAAAGAAAACTAACAAATACTCAAACTTACTACAAAATTGAATTCTAACTTACTTCAAATTTGAATGAATCTAATACAAAGAGGTTGGGTCTATTTATACTAATCCTAGAAGCCAATTTGTACATGTACATAATCTGAATACAAGCTATAAGAATATGAAAATTGTCAAAAATGGAAGCTTGATGCATGGTTGGTGGCTTGGTGCATGGTAGGTGGGTTGGTGTATGGTTGGTGGCTTTTAGTCAACAACTCTTATCCGACTTCTAGCTCCAAATTCATCACCTAGACGGTGCATTTTGGCTTGGATGTCTTCATCAAAGTTGTAGCCAGTTGTCTCCTTGAAAATCTCCAATTTGAATCATGTCATTTGGACTTTTAGAACTTCAGAAATGCCAAAAACACTGCACCTACCTCAAGTTAGGTTGGAAGAACGTGTTTCCAAATTCAGACCAACTTGTAGCTTCATTATCATGCCTAAAACGACATCTATTGACAAAATGGTCTTCAGTGAAGTTGGAGATATGGGTCTTATCTTTCAAATGACCAAGTTTCAGCCCAAGAGGAGGCCTATAACCCACTATATAGTCCAAGATGTACATACTGCCCAGATGGTTCCGTGACAGCAAACTCACTCTGTATTGCAAGGATGTTTTGGACCCTTAGAAGTCTGATCCAGCTCTTGAGTTCTTCATGAAACTTGTAGAGCATTGTCTTAGCTTTCCAAAGACACCAAGATCACCTCAATTGGATCACCGAGTCCCAAGTTATGGCCTAACCAAGGAAGAAAGGTCAAAATGCATCAAAATCCGAAAATTATTCAATATTTGCATTAAAGTCCAATGAAGCCCAACAACATTAAACTCATCTAAAACACTAATATTGGGCACAATAAACATCTAATAAAGCCTAATACAAAGCTAACATGTGTGTCTCAAATTGATTGATCAGCTCCTCCTTGATTTCCTTATTCCAATAGCCACTCTCCTCATTCTCTCCCTTCCTAAAGCTTGGTCTTTTGATAGTGAAATGAATCCATGCCTATGGCATGAATGCTGCCTCATTTCAATAGTCACTCTCCTCATTCAAGGACATACTCTTTCGTTTCTAGTTTCATTCTGTCTTGATAAATTCATGGATGAATGGTTCAACATCAAACATGGAGTGAGCGCTAAACCCTAACGTTCTTCTTCTTCTTCTTGATATGATTCGATTTGATTATATTTGATCTTGGGCAACAATGGCAGGGGCAACCTCTACTTTGTTCTTCTTGGACATCAAAGGTCGCGTTCTCATTTGGCGTGACTATCACTATGGCTGTTAAACGGGCTGGCCCGGCCCGTTTAGGCCTGCCCGCAACGGGCCGCTGGTTAAACAGGTCGGGTCAAAATTGCTTGCATTTAAACGGGTTGTAAATTAGTCAACCCAACTCGCCTCGCATCAACTCGTGGGCCTAAACGGGCCAGCCCGCGAAACTTTTTTTTTAACTTATAAACTTTGAAATAAATTTAAATTTAATAAAAATTTAAATTTAATAATCTCAAATTAAATATTACATTACATAGACATAGTATTGAATACTTTAATCTCATTTAAAGGGTTAAGGGATAATTTAAAGAAATAAATAACATAAATTTATGAAGTGTGAGTTGTGTCATTATTAGCATGTACAGTACGTACATTTTGTATTTTTGTTTGTGAAAAGACTATTTAATTAACTTTTAAATTTTTAAATTGAAACTTTTTCTTTGCATACAAACAAATTTAAAATTAAAAAAAAAGTTATGTGGGCGGCGGCCCGCAGGCCCTGCGGGTTGGCCCGTTTAACTCGCGGGTTAAATGGGCCGATCCAAAATTACCCGCGTTTTTACGGGCCACTAATTTTAAAACCGACTCGCATAATTTATGCGGGTAAACGGGCCGGCCCGACGAGTTTGGCCTATTTTGATGGCCCTAACTATCATGGTGATGTCCTTGCTGTCGAGGCCGAATGCTTCTTCACCAAGCTCATTGAGAAAAAGGTTCACTTCTCTCTCTTTAAGCATTTTTATGTGTTGCAAGGTGATCTGCACTCTCAAGATCCAGTTATGTATGATAATGGCATGACCTATATGTTTATACAGCACAACAACGTTTACCTCATGATCGCAACCAAACAAAACTACAATGCCGCTAGCGTTCTTTTCTTCCTCCATCGTATAGTTGATGTAAGCGTTGTTGGTAGTAATTATTGTTTCGAATCTTATCAATTGAGAATGCGTAAAATTATTTTGCATGATTTGTGTCATTTGTGGCAAGTGTTTAAGCATTATTTTGAAGAATTGGAAGAGGATCTGTTAGGGATAACTTTGTTGTTGCTGTAAAAAGTCTTTTATCAGTTACATTAATTCATTTAGCTAGAGGTCTATTATTATTTGTTTAAAAGCAGATAAGCAACCACACTAATTTTTTTGTGTCCTTGGCAATAAGAATTTCTTGATGAAATTATAGACTTTGGATACCCCTTATATACTGAGGCAAAGATTCTTAGTGAATTTATCAAGACAGATGCTTATAGAATGGAATTTATCAAAGGGGCCATCATCATGATTGTTGTCAAGGGTTAAAGATCACTGTTGTTGACGACCATGAATTCGTATAGGTAACCTTTATATCTTCTTAGCTTTATTTTAGTTCTTTTTTAAAATTTTTGTTTTCTTTTTGGGTTTCTTTTCCAACCCAATCCACCCTATGCTGCTGTTGAATGCTAATTATGTGTTTGTTTTA
Organism: Styphnolobium japonicum; assembly: GCA_023212625.1. Lineage (NCBI taxonomy): Eukaryota > Viridiplantae > Streptophyta > Magnoliopsida > Fabales > Fabaceae > Styphnolobium > Styphnolobium japonicum. Next base: position 15,374,279 of record JALBWW010000013.1, read on the forward strand.
TCTCCTTTTTCATTGAGGCCACATCGTCGAGTCTCAAAAAGAGATTTGGCAACTTTATAATTGTGGATAACCTCCCGATTGTTCCACGGAGAAGTTTGAGAAGCTTGAAGGCGTGATTTGTAAAATTTATAGTCAGATTGGTGTTGTTAAGGAGGATGGCTTGTGGATGCCAAATGATCCTAACACAAAGAAGAGTTTAGGTTACTGTTTCATTGAGTATAATACCCCTCAAAGAGCATGACTTAATCTGTCAAAGAGCATATGATGTTTCCATATAGATGATGCTTTGTTGTCATTCTTATGAATCAACTTACCTCTTTCTTTAGTATAGGGCAATACTTTATTCCTACTTGATAGCCAAGAATATATTATAGATTTTTTTCTACCTTATTGTAATTTTAGTTTCTCTTGGGCTTTCTATGGTAATTATTTTACTGGAACTCTCAAATAACAGGTTAATGAATATTGAACAGTTTTTGTAAGTCAAAAGACTAAAGCATATTTTATGCTGAAGATGCATGCTCTATAAAAAGGTATGAGTTTATATCAAAGTGTCTAGACCTATATATTATTGGGTTTTGGCATGAGCCTTTTAGAAGAGTATACCTAATAAGCCATATAATGTGCAGCCTCTACTGTTACTAATATTTTTACATAATACGAGGGTGACTCACTGCTTAGTTAAATTTCAGTTTATATCAACTGCAGATGCTACTACTTATTCTTGCGTAGACTTATGTATTTGGCTTTTAACTTTGTGGCCTCAGGTACTCAATCACATAGGCTTCAATTACTATCGCAGATGTTTGGTCCTGTGGGGTTATCCTCCTATATTCTAATGGTTGGACATCTTTCCTTTGATGATCTTGATTTAACCACCTATTATAATAAGGCTTGAATTTAAGCATGTCAAATATATGTTCTACTGTATAGTAGATGGGCTTGCAGGTTGTAAATATTTATCTTGCATCTAAATGATATAGATGAACTATTAGCTTGATAAAATCATTTATGTTAGGGGGCCACTTTATATTAGACATCTAAAATCTATTAACATGCTAACATATCTCGCATCTTTGCTATACAATTTTTATTCAGTCGTCTAAGCATTTCAGCCTTTTACTATTTCAATTATTGCATCAAAGAAATATATAAGATTGACTTTAATACAAGATTCATGAGTTGTGGGGTATTTGGTATTGTGACAAGATTGGCTAAGGAATTTGACAAACCATCACGTTTGCTTGAAAGGCCTTCACTTTTTTGGGCATTGGTTGAAAAGTATTCCACCAAATCATCTTAACTATATCTACATATGCTATTGACCATTGCGTACAACAATGATGTAATAAATTTGCTGAAGCTGCACCAGGGTTAGGGATATCAATTTGCATGTCACCTTATGATGGTAGATCAAATTTTTTTGTAGATTTTGATGTTCTTAGGTTTCTTTAGTTGCAAGATCGTGACAAAAATGATATGTAACAGAAAATTTTGTATTGTTTAATTCTAGAAACCAAGTTTGGCTCGGTTGCTTATCAAAATTTGAGCTCATTGTCATAACATGACCTTCTTGGTTACTCATGAAGGTTAATTTTTCACATAAAGACCTGACTCCTAGATAATTCTAGATCTTTGGAGAAGAATCTATAAGTCTCCAGAATGTTCTAGAACCTTGAAGAATATTCTAGAGCACACCAAGATGTTTCAGAACCTTTTAGAATATTCTATAACTCTTTGGAAGAATCTAGAACCTTATGAAAACTCTAGGCACCAAGAGAGACCAAGAAGTCTCTGGACTCTTTGAGAAAACTCCTAGGTTCTCTATAAACCTTTAGAAGGTTGTAAATATCTTAGAGTAAGGAGGTGAGAAGGTTCTAGAATCTCATCCCCATTGCACACTTGGCTTAATTTCTACCGTCCATTGAGAATGTGGAACTATTATAAATAAGGGAAGCACTCCTAGTGTTAGACATAAAGTGAGAGATTGTAAGAAACTCTTGTACGAAGCATTCCTCATCAATACAAGTTCTCTTTCAAGTACTTCTTGCACAATCTTGCTTCTCTAGTCACAAATTCCTACTTAGTGTGAGTGAGGTTGACTTGGTCTATGCTCAAATGGTTGAGAAAATGCCAAGTGCCAACACGATTGCATTGGAATGTGTCTAAGGCATGACAATGTGGTATTCGAGTAAGGTTCATGAAGGGGTGAATACTGACTCAGTATATGAAATGTCTAATGTGACTGAAGAGCACTTCAAGGATACGAGTGAGAGGGATACTATTATTCCTCCTAGTATGACAGGAAGACACGATGGTCTAGCAAGCCAAGGGGAGAAGACATCACACCTTTGGAAGAGAAGTTATCCTTGCTAAAGAATGCCTTTAGCACCATGGACTTGATGGTTTAAAGGGTTGAGCTTAACAAGGAGACATTGGAGTCTCATGTCTTAGGGCACCTCGACCTTTTGAAGGAGGATGTCATGAGTACTCAAAAGGGTGAAGAAGAAAGGGAAGAGCATCTTGACACTCTTAAGAGCAAACTTAAGATTGTCATGAAGCAACTCAAGGAACTCAAGACATCTCTTGAGGAGATAAAAGCATGTTATACTAGGGTCACTAGCTCAAGTGGAGTATGAGATACTCCAAGGATCGACCTTCCAAAGCTAAAGGAGTTCAAGGGTGTAAGGGACGCCAGAGAGGTGGAGAACTTCCTCTGGCAAAGGGAAAGGTACTTTGAATGCATGAAGGTCGAGGATGAGCAAATGAAGGTACATACTATTTCCCTCTACCTCACCTGTAATGCAACTCTATGGTGACAAAAGAAGCATACCGATATGGAGAAAGGTCTATGCATCATAACCACATGGGATGATTTCAAACAAGAGATGAAGAAACAATTCTTCCCTGAGAATGTGGTATATGAGGCAAGAAAGAAGTTGCGAGAACTTAAACACAAGACCATGATAAGTGACTATGTAAAGGAATTCACTTCTCTTCTTCTTCATTGATGGACTTCAACCATGGGCAAAGCAAGAGTTACAGCGTAGAGGAGTGCAAGATGTGGACGAAGCCATTGTTGTGGCTGAGTCTCTCACTGAGTATCGACAGGTGAGTTCAAAACTACACCCTTTTCTAATTTTAATATTAGCAAAGGTAGGGGACAAAAAGGGAAACATATTTCCAAGAAGAAGAATAAGTACACTTTAAAAAAAGAGTACGAGGAGAAGAAGAATGCCTTCGTGCCTAGAGGTGGCTGCTTCATATGCAAAAGGCCACATCAAATGAAGGATTGTCCTAAGCTAGGGACATTAGCATCTATTGCGGAGAAGCGAGAGTCTTAATTTCATGAGGTCGAACATGTAAGATGTCTCCAACTTTTAAATGCCCTAAAGGCAAAAGAGCCACCACAATCGAAGGAGAGAAATGGGTTGATGTATGTGGAAGCCTCACTAAACGGGAAGCCAGTGGAAGCCATGATTGACATTGGAGCTACCCATAACTTCAACACACCCAAATAAGTTAAGAGGATTAGGTTGAAAATCTACAAGGGAGTAGGATGGTTAAAGACCATCAACACCAAAGGTTTATCTCTTGCTAGAATGGCTAAAGGAGTAGAGTTTACTCTTGGCTTTTAGAAGGGAGTTGTCGATTTCTCCATTGTGAGCATAGATGACTTTAAGATAGTATTAGGCATGGATTTCCTAAGGAAAGTGAATTTGGTTCCTATGTCATTTTGTGACACCGTGTGTATCATGGAGAAAAGATCTCCATGTATGGTTTCCACATCTTGTAAACCTAAAGAAATCCAAATGATGTCAGCCATGCAAGCCAAGAAGGGACTTAAGAAGGGTGAGTTCACCTACTTGGCTACACTTAAGGAGGAGTCCATGGAGGAGGAAAAATATCTACCACTAGTGATCGAGGAGGGCCTTAAGGAAAATAAAGACTTCATGCCGCCCGAGTTACCGAGGCAACTTCCACCAAGAAGGATGGTAGATCATAAGATTGAGTTAGAGCTAGGACCAAAAGCACCTGCCATGTCGCCTTATAGGATGGCACCACTAGAGTTAGAAGAGATGAGAAGACAAGTTAAAGATTTACTTGATGTAGGGCACATTCGACACTCTAAAGCACCTTTTGGCGCACCAATCTTGATCTAAAAGAAGCACGATAAATCGTTGAGGTTATGAATCAACTATCGGGCCCTAAACTAGGTAACAATAAAAAACAAGTATCACATTCCTTTGATAATTGATCTATTTGATAGACTTGGAAAAGCCAAGTGGTTTACAAAGTTAGACTTGAGGTCGGGTTATCACCAAGTGAGGATAGTTGATGGTGATGAACCAAAAACCATTTGTGTGATGAGATATAAGTCTTATGAGTGGTTGATGATGCCTTTCGGCCTAACCAATGCGCGCCAGACACATTTTGCACCTTGATGAATGAGATCTTCCATCCTTATCTTGATTGGTTTGTAATGGGTACTGGGATGACATTGTCATCTATAGTAACACTTTAGAGGAGCATCTAGAGTACCTTCAAATTGTATTCAAGACATTGAGGGAAAATAACTTATATGTCAAGAAGGAAAAATGCTCATTTCCTAAGAATGATGTACACTTCTTGGGACACATCATCAAGGATGAGACCCTAATTATGAGTGGAGCAAAGGTAAAGGCTATCAAGGAGTAGGAGCCCTCAACCAAGGTCTCTGAGTTGAGATCCTTTCTTGGGTTAGTGAACTACTATAAGTGGTTCATCCAAGGTTATTCTTCAAAAACATTGCAAAAGCAATACCTCTCACGAATCTTCTAAAGAAGAACCATGAATGGGAGTGGAATGAGAAGTGCCAAAAAGCCTTTGAAGGGTTAAAGGTTGTAGTTAGTGAAGGAACTTGTGTTGGCTCTTCCAGATCACTCGAAATTGTTCGAGGTACACACAAATGCTTCCGACTTTGTAATATGAGGGGTCCTAATGCAATAAGGACATCCTATAGAATATGAAAGCTGTAAGTTGAATAAGACAAAGCAATGATACATAGTGCAATAAAAAGAGATGACAACCGTGGGGCATTGTTTGAGGACTTGGCGTCATTACTTGTTAGGATCACACTTCGTCATCAAGATAGACAATGCGGCTATAAGTTATTTGCATACTCAAAACAAGTGAACCCCCAAGCAAGCACGGTGGCAAGACTTCTTGGCGGAGTTTGACTTCAAGTTGGTGTGTAAGCCAAGGAAGGCGAATGTTGTAGTCAATGCTCTAAGTCGCAAAGTAGAATTGACTGCCATCTCCAAAGGTCAAGGGAGACATCATAGATTTCATCAAGGAAATGTTAGATCATGATTCCTTGGCCAAACAACTTATTGAGTTGACTAAAGAAGGTAAGATTAAGAGGTTTTGGTTAGAAGATGACCTTTTTTATACCATATTCCTGAATGGAACAATTTGAGGAGAAGCCTCATAAGGGAGTGCCACAATAATAAGTGGGTTGGTCATCCAGGGCAACAACGCACATTGGCAATACTTGATTTAGCCTACTATTGACCACAAATGTAAGAAGAAATAGAGAGCTAATTGAAGACTTGTCTGGTGTGCCAACAAGACAAGGTGGAGAATAGGGCTCCAAGTGGATTATTAGAGTCGCTACCTATACTAGAGCATCCATGGGAAAGCACACCATGGACTTCATCTCCGCACTCCCAAAGTCCGGGGGGTTTGGATCCACCATGGTAGTGGTGGATAAGTTCTCAAAGTATGCCACCTTTATACCTGCCCCTAAGGATTGTACTGCTAAAGAGGCGACATACATATTCTTAAAGAATATTGTGAAGTATTGGGGGTTGCTTAGAACAGTCATATGTGATAGGGATCCCTGCTTCACTAGCCGCCTATGGAGGAAGCAATTCAAGCTATTATGATCAGAACTACACTTCTCCACAAGCTTTCACTCACAAACTAATGGGCAAACTGAAAGGGTGTGTCACGACAAGGAAAAATCGCGACGAGGAGCGGCGAGAGCAAAAATAGTGGTTGAAAACAAAAATAATGGAGTCGCCACCAATATTTTATTGGGTAGGAAAAATGACTGGCAAAAGCCTTTTAAAATGGATTTAAAATAAAATAAAAAGAAAAGATCTGCGAAAACTAAGTGAAGTTCGAGAGTCGATTTATGCATAGGGAAATGTGAAAACTTAATCTCACAGCGCCCCTAATACATCTGTTATAAAATGGTTACCTTAAGTTAGTTGTGCGAATTTTAATAACCTTAACAATATTTGATTTACTCCATAAATAAAACAAGTCAAATGATGAAAAAATATATATTTCAATTTGCAAATTTGAAGGAAAAACGTTTATAGGTTTTGGTTGAATTAGAAAATTTACAAATTTGGCTTGACTGGCGGGCCTACGTATCCCCTGGTACAATGGGGAACTCAAAGTCACGTAGTTCTATAGAAAATAATTGCGTATTAGTTAATTTTATTTGCGAAATTTTTTTTTGAATTGATTGATTAAAAGAAAGAGAATTGATTTGATTTAAAATAAAAGGATTTGATTAGAAAAATGAAATTTTATTAATGCATCCCAAATGGGATGAAAAGCGGTATTAAACTCACTGATCCATCCTAAGCAAACGTCTAGTGGGTACTTGACCTCTGAAGATGATTAACATGAATTGTTATGGTGTTGGACCATTTTATTTGATTATTATTCTATCCATGTTTCTTCTTATATAATGCAAGCACAAATAAGTAATATCAAAAATCTAAATTAGAATAAAAATACTTAAACGCAATAACATTAAATAGTTAAACAACAGATAAAGTAAACAAAACCGGATGACTAAAGTAAACAAGAGTAAACAGAATAAAAAAAGCAAAACAAAGTAACAATAAAACTTGTGCCCACCAAAGCCATGAATTAATTTTTATTTTATTTTTTTCATTTATCCTTATTTGGCCTATTTAGTTAGTCTCATTTTTTTATTTATTTTTATTTCATTCGATTAATCTGTCCTATTTTGCTTATTTAACCCCTTTTCCTTTTTTATCCTTATAACCCAAAGACAACCTTCTTGAACCCAATAAAAAAACTAATCAAAACAAACATCACCCCAAGCCCAATAGTAAATTAAAAGAAAGGAAGAGAAAACTCAAATCACATAAGGCTAAGCCCACCAACGAATTGATACACCCTAAGCCCTAATTAACTTGAACTCATGCTAGAGACAAATAGACTTATCCCACTAAGATCCACCTAACTGTTAAATTTGAATAGACAAAAGAAAATCAAAAGAAAATGAGATTAAAAGAAAGAGCGAAAAAAGGTTCGAGAGACCAGGCAGTAGCCGTAAGGGCCTCGTATTGGAGGTGGCGTGAGTAAGTATCAAGTAAGTTCAAAACAAGACCAATGAAACAAAATTAACTCAAATAATATTAGACTAAAATTCATACATGAGAACCAATCCAGCAACAATTTCCTATCAATGTAACAAACCAAATCAACTAGGCCCAGAACAAGACACAGTAGCAGCCAAACATAAAATGAAACCAGAAACTATATAAAACTAACGAAGGCATGGCCTTAGGCTGCCCTAAACACCAAATGAAAATTTGGCATCAAGTTCTTGTTCATGAAAATTTCTTGTTCAAACCATCCCCCAAACAACATCAAGTTCATAACAAAAAAAACCATTTGGCATGACTACAAATAGGTATTATCAAGTTTTCAAGAGACTCAAAAACAAGACTACCAAACGGATAAATATGACCTTGACACCTCAACAAGGAGCAAAACACAGGATATCTATGTCATTTTTATTGAAAAGAACAGCCAAGCAGAAATTACACACATGATACTCATTTGTTTTAACCACAAGATTTGCACCGCCATTGTTTAACAGTAACTAAACAGAAATCATATTAAGCTACCAAAATCAAGATATTAGGCTGTTCCAACAACCAGAAGTAGTAGAAATGAGAAAGTTACACTTTAAACTAACCCTCCAATAGAAACATGTTCACCACAAGCTCTTCTATTTAGCATAGGTATATGCAGACCTCATCAAATTTTAAGGAAAACTCAGAATAGAACCCATATCAATTTCAAAAGCATAAAATACATCAACCAGACTTGGATACTTGATTTCAGTTTATTAGGCCAAGTACTTACCCAATGTCCCAGTAGTTCCTAACCAAATTAAAATTAAACCAAAAACTGGACTCACAAGCAGTCCAAACATCAAAGAAACCAAGCACATTCCACAATCCTAGAAGTCTCCCACAATTCATGGGGATCATGGTTCAAAATCCATTTTTACAATTTTAGCACAATTGACCACAATAAACAGAAGCTAAAATATTTTCTTTAAGATAGCCCTCACACAAGAACAAGTTCATCTCAATCACCCTGTGGTAGTTTATGCAAACCCTTCAATAACAGCACACATTACAAACTTATCACTTTCTTAAGCATAGTATTAAACACACCAATACGCACTACATTCCTGGTTAACTAAAATCCTAGCGTTTTAACTAACTGGAAACATATTTTTAATAAGCGATTTTCTAGGGATTAAACACGGCCCTAAGCCAAACCAGTTTTATTGTAGCGTCCCAAATTTCAAGGAGAATTCAGTCTAAAAAGATAAAAGGGATCTATGTACCAAACATGGGAAAAACCGCTTAGCATAACCAGGTTCTACAAGTCAAGGGATTAATACTGCAAATGAACCTAGTCATGCAAACTCAAAATATGCATGCATCATTAAACTCCTATGAATAGAATAGGCGAATAACCAAGTACGGATGCAAAATTCTTTAATCTTGAATAATGAAATAATAAAAACTGACTTATTAATCCCAACCGAATTTGACATACTTGGCCAGTCTAGACTCTCATAAACCAGCTTAGAATTTATACAAACCTAACTAAAACTAACACCAAAAGAAAAGAAACATTCTCAATTTTAGATATAACAGAATGCTAGACAAACCAGGACAACATTACTAAACGAAGCCAGAATCAACAGAATCAAACCAAGATGTAACTTTGAATTGTCATCATTAGCCCAGAATCAATAAACAGCAAAGCAACGAAATTACTAAAAGAAAAAAAGTCAAACAGAAAAGCATTCATGAGGAACCATATTGAACTTCAGGCAGAATGGTTCTCTCACAAACCTTTGAGGATCAGATTTTCGAGTTACATAGCAAGCTACATCAAGCAAAACCCCGAGACCCAACATGATCAGATAGATTCACTAATTAAATGCTGAACAGCTTGCACCAAATCAACCTAGGTAAGTTGACTCTTCAACCTAACAATCTACCCACGACTCTTGTATTTGTTGAAACCAAATTTTTTATAAAAAGGTTTAAGTACTAAATTCTTAAAAGCTGTAGCTTTCCTTGGTTAAGTTTTGAGGATAACAAAAATATTTATTTAGTTTGAACAAGTAAGTGTTTCGACAATAGTATTAACAAATCGCTACTTGTATGTGCGTCCATTCTGCTCTATGCTTAAAGATAACTCTTCGTGCGTCCAATATGCTATAACTCTTCGTGGTCCAATAAATGTATTATATACTTTTACTATTGGTGCGTCCAATACTTGTATGCATATATCAAGTTACTTTTTATTAGTTCGCCCAATACGATCTGTCTGCCAAAGCTCGACTCAACTCACTCTTTCAAAGTTCAAGCTCAAGCTCTTCGGCCCAAGTGAAATTTCAAAAATGAAGAACTGCTCCTCATTAAATGCTAGAAAAGAACTCCGATACCACGGCTACGTAAGAAGTCAACTAAGCCACTTTTGCCGACATTGTCTAACAACTACAAAGATCTGCAAATAAGAAACCGCTCATAATCTTAGACAAATCAGACTTTGTTTTCATTAATTGGAAATCTCGTGAGAATAAAGTCACCATCGAAGAAGTTCAAGACTTTTCCAAAGATGCATTTAATGTTACTCGAACGGTAATAAATGTTTCCCGTTGGACGATCTAGCCCATGAAGTCTCGCTTCAATTTGTTCTTACTTATAAAGAGAAGAAGCAGCACTTGAAGATGGAGAGAGATCTTTGCCAAAGCATCCTACAAAGTCTAAAAAGCTTTATTTCTTCTTGAATTTCCATATACGTGTAAAAAGAAAAAGCCTTGAGATCTCGATTGTCTATTCTCATTTGTCAGTGAGTTTTTAAACTCAAGCTTTCATCTGCTTTCACTTATTTATCTTAAGCCTTGTAAGCCTCGAAGAGGTCAGTGTGTAAAAGAATACTTGTGAGATAGAACTCGAAGAGGTTGAAAATACTTGTTACCTCGAAGAGGTGCATAATACTTGTAATCGTGAAAAAGATTAGTTGGAAAATCCTTCTGGTTGAAGGGACTGGACGTAGCTCTTAGTTGATAAGAGTGAACCAGGATAAATCTCGTGTGTAAGCTTCTCTTCTCTTCTAGTGTGCTTTATTATATTCACTAACCTCTGGGGTTTACCATTGTGTTTATTAACAAAGATCTTTTTATTTGGTTTTAGAACGTGTTAACCATTTTATTAAAAGTCTTTTCAAAATCCTTAGAGTCCAATAGGACTAAGTGGTGTTGGTCCTAAGCTCTTGCTTGTTAAACTTTATCCTTCACGTGTTCTATTTTCTATTGAAAAGGAAAATCTTTTATTCATCATCAAAAGGGTTAAGAAACACAATTCAACCCCCCTTCTTGTGTTTCACTTGGTTATTTCAATTGGTATCAGAGCTCAGCCTCTCGGGTTGAGCATCTATGAAGCAGCAGAGGAAAAGATCCAAGACACCCTTTAATGGAGAACGAAGGACAAGCGGTGAAATGCACCACCTCTATTCAATGGAAACGACTATGATTACTGGAAGAAGAGAATGATTGCCTTTTTTGATGCCCAAAATATGGACATCATCCTGGGACCTAGTTCAAAATGGATATCAAACACCCACCAACGCAGTAAGGGACGTGATCTCCTCGACCACAATGGACGGAAGGACAACGAATCCGGCACATCAGCTTAACTCAAAGCCAAACATTATCTTATGTGCCATCACCGTGATCGTAGCACGATAAAGTCCATAGTCATGAAACAGCTAAAGAGATATGGGATACTCTGGCCTTAGCACATGAAGGCTCATCTCAAGTCAAAGAATCAAAGATAAGCATGTTTGGTTCACCAAGATTTGAGCTCTTCAAAATGGAGAGCATGAAAACATTGATCAAATGTTTGACGATTCCAAACAATAATCAATGGCTTGAGATCTCTAGGAAAGAACTATGATAATCAAGATCATATCGAAAAATCCTAAGAAGTCTTTCTAGAAGTGGAGACTAAGGTTATCGCCATACAGTAGCAAAGAATCTAGCTTCTCTTACCATGGAGGAACTCTTGGGTTCTCTTAAAGTTCATGAGCTGGAACTTCAAGAAGAGGAAAGCTCAAGAAAAGGGAAATCAATTGCCCTTAAAGCTCATAAAGGCAAGCAAGGCCCAAAGCACTTAAAGCCTGAAAATCATCGACGAGGCTTGAGGTTATCTCAAGATGATATATCTCATAATGACGAGTTATCTTTCATCTCTAGAAAGATACAAGCAATGTGGAAAAAGAAAGGAGGTATGCGGAGAAAGCACTTTGGACGAAGGTCACCAAAGGACGAATGTAGAAACAAAAGACAAGAGTCCAATCATATGCTATGAATTGCAAGAAGCCCTGGACACATTAAAGCGGAATACCCTTCACTAAACAAGGAGAAAGAGAAAAGGAGATTCTTTCCAAGAGAAGAAAAGAGGATTAATGGCCACCGGGAAGATCTTGATCTTTCAACTACCGATGATGAAGAAGAAGCGTAAGAAGAAGCAAATCTATGTCTCATGGCTAACACCTTGTCGAAGAAGAAGAAGATGAGGTAACAAATCATGATCTTGATCTTCAAAATGCATTTGATGAGTTGTTAAATAATTCATCTATTTTAGCGGTTGAATATAAATCCTTGAAAAGAAAATTTTCAAAATTAACTAGAGAATATGGAAAAATGTTTTCGTAAAAACAAGAACTTGAAATTTATTGTGAAAAATTAAAAACTGAAAATGCTCTTTTAAAAACATCTTACGAGTCCAACACTTCGATGAAGTTGATAAACTTCATAATGAGGTAAGAGTTAACGGAGGACCTCAAGAAATTTGTAAAAAGCACCAACAACCTAAACATTTTACTCAAATATTCCAGGACCCTCGTGGACAAATCTGATTGGGATATCAAGATACTGATAAGCAGTTTTTTCAAAAAACTACTACTCAACCTAAATTCATTAAGAATGTTTGTAAAAAGAACGTTTACCCTTCCTCAATAGATCTTTTTAATAAAAGGTCAAAATATTATGGATCTCCAAGAGCTAACCAAAAAGGACCCAAAAAGATATATGGGTACCTAAGGATATGATAATTCCTCTTGCGATGTGCTTAGCAACAAGAAAAGACACTCGTCATGGTACCTGGTGGTTGCTCACCACACATGACGGAGAAAGGTCTATGTTCCAAGACATCAAAACTAATTCAGGAGGCTCCATCACGTTTGGAGGAAACCGTAGAAGGTAAAATAAGTTGGAATAGGTAAGATTGGTAAGCATCCTTTTCCTCTATCGATAATGTTCTTCTAGTTGAAGGATTGAAACATAATGCAGCTTAGCATTAGTCAATTATGTGATAGTGGATCTAATGTTTCATTCAATCAAGGAGAATGTATAGTTAAAAACTCGACGGATCCATACTCTTCATTGCTAAAAGGCAAAACAATCTTTATAAAATTGACTTGGAAGATCTTTCGATCAAAAATGTATCATGTCTAGTTTCCATAAAAGGAGAACAGTGGATATGGCACAAGAAGCTTGGTCATGCAAGTTTGAGATTAATCTCTAAACTAAATAAGCATAACCTCGTAAAGAGGACTACCAAAGCTTGTGTACAATCGATGTTCTTTGTGAAGCTTGTCAAAAGTGGGAAACAAATCAAAAATTCTTTTGAGTCCAAAAACATCGCTTTCCACCTCTAGACCACTAGAATTGTTACATCTTGATCTATTTGGTCCTACAAGAACTTCTTCACTAAATGGGAAAGAAATATGGATTGGTCATAGTAGATGACTATACTAGATGGACATGGGTTATGTTTCTAGCTCACAAGGATGAGTCTTTCAAAGTCTTTTCTATTTTCTGTAAAAGAATTCAAAATGAAAAAGGAATGTGTATCAACTCAATCCGAAGTGATCATGGAGGAGAATTTGAGAATGAGAGCTTCCAATTGTTCCGTGAAGAAAACGTATTCATCACAACTTCTCTGCCTAAGAACACCACAACAAAATGGTGTGGTAGAAAGAAAAAATAGATCTCTTCAAGAGATGGCTAGAACAATGCTCAATGACAACCTCAATCTCCAAACACTTTTGGGTCAAGTCATAACATCAAGTGTTATATTCAAAACAGAATATATATTAGACCTATTTTAAACAAGACTTCGTATGAATTGTGGAAAGGACGAAACCCAACATCTCTTACTTTCATTCTTTTGGTCACAATGTTTTATTTTGAATACTAATGATTCTTTAGGAAAGTTTGATGCTAAAGTTGACTCTCGTATTTTCCTAGGATACTCGTAAACATCTAAAGCATATAGAGTATATAACTCTCGCTTCTAATCATGAAGAAATCTATTCATGTTAAATTCAATGACAAAAAGCCTCGACAATGACTTGTCGAGCTAGATGAGTCCTTTGCAGAGTTAAACTTAAAAGACAAAGGAGAAGGATCAATGATTAAAACAAAGAAGCATTGGACGATGAAAGAAAAGAAGAAACAATCGATAGTCAAAGAAGTCGCACTTCAAAACTTATCATCCAACACCAAATCATTGGTAATCCGTGATGATAAAGTACGCATAAGATCTACCTTCGAGAGAATACTCAAATGTAGCCTTCATCTCTCGAAATGGAACCAAGAAAAATAGAAGAAAGCACTCAAGGATCAAGGATGGATCTTAGCCATGCAAGAAGAGCTAAATCAATTTAAAAGAAATGATGTTTGAATGACTGGTTCAAAAGCCTAAAAACAAGTCCATCATCGGCACAAAATGGATATTCAAAAACAAATCGATTTAAGATGGTAAAGGTTGTGAGAAACAAAGCAAGGTTGGTAGCCCAAGGTTACTCACAACAAGAAGGTATTGATTTCACTAAACTTTTGCTCCTGTAGCTAGACTAGAAGCCACACGCATTTTACTTTCATTTGTGCTTCATCATAGCATGAGACTATATCAAATGGACGAAAAAGTGCATTTCTAAATGGTATAATCAATGAAGAAGTTTTCGTTAAACAACCACCTCCGTTTCGAGGATGAAAATTTCCCTCGGCATGTTTTCAAATTGAAAAAGGCCTTGTACTGCTTAAAACAAGCTCCTCGAGCCTGGTATGAAAGGTTAAGCACCTTTTTAATAGAAAGCGGTTTTTCTAGAGGAAAAGTTGACACTACTCTTTTTCGAAAAGACAAAAACTCGAAATTCATTTTAGTTCAAATTTATGTTGATGATATTATCTTTGAGCTACTCGATGAATCTCTTTGCAAGGATTTTTCCAACTGATGCGAAGGAATTAAATGAGCTTATTGGGAGAATTAAAATTCTTTTCCGGGTTTGCAAGTGAAGCAAACATTGGACTAAATCTACATTCATCGGATTAAAATATACAAATGAAACTTCAAGAAATTCAAATTGACGATTGCAAAACAATGAGCACACCAATGCATCCATCGTCCACACTAAGATTGGACGATAAGGATAAAAAAGGTGGACGAAAAGGTATACAAGAGGTATGATCGGATCACTCTTATATCTCACTGCGTCTGCACTTTATAATGTTTAATGTGTGTCTTTGTGCACGTTTTCAACTGATCCTAGAGAGTCACACTTAATTGCTGTAAAAAGAATATTCGTATACTTGAAAGGAACTACTAATCTGGCTTGGTATTTAAGAAATCTCATGAGTACGGATTAGTTGGTTTTTGTGATGCCGACTATGCTAGAGATAGAATCGAAAGGAAAAGTACAAGTGGAGGATGTCACTTCATTGGAGGAAATCTAGTATCATGGTCCGAAGAGACAAAGCACAATTGTTTCTATCAATGTCGAATATATCTCTCTCATGGCCCAATTGTTGCTCTCAACTACTCCGGATCAAACATCAATTAGAAGACTACAACATCTTTGAAAGTAAGATTCCTTTACTATGTGATAATATCACGCTGCAATTAACTTATCAAAAATCCCATACTACACTCAAGTGCAGTAAACATATTGACATTGAAATCAAACATCACTTTATAAGAGACTATATTCAGTAAAGGTGTGTTTGATATTCAATATGTGAATACGAATCATCAATGGGCTGATATTTTCACAAAACCCCTCTCGAGGATAGATTCACTCTTATTCAAAACATCTAAGTATGCATTTTGTAAAGAATTAATATTTCTTGCGTCCATTGAAGATCTCAAGGCCCAAAATGCTTTGTACTTGATAAATGGTGTGGTAAATTTCTTGATAAGACATAAATCATTTGCATTTATCTTGTTTGAAACTTTTCAAATTTCCCACGCCGAGTCGCTTTTGAAAGGTCACGAAAGTAACTTTTATCATGGACGTGATGCTTGCTTTTAATACACATTTATTGTGTTTGTTTTTTTTTTTAAAAAAACGATTCTGCTTTTCTCTCAAGAAACCTTTCAGTGTAAAAACCTACCTTCTTCTATAAATATTTTCCTTCTTTACAAGATCAATTTTTACGCCTTCAAACCTTGAAAGAAAATAGTTGCAAAAAGAACCTTAGCAAATTTCTCTCTCTTTCAAATTTCCTTAACCCTAAGAAATGGCCTGAGGAAAGACCCTTGATGTTGAAAGAGCCGAGGTATCGCTTGAATACTCGCTCCAAACTTCAATTTTAGCGTAATGTGGAATAGATATCAAAGAATGTCTCGCTTCATGGTTGGGATAGTTACTTCAGAGAACCTAGGTGGAAGTTTATCCTAATTGGTGAAAATGTTCTGAAAGACGATCCGTGGTTCCGCAGGTCGTGGGATGTGTTTTGGGAAAACCCGCTTGTGGTTTCGTGAGGTAACCATCTCCAACGCCACCCAATGTTGGTTGGAATGAGCCACCATCACTTCGATTGGGAAAAAGCATTTGGGGAACTGATGTCGTTTGACACCTTACTAAAGGAGTCATCCACGGAAGATAACTGCATCCAAGATGAATGACAAGGCAAGAGTTTTGCATCAACTTCGAACAAGGCAATACTCCACAAGGCAGGTCCAAAGACTCGGCCTCTACAGTTCATGCCTTCTCGCCCGTGTCATCCGATGTCAGTGTCAACAGGTCAATCTCCCTTCTTTGCTTTTTAAGAACTTCAAGAGAAGTGTACAAGGAAAAGGGAAGAAGACCACCATCTCCTATGGTGTTCTCTTAACCAAGATCTTCAGAGATCAAGGTATCTTTAGTCCCCATGAGACTAAAGATGTTGAAGAGAAGAAGAGGATATTTGGACGGATCCAAGAGCAACAAATCTTTGGACGAAGCAAATCTTCTAAGGATGAAACTTCAAAGCGTCCAAGATTTTCCTGGACCGTAAATGTGCCTCTTATTCCTTCAAAAGCTGAGAGTCCAAAGAAGAAATCACCTTCCGTCCAAGCCCTTCCAAAGCGGAGACTTATTATGGACGATGACTCTGAAGATGACCAACGCATCGCTAAAAGGATGAAGGTTGCGTCCATTGCGAGCATCCCAAAAGGAACCCGGACGAAGCTACCCTTCACAAGGAAACCCTTTTCCAAGCTTGCGTCCATTCCTAAGGAACCTCTACCTACCATTCCCTCTTCCTCCATTTTACCCTCTTCTCAACCAGAACCACAAACCTCCTTCCCAACCGCTCAAATAACTTCCTCTCCCTTAAACACTGAACCTTTTTCTTCTCAAACTCACATCATACCTTTCCAATCTTTTTCACCTTCCCTCTCTCAAAAGACCTTCTACAACTCCTCTTACCTTAACCTTTTCTCTGTGGGGGTTTCTCCTCACATTATTCCTCTTTGGGAATCCAAGGACTCTTCTCTCACTCACAAAGAAGACGCTCGGTGTTGTGATGGTTACTCAACAAAGTTCACATCTTCCCTAGTGACCTCTCCTTCAAACCTCGTCACCTTGGAAGAAATGGACAATAGCGAGTCCTTATGACACCATCCTTGTCAAGTGTCATTAAGGGAGTCTTCTCATGAAGGATTTGAGATTTGTACCCCTTCATCGATCATCTCTTTTACAAGCGCCATCAAGATTCAATCCGACGGTTTGTCCAAGGTTGCCAATGGTGGATTTAAATAAAAACAAAGACTTGAAAATACAGGCTGCCACTTTTCCCAAGCCCATCATCTTTAAGCCAAATTTTGGGAGCTTACGCCTCCTGATGTTGATGTTGAATTCTTGTGGGCAAGTTTCGATTAAAGGAGAAGCCGAGGAGAACGAGGCTAAGACTTTCTGGGAAAAGCACATTTGGGAGTGTGAGCAACAAGCATCTTCTTCAGGACTAAGTGATGAAGATAAGGAAGATACTATAACTGTGCCTGGTTAGAGCTTCCAGTGTTTTCGTCCTATCTATATGGTAGATGATCTTCTTGGACTGCCTCTGAACTCGCCTTTACCAACAATCTTCTTTTGTCCAAGCTATGTCTCTGGACCTCCGTCTGACAACATAGGCAGGCCTTATCCCTGGGATCATATGTTTGGATACCGGAGAACTTCTCTTCCTTGGGATGATGACCTTCCTCTGCATCAAGACGGTGCAGGAAGTGTTGTGCAGCAAATGGATGTGACCCCTCCTGCTTCCACCACTGAGTTAGCTATTGTGGAACCACAACCTTCTGCTGACATTCTCACCCAAGTGCCCCCAGCTTTTCAGGCCTACGTGAATAATCAAATGGACTTAATGTACAAGAGAGTTGAAGACCTCCTCAAATCTCTTTTTCAACAAGGGCTACCTCCTCCTCCTCCACCTTCTTCCTCTTGATTTTTTTTCTCTAGCCAAATTTTTTTTGACAGTGATGTCTTTCTTTCTTTTTGTCTGATGACAAAGGGGGAGAATAATGGGAATTTGACTTGTTACAAACAAATTTATTTTATAATTTATACTGATTCAATGATACTATGAATTATTATTATTTTCTCCTCTGGTAGTTTCATTATCCTTGTCTCGGTTATTCTGTTGCCTTTATATAAATGCTTTAATGCCTTTATATAAATGCTTTAATGCCTTTATATAAATGCTTTAATTGAAATTGTGAATACTCTGCTAATGCACTGTGTTGCTGTGAAGGATCTGATCTAAATTTTGGCATGGTTTATTTCTTTTCAAAGGTATTGTCTCTGTTAAACTCTTTTCTCAAGAACTAAACTTCGATACAAAGATAATATTACTTGCTCTTGAAAACTTGTTTCGTAAAAATAAATTTCGTGTACTACGCCCAATCGACTTCTCAAGGCCCAACAGATTTTGAGTCCATCCCTTAGAAATGTTTTTCTTAGGGGAGCAATTTTGTTTTAAAAGAATCAGTGTTCAACCAAGTTAATAGTTTTTGTCATCATCAAAAAGGGGGAGATTGTTGAAACCAAATTTTTTTAAAAGGTTTAAGTACTAATTTCTTAAAAGTCGTAGCTTTCCTGCAAGTTAAGTTTTGAGGATAACAAAAATATTTATTTAGTTTGAACAAGTAAGTTGTTTCGACAATAGTATTAACAAATCGCTACTTGTATGTGCGTCCCATTCTCGCTTATGCTTAAAGATAACTCTTCGTATGGCCCAATATGCTATAACTCTTCGTGGGTCCAATAAATGTATTATATACTTTTACTATTGGTGCGCCCAATACTTGTATGCATATACTGTTACTTTTTATTAGTTCGTCCAATACGATCTGTCTGCCAAAGCTCGGACTCAACTCACTCTTTCAAAGTTCAAGCTCAAGCTCTCGTCCAAGTGAAATTTCAAAATGAAGAACTGCTCCTCATTAAATGCTAGAAAAGAACTTCGACACTCACGACATGTAAGAAGTCAACTAAGCCACTTTTGGCCGACATTGTCTAACAACTACAAAGATCCTGCACAAATAAGAAACCGTATGCAATCTTAGACAAATCAGACTTTGTTTTCATTGATTGGAAATCTCGTGAGAATAAAAGTCACCATCGAAGAAGTTCAAGACTTTTCCGAGTAGATGCATTTAATGTTACTCAACGGTAATAAATGTTTCCGTTGGACGATCTAGCTCATGAAGTCTCCGCTTCAATTTGTTCTTACTTATAAAGAAGAAGAAGCAAAGACTTGAAGATGGAGAGAGATCTTTGCCAAAGCATCCTACAAAGTCTAAAAAGCTTTATTTCTTCTTGAATTTCCATATACGTGTAAAAAGAAAAAGCCTTGAGATCTCGATTGTCTATTCTCATTTGTCAGTGAGTTTTTAAACTCAAGCTTTCATCTGCTTTCACTTATTTATCTTAAGCCTTGTAAGCCTGAAGAGGCTGTGTGTAAAAGAATACTTGTGAGATAGAACCTGAAGAGGTTGAAAATACTTGTTACCTGAAGAGGTGCATAATACTTGTAATCGTGAAAAAGATTAGTTGGAAAATCCTTGAAGGACCGGACGTGAACTTCTTAGTTGATAAGAGTGAACCAGGATAAATCTCGTGTGTAAGCTTCTCTTCTCTTCTAGTGTGCTTTATTATATTCACTAACCTCTGGGGTTTACCATTGTGTTTATTAACAAAGATCTTTTTATTTGGTTTTAGAACGTGTTAACCATTTTATTAAAAGTCTTTTCAAAATCCTTAGAGTCCAATAGGACTAAGTGGTGTTGGTCCTAAGCTCTTTGCTTGTTAAACTTTATCCTTCGCTGTGTTCTATTTTCTATTGAAAAGGAAAATCTTTTATTCATCATCAAAAAAGGTTAAGAAACACAATTCAACCCCCTTCTTGTGTTTCACTTGGTTATTTCAGTATTTTCACGCTGATTTCTCATAGCACCACAGTAGTAAAATGATTAGACAAAATCAAGGATCCATTTAGCAA
Source organism: Styphnolobium japonicum (assembly GCA_023212625.1). Lineage (NCBI taxonomy): Eukaryota > Viridiplantae > Streptophyta > Magnoliopsida > Fabales > Fabaceae > Styphnolobium > Styphnolobium japonicum. Next base: position 15,394,452 of record JALBWW010000013.1, read on the forward strand.
ACTACATAGGCTTCAATAAAAAACTTGAACACAGAACTTAACTGCTTTCTCGTACATGTATTCAAACAGAGCAAATCAACACAACAATCAGTAATTAACACTTTGTCTAATAAAAAATGAACATATATCATAGCATGGCATCACTATCGGAAAATATTTACATTAAACAGCCTAGAATCATGAACCAGAAATAATCATCCCAACATATAACACATGTTCAAACTCCAGAGAATTACACTTCTCAGAACAGACGGAGGGGAAAGGGTTAAAAGGTTACCAAAAAGAAATTCCTCGCTAAAACAGAATTGGTGTGTGTGCACCTTCACAGCTCCTCTTTAGTAAGTCAGATGCTCTGTCCTCTTCTTCTTCCTTTGGCTTTCTTACTCACCAAATACAATGACAGATTAAAAAAAAAAAGACCCAAAAACGGAAACCTAAAAATCCTATTTATACAAAAACCAGAACCAAAACAATAACTAAATACAAATAAAAATAAAATACAACAATAATAAAAAAAAATCTACTTTGGTCCGGGACATAGGCAGAGGAAGGGAAGGGCGTCTAGGGAAAGGGTAGAGGAATTGTACGGGGCTTGGTCGATGGGGGGGCAGAGGGGATGGCGCAGACTCTGCATCTATGGGGAAAGGCGCGATTGATGGGTTTGTGGGGGAGGCTTGGCAGAGGAAGGGAAGGGAAGAGGGAAAGGGAGCTCGGTGTACGGTGATGGAGGCGCAGCCATGGGGAAGAGGAAAGGGAAGGCGTGGCTGCGTGGTGGTGACAAAGGTGGAGCAGGGGCTGCTGTTGTGCCGCCATAGGGAAGAGGAGCGATGGTTGCAGGCACAACAGGGGTGGCTCTCGCCTAGGGCGTGAGGAAAGAAAGGGGAAAATGGAAGAAAAGGGGTAGGAGCGGCTTGGGTAGAATTTAGGGAGGAAAAGGGAAATCAGGTTTTGGGGGGTGGACTAGGTTGAGCAACCGGGTGAGGGAATGCGTTTTAGGTGGAGGGGCTAGTTTTTGTCTTGGGTTGGGTTTGGCTGATGGGCCCGGGTTAATTGGTTCTGGGTTGGGTTTGGCTGATGGGTAGAAGAAAATGGTTTGGGCTTGGGTTAATGGATTGGGCTTGGGTTAATGGATTATTGGGAGAGAGAAAAAAAGTTATGGGTTTGGGCTAGAAGATGGATAGGGTTTGGGTACAAATGGGTTTAGAGTAAATGGAATAGATAAAAAAAAAATGGGCTTGGGTGATTCACTATTTTTCTTTTTCTCTTTTTTCCATCTTTTCATCTTTTTTTTTTGAATTTTTTTGAATTTTTGAAATTAATTAAATTAATTTGATTGATTTTTTTTCTTAATTTTCTGATTGGCTAAAAGAAGATATTTTTTCTTTTTTTTTTCAAATTTTCTTACTCATTCATCCCTTTTTTTGGGTCTCATTTTGGATTTTTGTAATTAACTAAATTAATTTGATTTTTTTGATTTTTTGGATTGGCTAAAAGAATATTTTATTTAATCCTTTTTTTTTAAAGTGGCCTAGACAAATTTGGATGTTCACAGGGTGAATGCATTGTTGGAGTACTACATGAGGCACTTTGTGAGTGCCAACTAAAAGGACTAAATGAAGCTCTTAGATGTGGCACAATTCTCCTACAACTTGCAAAAAAGCAAGTCCACAAGTAAAAGTTCTTTTGAGATCGCGACCGGGCAACAACCGCTCACGCCCTACACTCTTAGTACCTCATAGATAGGAAAGAGCCTTGGGGCATATCGCATAGCTAAGTCTTGGAAGGAGGAAGCTGATGTAGCACATTACTACCTAGACAAAGCTGCAAAGAGAATGAAGAAATGTGCAGATAGGAGGGGCGACCAGCTAGCTATCAATTGGGTGATATAGTCATGATGAAACTTCTTCCCCGACAATTCAAGGCCTTTCAGAAAGCTCACAAGGGGTTGATCCATAAGTATGAAGGGCCATTTGAAGTTATTGGGCAAGTAGGAAATGTTTCCTACAAGCTTAAATTTCCTCTAAGTATAAGATTCATCCATTCTTCCATGTATGTATGCTCAAACCTTATCACGAGGACAAGGAAGATCAAACTAGAGGAGACTCGAGGCAAGCTTCACCCATGGTGATCAAGTCGTTTGACAGAGACATGGAAGAGGTACTGACAGATCGAGTCGTGAGAAGAAGAAAGGTACCACCAAGTACCAAATACTTGATCAAATGAAAGAGATTACCGAATAGTGAGACAAGCTGGGAATTCCAAGTCTTCTTAAAGCTCTACCATGACACAAACGCGACGAGGACGTCTGTGTCTTAGGTGGGGGAGAGTGTCACAACATGACTTTTTTGGACACTCATAAAGGTTAATTTTTCACATAAAGGCTTGACGCCTAGATAATTCTAGATATTTGGAGAAAAAATCTAGAAGTCTCCAGAATGTTCTAAAACCTTGAAGAACATTCTAGAGCACTCTGGAATGTTTCAGAATCTTGTAGAATATTCTATAACTCTTTGGAAGAATCTAGAACCTTATGGAAGGTTCTAGAAAACTCTAGGCACCAAGGGAGACCAAGAAGTCTCTAGACTTTTTGAGAAAATTCCTAGGCTCTCCATAAACTTTTAGAAGGTTTTATGTAAATATCTGAGAGCAAAAAGGTGGGACGGTTCGAGAACCTCATCCTTACTATACACTTGGCTTAATCTCTACTGCTCATTGAGGATGTGGAACTACTATAAATAGAAAAAGCACTCCTAATGTTAGATATAGAGTGAAAGATTGTAACAAACTCTTGTACAAAACATTCCTCATCAATACAAGTTCTCTTTTAAGTACTTCTTGCACAATCTTGCTTCTTTAGTCACAAATTCATACTTGGTGTGAGTGCGGTTGACTTGGTCTTTGATCAAAAGGTTGAGAAAGTGCCAAGTGCCGATACGGTTGCGTTGAAGTGTGTCCAAGGATGTGACATCATGGTTATAACTCATTTTCAAAATTGTCTACAAGACAACATAGTTTTAGATAACTATCTTATTACATTTCTTTACTCATTTGGCATTTGCAATTGTCTTATCAAGGTGTCCATGTTTTCAATAATCAATAGATAATTATGCCAAAGTATCACTTTTGCATAGTGGATGAAATGGTATTATGATTTGCATATTTGATATCCCAAGTTTATCATTTTTATTATCTATCATCAATCTGTGTGTAATTTATCCTTTTTATATGGGAAACTTGTGTAATATCATTTAAGTTTAGAATAAGTCATGAATGGTGGCGATGTGTTATAATCTAATTTGTTTATTATATTTTGTAGATGTTGCAAGTCCTATTATGTCGCTGTCACGACCCAAAATTTGAGGGCCACAACAGGTACATAGGAAGAATCAGTTAATCTAATAAGTTACAAGACCAAAGAATAAATCAAGGTATCACATTTAATTTATAGAACATTCAACAAAGTAACCCTTAAAAGTTGGACATTCTAATTTTAATAAACCATAACCTGCTCAGTCAGAACTATACTCAAATAAAGTTCCTATAGCAAAATATCCAAAAGGTGTTCAACATAAATTTATATACGCTAGACATCTTATAACTTGACCAAATTACAATAAAAGCCAGATCTTGCCAGTGAATAATGGAGCACGTCTAAAGTCAAATACATGTCCAATTATACTAAAAGCCAAATGACTGACAACAAAGTGAAGATGTCCACATGAACAAAGTGTTGGCTTACCAATACTAACCACCTCCGCTAACTATTTAAGGAGCCTGAACCTGGCCCAACACTAGTATCTAAAAAACATAAAATTAAAGGAGTGAGTCACAAGACTCAGTGAAAGATAATGTAATCTATAACACAGTTGAGACAAGCGTAGGCGACACAAGTTTTTCATTGAAAACATATGTGCTTCAAAATATATGCATAATTATCAAATGTTATAAATACCATTAGTTCAAATAATCAAAAAATAAAGTTTATGAAATACATCAAGTATGAAGTACCAAATTAATTATAACCACGTATTAAACATCCAATGGGACATTTCTAATCCAGAATTAAACAAATATCTCACCAACCAACACATTGTTCGAAGGCTCGTCAAATACTCACCTTATGGGGCATAGGGGTCAAATCCATCTGTCAAGTCAAATCAATCCGACCATGTGGGCCGAACACGTCAGGCTAGCAACACTCATACTAGCTGAGGTTCGAATCAAGGTTTACCCATGCTAATGTCTATTACCGTTAACTATAGTATTCTGTCAAAGTTTTCTCCTAAGAAATATTTTTATATAATTCTAAAGATACAAATATTCAGAAACTCATTATTAAAGCATAAATCATGTTTTCCGAAACAAGACAACATTAGACAATTTTCAAAGTAAAATTTCTTTTTATAGATACATGTTTTCAAAAATTGTGAAAATTAATAGGCACATCAAGAATACCTTATTATCATGCTAAAGGAATGATTTTTTTAAAAGTGCTTGCTCAAGCTTTCCTAGGCTCTAACAACAAAGGAAATTAAATATTTTCATGAAATTCCTCAATAAGAAAATTTTGAATTTACGAAAACATACTACAGATTATATCATCAACTCACTCTGAGGGTCAAACTACTCAAGTCCAAAGATTATGGTATCATGAAATCAACGGAACGATCATCCGACAAACCTAAGGTCACAAAATCATTACCAAGCAATAATCAACATTTAAAACTAAAGATTTACCCATTTGTGGGAGAAGAAATTATTGAAGAATCTTCCAGGTTCTAATACAACTCCTCAAACTTTAATACCGATTTGAAAATCTACTAAAATCTACAAAATAAATGGAGTTTTTAGCTTTATAATTACGTATAGAAGCCAAGAAAATAAAGAAGAAGTGGGTTGATCATATGAAAGAAGAAGAAGAAAATGAGAAAGAGAAGAGAAGGAGATGGTGTGAAGAAAGATAAGAGAAAAAGAATGAGAAAGATGTAGAGAAAATTTTCTTGTAGAAGACTTGGAAAAAATATCTTGGAGAGGAAGTCTTGGTAGGCTTGGAAAAGAAATATCTTCGAAAGACTTGGAGAAAAAATCATGGGGAAACTTATAGAATTGCATCATTACAGTTGCAAAGGCATATCCCACACAAACTACTTTTGTTACTAATATAAAGGCTTAACAGAAAAATTATCAACTGCTCTTTTAAACATTGATGCCAAAAACTTGGTAAACCAACATGATAAAGTTTCTTAAGTGAAAAATTATTCATCTATTATATATATAGAAGTTAATTATATATCTTATTGCAACAAACTTTACAATAACATTTATATTTAGAATGCATGTGTAATTAGTTATTTTATTCTTTTACCAATATAAAATGTATAAAAGTCAAGCATGCTCTATAATCAAACAATATGAATATGAAACAATTTTAGTTAAAATAATCCTTAGCCACATACAACATTTGGTCAAGGATATAACCTTAAAAAATACAATTCTAATTAAAACCAAAGCAATTACCCTTAATTTTTTTTTTTAAAACCAAACACTCAAACATTTATAACAAGAGGAATGAAAGTTTAAAATCAACACATTTCTAGTCAAAACCTAACGACAACAAGAAGAAACACATTGAGCCAAATGCACTCATAACATTTCCCTATTTTTTCTAGAATACCAGTATTTTGAATATTTGTCAAATATTTATTATTCATTGATTATTATACTTAATAGACTCTAAACATTTATGGTCAAAATTAACAACCAATATATATTTAATAACTTATAAAACATACCAATAAAAAAGTAAAGATACCTTAGCATGACTCGGTAAAAAATCTTAAACTTTTTCTTGTTGAAGACTAGCAAATATAAGTTACGATAAGGTATATTTTTCCCTCTGAAATATAACCATTTCTTAACTTATTCATGTGAAGTTTTCTTTTTATCCCTTAATCTCTTTAAACTTTACTTTTAAATGAATACGTTAGTTAAATCAAACGGAATACATGGTATGATATATACACACGATCTCATCTTATTATGACAATAACGATTTTTTACCACTTAATTTCCTTAAAATTTAAATTTTTATTACTTAACCCACTAAAGGAACATTTTCCCTTAAAACTAAATTAATCAAGTGATACTTTTTTTTTTTCAAGGAGTAAGATAAGAAAGTAAGAAAGTTGTATACTTTAGGAATAAAATGTATTATTTTAAGATATAAGGTAACTCGCTAGCTGGTTTTGGGCAGCCGTTGTTTAGGGGACAGTCAAATATTGTGTGTGCGTGCGAGCGCGTCACATAAAACCAGGGTGCTGTGTGGCCGGCAGTATTAGACATAAACATAAACAGACAGCGATACATATGCATAGAGACGCAGGATCCTTTACCTTTTCTGATTTTCTTACCTTCTCCACATGATGTCTTTCCATCAGTTCAATTCCACATGACGCGTGATTGGTCCCATATTTCTTTTCTAAGACAGTGTCACTAGCGCCTACAATTATTCACTTTTTAAAACAGTACCTATTTATTCACTTCCATTCCATTCTATTGCTTGTACGTACAACACTTTCATTTTCCACACACACATAAACTCTCTCTCTCTCTCTCTGTGTCTCTGTGCTTCTTCCTTTCTCCTTTGATCGATTCAGTGCTTGTTTGGTGTAATCGAAAATGCCTTCCAGCTCTTTGCTTCTTGAGGAACCCATTAGGATGGCATCCCTCCTCGAACCATCTAAGCCTGTTAGTCAGCATTTTTTTTCTCTCACTCGCTTACTCTCTTTTATTTATTTATTTATATATTTTTTTGTTGTTTCTTTTGAAGTGACATGTTGTGTTGGTTGTGTTAATCTTGCCTTCTTTGTAAGCAGTAAGTACCGTGAGTATGAGAAAGGAATCAACTTTTGGTGACCCAATTGTGGTATTGTTATTTTGAGTGATTCATTTGTAGGTTATTGATGCTTCTGCTTTTGATCGCTAAGGAATTTGGCAGATCAAGTAGGAAAATGACTGTGATAGATGAAATGAAAGACACTTCTTTTACTTTGACAAATGGTGTTATTGGTATCGTAGCTAATCTGGGTTGTGGTGGTTCTGCTAAGCACTGTGATTTTGAGAAAGCAATAAACTTTTGGTAACCCAATTGTGGTATTGTTATTTAGAGTGAATGTGAGGTTATTGATGCTTCAGCTTTTGGTTGCTAAGGAATTTGGCAGATCAAGTAGGAAAATGACAGTGATATATGAAATGAAAGACACTTTTACTCTGACAATGTTGTTATTGATATCCTAGCTAATCTGGGTTGAGTTTGACTGTGCTAGTCATTGTGATTTGGAGTTTAAGCAACAATGTCTTTTAAAAAATTATTTATACCCGTTTCTATGGCAATCGTATGGTGCTAGTTCTTGAAGTTTTAGGGAGACGGTGTTGAAAATTTCATAAAATGGATAACTATTTTTTAATTTTTTTTTGAGTGTGGGTTCAAGTTTGGAGAGGGGGTGGTGTATGTAATTTATTCTTTAGGTTATTTCATTGTTTTGTTTTTCAAATTCTTTTTGTTGGAACAAAAGAAAATGTTAGTCTTTGTGCGCTATGGAAATTAAGCAGAGAATTTTGAGATATAAAAAATAAAAAGGTTTTAGTTATATACATTTCCTAGGGAATATTTGGTCATTATTCATTGAAGATTTTCAGTGTTTGTCAAATTGGATTTTGATTGAAGTGGTTGAAATGCACTCTGCAGAGTTTCTTTCCAGCTATGACAAAGATTGTTGGCACACTTGGTCCAAAGTCACGATCAGTTGATACAATTTCCCGTTGCCTTGATGCAGGAATGTCTGGTATTCTCCTGTTACAACCTTTGATTGTTTGTGATCTTTGTTTGAAAATTGATTGTAGATGTTTTCTGTCACATTGACCTCACTGTTTCTCCTCTTTTAGTAAAGAACAATAAGATGTGGGATTTTTGGTTATTTTGTTTCTCTTATTGCTATATTGTCAGAAAAATAGAATAGAATAGCTCAGTCAATTAGAATCAACTATGTGTTTTAGACAGAGTTGGAACTTGGAAGGCTTAGTAGTTCCCCAAAAATGTATAACTATGAGGGGAAAGAAATACAAATAACCTATTGCCTTCTAGCTTGTCACAGTTTTTTCACTTTTGGGGAAAATACATATCATGAATGAATTGAATAATTTGTGTATTGTTGTTCTTCCTTTATAGTTCGGAGTGGTCTTTTTATGTCTATTAGTCAGCTTCTGAGTAATCTATTTGTCATCTTATTCTTCTTTCCTTACCTTGTGCTAGTGGCAAGGTTTGATTTCTCATGGGGTGATCCAGAATACCACCAAGAGACATTGGAAAATTTAAGGGCTGCTATCAAAAGTACCAAGAAACTTTGTGCGGTAAACTTGTCAAATGTTTGCTGTTTATTTATTTGTTTTTGACTTTAGCCAATCTTAGCTTAACATTATATCTGAGTTAGAAGCAAGAACAAGTATATAAAGTTCATTGATATTTGTTAGAAAATATCTCAATATAAGTATATGTGTACAGACAATCAGCACTCTAATTAAGGAGCTAATTTAAGAGTTGATTACTCTTGTAATTAACATTGTAATTAATACTGTACTAGTATAAATGTATCTTTGTGTGACCTGTTTAGAAACACAATTTCAGCCATATTCTCTCAATTTTCATATGGTATCAGAGTGGGTTTGGACCAATGTTGTCAAAATCGGACTAGACAGCGAACTGAAGTGACTTCGGTTCAAGTTCACCAACTGGACAACGTTATAAAATAATTTACATACAACATTATAAAATCTATGAAAACATTCCTAAAATGTGACAAAATATAGAGTTTAATTTTTTTAAAAATATAATGACCAGCTTGTTTAACTGATTCAACTGGCTGGTTCTATTGATTTTGTTCAGTTTTGACCAGTCGAAGCTGATCTGACCACAAATTAGGTTGAGTGGCCGTTTCACAGTTTGACAGGTTGGATTGTTCGGTCCGGTCCAGTTTTGACAACAGTGGTTTTGACCTGTTTGTTTACTGCTGTGCATAAATAGTCAGCAATCCTAGTCCCAAATCTGCTGTGCCCACTGCCCAGCAGCGTCTTTGCCTCTCATCCTTCCGTGTTTTCAACTTGAAATTGGAGAGTATGCTGAAGTGTGTGTCTAAATCAGACCACACAAGGATATATTTATACTAGAGAGGTACTAATTAAAGCCATAATTACCTCCTAAAATTGCACCTTAATTACAATATTCATTGACTTTACACATATACACTAGTTTCAATAATATTTCTAACAGATAGGTTCATTCTAATGTGTCAAGTATGGAAGAAAAAAATTAAGATCTACAGTGGTCCTTACACACATGCATATGCTGACTTGTGACATATCACTAAAAGTAATTGTGATTTTAATAAATTAATGTATTTTCTATATGTGCAAATACCTTATGAAGGTTTTTTAATGTACAAATATATATGCATTTTGGTCCAATTCCAGGTTATGCTAGATACTGTGGGTCCAGAATTACAAGTTGCGAATAAAACTGATCGCCCCATTTCCCTTCAAGCAGACACATTAGTTGTCTTAACTCCGGATCAAAACAAAGAAGCTACTTCAAATCTATTACCAGTAAATTTTAGTGGGCTATCAAAGGTCAGTGTACCTTTTCCATGTAATTCATGTTTATTGGGGTTTGTAATGTATTTCTGTTGAATAAGTCTGTTGAGTTCTGCCTATTTATGTGTATAGTCACTACATGCTAGTTATCCTCTTGCACTTTTGTACTTGTTTTTATCAGTTGTTTTCTTGTTGCTTCTTTGTTTTTCATCCAGATTATACTGTATAAGTTGTTCTGTGATTCTTAACTGTGGTCTGTGGAATGGTTGGTTTGGTATAATCAATTTCTGGATAAACCATTTTCTTTCTTTCTTTCTTTATATTTTTAGTTTGAGTCCAAATTGAATATCACTGGCATAATTAGTATCTGCCACCTATGTATCTGTCCTTTTCGGTGAGATATGTGGGAGCACTCAACACTCTGTGATACTCATTGCAATGTCTCTGTAGTTGTCCATTGCTGGAAGGAGTACTGAAAGTGATACATATTTATCACTCCATAATTGATAAGGATTTTCTATGGCATTTTTTATAATTCCATATTTTCATCTTGGCCCTTTGAATGTTTCAAGTTCTTGAATTTCTTGACTGATGATGCCTTCGTTCTACATTAATTTTATAAATCACTCTGTACTGACTGGCAATCTGATACACAGAAGCTCCATGTTTCACATTGTTTAAAATTTCAGTCTGTCAGTTGTATTGGTACCAGCTGTTATAATCAATCATTGTGTATGCACTAAATGTTCAAAAGGAAGTAAAAGCCATGTGCTTTCCATCCTCTGCAGAAGATAATTGTTCAACAGGTTATTAAATGTTCATCTGGCCATTATTTCTCAGATAAAATTATATGACATCTGATTGCTTTAAACTTACTGACTTTAATACCTTTAGGCATGGCATCTTCGGAATCCCTAGTTTCTTGACGGAAAATGTATGTTGGATTCTTTATGGAAGCAGAAAAAGATAGTGATCTTGGCCTGGCTATGGTTTAGACTAAATTTTGTTGAGACAAATGAAATAAAAGTGGGGCATAACAAAGATCAAGATGCAACTTGACATTGCTGCTGTAGGAAAAGGAAGAAGAAAACTGGAGAGGAGAAAAAGTCTACATTATATTGGTTCAAGGTTCCTCTATAATATGTTATAGTTTCTAAATATCTGTAAGGATTTTAAAAGTTAGATAGATTCAGGATATTTCCCCAGGAAGTAGAGAACAAGCTAAACAACAGTTCAAACTATGAATGGTTTGAACTTTATTCTTTTCAAAGATTCCCAGCTGGGTTGTTTGATGGTAACCTAAATATCCCAATAACATAAAGGCTATAGAGCAGATTCAGAATTTAGTGAGATAGCTAATTATTTATTTTGTATTATTTTAGGCATTCGTAAGAGACATGCCGATAAAACCAATATTGCTTTTATAATATGCTAATCATAATTTTCCATAAGATAGTAATTAAGGGATTCTCAATTAGCTCTAACCTGTCTGTTTAAGATGGTTACAAAAATTCTTATAGGACAATGGACTTTTTATTGCCCCTCAAACTTTTAATTCTATTTGTGCATTTTGTTTTAAGTAGCTCTACAGGTTTGTTATGTGAGTTTGTGACTGTGTCTTCAGTTTTTATATTTTCATAGTGTACTTTGATTATGTGTACAATGTAGTTCCGTAACTAAGGCTTTCATAATTATGCAGGCTGTGAAGAAGGGTGATACTATTTTTATTGGTAAATACCTGTTTACAGGAAGTGAAACAACTTCTGTATGGCTGGAGGTAATGCAATCTTGGATTAACTAGTTCAATCTTCAATGCTTGTGCGAATAGTTTATGCTGATTATCTTATTAAGTTTAGTTGCATATATTATTGGAATATCTTTCTTTTGACCACATTAGGGTGTGAAAATCAGTTACATGCTAGCTATTCATCTATACTATTTATAAAATCCTGATGGTCAGAAATGCTCATTGAAATGAATTACCCATATCTTTTCAAGTATATTATGCAGTCCATACTTTTTACTAAATGATTATATGGTTCATTTCACTGACTCAAGTTTTTGTTTCGGCACAAAATTTAAGAATGACCTACATCCACTCTTTATGTTCTTTAAATCCATAAAAAAAAGGAGAAAAATTATCCGAAACTTTTCTCTTGATATATTTTTCCATTTGTCTTTCCACTCAAAAAGTTTATAAACATTTTAAAACTGAATTTCTCCAAATTGTTCTTTGGATCTTAGAAATCAACAAATTTTCATTCTTATATTTGACTCTCATAATAGAATCTTATTCATTTATACATAGATATACATTAGATATAAATATGTAAAATTTTCTCACTCTCATAGAACATATGTTTGAGGATAGAAGTTCATTGAAAAGATAATAAAAATAATAATTCTACTACTGATCCACCTGACAGCAATGCCAAAAAGTAATAATAATACTCAAAAATAATAATTTATGAATAAGACTGAAAAAATAATAATTTATGCTATGGTAATCATGGAAATGAAACAAAATTTGTCATTATCATAGGTATATGGACACTTGGAATGTCAAGTTAAGTTCTATTCAATTTCAATATTAAGGGGCATAAAATGGGAAGTATTATTACTAGGATTTCATATTATTTTAGGAGTTTTGTAATTTGTTATCATGGTTTTTCATTCTTATTAGATGTAGCTTTTGACATTTGATTCTTGAAAGAACCAAAGTTACTCAGAAATTTCATATAGAGGATGTTGAAGTATTTGGATTCCAGTTTTGCATGATTGAACATTTCTAGTAGGCATTGCCTTATATTTGTTTCCATTTCCCTGCTCCTTTCCCTCTTTTCCTGCTTAGCCTCTTTTGTCATTCTTCTCGCTTTATTTCTTGTTCTATTAGATTATATTAATGCTGTATAAGAGAAAGTTTGCTCTGTATCAGATAATAGAGTTGCCACATGCATGCTTCCTATTTGCAGTTAGCTTTCTAAGGAAGCATTATATGATACCGAATGCAGAAAGTAGAATCCAGCTGATACTCAGAGTCAGAATTCTTCTGTCATAACTGTCACTCAAGTAGTTTTTGTTTGGCAATGCAGGTCAGTGAGGTGGATGGTGATGATGTCACTTGTCTCGTTAAAAATTCTGCTACACTCGCTGGGTCATTGTATACTTTACATGTCTCTCAGATTCGTATTGATCTTCCTACTCTTACTGATAAGGATAAGGAGGTAACTATAAGAACTTTGTCTGCATAAAGTAGTGAGATTGACATAATGTGGTTGGGTTTCCAATATACTTTAGGTGCTTGAGAATTAATGTTTCAATTTTTATCTATATTCTTGGGGAGAATTAAATTATATTTAGTTGTTGAAATTATAGCTTGATTTTAGCAATGCTTGAAACTTCTTAAATTTGAGAATTAATGTTTCAATTTTTATCTATATTCTTGGGGAGAATTAAATTATATTTAGTTGTTGAAATTATAGCTTGATTTTAGCAATGCTTGAAACTTCTTAAATTTTTGTCATAAAAATGGCTTATCTTTCTGTTAGTCTGTCAATATGGAAAATAGATTATTTATTTAGCAATCCGAAAGATTAAATGTATGTGTACAGTGTATACACAATAGATGTGGTAAATTCTTTTATCTGCACCAATCACAAGATATAACTGGTTTGAGTTACCCCCCTTTTAAGGTCATGAATGGTAAATACGTTTTTGTTACTTTCTTGTAGTTTTTGTGAATCTAAATGGTCCTTTTGACATTCCACTAACTAACTCAGGTAATAAGCACATGGGGTGTTCGAAACAATATAGACTTCCTTGCATTATACACCCGCCACGCTGAAGATGTTTGCCATGTAAGTGCTATTCCTGATAGGTTTTATCTTATCTCTAATTTATTTTTTATCTGATGTCTTTCCCTTTTCTCCCATATTAATGGTTTTCATGCTTCCTGATTTAACTTCCGACTTCTTAGTTTTTGTAACACTGTTGATTAAGTGAATAATTTTCTTTTAATTTTCCTCATAAAATTAGAAAAAAGAACAAATGGTTGCATTTTTCATTTTGCAGGCCCGTGAGTTTCTCTCTAAATTAGGTGACCTCAACCAGACACAGATTTTTGCCAAGATTGAAAATGTAGAGGTAAGAAACTTCAAGATCCTTTGAACAATATACTCCCCGCTTCTATAACAGGCAAATGCAGTAGTTTAAGATCCTTTGGTGAGTGTAATTATGATTTTAAAATGCATCTTACTTCTGTAAATTCTCATAGGGATTGAAACATTTTGATGAGATATTGAGAGAAGCAGACGGTGTTATCCTCTCCCGTGGAAGTTTGGGGATAGATCTTCCCCCCGAGAAGGTCAGCTTTTGCTTCTTGAAAGAAAGTTATTATGATATGTTTCCATTTTGTTTAGTTTTATTTTTCAGCATCATGGGTTGATTTGTGTCTGTATATGGATTTTACAACGTTCTTTACTCTCTCCAGTATAAAATTTTACCAAAATCTTGCATATATCTGTATGGATTTGGCAGGTTTTTTTATTCCAAAAAGCTGCTATTTACAAGTGTAACATGGCTGGAAAGCCAGTTGTTGTGACACGTGTTGTGGATTCTATGACTGATAATCTAAGGCCTACTCGTGCTGAAGCAACCGATGTTGCCAATGCAGTGTTGGATGGTAAAAAAATTTCCTGACCCAAGTTCCTTTTTGTTATATTGGTGAATCCTGTTTGATTTATTTTTATTTTCATGGCATTACATAATCATCTAAACTCTCACATTAGATACTTGTGCATGTTTCTGTTTATTCATTAATATTCCTTCAGTTTTATCGTGTCCATCAAATTATGCATAAATATGCCATGCACCTTTCATATATAAATATGTTTTCTTCTTTCTTTTGGTTCAGGCAGTGATGCAATTCTCCTTGGGGCAGAGACCCTACGGGGATTATACCCTGTAGAGGCCATTTCTACTGTTGGAAAAATTTGTGCTGAGGTAGGTCTGTGCTTTAGTTTAAAACAACATTCCTGTCACACTTTTCACCATAATTTGTTTTTTTTCCTTGTTTGTTCTTTGGGGTAAAGTTCTCTTGTTATCTTGTAAAATGTTCATTTGTGCAATTATAGAAGTTTTCTTATTGTCAACCCATCTCTCATCCTCTGTTGTTTTTGAATTGATTTCTTTTTATTCTTAGAAAGTTTCCTAGTGCTAGTTGATAATTTATGATTGCGCACTACAGCCAGCCAATTCGCTCAATCACTTCTACTGTCTAATTGTCATTGTTTTTGAATGTGCTGTCCAAATGGCTTTTATAAATTTTGCTCTGCCATCAATTGCATCTTACAACGTTTGAAGAGGGTTTCACATGTGTTCATTCATTTCCTTGGTTATAGCCCTTCTTGGTAACATGTTTTCTGCTTCTTGTTATAATGGTAATGCTTTTTTTTTGTTTTTGACTAAATAATGGTAACGCTGCTATCTACAGAATGGTTTAATTTACTAAATTGTTAAGATATTTTTTAGCTATAGAATTATCTCCCTCCCATATTTAGTCTGCAGAAATGCTTTGGGCTGGTTTGGATGAGCTTCAAAAACAAGATATTTTTTTATCATCTTTATTTTAGAAGATCTTTTATAAAAAGTAAAACCTAGTTAATGTTTGGATGCAATATTTGAGAAGTTCTTTTATATTTGAACAGCTTCTTTATGTTATAAAAAAGGTCCTCTTTTAGAAGCACCAAAATCTAGCCACAAAAAAAAAAGCACAAAATTTTCTGTTTTTAGTGCTTCAGCTTTTTTTTTTTTTTTTAAAAGCTCATCCAAACACACATATAAAAAAGTAATTTTTTTACTAATAAAAAAGGGATTCTTTATTATAAAAAAGCACATCCATACAAGCACCTAGTCTTGGCTATTCACGATTGTATTATTATTTACTTGCCTATGGTCTTTAAAAATTTGTGCAACCATGTTTGACACAATCTATTTCTAATTTTTTTCTTTTGCTTTTCCCACATTGTGCTGACGGTTATCTATGAATTGTGTGGTTGTGACTGTTGTACGGCTTGTTGACTTTGAAATTATATTATGGTTTTCTCAATGTGGTAAATTTAAATTGATTGATTATAAGATGCTTACTGGTTGCTTTGAAGAGTCAAAATTCTAGTTTTAACGCCCTACCCCAGCTTATTCTCCAACCCCCCCCCCCTCTTTTGAAAGGAAAAATGTAAACTGAAATTAATCAGCTGCTCTGTGCAGGCAGAGAAAGTTTATAATCATGATTTGTATTACAAGAAGGCTGTCAAATATGTGGGAGAGTCAATGAGCCACTTGGAATCAATAGCTTCCTCTGCGGTACTTTTTTATGATGCACTAAACTTTTTTGGGACTGTTTTTATGATTTTTTTCCTCCACCATTCTGCTATTCACTTGCTCAAAGGAATATGTACGGATATGTATTGGGAAGTAATTTCTTTGTGCTGAAACATACAGGTTCGAGCAGCCATCAAGGTTAAGGCCTCTGTTATTATTTGCTTCACTTCATCTGGAAGAGCTGCAAGGTTTCATTTTATCTCCTTCTATGACTCCCCTTTATTAACAAATTTCTCATTTTTGGGGTTATTGATGCAAAATTTCACATTTGTTGATTTCTTTCTTTCAGTTCATGTTGGATTTAAGTCATTGACAGTCATGTGCTATTCTGTTGCAATTTTGATATCTTGCTGGCATGTCATTAGAGTTATCTGTTTATTGTGTATTTATGTAGGTTGATTGCTAAGTACAGACCAACCATGCCTGTGATATCCGTTGTTGTTCCTCAACTAAAGACAAATCAACTCCGATGGACATTCACTGGTGCATTTGAGGTATATAATTGACATTAGCTTTACCTGAGTTGTTGAAACTGAATTAGGCAATTGAAACTAAATGTGGCAAGTTCACATAGATGCTAGAATGATGCAGCTGAATTCTTGAAACTTGGAAAAATTTTAAATTGCATTTTGGGATAAATCCTGAAGCTGGTCACCTGTTTGAGTCAGTTCGATTAAGTGTCTTGACTCTTAGTCATCTCAGTCTTTTTGATTGCCTGAACGATTTTGCTAAACTAAGTGGTTACTATCTGAAATTCCGTAATGTAGCTTGATAATAAAGCCAGATTGAGTTAGCTGCTCTTGAACTTGACCGACTCAAATTATTCAAAGAAAATCTTTACTATTGTGTCAGCTTCTTCTACCATTGAGAACTTTAGTTCTAGATAAACAATTGATAAATAATGCACAAGTTATCAACTTTCTTGGATAAGTTTCTTAATTTCCACGAGATCATCAATTCTTGCGAGTCTATGTTAAATTTGATTTTTTTGACATTTTTTTAGCTTCCATTTTTTAAAACAACAACAAAAGCATTTTCCCATTAGGTGGGGTCGGCTACATGGATCAAACGATGCCATTGTGCTATGTCAAAGATCATACTTTCAGATAGACCATTTATTTTGAAGATCTTTTTTAATGAAATCACTTGGTGTTTTCAGTGGTCTATCTCTATCTCTCTTTAAAGGACTATCCTCCATCTGATCAATTTGTCTCACAGGGGCTTCTATTGATCTTCTCCTCACATGACCAAACCATTTTAGTCGAGACTCTGTTATCTTTTCATCGATGGGTGTTACTCTAACTTTCTCTCGAATGCACTCATTCCTGATTCTATCTTTTCTGGTATTTCCACTCATCCAGCGTAACATTCTCATATCTGCAACCCTTAACTTATACTCATGTTGACATTTTACCGTCCAACATTAGGTACCATAAAGCATTGCTGGTCTTATAGTTGTTTTATAAAATTTTCCCTGTAGCTTAAGAGGTATCTTGTGATCACAAATAATGCCTGAAGCATTTTTCCATTTTGTCCATCCAGCTTGAATCCTATGAGTTATATCTCTTGCAATCTCTTCGTCATTTTGTATAATAGATCCAAGATACCTAAACCGTTTAACTTGTGGAATGATATGATCACCAATTTTCACCTCCAAGTCAGAGCTAGATCGCCTTTTGTTGAACTTGCATTCCATATATTCTGTTTTACTCCTACTTAGTCAGAACCCATGTGATTCTAAAGCTTTTCTTCATAACTCTAGTTTATCATATATTTGTTGTCTCGACTCTTCCACTAGAACTATGTCGTCTACAAAAATCATGCATTGAGGCACTGGATCCTGGATGTGCCCACTAAGTACGTCCAAAACCAAGGTAAAAAGATGTGGACTCAAAGTTGACCCTTGGTGTAATCCTATAGTTATCGGAAAATCTTCTGTGACCCTGCCATCCATTTGCACACAAGTTGTAACCCCATCATACATATTCTTGATAGCTCGGATATGAGCAACACGAACTCCTTTTCTTCTCTAGTGCTTTCCAAAGGACTTCTCTTGACACCCTATCATAAGCCTTTTCCAGATCAATGAAAACCATGTGAAGGTCTTTCTATTTCCTTCGGTACCTTTCCATCATACCTTGCATAAGGTATATTACCTCCATGGTTGACCTCCCTGGCATAAAACCAAATTGATTCTCTGAAATATGAGTTTCTTGTTTTAATCTCCGTTCGATTACTCTTTTTCATAGTTTTATAGTGTGGCTCATGAGATTTATCCCTCTATAGTTAGCACAATTTTGTATATCTCCTTTGTTCTTGTAAATAGGTCTTAGAATTTGGCATTCTTTTAGACCTCAAAATCTCATTGAACAACTTAGTTAGCCAGCTAATGTCTTTCTCCCTTAAACACTTCCAGACTTCAATGAGAATATCATTCGGTCCAACCGCTCTCCCATTGTCTATTCTCTTTAGTGCTTCCTTTACCTCAGATTCCCGAATTCTGCGATAAAAGGTAAAATTTTGGTCTTCCTCACTAGTGTTTAACATCTTGGACTTTCCACTTGCTCTATGTTCTTCATTTAATAACTTGTGAAGATAACTTTTCCATCTTTCCTTGATCTCCTTTTATGTAACTAAAACTCTGCCTTCTTCGTTCTTTATGCACTTCACTTTAATTAAGTTTCTTGTTTTTTTTTCTTGACCTTTAGCAAGCCTATAAATACGTTTTTTCCCATTTTTGGTACTTAAAGATTGGTAAAGTCCCTCGAAAGCCTTAGATTTCGCCTCCCTGACTGCCTTCTTAGTTTCTTTCTTTGTTACTTTGTATTTTTCCCGATTCTCTTCATTTTTACATAGGTGCAATGCCTTAAAGCACTCTCTTTTTGTTTTAACATTTTCTTGAACATTTGTTTCCCACCACCACGATTCTTTATCTTTAGGTCCAAAGCCTCTTGATTCTCTTAGATACCTTTGCTACCTTCCGAATCCCCTGGGCCATATCTTCCTACATATCATTGGCATTTCCTTGCCTCCCAAATTTCTTCATCTAAAAGATTTTTCTTAAATACTATTTGTTTTTCTTCTTTTAACTGCCACCATTTGATCCTTGGGTTTTTGCCTTGATGATTTCTTCTAGCCCTTCCCTTAACTCTTACATCCAGAACCAACAACCTATGTTGGGTGGTCAAACTCTCCCATGGTATGACTTTGCAATCCTTACAAATATTTCTGTCATTCTTCTTTACCAAAAAGTAATCGATTTGTGAGCAAGAAATACTAATTTATAACATGACAAGGATTGCTCTTCCTGATCTAAAGCAAGTGTTGTAAAATACAAAGTATTAACCCCTATTTATACTAATAATTAGATCAAGTACTAGTGTAGTACTACTAGTACAAGCCCAAGCTCACTAATACAATAAGACACTTAGCCCTAATTAAAAAAGGAAACAAATAAGGAAACATAATGAAATTGGGAAATAACTCCTAAAATTGCTCCCTCAATTAGATGACTAATTGATTTCACAATATATTATAAAGATCTTCTAAAGATATGCTAAGATATTCCAAAGATATACTAAAATACCCTGAAGATATTCTGATATGACTAACACTCATGAACTTGCTTCTTTACCCACACTTGTCCATGAAAATGTGGGAACCCTTGCTTATTTAACACTACATCCGAGCACCGATGCAGCGGCTCTTGCTTCGACACTGTACTTGAGCCATACAACGCGTTACTTATGGGTAATGACCTAGCATTAGCACAATCAAATCGTTTGTCCATGTCATAAAGAATTTGACAAAATTTTACGTTGACTGTCAACCTAACGCAACCCTCCTCATTTTATCCGGGAAGAATAAGTCAATTTGAACTTTTCTTTCTTGAAATGCATATGAAAGTAGAAGTTATTTCATCAATCTTGTGAATCCCCGGGGTTAATTTTTTTCCTTCTGATTTCTCATACTGAGCAAACAAGCAATGCTTTCAAACTTCACTGCAGAGAATCAGTAGCATGTAAATTTTTTTTGCTTGTTTGCATTCATTACCACATGTGAAGAAACATCTGTCATGAAAATACTTGATTTGATAATGAAAATGGGAAAAAAATGCTGCTGTTCTATGCCTATAACCTTTATAATATTTTTTGTTGCTCCGATTACCCATGAGTGTGTTCTCATTTCAATTAAAGCTAAAGTTTGTCTTTACTTGACTTGCATTATTACATTTGACATTGAAACTAATTAGTTCTCGCTATCTGTTTCCTTTTATGATTCTATGGCAGGCAAGGCAATCACTTATTGTGAGAGGTCTTTTCCCTATGCTAGCAGATCCACGACATCCAGTAAGAATTATTTAATATCAATTGATATGCTGATGTAAAATGGGGAAGGGGAACCAAAGAACAATATAAAAAACACTCAAATTCTTATTATACAACTTTAGTATCTAAAATAGGAAATTAAATGCTAATCTAACTTGAAATAAGATATCTCAAGCCCAAACAACTAAGCCCTAGATTGCCAAATTACTAACAATTACACCATAAACCCTAGTTAGCATTAAAAGTCCTAATTCCCAAATTGAAACCTATTATAAAATAAAATCAATTTCATTCTGCATTATATCTCAGTTCAGTCTGTTTTATGGGGTAGGGCTATTTGGCACTACCAATTGTCTATTTTCACTCACACTAAGTACTTTTAATTGTAATTTCGCATGTTTCCCTCAATTAAATATTTATTTATTCAAGTGAAACCTTAATTATATTTTTATTTGTGTGTTCACATTTAATTGAGGACAACTTAGGAGGTTGCAAACTAAAGTAATTAGTGTGGAGTGTGAGAAGATAATTGGGAGTGCCAATAGCATTGCCCTGTTTTATGATACCATTTTTCCTGTCTTTTGCTTTTTCTCTTCACAAGGAATTCTAGAATTATTCTGATCTAGGATTGGCACTCAAGTAAACCGATTTGATCATCCTTTATTCCACAAAATGAAAAACTGATTTTTATTTGGTATTGCTAGGGTGTGTTTGTCATCTTGCACTTTTAAGAGTTGTTAACTTGGTGATTTTTGGGTGCAGGCTGAGTCTAAAAGTGGAGGAAATGAATCAATTTTGAAGGTCGCTTTAGACCATGGCAAGGCTTTTGGCATCATAAAGCCACATGACCGAGTTGTTGTTTTCCAGAAAGTTGGTGACTCATCAGTTGTGAAGATCATTGAGCTTGAAGACTAGAACTTTTGTGTCATTTCAAGGTTGCATAATAAAATTCCTTCTGAAGCTTTCATTTTTAGCATTTTCTGTTTCATGCAGTAGCAATAAAACACACCAAAGGTATATATTATAGAGATGGCCCCATTCATTTTGCTGAATTAAGTCATGTAATCCAACTCCGCTAGTTGGTGAGTGATTTAGAGTGGTTGTGCTGCTTCTCCTTTGTTATATTTTGTTATATTTTGTATAGCCTCCTCTGAACAATGGGAAAGGATCTTTGTTGTTTGATTGTTTTAAGAGGCAAAGACAGTTTCCGACACAAGCTCAGTTCCCATCTAAAGGGTCAAAATAACCCATTTCTAGTATGCTTTTGAACTATAAAGGTATGAAAATTGAAAAATGGAATTTATAAAATTGTATTTTTTTTTTTGGCTTGTATATTAATAATCAGAGGTAGTTTATTTTTTCTTCAGTTTCTTTTTCTTTCTTTTTTAACCTCCGGAGTTTGTTTCCCCTCAACTCCGTTTTGTAATCGAGATACAATGTGTGATGATCCTTCAACTATTTTTATCTTACTAATATTGTGTGGCATATTTGGACATGATTCATACTACTTAAAATAATACTACTTATAATAATAATAATAATAACAACAACAACAATAAGTTATACTAATTTATTGTTTTAACTATTAATATTGATGATGATGATGATTTCATCATAATTTCTGTATAGAATCTTCTTACATTATAGAAATTAGAGTGTCAGTGAGTTTTTCACAAGATTTGTATTGACGAATATTGTAAGTGAATCAAATATAAATACAGTAAAATTCAAAATCAACAAGAAAAATAGGAAATAGAATCTGAATGACAATATTGAAGAAATTTTTCTTACAATAATTCTTGAAATAAAATTAGAAATATTGTTTTTAGCACTAAATTGGTGAGTTTTATCCTATTCAGTTTTAAAAAATCAAACAATTTTAAATATGTATTTTAATAACTTTTTGACACATAATTGTATTTTTTTATTTTTATGTTATTATATAACTAAAAAACAAAATTGAATGTTCTCAATTTAATTATATTTAAAAAAAATAATTAAAATACATGCCTAGCTCTCCAAAATATTACACATGATAGACGTTCTTCACTTCAACTATTATTTTCGATCTTGTATAAAGATTCTATGTATAGTAATTTTTTACATACTTTTGAATTGAAAGCCATTTGAATTTATGGTAGTTCTTCCATTATTGGATTTGATAAAGCATTTGTCTCGTATTTTGCTTCGGAAAGCATGTGAAGTGAGAATGGTAGGCTAAATTTCAGAAGGTTTAATATTTGGTGTGGAGAGAGAACAGGTAGTCTAAAGTTCAAGTAAAATGGAATGAGTGTGATCCGATCTTGTAATGAAATAATTTTTAAAAAAATTTGGTATCACTTGAGTTACAACTCTTAGATATGTGTTGACATTTTGGTCATCCAAATTTAAAACTGAAATTCATTCTCTTCTCATGAATTAATACTAAAATAAAAAGAGGATGAAATCACTTGCCACATTGCGGTAATCCATTTTAAAACCAAATTCCAAAAATTCCTTTGCCAAACTTTTTCTGTTTCTATTCAATCAATTCATAAACTTTTTTACTCAAAAATCTTAATAGATAAAATTTTAAGGAGATTTTCGATCGAAGAAGCATCAACAAACATTTTCAACTAAAGAAAATAAGTAACCAAAGTTGAGGTTTATTAATATTAGGAATGTTTACACGGAAAAAAAATTTGTATGAAAAACTCATCAAAACTTTAACCTAGTTTTAAGGACAAACTAAATCAAGTCTAGTGCTTGAAAAATAAGGATAATATGCTGATGGCTAAGTTGCCATAGTTAATATTAATATAGTTAAATGAATTAAATATCAACCATGAGATGCAGCTCAATTGATAAACTGCATTCCATGTTGGCAAAGCCAAAACCCCAATGAGAATTACTCTCACACTTAAAGAGTGTGAAAATACCTCGTAATCTTAATCAAATACCAAAATTTTCATCTTCGCCGTCTCTATTCAATGACTAAATGTAATGTGCTGAGTTGCATAACTCTATTCATCAATGTATTCAATCCATACTCCAGATTTAGATGGGAAGATTTAAGTCCAAATTCCCCATCATTAAATCCAACCGCTAAGCCAGATCCTGGCACCACTCAACTTATAGACAGATAAAAATCAGGATGCATTGCTGGGAGAAACAACCAGAACAGGTTCATAGATGAGTATTGAGCCAAAAGTATCAATAGTGAAAAATCATATCATCACTTAAGTTTGATATGCAGCACATGATTCATAAACCAAAAAGAACATTTTTTATTCAACAAAAATGTTGGTCTTTGTGCAGCTGTCTATACATAGCTGTTTATACAAATTAAACATCAAAGGGCAGCAAATTGTCAAATGAACAAAATTTTCAACATGATTGAATCTCATTTGTTGGAAATCTCGTGTTCGATGGTAGCTTGATGGGAATTTTCTCGGGATATTTGATAATTAGACCCAAGACATTATTTTACAAAAACTGATAAGGCACAACAATCAAAAACTGTTTCAGATGAAGAGATAAAATTATAAAGGACAAAACTGGGGATGGTTTGATCCAGGTTGAGGTGCAAGTAATCCACACTGATTGGTAATGAGAAGTCCAATCAAGTAATAAGAAAAATTGTTGTATGTCATTACAAAAGAAGTCTTCTTATATCACTGAAGTTTGATTGCAAAGCTGAGAGAAATGCACCTGCAAAATAGAGTTAAACTTTATAAGCAACCCTTTTGAACAGTGTACCTTGGTGAATTGCTGCAATAATGGTTCATACGATGCTATTCAATATGATTCACGCCCAATGTCTCTTCAATAAATCTAAAACTATTTAACCAGCCATGAAAAGCCATAACTAAGGCATTTCTTATCACATGTCAACAAACATAAAATAATTGTATATGTAAAAACTATTCCCATGTTCATTGTAATTTGTAATGAATATGTGGCAATTGATTTTATTCTATTTTAGCTGCTTTGATCCTAATCAGCTTTGCAACTTCACAAACCAGAAGGCATGAATGTAACAGTAACCAAACTTCTTCCTACAATCCATTGGCTAACTCAAGTGTTCTAATTACACATACCTCCAACTTTGCCATCAAAGACGCGATGGTCAGCAGATAATGTTAAGTTCAACTTAGTGGCAACTGATGGCCTCTCAATTCCTAGCAAATAATAATCAATGTCAAAACAACTTATATTTTTAGCATTAAGTGGCATAAGTAACATCCATAAATTTATACCATCAGTTCCAATTACTGGTTCCACAACTTTGTTGCCTCTCCCTACAGCAAGAATGCAAGCCTGCAGCATATGACAATCAAAATAATAAAGAGCCACAACAAGAAGAAGCAACAAAAGACCTTGAACATTTTAAAGTCCACAAGTGGTCTTCAAATTGAGTAACTATTCTCAGACTAATAAACCAGGCTTTCTGAAAAGTCTTTAAAGATAGCCTGTTTTCATCGAGTGTATGTTCCCTGAAACCAGGAATGGTAGACCTGAAATCCCAGGTACTCTTTCCGTTTTTTTCTTTCTTCAACAAACAATCATATTAGGAATTAGCAGTGCTTGGTTCACTACGATGGTTTGATTCTTCATTGCCATAGTATAGAGTAGAGTACAGAAAATATAATTTTGCTTTGTCTTTACCAAACAAACAAAATAGGGGAGTAAGTAAAAGAATAGGAATAATTTCACCAACAGTCTGCAACTAGAGTAACTAATCAGAATATCAGTAAACCTGAAATCTCTGTGAATGAACTCATACTCCTAGTTAGAATTGAACATGAAGCACAAAGTTTTGAAGATGACAAAGTGTGCCAAGTTAAGTAAAATTCAAGCTTGGAAGACTTAGATTTAGATTTTCTTAGTTTTTACAAAGGGTAGTTCTTAAGGTTTACACTTATTTTAGATCCCTTGTAAGATCACACAAGATGATTGAAAGAGACACTTAAAATGAATCTAAAATGAACTTAGGATGATATAATAGAATTGCATTCATGCATTCATCAATTTTCAATAATTTAGAATCAATTTTAGCTTCTGTGAATCCATTCACAGAAAGTGTGAATCGATTCACTCAAGTTCACATTCTGTGAATCCATTCACAATAAGTGTGAATCGATTCATTGATCAATTCACAAAGGTGTGTGAATCGATTCAAGCATTCTAATGGTCTGTGAATCGATTCATGAATAGCTGTGAATCTATTCATAGAGATTTGTGAATCTATTCACAAGAATTTGTGAATCCATTCACAGAGTGCATATATTGATTTGAATGGCTGTGAATCCATTCACGAGTAAGTGTGAATCGATTCACACAACTGAAATCAGCTTTTAACTGAACTTATCTCATCTAGTTAAAGTACATTCAATCTTACACACTCATACATACGAAAAAGAAACTATCTCAAAGTGAAAACCATTGTCTCTTTCTCTCAATCTTTCTGGTGATCATAGAGCTTCAATTTGTGTAATCTTCACTTTCAAGAGTGATTCAATATCTTGCTATTATTCGTTTCATTGTGCGTTGGTTTAGAAGAAGTGGGGAATCTTCTTACGGGTTGATTCAGGTGAGGAATCCCGATTTGTAAAGGTTGCGGAGTGAGGTATCTCCTTTGTAAAAATTTCTTGAACGTTGTAATCAAGATCCTACATAGTGAAAGAAAATCTCATACCGGTTGGTGTGGGGACTGGATGTAGATCACAGTGGTGGTGATCGAACCAGGATAAATCTCGGTTTGCAATTTTCTCTAACCCTACATTCTTTAATTTCAGTCTTGTATTGCTTATTAGGGTTATCTTGAAATTAATTGAATTGATAGTGATTAAAGATTCATTACTTCGTTTGATAATACAATATATCTTCACAAAGAAAATCTGTTTTAGAAAAGTTTGTGAAAATTTTAGAATCCTATTCACCCCCCCTCTAGGATTCAAACCCTTATTAGAGGCCACTTGGGCTAACAATCTCGGTTCTCTTTCCTTTCTTCTTTCTTCTAAAGAAAATCATATTAGGCAACAGTCATCCTTGGTTCACCATGACAGTATGATTCTTTGTCGCTAAAGTAATTAATAGATTAGAAAAAATATAATTTGGTTTTTCATCTTTACAAAATGAACAAAAATATTGAGACTAAGTAAAAGAACAGCAGTAATTAACTGTGACCAGTGTTGTTAAAGGCGCCTGATGCGGCTGCCTACGCGGTGAGGTGGGGCGGAAATCTGAAAAAATGCCTCAAATGGCCTGAGGCGGAGCGGCATGCATGATGCAGCCCTGATGCGGCTGATGAGCTGATGCGGTTGATGCGGGTGCATCATGATCTTCTGCCAAATTTCTTTTATGCCCTCACTTAAAACACCCATTATCCAATGGGTATCTATTCTAAAGGGTGATTTCGGTCTAATCACCCCTTCTGTGCTAATTCCTAACCCTAAAAACAAAGCTAACACTTAACAAACACAATCAGCAGCTGCTGCGTTTCTGTTCTGGAGAGCAAAAAAGAGAAGAAAACTGCATGTGTTTCTGGAGAGCAGAACACAGGTTTCGGTGGAGCTTCTTCTGCAGAAGCCGTGGGTCAAGCAGAAGCTCTCCCTTTCCTAGCTTTCTTGATTTCCTCACCGTTTCTCTCTTTGGTAAGCTCTTCCAATCCCCCTTTTTTAGTGTTTATATGGCAACCCAAGAGTAGTCATCAGCTTGTAGGGGAAAAGATATTGGTTGGAAGTACAATCATTTGAAGGACCCTAAAAATAGGAATGCTGTGACATGCAATTTCTGCAATAAAACTACAAATAGGGCTATTAATCGGGCAAAACAGCACCAAATGTGCAAGGCTGGTAAATATGCATAATTTTAGCTATTTTTTTTAAATATCCGCATCACTTCATTGATGCGCCCGCATAGCCTCACGGCATCAACCAACTTTTCGCCTTGTGACAACACTGGCTGTGACACATTCAAAAAATATGTGCAATAATTTTGTAGCAACTTATTTATTAAGAAGTTTTATTAACATTAAGAAAAAGTTATTTGTCTCTATTTATGGGTGAGTGACTGGAATTGGACCTTGCACATGGTAGATTCGCAATCCACTTGGCTACATCCTCCCCTATACTAAGTAAAAATTATATAGATTGCAAGCAGTATATAAGGGTAGTAAATTAGATGTTGCAAGGCAGGGATGTGTGTGTGTGTCTGTGTGAGAGAGAGAGAGAGAGAGAGAACCTGTGGGGGGTTTATAATAGCACAAAACTTATCCACAGGAAACATTCCTAAGTTTGAAATGCTGCATTAAGGCATTGTACAAAGCTCAGAATTACTGCTTTTGGCATAATAATTTTTTTTTTAAAAGATGATGAATTGGGAATTGCCAAGCCTGCATGACAATATATGTAGTAAACTCACCTAAAAGTCCCCCCTTGGAACTCATGTGGCACCAACTTGCCTGCACGAGCCTTTTCAGCTAGTTCCTTAACCTGTAGTACAAATCAACCATCAAAGTTGCCAAGAAGAAAACAAAATAGGGACTTTACTTTCCAATATTTTAATTTACTTAGCAAGATGTAAATGCCCAAATTTAACACAAACAGATGAGAAGTCCAAATAAAGCCATTAACCAGAAACCTACATAGATGACTTCAAATTACCTCTGAGGAGATAGTGGATATTGTCTTGTGATCAGCATTCTTGATTATTGGAGTCATCAAGCCCTGTAGCCACATAAAAGGTTTGAGTGCTTTGTAAAATAATACTGACAGTTAAAACACCATAAATTACCTTCTCAGTGGCAACTGCTATTGATATGTCAACAGAATCACATAAAATGACCTCACCCTTCTCAGCATTCCAGTAGGCTGCCACAACGTAAATCAGATTTCAGCATTAGAAACTCCTATGGAGCATAATTCAGTTTTTAAGAGTAGGCAAGCAAACCAGAAAAAAGTAAAGAGCAATGACAGGCATATGGACACTTGAAGAATGCACCAAGCCAAGAATGTGACATATATCATAATGTAGTATCCAAGCACTTGATTGTTAGTCAATTATATATCTACTTTACAATATTGTTTAACACTTGACTTCAGCCCGTGGAAAAATAAACAAATTGTTAGAATATCTCATAATATCTTCAGTGTATCTTTAAAATATCTTAGAAGATCTTTATATTGTGGAATCAATTAGTCCTATAATTGAGAAAGCAATCTTAGGAGTTGTTTCCTAATTACATTATGTTTCCTGATTGGTTTCCTTATTTAATTAGGGTCAGGAGTCTTATTGTCTTAGTGGGCTTTGGCGTGTACTAGTAGTACTACACTAGTACTTGACCTAATTATTAGTATAAATAGGAGTTAATGCTTTGTATTTTTCAACACACCATATCAATCTAATATCTTATTATTTAGAGTCTCTATTCTCTCTTCCTCCTTCCCTACCTAAACCATATAATTTCAACATGGTATCAGAGTGGTATCATCCTCCATAACCTAATCCCATCACTATTCTGCTGCCGAGTTCCCAAAAGAATTCAAGAACTCGATATCTCTATCTTTCGCATTGGCCATGCATCAATTCTGGCTACCAGAATCCTAGTTTTTCCTTCTACTTGCTGTTGTTCCACTGTGTTTCTCTTTCCAATGACCGTTTTTGGCACATGAAAGTGCGTCTGGCCTTCTTTCCATCAGTATTTGATCATCCCCATTATGGTTTGCTTCTATTTAATGGGTTTGCTACTGTTTGGTTGCTGTTTTGGCATGACATCCTATATTATAGTTGCCGACCATTTGGCCCTATTTGGGTCTGTTTGGGCTCAGCTTTCTTGCTGTTTGCCTCCATTTGGCTTCGTTCATGCTGTTTGGGTCCATTTGGCTTTGTTTGCCTTCGTTTGGCTATGTATGCCCTTGTTTGGAAATGTTTGGTGGCCTTGTAGAGTTTGTTGTGTTCTCTTCTAGCCGCATGCCGTTGATTGACCCGATTCAAGCCGTTTTTGAGCCAGTTTCAGTTCTCAAGGCTTTCTGGGTCTCCTAATTTTAATTTGAGGTTCTTTGATAGACCCCCTAGTACTAAGGTGTAAGTGAGGAGGGGTAGGAAGGGATGCAGTGGATTAGAGCACGGAAACAATGAGGGCAGGATAGGGAATGTGGAGAATAATCATGCTGATGGAGTGGAGCATAACAAAATGTTGATGGAGAGGAAAGGGAAATTAGTTAGTATAAGAGGGGAGGGAGGGGAACTAGGCAAGAATTCGGTACAGAGGAGTGGGATTTGGGAGGAAGCTAGCCCATCGAAGAGCTAGCATAGTTTCTGCAATCCTGGGTTTCATTCCCAGTTTCTGTAATTGAGAAGAGGTCTCTATCATTTGGCATCAGATCTCTCAATCTTAGGAGCTGTGGTGCGTCGTACCAGAAATGGATCTTAGCCAAAGGGAGGAAATCTACGAAGAGTTGCTGCGAATTCTCCACATTTGTTTCCTAATTACATTATGTTTCCTAATTTGTTTCCTTATTTAATTAGGGTTAGGAGTCTTATTGTCTTAGTGGACTTGAGCTTTTACTAGTATTAATGCACTAGTACTTGACCTAATTATTAGTATAAATAGGAGTTGGTGCTTTGTATTTTTCAACACACCATATCAATCTAATATCTTATTATTCAGTCTCTATTCTCTCTTCCTCCTTCTCTACCGAAAGCCTATAATTTCAACACAAACCAATGAAGATTAATACTGGCTGATTGGATTTATATACAATAATTTAGGCACATGTCACTCCAAAATAGTCATGGCATGTTGGGTATAAAATCCAAAGAAATGGACAAAAATGTAAAGAGCAATGACAGGTGCATGGACACTAAACAAAGCACCAGGAATGTAAAGTGTCAAAATCTAGTAACCAAGCACACGATTGTTAGACAATTATATACCTACGTTGCAATAGTTTTTAACACTTGATTACAGCCCTGTGGCAGAGTTTTCAAAAACAAAAGAGAAGATTAATGCCGGCTGGCTGGATTCATATGCAAGAATTTCGGCACATTTATCACTCCAAAACAGACTTGGCATGTTCAGTATTAAATCAGAACATAATAAGGACACAGTCAAAGGGGCTTGAACAAGAAGAGTAATGCTACACAGCCCAAAAAATTTGCCAAAATTTACCAAGATTCAAGGGTGATTGTTGGATAAGTAACAGAGGTGGGGACCACTCATCCATCCAAGAGTCCATAACAATCCCAACTCATTCTAGAAAAAATTCTGGCTATATTGTATTTTACCTGTTAGAATATTAGGGTTATTCATGTGTTAGGAGTTTTGTTATTTTAGTAGTCTTATTGGGATGGGCTTGAGCTAGTTGTGCTGGACCTTGATTATTAGTATAAATAGATGTTAGTGTTTTGTATCTAAAACACAACATCATATCATAAGAATATCTTATCGTTGAAATATACAGTTTCTCCCACGGTATCATAGTGGTACCGTACCATCCTCCCTTTTCCATCAAATCCCCTATAATTTCAACATGGTACGCTGTTGAGCTCCCAAAATATGGAACTCCTTTGTTTGGTGTTCTCTGTTTTCACCCTACTTTAGTTTCTGGCGATTGTCTCACTTTTTCCAGCATGCTTTTCCACTCTTCTGCAATTGCTGCCCCCAGTTCTTGCTTTTCCCCGTCTGATTGGCAATATGATCCCATTATTGGAATCAGAAGGTTCCAAACTATAGGACCCTGAAATTTGAGGTCCATTGGCCTCTCCATGTGCTGCCACTTGCCGCCTTTCTCCAACAGCCTTCAGGCCACGCGCTGGCTTGTGACAGCGCATCTGTCCACCTTTTCTGGCTGTTTCTTCTCCAAGCCAGGTCAACTCACCCATTCTGGTCAAGCCCAGGCCTGTGTGCTTTGTTTTCTCACCAAAATCTGGCTGGTTTCAACACCAAAAAACTCATCCGCGGCTGCCGTCGTTGTTTCACAATTTTCCGGACACTTTATGGAAAAACAGACATCCCCATCATGTTTTCCCATCTCTGGCAGCTTTTCTGGTCACTCGTCGGCGCATGATGGTGCTCTCCGGCCACCACCACAGATCAGGTTGCCCTCCTTTTTCGGCCAAATCCTGGCTTCAGACACCGGTTTCCCTCCCCTGTTTGGCTGCTGTTAGGTTTGTTTGGCCGTTGTTAGGCCTGTTTGGTTCTGTTCCTGCATGGCATACTGTATTGCTGTTTGGTTCAGTTACTGCATGGCATACTGTATTCTGGCTGCTGTTTGGCTGTGTTCTCTTCGAGCCGCAAGCCGTCTTTGAGCCAGATTCAGTTTTCATATTTCAGACATGTTTTCCAAGCTTTTTGGGTCTCGTGAATTCAAATTTGAGGTTATTCTTAATTTTTGAAGCTTCCAAATGCTTTGATGAATTTGGAGAAGTTTGAGCCTTATTGTATGATTGCTTGTAGGGAAATTTTCGTTTCGCGTCTTTCCAGCGGTGTCTCTTCCTCATTGGCCATGCAACATTCCAACCAGCCTGCTGGCTGTGCATCATTCCAGCTATCTTGCTGTCCAACAGTGCTCATTTTGTGTGTTTGCCCTCCAGCATAATTTGGAATGACTCATTTTGTTGAGTTGTCTTTCCAGCTATGGTTTATGGACGACACATTATAATTGTAGGTTATTTTCTTTGAAGTGTGTTTATTAGTAACAAGCTAAGAGCAGAAGCTTCACAGCTTCAGAGGAAGTGTTAGAATATTAGGGTTATTCATGTGTTAGGAGTCCTGTTATGTCAATAGTCTAATTGAGTTGCGTTTGTAGTAGTTGTACTATACTAGTACTTGACCCAGATTATTAGTATAAATAGGTGTTAGTGCTTCGTATCTAAAACACTATAAACACAACATCATATCATAAGAACATCTTATCAGTGAAATATACTGTTTCCCTCTTCCCTCTCTTTTTCATCAAAATCCTATAATTTCAACAGCATCTTCCTTATGAATTATGGTTTACTGTTCAATTCCATCTTGAAATGAGTCATTATAATGTCTTCGTTTAAAAAGTATCTTTCTTTGTTATTTCTGCTCACTTCATTCTTTCTTCCCCCTCGTCTACACTTTTCCTACACTGATCTTCTCACTGTTCAGCACAATAAAGGTTGTATCTGTGTATAATATGTTGCCAAACCATCTTTGACACCAAGGCTGAGGGAGGTGTTATGTTTTGGTTGCTGGTGGCTTCAATTGGTGATAACAAGATGCCATTGTTTTGTACACTCCAGAAAAGGAAAAATGCTACATGCACTTTGAAACATATGTGCAATAAGAGGGAAAGGAAACCCGTGTTCCCAAAGACAATTATAGGCAAATAAATTAACAAGAATGGATAGAACAATAAGAGGAAATCATTTACCGTTTGCTTCTGGTACATTTCTGAGAGAAGCTGCTACAACTTTGATAATAATGTCATTCACCGAAACTTTAACATCATACTGCTCTGCAATCAAGGGGCAAAATAAAGAATATACTGGATTGCAAATGTACCATGACCAAGAGCAATACAGTTTACTAGTCCATACCTTTAAGATCCTTTCTAAGGGAAAGAAGAGGATCCAGTATAACATCTGATACATGCCAATGAAAAATTATATTAATTAGGCCTATGCACACATAGATTAGTTAGCACTAATATGCAGGGCATAAGAGAATTAAAACCTGATGATAAATATAAGTGTGGTGTATTTTGTTTTGATTCCAATAACCTCTTGGCAATCACCTGCAAAACAGTCAAAAAATTTTACAGACAAGTCATATCATATATTGCGAGGGGCGAGTGGGAGGCAGCAGAGTTGAAATGAAACCCTTCATTAATTCTCAATTGTTCCCAAAGTATTCATGTGGTTGAGAGACGTAAATAGAAAGGATAGGACATCCAATATCAACTAAAAACATCAATAAAAATGTGCTCTGCAATCTCTCTGCATGTATACCAACGGCTGAGAAGAATCTCTGGAAAGAAAAAATGTGCTGAACATACTAGATAGAAGCCATAAAAGCAATCCTGACCCATAGTAGGTCTAAGGACAAACATTTCCCCTTACATATGCATTTGACTCCCAACCAGAGACACCAAATAATGGCTGCTAAGAGTCCCTTTTGAATACTGTTCATATCAATGATGTAAACTTGCTCAGGTTGATACCTGGTGCCACTCGCATCAATGGACATTGGAGAAATACTCATGTTTCTTTTATATAAAAAAAGTATTGCCTTTATGTATTAAACTAAATCCATTCTACCTATGTTTTTTCATTTGACCATGCACATATGACTATGACTCTCCTATTTATGTCACACTCACTAATTTCCAGAACAAGCTAGTGGCCTTCCTCCCCTTATTTCCTAATTTCTCATGATTGTGTAACCATCTCCCTAAAACCTATTCGTACCAATTGCCCATCCAACATCCTCATTTATATAATAATTCTATTTCTTAACAGTTAAATACTTCCAGAAATTATGCAAGTAAAGAATCAGGTAAATGGTCCTAAGTTGCATTTTTGTGTGAGATACATCCTTGTTTAGCAAGAATAATTTTCATTACCGTGTAAAATGCTCCCTGCAAGAATTGAAGAACCTTGTTTATGCTTAACTGAAAATTCAATGGACCTACCTTGCGAATTTGACTATTAGGAAAATCTTCATAAGCATCTGATTGCTTTAATTCAGACTTTGACTCTTGTGATGGCGCAACTTGTCGATGACTTTGAGATGATGATGATGCCTTTTCTTTAGATGAAGCAGGTTTTGGAGACACTTTTCCTGACTTGATTGCAGAAAGAACATCCCCTTTCAGTAGGGTTCCATAAGGACCAGATGCATTCAATGTCGATGCATCCAATCCATATTCTGCAATTAGCAACTTTGCAGCTGGACTGATCCTTCTTGTATTGTTTTTCTGTGTTTTAACCTCACTTTTAGTGTCATGGTGAGTGGCCTTCCCCTGTTGGCTTCCTGAACTGCTGCTAATAGAATTCTTTACAACTTCAATATCACTTGCATCTTCAACCTTGTTGGACAGCAGGCAGCATAAGTATTTTCATATACTCCAGTGCTTTTCAAGACAAAAGCAAAGGATAACAATTTGATAAACCAGCCAATAAATAGATATAATATCTTCAAACGTTTCCTTAGTTTGTATTTCAAAACAAGATGTAAAAATCATTAGACCTCTACCGTCACCCTAACATATTTCACGTTGTATTGCCAGAAAGAGAAGTTACACAATTGTAAAAGCATTTTCACACTTACTGTTATTGCAATAGCATGTCCGACTGCCACTTCTTTTGAACCTTCTGGTACAAGTATCTTAGCTAGGTACCTAGAATCCACAATAAGCCAAAAAATTAAGATTGTGTCAGACAACAATTACTTTGCTAGAAAGTGAAATTTTATCACGAACAAAGAAGAAAGAGTACCAATAAAGCTCATGTGTAAAATAAACCAAATAGAATGCAAGCTTTATGCTTAAAAATTGGGTCAGCATTTTGAGATTCATAATTAGCAAGATATATAAAAAGAAAGAGATTGTAATCTACTACAAATTGCATCAATGAAAGAGACACCATTCCCGGGGTTTTACTTTTGTGGAACTTTAATTAACTGCTTGACAGAAATTAATTAATATCAGGCATGCCTATAAACACTTTGGTAACACATCAGACATGTAATAAATATAGTTATTATTCATATTACATGGCCTAAGTCTTCACTGCATTCAAACATTATTTAAGAAGCAACATCTTGGCCAAAAAGCTCTTTGTCTAACAATAATTCAGCATGTTGCAATATACATGTTAGAGATATAAAATCAATCATGAGCCTTCACCTAACAGCTTAAGCTTTAGGGAGAGTTGGTCCTTGACATGGTATCAGAACCTCTATGACCAAGAAGTCAGGATTTCAATCCTTATTGCCCCCAATCATCTAAATAAAGCTGAATTTCGGCACAATGTAGGGTGGGTCTGTGCATTGTCCACGCTTTGAGCCGAAAGGTCACTTGCGTGAGGGGGGCGTGTTAGAGATATAAAACCAATTATGAGCCTTTACCTAACAGCTAAAGTTTTTGGAAGAGTTGGTCCTTGACAATAAACAACAATACCAAACAAACAGAATATTTACAATGAATGGCTTTCAGTATAGGGAAAGACTATTACCCCTCTTCAAGACTTTCAAATTCAAGGGTAGCTTTGTCTGTCTCTATCTCACATAATATGTCACCCACTTCGATCTGTTAGATCAATTAGTTGTTAATACATAAAAAAAAAATGGATGTTAATGAGTATCGACATCCTTTACACTTTTAAATATTAAAATACAGATGAAAAAGGGAATCTCACTCAAAACCTTATGTTAAAACATTACTAACCTTGTCACCTTCTTTTTTTATCCATTTAGCAATGTTTCCTTGATTCTGTACGGAAAATAATTCAAAACTAAGCCTCCATAGAAGGAAAGAAAATTCATGTTGGCAATATGAACAAAGAGTTGGCATCAAAATGTTCTCACCATTGTTGGGGACAAAGCTGGCATTTCAAGAAGGACATGAGGTGGAAGTTCTGATGCATTAATCTTATTAGAAGTAGATTCTGGTTTCCTCTCCTCATCTGTGACATCCTGATGTGTTGGATTCTTCTCTTTGACCCCAAACTCATCCCCCACAGAAGCAGGAACATTTTGAATATCATTTTGATCCTCAACCTTGTCAAGGCCCACAGTTAGAGCTTACACTAATCAAATATTTAAAATATAGACATCAATTAAAATTGCATAAATTAAAAGTTTAAAATCAGCTAAGTTAAGGATTACATGAAGGAAAAAAATTGCTTTAAGATTCATGATTTACCAAAATCACAACACTTAAATTTTAAACTATAGAATTTGTTGAAATATATATGTAATTTATATTTATGTCAGAATAGTTGTAGTCAAAGATTTATCTGTTGTTGCAGCTGCAATGGCTGCATTGTCTACATAGGGTGGCTGTATAGGAGCTGAATAGATTGGCTGTAATCCCTCCAATTCAGGGATTTTGTTTGTACATTGATTATTATAAATTCATCAGGCTGTGAGTCTTCCTCTCAAGCCAATTCAGATTTCAATTTCAAATCTCACAGAATTTTCTAGTGGGCCATAGGAAACTGAAAACTGAAAAAACCAATAGTTTATATTTCTGATGTTCAATTTGCAAGTAAATTTCAGAAAAAGAACAAAGTTTATGTCATTTAAGCCATTAATAGTGTGTTTGTGTGTATGTATTTAATTTTTGTCCACAATTAAGACACAATTTTTATTAAATTGGTCCAGACAGAGATAAAGAAAATCATATTTCAGATCAAAAGAGGCAAAGGGTAACTTGAGAAGTGTTTATTTAGCACCTTAGGAACCAGAAAGGCATAAATTGGGAAATAGAAGGAAAACAATTGTGAAAGTCAATTTTATCAAAAGAGTATAAAATGAATACAATTGGAAAAAGAAATCTTGAAGGAATAAAAAATTCATTACTTGTCTAGAAAGCTACTTTCATTTGCAGAATGCAATATTGTTTGAACTTTGAAGTAAACTTTGCAATGGTTTACACAAAACAGTAATGATGCAAAAATCTGAACTTAATGATGGCTCACTGTTATTGCAATTGGTTGTCCAACAGGCACATCCTTTGAACCTTCAGGTACCAATATCTTAGCCAGAAATCTGCAGGAATAATCCAATTACCACAACAAACACATTTTATTATGCACTAAAATTTGCATGTCTCATATGATCTATGTTCTAGGGTCAAAATCAGTTAAGCATATTGAACCCTGATATAATAGAAAGGTCAAAAAGGGCAATCATTTCATAAACAAATTTACAATGAGGAAAAGTTCTAAGAAAATCAATTCTGGCATTATTTTTTGTCTAAAACGGACATATATGCGTTAGACATGCATATAAAGAACAGAAGACATCAAAGAACAATGAAAGGCTACAACAACTCATGGCTGATTTTCTCCATATTTATTAAGTGTTAACTGAGTATTGCCATTGACAGCAATCAAAACTACATAATTATTCTTGGTTTCTCACTCCTTAATAACGTTAAGTTTTTAGTTATGTGACACTGGTCTCAGAGCACCAAGTAATCTAAAGTTTTGACCTTTGCCAACCCCTCTCTTATGTTTTAGTTTCAGTTCAGGCAGTGTAATGATCAGCAGTAATTAGGGCAGAGATTATGCTGTGTTTATGCTCCAATAGGCTTTAAGTGAAAAAACTGGTTAAAATTATTAAAAACATTCTTGGGCCTTTACTTAACGTTAGATTTTAGGCTGAGTGTTTCTTCTGCAACAAACCTAAAATAACCAATTGCTACAGTTAAAATAAGGAACCAAGCAGAGGTTGTTTATGTTTATAATTGAGATTAGTACCTCATTGCTTATAATCATTAGCCTAAAAGTAAAATGTACTTGAATGGTGCTTGATCTAACATGAATTTGGATGAAATCCTAGTATTGATAACTATTTGATTATTATTTGAACTCAAATTTAAGGCTTTAAGTCCAATCACTTGACCAGCTTGTGCATAGAGCTCAATTATATATTAATTCATTATACATTTATTATTGTATAAAAAAATAAAGACAAGCACTTATTTATGTATAAAGCTATATGTAGTTTTTAATATGCATATATACTTTTAGTGCAGATTCGGATATTAATTTTTCCATAGTTTCAATCACTTCGAGTATGCCTGGAAGCACAAATTTTAGGAATTGATTTGATTTATAAATGAAATTTTTTGTTTAGAAAGTTATAAAATTGGAACTGATTTGATTTTGAAATATTTTTTATTTAAGTTGTGTGTATTTAGAAATCCACTCAAATTTAAGTTAGATATAAGTGGATTTGGTTTGATTTTAGTTTCAATTGTTTGAATTGACAATTTTGTTTTTGCCCTCATTTGTCTAGCCATTCTACCTATTCTGATTAAAGGAAATAAAGTAAATTATTAAAACAAAATAAATTCAATTAATCTCTAAGGCGTTTCAAACATGGAAATTGATTTGAAATCAATTTAAATCCTATTTTTTACAATGAGTTCCAAACATGGGAATTGATTTCTAAATCAAATCAATTCCATATTTTAATCATTCTGTTGAAATTATACGGTTTAGGTAAGGAAGGGTAAAAGAGAGAAAGGAGACTCTCAATAATATTCTAGTAGATTGATATGGTGTGTTGAAAAATACAAAGCACTAACTCTTATTTATACTAATAATTAAGTCAAGTACTATTGTAGTACTACTAGTACAAGCTCAAGCCCTCCCCTAACCCTAATTAAATAAGGAAACAAATCAGGAAACATAATGGAATTAGGAAAATACTCCTAAGATTGCTTCCTCAATTAAAGGACTAATTGATTCCACAATATCTTCTAAGCGATTCTAAAATATTGTAAGATACACTGAAGATATTCTAACACAATGTTCAATGAATTACAGACATGATTGAAATAATAATGGTTAATTCACATTTTACCTTTTCTTCTTCTTCTTTTGTGTTTTAAACCTTAAAACAACCCTTCGTATTTTGTCATTGTTGTTTTGCAAAAACATTATGTTTCTAACTTACAATTTAAGAATCCTTTATCTCAAATTTAAATTTGAATCAAGCTAATAAACAGTATTTGAGTTCTTGATAAACCCCTTTGGAAGTCCAAAGCTCCCTCAAAGGTCAAGTCTTTTATTTGGACTATGGTGCTTAATAGAATTAATACGAATAACATGTTGCAGGTTCATATGCCGAACAAGGCTCTTTCTCCTGATATGTGTGTCATGTGTGGTGCCGGCTCAAAATCGGTTCATCATATGTTTTTATATTATTTTGTTGTTGTTTCTCTTTGGAATTCTTTGTTCGACATTTTTGGTCAATGCTAGGTGTGCCCTAGGTCCTTGGACCAATTTTTGATGATTAGCTTTCAAGGGTTTGATAGGAGAAAATATGCTACATTTTTGTGGCAATGTGCAATCTATGCTACACTTTGGTGTATATGGTTGGAGCATAATTCTTGTATCTCTAAGGAGGTTTCTTTGGCACAACAACTAATTTGGGATAAGATTAGGCGTTTGGATTCTAATTGGCTTAAAGCACATGGTCTTTCTAAGGGGGTTTCCCCAACAGACATGTTATGGGATTGGGCAGCTTTGCTCCATTGATGTTTTCTTTTTGCTTTGTTATTTTGTGTTTTGCTATTACGTTAAGAAGGATTCCTTATCCTCCAAACTCATTGTATTTTTTTCTCTTTGTCTTAATGAATTTCTTCTTTTATAAAAAAAAAAGTATTTGAGTCAAAATCCTGCTTGAGCTCATACTCCTGTGAAAATTGTAATCAAATGAAAAAATATCAAGGTGCTCACATAAGTTCTTTCAAAACTGCTCACATAAGTTCCTGGCCAGGTTTAAATTCTTTCAAAACTGCTCACATAAGTTCCTTAAGAACTTTTATTTGGATATCCTTAGCTACACTCTGAAGACCTTTTTCTTGTCACTAATTTTCTTGATGATAAGAAACTCTAGTGTATACAGTTCAGATTACAGGTCATCCAAAACCCAGGAAGAAAAAATTGAAAAGGAGAAAAAGAAAATTACCCCTCTTCAAGACTTTCAAATTCAAGTGTAGCTTTGTCAGTCTCAATTTCACATAGTACATCACCCACTTCTATCTGTTAGATTAATCAGTAGCAAGGGAAAAAATGATTACTCAATGAAAAGAAGTCAATCTCCAAACTGAAAGCATCAAAGCAAACCGAATAGCGATTTACAACCATCAACATGTAAGAATTTTCTATCCTAACTGACCTTATCTCCTTCTTTCTTCCTCCACTTTGCAATGTTACCTTGGCTCTGAAACCATGAGAAGAGGTGAACAACACTCTATGGAATCCCTAAAAGGAATAGAGATAAAACTAAAGAGAAAAAAGAATTGTTCCCACAAGCTCACCATTGTAGGGGATAAAGCTGGCATCCCAAGGACCACATGTGAAGATTCTATCAAAAGGGAAAAAAACTTATCATAACATAATCAGATGTAGATGACTTAATATATGCAAACTTTGCCCTTTAATCACCAAAAGTTTGTTAAAATAGCGAAACTCATCAAATGCATATAGTCACACAGTCTAGACAAGAAAAAATAACAAGCTGTTTAAAACATATAAATAACTAGAGAGATGACGAAAAGAAGACAAGAAGATAGTCCTTCCTATAATAACACAAGTGACAGTCAAAGCTCCACAAACAATAATGTAATCAAAATTATGATCATTGAACTAAAATTTAAAGGACAACAATTACGAGAGAAGAAAAATCATCAAAGAACATTTTATAAGAGTTTCATTGCACCCTGCAGCTTTATATATTGAAATTTAACAATCATCACTTAAATTAAAAAAATAATTGACAAATAACAACCCTCCATCAACATTTAATGTTATAATTACTGTTAGATAACTTTTAATGTTATAATTACTGTCAGATAAGTGTGCTTCCATTGCATGACTTATGAACTTGTAAATCAGTTTAAAAGAAACACCCATCCTTGAGACAAATGATGAGATTGCGCAGAGCTAAGCCAAGCCTAACTCCTGTATGTTCTGGTTTGTCTAACCTATTAATATGATCTCAAGTTTCAATTCAAGTTCAACTCATGCCTTCCTTTTTACCCGATGCACATTTGACAATAATCAATTTGACTTAGTTGAGTTGATGTGTTCAACACCCTGATTGATCAACAGTTCAAAAATCAAACTGGATCTTGGATTTGGGCCCTAATAAACATCTTAGGGGGAAAACATCATTTGACTTCTACTCAGGATCAAAGAATTTGGTCTCTTGACCCCTCTGGGGTGTTTTCATGCAAATATTTTTTCCAATTCCCAACACATTCATTGAATATAACTGCTTTATCTTGATAAACCCCCTTGGAAGTCTAAAGCTCCCTCTAAGGTCAAGTCTTTTATTTGGACTGCGGTGCTTAATAGAATTAATACTAATGTCATGTTGCAGATTCGTAGGTCGTATAAGACTCTTTCCCCTGATATGTGTGTTATGTGTGGCGCCAGTTCACAATCGGTTCATCATCTGTTCTTGCACTGTTCTGCCACAGTTTCTCTTTGGAATTCTTTGTTTGGCCTTTTTGGTGAATGTTGGGTGTGCCCTAGGTCCTTGGACCAATTTTTTATGATTAGACTTCATGGTCTTGGTTGGAGAGAAGAGGCTAAATTTTTGTGGCAATGTGTTATTTTTGCTACACTTTGGCGTATATGGTTGGAGCGTAATTCTCATATCTTTAAAGAGGTTTCTTCGGCATAACTGCAAGTTTAGGATAAGATTAGGCATTTGACTTCTATTTGGTGTAAAGCACATGGTCTTTTTAAGGGGATTTCACTAACAGATATGTTGAGGGATTGGACAGCTTTGGACCATTGATGTTTCCTTCTTTCTTTGCTATTTTGTGTTTTGCTTAAGGAGGATTCCTTATCCTCCAAATGCTTTGTAACTTCTTCTCTTCGTTTTAATGAATTTCTTCTTTTATCAAAATAAAAATAAAATATTTAGTCACACTTTGCAGGCCTATTCATTAAACCCCTAGTTCTATGACTTCTATTCAACAAAAGGCTAAAACATCCCTCAAAACAAACAGTCAACTCAGACAATACACTCGTGAGTATTAATAATTTAACCAGATGGACTAGCAAGTAATGGCCAAAAAAAGACTAGCCAAGCAAGTTTACTCTAATCCCAGGCAATAGAGATTTTGTATGCAATTCAACTCACTTTTTAGGGACTTTGACCAGATTGACTGCAACTTAAATGTTAGCATCCACAAGATTCTTATTCCAGGGCAAGTTCTAAACATCCAAGAGTGCTCTAACTAATATAATAGCTCTCCAGCTTGTTCTAAAGGGCTTCTGATGAAGGATGTAGAATAATCATAGTATTAAGGTTCTAAAATTAGGGTTAGCGTTTTCTTTATAAATGAGGAAAATTGGGGATTGGGGTTTCCAAAGCAACCTTTAAATCTATGATGCCCAAATTTTTCATCAAGAACAGTTATAGAGAAGAAGAACTATCAGTCTTTCACAATAGGTATCTAGGAAACACTCCTAGCGAGAGAAAGCATGCACTTCCTTGGGTTGGATTGCATCCAAAGCTGAAATTCACTATTGCCAAAGGGAAAAAACAGAAAATATATAGGTTTCCTAAGACTTAACCCTAAAGGGCCCTGTAAGGTCCTTATTCAAGATAAGAAAATAAAGACATTAAAAAGCCCAAATAGCTGGACCAAAAGACAGAAAAAAAAGAAGGGAGAATGACCCATAGGTGTGGCTCACCAAGAAGTTTTCCATTTCAGTTCGTTTAACTTTTTTAACCTAATGATAACATAATTTAACAAGAAAGTCTATATACAAAGGAGAACAGGGAAAGACTAAGAATGCAGCAAGGCTGCCCAATCTCTTTGCATATCTGAGATGGCAACTCCGTTGAAACAGCCATGAGTCAAACACCAAAGAGAAGCCAAAAATTCTTGACAGAACAAGCATTAACTCCCAAACAGAACATGCTGCGTTCATCATCCTCCCCCACCCCCACTAAAGCCCTGTCCATCTCTTCTTGTATATGAACACATTACCATTGTCTCTTGACTTTTCTACCCACAATTTTCTCTATTATTTAGTTATATAAGATATTTGAGTATAAATGAGAAGGCTGCCTCTCAACTAAAAAAAACTAATATAGCATAATCCACATGAAATCTCCAGAATAGAAGTTGCCATAACCAGCTGTACGAAAACATACATCATAATAAGAGAAGCACACAAGCATGTTAAGTGAAGCCACAAAAGTAAAACCCTAAATAAGTAGGAGCTTTTGGAAAGTAGGAAACTGATACAGTACATACCTGATGATGAGAAGTATTTGACACCAATCCACTGCCAAAAATGTTGAAAGTTGTCAGAGAACATCATAGTAACAACTAGAAATTTTTTATCCATTTAAATACTAACCTTCGACTTCAAAGAACTATCACAAACTCCAGTAAGCCTAGACAAAGATGCAGGCCTGATAAACTTCACCATTAGTGAACTGCCAAGATAACAATGTAGAAGATAGGGAAGAAAGATGAACTAAAGAGAAAGAAGTGAAATTTGTGTGAAGACATATCTAAGGAAGAGGATGCCAATCCCCCCTCCACTCCATAAATTTGATATGCTGGAGAGAATATCTGGTCAACCAAAGGAGTTCAAAGCTGACACGTGCATCTGAAATGGATTGGACCATTTGATGCTAGATCAAGTCGAAACTTGAGTTGATGATTCTATATTGGTTTGGTTTCACATTTTTATTTCAGAGGCTCAAGCCAGGCATATTGGCCTTAAAGAGAAAGAAAATGGTCATCTGATTCACAATAGTGATTGGGTGGCAAAAAAGGGAGACAACTTCAACGCTCATAGTCATAATAAATATTACTACCAAAACCCCCCATCTTCAAAGTTCAAACTAATCCCATAAATAAGAACAGAAATAAGATTGAAAAAATCTAAATTTGCAGTTAATGAGAAAAAATGCAGGTCAATGGACGCAAACCTTAGATTCCCATCACCACCCACAGAAAAAATCCCTGAATTAGAAGTTCTGCGCCAAGAAGATAATCCAAAATGATATATTAGAACCTTGGAAGCAGCGTTATAAGAAGAAAAAAAGGCACCAAAGCAACATTATAATAAAATTAAAAATTCTTTGAACGTCAAAAGCCTGACATCATTTCAAAAGTAATGAAAGCAATTCAGAAATAACATGGTATAAGTAAACGATGCCACCAAATGATAGTGTGTATGATATTTCTGTACTGATGGATCAAATACAAAAATTAAAGTAAACATGACATACAGAATGCCAACACTAAGTAATTGCTAGCACCATTTCAGTTTAGTATTCAATTGGCCTAATGGAAGCAGGACAATTCGCACATGGTAGACAAACTTAAAAGTTCTTCGGTCAATAAGATCAAGAACATACAATATTATTATCTATGGACATAAATATGAAACCAAAATTAAAAACTTTTTCCTTTTACTACTCCATAGACCTTATTCATATTCTTTTTATCATTATCATCATAGATATCCAT
This sequence comes from Styphnolobium japonicum, assembly GCA_023212625.1. Classification (NCBI taxonomy): domain Eukaryota; kingdom Viridiplantae; phylum Streptophyta; class Magnoliopsida; order Fabales; family Fabaceae; genus Styphnolobium; species Styphnolobium japonicum. The sequence continues at coordinate 15,439,006 of JALBWW010000013.1, forward strand.
TAACCTGCTATCTGCAATGAAATCTGAAGAAACAAGTACAGTTTTGTTTAGATGAATGTGTTAGCCCAAGGTTTCCAACTTGACATTTCTTTTAAGTGTTGATTCCAAACATTTGAATATTCTTAGTTAAGAAGAGAGAAAACGAAATATCAAGAATCATTTGTAAATCTGTACTTGAGCTTGTATAGAACTATCCAACTCTTAGTTGAGTGTTTATAATATACTGTAAAACCCTATGAGGGTGAGTTGTTTTATAGCTTGGAGAGGCTAATCTCGGTTCTAGCTTGGAGAGGCTATGGTGGAAGAAAACTACTCGGCTTCTAGCTTGGAGAGGCTAGGGTTGAAGAAAACTATTTATATCTAGCTTGGAAAGGCTATGGTGGATCAAAGAACACTCAGTTGATAGTGAAAAATCTCAGCTTGGCTAGGGACTAGATGTAGGTTTCCACATTAGGGCCGAACCGGTATAAATTGCTTTGAGCAAGCTTCTCTTCTCTGTCCTTTTTACTTATCTTGCTTGATTGCATGTTTATTTCAGCTGCTTGATTGATTTCTAAGTACATGTGCAAGATACAGAGTTTTTGTTCCTGGTTTTTCAACTGTCATCAGCTTGTTCATCTCGTGAGATAAGCCTACTCATCTATCGCATCGGTTTTGTGTTGAAGTTGCTTTTGCAGAAACTGTAATTTGGGACCCCCATTCTCATGTCCTCTTTTACCTTCATAATGGTTCAATTAACAACTGGCATTTCTAATGATTTGAAACAACTTAATAATAGCTTATTCTAAACAACTTATAAGATTATCAGTTTTCTACATTAATTTGACCCCGAGAATTTAAGTCAAACACACAAGACATTTTCTATAAGAACTCATAGCATCGATATGCCTTTACAACAAGAACATAGTGCATTCAAATGGGGCACACCCATAAACTAGTAACCAATCCATTAAATTTCATATGAGAAATCTTATACCCAAATATGCAGAGGCTAGAGAGGGACGAAAGAAGCAAGAGAAAATAAATAATTTAAATCAAAGATCCAGCTTCAGTATTCACCCAGCCTTCTAATCTTTCATCAGCTTCCTAATCATCTGGTCCAAAGCAATTCTGATGTGTAATATACATAATTCTTTAGGTAGGCCCCCATAAAGGTTAAATCTGACCATTCTTCTAAGATTCTACTCTATAGCACCCCCACCTAAAATTTTCTAGTTCCGCCTTTGGTTGAGGGTATAACAACTCACCAACTGATTTCTAAAGGGAGGGATCACAATTCACAAATTAGACTTCAACTGCAATGCCAAATACTAAACTGTACGAAGAATGTGAGTTGCAATCACAAAAACTGTTCCTCTATCTGTCTTTGGTTATTCCCAATATAAAATCCTAACAGAGCTAACCCACTCTGAGACATGCCCACCATCCCAAAACTTCCAAGCACTAATCTCCCCTCATTTTTTTTCACAAAGAAATGCATAATTGGTGACTTCAGGCCCACATAGATGAAAAACTAGAGCAACCCATTTCCTATGTCCACAAAACAGAACCACCCATAAGCAAAAAAACCCTCAACCCCATTATTAACTTTCAACCAAAGCAATGGAAAACCAACAAAAAAAAAATCTCAACTTTACAACAAAAAGGATCAAGATACATCATTGCATAGCAAGATCAAGAAGAAGAGAGAGATAGATAGAGAGAGAGAGAGAGAGAGGGTACCGAGAAAGGGATCTGGTGGAGGAGTAGGAGGAAGAAAGGAGGCGAAGAGAACGAGAGATGAGAGGGTGTCGAAGGCGTGAGAGTGCCATCCCTGTCCCTGAGCTGAGAATCTGAAATGCCTGCGTAGCTTTGGTTGTCAAGAGAGATAGTGGTTGTTGTTGTTGTTGTTGTCGTTTAGCATCGAATGTTCAAAATGACTATTAGGTGGTAGGCGATCTTGTGTGTAAATAGACCCGTGCCACCAACGACCTTTACGAATGCAAATAAAACCAAAGAGGTTTTAATTATAGAGAGACTAGAGGGAGAGAGAGTGACAGAGTGCACTACAAAATAATAAATATAACTCGAGGAGTGCATGCAGATTCTAATTAGATGTGAAAATAGGTTTTCTAATTAGATGTGAAAATAGGTTAAGGTAGAGTAGGTTTAAATTGGTTTGGCATGTGGTTGTAAAATAATGACTTTAACTTGATTTATTATTTATTATAGATTTTTTTTAATCTAATCTAATTATTTTTTAAAAATATAAAAGTCTCATCTTACTTAAAAATTTATTTAAATACCTACGTTTAAAGTTATCAAGCTAATCAAATTTTTGATTGAATTGGACTGAGCTAAAATTATATCGAGTCAGCTATTTGCTACCTAGCCTAGCTTAATGTGGGCTGCAGTATGAGTGGGCCAGCCCACTGACCTTTTTTTTATTTTTTATTTTACTTAAACCGTAAGTGTAAACTGGAAAGCTCTCCTTTTAATGCCATGTCTCTATGCGTATACAAAGTGGTGGGCTAGCCATGTCCCTATGCGTAAATAATGCCAACCGATTGCATAAAGAAAGTGGTGGGCATGCATTCTTTCAAGCTTACCTTGTTTTCTTTCGTAAGTTTTTTTGGATTTGGGCATATAGGAATAAGAGTTAGTGGGCCTGCACAATATTCATCACTAAGCCCAACAAAAGTGTAAGTTACTTTCAACAAATTTTGAGCCTCTTCTGATTATTGTTGAGTTTAAAATTGAAAAATATAAATATTTATCGAGCTTACGGGTTAGCTCTCATCAAGTAGGCATATTTTCGGGTTGAGCTATAAAAGGCTTCGAGCTTAGAATTTCTAACCCAACCTGCACTAGGGGTGTTCATCGGTTTGGGTAAACCCGATAAACCGAACCGAACCAATTAAAAAAAATTGGTTTGGTTTGGGTCATTGGACCCAATCGAGTCTAATTCAACTAAAACCGACTACCATTGGTTCGGTTTACGGGTCAGAGACTTGTGAACCCGAAGACCCGATGAACCAAAAAGTGACCCGAGAAACTACGCATTTCACTTCACTCGTTTTCTTAATTTCTTCTCTATACAGACTCAGATCAGACTATACTGAAATGAAGCGGAGCCCTAGCCACACAGCACACACTGACCCAAAGACGCCGTGCTGCTCTAAGTCGCCACTGCTCAACGACGCCGCCGCTCAACGCCGCCGCTGCACAACGTCGCTGCCGCTGTTCATTGAAAGAAGCAAACCTCTGCTCATGTGCTCCTCTGCTCCTCTGCTCTAGGTAAGTTGCTGCCATTTCATTGTCTCATTCTTCCTCATTTCCCCTTCCCTCAAAGAATCGCTGAGCTTCTATGGCTTTTACGACATCCTCAACTCTGTGATAGGGCATCGATTCCACTTGCACACTGATTTCAACTTTGAGTTGAGAAATCCACGAACACCCAACTTTGAGCTGAGAAATTGGGATTTCAATTTCAAGCTTCAATTTCTAGGCATGTTTCTTAGCTCTTTTTTGTCATATATCTACTGTGACTATATATGTTTCTAGGCATGTTTCTTATGTGCATTTGGACCTCTAAATGATGATATGTGCAATTTCTGTTTGCAATGTGTGGTTTCCCATTACAATCTCAAGTTAATGGTTAAATAATAAATTCATTATGAAAATGTAAATCCCCAACTACTTCAGCCACCTCTGGGTTTGGAGTGAAAATGTAAGCAAGTCTTTCCCTCAGGAATAGGAACACCAAGAATAGCACGAACCCAGTGGAAAATGATGTGAGAACTGTTATCAGAATGGAAAATCTTGCAGCCCTTGAACTCCCTCTTCCAAGCTCATTTGCCACCCGGACACTGCAAATTAATCAAAACACACCTAATCATTCTATTACTTTGTGAAGGTAACTGTTAAAAAATTACCAAAAAGGATCATCAATAAAATATTTACTATGAAGAAAAAATATATATGTTTTTGCATTGAATCACCAGATATTAAACACAGAATCACTACATTTTATTCCTATTTTATTTTGCTTTCTAAGGAATATTTTGAGGAAAAATGAGATTGTGATAACAATGAAGTACCTAGACTCGGCATTTTTCATGTTCCCTGTTAGAAGAATCAAAACTGTGTTGTACCAGATCTCAAGACTGTAAAATGAACCATAGCTTTATGTTAGTCCTAGATGTCTTTTATTACATCATTTTGTTGAGTCATTTTTTTTTCCTGTAACAGTAAACTAGTGATACAACTAACGTATAAGGGCACCACTGGATATAGCTATATCGCATACTTTCAAACTGTATCTAAAACTTTCAGATGAAAAAACAGTACCCAAAACTGATTTTTCTTGCTCTTGATGATATGTGCAATTTCTGTTTGCAATGTGTGGTTTCCCATTACAATCTCAAGTTAATGGTTAAATAATAAATTCATTGTGATGAAGTTAGAGAGATTTGGGATGCAAGTGTTAGTATTTGTATTGTTTTCTCTTTGTTTACAATGATATGTCCACTTTCTTTTTTATTGGATAAATATCTACTGGCTGGATATTATGCTAGATATTGAAGAAATGATAAGAGCCAAGTAAGAGATAGAGACAGAGACAGAGAGCGAAGTAGAGAATAGTAACATAACATGTTAATTTCTCATCAATACAATAATCTTCATTTTCCTTTAATTTCTTTGAAGATTGAAGGCAAGTCCTTGTATTGAAGACTGAAGAGTCTGTCCTAAATGGATTATTCTCTAGTGGCTTAGACACTAAATATCATATGATATCTTATAACATTTGATAGAGAACCTATAATCATCATTAATAGGAAATCATAGTAAAATTTCTTATTTTTCTTGTATATATACGAGGGATAGAAAGAGCAGCAAAATAATACTTCCAAAATTCGCTTATAATAGCTTTAAGGCACAAAAGACAATATCTCGTTCTCTGCCATTGAAAATCTAGTTCACCTTTGAAAAAACGTATCATAAAGTTCAAAGTTTCAATTATTTATAAGTATAAAGTTCTTTTTTTTTATAATTATCTAACAGATTTAAATGGCTGAGCAAAATGAAATTGGCACTCAAAATACAAGTGGAACTCAAGTTGGAAGTGCTCCTACTCCAACAACTAGTGTCGTGCAGCCCCAAGTTGAAGGACCAGCAGATGCAGCATCTTTTCAACAAGAACCTCCATCACAAGAACCACTATCCGTAGAGGTCATAAAGAGGAAAAAACCCTCTAGACCCGCTTCTAATGCCTGGTCACATTTTACTAAAGCAAATGATAGAGCTACTTGTAATTATTGTAGTAAATCATATGCATGCAATACTACTAATCATGGAACCACAAACATGCTGAAACATTTAAAAATTTGTGCCAAGAACCCACATAGGGTAACTGATAAGAAGCAAAAAACAATTGTTTTTGGAAAGCAATTTGACGATGATCCTAATAGTGCTGTTAGTATGAAATTGGTAGAGTTTAATCAAGAAAAATGCAGAATTGCACTTTCCAAGATGATAGTAATTGATGAGCTTCCGTTTAAGTTTGTTGAGAATCAAGGATTTAAAGATTTCATAGGTGTTACTCAACCTCAATTCAAAATTCCGTCTCGTATCACTATTGCTAGAGATTGTTTGCAATTGTTTAAAGTTGAGAAAGAGAAGTTGAAATCCTTATTGTCAAGCAATCATCAAATGGTTTCACTCACCACTGATACTTGGACTTCGATTCAGAACATGAATTACATGTGTGTAACTTCGCATTTTATTGATGATGGGTGGGAAATAAACAAGAAAATATTGCATTTTGGTTTGATTACTGACCACAAGGGTGAAACCATTGGGAAAACTTTAGAGAAATGCTTGAAAGAATGGGGTATTCTAAAGATTTGTTGTGTTACTGTTGATAATGCTAGTGCTAACAGTTCAGCTCTTGCATATTTGGTTAGGGGTATGAGTGATTGGAATGGTAGTACTTTAATGAATGGAGAGTTCATGCATATGAGGTGTTGTGCTCACATTTTGAACTTAATTGTTACTGATGGGTTGAAAGAGATAGATTGTTCAATTGGAAGGATAAGGGATGCTTGTAAGTATGTAAGGTCATCTCCAGCTAGATTGTCTACCTTTAAGAGGTGTGCCCAAGAGGCAAATATAACTAGTAAGCAAATGCTAACACTTGATGTGCCAACTAGGTGGAATTCCACTTATTTGATGTTAGATGTTGCTGAAAAGTTTGAAAAAGCATTTACTCGTCTTGAATATGATGATCCTTCTTACTTGATTGCCCTTGACAATGAAGGAGGAACTCCCAATAGTGATGATTGGAATCGTGCACGTGTTTTTGTCAAGTTTTTAAAGATTTTTTATGATGCTACTCTCTCTTTCTCTGGGTCATTGCATGTTACATCTAACACTTTCTTCCACAAATTATGTGACATTCAAAAGACATTATCTAAGTGGATTCAAAGCAATGATATAGGGCTGCAAAAGATGGCAACAAATATGAAAGCTAAGTTTAACAAATATTGGGAAATAAATGGGAATGTGAACTATCTCTTGTTTGTGGCTATTTTTCTTGATCCACGCTATAAGCTGGATTATGTTGAGTTTTGTTTTCTTCGGATGTATGGTTCAGATAGGTGCAATCTCATGTTAAAAAAATTGAAAGATCTCATAAATAAATTGTTTGAGGATTATATGGCATTGTATCCCATTCCCCTTGATACTCGTGATTCTAGTAGCTTAGCCTTTGATGTTGTATCACAATCCAATGATGGTAATGAAAATGATGGTTGGGAAGATGAGTTTAGATTAAGGGTGAAGAGAAAGCAAGGTGAGGTGAAAAGGAATGAGTTGGAAAGATACATGGAGGATGATGTTGAAGACAATATTGATGGGTTTGACATTTTGAAATGGTGGAGAGGAAAGACAATGAAGTATTATGCTCTTTCCCGTATGGCTAGGGATATATTAGCTATTCCGGTGTCTACTGTATCTTCTGAGTCTGCATTTAGTACTGGAGGTCGAGTTCTTGACCCATTTCGCAGTTCTTTACATCCCACCACCGTTGAGGCTTTGATTTGTACCCAAAATTGGTTAAGGCACCCTAAGAAGTCAGTTGATCCACGAGGTGAAATGGTAGAAATGGAGATTGTTGAATCAGGTATAAATACTTAGTTTTAACTTTAAAGTTTTACTTTGTTTTTATGTTTATCATTGTTACTAACTAATTTTGTTTGCCTTTTATGTTTATGTTTATATTATTAGACATTTCAGGAATAACTTCAGACGTTGATGTTGGGCTTAATACTATCTTTGAGAATTTGAGGTTACATTTATAAACGTGTTCAACCAATTATGAATAAATGTTACAATCACCAATAAACATATTAACATTTAGCTTATATTGCAGGACACAAATCGGCGGCATATGAAAGTTGGAACTCTTATTTTATTTAAGCTTGTAGTTTGTAATTTGCTATTTTTTTAATCTTAAGTTTAAGTACTTGAATTTTAAGTATTGTGTTGTGATTTAAGTTTTTATCTTAACTTTTAAGTATATGACTACTTGTACTAGAACTAGAAGATTGTGATACTTCTAAATAAATTTGAGGTATTTATCAGGTTTGTTGTTTTGTTATGAAAAAAAATAATCGGACAACTCGATGACCCGAACCAACCCAACCCAACCTTAATCGGTTCGGTTTGGTTCGGTTTGCTCAAATTTTTTTTCAAAAACCGAACCAAACCAACCCAAGTAAAGTTGATCGGTTCGGACATTTTTTTTTCCTAAACCCGAACCAACCCAACCCACGAACACCCCTAACCTGCACTTTGATACATCTACTTATATTGTATAAATGCCTTTAAATAAATTAATAAATTAAAACTTTATAGATTTAAAATTTATTTAATATTTAACAAAATTATTATATTGTGTATAAAATAAGTAAATTTATTAATATATAATTAATAAATTATATAAATATTATAAATTTTTAATTATATGTTATTATAATAAATAAATAAGACAATCTCTTAGGTCAATTAAGTCTTTTTACAAGTCTAGACCTTGGTTAAAAGTAAGTTAAGTTGTAAGTCCCTGTTGGGTTACCTGACTTATTTCCATCCTTAAGTGTACTCATGATTTTTTATACATTCCCTTGTGGATGTGAGTTATTTTTGGACTTCAGATCAAGAATTCAGAATGTGATAGTGAGTTTGGGTTTTGAAAAACCCTTTCAACAAAGGCCTAAGTTGAACTAATGCTCTTATTTTGTTTTTCTTTTTATAACATTTCTTGTCTGAATAGACTCGAATAGATTTTCAATGAACGAACCTTAGGCTATCTAGCAATTTTTTTTTTGTTTAAATGCTTTTGTTTTTGTGCTATGATTTTGAGCAATGAAGATTGAAGGTTTCGTGGTTTTATTATTCTTAATGGTTTTATTTTTGCACTTTGTCTTTTAGCAATGAAAGGTTTTGTGGTTGCAATATTGTAATCCTTGCTACCATACTAATTAAGAATATTTTCATTTTAGAAAATTTATGATGATTTAGAAGGATATTAAAGATAAATAAATTAAAGCAACAAATTTAAGAAGTTGAAAACAGAAAGTGGATAGATGATAACAATGGGTACATGGATAAAATCAAAGGACATAGCAACACAAATACACTTAAATTGGCTCACTAGATTAGAGAATGGCTTGAGTGTAATGTTTTGAATATTGGATCGGTCCTTGAGTCAATAAGAGAAGAAGTTCAAGATTTTCATGTACTACAAGTTGAACCAAATTTTGGTACATACGTCATGTATATACTATAAATAAATCATAATATGTAAAAAAACTGAATTTTCTCATTTTTCTTTACCTTTTTCTTGTTTATAATTTCAATCTCTCTCCATGTCTTTATTTTTATCCATATTCATGTGTATGCTATTTTTATTGTCATGATTGAAAAAACAATGCACACATTAAAAATTCCCATTAAGGCAACAACAACAAAATTCTAGAAATTTGTCCTTTTTTCAAATTTCAAAGTTGGATTTGCACCTCTTCTTCGTCTTCTTAGAATTCTTTTATAATAAAGCAGATTTTGAGGAATTTTACATAAAATTTATATAATTAGCTAAGAAATTTTAGAAGTTGATAGAGAAACACTCTCTCCTCAACACAACAATTTTTTAGGGGCTTTACAGGCATTTTATATAATTAACTAGAAAATTTTAGAAGTTAATAGAGAGGAACTCTTAGAGAAGAGTTAGAGAATTGATTCATATTGATAGAGGAATATTTTCAAAAGAGAGAAAATTGATTCAACCTTTTTTTTCATAGCTAATCCTTCTTAATATCTAATTAAATACTTTTAAACATCAGAAAGTCAAAAAGGTCACATGACAACGGTAAGGTAATCAATTAAAAAAGGAGTAAAGACATTTTGGCCACTAATGTTTTTATTCGGTATCATTTTGGTCACTATCGTTTACTTTATATCACTTTTGCTATTCAAGAATTTAAAATAAGCTCATATTGATCACTCAATCTAACTACATTATTAACTTGAAGACTAGAGCCATATTTTGGTTCTTCACTAATGTAGTTATTATCAATTTAGTCCCTTATAATTTAATTTTCTCAATTAAAGCCCTCACAATCAAATTTTCTTTTAATGTAACCCATCTGTTAGTTTGATGTTAACTAAAGTAATTGAGGTTATGACGTGGATGGATAAATGTGATATATCCCTATTAGTTGATACAATGGCCTTTTTTACTACTAGTAGTCACCTAAATTGGTAAATAACATAATTTTTTTTAATGTTCTCTCAGACTCATTGTTCCTACTCAATAAACCTTTCTAATTGGACTTTTAAAGGAAGAAATGATAGTGTTTTGAGAGAATTTGAGAAGGAAGTAAAGTTTTAATGGTTGAATTGGTGGAGTGAAGCTTAATTGGTATCTCTCCTAGTCTTTACCAAGGGTTGTGGTTATGCAGTGGGGGTTTAACTCCCCACCTCCCCATTTTCCATTCCCTCATAGGTCTAATAGGGCCTCCTTATAACCAAAAATAAAAGTTATTTGGTTGAAGGAGGAAGTAAAGTGAAAAACACCCAATTTAAAGAGTTTTCAAACAAAAAGTTTCTAAAAGAAAAAACAAAAAGAGATCCCTTTACTCTCCAAAGTTCTAATCAGAGAACAAAATCCCACCATAACTTTACCAATTAACCATACAAAATAGCAAGCCCTCTCACTCTCTAACATACTGCAGCATCTCCAATTTCTATACCTATATATGCACAATACTCAAATCCATGGGCAAAACTAGGATAATAACTTTATGGGGGCAAACAAAGATTTTAAAAGGTTAAATTTATATTTTATAAAAAAAATAATTGAAACTTAAGGGGAATTTTTGCATTTTTGAAATATTTAGGGGGCCACTGCCCCCTAAACCTAAAAATGACATGTAACTTTTAACAGTCAGTACTCACTACAAGAAAAACAAATACTTACGGCAGAAATTTTTGCCTCAAAAATTAGATTTTTCTGCCACAAAATTACAATTTGCGATGGATTAGTAGTGGATTCGAGGTCGCTGGTAAAACACTCGTTGCAAATAATTTTGCAGCAGCCAATTTGCGTCCGCTGCAAATTACAATGAAAAATTCTATTGCAAATCCTCACTGACCACTCACCAGAAAATTGAGTTTTGTGGCGGAACTATTCGCCACAAGTTTTTGCCAATTTGATTTATTTTGTTATAGCTCGATCTATCGTAAATTAATTAAAAAATTAAAAATGTCCAACCAAATTACCAAAAGATTCAAACCTAATTACCAAAGAATGTCAATAATTTCCATACAACCATTATTTCCACAAAACAACAATTGTCTTAAACAACAATTATGAAGATCATAATCTTAAAACAACCAGCAATATATAACATATCCAAACATACGAAAAAAGTTCAAATTTTAATCAAGATCTTTATCTTCATCCTCATCACCCCTACCATCTTCCTCATCATCATTTTCTTCCACAATTGTCTAGAGGAATGACTAGTTACTAACAAATATATTAAGGAAAATATCAAATACTAACAAATAATCCACAATCTAAATCTACCAAAACTCAAACTTCTAAAGGAGTGATGGGTTAGGCTGGATACCTTCTACAGAAAAGGGAGAGCGGGCAACTGATGATGGCAAGGTGGCGTTAGGTTGATGGTGTGGGGTGGGCGGTGTCGTTCGAGCAAGCAACGGTTGAGGAACAAGTATCTTGGTTACGTTGCATGCTAGCTGGCGACACGACAGAGGCTGTGGGAGGCAGGGATGCCTAATGTGTTGTGTGGTGGTGGGAGAAGAAAAGGAAAAAGAGGAAGAAAGAGAAGTCAGACTCTAACAAAAATTACAGCGAACTTTGCGATGGAAATTTGTGATAGATTTTTAAATTTTATCCACCGCATATATTTTTAAAGAAAAGTTTGCGGCGGGTGGTTCATCTAAGTAGTTTATGATTGCTAATTTGCTGTAAAAATTTATTGCAAATTGTTGCAGATTTGCATCAACCTTGCTCACCACAAGTGAAGAAAACGATCAATTGACTAGCCTTGTGATTAATGAGAATTTCATTGGAATTTTTTGCTGCAAATTTTTTTTTGCTTTTGCCACAAATTGTTTACACATTGAGAGTTTTGTGGTGGAATTTTAAATATTATTCGTCGCAAGCTACGACTTATAACATCCCACACATCCTAGTGTCACTTTGATGCTCACAAGATAAGCAGGTTACTCAAGTTTATATGTCACTTTCATTTTTAGAATTTAATTTCAGGTTCTTCATTTTGTTTTCTTTCTTTATTTTCTTTTATCACATTTATTTTTCTTTCATCTTTTATTTTCTTCTTCTACATTCATATCAAGATCTTACTTGGTTCATTATTTCAAATTACTTGAAAGTAAGAATCCATTAAAGGATATTTCCTTCTAAGAGTGGTAATTGGAACTGCAATATTGTCAATTGGAACATTGACAATTTTTCACGATAAATAGTTTACAAGTTCTTCATACTCTCAATTTTCAATTCACTTATTGCAAATTCTTCTTCTTTTTATTTTCCAATTCAGTCTTCAGCCTAAAAATATCCTATATTATTTGCCGTTTTCAGAGTCTACAAGGAAGCAAAGTGTTTGATGAAATTACATATTATTCAATTAAAATAAGTACTCCTAATACATTAAAATAAAAAATCTAAGATATCAATACACATAAAGCCAACAAAAGAGGCAACCATAAAAGGTGCTTATGATTATATATGCAAGAAATGAACTTGAAAAACTTACCATCATCAATACTTTAAGTGTTACTAGTACTATTATTAGATATTTTAAGATGAAACCCACTTTGATTTCAAGAAGTTAGTTCGCTTGTATGAGAAATCAGTTTGTGAAAAATAAATCAAAATGGGATGAATGGTAGGGTACAAAGTGAGAGTAATTAATGGAGAGAATAGTAAAGCATAATTGTTACTAGTGAATATTAAAGTGTTTGGAAACTTCCTTACATAAAGGCTAAAGTTGCTAACATGTGATAAGCTAATTGATAAACCTATCAGGAATAAATGGAAATCAAAATTCCTTCTTTTGTGCACTTATGTGATTATTTCCCTCCTTAGTGTAAAAGCTATAGTGTGTCGTGACCATGACATAGTCTTGCAAGTGATTTATCAAATTAAAAAAAATAGTCCTATACAAGTGGTGGCAATTGCCACAACTCAGTTATAGAAATTAGAAGGAAAAAACATTTAAGTTCTATATAATTTGTGGCTACTTTCCTGCGACATAAAAAAATTAGGTTAATCCTAATTCATGGTACATGGCCATGACTCACTGTAACTTTTACACTCGATACAAAAAAAAATTCCACAAGTGCACTTTGGAGGGAATTTTGTTTCTCATTTACTCCTGATAGATAAAAAAGCTGATTTTTATATATCCATTTAAACATTGCAACTACAAAATGTGTTTAGAAACAAATTAAAACAAATCAGAACAATGTTGATGCCACCACCAATGTGTTCTCACTAACGAACTTGCATTCTTGATAATTGACTTGAAATAGGCAGTCTTGGACCTAGAAAGATTCAGAATAAAAATAGTTGAAGGTCCATTGTTCACTCCATGTCCTAACCCTCTTCTTTCTCTTTATTCTTGGTTTTTTTTTCACTCCATTATAAGATTTTGAGTGAACCAATATATATTATGGGTCATTAATTTATACTAATTTAACCAAATTTTGATTGGTTTTGTCAAGTTCTTTAAAAAATTTAGTCATATTCTTCAATTGGATTGCCAGGGGGCCTAGTCATTGATATTTTGATCAAGCCGATTCAATTTTTACAACTATGGTAAAAAGGGTATAAAGAAGAAAAAGACTTCTACACCCCAATTAAAATTGTATGTGATAGTCATGTGACTGCCTTCTGTCCAAGTTAATAGTGTTATTATGATGAATGGTCAATGTTCATGTTCCTTATACAAATGGACTCTTTCATTTCATTCACCTTTTCCTTTTGTCTTGTAAGTGGGTTAATGTTCATGTTCCTTATACAAGTGGACTCCTTTGGGGCTCATTGTAAAATTTTGATTCTAGATCCTCATAATTTGGTGTTAGAGTCATGTGTGTAAAAGAGAGACAATGGACTAAAAGAGTGGGGGTGACATTGATAAGAGTTGATGAAGTTTAGAATATATAATAAGGCTTTAATTTGTAACATAAAAGTCACCTGTTGGCAAAAATACATTATACATAAGTTTTTCCCCATGAAAAATGATGAATTTTCCTTTGTCAAGAAGGAATTGTGATTATTTTCCATTATTTTGAGCCATTACTTTATCAGATTAAAAACTTTGAAACATTACCCCTTTCTCAACCAAGAAGAAAATGAAGCCCATTTTTATTGGCCCATATATGCAAATGGACTTATTTTTAGCTATTAAAAAATGTGCTTCTTCAAAGAGGCAGTATGGGTGGAAATTGAAAAAGCCATTGAGTGATGCTTTGTTTATACTGTTGGGGATATAGGTATAAGTGATGCTTTGTATACCACTGTTGGTTGAGAAGTTTCAAATTATGAGGTTGGCTGAGTATAATTGTGATGCTTTAGTATTTTGTTTTAGTCTGTGATAATATATTAATATACCCATTGCAACTTTTGTTTTTTTTTTCTTTAGACTATGATAATATACCCATTACTGTTGCTAACTTGCTGCTAGTATGTATTGTTGAATAACTTATTATTAAAATTGTTCATATTAATGACTTTTCAAAATGACATTTATCATTTCAGGTATGCCCACTTAATGGTTGCTTTCTTTGATAATTATGACTAGAAGTTTTGGTTTATGTAGCTGGAAATTAGTTTGAAATTTTGGATGTTTATTGTATGATTGTATTTGACTATTACACTAGAAGTTTGATCATGATTGTATTTGAGTATTAAACTAGAATATTGTTGTATGATTTTGTTGTTTAAATTGGCAAATTTATTGGTTAAATAGGCTAAGTTATTAGTTTTTGTTTAAATGGGTTGTTGTTTGTTTTAAATGGGCATGTATATTATTTATTGTATAAATGGACTGAATTATCTTTTGGGCCATAAACAAGAAGTAATAGGATTTTCTTTATATAAAAAAATGACCCAAAACTGAAAAACCAATCTAAACCAAACTGAGTCAAACTGATTGATATCAGGTCAGTTTGACTCGATTTCCAAATCTGAACCAAACCGATCAATTGTATATGTAAAAGAACCAAGCTTTACCCCCTCAAAACTGATCCAAACCAATATGAAAACACCCCTACTTGTATTGGATCCCCTCTTAGACATGTGTTACAATCCTTTTCTTATTCTTGGGGTTAAGCTTCAACTTCATTTTTGTTCCAATGAAGGCTATCAGCCAATTTAAAAAATACTTAGAATACTAGTTTTCTTTTCATGTTCTTTGAGTGCCTCCTCGCAATTAGCATTTAATGCTATTTATTATTTTTACTCTTAGTCTTTCAAAATGAGGATGAGTGTAAATTCATTTTTAAATTTATATGTTAGTTATTTCAATGCATGTTTGTAGTTTTATTTTATATTTTTTTAATATTTTTTATTAATCAATGTCAACAATAGGATGACTTATTATTATTATTATTATTATTATTATTATTATTATTATTATTATTTAGAATTCTTCACGCTTCACCCATTTGGTAGCAAGCTCAGTGCCTGCACCCATTGTGATTCCCTGCACGGTTGCACCCACTAACTTTATGAGTAAGAGCGCCACGCGTTAGGTAATTTTTTAAAGTTTTTATTGTAATTTTTTTTAAATAGTCAAAAAAAGTTATTATGCTAGATTATGGGTAGTTTTTTATGTGGTCCAAACATCTACTATTCTATAATATTTTTAAATATATGTTAAATTTGTTCACATAATGTTATTATTGATGTTGCTTCTTTTTTTTGCTGTTTAATAGAATACGTCATTTACAAATTTATTGGTTTGATAATTTATTCTCCATCTAAACAATATAATTATGTAAGAGTTTGTTTATATGATAGTAATACCAAAACTAATAGGGATAGGAATTTGTCACTGAAGTCTTTTAACATGTCATTTTAAGTGAACATTTCGAACCAAGTTGGAATATTAATATATCATTATATCACCAATTGCACGAGCTCCTTTGAACTATGAGCAAGCTGAAAACCCTTGACACATTCTTTAAAGGAAATGATAAAAAAAATCTAGATCCTTCTACAACTACTACATTAGCCCTAACTCATTTAACACTTGAGTCATTAATTGTCAATGCTTCAACTCCTCAAGAAGGTAGCTCAAAATGCCCAAGACTTAGCCCTGAACAAATGGATGCTTGTCATTTAAAAGGAGATCCTGGAGTGTGGCCACTAATTTGGGGATTTTCTATAAATCAAAGAGATGAAATTTGACGAGCTTATCTTAAAGCTGAGCCAAATCAACCAATGCTTGATAATTATCCATTTAGTCATAAGAATCATCTTCGTCGCTTTCAATCTTCTTGGTTTGAATTGTATTCTTCTTGGTTGGAGTATTCTAAAGAAGATGATGTTATATATTGTTTACCGTGCTATCTTTTTGGTAAGGAATCCTCAAGCCTCTCGGCTTCAAATGCATTTATTAATAATGGTTTCAAGAATTGGAAGAAAGTAAATAATGGAAAAGATTGTCCTCTCTTGAATCATATTGGCAAGGGTCCCAATTCACCCCATTATAATGCGGTAAAATATTGTGATGATTTGATGAAGCAATCACAACATATTGATTGGCTTATCAAAAGTCAAGCATCAAAATAGATTGAGAATAATCAACTTAGGCTTGGAGCTTCCATAGATTGTATTAGATGGTTGGCATTTCAAGCTTGTGCATATAGAGGGCATGATGAAAGCCCAAGTTCAAAGAATCGAGAAAACTTTATTAAAATGTTGAAGTTTTTGGGATCTTACAATGAAAAAGTTCAAACAATTGTTTTAGAAAATGCTCCAAGGGTTGCCAAGTATACATCAAAGGATGTTCAAAAGGAAATTTTTCATATTCTTACAAATAAGGTGAGGAATTCAATTAGAGAAGAGATAGGAGATACCAAATTTTGTATCATCATTGATGAAGCTCGAGATGAATCTAAAAAGGAGCAAATGACTATTGTTTTAAGATTTGTTAATATAGATGGTTTTGTTCAAGAGAGATTTTTTAATCTTATGCATGTTAGTGACACTAGTGCAATAACTTTGAAGAAAGAGTTGATATCCGTCCTTTCTCGTTTAGTCTCCAAATTGAAAATATTTGAGGTCAAGGATATAATGATGCTAGCAATATGCAAGATGAATGGAATGGTTTGCAAGCTTTGTTTCTTAGTGATTGTGCTCAAGCATACTATGTGCATTGTTTCGCTCATAGATTGCAATTAGCATTGGTTTTAGCTGCACTAGAAGTAATTCAAGTTCATGAATTTTTCACACAACTGACTTTTGTTGTCAATATTGTTGGTGCTTCTTGCAAACGACATGATCAATTATAAGCAGCTCAAGCAATTGAAATTGAAAGCATGATTGCCCTTGATGAACTTGAAATAGGTAGAGGAAAAATTTAAGTTGGGACTTTGCAAAGAAGTAGAGATACACAATGGGAGTCTCACTTTAATTCTATTTGCAGCTTGATAAGAATGTTTAATGCAACTTGTATTGTTCTTAATAATATCATTGATGAGGGAGCTACTTATGCACAAAAAGGTGATGCTTATGGTGTTAGCAAAGTATTATTATCATTTGAATTTGTTTTCAACTTGCATTTGATGAAGGAAATTATGAGAATCACTAATGTTCTTTGCCAAGCACTACAACAATACTCTCAAGAGATTTTAAATGCAATGCATCTTGTTTCTACATCAAAATCACTTCTTCAACAATTGAGAGATGATGGATGGTTGAATTTGCTTGAGAATGTGAAAGAATTTTGTATAAAACATGATATTGAGGTCCCTGACATGGGTGCGAGATACATTTTGGGCAGAGGTTGATCTCGTCAACCGAATGTAATAGTTGAGCATCATTATCGAGTAGAGTTATTTTTTGCAGCAATCGACTCCCAAATACAAGAGTTAAATAGCAGATTTAATGAGCAAACAGTGGAGCTTTTGACATTAAGCTCAGCTTTGGATCCAAAGGACAATTTCAAATCATTCAAAGTTGAAGATATATGCAAGTTAGCAGAGAAATTTTATCCCAATGATTTTACTGAACAAGAAAGATTTCTTTTAAAGTCCCAATTACAACATTATGAGCTTGATATACCAAAGCATTTCAAAGATATTGG
Organism: Styphnolobium japonicum; assembly: GCA_023212625.1. Lineage (NCBI taxonomy): Eukaryota > Viridiplantae > Streptophyta > Magnoliopsida > Fabales > Fabaceae > Styphnolobium > Styphnolobium japonicum. Next base: position 15,456,909 of record JALBWW010000013.1, read on the forward strand.
GACACTTTCTGGGTTATGTCAGAGATTGAAAGAAACAAGAAAGTGTAAAACTTATTACCTGGTTGATTGATTGATACTCATTGTCTTGACCTTTCTAGTGTCTACAACAACAACAGAGAGAACATTTTTAGCAATAAAAATTGTCAAAACAAGACTTCGAAGTAAAATGGATGATGAGTTTCTTGCAGATAATTTAATTATTTACATTGAGAAAGAAATAGCTACTACTTTCAATACATATTCAGTAATAGATGAATTTGAATCTATGAAAAACGTCAAGCACAACTCTCTTGAAAGATAATTATAAGTGGTACAATTTATGAAACTCAACTAAGTTTTGGTACTTTGTGTTGCGGTTTTTATTCTTTTAATTTTGCATAAGTGAACATACATATGTTGTGTGTTACTAATTATTCATAATGATACTTTATCTTATATCGTGTAATGCAATCATGCAGGAAATTTTTTGATAATGTTTGGAAATTACAATTTCATCAAAGTCTCTTTGAAATCTACTTCAAATTGTTGAGGTTTGTTTGTCATCTTTCTTCATTATTAGTATGTATTTTTTTTATTTCTTGTGAATTTCATTTAATATTTTAGAAAAGAGTGAGAATTAAAAAAATATAAAATTCTCCCTATAAAGTTAATTATTTCATTACTTTTTGGTCCCCATATAAAAATGCTCTAACTCTGCCCCACCCCTGCATCCATCCTTAAACGATTACCTTAAGCTAGTTGTACGAATTTGATAAGCTAAACGATTTCTATTTTACCCCTTAAGCAAAAGATGGAATTTAAACAAAAGCAAACAAATATTTATAAACCAATACAAATATTTACAAATTAGGAACTAAACTAAATTACAAAATTTACAAGTTTGATTTGACTTGCGCTCCTACTTATTTCTTGGTACAATGAGAAATTCAAAGTCACGTTGTTATCTAGAAAATAATTATGTCTTGATTGCTTTTAATAGAAAAAAAATTGATTTAAATTAATTGATTAAAAGAAAAAAGATTGATTTGATTAAAAAAATTATTAGCGTATCCTAAATGAAATGGAAGGCGGTACTATACTCACTGATCCATCCCAAGAAGATTTCTTAGTTGGTACTTGACCCTTCAAGACAATTAAACATAAGTGTTGTGGTATTGGACGATTTATCTGGAAAAAACTTGTTAGCGCATCCCAAATAAGATAGAATGCAGTACTAGACCCACTAATCCATCCAAAATAGATTGCATGATAGGTACTTGACCCTTCAAGACAATAAACACGATTTGTTATGGCATTGGATTAATTATTTTACCAAATTTATTCATATTCTTTTTCTTTATTCACATATCACAAAACAAAATTAACCAAAAGGAATAAAAGAAGACAATAAAAATGGCAACACAACAATTAATATTAACCCAAACGTTAAACGTTGTCCTTAAGACCCCCCAAGTGAAATCATTTAGGCAATAACATCACAAATCAAGTAACTAGACCATGAGAACACGATGTTTCATCCATTAGAGAGCACCTATTCAAAAGTCTGATCCAAATCAAAGAAACAAATGTATGACACTCATATGCCTATATCCTAAAAGATTCACAAGCTCAAATAAATGACAAATTTTTTATTATTTTTTGGCTCTAGCAACTGGAAATGAAACACTCCAAGTCCAACAACATGGTAAGTAGCCAAATTAACATACAGAACTTATGGATATATTCTTAAGCCAATCAATTCATTCTTGCAGCAATAGCAAGCATCAGATGTGAGAAGAAAAAAGATTTAGCAAAGTATAAGAAAATTCACACCAATAAGCACCCATTCATACAAACTTGAATCCATTCATCCAAATACAATAACAAAAAAATAATAATAAGAGACCATAACTTGTTATGAAAATGGGCTAGCACAAGCTATAAACATTTAAAGATACAACCAAGCACACCTCTCACGCCTTTACAAGTAAATTATAACCCATCTCTTGATATCGAAACCCCAATCAATTGATGAAACCAAAGTGGAGCTATGGATCAAATTAGCATATAGATTTAAAGAATCAAACTTTCAATCCAACAATCAACTTAGATACTCCAGATGCTTTAATGTATATCATTCAATTAATAAACTAGCAAAGAAAATACGCTCACCCTTTCATGAAATGAATTTTGTGCAACTAGACCCAAAGAGAGCTTGTGCAAGTAAGAAAAGATTATCTCAAGCAAACAAGTTTGATGCTATTCTGCCACTTAATATCATATTCCTATCACATGCTTAAATGTAGCTATGAACACAAAAACAAGAAAATCAAAAAGAGTAAGCATATAGAGAATAACGAAGAGATTCAGCAACCACCAACTTCAGGGAGTAAACTAGAAGTACATAACCAGCAATACACAGGGCGTGGCAAATGACCAAGCCCCATAGGAAACCACTAAAAAAACATACAATCCCTAAATACCCCACCTATTCTCATGATACATACTTTAGAATTTTCCTATTATTTTATTTTATTTCCATAAATTTCCAAAATGACCCCGAGTCACACCCATTTGAGTAACACCATTAAATTCCCATGGGCAGATCTTGCAAGTAACTATACAGTGATGCTGAAATTCTTCAACTGCTTGAAATTTAACATATTAACCCAAAATTGATGGCAGCATTAAGCATATTAGAGAACTAAACTCATACCCCTAGCCACCATGAACCACCATATATCAATGATTTACTTTCATCAAAGGGCAAAAGAGAGATGCGAGATAACATTTAACAAATATATGAACCTCAAGGGAAAAAAATGCTCTAAAGTAGTAGGAAAATTTAGAAAAATCCCTGTTTAGAAGTGTTCTTGTTTTCTTGTTTTACAAAATTGTTTTTGAAACAAGAACATAAAATAGTTTTTTTAGAATAAAAGAATAGAAAATCTATCTGGATATATTGTTCTTAAAACATTTTTTTTAAAACAAAAAATAAAAAAAACTTGTTTGGAATTATTATTTTATAAAATAGTTTTTAGAACCAAAAAACAAAAATCTTGTTTAGCAACCACGCCCGTTTTCATTTCCTATTTTGCAACCCATCTCTTTGTTTGTCCAACAAATTTTGGGAATGAGTTCTTAACTTAAGGCCTAATAATTCTAGTTGCCTGCCTAAAATAGAGAAGGGGTGGTTTGAGATGAGTTCTTAACCTTCCCCTTTGAAGAAGGGATGCATTTACACTAAAGTATGTTCATTTGACAATCTATATCTATTTTATTGGGTATATTGACAATGTATTACTTTATTATAATCTAAATAGTAGATGCAAGGGATGAGTTCGAATGAATTTTGGTTGTAGAAAATTCTAGTTGGTGATATTCTTGTCGACATACTTGTTGGAAGTCTTTTGAAGCTTCCACAATTTTTGTTAAGCCATAATTATGGACATCTCCTGTAGTACGTTCTAACAATTTTTGGGGAGAAAAAGTAAAGCCACATTATTTAGTGCCATGCCTCCTCGACGGTGAATAATAACCCCAAAAGCTCACAGTCGCAGCCATGGCCTTCTCGTCCTCCATTGGCAACACCAGGAGTGGTGGTGGAGGCTGGGCACACTCCATCCTTCCATCATCAAAATAAATTATTAATCCTTTCATTTACAATTGGGTTATCTTGGACCAAGAGGAGGAGAAAGAAGAGGGGGAGAAAGAGTTGGGTCTCATAGGTGCTGGAGGTGAATGAAGAGGGGGATAGAAGATGAGAGTTTAGAGAGAAATGGAATCCTATGTGTAAGAAAAAGGATTTTGATGATTAAAAAAATGAGATAACTTATTTACAAAATTGTCATTAATGAAAGCAATTTTTTCATTTGTTCTCTGTGTGTTTCTTCAAATTGTTTTTCTAAATATCTAAAAACACTTAATAGATGTTTTCTGTTTTTTGTTTTGGGAGTTACACTTTTTACAAAACAAATTTTGAAAACAATTATAAAAACATTGACCCAAACATTTTTTTTATTCTATTATTTTGAAAAATAGAAAAACTATTTTAAAAAACTATTACAAACAGCCCCTAAGAGTTCCCTACAAACAAAAATTTATCCCTCCCTTTTTATAGAGCTTGAGCTATCTTCATCAGAAACTGCCCATGCTTCCCACTTGGTGTGCGTAGCAGGTGCATGCGAATCCATCTTCCCACTCCAATTGTGATCTGCCACCTAAGCATCTGTGTCAGCTTTGCTTACGCCTAATATGCGTGCGATGTTGGGCAACCCAACCCTGGCCATTGGAGGAAGGACCTTCTACACCTAATCGTGCGAGGATCTCGGGGTATATTGGAGGTGCGAAGGAGAGATTCTTAGTTACACTAGTGGGTGTGTTTGGATTGGTGGTAAGGAATGAAATGAGGTGAAATAGAATGATAAAATGTATCATTGTTTAAATGTTTAAAAAAGAGATAGAATGAAATAGAATTGAGAGGATTCCTTACCACTCAATTTCACTCTATTTTCTCATTTTTCTTCCTCTCTAAATTAGGGGGTAAAGGATGGAATGAGTTATAAAATTATATTTTTATCTTTTAATTCTTGTATCTTTGTCATGTGAGATAAAGGCAATATGAGAACAAAAAACTTCTATTTCATGTCATTCCATTCGCTTCCACTCAAACTTTAACTAAAAATGATATGTAAATTTTATTTCATATTATCCATTTCCATTCCATTATATATCATTTCATTCCACCCACCATAAAACATCTAAACATACCCTGAGTGTAATACATCACTTTACTAAAAATGTAATACATGACATTGTATGACCATACATGTTATTGAATTGATTTGATTTGATTTAAAAATAAAATTTTACGTTTGGAAATCATTATAAAATAAAGTTGATTTAAAAATTATTTCTTATATTTGGAAGTCATTAAAAAATAAATTCATTTCATTTCATTTTATTATTTTACTTTTTTACCTTGTATTATTGTAAAATAAAAAATTAGTAAGGGTAAAATAGTTAAATTCAAAATAAATCAAATCCTAATAAACCCAATCAAATTTGATAGGATTTGTGAATCTAATCAATTAAAATTTATGAATGTGTTTGAAATGTTAAAAAAATGGGATTTGATTTGATTTGTAAATCAAATCTTGTGTTTGAAATATTAAAAAATATGAATTGATTTGATTTTAAAATTATTTTGATTTAAGTTGTGTATATTTAGAAATCCACTCAAATTTAGTTAGATTTGAGTGAATTTGATTTGATTTTAAATTTAATTATTTAGATTGACTATTTTACCCTTAACTAACTTTTTGATTTGACCTCACTAATCTAACAATATCATTTACAATGATATAAGGTTTAAAAAGTAAAAAAATAAAATAAAATAAATTTATTTTTTAAATGAGTTCCAAACATAAGAATTGATTTGCAAATCAATTCAAATATAATTTTTTATAATGAGTTTCAAACATAAAGTTTGATTTTTAAATCAAATCAATTCTATTTTTAATTGATTCCAAACACAATCTATAAAGTTTTAAAATCAAATTATTTCTTATTTTTTAACATTTCAAATAAAAAATTTAATTTACTAATCAAATTAAATCATTTTTTTAATATTTCAAACACACTCTAAGATTATATTAAAAAGGAAAAATGACCAGAATGGTCGGCTTGGGAAAAAAATTTCATTTGGTTCGTTTTAAAAATTAACCAAGTATTCAACTAATTTAACCAATAATTTACATATAGTTAACCATAGAGCTGTCAATACGGGCCAACCCGGCCCACCCGGGTTAGCCCACCGCGAGTTGAAGGTTAAGTGGGTTAAGGCGAGTTGGCTCATTTTGGTGGTGGGTTGAAAAATGGTCAACTCGGCTCACTTTAGGTGGGTTGGTGGGTTAAACGGGTTGGCTGACCAAAAAAATAAAGAATTTTTTCAAAAAATTTAAAAAAGTAGAGAAAAATAAAAAATAAACTCTAAAGCATAAAATAATTATCAAACCTATGATATATCACTAACAAAATATTCAAAACCATTTTATCATCAACCTTAAGTCATAATCACAATATCCAACATAAAACATAACTTACATAAGTAAGAATCCAATCAAACCATAATTCCCAACAAGACAAAACAACAAGTTCAAACTTCAAACCACAAAAGTTACAAAACATTGGAATCTCATGAATCTCCAATCTTCAACTCTATAAATCTCAATTTTCAATCTTATGAATTTCATCTTCATGAACAACATTGGAATCAATTAATATCAACTTTCCCATCAGCTTCATCATCTTCATCTACATACCAAAATGCCACAAAAATAACAATGAATATTTGTTTAGAAGTATAACAATAATGAAATAAAATTCAAAATTCAAAAGAGTAAAGTAAGGTTAGGTTATGAATATTACCGGAATAAGTGAAGTCATTTAACCAATTACGAGTTAAGATAAGAGCTTGAACATTATCAGGAAGAAGGCAACAATGGTATTTATTAAACACACGAGCACCAATGCTAAAAGCGGACTCACTAGCAACAGTAGTGATTGGAATACTTAATACATCGCATGCCATCCTTGAAAGGTTTGGATAACGTTGTTGGCGATCTTTCCAATATTTCAACACATCCAACTTCTCAAAAAACCTAGGTTCAAGTTGTGCCTCATCTAAATAAAGGTCTAATTCAAACTTCCCAGTGACATTAACATGTTGGCTCACATAATTGATATATTTCTAAGCCATTGAAAGAAAATTGGAAACAACAAAAGGAAAAACAATTAACCAAAGGAAAAATTAAATACTATTAGAAGAAATTCAATTCTTGAAAGAAAACCATACTTACATCAAATGCATCCATTCCTTGCCCTTGGTGTGGATAGGAAACTTGTTGCATTGGATTCACATTTTGGGAACTTGATGTACCTGATTCATCTGAATTTTCTTTCACATATTCTTCAAAAAGCTTATATAACTTGCCCTTAATATAATCAAGCTTCTCTTGACAAGTAAATGAATCAAGTTTGGAATAGCAAAATCTTAGCAAATCAAATTTCATCCTTGGGTCAAGAATAGCCACAATTGCAAGAATGACACTATAATCATTCCAATACTTACTAAACTTAACTGTCATCCTTTCAGCCATGTCTTTAATTATTGGATCATCACTTTTGACATTATCCTTCAACAAACATTCAATTTTCCATACTTGCATGAAGTATAAGTTGGAGGTTGGATAAGATGTACCCGAAATCAAATTGGTTATCAAATAAAATAGGCGTAAGAATTCACACATTTTCTCACCCCTTCTCCACTCATCATTTGTTGGACAATATTTAAAATTTCTATCATGTAAAGACAAGCTAGAAAAAGCACGGCGATACTTGATTGCACTTTCAAGCATAATGAATGTTGAATTCCATCTAGTAGAGACATCCAATCTCAAACCCACATGAGTATCAATGCCACCAACTTGATCAACACATTCTTTAAAGTTCATCTTTCTTGCCTCAGATGCTTTCACATATTTGATGCTCTCTCTAATCTTGTGCAAAGCACCACTAGCCACCTTTAAGCCCTCTTGAACTATAAGATTCAAGATATGGGCACTACACCTCACATGGAAAAATTCACCATCACACAACAAACTATTTTGTAAAGAGAATAGCTCAATCAATATATCCTGCATATTGTCATTAGCGCTAGCATTGTCCAAAGTAAGAGAAAAGATCTTTTTATCTATTCCTCAATCTTTCAAGCAATCAAACACTTTTTTTGCCAATTCAATCCCTGAATGTGGGGGCTCCATTTTACAAAAAGCAAGGATTTTGCTATTCAAGTTCCAGGTATTATCAACAAAGTGTGTAGTTAAGCAAATATATCCCTCAGTAGTGTAAGCAGTCCAACAATTAGATGTCAAACAAATTCGATTACGACATTTGTACATTGATTGTTTCAATTTCTCTTTTTCATTAAGATGAAATTTTCAAATATCAGATACTGCAGTGTTCCTACTATAATGTTTTGCATCCGGATTTAACAACGTGTGCAATTCCCTAATCCACTTATATTCAACAAAATTAAATGGAAGACCATGCTCAATGATGGCCATGGAAATAACTTCACGTACACGTTTGTGGTCAATTTCTCTAGACCTTAACTTCCCTGCATGTGACGCAATAAGGTTGAAGTTCCTATTTTAGTGCCACCAACTACATACTCTTGCCCACACCCGTTGCATTTAGCCTTTTCTTTACCATCTTTCACACCAATTTTAGTAAAAAATTTCCAAACATCGGAAGTGCAAGATTTAGCCTTTTTACTTGCTCTATCAGTCTCACAACTATCATCTATATCTGTTGGCACCACTTCATCCACAATTTTGAATTCATCATCAATGCAATTCATAATTTGATGTACAGTTTCAGAAGTCATACTGCAAATCAAAACTATAACAATTTAACACACAAGCTATCAACATAAGGAAATATGATATTATCAACAAACAAGTTACTTTAGAAGAAACACAACATCTCAAAATAATAAGCAATCAATGTTGAGCCAAAAGCAAAAAACATAATGAAGTTACTGCAGTGAAGTAAGCAAGCAACATGACATTAATCTACATAATTACATTATATATACTGGAAATAAAAAAGTCTCTAAACTAAACCCATTAATCTACATACCTATATCATATACTAATATATATATTGGACTATGAAGTTAAACCCATTAATATATATATATATATATATATATATATATATATATATATAGACACACACACGGACACACACACATATATATATATATAGACACACACGCGGACACAGACACACACACACTGACACGGACATATATATATATATTAGACATACACGGACACAGAAATCAGAATGGTATATAAATATATAATATAACTATATGAATCAATGTAATTAAATGGAAGTCAACATAACTCATTACTGATTTGACGCTTTCGTGTTGTGTTGGAATTCATTCCTTTGTTTCTTTCTTGTGCAGGAAGATCTAAATCTATGATGACCTTTGAAAAATTAGGTGCATGTGTGTTTAGTACCTGAGGGCAGAAGGTGACCAGATGATGCGATGTTGGTGGTGGGTTGCTACTTGCTGGTGAGATGCGATGCTGCTGTCTGCTGGTCACTGGTCAGATATGTGGATGATATTTTAGGGTTTTAAAATGAGAGTAATTTTTTGCCCAATTTTTTTTAAAACAAGCGGGTCAGCCCGCTATAACCCGGGCCAAACCCGTTTAACCCGTAATAAAAATGAAGCAACCCGACCCGGCCTGTATTTGTGCGAGCTAAAATTTAAACAACCCAACCCACCATTTTGGCGGGTGAGCCGGGTTGGCTCACGGGTTGTAACCCATATTGACAGCTCTAGTTAACCACGTATTAAGTATCAAAATGAAGATAAATTATTGGCTAACCGTATATAAATTATTGGTTAAATTAATTGAATATGTGGTTAATTTTCAAAATGAACCAAATGAGAAAAACTTTTCCCAAGCTGATCGTTTTGATCATTTTTCCTAATAAAAAAATTAGGGAAATGACCAGAACGGTGTGCTTGGGAAAAGTTTTTTTTTTCCATTTAGTTCGGTTTGAAATTTAACAAAGTATTCAACTAATTTATCCAATAATTTACATACAGTTAACCAATAATTTATCTTCATTTTAATGCTTGATATGTGGTTAATCGTATATAAATTATTGATTAAATTAATTATATATTTAGTTAATTTTCACAACGAATCAAATGAAAATTTTTTTCCAAGCTGACTCTTCTGATCATTTTCCCTTAAAATTTGGGAGAATGACCGTAAAGGTCAACTCACCAAAATAAATGATCAGTTAATTCGTTTTGAAAATTAATTAAGTATTCAACTACATTAACTAATAATTTACATACGATTAACTAATAATTTATCTTTATTTTAATACTTGATAAGTGATTAATTATATATAAATTATTAATTAATATAATTAAATATTTAATTAATTCTTAAAATAAATCAACCAATAATTTATTTTGATAAGCTGACTTTTACGTTTATTCCCTTAAAATTTCTCGCTGTTTGGCTGGGCTTTTGCGATGGCACAGAGGAACCACCCTCAGACACATGCGCGCGCGCGTAGAGAGGCCACCAACTTGGACCCTGCGAGTGGTACATGGGGAAGCGAGTAACGGGGTTGGGGCGTGAAGAGTGATATGCGTGTAGATGGGTGAGAGTGTGTGCGAAGGTGAAATTTAGGCGAGGTTTGGTTGCTGGCAATGGCAAGGGTGGTGTGGCGTGCGTGAGGTTTTCTCATGGTTTGGATGAAGAGTCTCCAGTTCATGTGTCTCGGATTTGGGTATGGGTAGGCCTAATATGAGTCATGCTGAGTCAGGTGGGTTGAGGTAATGAATTTAGCCAGCCTGAATCTGAATTGAGTGAGGGGTTAAGTACAAGTGGGTTTTGGGTCCTGTGTTATGGGCCAACTTGGGCTTCAACAATTTTAGTTTTTTTAAGTTTTCTCTATTTTTCTTACTTTTTAGATTAGTTAACTAAATATTTTGGATTTTTCTAAATAATTAAAAAAAATTAAATAAATATTTTTTTTATTTTTTTAAATGTGACTCAGACAAAATTAAGTATTAATACTTGTTAAGAGTTTCTTTTATGATCTTAACTTTTATATAAAATTAATATGGAACCCAAACATTGCTTGATGTATAAAAATTAATTAGAAATTTATATTTATCAAAATATATTGATTAACGTAACTATAAATGTAATAATTTTTAAATATTATTTTTATGTATTTTCTTTTTAGGTAGAATTTTTCTTCTTCTCTTATAATGAAAGCTTAAGTTGAAACAAAAAACCTTGATTTACAAAATTATGGCAAATCATTATTATTTCAAAAATAATTTCACATGAATATAGAGTAATAATGAAGAACCACATGTGTTATATTTTAAATAACATGAGATACTATTATATTCTAACAATTACTCTTGACAATTTAATTACTTGTAACATATTCACACTATTCATTAATTATTTTTAATTGTAATGTCTTAAATATGTAAATAGACAAATAAAAATATAATTAATTAAGACTTGGCTTGAATATTAAAATTATTTAATTGATGATATAATAGAAAATTAAAATTAAAATTGATTAATGAGAAATGTGAATACATAATTGGAAGTACCAATAGCCCAATCATTCACATGTTATATAAAATGAACAAAAATTACTATAAAAAAAAAATCTAATATGAAGTTCGTGAGCACTAACCTAAACATTATATTAGTATATTTATTATTCAAAGTTTTCAATTAAGCACTTTCATTTATTATGATTAGTTATATGTTATTTATAATCAAAATTATATTTTAAAAAGTCATCATTTAATTAGTTCATTCATATTAAAAAAATGTAAGTCTATCTAAATTTGAAAAACACCAATTTACAAAGACATTTTTGAATATTGATGTTGAAAGAATAAAACAGAAGACTAAATATATGTAAAATTTTTTAATGAAATTATATTGAGCTCCAACTTCATTTAAATCAAAATTTGTGGGCAAATGATTCAACTTTTTATAGCTTGTATGACTTTCAATTTTAAAAGTAAAAATTATGTGCAACTATTAGTATTTAAAATTGAGATAAAATTATGTGCTTGGAAAGAAAAAGAATAATTGAGATAGTATTTGTTAATTATTTATCTTTGATAAATCTTAAGAATCTATATGCTGGATCTTGTATTGGATCCTTTATTAAGCACATGTTACAATCTTTTTCGTATTATTGAGTTAAGCTTCAATTTAAGATTTATGTTAGTTAAAATTAGAAGCCAATTAAAAAATAGTTTGAATGCTAGTTTTCTTTTCTATCCTCATTACCATTTTATTCTCCAAAAAAAGATAGATATAAATAGATAGATTTTTTTAGGGACAATTAAATAATAGATTATGTATTGATATTGAATATATATTTATTAGATATTATATTAGAATTAGATTTAGATATATCATAATTGAATTTATGAAATGCAATAATAATAAAGATTGCCAACGAAATGAAAGCAAAATAATTTGAAAATTTGGCATCAAATTTATCATATGCATTGATGGTAAAGATTGTAAATGGCAAATATTGCATCATATTGATGTCACGAGTTATAATTTTACAAAGATGACTCTCTTATTTGTAAATGACACGTGTTACATCTTGTGATGCCACTTATCAGAATTCTACAAAACCTAAACTCTTTTTCTTATATATTATATATTGATTCATTGATATTAATTAGATATCTCTAAATATCAAATCATAGTGCTGTTACACAGTCAGGATAAAGAGCTCGAATGAAGTTTGTTAGAAACAAATATGAATGTGGCAGATTACTTAAATGAGGTGGCATGCCACATAGGATTTACTTTTTTGTTTTTATATTTAATTAATAATTACTAAACAAATTAAAAGGGCATACTGGAATACTCTAAATGGAGCCATAATACCACTCCACCTTCTCCTCAGGCCTCACTACGTCCATGTGCTTCCCCAGCATGGTCATGGCCATCCTATCTAGATCGTACAGCCACAGATCCAAGTGTTCTCCCCATCTCTTGAACCTATCCACGGCCAAGCTCCGCAGGTCCACTGGATTCTTGATCTTGATTTTGTGGTCCCGCTCCAACTTATGCGCCACCGGTTCCTGATGGAGACCAAGGAAGCTCAAGTGGAAGCCCAATGGGCCCAAGGCCCAAAGATGCACTGCAAGAACTTGGAGGCCCAATGACAAGGACAAGAGCTAATAAGGCTAAGGAGAATTTGGATAAAGAAGTCAACCATTTTCTCTCACTCAAGCCCATTCCAGAAGAAGAAGCACTCAAGATGGTCCAAATGAACCAAGTTGATGAAGGGCCCAATGTGGGGGCAGGATTTTTTCTTAGAAATTTTATTTAATTATGTATTTGAACCTTTTAATCTTTTCAGTTTTGATTCTTATTTTCTTTTTGGGATATTTTGTAATAAGGGCCTAATGTTTGGGCTTAACTAAGTGCATAGCATAGCTAGGGATAGATGTTGCCTTCTAATTGGGCTTGGGCCACTTTTGTGTTAGGATTAGGGTTAAAAGGGTGTTAGCTTGCTGCCTCCTTTTAATTAGACCTAGCCACCAACTCAATCCCTATAAATAGGTTGGTATTTGCTGCATTTGTCAACTTTGAATTTCAGAATACAATTACACTCCTTTGTGAGTTTTTGAGAGCTTAGTTCTCTTGGGTTCTTGAGTGAACCATCTTGGTTCTTATCAAAGGTTTCCTTACCTTTGTGGCGAATCTTCGCTTGACTTATCACTCTCCAAGAGTGTGGCGTCTTCTTCCTACCATCCCTTATCTTTTTTTCCATCTTTTCTATTTTTTACTATTCACGTTTACTGTTCACGGTACAGTACTGTTCACGCGTACTGTTCACTATTCACATAATGTTCATCCTTCATCTTTAATTCTTTTGAAACAAGAAATCAACTCAAGGACGATCTGTAAAAACAATATGCATCCGACTTGGATCATATCATGTGGTATCTAGAGCCCGGATCCTAGAGTTGATAAAGTTCTTGTATTTTTGTGTGCTTGTTCTTATTGCTTTCCAAACATCAAGCACCATTGCTTGAATGTCATAATTGTACACAACCTTGATCATCATTGATCTCTGCCATTTCTAGGACTTGGCTACATTCTTTACTTTTTGTTCTTTACCTTCTGCCATTTATCTTCTGTTCTTTACTTTCTGTCATTTATCTTCCAGTCATTTAGTTCTTGTCATTTATTTTCTGTCATTTAAATTCCATTCCTTTTATTTCCTGCTTTTAGTTTCTGTTCTTAAATTTCTACGTAATATTTACAGCTTTGATCTTATCAAATTCTATATCCATTGTTGTTATATGTTTTATAGCACCTTAATTTGAAAGGAAGCTCCTAAATACACAATTGGGCATAACAATTGGAACAAAAACAAAATTCAAGAACCAATTTTTTTTTAAGTGCAAAAAGAGAACAAGGGCGTGAAAAATAGCATAAAAAAAAGAAAAAAAAAGATCTATTCCAAAAAAAAAAGGATCTATTCCAAAAAATAAAAAAAAAGAGAAAAAAGACTGCCCTTGCACTTAAGCAATATTAAGTTTGATTGCCTTGTGGACTTTATTAAGCGGTGCTATTCTACATACCTTGCGCATTTCTTTTCGTCTTATTCCTTTTGAGTTCTACCTTTCTTTTAATTAACTTTTCTTGCTTGTCTTTTAAATTCCTTTGAGTTTTGTCTAGAGTTTCATCCTCTCTTCAACTTCTGAGTGCTTACTCTTGAGAAGACCTCTACTTTTGTAAGATCTTTTGATAATTGAAACGCGAGAGGGTTTATTTAAGAACTTGCAAAGAGAACTTGAGTGGTAAAAGGCAAGAGCGTTTTCATTAAACAAAAGCCTAATTGTGTGAAACACGAGTGGAATCAATCTAAGAGTGTATACACGTGAGAAGAGTGGTAAGGGCCTTTCAATCTTGAATTATTCTTATTACTTGTGCAAAGATGAGTGAAGGAAGTACACCCCCATCCCCTAGAACTACAAACCTTATGCAAGCCTTAGCTAAAGAACTTGAGAAGTTTAGGGTGGAAATTAATACAAGGCTCGATAATGAAAGGCGGAGAGACTCTCAACATGAAGTCTCATATGAGGATGAAGATACCTATGATTTGGGTAGGGAAAGGAGGACTAGGAGGAACCATGATAGGAGAAGGAGGCATGAGAGGAGTGAAAGGAGTTATGAAAGGAGGAATAGGAGACATCGGAGTGATGAAAGGGGAGGAGAGCTAGGAGGAGTAAAGATCCAAATACCTTCTTTCCAAGGGAAAAATGACCCCGACGCCTACTTAGAATGGGAAACCAAGGTAGAACAAATCTTTTCCTATCACCATTACAATGAAGAAAGGAAGGTGAAGGTGGCTGCTCTAGAATTTTCCAACTATGCCCTAATTTGGTGGAACCAAGTACAAAAAGAGAGGGAAAGAAATAGGGAGTACCCTGTAGATACTTGGGAGGAGATGAAAATTTTGATGAGGAGGAGGTTTGTCCCTTCATGGTACCATAGGGAATTACACAATAAACTCCAAAGACTTACCCAAGGAAGTAGAAGTGTGGATGAGTACTACAAAGAGATGGAGGTGGCCATGATAAGGGCCAATGTCATTGAAGATAGGGAGGCTACCATGTCACGTTTCCTTCATGGTTTAAACCGTGAGATAGGAGACATTGTGGAGTTGCACAACTATGAAGAGCTTGATGAGTTAGTCCACCAAGCCATAAAGGTGGAACAACAACTCAAAAGAAAGGGTGCATGGAAGAAGCCTTCTTCTGACCTCAAACCTTCCACTTGGAAGGACAAACAACCAAATGAAGACTCCTTTACACAACCTAAGAGAGGTATGATTTCTAAAAACTCTAGTGTTTTTCCTTCTACTAATGCTTCTTCTTCTTCTTCTAAAAGTAGGAACATCAAGTGCTTCAAATGCTTGGGGAATGGACACATAGCCTCTCAATGCCCAAACAAAAGGGCAATGGTGATAAAAGAAGGACAACTCTCTAGTGATTCATGTCCAAATTCCCCTCCCTCAAGTGAAGGAGAAGAAAACTGTGAGACCTATGCTCATGATGGCGACTTGCTAATGATAAGGAGACTTTTGGGTAACCAAGTTGTGGCAAGGGACCAAGACCAAAGGGAAAACATCTTCCATACAAGATGTACCATCCAAGGCAAAGTGTGCTCATTAATCATTGATGGGGGAAGTTGCACTAATGTGGCAAGCACTCGCTTGGTAAGAAAACTTGACCTTAAAACTATTCCTCACCCCCGACCATACAAGCTTCAATGGCTAAGTAAGAACGGTGAGTTGATAGTAAATCAACAAGTGTTGGTAAGTTTGTCAATTGGTAAGTATAATGATGATGTTTTGTGTGATGTTGTTCCCATGGAGGCTGGCCATATTTTGCTTGGAAGGCCTTGGCAATTTGATAAGCATGCTATTCATGATGGTTTCACTAACAAGTACTCCTTTGTTCATAATTCTTTGAAGGTAACCCTTGTACCTCTTACTCCCAAACAGGTTTGTGAAGACCAAGTGGCCTTGAAGCTAAGAAGGGAGCAAGAGAAGAAGGACTTAAAAGTAAAATCAAAGGGGGAAGCAAAGAATAAGGACCAAGAACTTGTAAATGAGAAAAAAATTGAATATTTAATAACTAGGGAGAGTGAGATTAAGAGGGCTTGCTTTGCAAAGAAAGAGATATACAGTATACAAAAGGACTTGTGCTTAAATTATAACTCTAACCCTCTATCTAGTGAAGTTGAATCTCTTTTGTAGGACTTTGAAGATGTCTTTCCAAGGAGTGTCCCTGACTACCACCCTTGAGGGGATTGAAATTCAAATGGACTTCATCCCAAGAGCCTCTTTCAACTCGTAATGCTTACCACTTGTTGAATTTGTTTATAATAGGGCTATGCATGCTACTACTAGCTTTTCTCCTATTGAGATTGTATATGATTTTAATCCCTTCAGCCCCCTTGATTTACTGCCTCTACCTAATGTCTTTTCTTTAATTCATAAGAATGGACAGGCAAAAACTGAATATGTAAGGATGCTCCCTGAACAAGTCAAAGCTCAAATTGAAAGGAAGATGGAGCAATATGCTAGGCAAGCAAACAAGGGAAGGAGACAAGTTGTGTTTGATCCAGGAGATTGGTGTGGGTGCACATGCGAAAAGAAAGGTGACGAAAGATCAAATTCGAGGACGAATTCTTTTGAAGGGGGAGGGCATGATGGAGACCAAGGAAGCTCAAGTGGAAGCCCAATGGGCCCAAGGCCCAAAGATGCACTGCAAGGACTTGGAGGCCTAATGACAAGGACAAGAGCTAATAAGGCTAAGGAGAATTTGGATAAAGAAGTCAACCATTTTCTCTCACTCAAGCCCATTCCAGAAGAAGAAGCACTCAAGATGGTCCAAATGAACCAAGTTGATGAAGGGCCCAATGTGGGGGCAGGATTTCTTCTTAGAAATTTTATTTAATTATGTATTTGAACCTTTTAATCTTTTCAGTTTTGATTCTTATTTTCTTTTTGGGATATTTTGTAATAAGGGCCTAATGTTTGGGCTTAACTAAGTGCATAGCATAGCTAGGGATAGATGTTGCCTTCTAATTGGGCTTGGGCCACTTTTGTGTTAGGATTAGGGTTAAAAGGGTGTTAGCTTGCTGCCTCCTTTTAATTAGACCTAGCCACCAACTCAATCCCTATAAATAGGTTGGTATTTGCTGCATTTGTCAACTTTGAATTTCAGAATACAATTACACTCCTTTGTGAGTTTTTGAGAGCTTAGTTCTCTTGGGTTCTTGAGTGAACCATCTTGGTTCTTATCAAAGGTTTCCTTACTTTTGTGGCGAATCTTCGCTTGACTTATCACTCTCCAAGAGTGTGGCGTCTTCTTCCTACCATCCCTTATCTTTTTTTCCATCTTTTCTATTTTTTACTATTCACATAATGTTCATCCTTCATCTTTAATTCTTTTGAAACAAGAAATCAACTCAAGGACGATCCGTAAAAACAATATGCATCCGACTTGGATCATATCAGTTCCAGTCCATGCCAAGCAAGGCAAAACTAGAGAGATGAGACAGTTTAAGGGGAGAGACAAAGAGAGTAAATGACACATAAATAATGAGATTGAGATCTTTTAGACTTTGTTTGGATTAGGAAAGAAATAGGGAGGAGAGAAGTAGAGTGGAAAGAACTAAAGAGAATAGAACTAGAGTAAAAAATGAGTAGATTTTAAAGTTGTTTGAATTGAGAGAATTATAAGAGAAATAAGAAAGAAAGAAAATTAAATTTTGTTGTAAATACATATTTGTCCCTATTTATCTATTTATAAAATAATAAGAAGAATGGTATAATAGACAAGTATTCCATATTTACCTATTTCTTCTCCCTTTAAGAAAGAAATGAAAAAGCTATGAAGCCCATTAATTTTTTTTTCTTCTCTATTTCTCTTATAATTAAACGAGATAGATGTGTCATTTCTCTTCTCTTTCTCTCTTCTCTAACTCTCTCTTGCCTATTTCTTTCAAAACAAACAGCCTTTTAAAGTAAGTGTGCACTTTAGAAAGTAAAGTGTATAATTGATAGTCGTTGATGAAAAAAATCAATGGTTTAAAATTTTATAAAATACAAGTATATGAATAATATATATATGTGTGTGTGTGTGTGAATCTACTTTATTAATTTTCTCATCAGTAGTTACTACTTATACTTTATTTTTTAAAGTATATTCATTACTTTAGAAGATCCAAACATGATAGAAAAAAAAAAGATAAAAACTATAGAGAAAAAAAGTATAAGTAGTAATGATTATTTGAGAAAATTAATGAGAAAAAAGTATAAGTTGAGAAAAAAAAAATAATGAGAATAGAGATTATTTGAGTTGAGGAAATGGATGAAAAGAGATAATGAGATAAGGAAAAATTGAATGAGAGTGATTAATTGTATGAGAAAAAAGTAAAAAATAACTAATGAATTCTTAATTCCATGAAATCTTTCTTCTTTTTGAAACAAAATAGGTTATTTTTGTCTAAAAATGGAGGCTGCTAACCAATGAAAAAGGATGTGGAAATAGGATAGAAATCTCATCCATATATACATACAGTTTCTCACACATACATATACGTAATTTTTGTAAATGTCAATTCCATATACCAAATGTACTCTTTTTAACCCATAATTTGTGTCCACAATAACATAAAAAGTAAAATTTAATAAGGAAAAATAAATTCAACAAACTTTTTTTTTCTGATTTTTTTTACTATATATAGACACACACACACACACACTCGTAGTCATGAAATCGATTTGTATATGGAAATCGATATAAGGTCAATGATTTGGAAATCGTTTGAATTAATATTACTTTCATATTAAACATAATGATTGAATTCATCTTATTATAAATAGATTATATTTTGTCAATTAGAATTAGGATTTCTAGTTCCCATATGTGAAAATAACTTAATTACAGATATATTGTAACGAATAATTTCGATGCAAGGATATCAAATAATTAATGGTAAAAATTTCATGTAAAAAAAGTTAAAATTTGATGATTTTCTTTTAATATTAGATTCGTTACAATATGTGATTTTGCTATCGATTTGGGGAAAATTAGAATTTATAGAGTATTTCATTTATATACCATAATAAAATATTTTGTAGGTATAATATGGACATATTGTTAGAAGCAGATTAGACTGGATGGTCCGATCACTCTAACTGTGAACTGGATACTTAAATAATTATGATTCAATCTCATAACTGAATTCATAGTCACACCACTTTGGACCAATCAAAATCCAGTTGAACTCTTCACTTCATCTAGTTGAACCGATTGACATTATTTTTATAAAAAAATTAATATTTTTCACATTTCATAAATATTTTTATACATTTTATATTGTTGTATGCAGATTATTTTTATGACGTCATCTGATTAAGCCAACTAATTTAAATGGTTGAAGAGATTGAACCTGAACTCATGAAAATCTCATCGATTTACTGATTAATCCGATTTTAACAACATAGATAATATCACACCTCCTTTGTAGGGTATATAAGTTAGCTTCTCCATCTGCATGTCCTCATCATATTTGCAAGTTGAAACCCCAGTAACCAGCACTATTCCCACAATATGGTAATGGCAGCAACAAGGTGTCAACTTTTCATGTTTTTCGTTGGGACCCTTATTGTCTTCACCCCAACCACAGGTTCGATCACTATATTTTTTTTACTTACGTATATTTATTGTAATTTGCTTACTTTGTGAATCTTTTCTCTGAAACTTCAAAAATTTGATGCAGTATTTGGTCAAAAGACCCCATGTGTTTATGCTGCGGCAACATGTCTAACCAATGATGATTGCAATGCACCTTGCGAAGTTCTTGGATTCCCTCCAGATGGTAATATATGTGATAGGGCACCCCCAGCTTCAGGTCAACGTTGTTGCTGTCGTAAAGTAGGAGGTGAACTTGAGGAAAACATGAATTAAGGATGAACATTAAGCACTTTGTCTCATATTACTTCTTGAGTCCATTGAACAACGTTTGTGGTCCTCTCATTTTAGTTTCCAATAATGATATTCATAGCCATGAATTTATATATAATGCGATGCCTAGCCACAAAATTGACTGGTTCTTTATATGAAATTATAGAGGTAAAGTTAAAAAGATGCTTACTACTAGCTAAAGCTATCTCCAAATACTAGCTGATGGTTGGTTGAGCTGGTAAGCAAGTTCACCCTATGGGATAAGGCACAAGTTCGAATCTCAGTGAGAGTCGCTTTGATTGGGAGGTAGAAAAAACCCATGTGTTTTAAGCTGCTGACCGTGAATTAGTCCTATAGGGACCCAAAAAGCCTAACCCATGAAGATACCGTAGGGCGCCGCTCGATTCAAAGGACTAATTAGGATGATTGACAAAAAAAAAAAAGCTATCTCCAAATAAAATGCACTAATTAGGGATAAGACGCAAGTTCGAATCTCAGTGAGAGTCGCTTTGATTGGGAGGTAGAAAAAACCCATGTGCTCTAAGCTGCTGACCGTGAATTAGTCCCATAGGGACCCAAAAAGCCTAACCCGTGGAGATACCGTAGGGCGCCGCTCGATTCAAAGGACTAATTAGGGTGATTGACAAAAAAAAGAAAAGAAACTATCTCCAAATAATATGCACTAATAACACTACAAAACGTGAACTTGCCTTTTCTATGATAGTGCCATAAAAACTAATCTGCTTGTCCCATGGCACTGAAGGGGAGCAATGTGCTATAGAATTAAGGGTGGAAATTTCAAGTATCTATCACTGGGTTTATCGTTTGGAACTTATAAGTTTAAAGAGAAAATCCACTACAAGAAAACGTTCAATTTCCAGCTGATACGAAGCCGTCAAATAATTTATTAAAAAATTGTTCACTTGGAAAAATAATTTAAATATTAATTTATTTTTTAAATTTATTTTTGGCCCTAAATATACACTAAAAACATAATTTCAAAAAAATTAATAATAAATATTTCCGAATTGGAGTCAATTTAAGGAAAATTTTTAACTTGAAAAAGGAATTTTACTTTTGTTAAAAAAAAAAGTAACATATTTTCTGTGGCCTCAGCTGCATCAGGAACGATGAATGGTCATTTTGAATTTTCGGTCATGACTGCCAAAAATTTGAACATCAAATGTTTGAAATTAATAAAATATAGTTTCCGGTGGCGCAGAACGAGGAACATGCATCTATTGTTTCTGGCAAGTTATTTGAAGCCGTAAAACAATCTAGGATCTCTTTAAGAATAATATAAGGTTAACAGTGAAAAAGATATGAAAATATTCTGCAAATATAAATTCACTACATGACTTCAAAACATATAAAATGTTGGACCTATCCCTTTTTTATTAACACTAACAACATATTCACACTGAAGAAGAATACATACATGCAATTATCCAAGAGCTTCCATATTACTACATCTTATTGTCAACAAACAAGTTTCACACTATTCACTTTACCTTGAAAACCCGAATTATGGATGTAAGCAAGAGAATATGAAGGACAAACACTATAAGAAATTTATGGATTAGTTATGGAATGGAAAATTCTATAACAAATCCATAGTTAAAAAGTTTAGTTACGGATTTGTTATGAAATTTTCCATAACACAATCTGGATAGTTAATTTATTTTAAAAATAATTTTGTAGTTAAAATAAAATAACTATAGAATTTTTGTAGCTAATTTCTAACTAATTTTTTTTAAAGTATATATTTATGTTGCAAATATGAAATATGTTAAATTATTTATGAGAAATAGTTTGAGCCAATGATATTATAAGTGGTGGCACTAAAGTGCACATGAAATGAGTTATATATTTATACGGCAACTACTTAGATCACTTGTATATCACAAAGTGGATTAAATCTATAGCTATAGTCAATGAGTGTTGGCTCACTTGGTTGAACCTTCTGTTCATGCTAGCCATAACTTGGATTCAAATCCAGAGTATGCTTATTGGTAGGCAATTTATAATCCCACCATAAATCCTCATTGAGATTGGTGGTTTACCTTGGTTTTGAACTAGGGATGGGCCTTCCCCTCACCTAAACTTTTACCTCACAAAAAAAAAAGATTTAGACCAAATAACAATGTACTACTTAGGAGGATACCCCAACCTTGTGATTAGAGATATGCTAAGAACTAGGTTCAATGGGAAGAGCAAATCAGAGAGTGATTTGTTATGGGATGCACCATATAAAGAGTTATACACTCTAATAGTCCATCCCTAGGGTGTAGGTGCATCTACCGACAATGTTTTTGGAGGAAAAGTTTTTAAACTCTTAATGAATTTGGTAGCTCATTTTGAGTGAAATGCTACAAATTGCAGAGACACCTTTGACATAATTCACCTACATGAGTGTGGAGTGAGGCTGCTATTATAAGAATATATGTTAAATTATCTAAAACACTCATGAAAACCAGGATTACACATAAGGCTATAATTAAAGTGCAGGCTTTGGGCTCAAAATTACACCTGAAATATTATGTGCTTGGTACAACATCTTGGAATCCCCTAAGTAGTATAGTTGAAGGAAAAATATCACTATTGCCTCTGGACCAAACTTGCATTATTGCTAAGTAGAGGTTAAAGGCAATGTTACCTCTATTATGCATAATGATTCCTCTATACTAGACATTATATGTTATTTTACATGTGTTTGTTTTTATAAAAATAAGTGGGGAATCATTGAAGTATTTTTATAAAAATAATGAATAAAAAGGAGAAAAAAAAAATGCTTGCTGAACTTGTTAATTAGCCAAACGACTATATGGTGCAAAAAGATTTAAAGGTTTGTAAATGTCCCATTTGTATTAAACCGATTTGACTTAAAAGCCAATAGATGGCCATCGACTATATGATCATTATGTGATATTTAACGAAGTTTAATGCACTAAAGGGCTTTTCAACTTTCCTCTATATACATGTTACATGCACTTGAAGAATAGGTGAAGAAAGATGTAATTGTATGTGAAAATAATATATCTATATTATAGTATGTTGTTTGTAATATTTGGGTAGCGAAAAGGTGTGGGTGAAGAGTGTCTGATTTCTCTCTTCAAGCAAAAGTAGGGAGATGAACAATATGATTGTTTGGCTATTGTATCGTGGGGGCAATGCGCCATGATCCATTGCACTTGGGTATTGTTGAAGTTCTTGTGGGGGCATGTATTGTCCAAAATAAAAAGTGAGATATCAATGCCTCAACTTAGTGCCATGCCTAATATCTAACTGGCATTTTATCTCTATATTTTTTGTGTGGTTTCTTCTTGTCTTGCAGGTTCTAGGAATTAAGGAATGATTAAGCTACAATTTGCTTACTATTTAATGACATATGTATTATTTGAGTTATGATTTGTATCTCTAAATCTCTCATTTTTGTACTAGCATGTGTGTTATTGAGAACCTTTTTTCTTATTAATTTTTACCCAAAGGAACAACAATTGCATTATCAAATATTGGTAAAACTATTATAAACTATTCTATAAGAGTTATCATCCAAGCCTATAGTAATGATAATTTGCTCATTGGTGTCTTTGTTTGAATAATAACTTTTACAAAATAGCTATTAACAATTTCAACAATATTTGATAACATAATTAGGTGTAGGGGATGTGTGCAAATAACATTAGTCTATTTTTTATGATAAGTTAAATATACTCTTAAAAATTTGATACACAAGTCAACATTAGATCATTTCTTTTTTGCGGTAAGGATATTATCATTTGATAACATTTTAAGCAATATTTGATAATATAATTAGGTGTAGGGAGAGGTGTAGAAATGATGTGTACAAATAACACTGCTGTACTTTTTTTTATGATAAATTAAATATAATCTTAAAAATTTGATACACAAGTCAACATTAGATCCTTTTTTTTTCCCATAAGGATATTATCAAGTCAATTGTTATGTAATTGAAACTAAGTTTCTACATTAATCTAATATATTTGGAAGGGAGTTGTTATGGTACCCTAATGGGTTTGGAACCCAGAAGAATTGTCAATTATTTATTGATTGTTGGTTTCACAATTTGAAAGTCTATTAAATATATATAGCAACTAATGACTACTTGACAACTCACTCTGAGTTCCGGTACCCAAGAAAAAAAGATAAGTACTGAATTAATCCTCTATTTGGAAGATTTAATTTTCCTAAAGTGTTGGTCCAAAAATCAAATCCGAATAATCAACATTAGATTGTTAAAATACATTTTAAAATTTTAAAATTACTTTTATTTATAAAATCTAAAGTGAATATATATCGCAAAGACAAAATAGCAACTATTTCTTAATTTGTATGCCAAGGTCACACGTTAATAAATTCTGTAAGTTATTGATTTAAGCTCCATAGATGTGGTCGTAAGCGCTCCTAAATACAAGAGAGATTATACATTCTTTGACAATATTACTCTTATTGACTCATCACTTTTTAAAATTAATTTAACAATTTATGTTTAACAATTTTACCATATGCTACAATATAACTGGTATAGGAATCATACTCTTAAAATATATTAGAATTATAAAATACCCTCAATTGTCTATTCACATTCTTACTAATTATTTTTAACTGTAATGTTTTAAATTATTATTAATTAAATGTGGATAAATAAATAGAAATATAATTAATTAAAATTTGAATTAATAAAAAAATTATTTAATTAAGAATAATTAATCAAGAGTAGAATAAACAATTAAAAGTGACAATAGTCCCAGAAACGTGGTACTACTCTATTTTTGTTTTTTTTTAAATGTGTAAATAAAAAAACTATGAACGTCTTTGGTTTGTATCTTTTCAAATTTTGTTTTCAATAAAAATAAAAAAGTAAGTTTGAAATTATGTTTGGTTGGATTTTATTGAAAATGTTTCTTGAAAACACTTCTTAAAATAGGACCAAATCTGAAAACAACAAATAATCATTTTGATCATTTCTCAATACAGAATGTTGAAAACATGTGGTAATTTTCTTAATTATAGTAAAAACTAAAACAACTAAAAATTCAAATCATCAATGAAACATTGAATTCACTTAATTATGGAAATACTTAATTCATCATTAATTAATGAAGAACTAAAGGCATTGTGATGAGTTTATGCTAATTCAAAGTAGTTTCAAGTAGTGTTGTTAAAATCTAATCGAACAGTGAACCAGTGAGATTTTCGGTTTAAATTCAACCTTTTAAATTGATTGATCGAACTGAATGACGTCATAAAAATAATTCATATACAAAAAATATAAAAATATTTAAGAAATATTGAGTTTTTTTTAAAAAAAATTAATAATTGGTTGGTTCAACATAATAAACTGGGTGATTTAATTAAATTTTGACTAGTTTTGATTAGTCTAAAATTGTCTGACTATAAATTTGAGTATAAGATTAAATCATAACCATCAAAACGTCAATGACACCAGTCCAATTATCCGGGCCAATCATATCCAATTCTGCGAACATTACTTTTAAGTAAACTTTCAAATGCTTCAAGTTAACTTTATATAAAGATATAAAGACCGAACTACGGGGCAATTTACAATATATCTGCTATGGGATGTTTGGGCCCAAGTCCTAGATAGTACTCAAGCTCCATGTACCAAACATTGGACTCGACGAGGAATGCTCAGTCAATCGGATTTGTCTAATATGCACCTGAAAGAAATTGGTGCATGGATGCTGCAGTTAATATGAATCATTGATTAAGAATACTAAAATAATGATAATAATCTAACGGTTGAAATTTGTTTAAATTTTGAGAGGAAACCGGTTCATCAGGTAAATTTTATTTTGCAAAAAAGTCCACAAACTTTATTATTTTATAAATTGTGGAATTTTTTTTTAGTCCACAAATAATATTTTATTTGATTACTTTTTGCCAAAAAAACCCTTAAACTTAAATTCTTTTTTATATATTGTCGGTGTCCATATGAATTTATTTTATTTTCTTATATATTTCGTCTTTCATTTATCAGATTTCTTATGTTCGGATATGATCTCGCTTGGGTGTTTGTGGGTGTTTATGGGTGTTCAGATCTCAGATCTGATCATTGCATCTCCTTGCTTTGGTCTTTTATCTCGGATCTCATTGCATTTCTCTTACATCTCCTTATTTGACTTCGTTGGTTGTTGAGAGGTTAGTTAATTTAGTGCTTCCTTTAGCATTTGATTATTGAAATGAAATTTCGTTATTTTATGTCATTTTTTTTTATTTTTAAAAAAATTCATGGTAGTTTGAGACTATCTTTGTAGTTTCTGTGTTTGAGCGTAACGAAACAAAGCATGAATTTTGTAAGAAAAACCTGGTGAGCATAGTTTGAATAATGAGACTTTATAATTATTTTCTGATGTTGTGGTCTTTGTATCATTGGATTATTCACATTAGAGGAAGATAAAGTTAGAGAGAGAGGCAAGTGCTTCCACAATATAGTATAGCTATATGGTGCCCTCCTTGAACAAATTCTGGTTTAGTTTCCAATATTTCAAAGTGTGATGATTGTATTGTTAAATTAAATAATAAGATTCATGGTGGTCAAAATAGTGTATGTAATTTAGTTTGTAAAAAAATAGGTAGGAAGTTATTTTTGTGTAATTCTATTTGTTTACATTTAAGTTAATATATTTGTATTTTGTACCTAGAAATATCTAATCATTATAGTGGTGGTCATTACAGTACTCACAATTTCTATCTGGGAATTAGAAACTTCTACATGCATGTGGATCAGGGGTTAGTTAATTTGGTGCTTCCTTTAGCATTTGATTATTGAAATGAAATTTTGTTATTTTTATGTCATTTTTTATATTTTTAAAAAAATCCATGGTAGTTTGAGACTGTTTTTGTAGTTTCTGTGTTTGAGTGTAACCAAACAAAGAATGAATTTTGTAAGAAAAACCTAGTGAGCATAGTTTGAATAATAAGATTTTATAATTATTTTCTGATATTGTGTCATTGGATTATTCACATTAGAGGAAGATAAAGTTAGAGAGAGGGCAAGTGCTTCCACAATATAGTATAGCTATATAGTGCCCTCCTTGAACAAATTCTGGTTTAGTTTCCAATATTTCAAAGTTTGATGATTGTATTGTTAAATTGAATAATAAGATTCATGGTGGTCAAAATAGTGTATGTAATTTAGTTTATAAAAAAATAGGTAAGAAGTTATTTTTGTGTAATTCTATTTGTTTACATTTAAGTTAATATGTTTGTATTTTGTACCTAGAAATGTCTAGTCATTACAGTGGTGCTCATTACAGTACTCACTTCTACATGCATGTGGATCCCATTAAGGTAAATAATTGCATTTATTAGTTAAAAATATATGAGAACAAATATTGACATGTGATTGATGAATAATTAAGATTTTGGTTGTTGTTTGTAGAATTTTGCACAACTCCATACCCCATTTTACAATACTTTCGAAGAAGAACTTGGAACATAAGTTTGGTTTCATGATCTTGTAGGAAATGAATTGAAAATAAATCTAGAAAATAGTAAACATCATACTTTTCTGAAGCATGGATGACATGACGTTGTGGATCTATATGACCTGTCGTTGTGGATCTATATGACCTGTATGAAGGAGGGTGGATAAATGCAAGTTATGTGGGTGACAACATTTTTAATATGAAGATTGAATATGCAAATATGACTGAAGTTGCATACCCCGTTCCACTTAAACAAATTAAAGTTGTTTGTATTGGTGATAGACTTCAGTTCCTACATATTGCCTTTACCATCACCTTGACCACAATTGTCTTAAAATCGCACTCAGAGGTAATCAATCAATCTCAATTTGAATGTATCATATTACAATAATTTGTTATTTTTAGTGTGATAAATATGTATATATTAATAGGAACTTTTTATACATGCAGTATTTACCAGTTATTTATAATGAACAAGCAATAATGAATTATAAAGAGGAATGTATATTGGTTTCAAGTGAAGGTGAGGAATATCCATGAAAGCTAAGGTGGAGTAAAAGGTGAAACAACGAAGTTTATCTATGTGGATTGAAGGATTTTAAGATAGTAAACAATTTTCAAATTAATGATCAACTTGAGTTCCAAGTTTATTGAAAGTTTTATTATACACTTTTTTTAACTGTTAATGGCAACTATAACTTGCTTGTTTGTATTTTCCTGATTTATTCAACTTTTATGTAAAAAGATCATGTATTTTGGGTATATCGTATAGATTGAGATAATATGGAAATGAATAATGGAGCACTAAGTCAAAATAAAGTGGTTTATCAAATTATTTGCCTTTAACCTTTTATAGTGTTAACCATTAAATATACACATTATTTATACTTAATTAAAAAATTTCCAATTTTATGTCGTTTTATGTAAACCATTGCTATGTGTTGTTGTATTATGGACTTGTTAAATTTGTTACGGATAGCTTGAACTATACTAACGGTGTTTTAGTAAAATATAATTTGGTAACAACATTTGTTTAGTTATTTATATTAAAAATTTTAGGGCATTTGAAGTTAATATTTTGTTACACAATTAAATTGATAAATGACACATGAATTTGATAAATGACAATAAAAAGAGATAAATTTATTTCTATCAATTTGATTTACAATTTATATACAAGTACAACAAAAAAAATAAAAAAGCATAAGCAATAAATTTTTAATTACACTTGTCAAGACGACTCTCCTCTCTTCTCCTATCCTCCTATCCTCAAGCAAACCTTGTCGTATCCTCTTTAGCAATTAGAAAAATGCCAGAAGTAAGCACTAAGGCCCTGAATATTTTCATTAAATTCAAAAATAGAAGCATAATTTGGGTAGGCCAAGTCAAGTATGCAAAATTCCTATATATGGGTACAATAATCACATACAAATTACCATAAAAAAAATTTAGACATAGATAATAGTGTTACAAATGAAACATGATAACACCATCGCTTGGAAAGTGGAATTCTTGAAGCTCTGGACAGTTTGGTCTTCTCATTTGATTCTTCCATCATTCTGAAATTGGATTAGTTCCATTATGTGTAATCTGTTGGTGTTCCTTTGTTAGTTTTGAATTCAAAGTGTACTGTTTGGATAAGTAAAATGAAAAGTCCTGCAAGCAAACAATTGCAATATTAAACTTGAAATATTAAATAAATCAAATCATGGGACAAAATGATAATTAATAAGTCAAACATGGATTATAGCAACCAATATTTCCTAAACTTTCTTTGAGTCAACAAAATGTAACTTTTCAAAGTTTTGTTTTTCCAATAGACCAGTCATGTTTCATTCCTTATCTTTTTGCAAAAATTTACAAATGTACATGTTACCACATCAATCTAAATAAGTGGGCCATTTTTCATATGTTATCAAGGATACATCTTTATACAACTTATTAAATATAATCATCAACTTATTCTGAACATTTAGACATGCGAAATAGCTTTTACCTCATAATCATAATGAACTTTATAATATATGTATTTCAGGCGGGGAGCCATATTCTCTATTGTTCTTTGATTCTTTCTATACTACTTTTCCAAGAGAAAGAGCTTGACTAACGAAATTCCAAAAAGAGTGTTCAACAAAATGGTGGGAAACTTGAATAAGAGAAAACAGAAACAATGAGAATGTATTTTAAACCAAAAGATTATGTAAACCTGCCAATGAAAGAAAAACATTCAATTTTAATCCAAAGAATTAAAAATTAGCAAAGTGATTAAAATTAAAACTAATTGGGATCTGCCACATGAATCCTTCAGATCGACTAGTAGATATCGAAACAAGATATAAAAGCACAAGGATCAGCATTAATAAAACAACAGCTAATGCATGATCAGAAATATATGAGGCAGACATAATGAAGTAAAAAGTAAATATGAATAATGAAGCTAATCTGTTGTGTATTAATGTCGACACCAGAGAGCCAATAGCCAAATCCAGGATGTGAATGGTACCAACCAACAACCATCTCAAGTCTGCAACACAAGTAAATAAGTAAACAGACTGTTTGAGGAAACAAAATGCAAACAAGAAAAAACAATGAAAAGAAAAGTACCCTCCAGTATGTTTGAGCATATCAAGCATATTGGTTTGGAAGACATGACCAACGGCTTCGACACTAATACCAGTACCACTAGGTGGCATGTCAAAGACATCAACAACACGGACAATATACACGTCCACAAATTCACCCAGCATCAAACCCATCACTTCCATGGGAACTGCAGCCCTTCCCGTAAAACACACACACACAAACCTAAATCTCAAATTAACAAAAAAAAAAACCTAAATTCAATTTACAAAGACAATCAAGAGCATTAGTGTTCATTTTCAAGTTCTGTCAATCATCTAGCAAACTGATCAATAAACCAGAATATAAAAGTAAGCAACACCCTTCTTCACAAAAAGCATAATCAAATGTATATCTACAATCCACAAACCAAAAACACAGCATCAGTGTTAAGTTCCCCATTTGTGTAGAAAGCTGCATAGGTTATATCATCCACATTGTAATCAAAATTTCAACCTCCACATCAGATAACAATATAATATTATCATAAACCTACAAGTGTCATACAGATCCTAGATAGAAGGATAACTACATAAGAAAACCGTTTTATATTCAACGAGGAGTTAAAGGTATTTAGCAGTAAAACTCATTGTGCTCAAGGTTGTAATTTGTAAATTCAGACCAATGGTACGTGAACACCACCAGGGCAGTTTTAAAAAAGTATTCATCTGGGCACTGATTAGAGTTTTAATCAAATTGAAAAGTAAAAGAAAATGAGAAAAACTTGTCTTATTATGAATTGTTCTACATGCAATAGATATTTACTATACCAAACCATAGAATTAATTGAAACAAGAAATAACAGCGCACCTTCACTAATAAATATGACTTTTGACTCATTTAGAGAATCCATTATTCAGATTTCAAATGAAGACTAGTCTTTGCTTAAGCATTATATGAATGAGATCACTATACAAAAATAATCATTTCATAATTCTCAATGGTTCCCACATCGTGAACTCCTGATAACCATAATTTCATATATATCCAAAATTCCAAATGAAATCAAGCACAGAAAAGGTAGGTAAGGCAATCAAGGATTAAAACAAACCCAAATACTAATGTAAAAACAAAGCGACAACTTGTAGAGGTTATAAGGCATATTAATGGCTCAAACCATACAAGCTTTAGATGGAGCTCAACCACAGAAAATTACTGATGAGAAAGCGAAAAGGAATCACCCTCTGTTTCCAAAGTTTAAACCCATAAACCTCAGCATAAGCCACTTATAAAATCTGACAATGTAAAACTAGCCATTTTGATCCATTATAAGGCAGATTATAAACCTCAGCATAAGCCACTTATAAAATCTGACAATGTAAAACTAGCCATTTTGATCCATTATAAGGCAGATTTTAAACCAGTTTTAGAATTTGAAATTCACATTACTTCAAGATCTCAAAAATTAAAGATAAAATGAAGAAGAAAAAAATAGAAATTAGAATTCAATTGACAAATTGAGACATTAGAATGCAGAATTTAACAAGACTTTGAAAGCAGCTATCAGCTATGTGAAAAAGAAAGCAGCAGATGTAAAGGGACCCTTCACTAGGAGTGGGCATAGTTTGGTTTGGTTTGAAAAATTGGACTGAACCACAATGAAGTGGAAATACAGTTCAGTTTGAATATAAAGTATAAGTCTAAACTGCATCCATTTTGCAAGAAAATAACTGAACCAAAAATATTGGTTACTATAGTTTGGTTTACCATGACTGAGGTCGAGGTGGAACCACCCAAGCATTCGGAGGCACAGGTACAACATGATTATAACTACAGCAGAGAAGTTGGAAAAGAATAAGAACACGAGCAGATTTAGTGCCATTGATTTAGATAATTTTAGATAAATAAAATAAGAAGTCCTCCAACAACAGTGACCATACATTTAAAAGCATTTTATTTTATGATAAAAAAAGCAAAACATAATTTAATGATATCGGGTGTTTGTAGTTAATAAGTTGCACCAGGTATGAACAAGTAAACAAGATATGACCTTCCTCTCTATAATGAGCAGCCAATATATCAGGTGGAATCCCTTGCATTCCATATATTTCAATATCGGTTGTCTCTCTGCCAGGTTTTGCATTGGGCACCCTGAAAATAAAAAGAAAGGAAAATATGAACAATAATTACATAAATAAATTTTAAAAAAAGTCTTTGTTTTTTAGGATAGGTTTTACTGACTTCTCTTCTATCATATTATTTACCTATAAGGCTAAATCCACTAAAAGTCTTAAATGGAAGATTTCATTCTGCTGAAGAGTTAAAAGGCCCATGACCTTTTAACCTCATACTCACTAGCATGAGTTGCTAATGTCTGAACTTTAAGAAAAAGTAACAATAAAAATTCAAAGTGAAATGCTAAAGCTAACAAGAAAACATGGTATTGTAACCAAACACAATTACCAGCATTTGCCCAGAGGAAGTTTCATTACTCCCATCAAACTCTGATATAACATCAAAAGCATGAAGCTTCTAGTCCAAAGTTTGTGTGACAACACTAGCCAAGCAAACATTACCATGAACCTGCAACAGACAAAGCTTGTCAAGAAAAACTGGAAAAGTAACTAATGAGTAGAAAAACCATATTTGGCTCATGATACTCACAAGTTTAAAATCAGAAAATCCAGGCCTACATATACTCCCACAGTTCAAGGATGCATAAAGTACAACCTTGTCAACCTTAATATCTTTTAAGACATCTAGTATTTGGGATAGAGAGTACTTGTCCAGCGATCTCCTAGACTTTCTCCAAAACATCACTCATATAGATAATACACAAAGAATCAGCACTATAAATGCACCAACACCTATCCCAATCAAAACCCACAGTGTCAAACCCAAAAAATCTAAACAAGAAAAAGGAAACTTGGAAAGCTTCGCCTATGATCCAAGCAAAGAAAAGATAAAGCCACATGTGAATTGTCCAAAAAGTGTCTTAGAAGGACAAAGCATTTACCTTTGTGTTGATCTACACTAGCCTCCTTGATCTTCTACCTTCAGCACCCAAAGAAGCAGAGGAGTTGTTAACGAGTGGGGATTGTAACCTCAAGTGGGTCCAAACTCAAGGTAAGAATGTAAGATGTTAAGAAAAATGGAAGGGAATGCCAGACAAAAATCTTATTTTTAAGAAAAAAAATGTAGAGAGGGAGAGAAGGAGGAGGAGGATAAAGGAATAAATTCAAACTTTTTTCTCTCCTGACTTGCTCTTCTATCTCAGTCTTGTTCACCATGTCACTTAAGTGACTTGCCAGCTTATTCTGGCAAACCAAATTAGGCACTTTATTCTGGATGAGAAGCAGCGTTCAATTCACCTAGTTAAAATATTTTATTATAGTAATAAAAAAATTAAAATAAAACAATGAACTGAATAATCTAATTAGAGCAACTTAAATGTGACCTTACCTGTGTTCTTATATTCAAGTCTTATAATGCATTATTCTCCCCTGCTAATGACTATCAATGTTCCTTCCCATGCCCATTTGTTGATATCCCATTCATCAGTTAGCCCTACAATGAACTTCAAAAATATAAATATTGGGTAATTACACACTTAGCAATAGCTAAAAGCTATCAACAATTAAAAATGAAATTGCTTCCAAAGAACATAGTTTCATAAATGAGTTGAAAGACACAAAACTCAACGAATTAAAAGTACAGCAGATTCGGCCTTCTTTATCAAGCTAGAGTACATTTCAAACTTTAACCTTATGCTAAATATGTATTAAACAAATGACAAGTGCAACAGGTAAGGAGTCATAATTTGCAGTTGATCATAAACCTGTAAGAAGCTGCATGTGAAAAAGTTATTATTTAGATAAGGGGAAGAAGCATATGATCTTGTGGTTTACCAAATCATATGGTGTGAGCACAAAAAAAAGCATTATTAGGATTTTTTTTACCCACTTACAAGATTGTAATGCTAATCCCATAGACATTCCAGCAATTTGCTGGTTATTGTTCACATAAGTTTGGAAAAACACAATCAGAAGTTGCAAATTAATACAAATATGCCATAGTAAAGCAACCAATGACATGACATTATCACGTCATAAAGAAGATTGCATTGCTATTACAACATGATGACAGACACATCAAAGTAAACATATTATTCAAATCCAGAGCAGCTAACAAACTGACTTTTTATTACATGGAGATTTCTTCTGTGATTGTTTAAATGGAGTTTGTATAGCAATTTATATTTTCACTTTAGCCAAGAGTAATTCTGCATACAACATTGGCTATATGAGATGATTTATAGGGTCTATAACCCAATTAATAGTAAGTCTGCTTACAAAAACAAAACATTATCTTATTCAATCTAAAGTGTTGTGATGCCAGAAGCTATAATTCACCTATAATGTTCAAATTACAAATCAAACAAACAACCAAAAGATGGGGAAGAAGCTCTGTTACCTCTCAATGGTGACTCATTATTTGGATAACTAGTCCCTTCAGACAAAAGAATATCATGTAAACACTTACTTGAAATCTCACTTATCAGATTTCGTTGTGGAAGACACAATTTTTTCTTTGACACTTCATCATTCGTGCAAAGCTAGTTGCTCATATGGTTAGCTCACGTTTGTACTTTGCAGCATGTCTAGATTCAATCCCACTTAATTTCCAAACTTGAGTCATGGTCAGTTTGAAAACTCAATTTAGTGCTGAAAATGAAAAGCTTCAGCAGCAACATTGATTTAGTGGTGTTTGTTTAATACATACTAAAATTGAAATTAAGTTAAAAAAAATAGTGCTGAACAAATTCACACGAGAGGTGACTAAATGTATTCGGCGGCATTTCTTTTCCTATTTTATTAAATTAAATGCTAATAGTTTCCTTTAATATAATTTCAGCACTTAAAATGAAAATAATTTGAAATGCTACAAATTCAGTGCTTAACATTTAATCAGTAAAAGATTTAGCTCTAAACTAAATTTTTAGTGCTCAATTTTTTAGTTTTATCAAACACAGCCTTAGTAATGATTATAATTTCAGGCAATCAGCAATATTTAATATCCAACTAATACCATTAATATATGCTTGCGTATTTTTGCCTTCCCAACTAAATTGCTTACAAGTTACAACCTACCCATCATCCCTCATTCTGTCTTCTCCTTACAAACTTAGCCATAAATTTTTATTTTATATAAGAAGAATATATTAGTAGAAAGAAATAAGGGAAAATACTTCTGGGGGAAGTATGAGAAATCCTCCTAAAAAGAAAAACAATAAAGAATAGCGACCCAAACTAGCTCAAAAATGCAGCAAAGCAGTCTAATCTCTTCAATTTTCATATCAGTAATAGAAATTCCCTTGAAATAGCTATGAGCAAAGCACAAACGAAAATCCAAAACCAAAATCCTATCTCATAAAAAAAGTAAAGGCAAAGAGACACCCTTAAAAATATGGGCATTCCTCTCAACCAAATACACCAGAGAACTGCATAAACCACACATTGCCATAAAATCGTAGCCGCTGTATTCCTGCCAAAACCTTTAAAGCATATCATGAGAAACTGCTCCAAGATGAAAGGAGTATGAACCTTTTCATCAGTAAAGTTTGTTGTCGCAAACTCCTTTTACATACTCAGTAATTTTCATATCACATTTGTTAGAGTTTCTTTAGAAGGTGATTCTCAAGAAGGTATCATACAAGTATTGTCATATTATATCAGCATTTTACCATCATAGATGTAACTGACCATGGCCATAAAAGTATTTCCACAAGATCTTAGAGTTGCATAATCCAACATTTTGATGAGCTTACATTATATTGGGGCCGATGAGTAATAAAATATATATGACATACAAATCAAATTAATTGGTAAATAAACAAGCTTACTTCCTTAAAGCAGCATATGCCTCAGCCTTTTCGAGGGGATATCCAGACGATTAGAAAGCAATCAAACAATCACATATTGGCCACTAGAAATAACAAAATATTTAAACTTAGTATTTAAACAATGTGACTCTAAACACCGACAAGGTTTACAGCAATAAAATTGTTCAGCTATAACTTACATGTTCCAAGTTCCATTATAAGTTGGAGATCAAGTATATAATCTTTTCAGAACACACCAGTTGGGAATTTAATGGATGAAGGTATTGCTTACTAAATTACGATCCAACGGTTAAAAGAAGGTACCCATAATGTTTTCTAAAAAAAATTGGCAAAGGAAGCTTTGGATCTGTCTACTATGGGATTATGTTAATTTGATTAACCATTCTTTTGGTTTATTTATTCTGAATTAACAATGTTAACGGTTTACAACAAATTTCTACTACACAAATAAGGAGGATGACATAGAGGGTACCAGGATCTGCACGTTGTTTGGCTTGTCGTTGGCTTTCGATGCCGCTGCAGGCGCGGTGGCCTATTTCTCCTCCAGTGGCTTCGCGCTGGATATCTATGGTGGTGGTTCGACGGACCACGCTATTTCTCCACGGCATTGGCTCCGGTGCTGGTTCGACGGCAATGGTTGTTCCGCTCTTTCTCCTCGGTTGGTAAGAGTTCGCTGGCTCTGGTTTACAGAGCGACGACAACAGTGCGACGGCAATGGTTGGTGGTTTGAGGAGATGGACCCTTTACGCTACTGAGTCCCAATAAGGGTCTACAAATAAAATTTGTAAGGAGCCCTTTACGGGACTCTCAGTCCCAATATGGGTCTGTAAATAATTCTAATAAATTTAAATTTATTTGAATGTCCTTTTAATAAATTTAAATATATTTAAATTTTTTAGCTAGTCATTTAGGAAAATTTAAATAAATTTAAATTCTTTTCTTAATCCTTTGCGGGACTGACAGTCCCGTAAAGGGTCTTTAAATAAATTTAAATTTTATTTTTTAGTCTTTTAGATCTTTAAATAAATTTTAATAAATTTAATTTTTTTTCTAGTCCTTTACGGGATTATCAGTCCCGTAAAGGTTTCTAAATAAATTTAAATTTTTAACGTGATTGTTAGTCTCATTTCTAAATAAATTAAAAAAAATTTCTCAGTGTGGTCTCTAAATAAATTTAAATTTTTTAGCTAATCATTTAGGAAAATTTAAATAAATTTGAATTCTTTTCTTAATCTTTTGCGGGACTCACGGTTCCGGAAAGGGTCTTTAAATAAATTTAAATTTTATGTTTTAGTCTT
Source organism: Styphnolobium japonicum (assembly GCA_023212625.1). Classification (NCBI taxonomy): domain Eukaryota; kingdom Viridiplantae; phylum Streptophyta; class Magnoliopsida; order Fabales; family Fabaceae; genus Styphnolobium; species Styphnolobium japonicum. Next base: position 15,494,289 of record JALBWW010000013.1, read on the forward strand.
TTACGGACTGATTGTCCCGTAAAAGATTTTTAAATAAATTTTAATAAATTTAATATTTTTTTTTCTAGTGCTTTACGAGACTATCAGTCCCGTAAAAGTTTCTAAATAAATTTAAATTGTTAACATGATTGTTAGTCTCATTTCGAAATAAATTTAAAAAAAATTTCTCAGTGTGGTCTCTAAATAAATTTAAATTTTTTAGCTGGGCTTTTACGGGACTACTCTAAATAAATAAATACCTCAAAATAAATTTTGTACAAAAAATAATTTATTTAAAATTCCACAAAAGTCAAAATTACAATATAAAAAATTTGAAAAAAAAACCCATACATTAAAAAAATAAGTAAAAAATGTAAATTATAGTTACTAAAATATAAATATTATTTAAAATTTTGTGACAGACAACCTAAAATTAAATGGAAAGATTATTTAAAAGTAGTTGAAAAAACCAGGACATTAAAGATTGGAATAATAAAATTATGAAAATATTATAAACTTATAAATGATTACAAAATTGAAGTCAAAATTTTGTCAAGGTAAAATGACATTGCCTAAATTAAAAATATATATATCAAGCTGGCAACTAAATATATATAAACAAATAAGAACTTTGTGATTTGTTACTTATATACGAAGAAAAAATTTTATTTCATGAATAATAATAAAAAAAAGGTACATGACATCAAAACAAATTTAACAAATTGACAAAAAAAATTCAATAAAAGACCAAAAGTAAATATAAAAAAATCATGTAATGTCAGTCATGATTAAAAATAAAATGTGTTCGTATATACAATAGTGGAATATAACTACATAGAATAAAATCATAAATGAAATGTATTAAGTTAATTATATTAAAATTATTTAACTTCCTTTCTATACAAATGTTAACATAAAATTTGAAAATTCTTGATTTTAGTATTTAAAAATAAAGTACAATATGTGAGAAAAAATTGTATACATAGATTATAAAAATTGTATGTGCCATCACAAACCAAATATCTTGGGGGAAAATATAGGAAAAATTCTACTATCAAAAAACAATTTTTAAAAGCTTTATGACAAATGTAACAAATCATATATTATAAAATAGGATCATTTCATAATAAAATTTAAAATGTATTAAATTAAAAGTAACACATTATATCAAACTCATTTGACTTTCACAATATTTAAAATTTAACATAAATTATGGAAGATTCTCCTGAAAGATTATATAGCTAAAACATAAACCAAGGACTTAGCAAACACTTTATTAATTGTACAAGTGCATTCACTAACATTGAAATTATGTGAGTATCATTCCAACATACAATATTCGTTAAAAAAAATATGAATCTAGTTTCAATGTAGGCCAAAAGTTATATGGTATAGAATTACCTATTGACCGAGCAATCCCACCCAATGTATGATCTACAATAATATTTAGTAATCCTTACTTCATGTATATGTATAATAGTATCTTGTTTTGTTTCTAGTTCTTGATATTTATAGATCTAATTGTCACATTAGTTAGTTTTCAAGTAAATTAATATTTGTTATTTAGTGTTATGTGAATTAGATTAAGAGCCACCTTTACCTCCACATCGTCTGTATCTATGAGCTAATTTTTTTAATTAAATGTTTCCCCACTTCAAGAATCGCAGCCAATGCAGAACATGTGATTAACATGAATCCCACAACTGAATTAGCATGACAAAATGAATCAATTTAAAGACTGAAAAAATTGATGAAGGCTAAGGAAAGGGAAATATCAATACCTTTTATTTTTTCTTTCTATTGTGCTGTAGATTTTGAAATAAGCATCACTGATCAATCAATTTGAGACACTTATGTTAGCTTTGTATTAGGCATTATTAGATGTTTATTGTGCCCAATATTAGTACTTTAGATGAGTTTAATGTTGTTGGGCTTCATTGGGCTTTAATGCAAATATTGAATAATTTTCGGATTTTGATGCATTTTGACCTTTCTTCCTTGGTTAGGTCATAACTTGGGACTCGGTGATCCAATTGAGGTGATCTTGGTGTCTTTGGAAAGCTAAGACAATGCTCTACAAGTTTCATGAAGAACTCAAGAGCTGGATCGGAATGCTAAGGGTCCAAAATTTCCCTGCAATGCAGAGTGGGTTTGCTGTCACGGAACCATCTGGGCAGTATGCACATATTGGACTATATAGTGGGTTATAGGCCTCCTCTTGGGCTGAAACTTGGTCACTTGAAAGATAAGACCCATATCTCCAACTTCAATGAAGACCATTTTGTCAATAGATGTCGTTTTAGGCATGCTTCAGAAGCTACAAGTTGGTCTGAATTTGGAAACACGTTCTTCCAACCTAACTTGAGGTAGGTGAAGTGTTTTTGGCATTTCTGGAGTTCTAAAAGTCGAAATGACATGATTCAAATTGGAGATTTTCAAGGAGACAACTGGCTACAACTTTGATGAAGACATCCAAGCCAAAATACACCGTCTAGGTGATGAATTTGAAGCCAGAAGTCGGATAAGAGTTGTTGACTAAAAGCCACCAACCATACACCAACCCACCTACCATGCACCAACCCACCAACCATGCATCAAGCTTCCATTTTTGACAAATTTCAGATTCTTTTAGCTTGTATTCAGATTATGTACATGTACAAATTGGCTTCTAGGATTAGTATAAATAGACCCAACCTCTTTGTATTAGAGGCATTCAATTTAGAAGTAAGTTTCAAGAAAGTTTAAGTATTTGTGAGAGTTTTCTTTCTCTTCTTCTTCATTCTCTTTGCAATTTCGTTTTTGTTCTTTAAATTCTGAGTTCTTCCTTCCCATCCATGGAAGGCTAGGCTCTCATAATCAATCCAAGGGATTAGCCATCTTGTTGTTTAATTTGGAGATCTTGTTTTGCTTGTTCATATTGCTTAATTGTTATTCAAGTTTCTCTTCTTCCTCTTTTGATTCTTATCTAGATTAAATTGCTTAATTTGATTTAGATGTTGATGTGGTAGTAGCTTTATTATCATGTATTCAAAGAGGATCACAAAGATTAAACAATATATTAAAGCTTTTTGATAGATTGTTTAACTTGGTTAAATTCTAGATCTTAAGTTAATCTATGTTGGATGGTGCTTACTTTATCTAACCTTGGTTAATCAAATCCTAGATGCTTATCTAGTAGAGAATTCTTGGATCATGTTAAGGCTTCTTGATGTGATCTAAGGCCAAGAACTTGGTTAGCAATTAAGTGAATTCCTTGTGATCAATGATGAGTTAAACTCAAGATTGGTAAATTTCCTTGGATTGGTTGTTTCTTTAGATTTGTTTACAACTTTGAATCTCCTACTTTTATTAATCTTGTTAATCAACAACAAAACCCCCTTTTTTTAATTATCTTGATCTAATTAAATCTTTGTTTTTGGATCCTTGAGAGACGATTCGGTTCATTCTCTATACTACAAATTAGTTTGTGAACCGGTTATTTTATTTGATAGGTCTCGACAACCTCTTGTCAAATTTGGCGCCGTTGCCGGGGATCCAAGACAACTATTTGATCATTTCAAGATCCCATCTAACTCTAACAAATGTGTTTGTTTTGTTTTTGAAGCTTTTTCAAGTGGGATTCGCAGAATTTGGATAAAGGGCGTTGTGTCAAGAATTTTGGTTCGGGCATCTCAGATTGATCTGAATTTTGGTACACAAATGGAAAATATTATTCTGAGAAAGGCTCACTGTATACAGTGAGGTCACCCTTATTTTTGCCAAATTCCATCGTTTAGACCACTTTTTCAATTTTTAAGATTTTTATTATTTTGTTGGATAGCATTTTTGTGTAGATTTTATCCTGTGGTAGTTCCATAATTTTTAAAATTCATTTGATACTGTTTTTATTTTTGTTTAATTTTTTGGAGTATTTGTTTTTGGAATTTTTAGTGTTTTAGTTGTTATTGCTTTTCTAATACCTTCTTATGAACTCGCATCTTTGTATGACTAGATCTCGATCCTGGTACCTTGCATTCATTTGATCCTCGAAATTGATAGAACATTTCATACACTTCATAGAATTCATAGGACTCGGTAGTAGCATTCATAGAGCTAATAGAATTACTTCGGAATTGGGCTTGAACTTGACATTGCACCTAATCTTGTTGACTCTTTTAATCCTGTTGAGTCCGGCATTCATTAGTACTTACGTATGCGATCTCGAGTACTGTTGATTTTACTATGGCTGACTATAATAATAGGACTCTTAAGGAATTGGCTGCACCTGATGTGAATTATCAACCTTTGTGCATTCAATATCCTCGAACTTAATGTTGATTTTGAGTTGAAATGCGGATTGATACACTTGTCGCCCAAGTTTCATGGTCTTGCGGTGAAGATCCACATAAGCATTTGAAGGAGTTCCATGTTGTCCGCTCCACCATGAAACCTCATGGAATAGTGAAGATCACATCAAGCTAAGGGCCTTTCCTTTCTCTTTGGATGGTCTTTGCTAAGGATTGGTTGTATTACTTACAACCTGCCGCCATCACTTCTTGGAATGACATGAAAAGATTATTTCGGAGAAGTTCTTTCCCGCATCAAGAAGCTGCTGCAATAAGGAAAGATATTTGTGGCATAAGGCAAATCGCTGGTGAAACTCTCCATGAGTACCGGGAGAGATTCAAGAAATTGTGCTCAAGCCGCCCACACCATCAAATTAGTGATCAAGCCGATCCAATACTTCTATGAAGGATTGATGCCAATGGAAAGGAGTATGATTGATCTTGCAAGTGGTGGAGCATTGGTAGATAAAACTCAAATTCTTTGCCAGAAACTTAATTGCAAACATGGCGGCAAATTCTCAGAATTTGGTACTCGAATGGGTGCCGCAACTAATAGTCAATGAAGTTAATACCTCTTCACATGCCGATCAACAAAGGGTGGAACATAGATTGGATGAGCTCACTTCTTTGGTTAGACAAATGGCAATAGGACAACACGAACCACGTGTGCAAACCCCGCAAGAGTTTGTAGCATATGTTCTAGTTCCTCTCATCCTACTGATTCATGCCCCACATTGCAAGATGATTCTGAAGTTTCAAGACCAACTGCGGGTCAGCACTGTATATTTCCTGGGAAGCCACAATTCCATCAAGAAGAACAAATGTAAATATGATCCATTCTCCAACACTTACAACCCCGGGTGGAGGGACCATCCCAACTGAGATATGGGAATGCATCAAATCGCCACCACAAAACCAAAGATAGACCACCATTCCAAAGAGAAGCAAGGACAAATCAGTTTCGACCACATGTGGACCAAGTAGACCACCATTCCAAAGAAGAAGGTCCTCGTAGCCACAAAATCGAGCCCTCATTGGAGGATTTGGTGAAACAATTGGCCACCAATAACATCCGGTTTCAACAGAGAACTGAAACCACCATTCGTAACTTGGAGACTCAAATTGGTCAACTTGCCACATCAATTCATGAATTAAAGTCACAAGGTTACGGCCAATTACCCTCTCAAACCACTCCAAATCCTAGAGGCAATGTTAGTGCTATAGCTTTATGCACGATGGTAAGCAAATCAATGGACCAAAGGCAAGAGATACTTCCAGATTCTACCCTTGGCCCAGAGAAACAAGATTCTACAAAGAACTTCAAGTTACGCAACTAATTCGTATGTCAGTAGCAGATTCAAAGAAGAAATGATCCTACAAATGTACCCAAGCGAAAATTGGATCAAAACAAAGCTGATTTAAAATTCAAGACAATGAGAAAAGTGAGCATCCAAAAAGTCAGGTTCCAACATTCCTCTTCCTTTTCCCAACCGAATGATACAAATGAGGCATATGGTTGAAACAGACTTGGATAAGGAAATTATGGAGACTTTTCGTAAAGTTGAGGTGAATATACCTCTCTTGGAGGCAATTAAACAAATCCCCAAGTATGCCAAGTTCTTGAAAGAGATGTGCACCCATAAGAGGAAGCTAAAGGGCACTCGAAAGTGAGTATGGGGAGAAATGTCTCGCTTTGATTCAGCCCAACTCGCCTCCCAAATGCAAGGATCCCTGACTTTTACCATCCCTTGCACCATAGGGCACCAACAGTTCACTCATGCCTTGCTAGACTTAGGAGCCTCCATCAATGTAATGCCAAAGTCGGTTTACACTTCCTTGCATATGGGAGAGCTAAAGCCTACCGCATTGTCATTCAGATTAGCAAACCTGAGCACCGCACAACCCGCAGGAGTGTTGGAGGACGCTCGTTCGGGTACATAATTTAATATTCCCACCGATTTTTATGTGTTGAATATGGAAGATGAATCGCCTCTTCCCCACCCCCATTGATCTTAGGTAGGCCATTTTTGAAAACTTGCTAAAACTAAGATTGATGTGCATGTCGGTACCCTTTCCATGGAATTTGGTGATGATATCATTCGCTTTAACATTTTTGATGCCATGAAATACCCTTTAGAGGATCATTCTGTTTTTCATTTTGATGTCATTGATTTACTGGTTGATGATATGCATGCTGATATGTTGGCAGAGTTTCCTGAAATTGTAGGATACACTGATAGCATAGCTTGTGATACTTGTTCTACCTGCTTCGGACTTTTTGGTTGTAAACCCACTACAATGTGTGCAGCCTGTGCTGAGATTTCTACATACTTATCATGTGCTGTTGTTAATTCTGCTGACATTGATGATTCTGTTTCTGTTATTAATGGCAATGATGCTGTTATTAATGATGTTGTCATTCATCCTGCTGCTAAGTGTGATTCTTTTGATTCCATAGGATATGATGATGTTGTTTTGCAAGATTGTGCACAGCTTGCAGTGTGCAAGCAATCACGAGAATTTAGCAGATTTAGTTTCGGTTCCAAAACTAGTACCGTCCACCCTCCATTGAACTTAAGCCCTTGCCCGAGCATTTGAAGTATGCATTCTTGGAAGAGGATGAGAAGCTCCGGTGATAATGGCCAAACACCTCCAACACGAGCAAGAAACCAGATTATTGGAAGTCTTGAAGCAACACAAAAGGGCAATTGGTTGGACACTTGCGGACATTCCTGGTATTAACCCCTCCACATGCATGCACAGGATATTACTTGAGGAGGAAACTAAACCAAGTGAGACAACCCCGAGGAGATCGAATCCTCTCATTCTAGATGTGGTGAAAAAAAGTGACCAAGCTATCGCAGTGGCATTATCTATCCCATCTCTGACAAAGAAGTGGGTGAGCCCGGTGCAAGTAGTTCCAAAGAAATGGGTGATGTTGTGGCCAACCGTAAGAATGAGCTCATTCCAACCCGAGTGCAGAATAGCCGGAGAGTCCGCATTGACTACAGACGCCTCAACCAAGCCACTCGGAAAGATCATTACCCCCTTCCGCTCATTGATCGATCTTTGGAGCAGTTTGGGTCGGTAAGTCCCATTATCGCTTTTAGATGGCTATATCGATACTTCCAAATCCACATTGCACCGGAGGATCGGGAGAAGACCACATTTACTTGTCCCTTCGGCACCTTTGCTTACAGACGGATGCCCTTCGGCCTCTGCAATGCCCCCTGGTACCTTCCAATGGTGCATGGTGAGCATATTTTCCGATTTCTTAGAGGAGTGCATGGAGGTATTTATGGATGACTTTACCTGCCTATGGTTCTTCTTTTGATTCATGTTTAGCCACCTATCTAGAGTACCGCAAAGATGCATTGAGACTAACCTTGTGCTAAATTTTGAGAAATGCCATTTTATGGTAGAACAGGTATAGTTTTAGGCCATGTAGTATCCAAGAAGGGCATTGAGGTAGATCCTGCCAAGATTGATGTAATTACTTGTCTATCTTACCCCACATGCGTGCGGGAAGTGCGTTCTTTTCTTGGTCATGCAGGTTTCTACAGGCGCTTCATTGCCGACTTCAGCAAGATTGCTCTTCCACTTTCCCAGTTACTGCAGAAAGATGTGGAGTTCAATTTTGATGACAAGTGCAAGGCAGCTTTCAACCACTTGAAGCAGGCCTTGACTAGTACCCCTATCATCCAGCCACCTGACTGGACATTGCCATTTGAGTTAATGTGTGATGCTTCTAACTATGCAGTAGGAGCAGTCTTGGCACAGAGAGTGGGGAAAGCTTCTCATGTGATATACTATGCTTCCATAACTCTAGATGCTGCTCAGGCCAACTATACCACAACCGAAAAAGAACTTTTAGCCATTGTTTTTGCTTTGGATAAGTTTAGATCATATTTGCTTGGTTCTAAGGTTGTTGTGTTTACTGATCATGCAGCTCTGAAGTTCCTTTTGAAGAAGCCAGATGCAAAGCCCCGACTAATAAGATGGATGCTATTGCTCCAAGAGTTTCACATAGAGATCCGTGACAAGAGTGGAGCAGAGAACCTAGTGGCGCATCATTTGAGCCGCATTGAAAGGGATTCGCATCCCTTCCCCGCAGGACTCCTTCCCGGATGAGCAAATTATGCACCGCAAGGTAAGAACACCTTCCCTTGGTTTGTTGATATGGTGAATTTCTTGGTTGCTACAGCTTTTTCCCTCACATTTCACTCGTGCACAAATTTATAAACTTAAGAGTGAATCAAAATATTATGTGTGGGATGATCCATATCTGTGGCGATTTTGTAGTGACCAAATTATTAGGCGATGTGTGCCTAATCAAGAGTTTCATTCTCGTTTCTTAGCTTTTGTCATGCATTTGCATGTGGTGGACATTTTGGGCCTCAACGCATACCTAGGAAAGTTTTAGACTACTGGTTTATATTGGCCTACCTTGTTTCATGATGCATATTTGTTACGTAAGTCTTGTGAACAGTGTCGAGAACAGGAACATTTCTCGCAGGAATGAGATGCCCCAAGAACCTCTCGTATTGTGAAATCTTTGACGTATGGGGTATTGATTTCATGGGACCTTTTCTGTTTCCTTTGGTTATGTTTACATTTTGCTAGTCTGTTGATTATGTATCAAAATGGGTGGAGGCTAAAGCCACTCGACCGATGATTCCAAAGTTGTTGTGGATTTTGTTAGATCACGCATTTTCTGCAGTTTGGAATCCCGAGAGCTATCATCGATGATCAAGGCACTCATTTCTCAGAACCGGAGCATGGAGGGATTGATGAGAAAATATGGCGTGTTGCATAAAGTTTCTACACCTTACCATCCCTGCACTAATGGTCAAGCCGAGGTCTCCAATAGAGAGATCAAGCGCATACTTGAAAAAACAAATTCAACCTAATCGGAAGGATTGGAGCATGAGGCTTGAGGATGCTCTTTGGGCTTACCGGACCGCTTACAAAACTCCAATCGGGATGTCTCCATATCGGATAGTCTATGGTAAGGCATGCCACTTACCAAGTAGAAATTGAGCACAAAGCATATTGGGTATGTGAAGCAATGCAACATGAATTTGGCCTGAGGCGGCATAGAGCGGAAGTTGCGATTCAGGAATTGGAAGAGATCCGCCTAGATGCCTATGAGAGCTCCCGACTCTACAAAGAAAAACCAAAGCCTTCCATGATAAGTTTATTCTTCGGAAGGAGTTTTCAGTTGGGCAAAAAGTTCTCTTGTTTAATTCTCGCCTTAAGTTGATGCCTGGTAAATTAAGGTCTAGGTGGGACGGTCCGTTTGTTGTCACTAACATTTTTCCTCATGGTGCAGTGGAAATTAAGAGTGAAGCCACCAACAAAGTGTTCAAAGTTAATGGTCACCGCCTCAAAAATTTTTATGAAGGAGCTCAAGAGAACCTCGTGGAGGAAGTTCAACTGCAGATGCCCTCTACCATGATTGATGACTACTGTGTTGAAAAAAAAAAAAAAAAAGACAAAGAAAAAAAAAAAAAAAAAAGTAGAAAAGAAAAAGCCACGATTAATGTCAAATTGCCAGAGATTGAATCATTATTGGGGAGGACCCATCGCTCGTGCAAAATCTTCAATCACGCTGGCTAAGGACATTAAAAGTAGCGCTTCTTGGGAGGCAACCCAAGTTTTCTAACTCTTTCATTTTTCAAACTTTGACTTATTTGCATTCACAGGAATCAAGACAGAAAATCGGTGCCAAGCAAGAAAATCTATCAGAGTTTGATTTTTCTGTCTTAATTTTGTTTGTTTTTCTTTGACAGATGATTTTTCACCGGTTAAATGGCGGATAACGGTACTCCGTGAAAATCTTTTTCGGTCCTTTCAGTTACCCACAAACACTGAAATCTGTATATAATTTTACTCAAAAAAAAAAAAAAAAAATTTCTCTCTTTCTTCTTTCTTTCGAAATGGATAATCAGCTTGTCAACCTCCGCAAGCAATTCCCTTCTCTCCCTCAAAATGCTTTAACTAACATTTATTGTGCAAGGTTTGAGAGGTTAAGGATGCTTATGCACAAAGGCATCCCTGCGGATATACGCTGGTTAATCGAAGCAAAGGTCCGACTCAGAGGTGAATTTTCTGACGCTCTTGTTTCATATATGCCAGGGCTAGGCAAAAGTTCATATGCAAAGAAGAGAAGAGCAAAAAGGTTACTGTCCGCTATAAATGTGCAAGATGGACTCAGTAACACAAAATGCAAATCAATTGGAATGACGTCTATAAACCGAGATGATAAAATTAACTTCATAAATGATGGCATGAGTAAGGAGTCTTTAGATAACATTCTATTGACTCTTGAGACGCATCCTAGTGGAGATGTGCAGAGAGTACTTCTCGATTTATGGCCAATATTCCAAGATGAACATGAACGTTATAGTCTCGGGAATCTGACTCAAAAAGACCCTGTTTGCCAATTTTTAAGAAAATTGGATGGGAAGCCGACCATCGGCCCATAGAGAGCTTCAAGACGTTACTGGACGTAAAACCAGAGGAAAATGTGAGCCACAATCACACCTCCTGTAAGTATTTTTTTTATTTTTTATTTTATTTTTTTTCCTGTTTATTAAAAAAAATCAAAAAAATCAAAAATTCAAAAAAAAAAATTCAAAAAAAAAAAAAAAATAGCCGTATTTTTTTGAAATATGCGTTGCATATTTTCAAACTTCTTCTGACACATATAGATTAGTCTTTTATCATTGTCATATAGCTATTATCATTGTTGTGCTTATTTTCAAACTTACCTGACACACAGATCTACCCCTCCTTTATAGGTATAATTATTACCTTTGAGTTTTGATGCCTTTAAATAATGCACTTTGCTCTCTTCAGATCATTGATAAGGTGAGAGTACGAAAAAAAAACAAAGAGAAAAAAATGGAAGTCACTTCAGTTCGTCGGATCAAGAGTGTTTGTGTCTTTTGTGGATCTAATCCTGGGAAAGATAAAGAGTTTGTAAATATTGCACACCATCTTGGTCGAGTGCTAGCTGAGAGAGAAATCCGTTTAGTTTATGGAGGAGGTAGTCTTGGGTTAATGGGTTGTGTAGCAACTGCTGCACATTTAGGAGGTGGCAAAGTCCTTGGTGTCATTCCCAGTCCTTTATCGACCAAAGAAGCCCATTGGAAAAACATTAGGGGATGAAGTAATAGTATTTTGCATGCACCAACGCATGAACATTATGATCGCCAATGCCGATGCCTTTATTGCCCTACACGGTGGTTTTGAAACTTTGGAAGAACTCTTTCAAATTACATCCTCGTCACAAAGCAGAACTTTCACCAAAAACCCATAGGTATATTAAATGTTAATGGTTTTTATGACAGCTTTGTTTTGTTTTCTTGATCATCTTTGTAGAAAAAGGTTCATCTCACAAGCGACACGTCAAAGTCTTGTAATCGCTACAACTCCCGAACAATTGCTCGATCAACTCAATGCATTTGTACCACAACGTGATCCAGAATGGCTCCACGGAATTGGGAACAAGGCGAAGAAGAAAAAGCAAAAACTTGATTTGACTTTGTCTTTGTGAATTTTTGTTTTCTCTTATGGTTTTAGTTTTTGTATTTTTCTTATTTCAGGCCCGATTTGCGGTTTTAAGTAAGACCTTCTACACTCTACCTATCTTTATTTTGACATTGGGGACAATGTCTTTAATTAGTTGGGGGGAGGGATAGTTGACATTACCATGTACATAGTTTAGTTAAAAAAAAAAAACTAATCTTTATTGTTACTAACTTTTTAGATGTATGATGGCGAGTAAGGAGTAGTTTTGCTCTTGAGACGCATCTTAACTTGCATTTCATAATAGGTCTTAAATCATCTTTGTTCTTGTATATATATTAAAAAAATAAAAATAAAAAAATAAAAACACACACACACACAATTTTGATCTTTTCAATTAATTTTGATACAAGCATGTGTGGAATCTGAGCTTAATTGATGATAAAAGTATGCAAAACAGTTTATAGTTGAATCATTTTCATGATATACATGTGTATATGATTGTGGATATTAGGAAGAAGGCATGGTTGAATTGAGTGAATGTTCCATACCTTTGTGAGTTTTGGGCTTTTCCAAGTTTGATACTTACACTTGGTTATTTTCTTTCATGAGTGATGTCAATTATGAATTTATTTTCTAGAACTTGCATTGAATCGATTTGAGATTACATTGGTCTGTATGTTGCATGAAAATGACAGAGGCATTTTTTTCTTGACTTAGCCGCTTTGGCCAAATAAACTTACCTTGCATTTATCCAATTATTAACTCCCTCTAAACCTATTTGCCTATTCTTTGTTCTTAGCTCATTACAAGCTTTGAGTGAAAAACCATGTTTTACCTTACCTTAGGGAATGGGAGAGCATTGATTTTCTTATTGGAGGAGTTCTTTTGCTTGCAATGATTTAAGTGTGGGGGAATTGGTGTGCTGATACGAAATGCTTGGTACAAAAAAAAAAGAAAAAAAAAAAAAAAGGAATAGAAAAAGGAAGGAATGTGTGAAGAGAATGAGCATTTTATGGTTTTGGGTAAAAAAAAAAAAAAATTATTCTTTCTACTTGAATTACTCCTCAATGCTCTTTTATTCTCTTTGGTTTTAACTCGCTATTATCTATATTGTTCCCTTCCTTCACCTTATAAGTTCCATTACAACCTTTTTGAAAGACCTCTTGATTTTTGCAATTTATTTGATCTAAGTAGTGGAGAATTGATGTATATGCAAGCCTATGGTAAAATACTTTCATAATTTGACTGAGTTGAGCGTAAACAATTAACCTAAACACCTTGTGTGATTTGAGTGACACTTGTGAAGAATTTTACTCAATCTGAACATGCCTATTTCTGATTAAAGCATGATTATGCTATACTTTATTCTCAATTGATTTGATTCAACTATTCTTTGTTAAAGCATACTTTACTTATTAATTATGGTTTATATTTGATACAATGCTTGTATTTAAAAATTAGTTGAATTGATTAAATAAAATATTACATGTTTGTGGGTATCATCCTGGTAAACCCTCACGAGACTACAACTCGTCCACTAGGGACACCTAGGGGTTTAAAGGCTTGTGGCACATGCTAAGTGCCATCGTGTTTTCCTACGGAAGTGGATTAGATTAGGTACAATCAGTTTTTATGTTTTTAGTTTAATAATATGATGTTTCTTGTATTTCTTTAGTTTCGTTGTTATGTGTTTTGCCCAGAGTACAAAAGCTTAAGTGTGGGGAATTTGATCAATCAATTTGAGACACTTATGTTAGCTTTGTATTAGGCATTATTAGATGTTTATTGTGCCCAATATTAGTACTTTAGATGAGTTTAATGTTGTTGGGCTTCATTGGGCTTTAATGCAAATATTGAATAATTTTCGGATTTTGATGCATTTTGACCTTTCTTCCTTGGTTAGGTCATAACTTGGGACTCGGTGATCCAATTGAGGTGATCTTGGTGTCTTTGGAAAGCTAAGACAATGCTCTACAAGTTTCATGAAGAACTCAAGAGCTGGATCGGAATGCTAAGGGTCCAAAATTTCCCTGCAATGCAGAGTGGGTTTGCTGTCACGGAACCATCTGGGCAGTATGCACATATTGGACTATATAGTGGGTTATAGGCCTCCTCTTGGGCTGAAACTTGGTCACTTGAAAGATAAGACCCATATCTCCAACTTCAATGAAGACCATTTTGTCAATAGATGTCGTTTTAGGCATGCTTCAGAAGCTACAAGTTGGTCTGAATTTGGAAACACGTTCTTCCAACCTAACTTGAGGTAGGTGAAGTGTTTTTGGCATTTCTGGAGTTCTAAAAGTCGAAATGACATGATTCAAATTGGAGATTTTCAAGGAGACAACTGGCTACAACTTTGATGAAGACATCCAAGCCAAAATACACCGTCTAGGTGATGAATTTGAAGCCAGAAGTCGGATAAGAGTTGTTGACTAAAAGCCACCAACCATACACCAACCCACCTACCATGCACCAACCCACCAACCATGCATCAAGCTTCCATTTTTGACAAATTTCAGATTCTTTTAGCTTGTATTCAGATTATGTACATGTACAAATTGGCTTCTAGGATTAGTATAAATAGACCCAACCTCTTTGTATTAGAGGCATTCAATTTAGAAGTAAGTTTCAAGAAAGTTTAAGTATTTGTGAGAGTTTTCTTTCTCTTCTTCTTCATTCTCTTTGCAATTTCGTTTTTGTTCTTTAAATTCTGAGTTCTTCCTTCCCATCCATGGAAGGCTAGGCTCTCATAATCAATCCAAGGGATTAGCCATCTTGTTGTTTAATTTGGAGATCTTGTTTTGCTTGTTCATATTGCTTAATTGTTATTCAAGTTTCTCTTCTTCCTCTTTTGATTCTTATCTAGATTAAATTGCTTAATTTGATTTAGATGTTGATGTGGTAGTAGCTTTATTATCATGTATTCAAAGAGGATCACAAAGATTAAACAATATATTAAAGCTTTTTGATAGATTGTTTAACTTGGTTAAATTCTAGATCTTAAGTTAATCTATGTTGGATGGTGCTTACTTTATCTAACCTTGGTTAATCAAATCCTAGATGCTTATCTAGTAGAGAATTCTTGGATCATGTTAAGGCTTCTTGATGTGATCTAAGGCCAAGAACTTGGTTAGCAATTAAGTGAATTCCTTGTGATCAATGATGAGTTAAACTCAAGATCGGTAAATTTCCTTGGATTGGTTGTTTCTTTAGATTTGTTTACAACTTTGAATCTCCTACTTTTATTAATCTTGTTAATCAACAACAAAACCCCCCTTTTTTTTAATTATCTTGATCTAATTAAATCTTTGTTTTTGGATCCTTGAGAGACGATTCGGTTCATTCTCTATACTACAAATTAGTTTGTGAACCGGTTATTTTATTTGATAGGTCTCGACAACCTCTTGTCGACTCAGGTGATGATGGAAGCATAAAGTTAGGATCGAGTCTAAGATGGGTGTGGACACTTAGTTATTGTCACTGACGAGGCCTTGAAGCCCCATCTCCTCGCGTCCTCCACTGCCTCAACCTCGACCCTTGGTGTCTGTGTTGTGGGTGGAGTGCCAGAAGACGTGACGATGATGGCATTTTCCTCAAACTGCGATATCAATGGTAGGAGCTTCCAAACTAAGGTCTTATGATAGGAGCTTCACATGGAAGAGCACGAAACCGAACTTTCAGAAGAAGAGATAAAGAGATATAGCACACAAAATATTTAAAAATTAAAGAGGGAGACGGATATTGAATCATTTTTGCACGGTTCCCTAACTAACACAGTTTATTTAAAAATAAAGGAGGGAGATGAAAATAGAGGATGGCGGGCAATAAATCATTTTAACACGGTGCCTTAACTATGATCTTCAATTTGTGGCAAATATTCAATTTTTAAGTGGATTTGCCTCGGTTATACTAACTGTAGCTATAAAACCGTGGCTAGTATTTTTTGTAGTGCATTATGCCTTTTTTTACCATTCTATTTAACAGATCATGTTTAATATCTTATAGGTTTTATATTATTTTATAGATTTTCATTATAACACATTTAGGTTAATATTTGTATCATTTAAAGTACATATTAATGTTATTTTCGTAGCTTTATTAAACTTAATTATATTTAAGCTTTATTATTTTAATACATTTTTACTTATATATATATATATATATGTGAAAACATCAGAACAACTTAGTGCTGTAAACGTTTCTAAGTTAAAAATTAATTTTAAACTTTCAAAAGCTATTATAGAGAACCAAGGTTTCCAAGTTGAAACATCTTTTCTTCTGGTTAAAAATTTTAAGAATGAAATGATCCTAAGAACACCTTTCATCAGGTCGCTTTTTCCTTTAAAGATTTCAAATGAAGGAATATCTCAGATTTTGATGCATTTTGACATTTCCTCCTTGATTAGGCCATAACTTGGGCTTCGGTGATCCGTTTCAGGTATTCTTGGTGTCTGTGAAAATCTAAGACAAATATCTACATTTTTCATGAGAACTCAAGAGCTGGATCGGGCTTCTAATGGTCCAAAATATGCCTGAAAGTATCAATCCAAGGGATTAACCATCTTCATGTTTAATTTGGAGATCTTGTTTCGATTATTCATATTGCTTTATTGTTATTCAAGTTTCTCTTCTTCCTCTTTTGATTTTTATCTAGATTGAATTGCTTAATTTGATTTAGATGTTAATGTGTTATCATGTCATGTATTCAAAGAGAATCAAAAAGACTAAACAATATATCAAAGCTTTTTGATAGATTGTTTAGCTTGGTTAAATTTCGGATCTTAAGTTAATTTTTGTTTGGATAGTGCTTTCTTTATCTAACCTTGGTTAACTAAATCCCAAATGCTTATCTAGTAAGGGATTCGGCTTCTTGATGTGATCTAAGAACATGGTTAGCAATTAAGTGGATTCCTTGTGATCAATGATGGATTAAACTCAAGATCAGTAAATATCCTTGGATTGATTAATTTGTTAATTACTTCTCTTTAATTCAACCAGTGTATTTATTTTACAGATCATCAAAAACCCCATCTGATTAAATCTATACTTTTTTTAGATCCTTGAGAGACGATTTAGTTCATGCTTTATAGTATAAAAAATTAGTTTGTGAACCGGTAATTTATTTTTATTAATTTGACAGGTCTCGAGCACATGGGGAATTATGCAAGCCATTTGTTGATGTATAGTGCAGTTTCATCAAAAACTTTTGATGGGGACCAAATGGATAGTTTTTGGAATATGAGTATTGCTTACTGCTTGTCTTTGTCAAGAAGCAAAATTTAGTTAATGTAGTGGGGATTAAGGGCCAACTGCATATGTTACTCATGTTATTGTCTCATACTTTTTTAATGTACTTCTTGATATTTTGCAATAATTTATGAAGATGCAATTATTTTATACATTGTGTTCATATTATAACTTGCATTCATATCAATAAAATTTCACACAAAACACAACTTGTATTAAATTTCAGTACCTTAATTTACAATTTGCATTCACTTAATAACTACATTACATAAAACAGACATAGCTATCGCAGGACAAAAACCCAAAAACACATTCACCTAACTAACATTGCCATAAAACCAACTGCAACAACCATCAGGCTCATAAAGCACACCCATAACTATCAACTTCAACTCTCCAACTCTAGCTTCTACCAAGTTCACTTTGTTCTTCCAATCACACAGGTCTTTATTTAGTGCATCAACGGACTCCATCAAGGCAGAATAACTATGAGTCATCCCTGCTACCTTCCCATCTTCGACTTCATTAGCACCATGGGAATTTTGTTGGTAACAACCTTTACCAATTGCATAAGGGTTGCACCATTCAAAGAATAAGCATGTCCTTTCTTTACAGGCATAGAATAGCCTATCTGGATTCTTTTGAGTTCTTGAAATCTTAATTTCAGCTGTTTTTCTACACTTGCATGTCCTCTTTCGGTATCGAAGTTCCACGCATGAACTTTCACCCACACTTGATGATGCCATGGTAGACGATATCAACCAGATGTAGAAAAGAGGAATGTCTGAATCACCACCAAAATGAAAGGTAACCATCACAGAGAATGAGAAATTGCAAAAATTATTTGAAGAAAAATCCAACAACACTGTAAAGCTTTAGGGTTTCAGGGACAACATTTCTTACCAAAGATTCAAATTTTTGACTCTTGACAGTCCAAACGAGACTCAAGAGTGAGATCTTCTGCAACTTTGCTCTTCAATGGATTTTTTCTCTTTAAAATATGAAATAAGGAGGCCTGATGAGAGTAAAAAAATGTAACAAAATATTATACTCATAATATTTGAAGGTGATGAAGGTATAAATATATTTTTCACAATGAACACAGAGTGACATAATGGAGGTTGGTGAAATAAATTAGGGGAGGTTGTGGTGCATTTAAAAAATGGAGGATATCGCGTGTCATTTCATTAAACTTCAGCGGAGTAATTTGCCCATTGAGTTTTTATTGAAGAAATAAATAGATGAAACATTTTCTAAAAAAATTGAGCTGGACCAGATGGGAGACGAGAAATTAACTATTATGGTTACACCTACATGATACATGATGTGGACCGATGTGAACGCTGCAAACAAGACAGTTGCACAGTTGTACGTTGATGACGCGCACCACCATCCATCACGACACACGAGGAGGGATATTTACACTTTATTTGACGTATGTCATATATTTTTATTTAATCTAAATTTAACACAAATGTATGTAATTTATAAGTTAATATTGAGAAGGGGAGAGAAGATGAGATAGAACGAAACAAACTAAGCACATATAAATACTTTATAAATAATAAAGTAGATACATATGTACTCATTTCTAATTGTATATTCTTAGTTTTCAGGAGGCTCGAGTCTCGTCCATACCAAATTAAATTATGTCATTCATCTCATCTCGAATATTAAATCCAATATGGATGAGCAAGATGTAACAGGAATGTGATCCCTTTAAATAGAGCGCAACACAAGCATAAGTACTGCAGTTAATCACCTTTGAGACGTTTCATATAGGAATTGTAGTGCTTTGAAGACCATATATATTGTCACCCGTACTTGAGAGGTTTCCCGTTTCATCTTGAGACGTTTCATGTTAATCACCTTGAGACGTTTAACGTAGCAATTTTTAATATGTTTTTATATATTTAGTTATTCTACTAACTTTATTTATTTATTTATTTTTGATAATTTTTGGCAAATTCGTGCTAAGACTAGAATATTCTAACAAATTTATAATATTTTTATAATTTTTTTGGTCTAATTTAGAATTTAATGGGTTTTTCACATAATTTTTAATAATTTTAAAATTTAAATTTAGCTTCAAAGCCTTATAAGGACTAGTCACACGTCTTTAACAAAATCTTAAATAATTTTTTAATTGTAGACTACTACTTTCATAAAAAATATTTTATAATTTAAAGTTATAATTTTTTTATTTTAATTTTGCCTCTTCTAGAAGTATGAATGATGTAAAGGTTATTTGTCTAATAATTTTTATATTTAAGAGAGAATTTATATTTTATAATGTTCTTACTTATTTTTATTTTGTTCCTTCTAAAAGTGTAAATCTGGTAAAGAAATTTTAACAAATTTTATATTATGATTTAATTTCTTACACTGTCATCCAATCATGTGTTGACACATCATTAAAATAGCTAGACTTTCTAGGTAGTTGTTGTGATAGTCAACTCTTTTAATGATTTGACAAGACATGATTAGATGATAGTGTAAAGAATTTACATTGACAGTGGATAGAAATTAACTCTTTATATTATATGTTATGGAATTAGAAATGTTTTAAAATTATTATTGATACTTGCTTTCATGTCGTTTATGGGACTTGGACCATTATGCATTGGTTATATTTGTATGTGTCGGTGGAAGAAGTGTATATATTTGGGTATTAGATCCTTTTCAGCACCTACAATGTAATCCATTGATCTTATTCTTTATTTATCTTATTTAAGGATCCTTTCCAAAACATTTTATTTAAGGAAAACAACTATTGCTTAATTTATCCATGTGTCGATGACGTTAATTTTTTTTATTTACACATAAAATAAAATAAAATTGCTTATGATGGTTTATAAATTACAAATGAAACCTTATTTTTATTTTTATTTTGTGTTATGGCTCAGCAAATCATCTCTGCATCTTTAAAAAATTATTACAAATGTAAGTGTTATTACAATTTTGAAAACTTTTACCTACTTTTTAAAATATCATTGCTTACGTAGTTAGCTACTGCTAGACATTTACATGTCATTTACATTAACGAATAGTGTGTAATAATATTGATGTAATAATATTTTTCTTAGATTACTTCGAATTAAGGTAGAACAAGCAAAACACCCACATATTACAATTTATTCATACTCAAATTTCGCTCAAAATTTCGCTCGCATTCCTTTCTTACCCTCTTCTATTTTGCAGAGGTTGTTCCACACCCTTTCTTTTTCCCTTTCACACATGGTTGCAAGAATTTTTTGTAATCTACATCAATATTCTCACCCTCCGAAGTCCAATTCTGGGTTGGATCAGTTCTTGCACATTCTAGCCATTCGTTGACCATGTCTTCATCCATATCATGAACTGGAGGTGACATGCTATCAACATCAAATAATTGTGTTTTATCATCACAGTAATGCAAAACATCCAGCACATTAAAAATAAAAGTAAACACAAAACCCCAAATGTCTAAAAAAATAGCAAATTCATCCCCCTATCCCTCACGCAGATCATCTTAGTTAAATGGCCTTTCAATTGGTTGATGCTAACTTTATAAGAACTTTATTAAAATTCTATGAACCAAATGGATGGTGTATATGTATATATGTAGATGGATAAATATGATGGAGAGTCTAATGGAAGAATTAAGAGGTATAATTACCTGGACCAACACAATTGCTGACTAAAAATGAGTTGTTGTGCCGATGGCAACAGTACCTTCGCTAGGAGTAGCTGCACATAGAGCTAAATGCCTCAGCGGCAGCTCTTGGTGGCTAAGACTTGAAGCTCACAACAGCACAATTGAATTTTTATTGAAGAAATGACACATGCCTTAAAGAGATCAAACATTTTCTAAAAAAATTGAGCAAACTAGGGATGAGAGACGAGAAATTAACTATTATGCTTGTCATTACATGATGTGAATCGCTGACGATGTGGACGAGCAGACAAGACAGTTGCACAGTTGTACGCGACAGATGAGGAGGATTCACGACAGGCGAGGAGAAGTGAAGATATTTACTTTATTTTACATATGTCATATATTATTATTTAATATAATTTTAATACAATTATATATAATTTATAAGTTAGTGTTAAGAAGGGGAGAAAAGATGAGATAGCATATAAATATAAATAATAAAGTACATATATACCTGTTTTCCAGTAGTGTATTTTCAGTTTTCTGGAGGCTTCCTCAACGAATTAAATTATGTCATTTATATCATCTTATCTCAAATATTAAGCCCAATAAGCATACTAAGACAAATGACTTCGTATTACATTTAATCACCTTGGGACCTTTCATGTAGGAATTGTAGTGTCTTGAGGACCATATAGATATAAATTGTCACTCTAGCGTTACTTGATCACCATATTTAAGAAAGGTGTCACAAACAAATCATGCACATATATTTAAATAAAATAAATATCACAACCTCATATACAATAACAATTATATTTGAACCAACTCATTAACACCTCCCCATGTCCCACACTTTTTTTCATATTTAGTGTTTTGCATGAATTAAAATTGAATTTTGATTTCATGTCCATATCAATTAAATATATATAATGAAATATAATTAATAACCAATAGTTTTTGGTAAATTATAATTATAATATTCTTTTAAAATTGTTTGTTATATCAATTGTATAATTATTTCAATATTTATTAAATATTTTATCATTTATGTCAATATATATGTGTGTGTGTGTGTGCATATTATATGTACAACAAATTATTAAACAAAAGCAACTACAGTTGTAACATTTCACCAAATGTTTTCACGAAATAAGTTATTCCAACTAAATCCATATAAACCTAACAAACTAATAGCCTTGCAATGCAGAGTGGGTTTGCTGTCAGGGGAATCTGGGCAGTGTGCATATATTGGACTATATAGTGGGCTATATACCTCCTCTTGGGTTGAAACTTGGCCATTGGAAAGATAAGACTCATATCTCCAACTTCAGTTGGAGACCATTTAGTCAATAGATGTCGTTTTAGGCATGATTATAAAGCTACAAGTTGGTCTGAATTTGGAAACACGTTCTGCCAACCTAACTTGAGGTAAGTGCAGTGTTTTTGGCATATCATGAAAATCAAGCTGGAAGTCGGATAAGAGTTGCTGACTAAAAACTACCAATCATACACCAACTATGCATCAAACTTCCATATTTGACAATTTCCATATTTTTATAGCTTGCATTCAGATTATTTTCAATTACAAATTGGCTTATAGGCCAATCTCTTTGTATTATACATCATTCAATTTTAAGTAAGTTTGAAGAAAGTTTGAGTATTTGTGAGAGTTTTCTTTCTCTTCTTCTCAATTCTCTTTAGAATTTCGTTTTTGTTCTTTATTTTATGAGTTCTTCCTTCCCATCCATGGAAGGCTAGGCTCTTATAATCAATCCAAGGGATTAGCCATCTTGATGTTTAATTTGGAGATCATGTTTCGCTTGTTCATATTGCTTAATTGTTATTCAAGTTTCTCTTCTTTCTCTTTTAATTTTTATCTAGATTGAATTACTTAATTTGATTTAGATGTTGATGTGGTAATAGCTTTATTATCATGTATTCAAAGAGGATCACATAAAATAAACAATTTATTAAAGCTTTTTGATGGATTGTTTAGCTTGGTTAAATTCTGGATCTTAAGTTAATCTATGTTTGGATGATGCTTACTTTATCTAATCTTAGTTAATTAAATCCTAGATGCTTATCTAGAGGATTCTTGGATCATGTTGAGGCGTCTTGATATGATCTAAGGCCAAGAACATGGTTAGCAATTAAGTAAATTCCTTGTGATCAATGATGGATTAAACTCAAGATCGGTAAATTTCCTTGGATTGGTTAATTTGTTAATTACTTCCTTTAATTTAACTAGTGTATTATCTTTTCAAATCATCAAAACCTCCCTTTTAATTATCTTGATCTAATTAAATCTTTGTTCTTTTTGGATCCTTGAGAGACGATTCAGTTCATGCTCTATACTACAAATTAGTTTGTGAACCTTGACGGGTCTCGACAACCTCTTGTCACTCACTCATACCTAAAGTAGGCATAAGATAAGGGACACATAGCAACAAAGTCACCAAATTTAGCGGCTTTGTTTTACCAAGGGTTAGACATTTATTCATTTGTTATTTATATTGTGTGTACATATTGAAATCATATGTAATTATGTGAAAATTACTTATATGTTAAGATTGATTGACATTAATCTTCACTGCTACAGTACTTAAAAAGTAGACCTACACCTAATATGGACCTTAATAGGGCCGAGTTACATGTTTATGCATATGTGTTCGGCCAAGACATGGACCCAAGGTAAATTGTTTTACTCATTGGAGGACGATTAATTGATTGTCATTTGTTGTAATTGGAATTGTTAGTATTTATAATGAAATATATTTATAACCTATTGCAGCGAGGTACTATTTAAGAATGAAGATACAATTATTATTCGGAAAGAATTTGAGTGCTTATGCCGAGGAAACCAGGTTCAACTAGAGGTATAATTCAGTGAGAACACAATCGTTAAAAAAATAGAAGAAATACATAATCACCATCATAAATTTTTGCTATTGTCTATTGTGATAGATAATCAAACTAATGGCGATGAAAACTACATGGATGCAACAACACTCTGGAATGGTTACCACTTGGTGTTTGCCACCTACATTTATGGTAAATAACTAACTTAACAAGTTTATTTTTTATAATTAGATATACTTACATTAACCTATTGATGCAGGAACATGTCCTTCAAGACCTGGGTGTGGATGACATAATGATTGCATATGGTGATAAATGGATGACTCTTAGTCCAAATCTAAAATACGTAACTATGTTTATAAAAAATTCACGTATGTAAACTTCATGTCTTAATATCATATTCAACAATCTTTGTACTCATATGTAGATTTATGTTCCATTTAATAAGGAAGAAAGAAGTCACTAGTATTTGATGGTAATCGCTACTGAGGGATGTAAGGTTTATTATCTAGATTCATTTCCAAAATTTAGTCGTATTAAGACAAAGAGAGATGACATGGTGACTGTGGTAAATTAATTTTCATAAATACTTTATGTATTAAACATTCAATTTATAATGTTATTTTGTAGTGTGGTGTGCTAAGTGCAATTTTGATCTCTCACTACTTCACAACAACTGATATATTGGACAAGCGAACTGATTTTGAAAACTGGTCAATTACAGAAGTCAAGAGGATTCCAAATATGGCAACAGGTAACATAAGCATTGCAAATGTATCATGTTAACAACTGTAAGATAATGTGCTACAAAACGCATATTACATGCATTATGTGTTATAACAATACATGAAATATTCATATTATATTAATTTTAACATGCAAATAATTTATAATCACATGTCTCCTTCTCACATCATTAATATAATGCTTTCAAAATCATAATTATCATTTTATAACTCAATTTAAATTAGGTATTTATTACACGTAATATTAATTATAACATAAATATAATGCTTATGAAATCATAATTATCATTATCAACATCAAATTAACATTACCTGATATTTTGGCTTGTCCTATATATTTGTGTAGTATTAATAATGCCGTTTGGGTGCTTGATTGGGTGGACATGAAGTATGCCTTTCAGCTTAACCTTATTAGAGTGGTAATTGATATGAAATCTTATAACTAAATGCCAATTTCATATTTTATCATAACATAATTTGTCATTTTCTTCATTTTGTAATTTATATTCCAGCTTCATGAGAATGTAGTTAGGATGAAGACTGCATTAGGTTTGCTCTTGAGTCCATACAATCAAATGAAGAAACTACTGGAGGGAAAAACAGAGAACAAGTGGAAGAAGCTTGTGACTTCTTGATCAATGTCTTAATGGTGGTGTCTGACACTTTTTTAGAATATTTGACGTTGTCACATTATTTTTTGGGAAAGTTTATTTAAGCTCATATTTATGTTGTATTTATTTAGCCAATTCTTTTTGAATTTTCTGGTAGAAGCTGTTTTGTTGGAAGATTTTTTGAAAACTCGTGGACGAACAATTCCTCATACCACGAACGGTCAAAAAATTTGGTCAAAATTGGCAATGTAATGTAACGTTTAATGACATGTTTTGATTATGTTTATATATATGTCCAACTCTCAATTCTCATTTTATTTTTCATTTTATTGTTATATATTATTTAAAAAATTCACACATTAATTTCATAATAATAATACACAAAATTTAAATATTTTCCTAATTAATATTCCTTATAAATACAAAAGATCATGGTTAGCCTCACAATTTTAATTTTTTCAATATATTAGATGTTATTCATATTCCCACATTTTAGGTCAATCCATTTTGAATCAATTCATTTTATCCCCTCATAATTCTTGATTTTTGATTTTCAAACTCATTAACTCTTCACCAACTACGAGTAGCAGCTGATGTTAACATTCTAACATTAGTCTTCAATTCATCTTCATAACATTAATCATTTGCATGCTAATAAAGTTATATTATCCAAATCATTTTACATAACACTAACACTACTTACACTATCAAATCCAAATCCAAATCCAAATTAGCTCCTATGGGACATACATACTTATGATATACTTATATAACACACATATACTTATATAACACCTAATTCATGTCCTTCACAATACAAAATATCATACTCACAAGCGAATCAATTCATTCCATTTTGAATCTATACATTTTATCCCCTCATAATTTTTTTTTTCATTTTCAAACTCGTTAACTCTTCACCCACTAGAAGTAGCTAAAAGCCCACGTTAACATTCATCTTCATAGCATTAGTCTTCAATTCATCTTAATAACATCTAATAAAGTTATACAATTCAAATCAATTTACATAACACTAACACTACTTACACTATCAAACCTAAATCCAAATTAGCTCCTAAGGACATACATACTTATGATATACTGATGAATCAATTTGAGACACTTATTTTAGCTTTGTATTATGCATTATTAGATGTTTATTGTGCCCAATATTAGTACTTTAGATGAGTTTAATGTTGTTGGGCTTCATTGGGCTTTAATGCAAATGTTGAATAATTTTCGGATTTTGATGCATTTTGACCTTTCTTCCTTGGTTAGGCCATAACTTGGGACTCGGTGATCCAATTGAGGTGATCTTGGTGTCTTTGGAAAGCTAAGATAATGCTCTACAAGTTTCATGAAGAACTCAAGAGCTGGATCGGACTTCTAAGGGTCGAAAACATCCCTGCAATGCAGAGTGGGTTTGCTGTCAGGAAAATCTGGGCAATATGCACATATTGGACTACATAGTGAGTTATAGACCTCCTCTTGGGCTGAAACTTGGTCATTTGAAAGATAAGACCCATATCTCCAACTTCACTGAAGACCACTTTGTCAATAGATGTCGTTTTAGGCATGCTTCTCAAGCTACAAGTTGGTATGAATTTGGAAACACGTTCTTCCAACCTAACTTGAGGTAGGTGCAGTGTTTTTGGCATTTCTGGAGTTCTAAAAGTCCAAATGACATGATTCAAATTGGAGATTTTCAAGGAGACAACTGGCTACAACTTTCATGAAGACATCCAAGCCAAAATGCACCGTCTAGGTGATGAATTTGAAGCCAGAAGTCAGATAAGAGTTGTTGACAAAAAGCCACCAACCATACACCAACCCACCTACCATGCACCAACCCACCAACCATGCATCAAGCTTCCACATTTGACAATTTCCATATTTTTATAGGTTGTATTCAGATTATGTACATGTATAAATTGGCTTCTAGGATTAGTATAAATAGAGCCAACCTCTTTGTATTAGAAAGCATTCAATTTTGAAGTAAGTTAGAATTCAATTTTGTGTAAGTTTGAGTATTTGTTAGTTTTCTTTCTCTTCTTCTCCCTTCTCTTTAGAATTTCATTTTTGTTCTTTATTTTCTGAGTTCTTCCTTCCCATCCATGGAAGGCTAGGCTCTCATAATCAATCCAAGGGATTAGCCATCTTGATGTTTAATTTGGAGATCTTGTTTTGCTTGTTCATATTGCTTAATTGTTATTCAAGTTTCTCTTCTTCCTCTTTTGATTTCTATCTAGATTGAATTGCTTAATTTGATTTAGATGTTAATGTGATAATAGCTTTATTGTCATGTATTCAAAGAGGATCACAAAGAATAAACAATTTATTAAAGCTTTTTGATGGATTGTTTAGCTTGGTTAAATTCTGGATCTTAAATTAATCTATGTATGGATGGTGCTTACTTTATCTAACCTTGGTTAATTAAATCCTAGATGCTTATCTAGTAGAGAATTCTTGGATTATGTTGAGGCTTCTTGATGTGATCTAAGGCCAAGAACATGGTTAGCAATTAAGTGAATTCCTTGTGATCAATGATGAGTTAAACTCAAGATCAGTAAATTTCCTTGGATTGGTTGTTTCTTTAGATTTGTTTTCAACTTTGAGTCTTGTATATTTATCAATATTGTTAATCAACAACAAAACCCCCCCATTTTAATTATCTTGATCTGATTAAATATTTGTTCCTTTTTGGATCCTTGAGAGACGATTCGGTTCATGCTCTATACTACAAATTAGTTTGCGAACCGGTAAATTTTATTATTTGACGGGGTCTCGACAACCTCTTGTCAAATTTGGCGCCGTTGCCGGGGATCCAAAGGCATCTATTTGATCATTTCATCTAACTCTAACAATTGTGTTTGTTTTGTTTTTGATGCATTTTCAAGTGGAATTCGGCTGAAATTGGGTAAAGGGCATTCTGTCAAGATTTTGGTTCGGTAACGTATCTCTGATTAATCTGAATTTTGGTAGACTAATGAAAATCGTGATTTTGAGAAAGGCTCACTACTTGTAGTGAGGTCACCCTTATTTTTGCCAAATTCCATTGTTTAGACCAATTTTTCAATTTTGTAAGATTTTTTATTATTCTGTTAGATAGAATTTTTGTGTAGATTTCACTCTGTGGTAGTCCCATAATTTTTAAAAATCTGTAGATATGTTTTCTGTAATTATTTTGTGTGTATATTTAGACTTGTTTTTGTGATTTTGTGTTTGATCTCTAATCTGATGGAGCATAAACTTGATGAGCTGGCTTATCTGGTGGGGCAGTTGGCAGTGGAAGAACATCACTTACCTGTGCAAGAACCTGCAAGATTTTGTAGTATATGCTGTAGTTCTTATCATCCTACATATGCTTGCACCACACTACAATATAATGGTTCTGTATTTCATAACCATTTTGTTGATGCAACAGGTGTATTTCTTGGTGAACCACAATACCCACAGCTTGGATATGATCCTTATTCTACCACATATAACCATGATTGGGGAGATCATCCTTGGTTCGAACCTTATGTTGAACCAATCAGTCTATACCAGCAACCTATGCTGCAACAGCAGCAAGCCTCAATAAGCATGGAATCTGAGCCTACACTAGAGGATTTTGTGAAACAATTTGCTCAGAACAACATCCAATTCCTGCAGAGAACAGAAGCTATAGTACAAAACGTGAAGACCCAAGTTGGTCAACTTACATCTTCATTGAGTCAGTTGAGCAAGCAACAGATGCAGAAATCAGTTTCTGAAAAACATGAGATCATTGATGAGAAAAAACCAATTGATGATTTGTGTGCTGAATTTGCTAGTTTTATTGATTTTGATGATTCTGTTTGTTGTACTGGTTGTGATGGTGATATGTTGTGTAATGCATGTGCTGAGATTGCTGCCTTTTTGAGACATGATGAATCTTTTTCAGCAGATTATGCAGCAATTCAATCTACAAAAGTAGTGAAGCCAACAAAATTGGAGTCCATTGTGGCTAAAAACTTCCTTACTGATGAGGAGGAGAGGTTGTTGCATATTTTTAAGGAGAATCAAAGAGCCATGATACTTGCAGACATTCCTAGCGTTAGCCCTTCCATATGCATGCGTAGGATTTTACTTGAAGATGGAGTTAAGCCAATAAAGCAGCCCCCGAGGAGATTAAACCCTCTGATTCTGGATGTGGTGATCCATTACACTGGCTATGGTGTGGCCGCTGGAATTTTGCTTCTTCTGCTGTCCATAGGGAGTTTTCTTTCCACACTTTTATTTCATTTTTCGAGTTGTTTTCTTTTTGTTTTTACTGTTTTGCTATTGTTTTTAATTTTGTTTCTGTTTTTATTTGACTGTTACAATTTACTCTTTTCTGTTATTGTTGTTTCTTTGTTTGTGTTGTATGTTTATGTTTCTATTTACTGTTTCTTTGTCATTGATGTTTGTCTTTTATTACTTTTTTTTTCTGTTTCTGTTTTTATTTTTTTGTTCTGTTTGCTGTTTTTATTTTCTGTTTTCTATATAAATCTTTGTTGAAAAAAAAAAAAGCCACGTTTAAGGTCAATGGTCAGAAATTGAATCATTATTGGGGAGGACCCATGGATCGTGCAAAATCTTCAATCACGCTGGCTAAAGACATTAAAAGTAGCGCTTCTTGGGAGGCAACCCAAGTTTTCTAACTTTTTCATTTTTTTTCAAACTTTGACTTATTTGCATTCACAGGAATCAAGACAGAAAATCGGTGCCGAGCAAGAAAATCTATCAGAGTTTGATTTTTCTGTCTTAATTTTGTTTGTTTTTCATTGACAGATGATTTTTCACCGGTTAAATGGCGGATAACGGTACTCCGTGAAAATGTTTTTTCGGTCCTTTCAGTTACCCACAAACACTGAAATCTGTATAAAATTTTACTAATTTTTTTTTCCTTCTTCTTACTTTATTTCGAAATGGATAATCAGCTTGTTAACCTCCGCAAGCAATTCCCTTCTCTCCCTCAAAATGCTTTAACTAACATTTATTGTGCAAGGTTTGAGAGATTAAGGATGCTTATGCACAAAGGCATCCCTGGGGATATACGCTGGTTGATCGAAGCAAAGGTCCGACTCAGAGGTGAATTTTCTGACGCTCTTGTTTCATATATGCCAGGGCTAGGCAAAAGTTCATATGCAAAGAAGAGAAGAGCAAAAAGGTTACTGTCCGCTATAAATGTGCAAGATGGACTTGTAACACAAAATGCAAATCAATTGGAATGACGTCTATAAACCGAGATGATAAAATTAACTTCATAAAGGATGGCATGAGTAAGGAGTCTTTAGATAACATTCTATTGACTCTTGAGACGCATCCTAGTGGAGATGTGCAGAGAGTACTTCTCGATTTATGGCCAATATTCCAAGATGAACATGAGCGATATAGTCTCGGGAATCTGACTCAAAAAGACCCTGTTTGCCAATTTTTAAGAAAATTGGATGGGAAGCCGACCATCGGCCCATAGAGAGCATTCAAGCTGTTACTGGACGTAAAACCAGAGGAAAATGTGAGCCACAATCACACCTCCTGTAAGTATTTTTTTTATTTTTTATTTTTCCTTTTTTTCTTCTTGTTTATTAAAAAAAAATTCCAAAAAAAAATTCAAAAAAAAAAAAATTAGCCGTATTTTTTGAAATATGTGTTGCATATTTTCAAACTTCTTCTGACACATATAGATTAGCCTTTTTATCTTTGTCATATAGCTATTATCATTTCTGTGTTTATTTTTCAAACTTATCTGACACGCAGATCTACCCCTCCTTTATAGGTGTAATTATTACCTTTGAGTTTTGATGCCTTTAAATAATGCACTTTGCTCTCTTCAGATCATTGATAAGGTGAGAGTACAAAAAAAAAACAAAGAGAAAAAAATGGAAGTCACTTCAGTTCGTCAGATCAAGAGTGTTTGTGTCTTTTGTGGATCTAATCCTGGGAAAGATAAAGAGTTTGTAAATATTGCACACCATCTTGGTCGAGTGCTAGCTGAGAGAGAAATCCGTTTAGTTTATGGAGGAGGTAGTCTTGGGTTAATGGGTTGTGTAGCAAGCTGCTTTGCACATTTAGGAGGTGGCAAAGTCCTTGGTGTCATTCCCTCCTTTATCTACCAAAGAAGCCCATTGGAAAAACATTAGGGGATGAAGTAGTGGTATTTTGCATGCATCAACGCATGAACATTATGATAGCAAATGCTGATGCCTTTATTGCCCTACCTGGTGGTTTTGGAACTTTGGAAGAGCTCTTTCAAATTATATCCTGGTCACAGCAGAACTTTCACCAAAAACCCATAGGTATATTAAATGTTAATGGTTTTTATGACGATTTGTTTTGTTTTCTTGATCATCTTTGTAGAAAAAGGGTTCATCTCACAAGCGACACGTCAAAGTCTTGTAATCACGCAACTCTGAACAATTGCTCGATCAACTAAATGAATTTGTACCACAACGTGATCCAAGAATGGCTCCACTAATTGGGAACAAGGCAGCAGCAGCAAAAAGCCAAAACTTGATTTGAATTTGTCTTTGTGAATTTTTGTTTTCTCTTACGGTTTTAGTTTTTTGTAATTTTTCGTATTTCAGGCTCGATTTGCAGTTTTCTGGTAAGACCTTCTACACTCTACCTATCTTTATTTTGACATTGGGGACAATGTCTTTAATTAGTTGGGGGGAGGGATAGTTGACATTACCATGTACATAGTTTAGTAAAAAAAAAAAATTAATCTTTATTGTTACTAACTTATTAGATGTATGATGGCAGAGTAAGGAGTAGTTTTGCTCTTGAGACGCATCTTAACTTGCATTTCATAGTATGTCTTAAATTATTTTGTTCTTGCATATTAAAAAAAAAATTAAAAAATTAAAAAAATTAAAAAAAAATCATTTTGATCTTTTCAATTGATTTTGATACAAGCATGTGCTGAATTTGAGCTTAATTGATGATAAAAGTATGCAAAACAGTTTATAGTTGAATCATTTTCATGATATACATGTGTATATGATTGTGGATATTAAGAAGAAGGCATGGTTGAATTGAGTGAATGTTTCATACCTTTGTGAGTTTTGGGCTTTTCCAAGTTTGATACTTACACTTGGTTATTTTCTTTCATGAGTGATGTCAATTATGAATTTATTTTCTAGAACTTGCATTGAATCGATTTGAGATTACATTGGTCTGTATGTTGCATGAAAATGACAGAGGCATTTTTTCTTGACTTAGCTGCTTTGGCCAAATAAACCTACCTTGCATTTATCCAAATATTAACTCCCTTGAGCCTATTTTCCTATTCTTTGTTATTAGCTCATTACAAGCTTTGAGTGAAAAACCATGTTTTACCTTACCTTAGGGAATGGGAGAGCATCGATTTTCTTATTAGAGGAGTTCTTTTGCTTGCAATGATTTAAGTGTGGGGGAATTGGTGTGCTGATACGAAATGCTTGGTACAAAAACAAAAACAAAAAAAAAAACAAAAAAACAAAACAAAAAAAAAAAAAGAAAAAAAAAACAAAAAAAAAAGAATAGAAAAAGGAAGGAATGTGTGAAGAGAATGAACATTTTATGGTTTTGGGTAAAAAAATTATTCTTTCTACTTGAATTACTCCTCAATGCTCTTTTATTCTCTTTGGTTTTAACCTGCTATTATCTATATTGTTCCCTTCCTTCACCTTATAAGTTCCATTACAACCTTTTTGAAAGACCTCTTGATTTTTACAATTTATTTGATCTAAGTAGTGGAGAATTGATGTATATGCAAGCCTATGGTAAAATACTTTCATAATTTGACTGAGTTGAGCGTAAACAGTTAACCTAAACACCTTGTGTGATTTGAGTGTCACTTGTGAAGATTTTTACTCAATCTGAACATGCCTATTTCTGATTAAAGCATGATTATGCTATACTTTATTCTCAATTGATTTGATTCAACTATTCTTTGTTAAGCATACTTGACTTATTAATTATGGTTTATATTTGATACAATGCTTGTATTTATAAATTAGTTGAATTGATTAAATAAAATATTACATGTTTGTGGGTATCATCCTGGTAAACCCTCACGAGACTATAACTCGTCCACTAGGGACACCTAGGGGTTTAAAGGCTTGTGGCACATGCTAAGTGCCATCGTGTTTTCCTACGGAAGTGGATTAGATTAGGTACAATCAGTTTTTATGTTTTTAGTTTAATAATATGATGTTTCTTGTTTTTCTTTAGTTTTGTTCTTATGTGTTTTGCCCAGGAGTGCAAAAGCTTAAGTGTGGGGGAATTTGATGAATCAATTTGAGACACTTATTTTAGCTTTGTATTATGCATTATTAGATGTTTATTGTGCCCAATATTAGTACTTTAGATGAGTTTAATGTTGTTGGGCTTCATTGGGCTTTAATGCAAATGTTGAATAATTTTCGGATTTTGATGCATTTTGACCTTTCTTCCTTGGTTAGGCCATAACTTGGGACTCGGTGATCCAATTGAGGTGATCTTGGTGTCTTTGGAAAGCTAAGATAATGCTCTACAAGTTTCATGAAGAACTCAAGAGCTGGATCGGACTTCTAAGGGTCGAAAACATCCCTGCAATGCAGAGTGGGTTTGCTGTCAGGAAAATCTGGGCAATATGCACATATTGGACTACATAGTGAGTTATAGACCTCCTCTTGGGCTGAAACTTGGTCATTTGAAAGATAAGACCCATATCTCCAACTTCACTGAAGACCACTTTGTCAATAGATGTCGTTTTAGGCATGCTTCTCAAGCTACAAGTTGGTATGAATTTGGAAACACGTTCTTCCAACCTAACTTGAGGTAGGTGCAGTGTTTTTGGCATTTCTGGAGTTCTAAAAGTCCAAATGACATGATTCAAATTGGAGATTTTCAAGGAGACAACTGGCTACAACTTTCATGAAGACATCCAAGCCAAAATGCACCGTCTAGGTGATGAATTTGAAGCCAGAAGTCAGATAAGAGTTGTTGACAAAAAGCCACCAACCATACACCAACCCACCTACCATGCACCAACCCACCAACCATGCATCAAGCTTCCACATTTGACAATTTCCATATTTTTATAGGTTGTATTCAGATTATGTACATGTATAAATTGGCTTCTAGGATTAGTATAAATAGAGCCAACCTCTTTGTATTAGAAAGCATTCAATTTTGAAGTAAGTTAGAATTCAATTTTGTGTAAGTTTGAGTATTTGTTAGTTTTCTTTCTCTTCTTCTCCCTTCTCTTTAGAATTTCATTTTTGTTCTTTATTTTCTGAGTTCTTCCTTCCCATCCATGGAAGGCTAGGCTCTCATAATCAATCCAAGGGATTAGCCATCTTGATGTTTAATTTGGAGATCTTGTTTTGCTTGTTCATATTGCTTAATTGTTATTCAAGTTTCTCTTCTTCCTCTTTTGATTTCTATCTAGATTGAATTGCTTAATTTGATTTAGATGTTAATGTGATAATAGCTTTATTGTCATGTATTCAAAGAGGATCACAAAGAATAAACAATTTATTAAAGCTTTTTGATGGATTGTTTAGCTTGGTTAAATTCTGGATCTTAAATTAATCTATGTATGGATGGTGCTTACTTTATCTAACCTTGGTTAATTAAATCCTAGATGCTTATCTAGTAGAGAATTCTTGGATTATGTTGAGGCTTCTTGATGTGATCTAAGGCCAAGAACATGGTTAGCAATTAAGTGAATTCCTTGTGATCAATGATGAGTTAAACTCAAGATCAGTAAATTTCCTTGGATTGGTTGTTTCTTTAGATTTGTTTTCAACTTTGAGTCTTGTATATTTATCAATATTGTTAATCAACAACAAAACCCCCCCATTTTAATTATCTTGATCTGATTAAATATTTGTTCCTTTTTGGATCCTTGAGAGACGATTCGGTTCATGCTCTATACTACAAATTAGTTTGCGAACCGGTAAATTTTATTATTTGACGGGGTCTCGACAACCTCTTGTCATATACTTATATAACACGCATATACTTATATAACACTAAATTTGTGTCTTCCACAATGCAAAATATCATACTGACAATATCATACATTAGCAGAACTCGAAAAAAAATATGATGTCACAACTTAACAACTATTGTTGTTGGTCTTTTTATAACAGTACTACAAATGAAAACAAAATCCATATTACAAATCTAGTTATGGGTTAATATATGCCAATTAACTATTAGTCTTCTCCAAATCCCAATCTCAATCCAAACTCAAATTTCATTGAGAATCCATGCCCAAGGTTCAGTCCCCCAAACATGTGTAATAATCCTTCCCATCAAAATTATGTGAGCATTAAAATTAGACGTAATTATATAAACTATATAATATATAAACTATAAAACAGACGAAAGCTTAAATAACTTTATAAACACTAACCATTGCATCATATGTATAGTCTATATCATCCACAACTGATGTAGATCCTGTATAACCACAATTAGAAATGTTTTGAATGTTTTGAAGTTGTGAAGCATATGGACATGTCCTACGAGTGTGACCTTCACACTTACAAATGCTATATTTTGTACATCGCTTAGGTTTCCTTACTAAAGTTGAGCAAGAACCAAATCCCTTGCTTCTAACTTGTGCAGGATCCCTCACAAAGCTTTGAGAACTTTGACCATCTTGATTTATCTCATTTGGTGTAGGAATCTGACCTTTATGTTTGCTTTCAAGTTTTGAACTTTCCTTTGCCACCTTTTCCCTTTTTTCTTTGAAGTCTTCATCACTACGGCATGCTAAGTTACACATCCATCTACAACTATGAAGCAATGCTCCATAACGACTCAAGTCTAATGTTTAGCCTCGACCTTGCTCAATTATCCCTTCCACTCATTGTTTTGCATTCTTTGTCCATCTATCAAGCACAAGACATTTGGGCAATTCATCAATGTCTAGATACACCATAACAGTTATGATATGAACTCATGGAATCCCAAAAGATTCCATTCGTTGACAAGAACACCTCAATTCCATATGTTGTTGGTAGTATGAAACATGCCAGGTCATTGTTGGTTTACGATACTTGCTCACTATATAAATAAGTGATTTTGCTGTATGTCTACACCTAACTACTTTAACTGTACGTGCCTTTAAGAGCATAGAACCAAATAAATAAAATATCTCTCTTGTATAAACCAATGACCCAAACCTCTCCAAAGCTTGCAACTCAGTTTGCAGGACTGGTTCTCTATAACAAGACTTGAAGTCAGCCTCTACCTCATTGTTCCTTAAATAGTTCAAACAACGTTGGACATGTTGTAAAAATTCACTCAAATTATAACCAGATTCCACGTATTTCCCCACCTGCGCATGCAATCCCTCACACCTGGATGTTGTCCTTAGACTAGCAAAGAACTTGCCTCTTATATGAGCTGTTGCCCACATCATTTTCTTGTCATACATATCTTAGACCCAGATATTGTCCTTCACACTATATTCTTCTAACATTGACTGCCACTTCTCTTCAAATTCATCCACTTCATAGTCACCTAACATACATTTTTTAAACTCCTGTTAGGTTGACCCACATTTGTGGTTGTATTTTGCATCAAGTGCCATCCACATAGTCTATGGTGAGCTTCAGGAAAAACTAATCTAATTGCATTCCTCATAGCTAAGTCACTATTAGTAATTATAGACTTGGGACATTTGTCATTCATTGCTTCTAAATATTGATGTCAAACCCACACATAAGTATCTTCTGTTTCATCTGATAAAATAGCACTACCAAATACAATTGTCTGTTTGTGATGGTTGACACCCGAGAATACAACAAGTGGACATTTGTATTTGTTTCTCCCATAAGTTGCATTAAAAGCCAATACATAACCAAATACTTGATAATCAAGTTGGCTGATTCCATCACACCAAAACAAATGCTCTAACCTTCCTTCTCTATTAACTTTATGTCTCCAAAACATCATATTGTCTATATTTGCTAACCCATGCAGGTATGTCAGCACACTATTTGCATCACCTTCTTGCATTCTTCGTTGCTTATCTATCTGATTATATATCTCTTTTTTTTTGGAAATCCAACCATATGAAAGCTATCTGCTTGACTTGCAAAAGGCCATATATTTTTGGGGTACTAATACCACTATTTCTCATACTATTCAATTGAGCACTATCAGCATGTGACATCCTCTTATGTGACCGTAACAGTCCAGTAAACTTCTCCCCAAGCAGTTGATGATTATGGTCATCGTAAAATAAGGTTACATGGCATCGCCTAGTTGCAACATCAGCATGAACACGCATTTCTGCCTCACACCCATAACTCGTGATGGTTCTTATTCCCTTTTACGATTTAGCATATTAACATATTTCTTATCTTGATAGCCTTGTTTACAACAAACAAATGATTGTCAAACTATTTCCTCTTTGTTATTTCAACCAATCTTATGTTTCCTAACACCAAATATATTCATTCTGCCATACTCATTATAAAATTCAAAGGCTACACCAACATTAGCAAAATCAAAATTCATCACCTCCCTCGGGCTTAATGTATGGAAGTCAATATTTCCAATTCCATTTATGCCCATTTCTTCTTCACCCTTTCCATCAATTCCTATGTCGACTTCAACACCCATTTCTTCCCACATTTCTTCATCTCCCTAGTTACAAATTACAACTATTTAACTCAAATCCCTAATTACAATATTACAACTACTTAACTCCAAAATTACCAGTCACTTTATTAAAGACAATAAAAATACAACAAACCAATAATGACATGTACCTGTGAGGGGTTTCCAATGTTGTTGGAAGATGACTCTTGCCCATCTACATCCATCTCACGGTTGTGGTTGGATTCCAACACACTACAAATGGAATAAAATTGATGGAATAAAATGGAGTCGAGTAACTACATCATTATTTATCCAAATAGATTACAACAAGTAACTATTATGAAGCTAATCATGTAAACAATTTTTTTTGCATATTTTACATTTATTTTCCAGCAAACCAAAATTCTTCAACAATGACCCATAACAAAAAAAACCCTAAAACCCACCCTTCTTAGAAAAAATGTCTTGCCAATAAAAAAGTTTGCAAATACAAATATACACTACACTTTTTCACAACTTATTTTCACATACTCCATTATTCATATCCAAAAATCTCACCTTCAACTCGACACTTAGCACAATTCAGACATTGGATTCAGGCCCTCGCACCGCTCAACGCTCTTTGTTTCATCCCCCCATCCTTCACAGTCCACCACTGGTGGACGCAATATCACCAATCTTGAATTCATCAATGCGGTTCACCAATCACAAGTGATACCAATCTCAGGATCTCACCAAATGTAGGGTGGAGGGTGGTCATTGCGGTTAAAAGGGAAGCTGGAAAACTAAGAAGGACTAAAATGCAAATAAACTAATATATAAGGGTTTAAAAATAAATAAGTGAAA
This sequence comes from Styphnolobium japonicum, assembly GCA_023212625.1. Lineage (NCBI taxonomy): Eukaryota > Viridiplantae > Streptophyta > Magnoliopsida > Fabales > Fabaceae > Styphnolobium > Styphnolobium japonicum. The sequence continues at coordinate 15,532,672 of JALBWW010000013.1, forward strand.
AACCACAACGACCGCTTATAAGCGGTAAATAACCGGTAAATTTTAAGGAGTATGGATGAATTCTAACTTTTTAGGTGCAGGGTAGCCGGTAAATGCTTCAAGTTAACTTTATATAAAGATATAAAGACCGAACTACGGGGCAATTTACAATATATCTGCTATGGGATGTTTGGGCCCAAGTCCTAGATAGTACTCAAGCTCCATGTACCAAACATTGGACTCGACGAGGAATGCTCAGTCAATCACATATTTTGGCATTAAGGGATCCATAATGCCTTCTACGCCCACCCATCCATGAAGTACATTAGGGGCATGACCAACTCAGAATAAATAGGGGGTACTTCCCCCACAAGTATGATCATGCTGCCCAAAATCATGAAGTAATAAGCTCGGTTCTTGTAAACGAAGTCAACAAAGAGCATAGACCAATATATTTTGTCACTAAGTGTTACCATGTGGCTTCAATATTTAAAAGGAGATTGATTTGAGTTTTAAAAACCTTCTTGCAAATCACTTGATTTTCAGAAGATTATTGTTATTGTTGAAGCTATTTACTTCAAGTACTGAAGTGATTAAATAAGAGGTTGCCCTCACACTTGATTAAGTAAAAGGAAAATAAGTGTACCGGTGAAAACAATAATAAGAAAGCATAGCAAGTAAAAGATACAAATTTAAAGAGATTAAGGTTAGAAGCTTGCAAACAAAGATTTATACTGGTTCAGTCACTCCTTATGACTCATGTCCAATCCTCAAGATCTTGGAAATTTCCACTAATTTTCAAGCTTGAACTTAGGTGCTTGACAAACCTTAACAATATTGAACCCTCCTATTACTCATAGGATGCTTCGCCCTAGGTATTTGAGTCTCAACCTTCACCAAGGGATACCTCATCCTTTGTTCTCTTATGAGGGATACCTCAACCTCTTAATGAATGACAAAGTGTGTATAATAAGAAACTCTCTCAACAGTGAGTATACAAATGAAGCACTATGGGGTATTGGATAATTATCAAGGTAAGTTCAAAACTGTGTATGAACAAATTAATGCACATAAATAATGTTTCTTAGAAGTTTGGAGGTGATAAAAGTTTTTCATTAACTCCCCATGTGTTTGCATTTATAGCCTAATGAAAATATAGCCGTTGGTGGTTGCTGGGGTGCATTAAATGCAAAAATTAACCACTATTTTTGTCTTCTGATTTGTGGTAGGCGATTAACCAAAGTGTTTATTCGACTACCAACTGGTTGTAATCGATTACCAATGGGTGATATTCGATTAGATGCAATATTTGGCACATTTTGGGTTTTCTCAAGAACAAGATAGTTGAATACCAAGTAGTGGTATTGGATTACAGTTTTGGACCACATTTATAAATAAGATTAGTAATTGAAGACCATAGATGGTAATCGAATAGAAGCTCTCTAAAATCAGTTTGTAAACCTTTTTGGGGTGTTGTAGTCGAAAAACAAAAGATGGTATTCAATTACAAGCTCTCTGTAAGCACTCTGGAGTCTGATAATGAAATACAGAGTGTGGTATTCAAATAGGGAGCCAAACATTTGAATTTTAGGGAGTAGTAATCGAATAATGATGGTAATTGAATACAAGCTTCCAAGATTCAAATTTTGGATAAGCTAACAAGAGTTTTTTAGGGCTGTGAAAAGGTATTAGTCCGAGCATTTGAAAAACATTTTCAAAGATTATTTTTCACTAAGTGTGTGTTTGGATTAGCTGTGAAAAAAAGATTATGTGAAAAATCAATTATGTGTATAATCGATTTTCAAGAAAATCGATTATGAGAAAATTAATTTATGTTTGGATATGTAATTTATAATCGATTTTATGATAAAGAGTTTTGTTTGGATTGTATAAAAAAATCGCTTTTATGTATGAAATTACCAAAAGATGTATGAAATGATTGAAAAAGTTATTTGACTGAGGGCAAATAGGTATTTCTCTCTTAAAACTTTTGAAATAATCTGAAATCAAATAATTAAAAGCTTAAATTAACAGCTTTTTTAAAAAATCTATTTTTAGTTATAGAAAAATAATCTTAACTTATACTTAATTTTACACACTTTAAACAAACAAAATAGATTTTATATAAAACAGTTTTTTTTTATAAAAAAAAACTATTTTGGGAAAGAATTAATCTTTCCCAAACATGCTCTAAGTATTTTTTGAGACAGAAAGTTATTGGGCTGTAAGAAAAATATTGTGAACTTACCAAGATAAATCCATTTTACCCTTACATTAAAAAACTAATTCCTATATAAACGTTCTTGAAGCTTCCTTGGACTTGGTCTCAAAGTATTTCATCCGTTTGTTATCATAAAAAACATCTTCATAAATTGCGTTCACAGGAAGGTATTGCAAGGACTCAAAGTCAGGTACCAAAAGATAGAAGAAAAAAAGTTAGTCTTTGCACTCCTCACGTCAGTATGAAGATTGAGGCCCTACCTTAATAGCCATCATTGATAGTGAAAACTGTCTGGTCGATCAAGCAGGTGCTTCAAAAATAGAGCTCGCGGGAAGGATGATTGTGTGATCAATGGAGTTATTCGAGTTCGGTATACAGTACCATCAATAGGTCCCAACTTAGGAAGACAGCGAGCAGATATGTTTGCTTGAGGGTCAGTTATATAGATCAAGAGGATTCACCATGGTGCTATTGTAAAACGTAAAATACAATGTATAATTCTTATATTATATAAAATAAATAAAACATGAATTAAATAGACATTGCACTAGTGATGAGCGTGCTACTTAAATTTTAAAAATAAAATTTTAGAGAAATTATCACTAATTTTATTTGTTTAGAAAAAAATTGGAAAACCATTTTAAACTATTTGAAAATTAATTTATGGAACAAATGTTTAGGAGTCGGTTTACATACAGAGAAGGGTGAAAACTTAATCTCACGATACTCTTGATACATCTATCCGAAAATGCTTACCCTAAAGTTAATTATAGGAATTAAAAATAGAAAAAACATATTTAATGTACCATATAAAATAAATAAGCAATAACAACAAATAAATAAACAAGTAAATCAATAATTAAAAATTAAATCACAATATTCACTAGCATAAGATAATCAAATATTAAAATATTTACAAGCAATAAAGAAAATTAAAATATTTACAAATGGAGAGACAATAAAAAAGTAAGGATTAAAGATTATATTATAAAATTTATAAGTTTTGAGCAAAATAAAGATAAAGATAAAAATTAAAATTAAATTATTTACAAGTTTGGCAAGATTAAAAATATTTATAAGGTAAGAAAATTATCAAAAGCTAAATTAAAAATATTTACAAACACATAAGAAAATAATGAAAATATTTATAATTTTAGCTTGCCGTGAGTGCCTACATATCCTCCAAGTGAAATGAGGAAGTCAAAGCCATATAGTTCTTTTGAAAATGATTGTGAATTGACTTATTTTAATTTAACAGAATAATTTACCTCATTAAAAAATGGTTAATTTAAATTAAAAATAATAATTAACATGGCGCAAGGCCACAGAAACATCCAAAAAAGAGGCTAAGAAATACTTGACCCCTCGAAACTATTATGTAATGTTTGATTTATTTTATTTTTGAAAGTAAGTCTTAAGCTGGATTGACTTGACACTTGGCTACAGATTAACTTCAAAAGTTTGGCCAGAGGGTACTCGACCCTCGAGACCACTGAATTAAAAATTCTTAAAATTGATTTTATTGGAACATAAAATGTTTGATAAAGAAATAAAAATAATAATGATTAAAATAATTCAAGAATCAGAATATATTGACAAAAAAAAGAGAAACTAACAAAATTCGAAACTGACTATAATTTTAAATAAAAAGGACACCGTTTTCATTTATATATTTATATATATTTTTAAATCCAAAATAGAATAAAGAATGAGCGAAAAGCTTAATTTGGATAAATTCGAGTGTGTTTGGAATGTTAAAAAATAAGAATTGATTTGATTTTGAAATCCTTTCGATTTAAGTTGTGTGTATTTAAAAATCCAATTAAATTTAGTTAGATTTTGGTGGATTTAATTTAATTTTAAATTTAATTATTTAGATTAACTATTTTACCTTTACTAACTTTTTAATTTTACCTCACTAACCTAACAATATCATTCACAATTATATAAGGTTAAAAAAGTAAAATAATTAAATCAAATCAAATCAATTCCATTTTAAATAAATTTTAAATATAAGAATTGATTTTTAAATTAATTTAAATTTAATTTTTTATAATGAATTCCAAACATAAAATTTAATTTTTAAATCAAATTAATTCAATTCATTTTAAATTTATTTTTCAATTAGTTCCAAATACAACCTAAATTCACGCCTGGGCAAGAAACATCTATATGCACAATGCTATCTAACTACAATTCACAATAATAGGATTAAATGATTCAATGACTCAAATGAGTAAAACTAAACTAACAGAATTAAAGTCCAATCTAGCAAATAAAGGAGCCCAAAATAAGAGTAATGATAACAAAGCAAACTAGCCCAATGTATCCCAAGTGACAGAAGCATCTATTAGCAACAAACAAGTGCAACAACTAACAATGAAATTGTACAGTACTATTGTGATTCGCCCTAGTCCATGGGCTGAGTCTTAGAAGGAAGGTGCTCAGACCCAGTCAATGAGTAAGGATCCTAATCCTCGTTCCTAAATGCTTGCCGAGATAAGGCTGCTATCATTATCCCAAGAAATACTCCGAGATAGGCAGAAGATTATTCAAAGGCTAATCTTCATCAAACTATACTGCCTTGGGTATAAATAGGGGTTAAACCCCACATGTATATAGACATTAAATCTTAAACATTAGTCTACCTTAAATACTCCCACTAACTTGAACGTGAGAGTGCTTTTTGCAGTACCCACTATCTCGGAAGGCCCTCTTGCAGCTCGGAAACGTGAAGTCGGGAACCACCCTTCAAGTACCTAGACGTGAACAGAAAAAAGAAAAAAAAGAAAAGCAATAAGTGGGGGATGGGGCTGTGGGATTTTACAAAAACACTTGTGCAGGAGTTTGGTTGCATTTGGGCTTGTAGCATGGCACTTGACGCGTAACGTGAGCTTGCGTGGGGGGGCACTATTGTGCTTGAGTGGGTATTGCTTGGGTTGAAGAGTTGATGGCTAACTTTCATGGTGAGATGGTGGTCAAGGCTTTGATTTCTGTTCAGTTGGTAGTTCTTTTATGGCACTAATATGAGATTCCAGAGTGAGAAGCAAGGATGATTTGCAAGGTTGATCACTAGAATTTAAGGGGGAAAATGCATAGCAATGTGCAGTTTGATGAGCCTTTCGAAGATCCAACTCTCGTTCCCCCTCCCTTTCTTGCTTTTCTCTCCTTTTATACATGCCAGCTTGGGTTTTAGAATGGGATGTGTTTACTTAGGCCTACAAAAATTGGACCAAGGGATTGGATAATTGAGATAGTGATATTTTGGGCCTTTAATCCTAAATTTTTATTTTGATTCACTTTTCTTCTTATTTTTGTCATTCTAACATAGAACAAAAATAATAACTCTCTACATATCCCGCATCAGGTTTGTCTTAAACCTATTTTGAAACAACAAAAGAATTAATATGGATAGAAGCAATATACTTTTTTTTTCCTTATAAGATATTATATTAATAAGATTTTGTATAGGATGCGAACAGGTAAAAATATTTTTAAAAGAAGCTGTTAAGAATGGGCTAGTGGTAAGGGACTTTGGTAATTTTTAAAAACTTAGTTAAAAATCTTACTCAAAATTTTCAATTACATAAATACTATTGATTCAAATTTTAATCACTAATATATATAAGGTCATAGGAGCCCAAATGCCATAGAGATCTTCATTCATGAGTTAAGCGAGAAATCACATAAGTAGGTTTAATACCACATCTTGACAAAAAATCTTAAGGCATTAGGTTCACAGGACCTACTGCTCTTTCATCGGAGTGTGCGTCTGCCTATGCTCCACAACGTGGGCTGGGCTGGACCCGTTTTCAACTGAAGCAATGCCTTACCACTCTACCTAGACTTTGGTGGTTCTAGCTCTTCTTACTCAATGGGGGTAGCAACTACAAAAGCGCTAATCATTTGATTCTTTCTCGATGTGAGACTTCTTTATTAACACTTGAATTCTATCATTTGACCTTTTTCATCTAGCCTAGTTTCCAAAAGCATCACCTCTTCATGCCACCTAGCCTACTATCCAAGAGCCATTACTCTTCACCAGAATGTGCGCTTGCCAATGCTCCATAACATGGGTTGGATCAAACCTAGTTAAAGGCACGCCTTGCCACTCTTCCTAGGTTTTGGTAGTTTATAACTCTTCTTTCTTAATGGGGGTGGTAACCACAAGAGCACCAATCATCAGCTTTGATACCATGTGGGAGATCTTCATCCATGGGATAAGTGAGGAATCACATTAGTCGACTTGACACCACATCTTGACTCAAAACATTATTAAATAATTCTATCATCTAGCCTTCTTCACCTAGCCCGGTTTCCAAGTCGTATTTCTTCATACCACCTAGCCCGTTGTCCAAGATCAAATACCAAAGTTGGAGATCGTCATTTATGGGACAAGCGAGGAACCACATTAGTCGGATTGACATCATATCTTGACCAGAAACCTTAAGCCATTAGGTTTATGGGTTCTTCTACTTATATGGTCCTTATTCCATTCTTTCTCGATGTAGGACTTCTTTTACTTGCACTTAAATTGCACTTAAAATTCCTAACAATAGCATATAAAATTTATTTTTAAAATTTTCACTCTCATTCTTAAGGATATCAAAATGAAAGAAATGTTCACAAACAGATAATGTAAAATATAACACTTCATAAATTTATAAATAAAATTTAATTTTTATTCTATTTCCCCCCAGTGGATGGATTGTCTAGGTTGCGAGTCAAATCCTCTATGTCTCATTGCATATGGTAGGCTGTCATGGTCAAAGTGAATTCCTAAATTTTGAACTTCTACTGAAGCCAATTGAGCTGTGAAAACAAAATCCCTAAATAAGGAGTCTCGAAAGTTACAATACTGAAGCCTAAACTTGTGTATCTCGTGCTTGATTCATTTCTGGTAATGAAGGATTTTTTCTGTCAGTTCCAAATTTCTCCATTTTTTGTCTTGAAAGTGCTTTGTTTGGAAATTTCCCTTAGTAAGTATTGGTATGAGATTGTTTGTGAGGCCTTTTTTTTTTTCCTTTCAAGAAACTGGTTTTATAGCAACTCATTTGGAAGGAAGATTACCCATTTTGTCATGAAGGTGGTGATCCATTGGGCCAATTGTATGGTGTGGGGGGAAAAGAAAAAATGCTTAAAGGGACATTCTTATATACAACTACTCTATTTATTCAAGGTGTGTTATATTTGTCTTGGGTAATTTTTACAAATTGTTATTATTTTTAAATTTCCCATTGTATTTAATATTTCAAATTTTTTAGATGTTAAAACTAAATTTTGATCAGTACTTAAAATTTTAATTTCTTAGATATTAATATATTTTTAAGCGCCAATATAAAACATATAATAAAATAAAATTAACTAAAATGATTTTTAAATTACCTTGTCAGAATTACGAATCTCAATTAGTGTTTTCCTTATAGTTTAATTCAATGAATCATTTGATATAGAATAAGATGAATGTTCCAAGAGTTGGATTACTTTTTGAGAACTTGTTTTAATATCAGGGATCCTGGGGAGACAAAACAATGTATAAAATGATAACATGAAATTCTTTCACTTTAGCAAGTTCAAGAATGACAACATGTGGTCGTTCACGTTTTTTGGCCATGTAAGAGCAGATTTGATTACAAAACTCTCCAAATAGGATACATTGAATATTTTTGTGACTACCATTTTTATGTTGTTAAATGGTCAAAAATAAATTTACAAAATTAGATTGAAATAAGATTTTTTTACCCAAATTCGCCTAGTTGAATGACTATCATCTTACTTAATTTTCTATTACATTCAAATCCCTTGCTACCACCAATTCCTGTGAGGACACTTATGGCATCTACCGAATTTACAATGACCAGTTTAAACATGAAATATATGAAATAGACTAAACATGCTTACACAGAACACATAATAAAAAGGAGAATTGGCAAATCTTACCAACTAAATTATTACTTGATTCATCCATAACTAAGATTTCATAGATAAGCACAAAATTGAATACAAAAAGAGGGATACTCGAGTATTCAACTTCGTTCAAAGAAGTACGAAATTGAAGGTTGATCTTATACTCATGACTTGTGTAACATCCTCCCTTAATTTTTTATTTTTATATTTAATTATGAATTATGAATTATTAATTAACATTTAATTATGTGTTATTTATTTATTTATTTATGATTTGATTTCTACACTGTTAAGTCCTAAACTTAAGATTTTTCTTAACTAAAAATTAGAGGACAGAGAAAATTACTTAAAGTATATTTTTATGTATTTAATTACAGAAAATTACTATTTTTAGTAGATCAATAAACATAATTGGTCAAAATAAATTATTGTCAGTATTATTTTCTGTTTCTCTATGATAGTATGTTAATAATATTTTAGAACTATTTATGTGGATAAAGTATTTATTAAAATAATCAATGTATCTTATTTTAGTAAACAATGACATTTTTGTATATTAGGGTTTATGACTAGGGATATAAGTGTCACTAAAAATTTGTTATGTATTAAAGTAAAGACAAAATGGTCATTTAAAATTATTAGTAGAATAAGATAAAATTGTATAACTAGATAGAATCTAGTTGGCACATAGTTGGAATAAAATTAGAATTTAGCGAGAAACTAACTAAATTCATTAAAATCTAATTAGTTTAGTTACAAACTAACCAATTTAGTTACAATTTAACTAATCTAGTTTCAAACCCACTAATTTAGTTAGAAACTAACTAAATAGTTAGAATTTAACTAAATGATGAATAAAAAATAATTTCTCATAAGGCTTCTTCAAGAAGCCATTGATAAAATATTAATTTCTATTAAAATATTGATTTTTCCAAGGCTTCTTCAAGAAGCCATCTTAATTAAAAAAAGGAAAATAAAGAGATAAATCATGAAGATGGTCAGCCATGAAGGAGGAGAAGAGAGGATGGGAGAAAAAAAGAGAAAGAAAGAAAGGAAAAAATTTCAAAAAAATTAGAAAGTGTGAGAAATTGAATCAACAACCAAGAAGAAAGGTAGAGATTTCATCTTGTTTCAAGCTTAAAGCTTCATTGGAAGAAGGAGGAAAGGTAGGAGTTCAAGTGTTCTTCATCTCTTGATTTTTAAATTTGAAGTTTTAGTTAGTTTTTCCATGGATTTTGACTCTTTTATGGATTTTCAACAAAGAATACACTTCAATATGCTTGAATATGGTGAAATATGGTTGAAAAGTTGAAGACCATGACTTCTTGTATGGTTCAAAATTCATGGTTTATTGGTCTTGGATGATTGTTTGAGGATATATCAAGTAAATTATGTTATATTTTAGTGTTATCTGATTATTTGGATTGAAAAACCCTAGGAACCATGACCTTGTGTGTTTCAGCCAATCTAGGGAGTTAGGGTTTCAAGATTAGTGTTAATTAGGAAATTTGGAGATATTTATTCAAGATTTGTTGAATTTTGTTGGATTTGAATGAAATTACTACTAACCCTAACTTGGGGCATGATTCGGCCAAGACTAGTAATATAGGCCTTAGATGTGTAAATTGTTAAATTTTAGTTAATAGAATGGATTAGAGATTAGTTAAGTTTTATGACAAAATCCAAGCATAGTTAGGTGTTAAAAGTTTGGAAAAATCACTTGGAAACCAAGTGTAATGGTATTGGCCAAGAGACATAAATGCCCTAGGTTGGAAAGTTTTCATGTTATCATTATATTATGATGATTGGAAGATGATCTTGGTAGAAAATTGAAAGGAAATGAGAGAAATTGAAAAGTTTAAATAATGAACTAGTTAGAGAAACCCTATATTAGGTTTCGATCAAATTAGAGTTTTTAACGTAAGATTTAGTTTAGATTCAAAGAAATGAGTATTAGATTAATAAGAATGGTTTAGTGTTAAGGAATAATAAAATTCAAGCATTTGAAAAAACACTAAATGAATAGTAGAACTGACCAAATGAATAGTATTTTGGCTAAGTTGTGAAGTGTGAACTCACTATACTTAAAGGATTTTGATGATAACAAGAAGTGACTTACAATGAAAAACAAGTCCAAGCTTTCTTGAAGACTTTCTTTTAACTTAGGTTCTTTGTAAGGGTAAAAAAGTTCTTTATTGCTTAAGCTCTTGAACTAATTTTAATTATTTCGTAGTTTAAGAAAACTATTTTTTGAAAACCTTAATGTTGGTGGAAATTGGTTTGAAAAACACTTCTCAATATTTTTAATTTGTTTGAAATATGATTATGCTTCAAATATGTAAGTTTACAAAGCCAAAATTAGAATTTTAGGGCCTTGTATCCGAATACAAATTTTTGTATCAGAATATTAACCCTTAGAAATTAAAATTTTGGCTCCTAAAAGCCTAATATCAGAATATAAGCTTTTGGTATCCGGATATTAGTCTCCAGAGAGCAAACCCACATTGAAATATTTGGATACACCTCTGTGTTATCCGAATATCTCGTTCCAGTAACAAATCATAGTTCAAATATCATGATACACCTCGGTGATATCCGGATGTCTCGTTCCAGGAGCAATCATAGTTCAAATATCTTGATACAGAAATATCAAGATACAAAATCAGATATCATGATATTTCGTTTTAAGTGAGAAATGATCTTTTAAAAAAATATCAGGATATTCTGTTCTTACTCAAGCCCAGAAATTAGAATATCCAGATATCAGGTTCAAATATCCGAATATTACTTGCGTGAAAGTCAGAAATAACGACTAGTTTTGCATTTAATGCACTCCAACCACCACCAATGACTTTAATATGCTTTGGGGTATTTATCCTAACACTTGGGAAGTTAATGCAACAGAACAACACCTCTGAAAACATTTATTGAGAGCATTTAACTCCTTGCAATCTTACAAATTTGTTCTTGAGCTTTAAGTGATATTATCAAATACCTATCATTCTTCAAGTTGTATATATGCTCTTTTGAGAGTATTAAACACTTCAAACAACTTATTATCTTGTGAGAATCCAAGGGTATGTGTGCCTTGTTGTATTTAGTGAGGCTCTTGCACAAAGAGGGTGGAGGATCTCAAACTAGTGAAGAGTGCTATGTTTTTGTAAGGGTTTTTCAAGCATCCACGTTAAAAGCTTGAAGTATAATGGAAATCTTGGGTGGATGATCTCGAAGACTAGATGTAGATCACACAGAGTGATCAAACTAGTATAAATCTTGTTTTGTACTCTCTCTCCCCTACATTTTTTATTATTCAAGCTTTGCATTTATATATTGATATACTTGGTGCTTCCATTCTTGATAAACTCATTTTTAGATTGAATTTGTATGGTTTTGTTATTTACATTAGTCCATACTTTTCTTGAGACTATTGATTCAATACAATTAGTACCATTGAAGCATTTGTGAAAAGTTTTTGAAGAAACTTTTAAAACTCAATTCACCCCCTCTTGAGTTATTGAAACCACTTGGTAACATGAAGTATTTTTAGACTTCTTAATGGCTAATTTAGATTAGCAAAATGAGATGTTTATAATGAATGTACGAAACATAAGCCATAGGGTTAAGGTTTTGGCCAAAACCTCGTTCTTAAGGCTAGGTAATATTAAGTAGCTTTCTAAGAGTAATTTAAGTGATAAAAAGGTTAACAAATTAGACTTTATGAGATAAGTGTTTAATTACTCTAGAAATTTATAAAATGACATTACATGCTCATTTAAAGATATAAAAGATGGGATAAAAAAGTCAAGGATGTGATCCTCGGTATGGGAAGTGATTCCCAGATAAATATTGGATATGATCCTTGGTAAGTTAAGTGATCCATGAAAGTCTTAGATGTGTCTAGAGATAGACAATCCACAATAGAAGTGTAGAATTATTTAAGGACCAGATAGAATCCACCCAGACGTGTGATATGACCATTTGGTTTAGGGGACACCTAATGTCAAAGGAAGAACTCTTCGTATTATTATTTATAGTAATTTTATTATGTTGACTATGTAAGCGCAAATTATGGGGTTATGCCAATAGATAAAAGACAAACATGAGCATGTAATTGTTCAAGCATGAAATAGAAGATTAGATTCTCAACAACTAATTTTGTTGTTAAATGTTCTAACAAATGGGAAATGAAATACAATGTTTAGAATATGTATTGTTAGCTTATTTAATTGTATTTTGTACAATGTCATATCCATGAAAATGTTTTTTGCAGTTTAATACAGCTGGAAATATTATAGTTATTGTTAACTATTTTTATCTATTTGAATTTCTACTAAGAATTTAATTCTCATTCTTAAGTCTAATATTTTTAGAGGACCTAGATGTCTGTAGAGAGGTATCATGTGACTATTCTAATTGATTTTGATGTGGTCATCACCCATGATGAAAAGAATGACACCGTGATGTTGGAGTGTAGGGTTTTAGAACCTGTTACTTTATAGTTATTGTATGAATATATAGTAATGGTTATATAACTATGTAGTGCTTGTATGTAGCAAAAGAGAAAAGCTTCATCAGTAGGGTTAAAATATCTTTTTTGAAAATTTGATGTACTTATGTAAATAGTTTGTAGGATAAAGTCTATGCACATAAATAAGTTCTAATAATGAATAGAATCAATATTTTGGTGTGCTATACGTTATTAGCAAAGCAAATCTTCGCCTAAGTTTAATTAATAAATTTGAAAAAATAAATTCACGTTTTTATTATAATTATAAACAGAAGTAATTAAATGAGCAGCGTAATTAATTAAACTACAAATGCAATATTCAAGAAATGTTTCAAACTAAGAAAAATAATTGTACTGCATTATTAATTAAAAATTAAGGTAAGGTTTTACAACTTGTAGCTCGAAAATTTCCATTGTTAACAGCAACTTTAAATAATGACATCACGAAAACTTTACCTTCTTTACGGATGCCTGAATTGTCCCTCCCTAACATTTAAGATAACTTTTAAATAGAATGCATTGAACAAATATAATGTGATTAATGAGTATGAATGCAGATTATGTTGCTATTTACTTTGCCTTCCATAAGAATCATCTCAAGGCTATTGGGTATGTTTGAATTGGTGAAATTAGGTAAGGTCCACATGCAAAAAATTCTTATTTTGAGATTCCATGAATCCTTTGAGGCATTGATATCATTAATGAAGCCATATTGCCTACCCATATTGTGTTTCCTGTCAAGTTAATTTGTTGTTAATGGGTCTAGTGAACACATATTGCCAACTTGTGAATTGTCATTTATATAGAGTTTTACATGAAGAGATTGTTAATAGGTATGGGTGTTTCCGGATTGGTTGGGATCAGTTTTGAGGGGTAAAACCATCCGAACCAAACCAATCGGTTTTCTCATACATGCATCCAATCGATTTGCTTTAGATTTTAGAACCGAACCAAACCGAATCGATATCAATCGTTTTGGTTTGGATCGATTTTTGGCAATTAAAAAAAAGAAATTATATTATTCTCATTTATACAAAAATTAACATACTTACACACGTATTAGCACACTTAATCATTCAATTTACCAAACCAGATATATTCAAGCCACACATTCACTACACTTATGAAAAAAAATGGAGGGGACACATTCTTTCAATTCAGCAGTAGCACCACAGCTCAAATGTCATCCTCACATACCCAGTAACTTAAAACAAAATAATAATAATAATAAGCAATAAAAAATTTAAAAAACAAAAACAAAGGCTTGGAGCCTCCCAACACGGCAACACAACACCCATTAAACACAAATTCACAGATGCACATCACAGATTTAAAAAATTTTAAAAAAAAAACAAAGGCACGGCAGAGGACGATTCACCATGAAACATCACAGATGCACATAACAGATTCAACAAGAAACAGAACATCACAGAATTAGAGAACCGATTGATACCTCAGTCATGGTGGAGGACGATGACGGCGCTGTGCTGGCAAGGACGATGGCGCTATGCAAGCGGGGAGGACGATGCTGTGCATGCGAGGATGACAGTGGTTCGCGGCGGTCTTTGCTCCCTTGGGTGGCGGTGGTTCGTAGCGGCAGCAAGTCATCTTTGTGGTGTATCAGCGTTGGAATCAATCTCTTCTCCCTTTGAAAATGGAAAATGTTGAAGTGGATATCAAGCATCAGCGGCGTAGTGGCGTACCAGAAGGCAAAAGATTAGGTTGGGGTTGAATTTTGAGGGTAAAAAAGTAAGTTTATAATTAGTTAGGGGATAGAAACGGAAATGTATAATAAATTATTTAAAATATGTATATATGTCAGTTCGGTTTGGATTAGTTTGATTTTAAAAATTAGAACTGAAAACTGATCCAAACCGATCGGTTCCTAAAAAAAAACCAAACTAAACAAAAAAAAATCAGTTTGCTTCGGTTTGGTTTGTCGATTTTTTCGGTTTGGATTGGATTTGAACACCCCTATTAATAGTTACTTTTGAATTGCTTTCAATTTTAGAATCCTTTTGGTTTCATTTTACAAAATATCGGTGGCTATGTTATAGATTGTGAGTTTTTTTTTAATGATGGATTTAGTGAGAATAATAATTTAGAATTTAATTTTAATCCACTATCATTGTAAAGTTTTTTTATACTGTCATTCAATCATGTGCTGACACATCATTAAAAGAATTAGAATTTCTAAATAGTTATTGTGATAGTCAAACTCTTTTAATGATTTTGCAACACATGATTGAATGATAGTATAAATTTTTTTTATACTGACGGTGGATCAAAATTAAACTCAATAATTTAACATTCAATTTGATATTTATGGTTGTTTATGTATTACAGGATATTGGTGGTTGTTTTATGGATGTGACTTTTGATGTTCACACATTCATGGCTATTTAATATTGGTTCATATATTTGTCTACAATAGGGAAGGTTTATATATTTGTCTACAATAGGGAAGGTGAAATGAGAATACATTTTGGCACTTGTGAATTGTCATTTTTATAGTCAGTTTCATATTGGTAAGTAAATAAATTAATAGTCTATTTATTTAATTTAGATTCTTATTACTTTACATATAGTGGTGGCAAACTTTATGATGATACACTTGTCTAATTGTGAGATCTTTAAAGGTGATATACATGACATAATTTTGCTTAATGATCTTAACTTTATATATATATATATATATATATATATATATATATATAGTTATAGATTTTCAACCATCTAACTACATGAAAATTTCATTAGATTACACAAACATGGCTCATGCATGTTCTTTATTTAAAAATATAAGTTAACAAAAGCCGCATTCGACGAAATCATGCATAGCTTGCAATATTTATGTTCTCCGTGGTGCTGCTGGTCTCCAAGGTTGAAGTGAAAGACCATGAATGAATGTCATGTGTCTCGCGCGAATTTGTTGTGGTGGCAGAAAAACCAACTCTAACCTTCTCCGGAAGGACAACTTTCAAATCAATGACTTGAGCTATGGTAGAAATTTGACCATTCTTGTAAGTCACAGCAACACTCAATGTTTTAGATAGAGAGTCATAGATTATACTTACTTTGACCAATGACCCACTCTCCCTTTTCCATTTCACAGTCTGCAGCGAAATTAAAGAGTTGACATTGATTCCAATATGTGCAGAATTTGGATCCCAGACATTGGTGTAACTATCAAATTCTACACCAACGAATTGATTGAAAGCATTGCTGCCATCAATGATTCCGAGTTTCCCACCAGTTGAATTGCTGGGAATCTCAGTCTCTGCTGGTGCAAGAAAGAACACAATTCCATCAGCTGGTATATAACCGACGTAGTCCTTTACGACGAAAGAGAAGGAAGTGACAAAGCTTGCGAGGTTGCCAGTGGTTGAGTCCCAAATGCGCACTGGTGTAGTATACAAGGCACGACCTGTATTCCAAGAAGGCTTTTCAGGGTTGGTCAGTGCCAAGATCCCAGATGATAAAATCACGGCATCACCTTGGAGGGTTATACTTGAACTATGCGGGTTGAACTTGGTGAAGTTGAAGGAAAGTGCTTTTGCTGAGTTCACCTTTCTTGCAAGCAAGAGAAAGAAAGTTATAAAGATGGCTAAAAGAACAGAAAATGGTTTCTGGGTTGGAAGATTTGAGTGAGTGATAGCCATGGTTCTGA
The DNA here is from genome assembly GCA_023212625.1 of Styphnolobium japonicum. NCBI lineage: Eukaryota > Viridiplantae > Streptophyta > Magnoliopsida > Fabales > Fabaceae > Styphnolobium > Styphnolobium japonicum. The sequence goes on from JALBWW010000013.1 coordinate 15,548,956, forward strand.
ATTTTGATACTAAGATGAGAATGAGGATTTATACTGGGTATTATTACATTTATACATACATAAATAACACGTGTTATTTAAATGAAAGGCCAGAAATAAATATGACCAGAGGACATACAACTGTCTAGGCTCCACATATATATTACCATGCTAGATGCGTTTGGATTTGATCATCGCCTAGATACACAAGTCATTTTCCTTATATTATTTTCACTATATTAAACATAAAAAAAAAAAAGTTGTTACATTTATATTTGGCCAAAGATTAGGGGTGAACATGGATTGAGTTGAGTTGGGATACTTTTAGATCTAACTCACTCATATAAGTAGTGAGTTTGGTTAGTTCAACTCGTTGGTTGAAATTAAACCTAAAAAAAATGAACATGTTAAAATAGAAATAAAAATTCATTATGCATAATATAACATAAGTTATCAAATGACATAATATAAAACATAAGTTTCCAAATGATATAACATAAAACATAAGTTTCAAAATACACATATGACTTAGGATTATAATTAACACAAACATAACATAAATTTTTATCAACGTAATCTACATGGCAGTAACACATTCTCTCTTCTTTGGTCTCTTGCAAACTAATGACACCATAACTATTAATCACAACAATCAACATAATTGCCAAAATAAAAGGTTAATACAAAAAGAAAATAACTACTTATAAGTGGGCTGCGTTAATTTTGTGAGGGTTAGAAAAATGTTCTTTTATAGAAGAAATGGAAAATATTAAAAAAAATTTAAGTAAAAATACTTAGTAAAAATATTGAGCACGTGTAAAGAAAAAAGTGATTATTTTGGTACTTAGAAAAAAAGTGATTTAAGTTAATATGTAGTTATTAAGTATAAAATTAATTAAAAAATTTAAATTCATATTATATTTAGAGAATAAGAAGTGAGATTAATTGATAAATATCTATAACAAATTAATGGTCTAGATTAATATAAAATATATAAATGATAAATTATGAATATATAAGATTTTTTTTATTTCTTTATTAGTAGCTAATTGAATTTTATTCTCTAAAATACATCTTGCACATTACAAGAATAGTCACTACTCCTATAAAGGTGAGATAAAATTTAGATAAGACTTATACGTTGTGTTTCTTATAAATAAATAAAAATTACCACTACGGCAATAACTTCTTGAGTTTATTCGTATTAATTTACACAACAATTTACACAGGGATTAAGTCATCCTAGTAGAAAGTATCAGATAAAAGATGACCATGCATACATTCAGTTTGTTGGATGTCATTTTCGCCACCATCAATGTTGTGCTCGTTCAAAGCTTTTTTTGTTTTTTTTTCCTATGCAAGCGTTTAAAGTTTGGAAGTTGTTATGGTATCCTGATCGGTTTGGTATTCAGAGTGAGTTGTCAATTATTTATTGATTGTTGGTTTCACAATAAATGTTAGAAAGTCTATCAAATATAAATAACAACTAATAAATACTAGACAACTTATCATGAGTACTAATACTCTAAAAAAAATAAGTACAAAAATAATTTCTTAAAACTTTGAACATGTGTTCTCTAGATCTGATTGAATATGTGTTCTCTATATCTGAATACAACTATCCTGGTCGATATTGTTGTGCCACGCAAAACTCGTGCGTCCATGGATTTTTAAATTCAATAAATTCGATGTTGAGGATTCATCAAAACTTCCAACTACTCTTCTCCATTATTGTTGTGGAAAATACTATAGGATTGAGTTTTTTTCTCTTTTTTTTTTCTTTTTTATTCTTCTAATTAAATGTTAACAACTTAACAAAAAGAAAAATCTTTCTCTCTCTTTAGTAATAATTTTTCTCTTGGTTATAATTTTTTTCTCTAATTTGTCAGCATTTAATAAGAAAAATAACCTCTAAATCCATCAAAAACAAAAATTATTACTCAAAAGAAAATTTCATTGTACTAATTCAAATTTAGAAGATTAAAAACATCATAGCACCGTGGGGCATTCTAAATCACAAGCCACTCATTCAGAAAGGGAATTGAAATATTTAAATGTCTAGTAAAGGACACATGTAAGAAATTCAAAATCAATTATGAGCCTTGTTTCTCTTTGGAGTCGCATCCTTGTCCTTCTCCATTGCTTCTTGCATTGCATCGCATTTTGAAAAGAACTCCAAGATTCCTTCCATAAAATCTTCATCCTCTATGTCTTCTCCAAGTTTGTCTGAGCAATTTATTAATGGTGTCCGACTCTTCTCTTTCATCAAGTTTAACTACCATCCAAGTAATGCTTCCTGATAAATACTATTTATATATATTATTAATCACTCATATTTAGTATTTTATCTTCTTTTTGTGCTTAATTGATTGAACTTGATCACATTTTGTAAGTTTGGATTCCATTTAGGCTTAATTGCATTTTTTAGCATTTATTAAATTTTACATTGTCTCTACATTTTGGGCATATCTTGAGTTCTAGACATATAAAAAATATGAATCTTATAGGAAATATAAGAGGGATCTCTAGAACTTTGCTGAAGATCTCAAGAGCTGAATTCGATGTCTAGTGAACAATATTGGGCCTGCAAATCAGAGAAAGGGTGCTGTCACTGGAACCCGACCCGTGTGCAGTAAATTGGCCATGACTTAGGCTCTTAATGTCAAATGGAGTTGAAATTGGTGCCAAATAAAAGCTAAAATTCAGCTATTCAACTATCATGAAGACTACTTTTCCAAACTACATCGTTTTGATGGTGTGCTTCTCACGTGAAGTTGGCAGAAGTTTCAGTTACCTTCTTAGATTAATTTAGGCATAACTTCCTCATGTTAAGCCCAAATTAGGCAAATAAGATGATCAATTAAATCTAAGATGATGTAGATTAGTCCTAATCTAGTGACATGATTGTAAATTTCATTTTAGGATCTACTATTTGGAGGGAAAGACAAAACACGAAAACAGACCTTTCATTTTCCCTCACTTTATAGTCTTTTGAGTTTCCCTTTTCCTTTTCTTTCTCCCTCTTCTCTCTCCTTCCACAAGCTTCCTTGGACTGTAGCCATGGAAGGCTAATTGTGCTTGATTAATCCTTGAATTTAGAGGATAATTCAGTTTGATCTTGAGACTCAGTTTTGTAATTTCGAAATTGAATATTCTATTGATTGAATCTCTCTTCTTCTCTTGTTTCTCAATTTGATATTCATGATTAGTGGTTTCTGTTGTGATGAGATATGATTGGATCTATTGTCTGATTGAGAATTGTGATAGGATTTTGGTTGATCAATCTTGATTTTGTCACAAGAGGATTAGAGATTAATGCTTGCAGATTTGTTTGCATTCGTTGATTATAATTCTGGTGATTAGATTAATATTGTTTGCATGAATTATGTGATTACAGAATTGTGCAACTGTTGCTAATCAAATTCTAGATGATAATATAGAAGAAGATTATGGATTTAATGCAGAGATCTCAGTTAAATCTAGATCAATAAATCAATGGAAGTTGGTGCACATCTAGTAGTCGATGATAAGTTAACCAAATTGTCTACTAGATTTCTTGGATTGATTGTTTCTTAATCTGATTTCTTTATTTTAGTTACATTACTCACATCAAAACACCTCCAATTTACATTGATCTGATTGATTTTACATATTGGTCCTTTGAGAGACGATTTGAATTATTCCTTATACTACAAGCTAGTTTAGGATTAATTATGTAATTTGATTGAGCTCGACACTTGAAACAAATTGGGCATTGTTGCCAGGGACCATTAGGTGCTAATCAATCATATCAACACCTTGTCTAACCATTAACTCCTTTGTTTGCTTTGTTTTGATGTTTTCAGGTGAGTTTAGACGAAAATCCTTAAAAAGTGTACGGACCAACATCTCAGATTGAGTTGAAACTTGGTCAAATAGTAGGAAATAATATGTAGAGTTGGAGAACTACTATGCAATGATGAACCCCTTTTGTTGGCCAAATTCCACTATTTAGACAACTTTTTCAATTTTTAAATATTTTTTAATGTTATGTCAAGTAGCATTTTTTAGTAGTTTTCACCCTATGGCAGTCATGTGATTTTTAAAAATCTCTAGATAAGTTTTTTTTTATAGTTGTTTTGTGTGATTTTTACATGTGTTTGTGTTTTTGTGTTTTGAGTTCATTTGAGCATACTAGTCCTTAATGGTATATGACTAGGTCTTCCAATCCCCATAACATACTTGACTTAGATCCTAAGATTGAGAAGACTATGAACACACTAAATAGGCTCATAGGCTTAGTGAGAGAATTGCATCTTCTTTAGATCATAGCATTTCTAGTAGTTCTGATTTTGTGGATTCTAATTTTGCATTTGTTAGTCATCATTCTGCATCTATTAGTCCTAGTTCAGATTCTGTTTCTCATTGTTCTGCACCTGTTGATAATTGCTTTCATTGTGTATGGACAATAACATGCATAATAGGACTCTTAAGGAATTGGTTGCACCTGATGTGAATTATCAACCATTGTACATACAATATCCTAACCTTGATGCTGATTTCGAGCTTAAGTCTGGTCTAATCCATTTGTTGCCTAAGTTTCATGGCCTTGCAGGTGAGGATCCTCACAAGCATTTAAAGGAGTGTTCCACCATGAAACCACATGGCATACCTGAGGAGCATGCCCTTTCTCCCTTACTAATCCTACCAAGGATTGGCTTTACTACCTTCCATCAAGTTTTGTGGCTTGCTGGAATGACATGAAAAGGCAATTTTTGGAGAAGTTCTTCCCTGCCTCCAGAACAACTGTTATCAAAAAAGATACTTATGGCATTAGGCAGATGACAGGTGCGACATTGCATAAGTATTGGGAGAGGTTTAAGATGTTATGTACAAGTTGTCCTCACCACCAAATCAGTGATCAGCTGTTGATCCAGTACTTCTATGAGGGGTTGCTACCAATGGAGAAGAGTATGATAGATGCTTCCAGTGGAGGCGCCTTGGTCGATAAAGCACCTACAGCTGCAAGAGAATTAATTGCCAACATGGCAGCAAATTCAAAATAGTTTGGTGTTAGGATGATAACATCAACTAGAGGAGTAAATGAAGTTTAAGTATCCTATGCTGACTAGCATAGAATATAGCAAAGAATTGATGAGCTGACATTCTTAGTGAGGCAGTTAGCAATGGGACAGCAAGCAATTCCAGTCCAAGACCCTGCTAAGGTGTGTGTGATTTGTGTTTGTTCCACTCATCCAACAGATGCTTGCCCCACACTCCAAGAAGACATTTCTGTGTCTAATTACACAACAACATCAGTTGGAATTTTTCCTGGTAAGCCTTTGTACTAGTAGCACAATCAACAGACCAAATATGATCAATATAGTAACACTTATAACCCTGGCTAGAGAGACCATCCGAACCTTAGATATGGTAATGCAGCACCACAACAGCCAACATACCAACAAGGAACTAGACCATATAAGTTCCAACATTCTGGACCAAATAGGCCACCCTACCAGCAGTTTCCTAAGCCACAGATGTAGCAACCACTTTTGCAACAACCAAATGTTGTGCAGCTGCACCTCAATTTGAACTAACACTTGAAGATTTGGTCAAGCAAATGACAACTAACAATATCCAGTTTTAGTAGAGAACGCAAACAAGCATCCAGAATTTAGAGACTCAAATTGGACAGCTGACTTCTTCATTAAACCAGTTGCCGTCTCATGGTTATGGTCAGTTTCCCTCTCAAACCATTCCCAATCTAAAAGGGAATGTCAGTGCCATTATCCTAAGGTTTGGTAAGCATGTGAAAGAGCTAAATCATTCCCCACCATTCATTAACCCAAAAGAGCATAATTGTGCTGAAAAATCCAATGGAACAGTACCAGACAGCCTACCCATAAATTAAGTATGGATACCAAACAGAAGCAAAAATTGGATTATGCAGTGCCCTTACCATTCCCACAAAGAGTAGTGCAATCCAAAATCATGGATGAAGCTAAGAAAAATAGAGAAATTCTAGAGACTTTTAGGAAGGTGGAAGTGAATATCCCAGTGCTAGATGCCATCAAATAGATTCCAAAGTATGCAAAAAATTTGAAAGAGCTATGCAACAACAAGAGGAAGTTGCGAGACAATGAGAAAATTAGCATGGGGCAGAATCTGCCAGCCCTTATTCAGCCAATTCCACAGAAATGCAAGGATCCAAGAACCTTTTGAAATAACCAAGTGAAACACAAGAATAAGAGTTGAATTGTGTTTCTTGTCTTTTGAAAATTTTTCGCAAGGCAGTTGACAACTAGAGCCGTTACTGATTTGCAAAATAGAATGGACGCTAAAATCGTTTGTATGCAACGTTGGACATAGAAAATGTTTTAGGAACCTCTTTGGACACACAAATCGTTTTGAATAAACTTTGGACGTAGGTAAGCTAAAAATGTTTGTATAAAACTTTGGACATAGAAATAGCTTTAAGTAAAACTGGATGCAAGTAGAAAGCTTATAAGTGCAAATGATGAGTAAGTCAAGAACTATAAAATCAATCCTCAAACATTAGCAAATATAAAATAAAGCAAGTTTACGGGAAAAGATAATCGCACTAGAGATTTATACTGGTTCACTCTTACAACCCAAGAACTATGTCTAATCCCTTCTACGAAGGATTTTTCCACTAATCTTTTCAAAATTACAAGTATTTTCTCATTGCCTCTTCAGACTACAAAAAGTATTTTTCTCACCGCCTCTTCAAGCTACAAACAAATATTCTCAACCTCTTCAGGTTCTTACAAATATTCTTTCCTACAAGTCTCTTCAGGCTTAACACAGAGTAATAAAGGTAGTGTATAAAAACACTTAAGCTTAACTCACGAAATGTAAAAATATAACAATTGAGCTCAGAGTATTTTGTAAACTCTATACAAAGAGTAAATAAGAGTGTAAAAACAATAATGAAATTATCAGCTTTGTTTTTCGTCTCATCTCTTCATATTTTCTGTTGTTCCCTGCTTGTTCCCTTGAAGACTTCGTGTATTTATAAGCTTTGGAGCTTTAACTTGTCTTCATGAACTTCTTTGTCCAACGGCACTAAAAGTTACCGTTCTGATGTGCATTAAATGCTTGTCACTGATAACGTGTTCATCCTCTTTTGAAAAGTAGCTTTAGTTATCAACATTGCTAGAAACTTTGATATCTTTATTCTGACTCTTCTAAGTGAACAAAAAGTTCCTATTTGTTAGTCCTTGTAGTTGTTAGGTATGTCATCTCTAGCGTACAAAGTTAACTTCGTTTGTTGCGTACTTCGTCTGAGGTCTATTCAGCATTTAATGTTTTGAACAGTTCTTGTATTTAATTTAACTTTGAACGAAAGCACTTGAATGTAGGAACATAGAGATAACTTTTGGACAGTCCAATTATAAAATATAACAAACAGTTCAAACAATATTAGACGCAAGTAACAAAACGTTTGAGATTGTCTTTAAGAACTTGTCTCAGTCCAAAACGTTTATAAAAGACTTACAAGTGAGTCCATTTATATTGAAATAACCAAGTGAAACACAAGAAGTGGGGTTGAATTGTGTTTCTTAACCCTTTTAAATGATTTTGAAAGTTTTTCTTCAACTAACAGTTTGAACAAGAAGAAGGTTACAAGATAACAAGCAATGGACGAATAAAAAGGCTTCTCAGTCCTATCGGACTCTAAAAGGTTTGTAAGAATTTTCTTTTGGACGTAGTTAAGAAGTTCTAAAAATTAACTTAAAAAACCTTTGTTAAAAACACAATGGCAATCCCCAGAGGTTAGTGAATAAAAAAAAAACACACAAGTAGGGAGAAGAAGCTTACACTAGATATTTATCCCGGTTCACTCTCACAAACCGAGAACTATTTCCAGTCCCTTCAACCAGAAGGATTTTCCACTAACCTTTTACAAGATTACAAGTATTATTCACCTCTTCATGTATACAAGTATTCTCAACCTCTTCAGGTTCTACAATCCAAGTATTCTTTTGTACACAGCCTCTTCAGGCTTAAAACCAAGTTGAATAAAGAAAAAGGTATAGAAGTGCTTGAGTTTTTAACTCACTACAGGTGAGGATAGAAAATAAATCTCAAGACTTAATCTCTTTTACAAGAGTGAGAATAATACGAAGAATGAAAGCTTTAACCCTTTTTCACTTTTGATTTTTTTCAGATGGTTGTTTTTTCTCTTCTTCGATGACAATTGTATTTATAGGTGAGAGCAATTTGAGCAATCTTGATAAGCTTCTTCGTCCAACGGAAACATTTATTACCATTCTAAGAAGTATTAAATGCCTAAGAAGAAAGCGTGTAGAGATCCTTCTGAAAAAAACACTTTGATTATTAGGAATGTCCAAGAAAATGATAGCTTACTCCTGACTTGTCTGAGCGTGCAGAAAGTTCCTTATTCGCAGGTCTTTGTAGTTGTTAGCGATGTCAGCTAAGCGGCTCAGTTGACTTCTTTTGAAGTGTGCGCTATCAGAGTTCTTCTCAGCATTTAATGATGAACAGTTTCTTCACATTTGAAATTTGGCATTGGACGAATACTTTGAACCTGAGCTTAGTAAGAAAAACATTGGACGATCCAATATAATAAAACTTGTGAAACAGTTTAAAAGGATTTTAGACGCATACTTAGTTTCTTTTCGCTCAAGTAAGAGTGGACGCCAATGTAAGTAACTGTTTGTTAACACTTTTCTTCTTGAGCTAGTTACGAAACAAGTTACATGAGTCTTTTACTTATTCAATCTAAATTGAAACTTTTGTTATCTTCAAAACTTTATGGGGTAATGATTATTTAATTAGTATGATTCCAAACTTAATTTCATAAGGTTCTTTGGTTCCAACAACTAGTCATCCAATTCAGCTATGGAGTTCTTCATCAAAGTTGTAGAACTTCCCCTCGGATTTCCTACAAGGTAAGATACATACTTTCTCAAGTTATGCCTGAAATACAGAAATAATATAAAATCTCAATAATGCTGAAAAATACAAATAAGCCTAATTTGAACCCAAACTTACAAAATGTGGTCAAGTTCAATTAGTTAAGCAAATAAGAGGTATAAGAGACTAAATAGGAGAGTTTATAAATGTACGAAAATAGTGTTTATCAGTTGTCACCATTTAATTAGAAAAATAATTAGAAGGATAAGAAAATGGGACAAAATATTTGATTCCATTTGAGCACGCTCCCAAAGGGTCATTCTCCCAATTTAAATTCAAGTCCAGGAAATTCACATGTTTGGTATAAATGGGATGGGAAATTCCTAGCTTGGTGCATGTTGAAATTTATTTCCTAAAGAAGTACATTTTGAACAATTGCTTGTAGGAAGTTGTAGTCTATGACTAAGACTTTGGGTATATTAGGGTTTTTGTTAGGAAGTCGTAGCTATGGGATATGACTTAGGGCTATTTTTTTTAATTTTTTATTCAAAGTTGTATGTATAGGCTTCCACTTGGGGGTTCAGAAACTTAGCTATCCATTAGTTAAAGAAAGTAAATAGGCAACTTAGTCCTTGAAAATATCTTTCACTTGTAGTTTTGTCCCTAATTTATTTTTATGTACGAATTTGTCCTTAAATTTATAAAACTCATATCAATTTAATCCTTCAGTTATCTCTAGTTGACCAAATTAAACGATGATCTCTGGCGTAACACGTTAAGTATTTATATGTAACGTTTAGTGCAACATGACAAGTTACTCAGCAACTTCCCTTAAGATACGATGACGATAACTTTGCTTAGTGAGTGAGTGACTGAGTGTTCTATGTATGAGGGTGTTAGGTTTCACTAAGCTAAAACGACGTTGTATCTCAAGGAGAAGGTCAAGTAACGTGTCGTGTGGCACTCATCGTGTCATGTCAAAAGTCATTGTTTAACTTGGTTAACCATAAATAACAAAGGACTAAATTGATATGAGTTTATAAACTTAAGAACTACTCGTACACAAAACAAATTTAAGAACTAAATGACAAGTGAAAGATATTTTCAAGGACTAAATGACTTATTTACTCAATTAAAAAATCATTCTGAACCCCCATTCATAGCCTACAAATACAACTTTGAATTAAAAAAAAAAAAAAAGACCCTAGCCCTAAGTATTATCACGTGGCTACTCATTCTTCACAATGCACCTCTTTAACAAATAAACTTCATCATGGACCGATGTAGAAATTTCTCATCCCATTTATCAGTGTTATTAAAACCGGACCGGACCGGCCGGTGGACCAGTAAATCGGCCAAGTGACCGGTTCGGGTGACTAGTTGGATCGGGTATGTCTCAGAACCGGTCTGACCCGGTCCGACCCGGCTGGTTTTGAATGAAAACCGGTGACCTGGTTGGTTGAACCGGAACAGGCCGAGTCACTAAATTAAAAAAAAAAACTCTTAAACTTTGAAAAATCATAACTTTTGACTCGTTTGTCCGATTTAGACTAATTATATGTCCATTTTATATAACTTTTTGAGATCTACACCATGGTAGTCATATTTTTTTCAAAATAAATATATTTTAATTATTTATAATGATAAATATCATCATATATAGTGTGTATTTATATATATATATGTATTTAAATATTTATTTAATTTTATGCGGTTCGATCAGTGACCCACTGGTTGAACTAGTGACCCAGCACCCTGACCGAGTCAACTACCGGTCCGATTTTTATACCTATGCCATTTATACCAAACACTTGAATTTACCACTCAAGTCCTTTTGCCCGGTCCGGCTCGAAACTTGACCTGAGTCCGAAAATTTCCACCCAAAGTTGAGACTGAAGTCCCCAGCCAACGTTTGGTCTCTGCCAAATGTGTCCCAACCAACCACCCCAAATCCTGAGCCCTAACCGACCACTTTCCCTCGGAGTGAATACGCACCGTTCAGAGTTTTTGCATTTATCTCTGTTATTTTATTTTCTTGTTTTGAAATTTGATGTTGGAAATTGGAGCGAAGCATCATGAGTTACCTGCTAACAACGTTGTCAAAGAAGTACGAGGTAGATTCCATTATCAGAGACACCATCGATAAGGTCCTTGTCCTCCGCTTTGGTCGCGCCTCTGACCCTGTCTGTCTTCAGCTTGATCAAATTGTATGCCTTCTCTTCATCATCTGTGTCTTATAGATTTCTTATTTTCGTTTTAAAAATCCATTTTTTTTATTTGTAACCCATCATTTTTTATTTTTTATTTTTTTTTAGAATTTTACACTATTCCTTTTGTGGGTATCATTATATATGCCTTATAGATTTCATAGTTTCGTTTTAAGATTCAAATTTTCACTGGGTATATCAAAACCTTGTAACCCATCATTTATTTTTATTTTTATTTTTATTTTATTTTGTAGAATTTTACACTATGACAAAGTCATTGGTTTTGATTTGTGGCATATTGTTGATACAGCTTTCTAAATCAGCAAGGGATGTGTCCAAATTTGCGACTGTGGCACTGGTTGATGTTGACTCGGAGGATATTCAAGTTTATGTCAAGTATTTTGACGTTACTATGATTCCATCTACAGTTTTTTTCTTCAATGCCCATCACATGAAAATGGATTCTGGGTATGGTGTCTGCAGCTTTGTTATTTGCTTCAATTGCCCACTTCTAGTTTTGGTTTGATTTGCACATTTCTTCAATTGGTTGTTTCATTTCATTATGTTTGTGTAAGTGGTAGATATTGTATTAACTTACTGATATGAATCCGATTGAAACTGAAATTTATTACACTATTACTGGTAACAAGAAAACTTCTTGCATATTTTGAAATGTGATGAGATTTTCTGTATACTATTTCTTTTTTCTCTTTAAATTTGAGTTGTTTTCCTTTAAAAATGTTATGAATAATGCCTGATTGATATGTTATATGCATTGATAAATGTCAGAATAGCTGGTAAGTTTGTATTTACTATTTGTTTGGTCTGTAGGAGTAGTATGCTCTTTTAATTGAGATCATACCCAGATGAAAAGTTGAGAGAAAGACCTTGGCTGATTGAAGGTTTGAAAATTGAAAATGACTCTTCAAGTTTCACAGCTGTTTTTTCTGTTTTCAGAAACTTTGACCCCCGTGGGTTGGTTGGGCATGAGGGGAGAGGTTGTTGATTACAAGTATTGGTTAGTTTGTGAATTTTTATCAAAATTAGGTTTGGAGGTATGGAGGACTTCATGATCAAAATTTCTAAGAGAAACACCAATTCAGTGGGCCTATTTTTATAATTAAGCCAGCTGTGCTTGTTCTAAAAAGTTTTATCCCGAGGCTGATCAATACAATCTGAATTTATCAACCACTCAAATGTTTTAGTTAGCTGGGGTGAAGGTCTTATCAGTTAATTTGGTTTGTAAAGTTCCCAACCTTATAAGTTTAGTCAGGTTTGAGGTTGGGGTCTAAATGAAATGCAGCAATCTGATATACACCTATGTTGATGAAAATTTTCATTATCACAGGAGTATAATACTATAATTAAATGTCAACTTCTTAAAAGCTTTATTTGATGCCAGTAGAAACTACTGCATTTTGTATTATGTAATCAATTGTTCTGTAAAAGTTTTGACTTAGAAATGTCGAGATTTCATCATTTTAGTATTGCAAAAGAGAGAACTTTTCCCTGAACTTGAGATATTTTTATCTTATGTTCTGACTTGTATCAATATATTTATAGTCTATAGAGTTTTAGTTTTTCACATTTTGTTCTACTATATGTAGGACTGCAGATCATACTAAATGGATTGGTGCTTTTCACAGAAAGCAAGATTTCATAGATGTCGTAGAGGTACATATCCTTGTTTATTGGACAACTAATGTTATTCGTGTGGATCTTTGATCTAGTTGGAATGATAATTGCTTTAACTTTTGCACTACCACTGTCTCATAACTGCTAATTGTTTATTGTTTATTGATCATTAAAATTATTGTTGGAAGTAGTAATAGATGATGGCCAAATGACGGACCACCAAGATTATGAAGTAGAAGCATAAAAGTTTGATGCCCAATGTTTATGCTTTGTAGATAATAATCATTGATAAGGAGAGATAAGGGGAAATTAGTAAACTTTGCTTGCTTTAATTTGTAGATCAGCATATTAGTTCATTATAGACATAGAGTGCGTTTGTATAGGCTTTTTTTTAAAATTAAGAAAGTACTTTTATTTTGAAAAAAGTACTTTTAAGTTTTTAAGTATGTTTGGATGCAATTTTTAAAAAAAGTAGAAATTAAAAAAAAAAAAGGACCTAGTTACCACTTATTTTGGAAGCTAATGATCATCAGCTTCTAAAAATCGGAGAAGTAGAAGTGGTTTTTAATATAATTTTCTAACAAAAATATCCTTTGCCTTTATTAAAAATTACATCCCACATCCTATCTTTTTTGCCTCTTGCAAACCCTGCCTTTTTAAATGATGGAAAAAATGAAGAATGCTTGAACATGACTCACTGGTTTGAGTGAGCATAGCCATTTGTAAACATGTTTGCCCCTATTTTTTTTAACAGAAAATAGGTTTGAGTGGGCTTAGGCCTTTTGTAAACTTGTTTCCCTCTAATTTTCTGCCTGAAACAAAGAGGTTTCTCCCAGAAAATGGGCTTAGCCATCATGTGTCGAAGTGACTTTGAATATTTGATGTTCTTCTTTCTTTTCCTTTTCTTGTTTTTTCTCCCTTCCCTTGATAATTGGATAGGAGATATATAATTATATATCTGAAGTGCATTTATTTGGTGCTAGCTTCTACTTAACCCTCTTTTCACCGTGTTTGTAGTTTAACTGCAACAGGATATCCACCTAGTAGGCTAGTTTTGTTTTAAATGCTATTATAGATCAAGTTTCTATTCCCTTCCATTTTGAATCCTTCAATATCTAGGATTCCTTGCCAGAGACGGATCTAGAGGGGGGACAAGCCCCCCCTCCCCCTGCCCAAGTTTCAGAATTTTCTGAAAGGATTTGTCTAAATATTTTCTGTCATTATTTGTTGGCATCCTAAATTTAGTATTTTGAACCCCAGATATAAGCAAAAATTATCTTAAGGAGCCATCCTTGTGCTTCATTTCTAATGAAAATGAACAATTTCTCTTTTTCCCAATAACTTAAAGAAAAAAAATATCTTTTTAAGTCTTCAACCCAATAAACCCAAGAGACTAAGACACTAGAGAAAGTGGTTCACTTAACAGATAAACAGAGGGAGTGTTGCTCTGTTACACTAAGTTCTAGAACAAAACAAAACAATTGAATGGTTCTATTTTTATGAATTTTTAACTTCAATCTTAACTTTTTGCCCCTCTAGTGCTTAATTCCTTGATGTGTCCTTGATAAATTGAGTACATCTTTTTTTAGCAACTCTGCAATTTTAGTATTCTAATAGAATTTTTCTGTATGTTTTAATTGTATCATTTGAAAATTTCTTAAAACAATTTACAAAATTACAAGTTTATGGTGGATATCTGGAAATGTGTGCTTCCAGGTGTTTATTATCAGGATTCATGAAATTGTTTTTAAATTCCTGCAGGCAATATTTAGAGGAGCAATGAGGGGAAAGCTTATTGTGAGTTGCCCTCTCCCACCCGAACGAGTACCAAAATACCAGTTACTGTACAAGGATGTCTAAAAGTGAACCCCCTCCCCCTGGGGGTAATTAACTTGTAAATACTCCAATGACAGAAACTGTTTTGTTTTTGTTCTTTTCTCCCCTTTTGCCCAGCATGTGCTGACTTATAGAAATTGAGCCCTTATGTATATTGGATTCTTCTTCCCATTCAGTTGGTCCATGAAAGCACATGCAGATATCCCTCATTTGGTTTGTACTCAAGTTGGTCGGTAGTGCTATTTGATTCTTTTATCTTTGGTTTCCTTTGGTTTTAATATAAGATGTTCTTGTAATTGTTCTCTTGTAGGTTCCAGGTTCAGTATGCTGTGTAGTATATATTTATCTGGTCTCTTCTATGAATATTGCTCCCCTCCTATTCTGAAATTTTAGTTTCTGTCGATTCATGCTAGATGTTATATTCCAATTTTGATAACCTAGAACTAAGACTGCAGTTGGTTGGTTTATTCTGAGAGTTAGCAGGTGTCGTCAAGCAATTCCTCTTATCTAATGATATATCTAAAGTTGTTTCAAATATTTATACTCAATTTCACTCTTGAAAGTTTGTGAGACTACTAGCATTTGGCTCGAGTTGTGTATCTCAGCCTTATTTGAAAATCATTGCACAAGATTGCCTGGTTGAGGGAAAATGACTATTTATAGGTTAGCTTGGGTGAAAACTATCCCTTTTTGGTTTTTGGATAAAATTAATTAAATATTTAACTAATTTAACTGATAATTTATATATAATTAATTAATAATTTATTTTTATTTTTATATTTAATACATAATTAATTGTATATAAATTATTGATTAAATTAGTTTAATATTTAGTTAATTTTATACAAGA
Organism: Styphnolobium japonicum; assembly: GCA_023212625.1. NCBI lineage: Eukaryota > Viridiplantae > Streptophyta > Magnoliopsida > Fabales > Fabaceae > Styphnolobium > Styphnolobium japonicum. The sequence continues at coordinate 15,564,346 of JALBWW010000013.1, forward strand.
ATCAAATGAAAATGTTTTTTCAAGCTAACTTTAAGAGTCATTCTCTACAATTTCTGTTTTGCAAGTCTGAGATAATAAGGAATGTAATACATAATCTTGTGGAATGCAAGTGTCAAACAAACATTTATAACAAGTAGAGACTCCATTAAAGGACAGTTCTATTATGTCAACAAATGGTGTAAACCAGTGTCAAGATGTGGTTGATACAATTTTCAAAAATCAAAGGACAACTTTGGCAGTATTGGACGCTGCAAGAGGCCCAAATATTTCAGCGGGATTATTTCCTTCCTGTGCTCTTGCTAAATCTGACAGGCCTCTAATAACAATCACTGGAGAAGCATTAGACAAGCTAGTCTGCAAAACCCAGTAGTATCTATTAGAATTTACAGGATCCACCATACAAAATCATGCGAGAAAGTGACAATAAATTTTCTTGAGTCAGTGTTTTTAGAATCGGATTAAACTGGATGGTTTGATTGGTTTGACGATGAATTGAACACTTACATGATTATGATTTAGTATAATAATTACATTTACGGTCAAACCACTTTAATCAATTAAAATTTAGTTGAACTTCCCAATTCATTATTTGAACTGACTAGTCATTAATTTTTTCAAAAAATAATATTTCATAAATGTTTTTATATAATTATATAATTTATATTGTTGTATAAGGATTATATTTATAACGTCGTTTGGTTTGACTAATAGGTTTAAACAGTTGAACCTAAACTGAAAGTTTTGTTAGTTCACTATTCGGTCTGATTTGAACATGCTTGAGGCTTATAAAAGTTCAATATTGGTATGGTTATAGTTTGTGTGACTGTCAAGTTATTAGATTGGCAATCATTCTTTTAAAAGGAAGCACCGGTTGGCCTATAGTAGACAGTCTTACTTTACATTTGCAAAAGGCTAATTTTACGGCTCGAACTTGTGACCTCCAAGTCACATAGCGACAACTCGAATCGTTGCGCCAAGGCTCTCCTTCTAGAAATCATTCTTCTAATAGGACTAGAAAGTAAAGAGGTAAACTTTACCATTACTATTGCTGAACTCTCCATATCATGCGAGGAAACCTGAAATGTATGGAGCAGGAAGTCCCTATAAGCTGCATTGTCAATAAAAATGTTGGCTTTTGAGCCCGGTGAAATAACCAAGTGAAACACAAGAAGGGGGGTTGAATTGTGTTTCTTAACCCTTTTTGAAAATTAATAAAAGATTTTCCTTTTCAACAGAAAATGGAGCACAGCGAAGGATAAAGTTTGACAAGCAAAGAGCTTAGAACCAACACCGCTTAGTCCTATTGGACTCTAAGGATTTTGAAAAGACTTTTAATAAAACGGTTAACACGTTCTAAAACCAAATAAAAGATCTTTGTTAATAAACACAATAGTAAACCCCAGAGGTTAGTGAATATAATAAAGCACGCTAGAAGAGAAGAGAAGCTTACACACGAGATTTATCCTGGTTCACTCTTATCAACCAAGAGCTACGTCCAAATTCCTTCAACCGTAGGATTTTCCAACTAATCTTTTTCGCGATTACAAGTATTATGCACCTTTTCAGGTAACAAGTATTTTCAACCTCTTCAGGTTCAATCTCACAAGTATTCTTTTACACACAGCCTCTTCAGGCTTACAATGCTTAAGATGAATAAGTGAAAGTAGATGAAAGCTTGAGTTTGAAACTCATTGACAAATGAGAATAGACAATAGAAATCTTAAGGCTTTTTCTTTTTACACGTTATATGGAAATCCAAGAAGAAATAAAGCTTTTTAGACTTTGTAGGATGCTTCGGCAAAGATCTCTCACTCGTTTTTTAAGTGCTGCTTCTTCTCTTTATAAGTAAGAACAAATTGAGCAGACTTCATGGGCTAGATCGTCCAACGGAAACATTTATTACCGTTCTGAGTAGCATTAAATGCATCTACTGGAAAAGTGCTGAACTTCTTCTGACGGTGACTTTTATTCTCTGAGATTTCCAATCAGTGTAAACAAAGTCCTGATTTGTCTAAGATTGCAGACGGTTTCTTATTTGCAGATCTTTGTAGTTGTTAGACAATGTCAGCAAAAGTGGCTTAGTTGACTTCTTACGTCAGTGGAGTTCTTTTCTAACATTTAATGAGGAACAGTTCTTCATTTTTGAAATTTCACTTGGACGAGAGCTTGAGCTTGAACTTTGAAAGAGTGAATTGAGTCCGAGTTTTGGCAATAAGATCGTATTGGACGAACTAATAAAAAGTAACAGTATATGCATACAAATATTGGACGCACCAATAGTAAAAGTATATAATACATTTATTGGACCCACAAAGAGTTATAGCATATTGGACGCACGAAGAGTTATAACATATTGGACGCACAAAGAGTTATCTTTAAGCATCGAGCAGAATGGACGCACATACAAGTAGCGATTTGTTAATACTATTGTCGAAACACTTACTTGTTCAAACTAAATAAATATTTTTGTTATCCTCAAAACTTAAATAGGGAAAGCTACAGCTTTTAAGAATTTAGTACTTAAACCTTTTTTTTTATAAGATTTTGGTTTCAACAATCTCCCCCTTTTTTATGATGACAAAAACTATTAATTTGGTTGAACACAGATTCTTTTTAAAACAAAATTGCTCCCCCTAAGAAAAACATTTCTAAGGGATGGACTCAAAGTCTGTTGGACGCAGAGTCGATTGGACGTAGTACATGAAATTTATTTTTACGAAACAAGTTTCAAGAGCAAGTAATATTATCTTTGTATCGAAGTTTAGTACTTGAGAAAAGAGTTTAACAGAGACAATACCTTTGAAAAGAAATAAACCATGCCAAAATTTAGAGCAGATCCTTCACAGCAACACAGTGCATTAGCAGAGTATTCACAATTTCAATTAAAGCATTTATATAAAGGCAACAGAATAAACGAGACAAGGATAATGAAACAACCAGATGAGAAAAAAAAAATTCATAGTTTCATTGAATCAGTATAAATTATAAAATAAATTTGTTTGTAACAAGTCAAATTCTCATTATTCTCCCCCTTTGTCATCAGACAAAAAGAAAGAAAGACATCATTGTCAAAAAAAATTTGGCTAAAAAAAAAAATCAAGAGGAAGAAGGTGGAGGAGGAGGAGGTGGCCCTTGTTGAAAAAGAGATTTGAGGAGGTCTTCAACTCTCTTGTACATTAAGTCCATCTGATTATTCACGTAGGCACGAAAGTCAGGCACTTGGGTGAGAATGTCAGCAGAAGGTTGTGGTTCCACAATAGCTAACTCAGTGGTAGAAGCAGGAGGGGTCACATCCATTTGCTGCACAACAGACTCAACTTCGTCTTCAGACAGAGGAAGGTCAACATCCCAAGGAAGAGAAGTTCTCCGGTATCCAAACATTTGATCCCAGGGATAAGGCCTGCTTATGTTGTCAGACGGAGGTCCAGAGACATAGCTTGGACAAGAGAAGATTGTTGGCAATGGCGAGTTCAGAGGCAGTTCAAGAAGATCATCTACCATATAGATAGGACGAAAACACTGACTGGAAGCTCTGACCAGGCACAGTTATAGTATCTTCCTTATCTTCATCGCTTAGACCTGAAGAAGATGCTTGTTGCTCACACTCCCAAATGTGCTTTTCCCAGAAGGTCTTAGCCTCATTCTCCACAGCTTCTCCTTTATTCGAAACTTGCCACAAGAATTCAACATCAACATCAGGGGAACGTAAGCTCCCAAAATTTGGCTTAAAGAGGATGAGCTTGGGAAAGGTGGCTTGGCTTCTGTACTTTTTCAAGTCTTTATTTTTTATTTAAATCCACCATTGGCAACCTTGGACAAACCCGATCCGGCTGAATCTTGATGGCAGTTGTAGAGGAGATGATCAGTGAAGGGGGTACAAATCTCAAATTCTTCAGCAGAAGACTCCCCTTAATGACACTGACAAGGATGGTGTCATAAGGACTCGCAAACTGTCCCATTTCTTCCAAGGTGACAGGTTTGAAGAAGAGGTCACTAGGGAAGATGTGAACTTTTGTTGAGTAACCATCACAGCACCGGGAACGTCTTGCTGTGAGTGAGAGAAAAGAGTCCTTGGATTCCCAAAGAGGGATAATGTGAGGAGAAACCCCCACAGAGAAAAGGTTAAGGTAGAAGGAGTTGTAGAAGGTCTTTTGAGAGAGGGAAGGTGAAGGAGATTGGAAAGGTATGATGTGAGTTTGAGAAGAAAAAGGTTCAGTGTTTAAGGGAGAGGAAGTTATTTGAGAGGTTGGGAAGGAGGTTTGTGGTTCTGGTTGAGAAGAGGGTAAAATGGAGGAAGAGGGAATGGTAGAAAGAGGTTCCTTAGGAATGGACGCAAGCTTGGAAGAGGGTTTCCTTGTGATGGGTAGCTTCGTTTGGGTTCCTTTTGGGATGCTCGCAATGGACGCAACCTTCATCCTTTTAGCGATGGGTTGGTCATCTTCAGAGTCATTGTCCATTATGAGTCTCCGCTTGGGAATGGCTTGGACGGATGGTGATTTCTTCTTTGGACTCTCAGCCTTTGAAGGAATTAGAGGCTCTTTCTGGTCCAGAAAATCTTGGACGCTTTGAAGTTTCATCCTTAGAAGATTGCTTCGTCCAAAGATTTGTTGCTCTTGGATCTGTCCAAAGATCCTCTTCTTCTCTTCAACATCTTTAGTCTCATGGGGACTAAAGATACCTTGATCTCTGAAGATCTTGGTTAAGAGAACACCATAGGAGATGGTGGTCTTATTCCCTTTTCCTTGTACACTTCTCTTGAAGTTCTTAAAAAGCAGAGAAGGGAGATTGACTTGTTGACACAGCATCAGATGACACAGGCAGAAGGCATGAACTGTAGAGACTGAGTCTTTGGACCATGCCTTGTGGAGTATTGCCTTGTTCAGAAGTTGATGCAAAACTCTTGCCTTGTCATTCATCTTGGAAGCAGTTATCTTCCCCGTGGATGACTCCTTTAGTAAGGTGTCAAGAACAGCATCAGTTCCCCCAAACGCTTTTTCCCAATCAGAAGTGATAGTGGCTCCTTCCAACCAACATTGAGTGGCGTTGGAGATGGTTACCTCTGAAACCACAACGGGTTTTCCCAAAACACATCCTCTGACCTCTGTCGCAGACACGGATGCGTCTTTCCAGAACATTTTCACCAATTCCGGATAAACCTCCACCGGTTCTCTGAAGTAACTATCCCAACCAGCACCGACGAGACATTCTTTGATATCTATTCCACATTCTCCTAAAATTGAAGTTTGGAACGAGTATTCAACTGATACCTCAGCTCTTTCAACATCAAGGGTCTTTCCTTCGGCCATTTCTTAGGGTTAAGGAAATTTGAAAGAGAGAGAGAAATTTGCTAAGGTTCTTTTTGCAAATGTTTTCTTTTAAGGCTTGAAGGCGTAAAAATTTGATCTTGTAAAGAAAGAAAATATTTATAGAAGAAGGTAGGTTTTTACACTGAAAGGTTTCTTGAGAGAAAACGAATCGTTTTTTCCTTTTTTTAAAAAAAAAAAACAAACACATTAAATGTGTATTAAAAGCAACTGTCACGTCCGCAGTAAAAAGTTACTTTCATGACCTTTCAAAAACTGACTCAGCGTGGGAAATTTGAAAAGTTTCAAACAAGATAAATGCAAATGATTTATGTCTTATCAAGAAATTTACCACACCATTTATCAAGTACAAAGCATTTTGGACGCAAATCTTCAATGGACGCAAGAAATATTAATTCTTTACAAAATGCATACTTAGATGTTTTCGAATAAGAGTGAATCTATCCTCTGAGAGGGGTTTTGTGAAAATATCTGCCCATTGATGATCTGTATCCACATATTGAATATCAAACACACATTTCTGAATATAGTCTCTTATAAAGTGATGTTTGATTTCAATGTGTTTTGCCCTTGAGTGTAGTATGGGATTTTTTGATAAGTTAATTGCAGCAGTATTATCACATAGTAAAGGAATCTTACTTTCAAAGATGTTGTAGTCTTCTAATTGATGTTTGATCCAGAGTAGTTGAGAGCAACAATTTGACGCAGAGATATATTCAGCTTCAGCTGTTGATAGAGCAATTGTGCTTTGTCTCTTGCTGGACCATGATACTAGATTTCCTCCAATGAAGTGACATCCTCCACTTGTACTTTTCCTTTCGATTCTATCTCCAAAGATAGTCGGCATCACAAAAACCAACTAATCTGTACTCATGAGATTTCTTAAATACCAAACCCAGATTAGTAGTTCCTTTCAAGTATCTGAATATTCTTTTTACAGCAATTAAGTGTGACTCTCTAGGATCAGATTGAAAACATGCACAAAGACACACACTAAACATTATATCAGGTCTGGACGCAGTGAGATATAAGAGTGATCCGATCATACCTCTGTATACCTTTTCGTCCACCTTTTTATCCTTATCGTCCAATCTTAGTGTGGACGATGGATGCATTGGTGTGCTCATTGTTTTGCAATCGTCCAATTTGAATTTCTTCAGAAGTTCATTTGTATATTTTGTCTGATGAATGTAGATTTCGTCCAATGTTTGCTTCACTTGCAAACCCAGAAAGAATTTTAATTCTCCCATTAAGCTCATTTCGAATTCCTTCTGCATCAGATTGGAAAAATCCATGCAAAGAGATTCATCAGTAGCTCCAAAGATAATATCATCAACATAAATTTGAACTAAAATGAATTTCGAGTTTTTATCTTTTCGAAAAAGAGTAGTGTCAACTTTTCCTCTAGAAAAACCGCTTTCTATTAAAAAGGTGCTTAACCTTTCATACCAGGCTCGAGGAGCTTGTTTTAAACCGTACAAGGCCTTTTTCAATTTGAAAACATGCTCAGGAAAATTTTCATCCTCGAAACCAGGTGGTTGTTTAACGAAAACTTCTTCATTGATTATACCATTTAGAAATGCACTTTTTACGTCCATTTGATATAGTCTCATGCTATGATGAGCGCAAATGAAAGTAAAATGCGTATGGCTTCTAGTCTAGCTACGAGGAGCAAAAGTTTCAGTGAAATCAATACCTTCTTGTTGTGAGTAACCTTGGGCTACCAACCTTGCTTTGTTTCTCACAACCTTACCATCTTCGTCCAATTTGTTTTTGAATATCCATTTTGTGCCGATGATGGACTTGTCTTTAGGCGTTTGAACCAGCATCCAAACATCATTTCTTTTAAATTTATTTAGCTCTTCTTGCATGGCTAAGATCCATCCTTCGTCCTTCAGTGCTTCTTCTATTTTTCTTGGTTCCATTTCAGAGATGAAGGCTACATTTGAGTATTCTCTGAAGGTAGATCTTGTACGTACTTTATCATCTGGATTACCAATGATTTGGTGTTCTGGATGATAAGTTTTGAAGTGCCAGCTTCTTTGACCATCAGTTGTTTCTTCTTTTCTTTCATCGTCCAATGCTTCTTTGTTTTGAGTTGCTGATCCTTCTCCTTTGTCTTTTAAGTTTAACTCTGCAAAGGACTCATCTAGCTCTGACAAGTCATTGTCAGGCTTTTTGTCATTGAATTTAACATGAACAGATTCTTCAACAGTTAGAGAGCGAGAGTTATATACTCTATATGCTTTAGATGTTTCTGAGTATCCTAGGAAAATACCAGAGTCAACTTTAGCATCAAACTTTCCTAAAGAATCCTTAGTATTCAAGATAAAACATTGACAGCCAAAAGAATGAAAGTAAGAGATGTTGGGTTTTCGTCCTTTCCACAATTCATACGGAGTCTTGTTTAAAATAGGTCTAATATATATTATGTTTTGAATATAACACGCAGTGTTAACAGCTTCAGCCCAGAAGTGTTTGGATATTGAGTTGTCATTGAGCATTGTTCTAGCCATCTCTTGAAGAGATCTATTTTTTCTTTCTACCACACCATTTTGTTGTGGTGTTCTTGGGGCAGAGAAGTTGTGATGAATACCGTTTTCTTCACAGAACAATTGGAAGCTCTCATTCTCAAATTCTCCTCCATGATCACTTCGGATTGAGTTGATACACATTCCTTTTTCATTTTGAATTCTTTTACAGAAAATAGAAAAGACTTTGAAAGACTCATCCTTGTGAGCTAGAAACATAACCCATGTCCATCTAGTATAGTCATCTACTATGACCAATCCATATTTCTTTCCATTTAGTGAAGAAGTTCTTGTAGGACCAAATAGATCAAGATGTAACAATTCTAGTGGTCTAGAGGTGGAAACGATGTTTTTGGACTCAAAAGAATTTTTGATTTGTGATCAATCAATTTGAGACACTTATATTAGCTTTGTATTAGGCTTCTTTAGATGTTTATTGTGCCCAATATTAGTATTTTAGATGAGTTTAATGTTGTTAGGCTTCATTGGGTTTTAATGTAAATATTGGATAATTTTCGGATTTTGATGCATTTTGACCTTTCTTCCTTGGTTAGGCCATAACTTGGGACTCGGTGATCCAATTGAGGTGATCTTGGTGTCTTTGGAAAGCTAAGACAAGGATCTACAAGTTTCATGAAGAACTCAAGAGCTGTATCGGACTTCTAAGGGCCCAAAATAGCCTTGCAATACAGAGTGAGTTTGCTGTCACGGAACCATTTGGGCAGTATGCACATATTGGACTATATAGTGGGTTATAGGCCTCCTCTTGAGCTGAAACTTGGTCATTTGAAAGATAAGACCCATATCTCCAACTTCACTGAAGACCATTTTGTCAATAGATGTCGTTTTAGGCATGCTTCTGAAGCTACAAGTTGGTCTGAATTTGGAAACACGTTCTTTCAACCTAACTTGAGGTAGGTGCAGTGTTTTTGGTATTGCTGGAGTTCTAAAAGTCCAAATGACATGATTCAAATTGGAGATTTTCAAGGAGACAACTGGCTACAACTTTGATGAAGACATCCAAGCCAAAATGCACCGTCTAGGTGATGAATTTGAAGCCAGAAGTCGGATAAGAGTTGTTGACTAAAAGCCACCAACCATACACCAACCCACCTACCATGCACCAACCCACCAACCATACATCAAGCTTCCATTTTTGACAATTTTCATATTCTTATAGCTTGTATTCAGATTATGTACATGTACAAATTGGCTTCTAGGATTAGTATAAATAGACCCAACCTCTTTGTATTATAGGAATTCAATTTTAAGTAAGTTTGAAGAAAGTTTGAGTATTTGTGAGAGTTTTCTTTCTCTTCTTCTCCATTCTCAGAATTTCGTTTTTGTTATTTTATTTCTGAGTTCTTCCTTCCCATCCATGGAAGGCTAGGCTCTCATAATCAATCCAAGGGATTAGCCATCTTGATGTTTAATTTGGAGATCTTGTTTTACTTGTTCATATTGCTTAATTGTTATTCAAGTTTCTCTTCTTCCTCTTTTGATTTTTATCTAGATTAAATTGCTTAATTTGATTTAGATGTTGATGTGGTAATAGCTTTATTATCATGTATTCAAAGAGGATCATAAAGATTAAACAATATATTAAAGTTTTTTGATAGATTGTTTAGCTTGGTTAAATTCTTGATCTTAAGTTAATCTATGTTTGGATGGTGCTTACTTTATCTAACCTTGGTTAATTAAATCCTAGATGCTTATCTAGTAGAGGATTCTTGGATCATGTTGAGGCATCTTGATATGATCTAAGGCCAAGAACATGGTTAGCAATTAAGTGAATTCCTTGTGATCAATGATGAGTTAAACTCAAGATCGGTAAATTTCCTTGGATTGGTTAATTTGTTAATTGCATTTCTTTAATTCAACCGGTATATTTTCTTTTCAAATCATCTAAACCCCCCTTTTAATTATCTTGATCTGATTAAATATTTGTTTTTTTTGGATCCTTGAGAGACGATTCGGTTCATGCTCTATATTACAAATTAGTTTGCGAACCGGTAATTTTTATTATTTGACGAGGTCTCGACAACCTCTTGTCAATTTGTTTCCCCTTTTGACAAGCTTCACAAAGAACATCTGATTTGTACACAAGCTTTGGTAGTCCTCTTACGAGGTTATGCTTATTTAGTTTAGCGATTAATCTCAAACTTGCATGATCAAGCTTCTTGTGCCATATCCACTGTTCTCCTTTTATGGAAACTAGACATGATACATTTTGATCTGAAAGATCTTCCAAGTCAATTTTATAAAGATTGTTTTGCCTTTTAGCAATGAAGAGTATGGATCCGTCAGAGTTTTTAACTATACATTCTCCTTGATTGAATGAAACATTAGATCCACTATCACATAATTGACTAATGCTAAGCAGATTATGTTTCAATCCTTCAACTAGAAGAACATTATCGATAGAGGGAAAATGATGCTTACCAATCTTACCTATTCCAACTATTTTACCTTTCTGGTTTCCTCCAAACGTGACGGAGCCTCCTGAATTAGTTTTGATGTCTTGGAACATAGACCTTTCTCCCGTCATGTGCCGTGAGCAACCACTGTCCAGGTACCATGACAGGTGTCTTTTTCTTGTTGCTAAGCACATCTGCAAGAGGAATTATCATATCCTTAGGTACCCATATCTTTTTGGGTCCTTTTTGGTTAGCTCTTGGAGATCCATAATATTTTGACCTTTTATTAAAAAGATCTATTGAGGAAGGGTAAACGTTCTTTTTACAAACATTCTTAAAAGATTTAGGTTGAGTAGTAGTTTTTTGAAAAAGCTGTTTATCAGTATCTTGATATCCCAATCCATATTTGTCACGAGGGTCTCTGGAATATTTGAGTAAAATGTTTAGGTTGTTGGTGCTTTTTACAAATTTACTGAGGTCCTCTGTTAACTCTTTTACCTCATTATGAAGTTTATCAACTTCATCTGAAGTGTTGGACTCAGAAGATGTTTTCAAAAGAGCATTTTCAGTTTTTAATTTTTCACAATAAATTTCAAGTTCTTGTTTTTCTGAAAACATTTTTCCATATTCTCTAGTTAATTTTGAAAACTTTCTTTTCAAGGATTTATATTCAACCGCTAAAATAGATGAATTATTTAACAACTCATCAAATGCATTCTGAAGATCAAGATCACAGTTTGTTACCTCATCTTCTTCTTCTTCTGACAAGGTGTTAGTCATGAGACATAGATTTGCTTCTTCTTCTCTTCATCATCAGTAGTTGAAAGATCAAGATCTTCCCAGGTGGCCATTAATCCTCTTTTCTTCTTTGGAAAGAATCTCCTTTTCTCTTTCTCCTTGTTTAGTGAAGGGCATTCCGCTTTAATGTGTCCGGGCTTCTTGCATTCATAGCATATGATTGGACTCTTGTCTTTTGTTTCTATTCTGTCCTTTGGTGACCTTCGTCCAAAGTGTTTTCTCCGCATACCTCCTTTCTTTTTCCACATTGCTTGTATCTTTCTAGAGATGAAAGATAACTCGTCATTATCAGATATATCATCTTCAGATGACTCGGCCTCGTCTGATGATTTTTCAGCTTTAAGTGCTTTGGACGCACTGCCTTTATGAACTTTAAGGGCAATTGATTTCCCTTTTCTTGAGCTTTCCTCTTCTTGAAGTTCCAGCTCATGAACTTTAAGAGAACCCAAGAGTTCCTCCATGGTAAGAGAAGCTAGATTCTTTGCTTCCTGTATGGCAGTAACCTTAGGTCTCCACTGTCTGGAAAGACTTCTTAGGATTTTTCTGATATGATCTTGATTATCATAGTTCTTTCCCAGAGATCTCAAGCCATTGATTATTGTTTGGAATCGTCCAAACATTTGATCAATGTTTTCATGCTCTCCCATTTTGAAGAGCTCATCGGTGAACCAAAGATGCTTATCTTTGATTCTTTGACTTGAGATGAGCCTTCATGTGCTAAGGCCGAGTATCACATATCTCTTTAGGTCGTTTCACACGCCTATGAACTTTATCGTGCTCGATCTGGTGATGGCACACATAAGATAATGTTTGGCTTTTGAGTTAAGGCGATGTCCTGGTTCGTTGTCCTTCGTCCATTGTGGTCGAGGAGATCCTGTCCTTCGTTGGTGGGTGTTTGATATCCATTTTGAACTAGATCCCGTATGTCCATATTTTGGGCATCAAAAAAGGCAATCATTCTCTTCTTCCAAAGAATCATAGTCGCTTTCCATTGAATAGAGGTGGTCTGTTCACCGCTTGTCCTTCGTTCTCCATTAAAGGGTGTACTGGATCTTTTTCCTCTGCACTGTTAGATGCTCAACCCAAGAGGCTGAGCTTTGATACCAATTGAAATAACCAAGTGAAACACAAGAAGGGGGGTTGAATTGTGTTTCTTAACCCTTTTTGAAAATTAATAAAAGATTTTCCTTTTCAACAGAAAATAGAGCACAACGAAGGATAAAGTTTGACAAGCAAAGAGCTTAGAACCAACACCGCTTAGTCCTATTGGACTCTAAGGATTTTGAAAAGACTTTTAATAAAACGGTTAACACGTTCTAAAACTAAATAAAAGATCTTTGTTAATAAACACAATAGTAAACCCCAGAGGTTAGTGAATATAATAAAGCACGCTAGAAGAGAAGAGAAGCTTACACACGAGATTTATCCTGGTTCACTCTTATCAACCAAGAGCTACGTCCAGTCCCTTCAACCAGAAGGATTTTCCAACTAATCTTTTTCGCGATTACAAGTATTATGCACCTCTTCAGGTAACAAGTATTTTCAACCTCTTCAGGTTCAATCTCACAAGTATTCTTTTACACACAGCCTCTTCAGGCTTACAATGCTTAAGATGAATAAGTGAAAGTAGATGAAAGCTTGAGTTTGAAACTCATTGACAAATGAGAATAGACAATAGAAATCTTAAGGCTTTTTCTTTTTACACGTTATATGGAAATCCAAGAATAAATAAAGCTTTTTAGACTTTGTAGGATGCTTCGGCAAAGATTTCTCACTCGTTTTTTAAGTGCTGCTTCTTCTCTTTATAAGTAAGAACAAATTGAGCAGACTTCATGGGCTAGATCGTCCAACGGAAACATTTATTACCGTTCTGAGTAGCATTAAATGCATCTACTGGAAAAGTGCTGAACTTCTTCTGACGGTGACTTTTATTCTCTGAGATTTCCAATCAGTGTAAACAAAGTCCTGATTTGTCTAAGATTGCAGACGGTTTCTTATTTGCAGATCTTTGTAGTTGTTAGACAATGTCAGCAAAAGTGGCTTAGTTGACTTCTTCTGTCGCCGTGAGCTGTCAGAGTTCTTTTCTAACATTTAATGAGGAACAGTTCTTCATTTTTGAAATTTCACTTGGACGAGAGCTTGAGCTTGAACTTTGAAAGAGTGAATTGAGTCCGAGTTTTGGCAATAAGATCGTATTGGACGAACTAATAAAAAGTAACAGTATATGCATACAAATATTGGACGCACCAATAGTAAAAGTATATAATACATTTATTGGACCCACAAAGAGTTATAGCATATTGGACGCACGAAGAGTTATAACATATTGGACGCACAAATAGTTATCTTTAAGCATCAAGCAGAATGGACGTACATACAAGTAGCGATTTGTTAATACTATTGTCGAAACACTTACTTGTTCAAACTAAATAAATATTTTTGTTATCCTCAAAACTTAAATAGGGAAAGCTACAGCTTTTAAGAATTTAGTACTTAAACCTTTTTTTTTATAAGATTTTGGTTTCAACACCCGGAAGACCACTCATTCACTTGGGCTTCTGTGAAAAGCAGAAGCTGGAGTTGAGACAACGATGTAGTCGTATACCCTAAAACAGGAATGAGGAACTATCAAAGTAAGGCAAGAGAATAGATGAGAAAAGCTTCATATGATTACAAGTGCTATAACTTTAAGCCATCAAATATATGGTGAGGGGTTTGGATAGTGTGGGTTTAGATGGTGTACAAAAGATTTTAGATTGGAATCTTCCTTTTGCAATGTTAAAGAAAAAGGTACTACAACTATTCAACTCTTAAACTTTGTCACATTTCAATTGTTGTTACCAAAAGAAAAGGAAGAATGGGTTGTTTCTGCAAATTTTCCATAATTCAAGTGGGGGTGTTAAGGCTGGGGTGTGGAAAAGAATATTCTTAAGCTAGAATTTCTTCAGAACCATAGGCAATACGCCCTAACAAATTGTTCCCCTCTCCTTTTGGTACATTGTAGTTTCCAATATCCAACCGAGCAAAGTCATTCTCAACTGTCCCATTGGGTTTCTGTCATAAAAGGGTAAAAAGAAAAATAGATGTAAGTAAAAAAGCTGCAACTAATATTCAAACTAGTAGTAGAAAACATGAGGACAGAGGAAATTATGACAAAATAATACCAGCAAATCCCATAGCCCAGTGTGAATAAATTGTTTGGGGATGGTAACATCTCCAATGGACATAGAAGCATTAGCATTTCCACCAATGCCAAAATGGACAATTCCAGTTATGTCAAACAGGTCAAGCATCTGATGTGTGGCTGCTGCAGCATTCACCTAATGGAGCCAAAACCAACCTTATCATTGTGATGAGAAATGCTTTCAAGGACAATAGTAACCAAATAACAGATTATAGAACAATCAGCCAATACCAGTGTAGTATTGCTTTAGGCATGCCTATGAAATTTTTTAGATTTCAACTACCATATACTTCAATTTTTGATTTTTTTTAATGATTATAGCTTCTCTTTGAGCTATAATGAAAGCAATTCATCATTACATAACAGTATAGTGATGGATAATAATTCTGTACCATTCCAACCCTGCATCTCACGTAAATAACTTCCTTGTTATAGACCTTTCCTACCCTGAATCTTCTTCCTGCAACAACCATTTTCTTCTAAAAATTCCAAGAATTCTGTAACTGCTAAAGCCTAAAAACTAAACAGACATATTTTTATGGACAAAAGGGAGCTTGGAATTCACCTGCAAGATCAATAAATGGGTGTTTGGGGATGAGACTTAAAGGCTCCAGTTGCGAAGAAGGCATTCTCTTTAGGTCTATAGACTGTGATGATACCAATATATGGTCCATGGAGGTTTATTTGGCTGATTAGTTCAATGACTTTTTCTTCTTTGATGACACTGCAAAAGCAGGAGAAGTCAGTGAAGAAATAATGAAAAACAGCAACAGGCACAGTATAATGAATCTACCAACCATGGTTGAGGGTACCTTGGCTCAAAGAAGTAGCTCTTTATAGAAATGGTTATTATCAGAAGTGAAAACTAGTGCCGGCCTGCACACACCTTATTATAATTCAGTAAATTAATCTGGTTCATTGTACTTTATGTTTATATTATGCTGATTTCCTAATTATAAAAATTTATATAATTTTTCTGTATTTATAATAAATTCTATAGCTAAATCACTAATAAGTCTAAATTTAAACTTCAACTGAGATTTTTTATTTTTTATTTTGTTCTTGTTCGGATATCCCTACACAGTTTGAGTGTGAAACTAATCTTGTTCGAAGTACTAATATTGCTCATCTCTACAAGTATTTTTGGCTTAAACCTTTGACATTAGATAAGTTTCTCAACCGTTAACTCAATTATGCTTACCACTTGAGCTACCCTTGTGGATAAATTAAATATTTCTTTTGAATGTAATGTTATTTATATTTTTTTTGTAGTTTTAATGTTGAAATATTCAAGATTTAATGAATCTATTCGACTTTATAGTGCTTTGAAGTTAATTCTAGCATTTTTTATAAATAAAATAAATTTTTATGGGAAATTCTTTAGAACCTGATTACAAGTTTGGATTCTTGAGACCATGTCTACGTGGACAAATAAAAAATAACCATTTGAAACAATGGCTTTTGGTAATTAATTTTGTAAAATAATCTCTAAAGAGATCAAATTTGCAAGAGATGAACCCTAATATTTAAAATAAAATAGAATCTAGTTTTCATTCATAACAGGATTGGTAATTCCATTATGAGATTAAAAATAAAAAATAAAAATAAATCAAATCAAATTACACAAAAAAAATATAAATTAAATTAAATTAAATTCATGAGAAAAAATAAAGATGCTATAAATGTTTGAAAAAAATATTTAAAAAATTCAATAAAAAAATTAAAAAAAAATTCTCCAATCTGAGCCATGGTATTAAAATATTTGAAAAAAATTGATGCCACCATGGTATTAAAATTTAAAAAAAAAAAATCCATGGCCAAGGTATTAAAATATTTTAAAAATAAATTCCTTATTAAAATATTAAAAAAAGAATCATCACAATCCGTCCTTATATTAAATATTTAAGAAAATTTTATTGACAAGATTGACAACCCACTACATTGTGGCCCACCTTAACTTCACTAGTCCATGTGTTATTATTTATTTATCTACATTAACATGAGTTTGGTGCTCATAATTTTATATGGGTGTCATAATTTTTTTTAAAGTTTTATATATTTTTTCATAATAGATAAAGAAGAAGTTAGTATAATAAATAAAATAAAAGAAAATTATTATAATATATTTCTTATCAGATTTGATGTGATTTGTCTCTCTTTATGTTTTATTTTGATTATTTTACATTTAAAAATAATTTTTTAAAAAACTTTTTTTAAACATTTTGATTATAAAAAAATTAAAATAAAAAAAAGTTAATTCAAACACATATTTAATGTTTAAATGTTGTGGCAGAACTGTGGGGCCTAAGGGGTGGTCTAAAGTTGGCAGTTGGCACTTCAAGAGAATTTGACGCCGTTAATAATTGACATAGATGCCTGGTTTGGTGATTCTCCAGTAATTTTTTGAGAACGAAATGATGTTTAATTGTAGTTAAATTGGAGTTGAATTAAACTTTTATACATACATATATATATATATATATATATATATACATTCTATAAATAAATAATATTTTAAAAAAATAATTACGTTAAGAATATAAATAAAATTACGGATAAAAAGTATTAAAATATATCTATAATATTATCAGTTATTTCATAAAAGTAACTAAATTTGAATTAATGGTGAGAAGGTCACTACCATAAGTTTAATTTTTCGTTCCGTTACTATAACGAAAGAGATATTTCATGACACATACACTAGGTCATAAAAACAAGGCTAAGAATAAGGCTAAAAACTAGAAGAGACTCCAATTAAATGACAGTTTTTTTTTTTTTTTGTTCACTCATCACAACTAGCACATCTCATTCACCTTCCAGTTTGAACCTTTCAACTGGTGCTTTCAATGAGAAATCAAATGGTAACATTCTGATACGTGGTTGATAATTTTTTTAAAAATTCGATGACAACTTTGGCAGTATTGGACGCTGCAAGAGGCCCAAATATTCAAATGTGATTCTTTCCTTCCTGTGCTCCTGCTAAATCTGATAGGCCTCTAATGACAATCACTGGAGAAGCATTGGACAAGCTAGTCTACAAAACCCAGTACTATCTATTAGAATAAACGTTCAATATTGGTTTAGTTACCGCCATTTGGGGCTAAGAGTTCGTTTCAAGTTACTAGATTGGCAACCATTTTTCTAATAAAAAAAAAAGGAAAAGAAAGAAAAAGATAAGAAAACTTACCATTACTATTGCTGAACTCTCCATATCTAGTGTGGAAACTTGAAATGTATGGAACATAAAGTTCCTATAAGCTTCATTGTCAACAAAAGCGTTGGCTGTTGAGCCCCGAAGACCAATCACTAGCTTGGGCTTCTGTGAAAGGCAGAAGCTGGAGTTGACACAACGATCTAGTTGTATACCCTAAAATAGGAATGAGGAACTATTAAAATGAGCAAGAGAATAGATGAGAAAAGCTTTCATATGTTTAGAAGTGCTATACCTAGCTATAGGCCATTGAATATGGGTTAATGCCTTAAAGGTGAGAAGTTTAGATAGCGTACAAAGTTTTAGGTTCGTACCATTTTGCTGCTACTATTCAACTCTTGAAATGTCACATTTTTCAATTGTTTTTTACCCAAAGAAATGGAAGAATTGATTGTTTCTGCAAGTTTTCCATAATTCATGTTGGGGTATTAAGGCTGGGAAGTAGTGAAGAATATTCTTTCACTAGAAATTTCTTTACACTTCCTTAATATTCTATTTAAAAGAATATAAATATAAAAAAAAAATCAAACTATTCTCTCTTCCCTTGTATTTTACTCTAATTATTATACAAACTTTCTTTCTATTTTAAAAACATATACACCTCTCTTGAGTTTCATTTTATTTTCACAAGCTACCTCTAGTATGTCTGAGAGGCTTTTGTATGATTTTTAAAACTGAAAGGAAAATTGTAATAAATTTTTAACACCCTTGAACTTTATTATTTTACACCTCTACGAAGGAACAAGGGGCATTACACGTTGGGGATTTTGAGAAAGTCAACAGAAGGTTTCAGGACAAAGTTTGCTGAGGCTAGCATACCCTGTCTTTATCTCAGTATTAGCTGAAGGTGTGGGCCTCAAAATTTTCCTGATATTGTGCATGAAATAAGCAAGCTCTTAACTGGTTGGATTTCAAAAGTTCTTGTGTACAGCAATGGAAGGCCTAGACCCACCCAGGAAGCTCCCTCTTTTGCTTAGTACAGACACAAAAAGATTTGTTTTGCCTTCTCGCCCATTGTGTCAAGAAGAAAGATGAAAACGAGATTAAAGACAAATAAGATCTTGCTTTTTCTGCTCTATGAAATGGAACATGCCTTCATTGAGGGAGCTTATCTGTATGTAAATCCCACAAACTTGATTGCATAAATGATATGAAGTTTTGGAGCAGTTGTGTGTTACAGATAAAATTTTGGGTCTTATATAGAAGATTACCAATGAAGAATTGGATAACATTGACCAATTTTATTGTTTTTTATAATATTGTTATTTACATATAATATAAATATAATATTATATTCTCAATGTGTCATTATCGGATCACGTTATATGCTGTAAAATTTATAACTTCTCTCAGACAACTAGGATGGAGAATAAGGTATAAATTTGAAGGCATCCATACCCAGAGTCACCCTCTTAACTTCTTTTTTATATATGGAGGGTGAAACTGTGGTCCCCATCTCGCCAACTTCATCAGTCATGACAAAGAACTTGACTTATTCCTCCAGATTATTTCACAGCCTAAGGATATTCTCATATTAGTTATTGATGTTGCTCTTACAGAAAACGGAATAGTTTTTTAGATTGGCTTGTGTTTCAATTGTTATTATGCTATATTTAAAGTTCTTTTTTTGTACATATATAAAATTCTTCTCTACTCTCATCATTTCTACACATTCTAAACAGGAATTAGTTTGAGTGACGAAATTGCATTTGGAGTTGGTACTATTAAGGTTCAGCTGAAAGGATACTTCGAAAATTCTATTTATGCGTGTTTGTATTGCTACCAAACCAATGTTTTGTAGCTTTATATATATCCAAAAAAATTATGGGCACCGTCGTCATATGAGATGTCATCTTGCTAAAATATGGATACTGCTAGCTTTTCTTTCTTTTTTCCATATCTAGACCTAAGATGTTTTTCTAAGGTTTTTGTTTCCGAAAAATTACAAAGGTAGTAGCAAACATCAAATAATGAATTCAAATATTGATGTTAGTATTTGCAACATCCTTTTCAGGAGTTGCCTTTCTATTGGATTTATTTCATGGTTGTCGTTCATAAAAAATAAAAATTCAGGTTAAAGTGGCATTAATTTGGATGACACTTGGTTCATAAGAGGCAAGCATATACAACCGTCTTTAGCATTCATAATTAATGCATTTGAGAAGAGTTTAGTGTGATAATTTATAGGATTAAACACGGGCTACTAACTAGTTGTAATAAATTTTTAACACCCTTGAACTTGATTATTTTACACCTCTACGAAGGAACAAGGGGCATTACACGTTGGGGATTTTGACAAAGTCAACAAAAGGTTTCAAGACAAAGTTTGCTGAGGCTAGCAACCGTCGTATGCGGACATTTCTTTCAATACCAATATATGATATGAATGGCTAACATGTTCCAATTTACAAAAAAGTAAAGTGGCAATGATTGAAAAATCTTAGGATCAGAGTGTCTCACCTCCAAATTGCCAGCGAGGTTTAGCCACTGATGAGTGGTATTTACCCAGACCACAGGTTGGGCTATATTGGGCTGCCCAGATTCTGAGTAAAATTGTTCAGAACTATAACCAATACGTCCTAACAAGTTGTTCCCCTCTCCTTTTGGTACATTGTAGTTCCCAAAATCCATGTGAGCAAAATCACTATCAACTGTCCCATTGGGTTTCTGTCAAAGAAAAATAGATGTTGCTGTAAGTAGAATAGTTTCAACTATTTTTCAAGGTAAGATAAGGACAGAGGAAAATTGTAACAATCTAATACCAGCCAATCCCATAGGCCAGTGTGAACAAATTGTTTGGGGATGGAAACATCTCCAATGGACATAGAAGCATTAGCATTTCCGGCAATGCCAAAATGGACAATTCCAGTTGTGTCAAACAGATCAAGCATCTGCTGTGTGGCTGCTGCAGCATTCACCTAATGGAGCCAAAACCAACCTTATCATGAGATGACAAATGCTTTGAGGACAAAAGTAACCAAATAACAGCCTATACAAAAATCAGTCTATGAAAGTTTAGTATTGCTTTAGGCTTGTCTGTGAAAATTTGTAACTAAGATATCAACTGCCATATATTCTTAAATTTTCCAATTCATACATGGCTTGTATTTGAGCCTATGATGTACGGATACGGGTACGGGTATCGGATACGACATCGGTACGACAAGGTGATACGTCATTTTTAAAAAAATTAAGATGCGGGTACGGCATGATCCGACATAACATATATATCAAAGATGGGGAAAATAGTTGAGTCATTCCATGATTAAGGAAGAAAAGTGGATAAAATACTTTTTATTTTAAGCATTAGTCACTACAAACATAATAGAAGACTATAATTTATCAAATTCTTATGATATCTCGCCCATATTGGCACAAAATTCAAAATTCAAAAAAAAAATGATAGGAAATAGGTTTAAGTAGTGTATTTAGAGTATCTGGTATCAGATATCAATATTTGATACAGGTACGTATCGGACACAGATACAGCAGATATTTGAAAGTATCGGTGCTTCCTAGATTGAGCTATAATCTAAGCATTTTCATCATTACATAAAAGTAGAGTTATGTATATAAAACTTGTGTACCATTCCAATCCCGCATCTCACGTAGATAACTTTCTTGTTACAGACTTTTCCTACCCTAAATCTTCGTCCTGCAACAACCATTTTCTTCTCAAAATTATAACACATCTGTGACTACTAAAGAGTAAAAGCTAAAGAGACAAAAAAGAGCTAGGAACTCACCTGCCAGATCAATAAATGGGTGTTTAGGATGAGATTTAAAGGCTCCAGTGGCGAAGAATGCATTCTCTTCAGGTGCATAGACTGTGATGAGGCCAATATATGGCCCATGGCGGTTTATTTGGTCGATTATGTTCAATGACTTTCTCTTCTTTGATGATATTGCAAATGCAGGAGAACTTAGTGCAGAAATAATGAAACCCAGCAACAGGCAGAGTCTCATGAATATTGCAGCCATGGTTGACTACCTGAGCTCAAGAACTTGCTCTCTAGACTATACAAATGGATATCATCAGAAGTCAGAACTAGTGTCGGCGGGCCAACTCACCTCGTTTTTCATGATAAAGAAATTTATTATAATATATTTCTTCTCAGATTTGCTGTGATTTGCTATGTTATTGTGCTTATTTATTTATTCATTTAAAGAGTAATTCGTCATGTAATATATTCATTCAATGTTTGTGTGAAAGGGCAAACACGTGAAACACATTTAAACATTGTGGCAGAACAGAACTGTACTACAACCTAAGGGATTGTCTAAAGTCTAAAGTGGAACTCCAAAAGAAGGTTTTGTGCTAAATGGGATTCACACAAATGGGTGTATCTTCTTTTTCTTTTTTTTTGACAGAATGGGTGCATCTTATTAGTTATTATGAATTGTGCCTTTTCCTTAGTTATTAGAAAAATATATCCCTAAGAGAGGGTTAACGCAAGTGGGCTTTTTTATTCCTTATTTATTTATTCTCTGTGACGAGGTCTTCTAGATAGGAGAGATCAAATTCAATGGTGGGTGGGAGCTAAGGCAGTGGAAAGCCATCACTTATTCCTACAATTATGGAGCAGCATTTGAAGAAGGTTTTCAATTTTATCCAAGACGATGTCTCGAAGAAGAAAAAGTGCTAGAAAGAAAAAGGTATTATCCAGAATTGGGAAAGAGGCTCTAATAAAATCTATTGCATAATCAATCCCTGTCTACATTATGGGATGTTTTCTTTTCCCTAGCTAACTCTCTCTTTGTTATCAAATTGAATCCATGCTTAGTAGCTTCTTTTGGGAATGTAAAAATGGGGAGAGGAAATTTTGAGTCTATTTGTATTAACTTTTTTAAGAGTAAAAGGATTTTTTTAAAATAATAAAAGTACTTTTTTAAAAACCTAAAGAGTTCAAAATTTTTTAAAAAAAATATTTCATATGTTTTTTTTTTACATATGAAATGTTTTTTTTTTTAAAGTTTGAACTCTTTAACTTTTAAAAAAAGTATTATTATTATTATTATTTTAAAAAAACACTTCTACTCTTAAAAAAAACTAATACAAACGGACTTATATTAAAAATACTGAAATCTTCTATATTTTTTTTTTTGAAATGAAAGAAGGGTTTGGGATGTAGAAAATTTTCATCTGGAATTATTGAAAAAACAATGTTGGAGGCTACCGCAACCCTCTCTTATGCTTAATTTTTTTCAGGAAACTCAATTGGCTACCATGGTCCCATCACAGAAGGGTTATAAGCTTCAGTCTTGTCACCTGGTGAAAAGTTTGTGACCTTATTGATGCCAGATTCAAGAGATTGGAATAGACAGCTCATTGACCAACTTTTTCTATCTTCTGAAGTGGATCAAATAAGGTAGCCTCCCCACTCTTGGCTTAGCATCACTCATATGATGTGATATATAGATATGTTTTTGGGAAAATGATGAGTATGGCTTGTTTTACATTTTAATATATTGATTAATTAAGTATTAAATTAAATTAATTTTTATTTTTTAAATAATTAATTAATAAAATAATATATCAAAATATAAGTAATTTATTAATTAATTAATAATTAAATTAATTTAATATTTAGTTAATAAATATACAAATTAAAATAATATATATATTCAATGGCTAATTATTTTTTAATTTTAAATTAAATTATGTTTTCATTTGCTTAAAAAGTTATATGGTTTGAAACAAAACAAAAACAAAAATGTGAGTTGTACTTTAAAGTCATTTTTCCTTTGTTTTTGAGGAAGAGAGTAATCGTGGCTATAGAGTGAAATATGAGCTTCATTTTGTAACCAAAAAAAATAAGAAATATTAGAAGTCAATTCGAGTCTCCCAAGTCAAATCAAACTTATTTTGGGTCAATTCAGGCTAATTCATAATGTGTGTGGATTAGTAAATAGTCAGTCTAGCTCGACTCATGCGCGCTACGGGTTGGGTTGAGCTAACCCCATGGGCTCAAGTTTTTTTTTTGTCTTTTTCATTTTTTTCCGTATTTATAATAATAAGTTGTTGATAAATTAAACTTCTACATCAATTAAATCCCACAAAAATCATGTATGCAAATTAAATACAAATATAACATATTATATTAAGTGTCATCAACATAAACAGTAAAAATTTACTACATTGCTTTTAACATAAATAATTTAGGATATATTTATGAAGCATATCTTGAATCATAAATTAATTAATTCAAGGAACTAACATAAGTTAACATCATATTTCAAGTAGAGAAAAAAAAAGCTTAGAAGTACTCACTAAATTTGATTCTTTTTTTTAATCCAAATAAAACTAGTCAAGTAAAGATATGAATAAATAATAATAAAATTAAATATATATAAAAAAAATTCACATAGTCGAGCTAATGGACTGACCTGTATCGAGCCAGTATATTTTTCAGGTTAGGCTAGGCCGACTCATAGTTAATTCGAGCTAATATTTTTTTAATTCAGTCCATGCTTTTTTAGTTAGTTTTACTTTATATAACTTGTATTAAAAGCAATTGGATCGGACAGATCGACTAATTTAAATGTGAATTGGTCACCTAACCCTTATGGTTTATAAATTGTTTTATAAATTTTATGTTGTTGTGTATAGATTACTTCTATGATGTTATCTAATTCAACCAATCAGTTTATTAAGATAAACTTGAGTCAAAAGTCTTTTTGGTACACTGTCAATCTAATTTTAACAACATTGATTAAAAGATCATAATAATGTAATACCATACCTAGCATCTTTGAACAATGGTGGTTTTTGTTGGGTGAAGATAATCAAAGAAACAATATAACAGGAATAATATGAGCTAAAATTTCCTAAAATCTTTATACTGTCAAGACCCTGGACTACGTAACTTGATTCAATTAAGGTGTTCTTCCTCCTTTCCTGACTGGAATTTTTTGTGTACCTATCCAAACGATGCTATGTAATCTGGGTTGCAGTTCATGAACTGAAAAAAGGAGACAGGTCTCACTTACATGGGCCACTTTTTGAGTAGTACCCATAACACTTTTATTCTTTCCGAGCTACATCTATGATACGTAACAATTTTCTTATGTGAATGGTCCAATGAATCATGTAACGGTCCATTCCGACGAAGATCTTTCTAATGTGCTTTAGTCTATCTTGTACTTAGCTATATTCAATATTCACCTCATCACATAAAAAAAAAAACAAAGGTATTCACCTCATGATGAGGTCTATGTTACAAAAGTAGAAAAGATAAATAAATATATTTGTACATAAAAAGGTATATTATTGAAAAATGAAATTGCCTTCAAACATGAATAATTTTTAATTGATGTAAACTAAAGAATTTTTGCTGAAAAAAAAAGTAAATTAGTAGTTATAGAAGTAATATATAATTATTAAATACATGATTTATTGTATTTGATTGAGTAAGACTTTTGTTTGACAAAACTTCCGTCTCACTCGAATTTTAATCAGGTTTTAAGAAAAACCAAATTCAAATTGGGCCTTCTACCTTGATGTCCAAGTCTCATTATTTACCAGTTGGGCTAGTTTGTGACAACTCAAATCTTGCCTTAGTAGGATTTATAAAGGACTAAATGGGCTTTACGTTACTACACCCAAGATTTTCTTTAATCTTAAATTTTTGAATGATACACATAATTAGTGAATCATTAGTCTTTAAAATGAAAGAATTGATTTCATTTAAATGATTTCTTGTATAAATTTATAATGATATTAATTTAAGCATTCAATTCATTTGCAAATCATTTTAGGTGTAGTATTTTATTATTAGTAAATTTTATCATTTTTTTATAAAAGTTATTAATCATTTCATTTTAAATTAATACTTTTGAATTATAAAATTTTAATTTTCTAAACATTCGGTAAAGATATACATGGAAATGCTTGATATGGTTCCATGAAGGACTTTACATTGTTTGGTTTGGTCAATAACACTTAAGACACAGAATTTTAAATGTATAGTCCATACAGCCTGGAATCTTAATAGAATGAGGGCAAGACAGCCTTGAGATAAGCTTAGATGATGGTTAATATAAAAAGCAAAAAGATAAGGAAAAATGACTAACTTGCAAGAACCAGCTCTATGCAGTTGGCTGGCTGGCACGAGACGAATGTTGATTCAATATTTCAATATAGTCTCTTGAAAACCCTCTTATTTAAGTTAGTTCAGGTAATTAATTATGGTGGATGGAGATATAATGCAATGTTTGGTATAAGTGATTTGAAATGAAAAGAAAATTGTTCCACAAAAAAACTGAAAAGAGAAAAAATTGACAATGTATTTAGGTTTCGGCAATGTTCAAATACATTAACTTTTTCTTTTTCTTTTCCTTTTTTTTTTTTTTGTAGCGGAGGAGGGAGAATATGGAGTGTTTATATATACTGAAAGGGAAAAAAGGTTCCTTATGTGATTTTTCCTCTTTATTTTATTATTCTAATATCTTTTGTCATTAAATTATATATGCACATTTATCCAATAGGTGATAACCTTTCTTCTTGCATAGCCCCACCACTTTCTGTGCTTTGAATCTTGCAGCTTAAGAGCCAAGGAGTCTCACAAATCCAAGTTCAGACTTAAAATAGTTCCAAAAAGAGCTAAGGATGAATGAAATTGAAAGGTATACCAAATATGAAATATGGGGCCATGCAAGTAGTTTTGAACCCCACAGGCCCAAGCATGGCCAACTTGGATACGTTTTACTTGGAAGTTTCTGACTAAGGTCTAGGTCTCCTTTTTCACTTTCGTAGTTCCCAATTCCAATTTGAATACTTTTTATTAATTTTAAAAAAAATAATGACTACCCAATACGGATTTGAATTCAAATGTTGTTTACAACTTTTAATAAAATAACAAATTTTACACTTTTTTTTCTTTTAAAAATGGTCTCGATAAATGTTTCCTTCTCAACATGTGTTTGCTTGTCAGACCCAGAAAGTTTAGCTTGTGTAGTAAAATAGGACATTAAAAGAAGGATTGAATCAAACGACAAAATCATTCAAAAAAATGATTACTTCATATTCATGTTGATTATGAGAGAGGGACAAGAAGGGCAGTCAAAAATTAATCTCCAACTCCAAGATCCAAACATCCAAAGGGCAAAGGATCATCTCAACTTGAGCTTGTTTGTCAAACCCTTCAAGTTAAGGTTCCAATAAATTAAAGCAGTTATCATAATATTTATTTGGCAGTTGTAGTGCCACCGGAATAAAGCCTTCCCCACAATCTTCTAAGAATCCGCTGCCATTTTCAATGGAAGGGATCGAGAAAAATAACTATTTTCCAAGCCTAACGAAAATGATTATCAATGATCAGGAGAAAAAACAAAACTATTGCATATTGGGCTTTGGCTGTTGGAATTGTCCGTTAGCTAACTTATGGTATTAATGGAAAAGGGTAACCCCTCTTGTTACTCAACTTTCTTTACCATATTTGCTTGTATTCTATTTCTCTTTTTCTCCTTCAATTAGGCTAAGAAACACAGAAAAAACCTGGACAACTTCAAACACATATATAATATTTAAGAGCGGCAAGTTACTTTAATTTATATAATGGACCATTAAGAGTAAAGAATAATACTACATACACCATATTTTTTTTATATTCCCAATGTTTTAGTTGAATAAGTCTTTGTATCTAATTATAACTCATCAAATTTGAAGTTTTTCACCGGTTAAAGCCTAAAGTTGTGTAAGTTGGATCACCTAAATTCAAACAAGGTGAGCAATATTTAGTTGTAAGGATTTTGAAAGAAAAGAACAGAAAAATGATAATACTTTAAACTTTTGAACTAAGTCTAAATATATTACTTATTTTTGTTTAATTCTTTTTTATCAAACATAAACAAAAAGGACTTTTCTTTCTATTACATAGAATATCTTACAAACTTAAGAAAGGGAAAATTTAAAAGAAACAAGAAAAAATCAAATCTATCACATCAATTACATTATGATAAAGATTAATACTAATGAGCATTCTATACACTATTAGGCATGAATAAAGAAAATCATGTCAGTGTGGCTGCTGTAAGCCTGTTGTGGCTGCTGAAAGTAACAATGATCTTCAATCGGAATGATCTACATTTGATATAAAAGAATATAAAGAATAGTAATTGACCAAGTTCAATGCATCAGCCAGACCTACAAACTTAATCTATTCGAATCTTCCCCTACTTTTCACATGTTAATCGGTTGCTACTTCATCCTCTAAATATCGCATTAATCAAACGTTGGTAGACAGTTAGGATTTGGACAACCACCCCCAACCATCCAACACCCCCTACCTAAACAAATTATAATCAATTCCAATAAAATAAAATAATTTTTTTATCCATAATGAAAATTGCAAGTTTGTAACTCGACACCAAAAACAATTGAGTTCTACTTTGATCCATTATATTGATAGATGCTATTACAGTAACCATTGTTTCTTAATTTTAAGTTTTTACTAAATATAAAATGAGTTTAATTTTGATCCACTGTCAGTGTAAAGTTTCTTTACACTATCACATAATCATGTATTGTCAAGTCATTAAAAGAGTTTAATTATTATAATAACTAACTCAAAAGTCAAACATTTTTAATAATATGTCAGTACATGATTGAATGACAATGTAAAATAAGTTTCACTGACAGTGAATTAAAATTAAATCCATATAAAATATACAAAAAATTAATATTTTTTACACTATTCTTAATTTTATACAGAATCACAATAATACTTTTTTTTTGTAGGGAGGCAAAGAAATGGACCTTGAATGGAATATCAGCCCGTAGTCAACAGTAAGATCTCTTGTCATATTGTAAGCTGCTTCACAGCCCACATAATTGCACCTAATGAACCATCAAAGGGTTTCATTAGTATTGTTTTTGTGTGATATTCAAAAATTGAGTAAAATTGCATAATTAAATTGTTTAGAAGTTAAATATAAGGAAAATGCGTAAGAGCTAATTTTTTTAATTTATGTCATAACTGATCAAATTGTTAATTTTGTTAAGTTTTTTTCTGTTACAATAACGGTGATTTAGCACGTTTTATAAAATATTTAAACTTTTTGTCATTAGTTTATTTTCTTACTGACTAGTAAATTTGTTTTTGAATTAAAAAATTTATTCATTTTATTGAAAAATTTCCATTTTGCTCCATTTCAAATTTTTAGAAGGGGTTCAGATTGATGGAGAAAATAAAACACGTGGTTCAGAACTTCAGATTTAAAAAAGAAAAAGAAAAAAAATTGACACCCATAAGGGGTGTCAGGGATCATTGTGACACTTAAGAATGAGCTGTTAATTATATGAACAAACTAATCATTATAAATGGCTTCAGAATTTGACCATCACATACATTGTTTATGAGAATTATTTTGATATTTTTCTTTTAGTATTAATATTTATAATAAATTATTAAACATTCATTAATTATTATTTATATTAAATATTTTTTTAAATATTTATTATAAAATTAATATTTAATAAATAATTAACAATTTATTTTAAATCACAAATTCATCAAACTACTATATCAACTCTTATTGTGTATATAACAATTCAAATCAAATTAATGGCCTCACACAACCCGAACCGTACTTCTATAAGTTTACTTTATTACCGTTTGATTAAAAGACATGTTACTCCCATAACTGTTAAGGAAATAAACAAATAATAGTCTTAATCTGCAGCCTTAAACCTATGAAAAATGTCAAAGCAGAGTGTTAACGTCAGAACACGAAAGCTGATGAAAGATATCAGTGGCGGAATGAGATCTAAATAAATTAATTAAAAATTAAAAAAACTCCTTGAATGCAAAGAGAGTCAATTTAACACATTTAATAATGTTTATTTATAAAAGTCATCAAAGGAATGTGATCTAAATAAATTAATTAAAAATTAAAATAAATTCTTGAATGTAAAGACAGTTAATTTAATACATTTAATAATGTTGAATTATAGAAGTCATGAAAGTATTTTTTTTCTTCTTTTCATAACTTTTTAAAGTTTAATATGTAATTAAGCAGATATTTTAAATATAAAATATTGTCTTATTTTTTGATAACAATGAAAAGTTATTAATTTAGTATTAGTTATAGTCACTATAAAAGAAACTATTAGTATAAAATTAAATAAAAAATCATTTTCTGAAGTTTTAATTTTAATTTTTTTTCTTTAAGCTAGCTTAAATTCAAACTTATAAAATAAGCATAATATTAAATAAAAGATTATGATAGAACAATTACCACAAAGAGAAAATAACATTGTTAATATCAAAACAAAAAGCAACATAACTTTGGATCAATAGTGATATAATTCAATACAAGTTTATGATATGTTAAAAAAGAAAGTAAATATTCATTTTGGTCTTTTAAAGATATATATGACATCATATTTGTCTTTTAGTTATCAATAATATCAAATTGATCGTTTAATAATAATTAATGACATTATTTTTGTCTTTCAATAATTAGTTTTATTTTATTTTAAGGATTAATTTGATAAAAAAATTATAATATTTAAAGACTAATTTAATATCATATATATATTTTTAAGAATTAATTTAATATATTTATAAATAAAAAATAAATATAATATTATTTATATTTTTAAATCATCAAAAAAAAAATATTTACTCTAAAAAAATAAAAATAAAAAAGGAGGGCAGCTGCCCCCTCCGGCATAAAGTAGTTCCGCCCTTGATGATAATGAAGGCGAAGCATAAAAGTCTAAGTAAACTGTAAGCTAATGGTATAAAGAAACCCAATAAAATATTTTTAACTTTGACTTTTAAAAAGGATAAAAAAAAACTTTACTTAATGGTAGATGAAAGTTTAAGGAGAAGAAATGTTCCCTTACTTCAATATTAAGATATACTACATGTTTTAATGAGAGCTTATAATAGTATAGATGACTTATTAATAAAAGATTATAAAAAATAATTAAATTTAAAATCTTTGAGTCAACGTAGTTTAATCTTACTAATTAAGTTAATTCTTATTAACATCCATTAAGTTTTACAAAATGTGCAAAAAATCATCATCCATCACACGTCTACTTCATTAACAAAAAAAAGTCATCATTTGAACACACCAAAGTCCTTGATGTTAAATTAAAAATCAACATTAGCAATAAAAATAAACTAAATTAGAAATTTGATGTTAAATTTCATCTTAATCAAAACCAAACACATAGATAAATAGAAACATGAAAGTTGTAGAGGGACAAACAATCTTCTTAAATTCCATTCAAAATGTTCAAACCAAATTAAATCAGACGCTATGTGATACAAGGCAAGATGAGATGAGGTAAGGAAAAGTGGAGGAATAAGTAGTGTCACAGAGACTGTGCAAACGAGTGGTTTCATTGCTACTAAAGAGTTTTGGAGGTTTGATGTGATCACATGAAGTAGACGTGACATTTTCTGTTAATCAAATAGATGTCTAATGGACAAAAGGATTTTTTTGCACATTTAAAGTTTAAGTGGTATGTGTTTTGACCATTTTAAAAACTAAGGGTATAAATCACACATCATCCAAAGTTTAAGGTGAGTTTTATTTTTTAATATATTTTACCCTAAAATTATATATGTAAAGCTCTTGATATATTTCTAAGGTGAAGAAGATATGGTTATAGTGGTTCACCAAAAGAATAAGGAGAAGTTTTTGATGTTTGGCAAAATACAAAAATGATTAGAATTTCAGGAATCAAAAGTAATTCTGTAAATTTATGTAAATTTGAATTTGTTTTACATATAAGGACTTGGCCACTTGGTTATAAGGTCATGGGTTCAAGTCATGATAACTACTCCTTCATATACCCGAAAAATGCAACTTGAATGAAAAAACTCACACTAATTACAGAAAAAGGGAGAAGTTATTATAATATATATTCGGGGTAAAAACATATCCTTTGTACAATAAAAAGGCAACACTTTGAAATATTGTAGCCTTTGGATCATCAAAAGCATTGTTGATAGACTATTGGCAAGTGTACCAAGTCGTGCAAGTAATAAAAATGAGTGAGTTATCGTCTCCACAGGGATTGTGTTCGTCAATTACCAATTCACTTAATCAATACTATCTAAGCTAATCGAATACTTTGAATCGAAGGGAGTTCACAAGGGAACTGCCAAAAGACTAAACAACTAATCAACAGAAAGTAATAAGCAAAACAAACGCTAATAAAATAAAATAGAAGAGAATCAATATGAGATGAGTTAGGGTTCCGATTTTGTTTATCTCCTCACATGCAATTAAAAATCCTTAAATTAATCTAGTTTCTTCTCTTGAATTGATGGTGAGAACTACTAAAATAATCAATGCCCAATCCCTTGGTGCACTAATTCTCTTGAACACCTAAGATAAAATTAATTCCTTAATCAAATCTCAAACATTCAGGGCATAAAAAGATAAAAGTTCCCTTAAGCACCACACAAATTGATAGTTCTATTCCTAGACTCAATCAGTTCATGGTATTTATCATATAGCTCAACCATACATTAGTTTTCCAACATAATCCATGGATGCTCAATCAATTCATGAGTGGCCAATTCACAAAAGCATTAGGAACAATGATAAATACTCAATTCAATGAAAAGAAACTTAGATTAATCAAAGAAATCCAACTACATGGTCCAAGACAAACTACATCTTCCCCCTAACTAAAGGGGTTTAGCTACTCATAGAGAAGGAAAGCAATAGAGATGAAAAGAGAGAAGAAATCCCCATTAGCAAGCCTTGGAGTTGGGTGATAATCCTCAAGCTCTTGAAACCTTGTTGTTTTCTCCTCCCTTAGGTCAGCCGTCGTCCCTCTCACCCAAAAGATTCAGACCCCCTCAAAAACCATTAGTTTCCCTTATATACTGTTGAAATTGCATATCAAGAAGTGATCCAGCCGCTCAAGCCGGATGTTGGGCGCTGCGCGCGGGTGGCCGAAAAAATGCATTAGATGCTGACTCTGGGCGCTCAAGCGCAATATGGTGGGCGCTCAAGCGCTAGGGCGCTCGAGCGCTGGATGTTGGGCGCTCAAGCGCTCGGGTGGCAGAAAAATTGCATTAGGTGCTGACTATGGGCGCTCAAGCGTAGGAGATGATGGGCGCTCAGCGCTCGGGCGCTGAAAGGCCGGATGTTGGGCGCTGCGCGCGGGTGCGTAAAAGAGCTTTTCACAGTGTTGCGCGCGCTCCTGTGTTCCACCGCTCGAGCGGTGGATGTCCGTAGATTTAGTGTTGTTTACGCTTGTGAGCGCTCGCGGTTGGGTTACGCTCAAGCGCTGAGCTTCCAGCAAAAATGATGTTCTTCTCCTTCGCTTTCTTCTCCCAATTGCAAATTAACTCTAACTTGGACTTCACCTAAAACCAACCAAAGCAATTTTAATGAGAAAAACTGAACTTAAAAGTGCAATAACTATTAAATTTGATTAAACAAACAAGTAAACTAAATTAGATGAAAATCCTAAGCAAAGATACTAAAAGGAAGCATAATCCTAGTTAATTGAGAGAGATTAAACTAGATAACCATGAGATGTATGGCAAATATCACTCCCCCAAACTTGAGATTTTACTTGCCCTCAAGTAAAAATGCAAGAGAAAACAATGATACACCACAATCCACCACAAAAAGGTACTATCTGCAAAGACAACTCAAAGACAAAAATAATGATAATAATAATAATTCAGAGAAATGGGATTCAATTGAGAAACAAAATCAGGAGTAGCATCTCCCACAAATTAGTTAAACAATTGGAGCAAGCAAGAAGTTAGAGCCGGGCAGAATCGTGGAGGAGTTAAACATATGGCATGCACGAAGGAAATGGATGAATTTCTCAAAATTCCTTATGGGCAGGGGTTCAAGCATAAGTACAACTTAATGAAAGTGTTAGAGTCGTAACCGTGCGCCTACCACACATTACAGCCCCAGACAAATTATTGAAAAATAAAAACCAAAGCATGAGGATTGATCAAGGTGGTGACCGTGCGCCTCTACCACACATCATAACCGAGAGACGACCCCCAAACTTGATTGAAACGGAGCAAAAGATCTGATGAGAATAGAAAGTAAGGATCGTGCGCCTCATCCACACATCCACACCTTAAACCTCATCAAACAAATGCCATTATTCTCTTTTTCTCTTTTCTTTGTTTTCTTTTTCTTTCTTTTTTTTTTTCTTAAAAAAAATCTTGTAGAGAACCCCTGCAAAACTTTAACAACCAAAGAAGTTTCAAAAATTTCAAACTGGCATGCCAAGTGCTTAAACAGCCCAAAAACAACCAAAACTCAAAAAAATCAAGCAAGATCCAATAGAAGAACCAACAATGGAATAACAACTTGCCTAAAACATTGTTCTCAACATTAAACCCCCAACCCCCAAAGAAATTACCCACATGGTGTAAGAGTTGCAAGCAAGATTGCACAATTCATGGGGTGTGGTGAACAATGCTAGTAACAGAAATACAAAAAGAAAAGGGAGGAGAAAATAGAAAAGAAACTAACTAAGACCAAACGAAAATGAAAAATAAGAATAAAAGGAGAAAGACATCCCTGTGTAGCTTTCCGAATGAGTGAGGGTGAGTGGTGGCTAGTCTGTATCCTCATCATTATCCTCGCATTCCACTAGTAAGATGAACATAAAGAAGACACAAAAATGCAGTAAAATAAATTAACAAAACAAAATGAAAAAGGGAAAGAGAGCGAAAAAACTTGGGTTGCCTCCCAAGAAGCGCTTGTTTAGCGTCATTAGCTCGACGTTGTCCAATCTCAATCGGGTTTCAATTCAGGCTTAGAAAGTTCTTTTTTTATAACTCCTTTCTCTTTTAATTCTTCAACTTTTCTTTGCTTAGGATGAACCATGAGTGGCAACACTTCTAAAAGCTTGATACACTTCATTAACTCCAAATCATTCAATTTTTCTTCTTCCAAATTTTTGGAGTATACTGAAACTGCTTCAAGTGGAAGAGTTAGAGAAGTTTGTCTAAAAACACTTGGCACTAAAGAGTCAATAGCATCCACCCGAAGACATTGTTCTTTATCGTTGGATGCTCCATTGCTTCAAAGACATCGAAGGTAATCTTTTCATCTTGCACCCTTAATATGAGCTCGCCTTGTTGAACATCAATTAATGCTCTCCTGGCTAAGAAAGGCCTTCCAAGAATAAGGGGAATGTCAAGCATCTTCTTCCATATCTAACACCACGAAGTCAGCTAGGAAAAGATAAACTTATCAACCTTCACTAATACATCTTCAACAATGCCATATGGGTGTTTAACAGATCGATCGGCTAGTTGAAGGGGAAATCATTGTCGGCTTCACTTTTTCAATACCCAAAGCTTTGTGCATCATAGATATTGGCATGAGATTTATACTCGCCCAAGATCACATAAGGCTCTCTCAATAGTCAACTTCCCAACAAAGGCAAGGAATGGTAAAACTACCGGATCCTTTAGCTTAGGTGGAAGTTTCCTTTGAATTATGGCACCGCACTCCTCCGTCAACATAAGCTGCCTCATCTTCCTTGATCTTCTCTTCTTTGACAACAACTCTTTCATGAATTTAGCATAAGATGGCATTTGTTCAAGTGCTTCAAAGAAAAGGGATATTAATCATAGCCTTTTGAAGACATCTAGAAACTTAGAGAATTGCTTCTCTTGATTTTCTTTCTTCAACCTCTCGAGGGTACTGGATCTTAGCATAAGGTGATAGCTCATATGCTTTGGTTTGCTCATGATCCTTTTCTTTCGATGCCACTTCGCCATTCTTCCTTCCTGGCCTCTTTACCTTTATTACCGTCTTGCACTAAGACATCATCATTAGAGGCATTATTTTTTTCTTTTTCTATATTTGGGGAGTCTGGCACTTCTTTCAATGGTACTTCTACTGTCTTGCCACTCCTTAGGGTGATTACATTACAATGCTCCTTCGGATTAACTATTGTGTCACTAGGAAAGTTACCTGAATGTCTTTCTGCAAGCTGTTTTGATATTTGACCCATTTGCGATTCTAGACTTCGAATGGATGCCTCTTGATTCTTGAAATTAGCTCTCGTTTCTTCCATAAAGTTGGAAGTTTGTTGGACAAAGGAGGATGTATGTTGAGAGAGTTTTTCAAGAGAGATCTCCAATTGAGACTTTTTTCTTGATGCAC
Organism: Styphnolobium japonicum; assembly: GCA_023212625.1. Lineage (NCBI taxonomy): Eukaryota > Viridiplantae > Streptophyta > Magnoliopsida > Fabales > Fabaceae > Styphnolobium > Styphnolobium japonicum. Next base: position 15,599,940 of record JALBWW010000013.1, read on the forward strand.
ATTCTGCTGCATTCCTTGATTATTCCATGAGAAATTTGGGTGATTCCTCCACCCCGGGTTGTAAGTGTTTGAATATGGGTTGTTCGGGGTCTTTGAGGATTTCCCATGTAATTAACTCCGCTTCTTGGGATGAAAAACCAGAAAATCCGTAACTATTTGCTTCACACTCTCCATTAACATGATTACCTCCACAAAAGTCACAAATCAAAGCTTGTTGAGAGACCTGAGCACTTGCATGTGACCAAGTTGCTTTGTAAGGGCCATCTGTTGAGAAAGAGTCTTGTTTTGAGCAAGGATGGCATCAATTGTATATAACTCCATCACTCAAATCTTTACCATGGATATCTCCCTAGGCAACTGATATTCATTTGTAGCCATGGTCTAAATCAATCACAGTTTTTCCTCGAGTTTTAGTGTTAAGAGACCCACCCAGCGGAGGCATCAACCATTGCTCTAGAGGAATGATTCAACCCATTATAAAAATCTGCACTTGCCGCCAAACTTCAAATGCATGATGAGGGCATCTTCTTAGCAATTCTTTATACCTTTCCCAAGCTTCATATAATGATTCTCCATCTTTTTGAGTGAAACATGTGATCTCACTTCTCATTTTCACAAACATAGATGGAGGGAAGTATCGGGTGAGAAACTTGCTAACCAAATCTTGCCAAGTGGTAATGCTACCTTGAGGTTGTGCTTGAAGCCAGCATTTCGCTTTATCCCGTAGAGAGAATGGGAAAAGCCTTAGCCTTATAGCATCATCGCTGCTCCATTGAACTTGATAGTGTCACACCACAAATTGTAAGAAATTGTTGATGTGCAAGTTTGGATCTTCGATCGACTTCCCCCAAATCGATCTTGTTGAACCAACTGTAGAAGAGCCGGTTTTATCTCAAAGTTATTCGCTTGAATGGGGGTCGACTATGCTAGTTGCACACCTTTCAAGCAGGGGGAGTTGTATAATCTCCCAAAGTACGACGTCCGTCTTCGCTTGCTTCGCCTATAACTTCTCTTTCACTCTTCTTCTTTCCCTGGTTGTTCTTCTATGTCCTCTTGTCGTTCTTTTCCAATTTCCTGATCAAATAACAATGCGTCCGGATTTACGCACTCGCATACAAGGGACAACCACCAAATGTGAGTTCACAAGTAAAATAAATGAAAAACAAAAAGTAAGAAATTGAAAATAAAAATTGTGCCTAAATTAGTATCTCGTAAGCTACTAAAGATATTGACAAATCCACAATCCCCGGTAACGGCGCCAAAAACTTGATAGACTATTGGCAAGTGTACCAAGTCGTGCAAGTAATAAAAATGAGTGAGTTATCGTCTCCACAGGATTGTGTTCACAATTACCAATTCACTTAATCAATACTATCTAAGCTAATCGAATACTTTGAATCGAAGGGAGTTCACAAGGGAACTGCCAAAAGACTAAACAACTAATCAACAGAAAGTAATAAGCAAAACAAACGCTAATAAAATAAAATAGAAGAGAATCAATATGAGATGAGTTAGGGTTCCGATTTTGTTTATCTCCTCACATGCAATTAAAAATCCTTAAATTAATCTAGTTTCTTCTCTTGAATTGATGGTGAGAACTACTAAAATAATCAATGCCCAATCCCTTGGTGCACTAATTCTCTTGAACACCTAAGATAAAATTAATTCCTTAATCAAATCTCAAACATTCAGGGCATAAAAAGATAAAAGTTCCTTAAGCACCACACAAATTGATAGTTCTATTCCTAGACTCAATCACCATGGTATTTATCATATAGCTCAACCATACATTAGTTTTCCAACATAATCCATGGATGCTCAATCAATTCATGAGTGGCCAATTCACAAAAGCATTAGGAACAATGATAAATACTCAATTCAATGAAAAGAAACTTAGATTAATCAAAGAAATCCAACTACATGGTCCAAGACAAACTACATCTTCCCCCTAACTAAAGGGGTTTAGCTACTCATAGAGAAGGAAAGCAATAGAGATGAAAAGAGAGAAGAAATCCCCATTAGCAAGCCTTGGAGTTGGGTGATAATCCTCAAGCTCTTGAAACCTTGTTGTTTTCTCCTCCCTTAGGTCAGCCGTCGTCCCTCTCACCCAAAAGATTCAGACCCCCTCAAAAACCATTAGTTTCCCTTATATACTGTTGAAATTGCATATCAGTAAGTGATCCAGCGCTCAAGCGCTGGATGTTGGGCGCTCAAGCGCGCGGGTGGCCGAAAAAATGCATTAGATGCTGACTCTGGGCGCTCAAGCGCAATATGGTGGGCGCTCAAGCGCTAGGGCGCTCGAGCGCTGGATGTTGGGCGCTCAAGCGCTCGGGTGGCAGAAAAATTGCATTAGGTGCTGACTATGGGCGCTCAAGCGTAGGATGATGGGCGCTCAAGCGCCGGCGCTCGAGCTGATGTTGGGCGCTCAAGCGCGGGTGGCGTAAAAGAGCTTCTTCGATGTTGCGCGCGCTCAAGCGCTGTTCCCACCGCTCGAGCGGTGGATGTCCGTAGATTTAGTGTTGTTTCTCGCTTGTGAGCGCTGCGGGTTGGCGCTGCTACGAGCTTCCAAAGAAAATGATGTTCTTCTCCTTCGCTTTCTTCTCCCAATTGCAGCTAACTCTAACTTGGACTTCACCTAAAACCAACCAAAGCAATTTTAATGAGAAAAACTGAACTTAAAAGTGCAATAACTATTAAATTTGATTAAACAAACAAGTAAACTAAATTAGATGAAAATCCTAAGCAAAGATACTAAAAGGAAGCATAATCCTAGTTAATTGAGAGAGATTAAACTAGATAACCATGAGATGTATGGCAAATATCAATTGTCTTAAGAAAAGTCGCTTTGTCAGCCTTCGACTTGTAGCAACACTTTTCAAGCGTTGCTAGAAGGTTAAAATGCTGTTGTGTGTGAGTTTAAACTTATTAGGCATCTTGGTGCTAACTAAAGTGTATTATGTCAGTTTTATTGCCTCCCACGTCTTCCAAGTCCCAACAACATTGACATCGAAGAAATTAAAGAAATAGCCCAATGCCTAGTAGGCATTTAGTTTCTCATGTGAGGTTTAATTTTCATTTCACATTTTTTTTCTCTACCATGCAAATTTAAAATTTTTATTTGTATGGATTAAAAAATGAAATTAAAGAAATAAAATTATGGTTATAGCTTATGAGAAGCCCCGTACAATTCCTCATTTTGATCAATTGTTTTGACATTTAGAAAATCCACTCTATTAGGTGGTAAATCTTATAACATGTGATTCAGTATATGATTGAATTTTATTTTTGAAGTAGTCTAATATAAATAATATTTATATTATAATAATTTCTCTAAATCTGTGTAGCACCATATAATTTTTTTTATACAAATTTACATATACTCTAATAATTTTATGAAATTATTCTTTTTTATCTATATTAAATGTTACTATCCTTATTTTTATTTCTTGATGGGCTGTACCTAATACTACTATATACCCCACTTGAACTTTAGCATGTGTTTGTCTATTTTATATACATAAATCAATTCATATTAAAATAAGTGTAAATTCTTTTGATTGACATGCTGGACAAATAAATCCCAGAAAGAATGTAAAGGAAACAAAATAAGAGATAAAATCAATCTGAAGATATTCACCTGGATCTGAATCTCTAAAGAGGAGCATTTTACCCTTTTGACTAGTCTTATGAATCATATCTCCCTAACTTTATTAGAACCAGGGATGTGTTGGGCATTGATGACACTCACTACAGTACAGATCTAAAAAATTATTGGGTGATGCTAAATGAATAATATTTTATCTATTCAGAGTGACACGTATTTTTATATTAAATTTATTTTAAATTTATATAATATCACACAAGAAAATATACAAATTCTCTTAATTTATCCTCACACATGTTCTCGTTGAATCTGATTCCACTTGTGCGTCGTTTCACCCTTCTTCTCCTTTTCTGAATGATATTGCCCACTCGCTTATGTTCAGCGGTCTCATCATGCGTTTCGTGAGGCAAATTATTGCGCATATGCATTGGACACTTTCAAGTGATTGGCTTACAAACTTTTATCAATTGCCTTCTTTTATTTCTATGTATTTTGCTTCTGATTTGGCTTGGGATACTTTTTGATAGGATGGTGCCCAGTTAGCTTCTTTTTTGTTTGTTCCCGTTTAGTTACCCAAAAAAAAAAGACGACATATATAAATATTGCCCATTTAATTAAATATTACAATAATGTAAATAAATTTATAGCTTAATTGGCATATACTCAATTCTTTAAGACTTGAGTGTGATGTTGATGTTGATATGGATATTTAGTCCTTTACCTTGTCACATTTTCCTTTCCGTATCACTTTAATGTAAAAAAAATAAAAATAAAAATATTGCAATAATTATTACAATCACATTTAAAAAATCATCCAACACTTTTGTTTAGGAATAACTAGTTTTTTAACCTGCTGTAAAAGGTCAAATAATAAATTATTATTATATTTTAATTTATTATTAAGTTTTATTATGATTAGAGTTTAATTCTACATCAATGTTTGATATTATTATCATTTGTTTAATTATCATAAATCATGGGATTAATGATGTCATTTTATGGACCGTCTATATTATATGACTTGATATGATTATTTTACTACAAGAAATTTTGAAAATACAAATGAATTTATTTTTAAAAAAATTCTGAATGATATTCATGCTAGTTTCAATATAAATTTAGTTTTGAAATACAACAATGGTTCATATTACGTCAACGATTAAAGTTAAATTTATTATTTAATAAAATAATAAATTTAAGAGGAAAATGTATCTATGGACCACTAACAATTTATGACATAATATTAGGCATTTTTCTTTACATGTGTTGGACTTTTTATATTATTTTGTGAAATCAATTTTCATATATTTATTAACTTATTTTATTTAGTAAGATAAGACTATTTTGATATATTAAAGTAGATGATGAACAAAATTAAATCATTATACTATCATTAAAAATAAGATAAAATCCTAAAAAATAAGATAAGATCCCTTAAATAAGGGAAAATACCAAAATTATAGAAAATAACACTATCATATCTAAAATAACATAAATAACTCCTATTCTTTCTTACTTGAATTTAGCTAGACTGCACAAATATATTCTTTCTCAACCTTTATTTTTTTGCTTGGCTTGGTGCTTGACATTTGTGGAATAAACTTCTTTAGAAGTTTTGTCATCAATAACTTTATTAAAAGATAAAAATTTAAATAAAAACAAACAGCACAATCATCTCTAAAATAACATAACTAACTTGTATTTTTTCTTAGCCACACGGTTCTATCTTTTCTCAACCTTGATTTTATTACTTGATTTGGTGCTTGACATCTCTAAGATTAATTCTTTACCCAAAGAATCAACACCAAGTTATTTGTCATCGTTGATTTTAATAACTCTGCACCCTTGAATCAATTTAGTCTTATCTTCAATAGGATTATCTTATCCAGCAAGTCATTTACCTTTCAAACTCTTTTAGAAAGAAGTTGACTTGAAGAAAAATAAAACTCACAATAAATAAGAACATAGAAAATAGGAGAAATTAATTAGAGAAACTACATGTACCCAATAATATAACATAATAAACTCTGTCTATTATAAAGTAGATGTGCCCAACTCTATCTATTATACTCGTTGCAAGTAACAACATGTGGCTCATAGCAAATCATTCTCGTTAAACGCCCTGCAATACATCAATCAAACATAAAAGTTACGAAATTAGTTAAAAAAAAGTAGCAAGAAAGTTCCAGAATTAGTTCAAAAAAATATGAAAAGGTAAAAGATGAGTAATATATCGAACGTATTGAAATTATATAATTGAGAGATTTCTCTTCCACTATCTAAGCTAAAAAATAACAATAATGTGAGCTTTCCAATTTTGAAAAATTTATAATCTAAGCATATGAGCATCCCATTTCTAATCGCACCTAAATGAATTTTCCTAATCAATCAAGATTAATCTTGATTCATTTTACGCAGAGTAAATCTTTTCAAATTATATCATTATTGGGGTATTAATTACTTTATTCATTATATATATTTTTTGGTTAATGCTACTTTTTCTTGATTGATTTTTCAGTCAGCATTAATTATTTGATTTTAATAGAATATATTTATTAGATTTTATTAGATTTATTTTTTGCTTAATGCATTAATGGGTCATTAATTCTTGAATTTTATTAAATTATATTTTTTATTTTTCTTGTTAATTTCTCATGGTAACATGTGACTTTTTTTCATTGAGGCTTTTATTTTTTATATAGAGATCTAAAATAAAATATAAAATAAATATATAAATAGATAGATATAGATTTGTTGAGAACTCGGCATAAAAATATTTTTTTATTTTAATTGACAATAATTTCTCTTAATTGTTAAATTTTTTTACTTAATTGTTAATTTTATTTTAAAGTTTTCATCATTTAATTAAAAAATAATAATTATTTACAAAATATTTAGTTCCTCAATGATTAGCTTTTCTCTTTAGTTCATATAAAACGGCAAGTTAATAAAAGTACCCTCCTCTTAGCTCACTTAGCAGTTAGCACGTACTTATTTAGATTTGGTTTCGATGGACGAAGTACCACAGAGGAGGTTCCTACAGTTTCTAGGAAGCAGTTTCGTTGATTTTTTTTTTTTTTACATTAAAGTTTAGATGAGGGAAAAACTCATTTACAGTTTAAAGTTATGGCAAACCACCAACCTCAATGAGGATTTATAGTGGGATTATAGATCGTCTACTATCGGGCATACCCTAAATTTGAACCCAAGTCATGACTAGCATGAACGAAATGTCCAACTAGATGAACTAATTGGCAATTAAATCTTGAATTTACTTTTAATTCACTGTCAGTATAAATAAATTTTACACTGTCATCTAATCATGGGTTTACAAATCATTAGATAATAGTGTAAAATTTCTTTACACTTATATTAGATCAAAATTATACTCTTAAATCTTTAATAAGTTTGCTTAAAATCAAGAAGTAGGACGACAATGTGAAAGCAAATTAAAGAGCCTGAACTATGCATAATTAATACGCCAGATTTGGCTTCCCAATAGATGATAGCAATTACCAATGGCTACATAATTGCCCATACACATGATTCTGATGGCTGCGGATTTGTCCTTAACAATAAGAGATCCTTCTTTTGGGGATGCAATGTGATCGTAAGTCATCCACTATATTATGACACTCCCTCTTCTCTCTGTCTCTGTGTGTGTGTGTCTCTTTCCTTGTCTCCACTATAACCACTCCTAATAAACTTCCAACCCTCCAAGTCAATGCTTCTGGTCTCTTTCTTTTGAGTGCCCCACCATAACTTGAGCACTAGTTGGGTTTTATGAGCAGTCACCTATCTGCGTTTGTTTCATCATATATGAGACCCACCCATACATAATGAATATATGAACACTCCACATATCCATCAATTCTTCTATCAGTTCAAATTTGGGGGCTAGAGAAAAATGCACGTTCCGTAAGACTTGACCCATTTTCACTTGTTGTGAGTATTTTCATTTTCCCAAAGTACAATATTTCCAAAGTTATTATAATTTGTAATTAATTAGAATTATGAATACACTTTGTAACTTAATGATATACTTGGTTTTAGAATTCGAAGATATATATATATATATATATATTTAAATCAAAATTTTGTAATTGTTTATTGGAATCTAATTTTTTATAATGTTTTATATATTATATCAGTGTTGTCTGAATCAGACTATACTGGATTGTTCTATTGTCTTAACGTGAACCAAACACCTACCTAATTAGTTATGGTTCAATTTCATAATCGAATTCACGGTCTGACAATTTTAAACTAATCAAAACTAGTCAAATTTTAGTTCAATCTGTTAGCCATTATTTTTTTTAAAAAATAAATATTTTTTCATATTTCATAAATATTTTTATATATTTCATGTTATTGCATATAGATTTTTAAAACGTCATCCAGTTTGACCAGTGAGTTTAAATAATTAAACCTGAATTACAAGTCTCATCGATTCATTATCTGATCTAATTTTAACAACATTGCATTATATTATGCTCTATATTATATATTCTCTATTATACAATTTTCTCTTTCTTATGTATCACTTTCAATGAAATTTCAAACCCTTGTTTTGAAAATTTTACTTTTAGAGAAGGGAAATAAGGAAGAGCATGTAGTGTTCATTTTGCATTCCTTTCTTAATTATATAAGAAAGACTCCCAAAAATGCATATACATCTCGTTTTTTTTTGTTATGTTTTCTTCAAGTGTTAATTAAACTATTAGAATATCCTCACCAAAGTGTAAAGAACTCGAATCATGACTCCTCAATCACAACATCCAATCAAGAGAAATTAGTAAAACTTTTGGAGGCCGATCTCAATGAATGCATTGCCTTGATTCATGGAATCAAAATAAATCATTGATTAAAAACCCTTGCTGACGTTTCCAAATATAACTTTGTTACTGTTGAACATGTAATATATATGTGTGTGTGTGTGTGTGTGTGTGAGTGTGTGTGTGTACATGATCTCTACAATACATTGTGAGTGAAAGTAATATAATATGTTTAGCCATACTTCTTCTTCTCTATTTTTCGTTTAAATTCATTATGATAGCATAGCTAAATTCTTCAAATGCCTTGTCCTTTGAAAAACCCAAACTCTCCATTTAGTCCTTTCACCAATGATTCAGTTTAGTTTCAATCAAACTTTCCACCACAAATTTCCTTCTTTGGAAATCTCAAATCCTACCATTGGTTCGAAGCCTCAACCTTGAACATCATATCACAAGCTCTCAAAAACCAGCCGATGAAGTCACTGATTCAGTTGGAACCAAAACAAAAAATACAAATAAAGAGCAATGGATGTTGAATGATGGATTACTCACCTCATGCTTTCTTTAGCCACTGAGGAATAGGAAGAAATATGCATGAAGGTAGAGGAAATTTTAGAGGACGTGGCTTAAACAATTTCATACAAAATCGTCTAAACAACAACCACAATTATCAAGCCTCAAACTCCATAGTACCACCAAATTCAAAATTGGAAAAGACCACCAAAGCAACAAAACAAGGAAGCTTGTCAAATTTATGGAAGAACAAATCACATTGCCCCAAAGTGCTATTACAGGCATGAATACAATGGTGAAGATGAAAATACCCAAGAAGCATTGGCGACATTAAATCTCAATGGTGATAATGATTCAAACTTTTATGTTGACTCTAGAGTAACTACTCATATGACAAATCTAACTTAAAAAATCTTACACCTTATTTTGGCACTAACGTAATTCTTGTTAGAAATGGGCAAGCTTTACCCATCATTCACATGGGTAAAGCATTGCTTAAACCCACACAAGGTAAGTTTCACCTAAACAATGTTTTGGTAGTACCCAAACTTAAAAAGAATTTGTTATCTGTGAGTCAACTTATTAATGATAATGCTTGTACCTTTACATTTAACTTCGATGGTTTTGTCACTAAGGAGCAAAAACAAAAGACCTTGGCCAAATGGCTTAAGCAAGGGAACCTTTATGCACTTAACTGACTTAAGGGAGGAACAATTGAAACTCTCGTTGCAGTTAAGGAAGCATCTTCTGAGATATGGCATGCTCGCTTAGGACATCCAAATTTAAAATTCTTGCAAACTTTAGAAAATAAGAAAGTTATTAATGTTTCCAATTGGTTAACAAAAAATAATTTATGTCATAGTTGCCAACTTGGAAAACATTGCAAACTTTCCTTCAATAAATTAGAGTCACTTTCAAGTTTTCCATTAGAAAAACTTCATAGTGATTTGTGGGGACCTGTTTCTACGTTTTCCTCTAAAAAATTCCAATATTATGTGATTTTTGTTGATGATTTTACTCGCTACACATGGTTATATCCTTTAAAAAATAAATTTGATTTTTATACATGTTTTCTTAAATTTCAAGTTTTTGTTGAGAAACATTTTGACAGGAAGATTAAATTTTTTTCAAAGTTACGACGATGGTGAATTCACTTTGAATGCATTTATGCATCATCTGGCTCATAGTGGTATTGCTCAACAACTCTCTTGTCCTTACACACCAAAGCAAAATGGACTTGCCGAGTGCAAACATCGGCACATTGGCAAAATAGGATTGTCTTTACTTTTCCTTGCCAATGTTCCCTTAAAAATTTGGGTTGATGCTTTCTTAACTAGTGTTTACCATATTAATCGATTGCCTCTCTCCTCTATTGGTAAGGAAACTCCATACTTTTAAACTCATTGGTAAAAATCCTAATTACTTTCAAATGCACATTTTTGGCTCTCAGTGCTTTCAAGTTTTGAAGACACCTGGATTGCATAAATTTTCTAGAAAATATGTCTCGTGTCCTTTTAGGATATAGTCCTCTCCACAAAGGATACTGTTGCCTAGATCCACACGTTCACCGTGTTTATATTTCACGTCATGTGGTATTTAATGAAAATTATTTTCCTTATTTTTCTCACACAAATTCCATACCTACACAATCTTTTGATTCATCTATTACTACTTTTCCTAACTTTGATGAATAGTTTTAAGGCAATATAAATCAATGTTTTAAAAAACGATTGAACCGGAAAGGATAATGATTCAAGGTTTAACCAGTCTAATCGATTTAACCGTTGGTCGAACCTGTGTGTGTGTGTGTATATATATATATATATACCATTGAGCTTCGGGATCGGGAAATGCAGCGGAAAACAAAACAAAATCCTAAATCCAGCCGAGGATCGATGCGAAAATAAAAAACGTGTTTTAAGGTTTTACCTCTAAGAAGAAACGTTTGTCAATAACGAGCATAGCAACAAGCGGTGCCTCTACGGTATCCACACAAACGGACCAAGTATGGGCTCTCCTCCACTTTGCGGTACTAGCTGCGATGGGGGGGTGCGCCTCTCAATCTCACTTTTCTGTCACTTGTGTTGTGTGCGGCTACAACAACTATATATCATATATGTAGCTAGGGCAATCGTTTTCATTGAGTAAGAGGAGCATTGATGTGCCTACTTATAGTTTGACTTATATCACAATTATACGCAGACCCATATACTCAGTTGACTCATTTAGTCTAACTAAATTACCAACCAGTTATCTTGGAGCCCAAGTCATAATTGGATTCCTAATTAAATTTATCTCATGAAGATTAAACCCAATATCGGTCTATTCAAAGTGTATGACCCTGTAAGTTCCCATTACGTTGACAGTAATACTAAAATCCAATTTTAGCAATACAAACAGTGAGCAATATCTAGTAATATATCACTGCTACTCAAGTAACAAGAATGTCAATGATTTGACATAACCTTTCAGTGAACAATGTTACCGTGTAGTCTAGTCCCTTTGTCCAGATATCTAGATTAACCACAAGGTATGGAACATTCATCCTTGTATAGTTCAATCTTTGGTTTCTTGATCTCTGAGTAGACATACTAAGACAAATGAGATCAATATCTCATATTGACTCATTTGAACATGGTCATGCATTTTTCAATCACACTCTATCATGGGGCCCAAAGATATCACTCCCGTTAAGTAGGAGGGACAAATCATATCTAAGTCACTCACATCCCTCTATATGATTTGCAGTAGGTCCAATAATTGTCTTTTTAATCTCCTTGTTACAGGAGATATTTGACGGTGTCAAGTCATACAACTCCTCATGTAGGGAACTATAGTGCCTTCAAGTCAAAGGACCACATACATCATTGTTACTGTGAGAATCGCTCATGACACTCATGTAATGATCCATGCAACGTTCTTGTAGTGGGTCAATCTAGTACAACATTACTCTAATGTGTACCTATGTGAAGTCTTGATATCTCATATATATGACCTGTGAGATATGGTCATCAGTCTACGCACATATTAGTCTCAATGTATTACAGTTGTCCTAATTCACAATAATACTTGACTAGGGACATTTAAGAATAATGTTCCGAAAGTAACCAATAGGATCTCACAACCAAGTCATGCACTTAATATCCCATGGCATTGTACTTACTATTCTAAGGACTTTATCATGCATATTTAAATAAAATAAATAACACAATAAAAGAAATGTCTCATATACATATAAACGGTAAGATACAATGTAATCAGAAGGTCAGTATACAACTGGCCTCTAGGGCATATACCAATATATATATATATATATATATATATATATATATATATATATATATATATATATATATATGGGGGCATATCTAGTGAGAGGAGTGGTTTATTGTGAGAGTGAGAGGAGCAAATCTTGACCATTGGATCATCCATGTATGGTCAAGATTAAAACATAAAGTCATGTGACTTTTTTAAGTGATCATGTGACCTTTAAGTAACATCTAATCTTGACCATATATAGATGATCCAATGATCAAGATTTGCTCCTCTCACTCTCATAATAAACTACTCCTCTCACTTGATATGCTCTCATATATATATATATATATATATATATATATATATATATATATATATATAACCTCCTTACAATTAGCCAATTAGGAACCAGTGAACCTCGTTAATAGTTAAATCAATCTCTGACCCACCCACAACTTCTCTCGTACAAGCCCTTACTGGCTAATTTCGGTCATTATATTCTACACCCTTCTTTTCTATGCAAACAACTAACAAGAGAATAAACATACATCTATAGGCTCCCAAGAAATCTTTTTTTTTAAAAAAAAAATATTGAAAAGGAAGAAAAAAAAATCTAGAGAGAGAAAGATATAATCCTTTTAACTCAAAGAAAGTGATTGGATTTTGATTTTAATATTTATATTTTTAATTTTTTAATTTTTCCGCTTTGGGTTTGCGAGTGTGTGCGTTGTTGAAGGCCTAGCCTTGAGATTGTCTCCTCCGTCCTGTTTTGTTCCTTTTTCATTTCTTTGAGTTTCGCACAGAAAGAGAGAGAGCGTGAGGGCTAGAATCTGGAGAGTCGTGAATAGAGATGGCGCGCCATGTGCTGCTGTGTACGTCAGACTGGAGCATTGCCAGAATGGAGCTGCGTCACTGGACTAAAACATACGTGGCAGAGATGCGTCGTCGTCGTTGTTGTGGTGGTGTTCTTTCATCAGTTGCAACATGACTCAATAGCTTCAGCCACCCAACCCTAAATTCACAAACCAGATTTTTTATTTTTATATAAAATCATTTTAAAATTTGGTGATGATTGACCTGGCTAGTTTTCCATTTTCGGTTTATAGTTTTGTACCAATTTAACCAGTTTTATTTTATTTTTCTGTGGTTGAATCATTGGAACGGTTCCTTGGTTGAACCAGAACTAGTGAAGCTTCTGGTCCATGGTCCAACCAGTTGAACGATCTGGTTAGACCGATTATTAAAACATTGGTACAAATGATACCTCACCACCTAAAGATTCCTCGACTATTCATCTTAAACCTCTATACTTGGATTCCCTCGAACTCCCTACACCTCCTTTAATCACTCCATCCTCAATATCCATAAACCCAAATATCATTCCCACCAACTTTAAAACGACTTATATTTCATCGTCCCTCTGATCAATCAATTTGAGACACTTATGTTAGCTTTGTATTAGGCTTTATTAGATGTTTATTATGCCCAATATTAGTATTTTAGATGAGTTTAATGTTGTTGTACTTCATTGGGCTTTAATGCAAATTGTGAATAATTTTCGGATTTTGATGCATTTTGACCTTTCTTCCTTAGTTAGGTCATAACTTGGGACTCGGTGATCCATTTGAAGTGATCTTGGTGTCTTTGGAAAGCTAAGACAAGGATCTACAAGTTTCATGAAGAACTCAAGAGCTGGATCGGACTTCTAAGGGCCCAAAATAGCCTTGCAATGCAGAGTGAGTTTGTTGTCACGGAAACATCTGGGCAGTATGTACATATTGGACTATATAGTGGGTTATAGGCCTCCTCTTGGGCTGAAACTTGGTCATTTGAAAGATAAGACCCATATCTCCAACTTCACTGAAGACCATTTTGACAATAGATGTCGTTTTAGGCATGCTTCTGAAGCTACAAGTTGGTCTGAATTTGGAAACACGTTCTTCCAACCTAACTTGAGGTAGGTGCAGTGCTTTTGGCATTTCTGGAGTTCTAAAAGTCCAAATGGCATGATTTAAATTGGAGATTTTCAAGGAGACAACTGGCTAAAACTTTCATGAAGACATCCAAGCCAAAATGCACCATCTAGGTGATGAATTTGAAACCAGAAGTCGGATAAGAGTTGTTGACTAAAAGCCACCAACCATACACCAACCCACCTACCATGCACCAACCCACCTACCATGCATCAAGCATCCATATTTGACAATTTCCTTGTTTTTATAGCTTGTATTCAGATCATGTACATGTACAAATTGGCTTCTAGGATTAGTATAAATAGAGTCAATCTCTTTGTATTATCATTCATTCAATTTTAAGTAAGTTTCAAGAAAGTTTGAGTATTTGTGAGAGTTTTCTTTCTCTTCTTCTCCATTCTCTTTGCAATTTCGTTTTTGTTCTTTAAATTCTGAGTTCTTCCTTCCCATCCATGGAAGGCTAGGCTCTTATAATCAATCCAAGGGATTAGCCATCTTGATGTTTAATTTGGAGATCTTGTTTCGCTTGTTCATATTGCTTAATTGTTATTCAAGTTTCTTTTCTTCCTCTTTTGATTTTTATCTAGATTAAATTGCTTAATTTGATTTAGATGTTGATGTGATAATAGCTTTATTATCATGTGTTCAAAGAGGATCACAAAGACTAAACAATATATTAAAGCTTTTTGATGGATTGTTTAGCTTGGTTAAATTCTAGATCTTAAGTTAATCTATGTTGGATGGTGCTTACTTTATCTAACCTTGGTTAATCAAATCCTAGATGCTTATCTAGTAAAGAATTCTTGGATCATGTTGAGGCTTCTTAATGTGATCTAAGGCCAAGAACATGATTAGCAATTAAGTGAATTTCTTGTAATCAATGATGGATTAAACTCAAGATCGGTAAATTTCCTTGGATTGGTTGTTTCTTTAGATTCGTTTACAACTTTAATACTCGTACTTTTGTTAATCTTGTTAATCATCATCAAAACCCCCCCATTTCTAATTATCTTGATCTAATTAAATCTTTGTTTTTTTTTAGATCCTTGAGAGACGATTCGGTTCATTCTCTATACTACAAATTAGTTTGTGAACCGGTTATTTTTATTATTTGATAGGTATCGACAACCTCTTGTCACCCTCCTTCCTCTCCATTAATGTTTGCTCCACCATCAACTGATATTATCCATTTTTTACCTAGTAACCATGTTGACGCTCCCTCTATGACTACTTGACCCATTTGGGACAAACACCCTCCATCCTACCTACAAGACTATGTCTGCTCACATATTCAAAACCTCTCCCAATCTCATGATGCCCTTATTATCTCCATTGAAGATTCTAAAACCTATAAAATTTCTCTCAAATACACAAATTGGCAGGTAGCCATGCAAGATGATGTTGGTGGATGTCATCAAGGCCAGTTGTTATTGACCTTTCTAATTTACATTGTCTCTTGTCATTTATTTTATATGAGGTATTTCATTTATTATATTATTAGTTTTATTTAAATATGCATAATAAAGTCCTTAGAATAGTAAGTACAATGCCATGAGATATCAAATGTATGACTTGATTGTGAGATCCTATTAGTTGCAATCGAAACACTATTTTTATATGACATTAATACTGACATATGCGTAAATTGATGATCATATCTCACGGGTCATGGATATGAGATATCAAGTCTTTACATGGGTACATATTATAGTAATAATGTATTAGATTGACCCACCATGAGAATGCTATATGGATCGTTGTGTGAGTGTCATGAGCAGTTCTCACAGTAACAATGATGTATGTGGTCATTTGACTTTAAGGTACTACAGTTCGCTACATGAGGAGTCATATGACTTAATACCGTCAAATATCTTATATAATAAGGTGGTTATAAGGGCAACTATTAGACATACTATAAATCATGCAGAGGGATGTGAGTGACCTAAATAGGATTTGTCTCTCCTACACAACATGAGTGATATCTTTGAGCCTCTTGATAGAGTGAGATTGCAAATGCATGGCCATGCTCAAATGAGTCAATATGAGATATTGATCTCGTTTGTCTTATCAGGTCTACTTGGATATCTAGAAATTAAAGATTGAACTGTACAAGGATGACACGTTCCATGTATTGTGTTCAATTAATATATCTGGATAAAAGGACTACATGGTAACATTGGTCACTGAGAGGTTATGTCAAATCACTGACATTCCTATTACTTGAGTAGCAATGATTTATTGCTAGATACTGCTTACTGATTGTATTGCTAAAATAGGATTTTAGTATTACTGTCAACATAATGAGAATTTACAAGGTCACACACTTTGAATGGATCAAAGTTGGGATTTAAATACATGAGATGAATTTAGTTGGGAATTTGATTATGACTTGAGATCTTAAATGACTGGTTGAACTTATGGTTAGACTAAATGGGCCAATTGAATAGATGAGCCTACACATAATTTTGACCTAGGTCAAATTATAAGTAGGGACGTCAATACTCTTTATACGCACTTATGACGGCTGCCTTACATGTGTGTGTGTGTGATATACATGCAACAACAGCCACAACAGACAAGAGAAAAGAAAAGAGAATCTTCCCTAACCCTAGTCGTCACAAAGAGTAAGTTAGAGAGAGATTGTACCTTTCCTCATGGTTAGTACTGCGATGAGAAGGAGAACCTTATTCGGTTCGTACATGTGGATACTATAGAGGCACCGTAACCTTGCTATACTCGTGATTGACAGACTGTGGAGACAGTCGTCCCTTCATATAGGTAACTCCCTAACATAATTTATGATTTTCACATGGATCCTTGGTTGGGTTTGTGATTTTTTTTTGGTTTTTCCGTTGCGTTTATAATCTGTTTCGAATACCGAAACCCAATAAATGAACTTGATGCCCTTCATTGTAACCACACTTAGCCTCTTGTTCCTCGCCTACCTAATGCTAATGTTTTGGGTTCCAAATGGGTCTTTCGGACTAAAGTTAAAAAAGAGGGCACAATAGACAAACTTAAAGCTAGCTTGTTAGCCAAAGTATATACACAGATTCCTGGCCTTGCCCTTGGAGAAACTTTCAGCCTAGTTATCAAGGCTCCCACCATTCAAGTTATCCTCTCTCTAGTTGTGCATTGCAAGTGGCCTCTCAAACAATTAGACGTCAAGAATGCATTCTTGCATAGCACACTCAATGAACGTGTTTACATGGAACAACCACCAGGCTTTGTGCATTTGCAATTTCCAGATCATGTTTGCCTTCTTCGCAAATCCCTTTATAGTCTTAAACAAGCACCTCGTGCTTGGTTCAACAAACTATCTACTTGCCTTATTTTTATAGGCTTTATCTTTAGTAAAGGATATTCGTTGCTCTTTATTTATCATCGTGGTACTAACTTCACTTATTACTTGTCTATGTAGATGATGTTATCCTTACCGACAACACTCCATCTTTTATATCTAGTCTTTCCCAACGACATAGCAAGGACTTTGCTCTCAATGACTTAGGTCAACTCCACTATTTCCTCAGGCTTGAAGTCAAATACTTCTCCGGTGGTCTTACCATTTCCCAAATGAAGTATGCTCATGACCTTCTAGCCAAAGCCAACATGCTTGAAGCCTCAAAGATCAACATTCCCGTTGCTAAAAATTCAATCGAACCATCTGATGACCATGAACTCGTGGACCCTACCAAATATCGTCACTTATGCGACTCTCTCCAGTATCTCACATTCACTCGACCGGACCTTACATATGATGTCAATCTTGTGTGCCAACATTTTCAAAATCCAACCAAAATAAACCTTCATGCTGTGAAACACATTTTGCATTATATAAAAGGAACTTTAACACATGGCCTCCAATATTTATCTTAAAGCTCTCTCACCTTTAATGCCTTTTGCGATGTAGATTGGGCAGGATGTCCTATTACTAGGAGAAGCACCACTGGCTATTGCATCTTTCTTGCATCAAATTGTGTATCTTGGGCCTCAAAGAAACAACCCACCGTCTCTCGTTTGAGCACTGAAGCTGAATATTCATCCTTAGCTATCACAGTTGCTGAACTTACATGGCTTCAATATCTCTTCAATGGTTTCAGTATCCAACTTGAACGTCATCCACTCCTTCTTTGTGACAACAAAAATGCCATTCACTTGTCTCACAATCCAGTGTTTCATGCTCGGACCAAGCACATTGAAATTGATTATCATTTCATCAGGGAAAAAGTTATTGTCGGTGCTCTCCAACTTCGATACTTGCCTGTATCTCAACAACTTGTCAATGTGTTCACCAAAACATTACCCAAAGCTTCCTTTGCCCCATTTTGTTACAAGCTTGGCATTCATCCCCCTTCACAACCAACCTTGAGGGGGATGTAAAGAACCTAGATCATGATTCCTTAATCACAGCATCCAATCAAGAGAAATCAGTAAAATCGTTGCAAGCCAATCTCAATGAATGCATTGCCTTGATTCATGGAGTCAATATAAATAATTGATTAAAGACCCCTGCTGACAGTTCCAAATATAACTTTTGTTACAGTTGAACTTGTAATATATATATATATATATAGGGGAGTGATCAACTTACACCGGTGTAAGACTTGATCACTCTTACACCACTGAATAACTTTTTATTGAATAATTTTCTTACAAAATCCACCATTAGATTGAAAGTTTCTATCATGTAGATCATACCTATAAAATTTTACATTAATCCGAAATTGTTTTGTTACTCATTGATATACATCAAAATTAACGTAATATAAACTATTGAAATATATGAAAATATGAACTATATGAAATACATGATAGAAACATTCAATCTAACGGTGGATTTTGTAAGAAAATTATTTAATAAAAAGTTATTCAGTAGTGTAAGAGTGATCAAGTCTTACACCGGTGTAAGTTGATTCTTCCCCTATATATATATATACACAAACACACACAATCTCTACAATACAATATGAGTGAAAGTAATATAATATATTTAGTCATACTTCTTCTCTGTTTTTCATTTAAAGTCATTATAAAGATCCATAATATTCTGGCTGTTAAGTTAATCTCCTAAATGTTGAAAATAAAATAAAACATTAGACATTCGCAATGACGATTCATTGAAAAATGACAATGTCAGCTACCTATATCTTTCTTTCTTACCTAGATTGATCAGAGTTGGATATGTTATGTAAGCCACACTTCCTCGTGTAGAGGTATTACACTTGTTCTCATGATGAAAATTATATCTTTGCTTTCTATAAGGATGAATATCTACGAATTTAGTCAATGGTGATATAACAATTATTCTCGAAGGTGATTTATGAGGCTTTTTTATATTAATATAGCAAAAAAAAATATTTATCATATTCATGCTCTTTGTAAATTAAGTACCAAAATGAGCCTTTTTTTTTACATTAGGAAGTTGGTTTCATTGTAACCGACTTTACAACCTTTTTTTTAATGCTGAAGAGAAATCGGTTTCAACCATACTAACTTCTCAACTAAATTTTATTTTATTTTTATTTTATATTAAAAATCCTACGTACTATAAAACAAACCCCCTCCCCTCACGAATCACTCACTTTTCGTACACTTCACTCCTTACACTTCTCAAATCTCTCACCAATTCACTCCCTCTCCACCAATTCATTTTCCTCTCAACCAACTCATCCTCACCATTTCTCAATTTTGTCTGTTTCTCTCTTATGCTCACTTTGTTTTATATTTTACTTATCATTCACATTCCCTACCTTGATCACATGACATTGTTAAAATTGCACGAATCACATAAGTTTGGATATATAAACCATGATGTAAGTATATTTGTATAATATTTTATCTAGTTATGTTAAATCTTGTTTAACTACATTTATTGATTAATAAATAAAATTTGAACAGAACCCAAAATAAGATCAATTTCGAACGAGAGTACCTACAATGAAGGAGCCACACCCATTAATTGTAGATCTCTTGCGAGTTTCAGGTTTTTACCATGCCACCCAATTGAGACATCATGTGGTAGACCCAGCACTGATAACTGCTTTGAACGAGCAGTGGAGATCAGAGTTGTGACTAATAGTAGTTGGTATGTTTGGGATGGACTTTGTATTGAATTATTGTGTGACTCCTCTAGCTGATCAGAGGAAAGGTGGGAAAGTAAAGATAAAATGGCTACAGACTATGTTTGCAGATCTCCCAAATGATGCTAGTCCTGAACAAATACAACGCTTCTGTAGAGCATATATTTTATGCTTAATATGAGGTTTATTAATTCCCGATAAATCAAGAAATCGGGTTCATTTAATGTATCTAGCATGTGTACACTAAACTTGGAGGCAATGCATGGTGAGGAATTTTCAGAATATGCTAACATATTTAACGAAGATTTGTCTATTGGGTTACGATTTCAAACTAAAGAAGTTGTTTTGTCAGCAATCAAGCACTACCATATACAAAGGTCGATAGATTATAAAGTTATAGAATCCTAGTCAAAGAAGTTTGCTGCTAAGTGTAAGTTGGTCGATCAAGAGTGCAACTGGAGCATGAGGGCTACATTATTGAAGAAAAACCAAATATGGGAAATTAGAAAACTAAATGGGCCTCATACATACTCATCATCAATGATTTCTCAATATCATTCAAAATTATATTCAAATATGATATGCACTTGCATTTTACCCCTGATTCAAGCAGATTCATTCATAACCGTTTCAATATTGATCGCTAAAATACAAAGTCATTATAAATATATAACCTCGTATAGGAAAGATGGAGAGCAAACCAGAAGAGAATTATTTGAGTGTTTAGAGGTTGGGAGGAATCATACAATGATCTACCTAACTGGTTAGACGCTTTGCAACATTTCATTCCTAAACAATTGTGGAGCTACAAACAAAGTTTGTATATCACAGAGCTTGGATGGTAGATGGTAAAAGAATCATTCATCAACAATTTTGGACATTTAAACAGTGCATTGACGGCTTCCAATTTGGCAAACCGCTAGTTCATATTGATGGCACATTTTGTATTGAAAATACAAAGGAATATTGTTGATGGCTATAGCACAGGATGGGAAAAATAACAAAATACCAATTACTTTTGCCATCGTGGAGGGTGAGACATCAGAGGCTTGTTAATTTTTTCTCATTAATTTGCGAAGCCATGTCACACCAAAACATGACATATGCTTGATTTCTGATAAACACGAGTGCATTAAAAGTGCAATCAGACGTCGTGATAGCAGATGGCAACCTCCACAAGCATATTCGGTTTACTGCATCTAACATATTGCAACAAATTTTATGAAGAGGTTTAACAACAAGGACATGCATCAACAAGTCACCAACATGGGTATTTATAGTTCAAAATTCCCCCTTTTTTTATTGAATGATTTGGTTGATAAATCAATGAAATTAATATATTTTTTCTATTTTTTTTAGGATAGGCCTTGACGCAACTCCAATTTAATTGGTACTATCAGAATCTTCGTGAACAAAATGAAGAAGCCACAAACTAGCTAAACAATATCCTTAAGGAGAAGTGGGCGCAAGCTTTCGACGAAGGTTAGCATTATGGCCATATGACAACCAACCTAGCTGAATGTATTAATTCAGTATAGAAAGGGATGCGTCATCTTCCAATTACAGCCTTAGTGCAATCAACATATTATAGGTTGGCTGAATTGTTTGTTAAGAAAGGGAACCATCAACTTGTAAGTATAGCGGCTGGTCATGTATACTTTAAAATCGTCACAAAAGCCATGAAAGAAAATAACATGAAAGCAAATGGTTGTGTTATTCGTGATTTTAGATGAGAAGGATCGAGTTCTTGGTGGAAGTATAACACCCTTAATTTTTTTGCACATAATTAATAAATTTCTTTTGTGAATGGTGTGGTGATTAAAATTAAAATAAATATGGAAAAATTATCATATCATTGACATGATGCAAGGGTTTTAGCTTGAACTGAAAATTTAAACGGCACAAGACTGCATTTTGCCCTGTTAGTATGAGACTATACTGCTTAAAATAGAATTTTGAGAGAGAAAAAATTGAAATAAAGATATTTTTATTTATGAAAATATATTTTGGACTTTTGAAAATATTTTTGAGATACTATGTGAAAAATAATATTTTTTGGATTAAAAATGGTAAAATCGGTACCCAAAATTAAAATCAATGTATAGAAAAATTTCTATTTTTATATTTCAATGTTTAAAATTTTTTAAAATTATATAAAATATGTTAGAAAAGTCAACTAGTCACTTTTGTGAATTTATTTCATTTTTATATGTTAAACTTAATTTTGTTTAGGGATGGCAATTTCCCCCATCCCCCATGGGTACTCGTGAGTAATACCCGTTGGGGGACGGGGGTTTAACACCCGTTTATTAAACGGGGCGGGGGAGGGGGTTGTTTCCCCCATACCCGTGGCCCCGTGGGTACTCGATATATAATTTTAAGTATTTAAAATTGTATTATTGTTATGTTTATATATGTTTTTCAAGAAAATTATATTGTTATTTTGATTTTAAGTATTTAAAGTTGTTGAATTAAATTAGTATGTAGTTGATAAATTACGAGAAATTATGATATTAAAATTTATTTAATTTATTATTCTTATTTTTTCAATTTTTCTCCTTCTTTTTTCAATTTTAATGATTTTATGGGTATCCACGGATATCCGTGAGTACCCATCTACCCGCGGAGGAATAAAAAACGGGTACCCACACAAGTACAGGGCGGGGGAACGGGGGTCACAACCCGCCCCTGCCCCGCTCCATTGCCATCCCTAATTTTGTTCACACATTAAAAGTAAAAACCAAAATTTTGACATATTTCTTAATTTTGAACCACACAATTTTACCTAACCATTTTTACTACAAATTTTATTACAATTTACTCTTACATATTCGGCCAAGACCAAACCAAGAAATGACTCAGTTTTACACTTAGCAAAAATAAAACAAAACTAGGAGAAGAAAAGAAAGAAAGTAAAGTTCAAGAAAAAGGTTTCCAAAACTCCATCTTCTTCCTTCGCTCCCTAGGTACTGCACTACTTCCTCCCCATTTTCCACTCTTCCATTTGATTTTTCTTCTTCCATTCGATTCATGGTTTCATTATCTTGAAATTGGATTTTTGTAGTTTTGCTTCTACACAAGTATTTTCAAGAAACCAAGATTTCTCTCAAGCTTAGGAGCTTCAAGAGGTAAAGGAAGATACCTTTAAACTTTAGATAGCTTAGGTAGAATTGGTTACTTGATAGTTGTTATAGAGTAAAAAAACCTAGCATGGGGTTTTTTTCACATTTAAATTGTTGAAATGACTTTATGTTGATTTTGTGATATGCTTGGAATTGATTCTATGATGACTTGGAATGGTTGAATTTACAAGGTTGTTCATGAATATAACATAGAGAGCTTATTGGAAATATATATTGAATGGTTGAGTTTTAATTGAATTAATGCGATTTAAATTGATTTATGTTGGAATTGGATGACAAATTAAAACTTTTAGAATTTTTGGATGAGCCTAAATTGGCTAGGAAGGTTTCAGCTAGCTTAGATTAAATTAGGAATCAAGTTGATAAAATTTTAGAATTTATAGAATGTGGTTAGAATTTTGTCCAAGGTTTAATCTTAGAATTTGATAAGAAATTAGTGAAAATTAAGGAAAATTAGATGAAAGAGAATTATGAGTATTTGGATTTTAACTTAAACATTTAGATAAATAGGTTGATAATGGAGTGGGAAGCATAATGAGAATTAAGTTCAATTTGTATAATAATGGTAATTTAAGGTTTAAAGTATAAGAAAATATGAATTTAATGAATTAGGGGTATTTTAGAAAATTTGAAAAAAATAGGGTTAATTAGGATAATATGAACTTTAGTGCAAATACTAGGCCATAACAAGAATTTAGAGAGGAAAATATATTTTTGGATAAGTTGGGGTTGATTTGTACATATTGAATTCCTTAGGGACTATGTTGCAATTATTGAGTAAATTGAAGTTAATTTATAAATATTGAATTCTTTAGGGACAATGTTGCACATATTGAAAGTTGTGATGAATTGAGAATTTGAATTGTGTTATTTTACATTACACTCATGATCATAATCATGTGAAAAGAGTATGAGTTATTGTGGAATCCATGCGGAGATAGAGGTGTGGATTCCTATACTGGATATGAGCAATGATAAGGCCTGTTCTGTCTGTTCACTCAGTGTAACTCCATGGAGTAAAGTCAATGGCATATCAGAGTCACATGCATAACTCCATGACATTGCATATTTCTGCTTAAGTTTTCTATATATATCTGTGGTGTATGAGATACTTATGTATTATTTCCTTCTAAATCTGTCATACTGTCTGGATAAAGTTTAAGTATGTGTCTTATCCTTTTTACTTGCGTCTGTGATTTTCTTGTTATGTTTTGTTCTCAATATGATTGCAAAGATGGCGGGACCAAACAGGCACATGGGGACTGTACGTCTCCGCTTCCATGAGGATGATGCTGCTGCTTGGCGAGTCGACCATGCTCGCGGGCAGGTCACATATATCGGTGACATAACTGGATGTTATTATGATAGAAAGGGAGTACCAGAGTAGAGTTACTGTAGTTTTGACCTTAGAGTTTAGTTTACCGTTCCATCATATGTGGACTACCTTGCCACCTAACCCTACTATAGATCCGATCGCCCCTTCCATTTCCAGAGGACTTGACATTCGTAAGGGACCTGCTTCGACTTCTCTTAGACATGGACTGAGATTCATCTACACTCCTACCGTCTGCCGTGAAGGACTATGTTGCCATCTTCTAAGAGGATCATCTACTATCGACGTTCCTAGACCTTCGGTGAGGTCTTTTGCAAAGTCTGATCCTTTTGAGTGATCAGATGACAAGTCTCAGGTTTAGGGTTTTTTGATAGGATGCCTGGTAGGAGGGGGATTTTTTTGGAAATGACATTATCTTTGGTTGAGCTCTGAGTGAGAATCATCTTTTTTATTTATTTTGATGTATATGTTAGGTTGGGGTAGACTCATACATATGTTGATGTATATATTTCTCCTCTTACGCTGATATGCAGTGATTACCACTGAGACTTACCTGGGATGTATAATTTGACTTGTATGTATATATAGATGTACATTATGTTGCCGAAAATGTTTTCTGTTTTGATTATGAGTATTATTATTTTCGTACACTACATAACAATATCCAAACAAAAATATATATAACTCACATTTTTCACACAAGTTAAATAACTTAATATATTTTTCTAACATCAATTTAATTAAAAAGGTGTTTAAAATAAAAGTCATAGAGTTTAATTAATGTAATACCAGGGGGTGTTGCAGGAAGAGTTAGTTGACCCATGAGAACATCGGTCTGCAAGGTGTTTTTAGAGTGAATTTAAATGAGTTATGGTGTGATTATGAAAATTTTCAATCACTAAGGTTTCCTTGTTTTCATGCTGTTGTCGGGTGTGCATCAATTCATTTAGATTGCATGCAATATGTGGACAAAGTCTACAAGTTGAAAAACATATTTAAGGTTTACCAACTTGAGTTTGATGTTGTGGGAAACCAAGGATATTGGCTTCAATATGAAGGTCCAAAACTGTGTCATGATCCGGAAATGCGAAGAACTATTGGCGGTCAACCAAAATCTAACCGCATTCGTAATGAGATGGACCTTAGGGAAAAAAGTCAACTAAAACGGTGTGGGTTATGCAAATCAATAAGACATAGTCGTCCAAATTGTCCTCACCGTGGTGACACCACTAAGGGGAGCTCGCATCAACAGTAACACATGATCTGCAATGACTTGGCAACATGTCAATGTTATATTGTAATATGTATGTTATTTTAAGTAATTAATTGATATTAGGTAATTAAGTGATTTTATTTAAACAATACACATTGAGCCAAACCCTTAATTTTTTCCTTAATGGACAAATCTTCTTCATCTTTGCTCAACCCTTAATTAAACATAAACACTTAAACCACTTAATGTTAATTAACCCTAAAGAACACATTAAAAAACCCTAAACCATTAATTACTAATTATTAACCCCAAACAAATATTCCTAAACCCAAGTAAAAATTAATCTCAAATCCTAAACCATTAATTACTAATTATTAACCCTAAACAAATATTCCTAAACCTAAGTAAAAATTAATCTCAAATCCTAAAACATTAATTAACCCTAAACCATTAATTAACCATAAACCATTAATCATAAACCCTAAATAGTAATCCTAAACCCTAAGTTATTAATAATTAACTCTAAACACTTAATATTAACCCTAAACCTTAACCCTTAACCATTATTTATAAACTCAAAACCATTAATTACTAATTATTAACCCTAAACAATTATTCCTAAACCCAAGTAAATATTAATCTCAAATCTTAAACCATTAATTATAAATCCTAAATCATTAATCATAAACCTTAAATTTTTCTACCAAAATCCTAAACCACTCATCCAAACTAAATATCTAAACTACTCAACAAAAACCCTAAACTACTTAATCAAATTCCTAAATTACTTTGTCAAAACCCTAAACAGCCATAAAACAAAAAAAAATGCAATTGAGAAGTCGGTATGATTAAAATTGACTTCTCTTTAGCTTTAAAAAAAATAAGTTGGGAAATTGATTACATTAGAACTGACTTCTCAAGGTCATTTTATAAATAAATAAACACGTTGAGAAATCAACTTTTCAACGATAATATATATATATATATATATTGATACTTATTTTAAAAAGAATTTGAATATGATAAATTTTTTTTACTATATTAATATAAAATAACCGATTTATGATGCAACTATATTAACTTCCATGAATTCCATAGAAAAACTGAACAAGACACAACAACATTTCTCATCATGATTTGTGTGGTCCTGTAAGGAAACGTCTTGGATTACTTGTTTGACTGTATCATCACATACGTCCCAAGGTTGACCTTAATTTGAAGCCTTAGCCAAATCTTGGCTATACCTAATATTTCTTAGGAAACAGAGCGAAAAGTGAGGTTTGAAATAATAAATCGTTTAGTTTATTTTAAAAATTAACTCAATATTTAATTATATTAATTAATAATTTATATATAATTAATTAATAATTTATTTTTATTTTAATATTTAATATGTAATTAATTTTTTATAAATTATTGTTTAATACAATTAAATATTTAATTAATTTTAATTTCAAAACAAATCAAACAGTCTTTTTTTCAAACTGTATTATTCGATCATTTTCTCATATTTCTTTACATTACACCAAGCATTTTCAAATAAAAATCTATACCACCCATTCTTTCTTTTTAAAATTAATGATTAGATAAATGATTAAATGTATTTGATTTTTGAAGTAAATGGGAATTGATATATTAAAAACACATTACTGTGTCTTGAATTTCTTTATGTATGTGTGTGTATATATATATATATATATATATATATATATGCGGTAAGAGGATGTTTAGAGAAATAAACTGTTTTATTATCTAAATCAACATCTGTTGATACTATCAATTAAATTTTGGATTAACATTTTTAAGGATACATTTAAATTTCTCATCTTGTCTATAGAAATAGGTGAGGACGTTTGTCATGATACTTTTTTCTTTTCTTTTTTCGCTAAATTAAATATGTATAGTTGATGTCATTTAGGATATAGAAATAGATAAAAATTAATATTTCGTCTAAGAGATGATAATTGATGAGGATGAGTTTTATTAAAATGAAAAGAAAATGGGGCGAAATGATAAGGTTGATAACATTGATATTTGATAATGATGGACCAAGGAAACAATATTGATGCTACAGACCATACAACTAACCCTATTTATGTCCCCAAAAAAATTTATACATATAATTATGACAAGGGCATTTGGCAGCTACCATATCAGTTTCTGCAAATTTGTGTTTGTCAGGTAGGGTTTTCAAGATAGAAGCCAAGCGCAGTGATAAATGCAAACAAAGTTTGTTGGGTGACGCATGGGCAAATGAGAGAAGCTGGAACTGTGTGAGTGTCATAAGGTTTTGTTAATTATAAAGTTATGGATATAATGAACTCATTCTTAAAATAAAAGAAATTAAAAGTGAATGGTTTCATTGCGTTTGCACTTTTAGTGTGCGGACGAGTGTACTGTTTAGTACAATAATTAGATATGGGGGGATCCACCAACCTTCTTAGCGATAAAATAAAGATGCTTATGTACCCAAATAAATAAATAAAGATGCTTACAACGCCTTTACGGTTCACAAATGATCTGTATAAAGTTGAAGTGCCTTGTCACCCCTTCTTTACTTAACTAAATGATCTGTATAAAGCTGAAGTGCCTTGTCACCCCTTGTTTACATAACTAATGTTCCCTTTGGATGCAGTGTTCAGTTTCAGATCAGCATATTCATTTTTCTATTTCTTTTTTACTTTTCTTAATTAAATATTAACAATTTAACGTTAAAAAAAGTTTTAGTTGTTAATTTTTTTTATTAAATTATCAATATTTAATTTAAGAAATAAAAATAAAATAAGAGATTTGATTCTGAAATCAACATCTTCTTATGTTACTTACTAACATAAAAGGGTTATATTATAAGAAGAAAAAAAAATAACAAAAGCAAAATTAATATACTTTATACAAATACTGATAATTCATATTATAAATTTTTTTTTATGTTTTTCTCCCTTATCATATATTTCTCTTATATTAATTAATAACATGAAATAATCAAATCTTTTTTTTTATTTGTTGTTTATGTCGCGTCGTTGGACCTAGAAAAGAGACGTCGACCATCGAATAAGCTATTGAAACATGTAAAAAGACTACTCGAAACAGAGCAACAGTGAGTGATTGTATTTATGGGTTAGGCTTATTTATAAGTGAGGGAGAGAATTTTTAGTTGGTCTCTTCTTTAAATAAGAAACATATCCGTACTGTACCTAATAATATTTTAAAATTTATATATTCTTATATTACTAAATTTATTTTTAAATTTATACAATTTTATATCAATATTTTTTAATTACAAAAAAGTAGATTACCTAGTTTGAAGAGGAGAATAAATGGCAAGCTAAATTTTAGGCAAAGCCATTTGGGCGATATCATTTTGGAGAAAGATCAATGCTATATGATAACTTTTTAATGCTTTTGTTGTTATTGTAAATATGAAAAAAAATACTTTTTTAATAGATATATTAATTCAGAAAATGTAATTTTTTTCTCATTTAAAATTTATGTAATTCATATGACTTATTTTTAACAAAATAAAATGATATATTAAAACCTCTATACAACAACGAGTTTATAATTCAACTGACATCGGTTTCATTAAGTAGTGAAGATAATGTTAAAGGTTTGATTTTCTACTAAGTTATTTATCACCCTCCATATCCAAATGTTTGTACTTTCTAATATTAAAAAAAAGAAAAAAGAAGAAAGGAACCTCTAGACCATCTTCAATCTTCTATGTTATACAATTCAATGATTAATTTAACTTTTAAAACACCATTTTTAATCGTAATTTCTATCTGTTGATCAATGATCTGTTAGAAATTATTGCTGATTTTTTGTGTAAAAGTGGCAGGAAGTAATTACCCAATCACCAGCACCATCCAGCAAGTGAAAACAAGAGAATAATATTCTTTTGCAAAAGATTAAAGTTAAAGAAGAGAATTTGTATTTTAACTATTTTTCATTATCAATTCTTAATTTTATACTTTACTTTTTTAAAATATACTATATACTTAAAAAAAAAAAACCTAAAATGAGAACTAGTGCTAATCCATTTGAGAGGTATTTATCTATTTATTATGATAATCAATTCCATCATAATTGTTTATGATTTCCCTTTCGCATTGACAATTGGGAGATTCTTTTCACATGCTTTTTGCAGGGATGAGTCTAATACTTTGCTGTCGTGACTCAAATTAGATGAAGTGGATGAGCATTGGACCACTAATCCTTGGCACCTTTTGGCTCTAGCAACAAGTTAAGTACTTGAACCAAGATATTCTCATTACAAAGGACCAATTGGAGACAACAAAGGTTGATGGTTCATAATCCTCAACGTAGTTGTTCACAGAAGTATACCCTTTTGGGATTATAGTTTTTGGTCTACGTAGGTATGTATTTGCTACTAAAGCATTCCTTTATCTTTATGTTCTCAGCCGCCACCATTATTTCCACTCACTATAAAGTATAAACTTCAAAGTCAATGCTTCAATGCTAGTTTCTTTTGGGTGCCCTGCCCCGCCACCCTTCAACTGTAATGATTTTGAATGAGAACTTGAGCGCAGTGAGAACAATTGGGATGCGAGTGCTGTACGAATAGTTCAGGATATAGAGAAAAGCAAAGATAATAGAATATTAGGCAAGGCGTCTTCATGAAACTATGTTTAGGATACTAATTTCCTCATTATGTTGCATATGGCTACTTGAAAATTCTACCCTCAAAATCCAATGCCTAACCCAGAACGAAGAGGAAGAGTAGGTAACCATCAATGTTCTTATAACCCGAACCATCCCGATAGAAATAAGAATAAAGAAGATAAATAACGGGCCTTTACAGAAGGGATAAGGAAAAATAAGGAGAGTACGTCGACGATCATAAAAGTTACATTCTCAAGAGAAAGAAAGAAAACAAATTTATAACAATCAATTATCTCTAAAACATATATTTATTTAAGAGGTGTAAAATAATTGTAAACAACTTAAACACAAAAAACTTCTCTTTTAATAAATAAATTAGATTAACACCCATGTGATATACATGATAATCTAAAAATTATATTATATATAATAATAATAATAATAATAATAATAATAATAATAATAATAATTAATATGGCTTAAAATCATTAGAAAATAAACTATGGTTATTTAAGTTAAAAAATAATAATTTATTTGAGGTGGTACATTAAGATAATTATTGGGAAAGAAAACATAAAAAATAAAAAGACTATCATAAAAAGGAAATGATTCATAAGTTTGATAAATAATAATTAATTGAATCTAGCAAAAATAAAAGAAAAATAGTCAAAGAAACGGTAAGAAATTGTGTTGTAAATAATTATTATTTTCTCACTAATAGTTATTTATTTAATTTATTTAATTAAATTGTGTTGACAATTTTGAGATTAAGAAAATTCAATCTTTGATGATTAATAGATTAATATTATAATGATATAGAGTTATTCATGAAAATGATATTGATTGATTGATTTGTAATTATGATATTTTATTTATGAAGACAATTATGTCAGAGATAAATAATAATAAAAATTTTAAAAAATTAACATAAAAAAATTAATATAAAAATTTAAAATCTCATGTATCTCGTATAATTGTTTAATATGTTATGAATAGTATGAGAATTTGTTAATAAATCATTGATTTTAAATTTTTAAATTATGGAATGTTTCATATTATTAATATTTAATATTTAAGATAATTAGGATAATTATAATTATTTCAAATTATTTAGTAATATTTTAAATAACTCCAAAGTCTAATACGTAATTAAAAACGAAATAGGTTACATAAAAATTAATAATAACAATAAGGTAACTCAAAATCACGAAAAATCTATTTAAATATTAAATTTATTGCAATGAAAAATAGTATACTAATAAGGTAATTATATGTGATGATATGAAAGTATACTAATAAATTATCTATCGAAAAAATATGTTATTAAATCAACAAAAAGTAAGATGATACGAATTTTTATTTTTAAAAGGACAAAACTTAGATAAAGATTTATAGGTGTTTGTGGTGATGTTCCCAAATAAAAATATAACATGTGTATTATTTTTTACACATCAGCACCAAAAGTGAGGATGATTTGACACAAAATTTTAAAAGATAATACACATGTTATATTTTAATAGGAGAACAACATCACAAGCACCTATGAAACTGTATCTAAGTTTTCTCCTTTTTTAACATAATGCATTGGCACAATATCAATCCTCATTGTTATGGTTGAGTGAATATTTCATTATTAATAATTTTGATTTTGAAAAGTAAGAAATAAATACATTATTGTCAAAACTGAAATCAAATCAAATCAACTATAATTGAAATTTGAATTCAAATTAGATGTTCTTTTAGAATATTCAGCGTGATCTTAGTAGTCTCAATGTGCGAATTCATACCCAAAATATATAGATAAAAGAAGTTTTATGTAATAAAGGGAATCAAAATAACATTTGAGTATTACAACTACATAACATGTTGTGGCTTTTCTTTCTTAATTTATTGAAGCAACTTTGGTGTTGGTATCTCTGGAGTGTTGAATTCATCAGTCTGAAAAACTGTGGCATTTCTGGAGCAGTGATGCACTTTGGAATTTTTGTGGATGACATTTGTTCAATAATAAATTGTGGAGAATCTAAAATTAACAGTTCAGAATCTGGTGCGACATGTTTCAAAGG
Source organism: Styphnolobium japonicum (assembly GCA_023212625.1). NCBI lineage: Eukaryota > Viridiplantae > Streptophyta > Magnoliopsida > Fabales > Fabaceae > Styphnolobium > Styphnolobium japonicum. The sequence goes on from JALBWW010000013.1 coordinate 15,632,521, forward strand.
AGTCAAGCTTAGAACTTTTGGTTCATTGTCATAGGAAATTGAGGCAGAGCCCTAGGAAATGCCATAAAATATAATGTAAAATTTAGGCCAATAAATTAAATTTGAATTGTGAACAGGAGATCAATTTTTTTGTTTTACACATACGTTGTCATAATCATCTGTTATGTAAGAACTTTGAGCAACATTAATGCTAAATGAAAGTCCAATTGAACCATATATCACAAAATTAAGTTGAAGCTATTAAGTAATGAAGCTAAGCATGCACATGAGAATGTGGTGAAATATTTTTGCTAAAGAATTTATGAATAAATGAATAAGTTGTTGATTGTCAATCATTTTGCCTGAGTTGAATTTGAGGTTTCGATGAAGGCTTGAATAAGATGTTGATCATTGGTCATCTTCATCACTGTGTAAGTAGGCTCCTTTAGTAAAAGTGTAATTGTTGATTTTGACCTTAGAAAAAAACTGCCTACACAGTAAAACATCAAGCTTAACAGGAAAATGATTATTTGATTTATTCTCCTGTGGATGTTGAGATGATTAGCATTATTTGTCAACCAATGGTAAATAATATGAATGCAATTATATAAACCAAATAGTAACGGTACTGTTGGTGTCTTACTTTAGTTAATTTCTATCTTAAAGATAAAGCAGAAACTTTCGTGAATCCAAACGCTACATCATAAAAAATGACAAATGAAGCACTAGTATCAGCAAGGGTAGGGTCATCTCTAACACAAACTTGAATTCTATACCTGTAGATCCGGTATATACACTTGAATGTTTTAACTAAAATTTGAAAGGAACTATGAACTAAAAGTTTTCAAATATTGTGGGCTTACTTTGTAACAACCAATATTGAAGGTTTGCACTTAGGGCTCTTGCAGATAATTTTCCACTGACATTTGAGGTCCTTAAAGAGTATTTGTTAATGTACACCAAGTACACTCTCTATAGTCACCTAGTCATAATGCCATCTTGGTATTGCCATGTGTTCAGTGTTGTCCACAATTGTTGTCTCTTGAAAGCCAATTTTCCATTCATGCTTAGTGCTTCTATATTTTGCATCATTCTTTTTTACCATAAAATTTTCCATGATATAGCAATTCCCTTATTTGAGTAATACTTTAAACATGTTAAAATGTACTGAATACAGAGATGCCTATATTTTTCCTAATTGCAATGGAACAAAGTAAGGTTAGAAGTTAAGGAATATGTGCATATCTATAAGAAATTTAAGCTAAGCATAATTAAATAGTTAAAAAGGTTAGATTGAAACCTTATCATCAACAAAAATCATTTCAAGGCTTTGAACATTGTTTTTACTTTGAAACTTCATAACTTCTCATACCCTCATGATTCACACATTGAGTCTCCATGATTCCTTATCACCATTTATGTCAACAATTGAGTCAAAAAGCAAAGCCATCTTTGGTGTCCTATAACAGAGAAAATTGAAATCAAAATGGAATGAAAATTTCATGAATGCTTGTCAAACAATTAAGACAATACTAAAATAGTATTAAATAGTCAATAACAATCAATTCATACATCTATTACCTTATCTACTAAATATTTTCAAAAATTTCTTTATAAACAACATTATTAGTGAGATTTGAATGTTGTTTCTCTTTATCATGAAACAAAACTTTCTAGCCATTCTTGTTTGTGACTCTTGATACCACAACATAAAGTTGTTCATGAGAAAAACAAGTTTTGGGAGGTATAAGCCAACATCATTCAAAGATTGGCCTTGACTCTTGTTTATTGTCATGGCAAAAGACACAATCAAAGGATATTACTTTCTTGTGAACTTGAAAGGTAAATGATTGTCAAAAGGTGTAAGAACCATCTAAGGAATATAGACTTTGTTTCCAATGAAGGTTCTAGATATTATCTCTGCTCCTATAACATGGTTGGCCAACTGTGTAACTCTTAATCTTGTCCCATTGACCAAACTAGTTGATTGGTCAATATTTTGCATCAACATCATTGGGACACCAAGTTTGAGTTTTAGAATGTGATTTGGAAGTCCAGAAGTAGTGGTGCTATTTAAGAATTCACTTGTAGACATGTATTCTGGGTAGTTTGAATGACTATCAAAATTAGAGATGATGTTTGAACTTAGATATGTCTTCTCATCCCTTGGAATTAGTGTGAGCATGTAGTCATTAATACTTTCAACAATTTGTAGTGTTAGAGCCAATGTAGCTTTATTTTGAAGATATTCTACATTAAACAATTTCTCCAACAAAGATTTTCAACTATGGCAGCAATTGGATCATCATCATAATCCTTAAGCAGAAATTCATCATGGATTTGGATTTCTGTCACCATCATTTGGTTCCCCAATATTACCATCTCCAATATCTAAGACCCATTGAGAAAATTGCTTTAAATCATTTTTATTTTCATCTTCATTGTTTGATTGCAGTTTAATATTCTTTGTAAGTATAAGGATATGACATTGATTGCATAAGTAAGATGAGCTGAAGGATGAGTACATTATATCAGATCTGCTTCCTCCATTGATTATTGGTAGGATTTGTCTAAAATCACCACCCAAGACAACGACTTTTCCACCAAATGGTTGATGAGATCTATTTGGATATCCAAATCGAAGTATATCTTTTCTTTTAGAGTAAGGTCTAGTGCTTTTAAAAAATGTCGATGAACCATGACAGCCTCATCCCAAATGATCAACTTTGATTTGCTTATTAATTGTGCTAACTAAATGCCCTGTTCTATCCTACAAGTTGAGTGTTAAGTTATGGGTATAGGAATGCCAAACCTGGAATGAGCAGTCCTGCCACCAGACAATAGTATAGATGCTATGCCACTAGTTACAACCATCAAGACAATATTGAAATAACTAAGTGAAACATAAGAAAGGGGGTTGAATTGTGTTTCTTAACCCTTTTAAAACGTTTTTGAAAGTTTTTCTTCAACTATCAGTTTGAACAAAAAAAGGTCACAAGTTAACAAGCAATGGACGAATAAATAAGGCTTCTCAGTCCTATTGGACCCAAAAGTTTTTGTAAGAGATTTCTTTTGGATGCAGTTAAGAAGTTTGAAGAATTAATTTAAAAAACCTTTGTTAAAAACACAATGGCAATCCCCAGAGGTTAGTGGAAAGAATAAAACACATAAGAAGGGAAGAGAAGCTTACACCAGAGATTTATCTTGGTTCACTCTCACAAACCGAGAGCTACGTCCAGTCCCTTCAACCAGAAGGATTTTACAACTAATCTGTTTCGATATTACAAGTATTATTCACCTCTTCAGGTATACAAGTATTCTCAACCTCTTCAGGTTCAAACACACCAGTATTCTTTTATACTCAGCCTCTTCAGACTTACACCACTGAATTGAATAAAGAGAAGTCGAACATAGCTTGAGTTTGAAACTCACTAGAAAATGAGAATAGACAATGAATCTCAAGACTTGAACTTTTTACAAGTATATGAATTCTAAGAAGAGATAAAGCTTTTTAATCTTTTTAAGCTGCTTGGGCAAAATCTCTTTTTCTTCTAGTGCTGCTTCTCCTTTTATAAGAGAGAACAATTTGAGCAGTCTTCATAAGCTACGTCGACCAACGAAAACATTTATTACCGTTCTGAGTAGCATTAAATGCATCAACTGATATCGTGTTGAGCTTCTTCTGAAATGTGACTTCGATTATCAGATATTTCCAATCATGTGATAACTGAGTCCTGATTTGTCTGAGACCGCAGAAAGTTCCTTATTTGCTAGTCTTTGTAGTTGTTAGAAGTGTCAGCAAAAAGCAGCTCAGTTGACTTCTTCTGTTGTCATAATATGTCAGAGTTCTTTTCTAGCATTTAATGAAGAACAGTTCTTCATTTTTGAATTTTAACTTTGGACGAGAACTTGAACTTGAACTTTATAATATGAGCTTTGGTAGAGAAACAATATTTGACGAACCAATAAAATAGTAACAGTATATGCATACAACCATTTGGACGAACCAATAGTAATAGTATATGTAAAATGGACGCATACAAAAAGATTAAGCAGAAACAGATTGGACGCATACTATGAACTAGTTTATTTCATGAAACGAGTTGTTCTTTTCAAATACATAGTATGAATTCCCAATTATCAGCAACAGAGTCAGTATTCGAAGTAAGGAATTCAGTTTATTGAAACACTCTGTCGAAAAACTTACTTGTTCAATCTTAATAAAATAATTCTTTTGTTATCCTCAAAACTTAAAAGGGGAAAGCTACAACTTTTTGCTTTAGTGCTAAACCTTTAAAAACTTTGGTTCCAACAAATATAGCCCTTAGAGCACAATCTAGAAGTTAATGTTTTCCGTAAGCATGTTTTGCGCTACCTCCATGCCCATAGAGAAAGAATAGCCCTTCAGAATTTGTTGTAACAACGTCCATTATAGGGTCATATACAACTTTCTGGTCTAAATTCAGAGATCTCATAAATTTCTCATATTCGACTGAGAGTTGTTCCTTACTATAATTCATCTTGGATTGAATTATAATGTTCTAAAATTCAGAATGTGTAAAGTTTTCTGGAAATGGTATTGGTGGATAATCACAGATGTTTTTTTCTATTTAACTATATAAGCTTTTCTATTTCAATAAAGGCAAGATTCCTTAAATGTTGATCATCCAATTGTATTCCTAATGATCAATAAAAAAATTTATTAAAAAATTCAAATAGTTATGAAGTGTCTAGAGTATATTATTTAAAAATACATAGCATAGAATAACATAAAATTATCATCTAAGAAAACAAAAATAAAGATAAATATGAATGAATGGTATAAGTGTTTAGTACATATTCGGGAGATTATTAATTATTCTTTGCTGGTGCAATATGTCTTTTACAAGCAATTGCCATGCTTTCTCCCACACAATGTCGGGCCTTGACATACTATTTGATATAAGAATTGTGACAAATAATGATCTAAGATACTTGCCTGTAGCTGATTGAGCAGCTTCTATGATTGCATGAATGTATTCATTGTCATCATTGTGTAAACCAAAGACCAAGCAAGCTTCTTTAAAATTCGGGTAAACAACTCCATTGACAAATGTCCTCATATGATTTTTCCCCTTTGATATGCAACAACATCAATCTCGTATAGATGACAAGAGGTTGTCGAGACCTATCAAATAAAATATCCGGTTCACAAACTAATTTGTAGTATAGAGAATGAACCGAATCGTCTCTCAAAGATCCAAAAACAAAGATTTAATTAGATTAAGATAATTAGAAAAGGGGGGTTTTGTTATTGATTAACAAGATTAATAAAAGTAGGAGATTTAAAGTTGTAAACAAATCTAAAGAAACAACCAATCCAAGGAAATTTATCGATCTTGAGTTTAACTCATCATTGATCACAAGGAATTCACTTAATTGCTAACCATGTTCTTGGCCTTAGATCACATCAAGAAGCCTTAACATAATCCAAGAATTCTCTACTAGATAAGCATCTAGGATTTGATTAACCAAGGTTAGATAAAGTAAGCACCATCCAACATAGATTAACTTAAGATCTAGAATTTAACCAAGTTAAACAATCTATCAAAAAGCTTTAATATATTGTTTAATCTTTGTGATCCTCTTTGAATACATGATAATAAAGCTACTACCACATCAACATCTAAATCAAATTAAGCAATTTAATCTAGATAAAAATCAAAAGAGGAAGAAGAGAAACTTGAATAACAATTAAGCAATATGAACAAGCAAAACAAGATCTCCAAATTAAACAACAAGATGGCTAATCCCTTAGATTGATTATGAGAGCCTAGCCTTCCATGGATGGGAAGGAAGAACTCAGAAATTAAAGAACAAAAACGAAATTGTAAAGAGAATGGAGAAGAAGAGAAAGAAAACTCTCACAAATACTTAAACTTTTTTTAAATTTACTTCCAAATTGAATGCCTCTAATACAAAGAGGTTGGGTCTATTTATACTAATCCTAGAAGCCAATTTGTACATGTACATAATCTGAATACAAGCTATAAGAATATGAAAATTGTCAAAAATGGAAGCTTGATGCATGGTTGGTGGGTTGGTGCATGGTAAGTGGGTTGGTGTATGGTTGGTGGCTTTTAGTCAACAACTCTTATCCGACTTCTGGCTTCAAATTCATCACCTAGACGGTGCATTTTGGCTTAGATGTCTTCATCAAAGTTGTAGCCAGTTGTCTCCTTGAAAATCTCCAATTTGAATCATGTCATTTGAACTTTTAGAACTCCAGATATGCCAAAAACACTGCACCTACCTCAAGTTAGGTTGGAAGAACGTGTTTCCAAATTCAGACCAACTTGTAGCTTCAGAAGCATGCCTAAAACGACATCTATTGACAAAATGGTCTTCAGTGAAGTTGGAGATATGGTCTTATCTTTCAAATGACCAAGTTTCAGCCCAAGAGGAGGCCTATAACCCACTATATAGTCCAATATGTGCATACTGCCCAGATGGTTCCGTGACAGCAAACTCACTCTGTATTGCATGGCTATTTTGGGCCCTTAGAAGTCCGATCCAGCTCTTGTGTTCTTCATGAAAATTGTTGATCCTTGTCTTAGCTTTCCAAAGACACCAAGATCACCTCAATTGGATCACCGAGTCCCAAGTTATGGCCTAACCAAGGAAGTCAAAATGCATCAAAATCCGAAAATTATCTAATATTTACATTAAAACCCAATGAAGCCCAACAACATTAAACTCATCTAAAATACTAATATTGGGCACAATAAACATCTAATGAAGCCTAATACAAAGCTAACATTCTCAAATTGATTGATCAATAGAATAACTCTCCTCTTGAGAGAGGAACAAAATGCAATCTTCCAATCACATAGCCTCGCTTTCTTGGAAACCATCTAATCTTTTTGTTATTCCAAATAAATTTTTGTGGAAATTCTGTGTAGGTTAAATTTATAGCTTTTGGATATATTTTAAAATTCTGTGTAGGTTAAATCCAAGTTTGAAATTTTGACAATTGCTGCCTAGATCTATGAAGAACATCATCAAGTATTTCAATATCATTGAAAATAATGTTGTGGGTTTGGAAGGTGCAAAGGAAGTCTTTCTACTGCCCATTCCCTTCCATGTATTTCATACCCAAAAATTCTCCAGGCAACTTCACTGGAAGAGACGTATCTACAATCGAGATATTGTTTAATCTCATTAATATTTTCATTTGTTTGATAAATAGCAACAGTGACTCCATCTTGTCCCTTGTGAATGTACTTGAATGAATATTTGATATACCGTCCTTGGTTACACCATTCAACATTAATATGAGCATGATATCTCTTCAAGAGGAATGCATTATAAAGAACAACAAAGTTATTGTCAAGTAAGAAACCATTCTTTTGAGCAATTGTTCTTCCATCATTTCTTCTTCTATATACAGGAAAGCCATTTGCATCAACTGTGCTAGATCCAACAAATCCTCTAGGGAAAAACTTTGACCACCTACCATCTTTCATGCATGGGGATTTATAATTTGCTACTCTACATGGTCCATGCATCATGAACTTACCCACAACTTCATGTAGTTCAAGGTCTATATATTTATCTGGGATTTTAGCACTAATAATTTTGTCTATATTTGTTGGTGTTTGGTACTTGTGATCATAATGTAAGAAAAGTAATATATGGGCATGAGGTAAGCCCCTCTTTTCGAAATTCAATTGTATATACCACTGCACAAATTAAAACGATACATTACTGTAAAAATAAATACAACAATTTAATGGTACATGAATGTCAGCATAACAAAAATACATGGAACCCATTGAAGACAAAGTAATGAAAGATATGGTAGTTTAGAAATTTACCTCCAATAAATTTTTCAAAAATTTGCTTATTCTTTAGATCATCAAGTATTTGGTTCACTTTCATCTTGAAAACTTTGCAAATGATATTAGGACGATCATATGGTTATAATCCAAGATTGGAGACATATCTTTTGGTCTCAACCCAATTTGGATTGCAAGTGAAGGTTATAAATAAGTTGGATAATGAACAAATCAACAAATAGCCAAAGTATCCTCATAGTATTGCTCCATATATCTTTTTCCACTAACAAAAGTAGAAAACAAAACTATTCATATGTGTTTAGATGAAGGTTGAGTTTCTCCATTGTTCACTGCTTGAAATATGTCTTGATATGAATCTGCTCTCAAGTCATCTTAATGAAATCTAAGCTAAGACAATCTTTGTGCTTCAATTATTGTATAACCATCGACAGTGAATTGTTGCAGAAGTTTTTCAGACATCATAATAGTGGAAGCCTCATTGTCTCTATCATGCAACCAAAAAGCAAAGAATTCTTTCATAGTGACCATATTGTGTTTGGAATTTTGAGTGATATGATGCTGGCTATGCAAAACATCATCTATGAATCCATCTTCTTCATATGGAAAAAGCAAGGGATATTGGAGTGGAAGATAAAGAGGATAAAGCTCACTAATACATTAGAGTTGACCACATTTAGACTGGACAATTATGTCCCTATTTGGTACATCCGTACCACCAATATCTCCAACAATAAGAGCAGCAACTTCAGAAGTAGAAGGTAGATTGTAGGTTCTACCATCACTTGTTCTGTTATGGATTAACCTAAGACATATCTAAATATTTGGATCACTCTCAAAAGCATCACGAGCCACTCGCCATGATTGAACCGTAACATTATTTTCATCTAACATGCACTTCAAAGCCTCTACTAATTCAAGATCCAAACCATAATAAGTATCACTTGAAGAGCCATTTCTTATGAAAAATAAAATATCTTCATCAAAATATATAAAATAAAAGCAACAATAAAGTTGTAATGTAGAACGTTAAATCATACCTAAGGACATTTAATTGATTTGCTATTTCATTGTTTGTATCATATATATACAATTGAGCAAATTTTGGTGATTGCCCATCAAATGGAAGTAGGCTTTCAACAAGGTGATAGTTCTGGCCATGGATTGTATATGAAAAAGGGTTAGGAGCATTATTGAAAGTTTTGTTTGCTTTCGCTGCATGTGATGTGAATAAGAATATGGCGTTGAAGGGGCGAATATTTTCCCTATAATGCTTGCTTTCCCTTGAATGTCTATCAAGAAGAAGATGTTGCAATAATGGTGGTGGATCTTCAAGTAATGGAAGCTGCACTTTTCCATTAGAACAACAGTTCCAAAATCAGGATTATGACAATAAGTATTTCTTTTGATCCTCTCATTATACCACTTTTTCGCTGCACATTTTTTACATATCCATATTGGATCACCCAAATCAACATAGGAAGTTGAGAACATGAATTCACTACATATTTATTAATGCATATTAAGCAATTAAAATCTAAGTTAGCAAGACCTAAACAACAAAATATTAACCACAATTCTATGATTAGTTGGTGTTGTCTGAAGCCTGCTTCTAATTTGAACTAGTTGAGCACTAAAATTATGTTCTTATCTCTTACATTCAAGTTAGGTGAATCATTGACAACTTCTCTCCTTTAGAAGGATTAGTGATCAATCAATTTGAGACACTTATGTTAACTTTGTATTAGGCATTATTAGATGTTTATTGTGCCCAATATTAGTATTTTAGATGAGTTTAATGTTGTTGGGCTTCATTGGGTTTTAATGTAAATATTGGATAATTTTCGGATTTTGATGCATTTTGACCTTTCTTCCTTGGTTAGGCCATAACTTGGGACTCGGTGATCCAATTGAGGTGATCTTGGTGTCTTTGGAAAGCTAAGACAATGATCTACAAGTTTCATGAAGAACTCAAGAGCTGGATCAGACTTCTAAGGGTCCAAAACATCCCTGCAATGCAGAGTGGGTTTGCTGTCAGGAAAATCTGGGCAGTGTGCACATATTGGACTACATAGTGAGTTATAGGCCTCCTCTTGGGCTAAAACTTGGCCATTGGAAAGATAAGACCCATATCTCCAACTTCGCTGAAGACCATTTAGTCAATAGATGTCGTCTTAGGCATGATAATGAAGCTACAAGTTGGTTTGAATTTGGAAACACGTTCTGCCAACCTAACATGAGGTAGGTGCAGTGTTTTTGGCATATCTGGAGTTCTAAATGTCCAAATGGCATGATTCAAATTGCAAAATTTCAAGGAGACAAATGGCTACAACTTTCAAGAAGACCTCAAAGCCAAAATGCACCGTCTAGGTGATGAAAATGAAGCCAGAAGTCGGATAAGAGTTGTTGACTAAAAGCCACCAACAATACACCAACCCACCTACCATGCACCAACCCACCAACCATGCATCAAGCTTCCATTTTTGAAAAATTTCATATTTTTATAGCTTGTATTCAGATTATGTACATGTACAAATTGGCTTCTAGGATTAGTATAAATAGAGCCAACCTCTTTGTAGTAAAAGAATTCAATTTGGAAGTAAGTTTCAAGAAAGTTTGATTATTTGTGAGAGTTTTCTTTCTCTTCTTCTTCATTTTCTTTACAATTTCGTTTTTGTTCTTTTATTTCTGAGTTCTTCCTTCCCATCCATGGAAGGCTAGGCTCTCATAATCAATCCAAGGGATTAGCCATCTTGATGTTTAATTTGGAGATCTTGTTTCGCTTGTTCATATTGCTTAATTGTTATTCAAGTTTCTCTTCTTCCTCTTTTCATTTTGATCTAGATTAAATTGCTTAATTTGATTTGGATGTTTATGTGGTAATAGCTTTATTATCATGTATTCAAAGAGGATCACATAGACTAAACAATATATTAAAGCTTTTTGATGGATTGTTTAGCTTGGTTAAATCCCCGATCTTAAGTTAATCTATGTTTGGATGGTGCTTACTTTATCTAACCTTGGTTAATTAAATCCTAGATGCTTATCTAGTAGAGGATTCTTGGATCATGTTGAGGCGTCTTGATATGATCTAAGGCCAAGAACATGGTTAGCAATTAAGTGAATTCCTTGTGATCAATGATGAGTTAAACTCAAGATCGGTAAATTTCCTTGGATTGGTTAATTTGTTAATTGTATTTCTTTAATTCAACTGGTATATTTTCTTTTCAAATCATCTAAACCCCCTTTTAATTATCTTGATCTGATTAAATATTTGTTCTTTTTGGATCCTTGAGAGACGATTCGGTTCATGCTCTATACTACAAATTAGTTTGCGAACCGGTAATTTTTATTATTTGACGAGGTCTCGACAACCTCTTGTCAAATTTGGCGCCGTTGCCGGGGATCCAACGGCATCTATTTGATAATTTCATCTAACTCTAACAATTGTGTTTGTTTTGTTTTTGAAGCATTTTCAAGTGGAATTCGGCTGAAATTGGGTAAAGGGCATTGTGTCAAGAATTTCGGTTCGGTAAAGTATCTCTGATTGACCTGAATTTTGGTACACTAATGGAAAACATTATTTTGAGAAATGCTCACTAAAGTGAGGTCACCCCTATTTTAGCCAAATTCCATCGTTTAGACCACTTTTTCAAATTTTTAAGATTTTTTATTATTCTGTTAGATAGAATTTTTGTGTAGATTCCACTCTGTGGTAGTCCCATAATTTTTAAAAATCTGTAGATATGTTTTCTGTAATTATTTTGTGTATATATTTAGACTTATTTTTGTGATTTTGTGTTTGATCACTAATCTAATGAAGTATAGACTTGATGAGTTGGCTTATCTGGTGGGGCAGTTAGCAGTGGAACAACATCAGTTACATGTGCAAGAACCTGCAGGATTTTGTAGTATATGTTGTAGTTCTTATCATCCCACATATGCATGCACCACATTACAAGATGATGGTTCTGTATTTCATGACCATTCTGTTGATGCAACATGTGTATTTCTTGGTGAACCACAATACCAACAGCCTAGATATGATCCTTTTGCTACCACATATAACCATGATTGGGGAGATCATCCTTGGTTCGAACCTTATGTTGAACCAATCAGTTTATACCAAAGAAATTTATGCAAAGATCAAGAAGTTCCCAATAGGCATGGAATCGAGCCTACATTAGAGGATTTGGTGAAACAATTGGCTCGAGAACAACATCCAATTCCAAAGAATGAACGTGGTTGTAGTACAGAACTTGGAGACCCAAGTTAGTCAACTAGCATCTTCATTGAGTCAGTTGAGCAAGCAACAGATGCAGATATCTGATTCTGCAGAACATGAGACCATTGATGTGCATAAACCAGTTGATGATTTGCGTGCTGAATTTGTTGGTTTTACTTGATTTTGATGATTCTGTTTGTTGTGATGGTGATATATTGTGTAATGCATGTGTTGAGATTGCTGCCTTTTTGAGACATGATGAATCTTTTTCAGCAGATTATGTAGCAATTCAATCTACAGAAGTAATGAAACCAACAAAATTGGAGTCCATTGTGGCTAAAAACCTCCTTACTGATGAGGAGGAGAGGTTGCTACCCATTTTGAGGGAGAATGCGAGAGCATGCACACTTGCAGACATTCCAAGCATTAGCCATTCCATTTGCATGCGTAGGATTTTACTTGAAGATGGAGCTAAACCGGTAAAGCAACCCCGGAAGATACTGAACACTTTGATTTTGGATGTGGTGATTCATTACACTGGCTATGGTGTGGCTGCTGGAACTTTAATTCTTCTGCTATCCATAGAGAGTTTTCTTTCCACACTTTTATTTCATTTTTCTAGTTGTTTTCTTTTTGTTTTTACTGTTTTGCTATTGTTTTTAATATTGTTTCTGTTTTTATTTGACTGTTACAGTTTACTCTTTTTTGTTGTTGTTGTTTCTGCTGTTTGTGTTGTCTGTTTCTATTTCTGCTTCTGTTTTGCTGTACTGCTGATGTTTGTCTTTTATTACTTTTTTATTTCCTGTTTCTGTTTTCATTTTTTATTTTGTCTGCTGTTTTTTATTTTCTGTTTTCTATATAAATCTTTGTTGAAAAAAAAAAAGCCACGTTTAAGGTCAATGGCCAGAAATTAAATCATTATTGGGGAGGACCCATGGATCGTGCAAAATCTTCAATCACGCTGGCTAAAGACATTAAAAGTAGCGCTTCTTGGGAGGCAACCCAAGTTTTCTAACTTTTTCATTTTTTCAAACTTTGACTTATTTGCATTCACAGGAATCAAGACAGAAAATCGGTGCTGAGCAAGAAAATCTATCAGAGTTTGATTTTTCTGTCGTAATTTTGTTTGGTTTTCATTGACAAATGATTTTTCACCGGTTAAATGGCGGATAACGGTACTCCGTGAAAAAAAATTTCGGTCCTTTCAGTTACCCACAAACACTGAAATCTGTATAAAATTTTACTAATTTTTTCCCTTCTTATTTCTTTATTTCGAAATGGATAATCAGCTTGTTAACCTCCGCAAGCAATTCCCTTCTCTCCCTCAAAATGCTTTAACTAACATTTATTGTGCAAGGTTTGAGAGATTAAGGATGCTTATGCACAAAGGCATCCCTGCGGATATACGCTGGTTGATCGAAGCAAAGGTCCGACTCAAAGGTGAATTTTCTAACGCTCTTGTTTCATATATGCCAGGGCTATGGAAAAGTTTATATGCCAAGAAAAGAAGGGCAAAAAGGTTACGGGTCTGCTATAAATGTGCAAGATGGACCTGTAACACAAAATGCAAATCAATTGGAATGACGTCTATAAACCGAGATGATAAAATTAACTTCATAAAGGATGGCATGAGTAAGTGAAATAACCAAGTGAAACACAAGAAGGGGGGTTGAATTGTGTTTCTTAACCCTTTTTGATTAATAAAAGATTTTCTTTTTCAAAAGAAAATAGAACACAGCGAAGGAGACAGTTTAACAAGCAAAGAGCTTAGGACCAACACCACTTAGTCCTATTGGACTCTAAGGGTTTCGAAAAGACTTTTAATAAAATGGTTAACACGTTCTAAAACCAAATAAAAAGATCTTTGTTAATAAACACAATGGTAAACCCCAGAGGTTAGTGAATATAATAAAGCACACTAGAAGAGAGGAGAAGCTTACACACGAGATTTATCCTGGTTCACTCTTATCAACCAAGAGCTACGTCCAGTCCCTTCAACCAGAAGGATTTTCCAACTAATCTTTTTCACGATTACAAGTATTATGCACCTCTTCAGGTAACAAGTATTTTCAACCTCTTCAGGTTCTATTTCACAAGTATTCTTTTACACACAGCCTCTTCAGGCTTACAAGGCTTAAGATGAATAATTGAAAGTAGATGAAAGCTTGAGTTTGAAACTCACTAACAAATGAGAATAGACAATAGAAATCTCAAGGCTTTTTCTTTTTACACGAATATGGAAATAAAGCTTTTTAGACAATTGAAGGATGCTTCGCAAAAGATCTCGCTACTTCAAGTCTTTGCTTCTTCTCTTTTATAAGTAAGAACAAATTTGAGCAGACTTCATGGGCTAGATCGTCCAACGGAAATATTTATTACCGTTCTGAGTAGCATTAAATGCATCTACTGGAAAAGTGCTGAACTTCTTCTGACGGTGACTTTTATTCTCTGAGATTTCCAATCAATGAAAACAAAAGTCCTGATTTGTCTAAGATTGCAGACGGTTTCTTATTTGCAGATCTTTGTAGTTGTTAGACAATGTCGTAAAGTGGCTTAGTTGACTTCTTCATCGCCGTGAGTATCGTAGTTCTTTTCTAGCATTTAATGAGGAACAGTTCTTCATTTTTGAAATTTTACTTGGACGAGAGCTTGAACTTGAACTTTGAAAGAGTGAGTTAAGTCCGAGCTTTGTGCACAGATCGTCTTGGACGAACTAATAAAAAGTAACAGTATATGCATACAAGTATTGGACGCACCAATAGTAAAAGTATATAATACATTCATTGGACCCATGAAGAGTTATAGCATATTGGACGCGCGAAGAGTTAACTTTAAGCGTAGAGCAGAATGGACGCACAACCAGTAGCGATTTGTTAAAACTATTGTCGAAACACTAACTTGTTCAAACTAAATAAATATTTTTGTTATCCTCAAAACTTAACAGGGAAAGCTTATAGCTTTTAAGAAATTAGAACTTAAACCTTTTTATAAGAAATTGGTTTCAACAATCTCCCCCTTTTTGATGATGACAAAAACTATTAATTTGGTTGAACACGCATTCCTTTTAAAACAAAATTGCTCCCCTAAGAAAAACATTTCTAAGGGACGGACTCCAAGTCGGTTGGACGCAGAGTCGATTGGACGTGGTACATGAAATTTATTTTAACGAAACAAGTTTCAAGAGCAAGTAATATTATCTTTGTATCGAAGTTTAGTTCTTTGAGAAAAGAGTTTAACAGAGACAATACTTTTGAAAAGAAATAAACCATGCTAAAAAATTAGATCATATCCTACACAAGAACACAAAGGCAACGAATAACCGAGACAAGGATAATGAAACAACCAGATGAGAGAAAAACATAGTTTCATTGAATCAGTATAAATTATAAAATAAATTTATTTAAAACAAATCAAATTCCCATTATTCTCCCCCTTTGTCATCAGACAAAAAGAAGGAAAAAACATCACTGTCAGAAAAAATTTTGGCTAAAAGAAAATAAAATAAAATAAAATAAAATAAAATCAAGAGGAGGAAGGTGGAGGAGGAGGAGGTGGCCCTTGTTGAAAAAGAGACTTGAGGAGGTCTTCAACTCTCTTGTACATTACGTCCATTTGATTATTCACATAGGCACGAAAAGTCAGGGGCACTTGGGTGAGAAGGTCGTGAAGGTTGTGGTTCCACAATAGCTAACTCGATGGTGGAAGCGGGAGGGGTCACATCCATTTGCTTTGCACAATGCACTCAACTTCGTCTTCGACGAGAGGAAGGTCAACATCCCAAGGAAGAGAGGTTCTCCGGTAACCAAACATTTGATCCCGTGGATAAGGCACGCCTATGTTGTCGACGGAGGTCCAGAGACATAGCTTGGACAAGAGAAGATTGTTGGCAATGGCGAGTTCGAGGCGGCTCAAAAAGATCATCTACCATATAGATAGAACGAAAACACTGGAAGCTCGACCAGGCACGCTTATGATATCTTCCTTATCTTCATCACTTAGTCCTGAAGAAGACGCTTGTTGCTCACACTCCCAAATGTGCTTTTCCCGAGAAGGTCTTAGCCTCGTTCTCCATGACTTCTCCTTTAATCGAAACATGCCACAAGAATTCAACATCAACATCGAGGGAACGTAAGCTCCCAAAGTTTGGCTTAAAGATGATAGGCTTGGGAAAGGTGGCTTGGCTTCTCGTACTTTTTCAAGTCTTTGTTTTTATTTAAATCCACCATTGGCAACCTTGGACAAACCCGATCCTATGAATCTTGATGGCGGTTGTAGAGGAGATGATCGATGAAGGGGGTACAAATCTCAAATTCTTCAACAAGACTCCCTTAATGACACCGACAAGGATGGTGTCATAAGGACTGCAAACCGTCCCATTTCTTCCAAGGTGACGAGGTTTGAAGGATAGGTCACTAGGGAAGATGTGGACTTTTGTTGAGTAACCATCACAAAGACCGGAGCGTCTTCTTTGTGAGTGAGAGAGAAGAGTCCTTGGATTCCCAAAGAGGGATAATGTGAGGGGAAACTCCCACAGAGAAAAGATTAAGATGAGAGGAGTTGTAGAAGGTCTTTTGAGAGGGGGAAGGTGAAGGAGATTGGGAAGGTAATATGAGAGTTTGAGAAGAAAAAGGTTCAGTGTTTAAGGGAGAGGAAGTTATTTGAGAGGTTGGGAAGGAAGTTTGTGGTTCTGTTTGAGAAGAGGGTAAAGTGGAGGAAGAGGGAATGGTAGGAAGAGGTTCCTTAGGAATGGACGCAAGTTTGGAAGAGGGTTTCCTTGTGATGGGTAGTTTCGTCCGGGTTCCTTTTGGGATGCTCGCAATGGACGCAACCTTCATCCTTTTAGCGATGGGTTGGTCATCTTCAGAGTCATCGTCCATTATGAGTCTCCGCTTGGGAAGGGCTTGGACGGACGGTGATTTCTTCTTTGGACTCTCAGTCTTTGAAAGAATAAGAGGCTCTTTCTGGTCTAGAAAATCTTGGACGCTTTGAAGTTTCATCCTTAGAAGATTGCTTCGTCCAAAGATTTGTTGCTCTTGGATCCGTCCAAAAATCTTCTTCTTCTCTTCAACATCTTTAGTCTCATGGGGACTAAAGATGCCTTGATCTCTGAAGATCTTGGTTAAGAGAACACCATAGGAGATGGTGGTCTTCTTCCCTTTTCCTTGTACACTTCTCTTGAAGTTCTTAAAACGCAGAGAAGGGAGATTGACCTGTTGACACAGCATCAGATGACACAGGCAGAAGGCATGAACTGTAGAGACTGAGTCTTTGGACCCCGCTTTGTGGAGTATTGCCTTGTTTAGAAGTTGATGCAAAACTCTTGCCTTGTCATTCATCTTGGAGGCAGTTATCTTCCCGAGTGGATGACTCCTTTAGTAAGGTGTCAAGAACGACATCAGTTCCCCCAAATGCTTTTTCCCAATCAGAAGTGATGGTGGCTCCTTCCAACCAACATTGGGTGGCGTTGGAGATGGTTACCTCTGAAACCACAACGGGTTTTCCCAAAACACATCCCCTGACCTCTGTTGCAGACACGGATGCATTTTTCCAGAACATTTTCACCAACTCCGATACACCTCCACCGGTTCTCTGAAGTAACTATCCCATCCAGCACCGACGAGACAATCTTTGATATCTATTCCACATTCTGCTAAAATGGAAGTTTGGAACGAGTATTTCAACTGATACCTCGGCTCTTTCAACATCAAGGGTCTTTCCTCCGGCCATTTCTTAGGGTTAAAGAAATTTGAAAGAGAGAGAGAGAAATTTGCTAAGGTTCTTTTCGCAACTGTTTTCTTTCAATGTTTGAAAGCGTAAAAATTTGATCTTGTAAAGAAGGAAAATATTTATAGAAGAAGGTAGGTTTCTACACTGAAAGGTTTCTTGAGAGAAAACGAATCGTTTTTTTTTTTTTAAAATAAAACAAACACAATAAATGTGTATTAAAAGCAACTGTCACGTCCGCAGTAAAAAGTTACTTTCGTGACCTTTCAAAAACTGACTCAGCGTGGGAAATTTGAAAAGTTTCAAACAAGATAAATGCAAATGATTTATGTCTTATCAAGAAATTTACCACACCATTTATCAAGTACAAAGCATTTTGGACGCAGATTTTCAATGGACGCAAGAAATATTAATTCTTTACAAAATGCATACTTAGATGTTTTCGAATAAGAGTGAATCTATCCTCTGAGAGGGGTTTTGTGAAAATATCTGCCCATTGATGATCTCAGATCCACATATTGAATATCAAACACACCTTTTTGAATATAGTCTCTTATAAAGTGATGTTTGATTTCAATGTGTTTTGCCCTTGAGTGTAGTATGGGATTTTTTGATAAGTTAATTGCAGCAGTATTATCACATAGTAAAGGAATCTTACTTTCGAAGATGTTGTAGTCTTCTAATTGATGTTTGATCCAGAGTAGTTGAGAGCAACAATTGGACGCAGAGATATATTCAGCTTCAGCTGTTGATAGAGCAATTGTGCTTTGTCTCTTGCTTGCTGGACCATGATACTAGATTTCCTCCAATGAAGTGACAACCTCCACTTGTACTTTTCCTTTCGATTCTATCTCCAGCATAGTCAGCATCACAAAAACCAACTAATCTGTACTCATGAGATTTCTTAAATACCAAGCCCAGATTAGTAGTTCCTTTCAAGTATCTGAATATTCTTTTTACAGCAATTAAGTGTGACTCTCTAGGATCAGATTGAAAGCGTGCACAAAGACACACACTAAACATTATATCAGGTCTGGACGCAGTGAGATATAAGAGTGATCCGATCATACCTCTGTATACCTTTTCGTCCACCTTTTTATCCTTATCGTCCAATCTTAGTGTGGATGATGGATGCATTGGTGTGCTCATTGTTTTGCAATCGTCCAATTTGAATTTCTTCAGAAGTTCATTTGTATATTTGGTCTGATGAATGTAGATTTCGTCAATGTTTGCTTCACTTGCAAACCCGGAAAGAATTTTAATTCTCCCATTAAGCTCATTTCAATTCCTTCGCATCAGATTGGAAAAATCCTTGCAAAGAGATTCATCAGTAGCTCCAAAGATAATATCATCAACATAAATTTGAACTAAAATGAATTTCGAGTTTTTGTCTTTTCGAAAAAGAGTAGTGTCAACTTTTCCTCTAGAGAAACCGTTTTCTATTAAAAAGGTGCTTAACCTTTCATACCAGGCTCGAGGAGCTTGTTTTAAACCGTACAAGGCCTTTTTAATTTGAAAACATGCTCAGGGAAATTTTCATCCTCGAAACCAGGTGGTTGTTTAACGAAAACTTCTTCATTGATTATACCATTTAGAAATGCACTTTTTACGTCCATTTGATATAGTCTCATGCTATGATGAGCGGCAAATGAAAGTAAAATGCGTATGGCTTCTAGTCTAGCTACGAGGAGCAAAAGTTTCGGTGAAATCAATACCTTCTTGTTGTGAGTAACCTTGGGCTACCAACCTTGCTTTGTTTCTCACAACCTTACCATCTTCGTCCGATTTGTTTTTGAATATCCATTTTGTACCGATGATGGACTTGTCTTTAGGCTTTTGAACCGGCGTCCAAACATCATTTCTTTTAAATTGATTTAGCTCTTCTTGCATGGCTAAGATCCATCCTTCGTCCTTCAGTGCTTCTTCTATTTTTCTTGGTTCCATTTCAGAGATGAAGGCTACATTTGAGTATTCTCTGAAGGTAGATCTTGTACGTACTTTATCATCTGGATTACCAATTATTTGGTGTTACGGATGATAAGTTTTGAAATGCCAAGATCTTTGACCATCGCTTGTTTCTTCTTTTCTTTCATCGTCCAATGCTTCTTTGTTTTGGGTTCTTGATTCTTCTCCTTTGTCTTTTAAGTTTAACTCTGCAAAGGACTCATCTAGCTCTGACAAGTCATTGTCAGGCTTTTTGTCATTGAATTTAATATGAACAGATTCTTCAACAGTTAGAGAGCGAGAGTTATATACTCTATATGCTTTAGATGTTTCTGAGTATCCTAAGAAGATACCGAGTCAACCTTAGCATCAAACTTTCCTAAAGAATCTTTAGTATTCAAAATAAAGCATTGTGACCAAAAGAATGAAAGTAAGAGATGTTGGGTTTTCGTCCTTTCCACAATTCATACGAGTCTTGTTTAAAATAGGTCTAATATATATTCTGCTTTTGAATATAACACGCAGTGTTAACCTTGACCGAAGTGTTTGGAGATTGAGTTGTCATTGAGCATTGTTCTAGCCATCTCTTGAAGAGATCTATTTTTTCTTTCTACCACACCATTTTGTTGTGGTGTTCTTGGGGCAGAGAAGTTGTGATGAATACAGTTTTCTTCACGAGAACAATTGGAAGCTCTCATTCTCAAATTCTCCTCCATGATCACTTCGGATTGAGTTGATACACATTCCTTTTTCATTTTGAATTCTTTTACGAGAAAATAGAAAAGACTTTGAAAGACTCATCCTTGTGAGCTAGAAACATAACCCATGTCCATCTAGTATAGTCATCTACTATGACCAATCCATATTTCTTTCAATTTAGTGAAGAAGTTCTTGTAGGACCAAATAAATCAAGATGTAACAATTCTAGTGGTCTAGAGGTGGAAAGCGATGTTTTTGGACTCAAAAGAATTTTTGATTTGTTTCCCCTTTTGACACGCTTCACAAAGAACCTCGATTTGTACACAAGCTTTGGTAGTCCTCTTACGAGGTTATGCTTATTTAGTTTAGAGATTAATCTCAAACTTGCATGACCAAGCTTCTTGTGCCATATCCACTGTTCTCCTTTTATGGAAACTAGACATGATACATTTTGATCTGAAAGATCTTCCAAGTCAATTTTGTAAAGATTGTTTTGCCTTTTAGCAATGAAGAGTATGGATCCGTCATAGTTTTTAACTATACATTCTCCTTGATTGAATGAAACATTAGATCCACTATCACATAATTGACTAATGCTAAGCGATTATGTTTCAATCCTTCAACTAGAAGAACATTATCGATAGAGGGAAAAGGATGCTTACCAATCTTACCTATTCCAACTATTTTACCTTCTCGGTTTCCTCCAAACGTGACGGACCCTCCTTTATTAGTTTTGATGTCTTGGAACATAGACCTTTCTCTCGTCATGTGCCGTGAGCAACCACCTGTCCGAGGTACCATGACAGTGTCTTTTTCTTGTTGCTAAGCACATCTGCAAGAGGAATTATCATATCCTTAGGTACCCATATCTTTTTGGGTCCTTTTTGGTTAGCTCTTGGAGATCCATAATATTTTGACCTTTTATTAAAAAAATCTATTGAGGAAGAGTAAACGTTCTTTTTACAAACATTCTTAATGAAATTAGGTTGAGTAGTAGTTTTTGAAGAGACTGTTTATCAAGATCTTGATATCCCAATCCCGATTTGTCACGAGGGTCTCTGGAATATTTGAGTAAAATGTTTAGGTTGTTGGTGCTTTTTACAAATTTATCGAGGTCCTCCTGTTAACTCTTTTACCTCATTATGAAGTTTATCAACTTCATCTGAAGTGTTGGACTCGAAGATGTTTTTAAAAGAGCATTTTCAGTTTTAATTTTTCACAATAAATTTCAAGTTCTTGTTTTTAAGAAAACATTTTTCCATATTCTCTAGTTAATTTTGAAAACTTTCTTTTCAAGGATTTATATTCAACCGCTAAAATAGATGAATTATTTAACAACTCATCAAATGCATTCTCAAGATCAAGATTACGATTAGTTACCTCATCTTCTTCTTCTTCCCGACACGGTGTTAGCCATGAGACATAGATTTGCTTCTTCTTCTGCTTCTTCTTCATCATCAGTAGTTGAAAGATCAAGATCTTCCCAGGTGGCCATTAATCCTC
The DNA here is from genome assembly GCA_023212625.1 of Styphnolobium japonicum. NCBI lineage: Eukaryota > Viridiplantae > Streptophyta > Magnoliopsida > Fabales > Fabaceae > Styphnolobium > Styphnolobium japonicum. Next base: position 15,654,430 of record JALBWW010000013.1, read on the forward strand.
TTTTCTTCTTTGGAAAGAATCTCCTTTTCTCTTTCTCCTTGTTTAGTGAAGGACATTCCGCTTTAATGTGTCCGGGCTTCTTGCATTCGTAGCATATGATTGGACTCTTGTCTTTTGTTTCTGTTTTGTCCTTTGGTGACCTTCGTCCAAAGTGCTTTCTCCGCATACCTCCTTTCTTTTTCCACATTGCTTGTATCTTTCTAGAGATGAAAGATAATTCGTCATTATCAGATATATTATCTTCAGATGACTCGGCCTCGTCTGAAGATTTTTCAGCTTTAAGTGCTTTGGACGTACTGCCTTTGTGAGCTTTAAGGGCAATTGATTTCCCTTTTCTTGAGCTTTCCTCTTCTTGAAGTTCCAGCTCATGAACTTTAAGAGAACCCAATAGTTCCTCCATGGTAAGAGAAGCTAGATTCTTTGCTTCCTGTATGGCAGTAACCTTAGGTCTCCACTATCTGGAAAGACTTCTTAGGATTTTTCTGATATGATCTTGATTATCATAGTTCTTTCCCAGAGATCTCAAGCTATTGATTATTGTTTGGAATCGTCCAAACATTTGATCAATGTTTTCATGCTCTCCCATTTTGAAGAGCTCATATTGGTGAACCAAAGATGCTTATCTTTGATTCTTTGACTTGAGATGAGCCTTCATGTGCTAATGCCGAGTATCCCATATCTCTTTAGTCAGTTTCACAAACTATGGACTTTGTCGTGCTCTCGATCTGGTGATGGCACACATAAGATAATGTTTGGCTTTTGAGTTAAGGCGATGTACAGTTCGTTGTCCTTCCGTCCATTGTGGTCGAGGGAGATCCTGTCATTCTGCGTTGGTGGGTGTTTGATATCCATTTTGAACTAGGTCCCAAATGTCCATATTTTGGGCATCAAAAAAGGCAATCATTCTTTTCTTCCAGTAATCATAGTCGTTTCCATTGAATAGAGGTGGTCATTCACCGCTTGTCCTTCGTTCTCCATTAAAGGGTGTCTTGGATCTTTTTCCTCTGCGATCGTTAGATGCTCAACCCAAGAGGCCGAGCTCGATACCAATTGAAATAACCAAGTGAAACACAAGAAGGGGGTTGAATTGTGTTTCTTAACCCTTTTGATTAATAAAAGATTTTCTTTTTCAAAAGAAAATAGAACACAATGAAGGAGACAGTTTAACAAGCAAAGAGCTTAGGACCAACACCACTTAGTCCTATTGGACTCTAAGGGTTTCGAAAAGACTTTTAATAAAATGGTTAACACGTTCTAAAACCAAATAAAAAGATCTTTGTTAATAAACACAATGGTAAACCCCAGAGGTTAGTGAATATAATAAAGCACACTAGAAGAGAGGAGAAGCTTACACACGAGATTTATCCTGGTTCACTCTTATCAACCAAGAGCTACGTCCAAATCCCTTCAACCGGAAGGATTTTCCAACTAATCTTTTTCACGATTACAAGTATTATGCACCTCTTCGTGTAACAAGTATTTTCAACCTCTTCGTGTTCTATTTCACAAGTATTCTTTTACACACAGCCTCTTCAGGCTTACAAGGCTTAAGATGAATAATTGAAAGTAGATGAAAGCTTGAGTTTGAAACTCACTAACAAATGAGAATAGACAATAGAAATCTCAAGGCTTTTTCTTTTTACACGAATATGGAAATAAAGCTTTTTAGACAATTGAAGGATGCTTCGGCAAAAGATCTCGCTACTTCAAGTGCTGCTTCTTCTCTTTTATAAGTAAGAACAAATTTGAGCAGACTTCATGGGCTAGATCGTCCAACGGAAATATTTATTACCGTTCTGAGTAGCATTAAATGCATCTACTTGGAAAAGTCTTGAACTTCTTCCGACGGTGACTTTTATTCTCTCGAGATTTCCAATCAATGAAAACAAAAGTCCCGATTTGTCTAAGATTGCAGACGGTTTCTTATTTGCGGATCTTTGTAGTTGTTAGACAATGTCGGCAAAAAGTGGCTTAGTTGACTTCTTCCGTCGCCGTGAGTCGAGGAGTTCTTTTCTAGCATTTAATGAGGAACAGTTCTTCATTTTTGAAATTTTACTTGGACGAGAGCTTGAACTTGAACTTTGAAATAGTGAGTTAAGTCCGAGCTTTGGCAGACAGATCGTCTTGGACGAACTAATAAAAAGTAACAGTATATGCATACAAGTATTGGACGCACCAATAGTAAAAGTATATAATACATTCATTGGACCCATGAAGAGTTATAGCATATTGGACGCACGAAGAGTTAACTTTAAGCGTAGAGCAGAATGGACGCACAACTTGATGGCGATTTGTTAAAACTATTGTCGAAACACTAACTTGTTCAAACTAAATAAATATTTTTGTTATCCTCAAAACTTAACAGGGAAAGCTTATAGCTTTTAAGAAATTAGAACTTAAACCTTTTTATAAGAAATTGGTTTCAACAGTAAGGAGTCTTTAGATAACATTCTATTGACTCTTGAGACGCATCCTAGTGGAGATGTGCAGAGAGTACTTCTCGATTTATGGCCAATATTCCAAGATGAACATGAGCGATATAGTCTCGGGAATCTGACTCAAAAAGACCCTGTTTGCCAATTTTTAAGAAAATTGGATGGGAAGCCGACCATCGGCCCATAGAGAGTTTCAAGCCGTTACTGGACGTAAAACCAGAAGAAAATGTGAGCCACAATCACACCTCCTGTAAGTATTATTTTTTATTTTTCCTTTTTCTTCTTGTTTATTAAAAAAAATTCAAACAAATTAAAAAAAAAATTAGCCGTATTTTTTTGAAATATGCGTTGCGTATTTTCAAAGTTCTTCTGACACATATAGATTAGTCTTTTATCCTTGTCATATAGCTATTATCATTGCTGTGCTTATTTTTTAAACTTATCTGACACGCAGATCTACCCCTCCTTTATAGGTGTAATTATTACATTTGAGTTTTGATTCCTTTAAGTAATGCACTTTGCTCTCTTCAGATCATTGATAAGGTGAGAGTACAAAAAAAAACAAAGAGAAAAGAAAATGGAAGTCACTTCAGTTCGTCGGATCAAGAGTGTTTGTGTCTTTTGTGGATCTAATCCTGGGAAAGATAAAGAGTTTGTAAATATTGCACACCATCTTGGTCGAGTGCTAGCTGAGAGAGAAATCCATTTAGTTTACGGAGGAGGTAGTATTGGGTTAATGGATTGTGTAGCAACTGCTGCGCATTTAGGAGGTGGCAAAGTCCTTGGTGTCATTCCCAGTCCTTTATCTATCAGCAAGCCCATTGGAAAAACATTAGGGGATGAAGTAATGGTATTTTGCATGCATCAACGCATGAACATTATGATAGCAAATGCTGATGCCTTTATTGCCCTACCTGGTGGTTTTGGAACTTTGGAAGAGCTCTTCCAAATTACATCCTGGTCACAGCAGAACTTTCACCAAAAACCCATAGGTATATTAAATGTTAATGGTTTTTATGACAGTTTGTTTTGTTTTCTTGATCATGCTATAGAAAAAAGGTTCATCTCACAAGTGACACGTCAAAGTCTTGTAACTGCTTCAACTCCTGAACAATTGCTCGATCAACTAAAAGAATTTGTACCACAACGTGATCCAGCAATGGCTCCACTGAATTGGGAACAAGGCAGCAGCAGCAAAAAGCAAAAACTTGATTTGACTTTGTCTTTGTGAATTTTTGTTTTCTCTTATGGTTTTAGTTTTTTGTAATTTTTCTTATTTCAGGCCCAATTTGCAGTTTTCTAGTATGACCTTCTACACTCTACCTATCTTTATTTTGACATTGGGGACAATGTCTTTAATTAGTTGGGGGAGGGATAGTTGACATTACCATGTACATAGTTTAGTTTAAAAAAAAAACTAACAAGCTAATCTTTATTGTTACTAACTTATTAGATGTATGATGGCAGAGTAAGGAGTAGTTTTGCTCTTGAGACGCATCTTAACTTGCATTTCATAATAGGTCTTAAATCATCTTTGTTCTTGTATATATATTAAAAAAAAAAAAACACATACACACACACACAATTTTGATCTTTTCAATTGATTTCGATACAAGCATGTGCTGAATCTGAGCTTAATTGATGATAAAAGTATGCAAAACAGTTTATAGTTGAATCATTTTCATGATATACATGTGTATATGATTGTGGATATTAGGAAGAAAGCATGGTTGAATTGAGTGAATATTCCATACCTTTGTGAGTTTTGGGCTTTTCCAAGTTTGATACTTACACTTGGTTTATTTTCTTTCATGAGTGATGTCAATTATGAATTTATTTTCTAGAACTTGCATTGAATCGATTTGAGATTACATTGGTCTGTATGTTGCATAAAAATGACAGAGGCATTTTTTCTTGACTTAGCTGCTTTGGCCAAATAAACCTACCTTGCATTTATCCAATTATTAACTCTCTCTGAGCCTATTTGCCTATTCTTTGTTCTTAGCTCATTACAAGCTTTGAGTGAAAAACTATGTTTTACCTTACCTTATAGAATGGGAGAGCATTGATTTTCTTATTGGAGGAGTTCTTTACTTGCAATGATTTAAGTGTGGGGGAATTGGTGTGCTGATACGAAATGCTTTGCACAAAAAAAAACAAAAACAAAAACAAAAAAGAAAAGAAAAAAACAAAGAAAAAGAAAAGAATAGAAAAAGGAAGGAATGTGTGAAGAGAATGAGCATTTTATGGTTCTGGTAAAAATTTTATGCTTTCAACTTGAGTTACTCCTCAATGCTCTTTTATTCTATTTGGTTTTAACCTGCTATTATCCATATTGTTCCCTTCCTTTATCTTATAAGTTCCATTACAACCTTTTTGAAAGACCTCTTGATTTTTGCAATTTATTTGATCTAAGTAGTGGAGAATTGATGTATATGCAAGCCTATGGTAAAATACTTTCATAGTTTGACTGAGTTGAGCGTAAACAGTTAACCTAAACACCTTGTGTGATTTGAGTGTCACTTGTGAGAAATTTTACTCAATTTGAGCATGCCTATTTCTGATTAAAGCATGATTATGCTATACTTTATTCTCAATTGGTTTGATTCAACTATTCTTTGTTAAGCATACTTGACTTATTAATTATGGATTAAATTTGATACAATGCTTGTATTTAAAATTTAGTTGAATTGATTAAAAGTATTACATGTTTGTGGGTATCATCCTGGTAAACCCTCACGAGACTATAACTCGTCCACTAGGGACACCTAGGGGTTTAAAGGCTTGTGGCACATGCTAAGTGCCATCGTGTTTTCCTACGAAAGTGGATTAAATTAGGTATAATCAGTTTTATGTTTTTAGTTTAATAATATGATGTTTCTTGTTTTTCTTTAGTTTTGTTCTTATGTGTTTTGCCCAGGAGTGCAAAAGCTTAAGTGTGGGAGAATTTGATCAATCAATTTGAGACACTTATGTTAGCTTTGTATTAGGCATTATTAGATGTTTATTGTGCCCAATATTAGTATTTTAGATGAGTTTAATGTTGTTGGGCTTCATTGGGTTTTAATGTAAATATTGGATAATTTTCGGATTTTGATGCATTTTGACCTTTCTTCCTTGGTTAGACCATAACTTGGGACTCGGTGATCCAATTGAGGTGATCTTGGTGTCTTTGGAAAGCTAAGACAATGATCTACAAGTTTCATGAAGAACTCAAGAGCTGGATCAGACTTCTAAGGGTCCAAAATATCCCTGCAATATAGAGTGGGTTTGCTGTCAGGAAAATCTGGGCAGTGTGCACATATTGGACTACATAGTGAGTTATAGGCCTCCTCTTGGGCTGAAACTTGGCCATTGGAAAGATAAGACCCATATCTCCAACTTCACTGAAGACCATTTAGTCAATAGATGTCGTTTTAGGCATGATAATGAAGCTACAAGTTGGTTTGAATTTGGAAACACGTTCTGCCAACCTAACATGAGGTAGGTTCAGTGTTTTTGGCATATCTGGAGTTCTAAATGTCCAAATGGCATGATTCAAATTGCAAAATTTCAAGGAGACAACTGGCTACAACTTTCATGAAGACCTCAAAGCCAAAATGCACTGTCTAGGTGATGAAAATGAAGCTAGAAGTCGGATAAGAGTTGTTGACTAAAAGCCACCAACAATACACCAACCCACCTACCATGCACCAACCCACCAACCATGCATCAAGCTTCCATTTTTGACAATTTTCATATTTTTATAGCTTGTATTCAGATTATGTACATGTACAAATTGGCTTATAAGATTAGTATAAATAGAGCCAACCTCTTTGTATTAGAAGAATTCAATTTGGAAGTAAGTTTCAAGAAAGTTTGATTATTTGTGAGAGTTTTCTTTCTCTTCTTCTTCATTTTCTTTACAATTTCGTTTTTGTTCTTTTATTTCTGAGTTCTTCCTTCCCATCCATGGAAGGCTAGGCTCTCATAATCAATCCAAGGGATTAGCCATCTTGATGTTTAATTTGGAAATCTTGTTTCGCTTGTTCATATTGCTTAATTGTTATTCAAGTTCCTCTTCTTCCTCTTTTCATTTTGATCTAGATTAAATTGCTTAATTTGATTTGGATGTTTATGTGGTAATAGCTTTATTATCATGTATTCAAAGAGGATCACATAGACTAAACAATATATTAAAGCTTTTTGATGGATTGTTTAGCTTGGTTAAATCCCCGATCTTAAGTTAATCTATGTTTGGATGGTGCTTACTTTATCTAACCTTGGTTAATTAAATCCTAGATGCTTATCTAGTAGAGGATTCTTGGATCATGTTGAGGCGTCTTGATATAATCTAAGGCCAAGAACATGGTTAGCAATTAAGTGAATTCCTTGTGATCAATGATGAGTTAAACTCAAGATCGGCAAATTTTCTTGGATTGGTTAATTTGTTAATTGTATTTCTTTAATTCAACTGGTATATTTTCTTTTCAAATCATCTAAACCCTCCTTTTAATTATCTTGATCTGATTAAATATTTGTTCTTTTTGGATCCTTGAGAGACGATTCGGTTCATGCTCTATACTACAAATTAGTTTGCGAACCGGTAATTTTTATTATTTGACGAGGTCTCGACAACCTCTTGTCAATTAGGCAAGTGGGAAGAAGAAATCCTTTGTCTAGAACTTGAAGATTCTAAACTATTCAATGAAGTATTTGTTGTGAGATCAATATGTGTATTGTTGCTTATGCCATTTAAAGTCTGACTGTATCAATACTGAAAATGTATACATTTAAATAGATTATTAGAAATACTTAATCATTTACAAATGATAAAGTCACACAACGTAGTAAATGACATGAATTATCCATATACATTTTGTCACACCAAGTATTGAAAAGATTAATAGCATAGCTAGTTACATCACTGATGAGACGACTCTTAAATTTTGGAACATTAGTTCTAGCAGGAGTTGTTCCAATATTTAAGGTAGACTCAAAAGCATGAGTTGGAGGTGAGTTTTCCTTGTCTTGTGTTCTCTGAGAAGACTCCATAACAACAAAATGTTTACTTTGAAGCATATATCTTCCTGGTGAAACAGACGGAGTCCTTTTTGCAACAGATGGAGTAGTATTAACAATGTGGCATTAATGGAGTATATATAGATATTATAATTAAAAAATTGTGAATTTAATTTTTAATAGTAATTTTAGGAGTAATTAAGAAGGATTTAACATCCAACATAGAAAGAAATTATATATATATATGTATAATACTCATTTATAATTGACACTTATATTAGAGGATAACAATTTTGAAGAGAAAAACTTATTCTATGAGTGAAACTATAATACTTGAAAGAAAGAAAAAAAGTATTATATAAGTACTTATTAAGGGTTCAAAATAAAGAGGATTAAGGAAGGAAAATGAGAGTGCACATTATTTGAAACAGCCACAAGGATTATTTATCTCTTTTTTATCTTTAATTTAATATTCACACTTAATTAACATTTTTCTACCCAAATTCCTTCTAAATCTTAGAATATCCATTATAATTAAAATTAAAGTCTAAAAAATTATTGCATCGAGATGTCCCAATATTTCTAAACTAAATTTTGACAATTCAATTTTCATTAATTATGAAATTGAGAGATCTTTTTACCACATTTGTTAAATTAATAGCACATATGCAATCAATAGTCATATATAGTTGATGTAATAGGGTTAATATTTACCTCGAATTTGGATACTTGCTTTTTACATATTAATATGAAAGTGTCATGTTATGTTATGTTATCGAAAAAAAATTTAATTTTTTCTTTTTACTTATTAACATAAGAGAGTCATGTTATAAAAGATAAAGACAAAAATTTTATTATAATATGACCCATTATTATTTATTTAAGGTTCATTAATTTTGTTTTATATTTTTCTTTCTCATAAAATGACTTTCTCATTTTATTGAGTAAAATGAGAATATCTAAATCCGAATCCACCATTATTTGCGTAGGGTTTATCAATTTTACTTTTGTATTTTTTTTCTTATAACATAATTCTTTCATGTAAGTAAATAAAATGAAAAAATCTTAGTCTTCTTTACCATATTCTTTTTAATATCAAAAATTTCTTTGTAAAAAAAATAAATACATATTTTACTGAAAAAATTCATTTTAAAGAAATTGTCCATGTCCATGTATCTATTGATTCTCTTCTACAGTGAATTTTGTGATATCAAATAAAACTATTAGGAGAACGTATAGAATACTCATAAATTTTCGTCAAACTTGTGTCATTTGCATTACGGGTGCTTAAAACAAGGTCAAGTCCGTAAATTCGGCCTGTCTCAAGTTATTTGAGCCAAGTAATAGAAAAATTGGACTGAAAATAAATTTGGTCCGATGTATTTTTTGCGTAGAGATTAAGTTATCCCTTGGCCATTTGGGTTAACTTGAAATATATAAATATATATTTTTTATCTAAAAAATTCAAGGAACATAAATTATATATATATATATATTTAATTATTAATGTTTATTAAAAATTTGATAATTATAAAATTATTAACATATATTGTAAATCTTTAAATACATTACATAATATAATATATTATATATATAATTATATTACAACTTAAATTTTGTCAAATTTTGAACGAATTATAAACTTGATCATAACTAAGTTTACTCAAATTGAAAATTAAATTTGGATCTAAAAAAATTTAACTCGTTTAAAATTTTGAGTTAAGAGCGCAACAAGTCAAATTAAGTTGAATTTGTAAACATCCATACTTTGTATTATAAAAAAAGAGAAATTATTTAATTATTAATTAGGCACATATTTACATAAATACGTTATTCAATAATTAGCATATATAAATATACTTTTTAAATATAAATATATTTATAACATTATACACGTAACATTATCCATATTTGAATAGAGTTCTACCTTATAATTTTTCAATGAAAGAATGAATTTGAAGTCAACAAGCGCCTTTTTCTTTCGAAAGCTGAAATGGGCACTTGAATAAACAGGATTAATAAAATGAGTGACAATGAATGCCCGTCAAGCACCAGTTTGAAACACACACACCACTCAATGTTCTAGATCTACAGTACTCATATCTCATATACACGCATCCATTCATTGACTAAGCTGTTACTTTCATTGTGAAGTTTCGGCTTTTCCAAGGGCTGCCCCTACGAAGCTTCTAGGATGACGAGAAAACACCACGGAAAGCGCCACAGCTGAAAAGGAAATTCAATTTTGGATTTTTATTCAAGATTAATGAGTGACATTATCATAATTCATGGGCTAATTTTCTATCAAACAGTATTGTTAAAATGGGTCAAGGCCGACGATTTGATTATTATAATTATAAATTAAATACTTAAATAGTTATGGTTTAATTTGATAATTAAATTAATAATTAAATTATTTTAAATCAATCAATATTAGTTAAAAAAATTTTAAATTGAGTAAATATTAATTTTTTAAAAAAATTAATATTTTTTACATTTTATAAACATTATCATATATTTTACATTATTACATGTAAATTATTATTATAACTCTTTAATTAATTTAAAAAGTTGAACTGATTAAATTTGAATTAAAAATCTTACTATTTTATTGTTCAATCTAATTTTTAAAATATTGCTATCAAATTAATGCTTTTGTCTTTCAAGAGCTTTACTATGCTTTATCTTTTGAACTTAATTTTAGTATAAAACTATTTTTTTACAGTGAGAATTAATTTACATATTAATTAATACTAAGTCTCTCTTGAATATCACCCAATGATTTTAAGGGAACACTCCATCAAACTTTTTTTTCTTCTAAATATATTATTAAACTACATGATAACTTTGTGTTTCAATTTGATATATATTATATATATATATATAATAGTATTTTTTTTGTCATTTCTCATGTATTTTCATACCCTTTAAGTATGAGACTAATTTCATTCAAGAAATTAAAATTATTTTTTTCCATAAATATTTTCTTGCAAGCACAAATCCCGTTCAATTTAATATATATAATAGTATTTTTTTAACCAAATTATTAGTAACTGTCCTCTTGAATATATCTTTAAGCTCTTTTGCAAAAAGTAGTGATATTATTTCTAAAAAATCACTATAATCTAATATTAATCTCTATACAGTCATAAACGATTCCAAACTTTTAAAGGTTAAAATGTGGATCTGTAATCTTATAAACACTAACATTTTGATATCTAATTAATGACTACTCTCCCATTAAATTTTTAAGATGAATTAGTTCTTGAAATATTACAGATTTAAAAGAATGGGTATTATAATTAAAAATTAATTAAACATATTTTTTATTTATGTATTTCTTCTACTGTTTTTATCCATTAATAAAAAGTTATCCAAATCCTAACTTTTCACAATCCTTGTCTGTGGTGGAAAAGAAAAACCCATACTCATCCAAAAACAAAGAATGAAAATAATTAATACTCCATATATCACTGGCGTTAAAAATTAGAAGAATCGTTAGCAAATTTGAAATTTGATAACCATGAATTAATATCAAAGTCACATTAAAGAAATTAGAATTATTTGTCTGGCACGAAGGTTGACCAAGTCAAAGAAAAAAAATTCCTTTCCCATGAGGAAACACGGACTCGGTTTAGAAATTGTCAAAGGATTCATCTATGAGCAAGAAATAAAAAAATAGATTGTTGACTACAACGAGTCAACCAATACATCAAACCCTCTTTTCCGTTCAATTTCAAGTCTTGTGAGGTTAACATTTTTTAATTTTTTATTTTATTTTATTTGTAACTTTGTCATAAAATTTGTTTGGTTTGAAAAAATAGATATATGCCACATTCATCCATTAGAAGTTCACATTAGCATATACTATTGTAAAAAAACAGACACTGATAGTAAACTAATATAAATTAAATTTATTTTTTTATTATATTCATGTTCATGTACATCCATTATGGGAAGAGTAGGTGTTAGATTATTAATAAAAACATTTTAAAGATAGAGTTTAATTTCTATCAATTGTTAGTATAAAATTTTTTTATATTATTATCCAATCATATATTGTCAAATCATTAAAAGAGTTTGACTATTACAATTACTACTTAAAAAGTCTAACTATTTAATTATGTGTCAACACATGATTGAATGATAGTGTAAATAAATAATGAATAAAAATTAAATCCTTAAAAATAAATCTTACGATTAGAGTTATAACGTCAGTTATAAAATGTTCCTTTCTTGGGAGTATATGACCAATTAATTATTGCTCATGATTTGTTATAATTTCTATTTCATTTTTTCTTTCTTGGCCAATACCCGTAAGTGGCTTGTTTTCCCTCTCCATTCCAACAAAATAGTTTGGGGAATGTCAATCAAGATACTCTAATAGTTGTGTACATAAATAATAGTGAATAAACCATGGAGTTTATTCCTTGTAGCTCTTGGAGCTTGGGATAAGGTGAACAAAATAACAAGGCTAAAATTTCTCACGGTTCCAAATTCTTTTTGTGCCAAAGGACAAAATGGAAGTGGTCAAGCATTGTGGGAGCCGTCTTTTTGGTCCAAACAAGAATTATAACAAAGAAAGGCATTTGATAATCTTTTATATTTATTATTATTACTCGTAAAGGCAAAAAGGTGGAGGGTTTTCCCTTTTACCGTTGTTTTATTTTCCATATATTCTGTTGTATGGGAGAGGACAAGAGGGTGCAGTCAAGCTTGGTGAGCCGTCTCTTTGGTCCAAAGCTGAATTATACCAAGCCACCTGAATGATGGATGCCAGAAATTCAGCACTGTTGAGAATCATATCATATTCTGCCGAAACCCCTCCTAAAGATGATTTATTGGTACTTAATTATTACTATATAAATACCCAAATCACAAAATGTTTTTGCACATGTGTATCACGTGTATCACGGTTGTGGGTACATCGAAGTTTTTTGTGGTTTTGGTTAGAAATAAGGAAAATTATAGTTATACTATTGTATTTATTCGATCTATGTGTATAATTCGAATCATTTAGTTAAAATTACAATGAGATTCAGATTATTATTTAATGACTTACAAAAATATGAATAGTATATAAATGTAAGTATGTGTTAGTATAAGCATCATTACCCATGCTCCAAACATTGTGGTTTTCACATCTCAACTTTTGACGTCCTAGTCTCACTCTGGAGATGTCTCTAATATGATCAAGAGCTTGTTTTCTCCTATTATAGCATATTGGATTTTGGATACTAGCCATAGCAATTCAAATAATAGGCTTATTTAACACAAATAGTTGGAATAGTAGTTAAGGAGCTATACTATGCTTATTACCTTAACTATTCAAGTTGTAACATTAAGTCAGCAATTAAAAAAATTAATTAATTCTTCTAATGCATTTAAAAAATTAATTAATTTATCTAAATTCACTCAAAAACTAATATGAGAATACCTTATTATACAACCAAAAAACTAGAGGCTTATGCATAGTTTTGGATATTCAACATTTCATAGTGGTTATATGATTTTTTTTATTATTATACCATGATCATCCTTTTGGGCCTTCTGTTGATTACTAGAAGTTGTGGTCATTTATTTGGGTTAAAGTCCCTTCTAAACTCAAATTTTTATATGATATTTCCTTCAAATTTGTTTACTTGTGAAATTAATTCCCGTTTGAGTATTGAAATTTGAATCCCTACATGATAGATAAAATCTACCCACATAAAATTCAATTTATCAATTGAGCTACACCTAATAATTGCTTAAGTGTGTAGATAAATATAGTGGATTTTTGCTCTCTCTATAATAGCATGGGAAACAATTGTTCATCTGTTCACTTTTCCCCCTTATGCTGCTACATCTTGAATTAATTCTCCAGTAATGTCATGTTCATCAAAACCAGGCACGAGTTCTTTTTATGGAATGAAGGTCTTATCTTTTTCAGTCTCTAAATTTAGCCTTTAATAAGAATTTTATTTGCAAGTCATGCCTAGGTTTTCAGGTAGTGTAAAATGCTAGGGAATGTTTGGATGGATGAGAATAAATAAAAAAGAAAGGCGATGGGATTTGAAAATTTTATAAAATGAATGGAGAAAAATGAGGGATTATTATGCAGCCCTTCAAAAATCCTCCCTTATTTATTTTATGAACATTTTAAAGTTCCTTCAATTTTAAAGATTTCGAAGATTTCAAACATCAAGGGAAATGAAACTTATTACGTAGCCTTTCATGTTCTTCTACTCCCTTCCCCTGCATTTACTTTTACTTCGTACCCCTCCCAACTCTTAAATATACCTAAAAGATCAAGATGACAAAATGCAACATCCCCAAAAATCAATGTTAAAATTTATAGACCATAAGCTCCTTTCTAGTTCCCAAAAATTATTTTAGAAGAAACAAGAATGTGAATGGAAATGAATTAAAGTAGAACAATAATTTCCATTAGCATGTTTGGTACAATCATTTTTGGAATGACTATTTCATTAAATTCTAGAAGAAAAATAAAACATAAATACTTCTGAATTTTATCTTTTTTTTAAAAAAAAAATAGATACCATAAATTTTCAAATCTCAGTGGAAAGTTCTTAAAACTTTTCAGAATATGCAAATAGACTTTCGATACACTAATTAAGCGAAAATCATGTATCAAGTGACTAACACTTGTTGATTAATAGATGTGATAATTTTATAATTTTTCATGTTATTTTTAAACAAAAACTGTTTTCTCCTTTTTATTTAATTTATAAATAAAAATAGAAAAATATTGAATAATTTAAAAAGAAAATAAATTAAAAGGAGAAAAAAGTTATTATGAATAAAGCAGACATTCTCATGTATACATTATCACGTACATGTAACACGATGAATATTTTCTACTTAACTTATGTATGAAAATGTCTGTTTGCAAGTTTCAAAAAATTTGAAGGCCTTTTATTCAGATTTAAATGTTCATAGTAATTATTTTAAAATAAGATAAAATTAAATGAGTATCTATGTGTTTTTCTCTTAAATTCCTATATATTTGATAATGTCAAATTATATAAAAATATAATGAACATAAATTGCTCAATGACAAAATGCTTGAGTATAGACAACGGTGATGAGATGATAATGGTGGTGGCGGCAACAATATGACGGTGCTGGGATAGTAATAGTAGCAACAATCACATAATAGAGTGGTGGTGATGGTAACAAATGATATTATTTTATCATTTAAAAAAATATGTGTAATAGGTAATTGTAATCTTAATATAATGGAATGATATCCAATTTACCTCATTTGATAGAATAAGTAATTGATAAGAAATGACCATTCTGATTTTAAATGGTAACCAAACAAATTTTAGATATTCCCAATTCTACTTTGTTTCCTAGAATCCATTTCAGAGAACCTACTTTCTTTATACCTAATAATAGAATAAAGTAGAATAGATATAGATAGAAAAAATAATTTCTTAATAGACAGTGAAAATCTTGTAAATTTTTTAATGGAATATACATAAGCATAAATAAGAAAATTACCAAACATGCCTTTATGAAAAATGACAAGTTGTTTAAACATGCCAGTATGTAAAACAAAATAAATTTTGTTATTTAGAAGTACCAAGAAAATTACCAAACATGCCTTTATGAAAAATGACAGAAGTTTTTTAAACATGCCAGTATGAAAAACAAAATAAAACTTGTTATTTAGCCGTAAAGATACAATGAGGAAATTTTGAAGATACAATGAGGGAATTTTGAAGACACAATTAAGGAATATTAAGGAATGATTCTTTCTTTATTATCAAATGGAATATAATTACTAGTTTAATTATCCCTGAACTCAACATTGGAGAAGCAGGCCAAAATATCTAGATTCTAATTCTGATAAGTGCCTGTAAATGAGAAATTGATAAGTAAGTAAGGTCTATTATGGTTATTCCATTTAACATTGAGAATGTGTAAGGTTATACGAATTATGTTATAAATATATCTATATATAAGAAGTATTTTATATATGTTAACTATAGAATAGAGTGTCTATAGTAGGCAATCTCTATCTAAAAATTTCTTCACTGTAAATAGCATTTTGCTATGTGCTATTCTAATTATTTTTTTGTCCTTATAAGTATTTTTTTTTAAATTCAAACTATTAATATTATAGAAGCTACTTAATTGTTGAGTTGAAATTTATTTACTAATTAAGTTTCTACGTGTACTATCTAATTATTATTATTAGATAATAATATTATGCATCTTAGTAACCTCCTCCCTCTTTCCCAGTTGGAAATTTAAAGGAAGTGGACCCAAACCTCACTTGTTTGCACATTGAAATTCGAAAACCTAGCCTCTTTCACAATCCAGCCAGCCAAGACAAACACTGCCCTCCAATTACGACGCCCACGCGTTCCCCAAGTTGCCACTTCTACCCTTTCGAAATTTAAAAAGAACAAATAAAAATACAAAAACTTTGAAGTCTCAGGAAAAAATTAGAAATTCGAAAAGAAGCTCCTAAAGATGAATTCAAAATTTATTTCTTCTTCTCCTGTTTTCAGTTTTGTCCATAACAATTAAATAGAAAAATACACATTTTTTACAATAATTTCTCAATTAGTTGGCACTAGTTTTATTTAATTGTCATTCCTCTACTATATTCATTTTTTTTCTAAATTTTAATAAATTGTCAAATATTTTACAACCATGGATTATGCGAATCGCAAGTCTTCTGATGCTCATTTAATAGAAGTAAAAAAAAAATTCGTTTTTAAACACGCATTTACATTGCCTTAAACTTGAACAAACATGCATTTATTAGTTGTAATTTATACTTGATTAACTATTAACTATTTATTATTAAAATTTAAAATTAATAAAAAAAATCTGAATCTTATACCATTAGAGAAATATAAAAAGAAGCATATGAGTACAACAATTAAAATAATTTAAGACCGACTTCTCCTATATATCTCTTTATAATTACATTGGATCCACTTCTCTTATATTGAATATATTTCTTTAACTGCACATGTAATTCAAATTCAGGTGGTCTAAATCTTTTTTTATATTAGTACCTTATGAATTATCATTATATTTGATAAAATTTTAAATATTTGTTATAAAAATTGACGAATGATAAATATTTGCCTATCTAGATAAAACTTGAATAACATCTTATCGTAGTGTGGCATATGAGAGACATACTCGCCGATCACGTCATTTCTTACCGTCTCTCTGGCCTCATCTTGTACCGTGTTGAACAAATGTCAGTCATTCACAACGAGTACTATTGAACTTCATACGCGCGCAATCACGTTAGATAAAATTAAATTCTTAACAAATAAATAAATAAAAAACCTATTAACATTTCGTGCTGAACGTCTATATCTATATATATAGAGACACTAAGGATGTTCAGTGGCATAATAATTCTCAAAAATTTACAACCGTGTCCCGTCAACTTCTTTTTAGAGAGAGAGGGAAAAAGGGGTAGAGAGAGAGAGCCAACAGAAAAAAAAAAAAAAAAACTGAGAAAATTACGAGACTAAAAGAAAACTGGTTGTGAAATGCTGGTGAGCGAGGGGCATCGCGGTGGCGAAGCCACGGCGGTGTGAGATCTTCCGGCGGTGTCAGCGGCGGCTGTGAGCATTTCCGGAGACCCTTTTGCGAGATGGGTTCGGGGCAGATTGTTGGCGGCGGTAGTGGAGGCGGCAACGGCGGAGGCGGCGGTGGTTCCAATGGTGGGAACGGGAGTTGTTGTGATATGAGTCTCAAGTGTTGGTGTAGGTGGAGATTGGAAAAGCAGCAGTACTATAACCGGTTGTTTTCCTCTGGTTTCGTTTTCTTCTTTGGATGTTTTGTTTTGTTTGGATCGATTGCTACCCTTTATGGTTGGCTTGCTTTCTCCCCTGTTGTGCACACGGGTCTCTCCCAGTTTGGTTGTCAGGAGGACAATGAGGGTTCTTGGTCAATTGGGATTTTCTATGGTGACTCTCCCTTTTCTCTAAAACCCATAGAAACTGTAAGTTTATGTTCAATCTTCCCTTCTTTTGTTTCTCTCTCTCTATCTCTCTCTCATCACGGTTTTGCTCTTCTTTGTCTGTTTTTAATTTTGTTGGGTTTTTTTTTTATCTGTTTCTTCATATGCATGCCTGTATTAATTTATCCTTTAATGTTTTGGTTTTTTTTTTTTTAAAAAAAAAAGAATTTTGGTGAGCGTGTTTTTGACTTTGGATGACTGCTTCAATTTTTTCTACTCATGTTGTGAATTATGATGTTTGAAGTTTTTGCTTTTGTTCTGTTGTACTTTCAATTCATCATCATCATCATAAGAAATATTTCCATTGGGAATTTGTTTTGTGATGTGGGTTTGTGGAATGAATTAAATTTTTGTTCTTTGGATATGATATGGTCATGATTGTATGCAGGCGAATGTATGGAACGATGAAAGTGGTGCTTGGCCAGTAGCCAATCCTGTGGTGACGTGTGCTTCAGTTTCTGCTGCTGGTTCTCCGAGTAATTTTGTTGCTGACCCTTTTCTTTTTATTCAGGTAACAGCTTCTTGTCACCGTTGGTTCCTTCATGTATCTGTTGTTTTGGATTCTATGAAAAGGTTTTCATCCTTTCCCTTGCTGTTTTTTTATTCCTTCTGTACATTTTTTACCACCAAAATCCTACCTTTTTACATACGGTTTTGTTTGCCAAGTCAGTGTTTGTGATTAACTATTAATCCTCAATGATGACAGCATGGTATTAGAATGTTACGGTCACAGTGAAACATATTATTTCTCCTGATTAACTTGCCTGTCTTTGGGAGAAAATTTCTGGGAGAAAATTGCTAGGAGATTTGAATTTGACATGGAGCAGTAGAATAGGCTTTCTCAGGCTGAAAGAAGTGATCCTGGATTTATATACAGGTGATATTTTAGTAGTTGCTTGAGGTAATTCCATAATTGTTTACTTAAGTGAGAAGCTGGTGAAAAGTTGAAAGGGAGGTCAGAAAAGGTCTAATTGTTACAATTGAAGTGAGAAATGAGATGAGAATTTATGGCTAGGCCTCTTGCAACATCTTTTATGTTGTTCTTATCTGCAAGGCCTTGCTCTTAACTACTAGGTAGTAGGTTCTTTTTTATCTGTGTCATACTTAGAGAGGATTTTACGTCAAAACAGTCAATCGTTTGTACTGTTAAGGAGCTAATAGTAATATGCTAAAAAAGAACATGAAAAGTGGGCTTTCTACTCACTCTACATATATCTGCATGTGTGTGTGTAGCAAAAGGCATTGTCCATCTTTTTTATTGTAATAGGATATTGCTAAAATCTTAGTTGTTTTAGTTGCATCACTAGTCGTTTACTATAATAACTGCGGTTCTCTTTTGTACATAAAAAAACAAACAGGGGCCCTCTTGGTTGTCCATGTTAAAAAATTAAAAATAAAACTAGTACAAATAGATCCAATTATAGGGAGTGTCTAGAACAGTTGCATAATCTCTATTTTATTATTTTTTCTTTTAAATTTACATTTTGATGGAACAAGTGGTACTTATACATAATTTACATGAGTATATTGTCAATCTGATTTTTCTTCCTTTGGACTGTCATATTTTGTTTGGGAAAGGAAATAAACTGTGTGTGATGACTGGAAGATGATATATTCTGTTTAAATTCTTTTCCAAATTTATGAAAAAAGATGAATCAGAAGGTAACATGACAATGAAATGCTTTTCTTGGAGGATGGACAATTATACACAGTGGTCTTTTGAAGTGTTTAGGTTCTTTTGTGTCTTTGAAAAGGGCGGCCCAGGGCACGAGGTTCCCACCATTGCAGGAAAAATATTTAAGTGTCTCTGGGCAAAATATAACAGGTGAATTAGGTTCAATATTGGAGAACTGGATGGAATTTCTTTGGACTTGTTAGTTGTTATGACAAAACGAGTAGTACCTTTCAAAGTGTTCATGCAAGTTTACTCCTTGAACAGTATAATTTCAAAATGGAAAAGAAAGAAATTCTTAATTACATTTTTTCTCTCAATCTTGAGGTGAATTAGGTTCAATATTGGAGAACTGGATGGAATTTCTTTGGACTTGTTAGTTGTTATGACAAAACGAGTAGTACCTTTCAAAGTGTTCATGCAAGTTTACTCCTTGAACAGTATAATTTCAAAATGGAAAAGAAAGAAATTCTTAATTACATTTTTTCTCTTAATCTTGAGGTGAATTAGGTTCAATATTGGAGAACTGGATGGAATTTCTTTGGACTTGTTAGTTGTTATGACAAAACGAGTAGTACCTTTCAAAGTGTTCATGCAAGTTTACTCCTTGACCAGTATAATTTCAAAATGGAAAAGAAAGAAATTCTTAATTACATTTTTTCTCTCAATCTTGAGGGATTGGATGGAATCTTAATTTGTCTCGTCTTTTTCCTTTTTCTCATTTTCTATTGCTTTTCAAAGTTTCTCTGCCAAACTAACTGTCAGTTTATCAGTAGGCTGTTACTGTCCTTAATTACAAATTCTGGCATCATCAATGCTGCAACAGAATCTTGCCTGCATTTAACAATATGTATCTATCAGCCTTTGGTCCTTATAGGTGTTAGTCCATAGTGTAAACTTTTTATTTTGTTGGTGGATATCTTAGTTTGTATGATGAACGTTTTGATAGACAGTCTCAGCAAATGAAAAAGTATAATAATTATTTAAAGCCCATAAATATATGCATGTGCACAAACGAGAATATGCATGATTATGATTGTGGAGAATGCCTGAGTCATGTGAAATCCTAATGGAAAAATGGTTAATATCTCATTCTTGAGGTGTCTTGAGCTTTGAAGTTTCTAGTTTTTTATATGGATAATCAGTATGATTGTATGAACCTATTCACTTATATTGACATCACAATTCAGGGAGATACTTTTTACCTGTTCTACGAGACAAAGAATTCAATCACTATGCAAGGTGATATTGGAGTTTCAAAAAGTACCGATAAGGGAGCATCATGGCAACAATTGGGCATTGCCTTGAATGAGGATTGGCATCTTTCTTATCCATATGTCTTTGAGCATGATGGCCAGGTATTGGTCCTGAGAAAAATAATGTGTATGTTTAGTTATGATGCATATGAACTTGTCTAATGCTCATTTACTTCTTAAACTAAATCATTTTAGTTAAATTATAATTGTTGTAATCCTCATTTTTTTTCTTTTGTAACTTCAGATATATATGATGCCTGAGGGCAGTCAAAAAGGAGAACTTCGTCTCTACAGATCAGTTGACTTTCCTTTGCAGTGGACATTGGAAAAGGTCATCATGAAAAAGCCCCTTGTTGATTCCTTTATCATCAATTATGGTGGAAGGTATTGGCTTTTTGGCTCAGATCATAGTGGTTTTGGCACCAAGAAAAATGGGCAGTTGGAGATTTGGTATAGCAATTCACCTCTTGGTCCTTGGAAACCTCACAAGAAAAACCCCATCTATAACATTGACAAAAGCTTGGGAGCTCGCAATGGAGGCAGGCCATTTTTATATGAGGGGAACCTTTATCGTATTGGTCAGGACTGTGGTGATACATATGGGAGACGGGTGCGCGTCTTTAAGATAGAAATTCTTACTAGTGAAGAATACAAAGAAATTGAAGTACCCTCGGGCTTTGTTGAGCCAAACAAGGGCCGAAATGCATGGAATGGTGCTCGATACCATCACCTAGATGTGCAACAGCTGCCATCTGGTGGCTGGGTTGGGGTTATGGATGGGGATCGTGTTCCTTCTGGAGATTCAATCCGGCGGTTCATGGTTGGTTGTGCTTCAGTTGCAGTTGCTGCTGTACTCATTGTGCTATTGGGTGTGTTACTTGGATTTGTAAACTGTATTGTCCCTCTTAATTGGCTCATTTATAACTCTGGGAGGAGGAATGAAGCTTTCTTGGCTTGGGAAAGATCAAATTTGTTCTCTTCAAGAGTAAGACGGTTTTGCAGCCGCTTGAACAGAGCCCCAACATTCCTCCGAGGTAAGATAAAGCATAATGCTTGTGCTAGGAGGTTTATTCTTGCTATAATATTTGCAGTGGGGGTTGGATTGATGTGCATAGGAGTTAAAAATATTTATGGGGGTAATGGTTCAGAAGAACCTTACCCGTTCAAAGGACACTATTCCCAGTTCACATTATTAACAATGACCTATGATGCTCGTCTCTGGAACTTGAAGATGTATGTGAAACATTACTCAAGATGCTCTTCTGTGCGGGAGATTGTTGTGGTGTGGAACAAGGGAGTCCCTCCCAAATTGAGTGATCTGGACTCTGCGGTACCAGTGAGGATCAGGGTAGAGGAAAAGAACTCTTTAAATAATCGGTTCAAGGTTGACTCATTGATAAAGACACGAGCTGTCCTTGAGCTTGATGATGACATTATGATGACCTGTGATGATGTTGAGCGAGGTTTTAAGGTGTGGCGTCAGCACCCAGAGCGGATTGTTGGATTCTATCCTCGGCTTATTGATGGGGCTCCGTTAAAATATAGGGGAGAAAAATATGCCCGAATGCATAAAGGGTATAACATGATTCTTACTGGTGCAGCTTTTATTGATTCTCAAGTATCTTTCAAGAGGTACTGGGGTGAGGAAGCCAAGCAAGGGAGGGAACTGGTGGACAAGTATTTTAACTGTGAAGATGTGCTTTTAAATTACTTGTATGCAAATGCAAGTTCGTCGAGGACTGTTGATTATGTGAAACCAGCTTGGGCAATTGACACATCAAAGTTTTCTGGTGCAGCAATTAGCCGAAACACAAAAGTACATTATCGATTGAGAAGTCATTGCCTTCTGAAATTTTCAGAGATGTATGGAAGTTTGGCTGGTAGGAAATGGGGATTTGACAGTCGGAAAGATGGTTGGGATGTATAGTAGGGAAGGAGTTTTTTCATAGCTAGGTACTTGCCAACTCTTGTATCTTTACATCTTTGTGGGTATAAGGTCTTCTTGTTCATACTTGTACCCCACTGTGAATTTTATTTTTAGGGGGTTTTCCAATAGAATGTCTGCAACATGTAAATTGGTTCTATAATGGCCTTTTCATGTTATATTTTTTAATTTGTGCCTCCAACCCCCCGGGGGTGATTTGTGATGATGTTGTGATGGAAGGTGGAAACAGAGGGGAAGAGAAAGGAAAAAAAAATTGAGACAAATAATAAATAGGAGTAGAAGAATTGTTTCCCAAAGACCTGCCCCTAGAAACTGTAATTCTGATCTTTCAGTTCCTAGCATTGTTTCTAATTCTGATTGCTTTTGGACTATTCTTATTCCTTTGGGTTGGCTTTCATTTGTTCTCAGATTGACTTCTGTTTCTGGATTAGGAAGGGGATATATCATGAATCTGAACTATGACAGATGGGCATTAGGAATGTGTCTACCTGATCTTCAAGACAAAATACAAAAAATCACGGCATATTCTGCATCATTAGATTTATCTCCAGATTTGTGCATATTAACAATTTTCCGAACTAATTTAAATTTTTTCTGCACTAATTCATACGAAATCCAAATGAGTGCACAAAATTTGTGCTTCTTACTACTACACGACTTTGGTCCACTTGTCATTAACCCAAAATGAAATAATTCTTGAGTCACTGCTAGCTTCGAAATTGTTTGAAGTTTGATTGTATCAGATGGTTATGCTTAATCTTGATGCAAAATTGACGCACTGCTTTTCCATGACCCTTACAAATATTGTGTTTAAAACTCAAACTATCCCTTTTCCGAGGCCAAGGTGAGAGCTCAGAGGGACAATTCTTGAATCTTGACCATTTATATCAATGTTCAAGAGTAGAAATAATTTAAAGGTTACATAATCATTAAAAAAGTTACATAATTTTATATTTTAATTTTGACCATCTATATAAGATTCAATAGTTAAGAATTATTCTTTTTACTCTCACAATATATGATTTTATGTTTTAATCTTCATCATCCATATATGATTTAATGGTAAAAAATTATTCTTACCACTTACAATAAAACTCTTTTTTCACTTGATATGTTATATATATATATATATATATATATATATATATATATATATATATATACACATATATTAGCAATTAGAAAAGTTCGAAACAATGGGAAAAAGAATGAATGAAGAACACTTTTCTTTCTTGTGATATGTATTTAATTTTGTTATTACTTATTCATGTTTTTGCTTGACTACCTTCTTATAGATAAAAATTGGAGGGGGGGGGGAGAGAATCAAATTTGGTGAATACATATCAATCATTCTTTTTTCTCCATTTATATATGATATTCACTTGTTCTAATTTCATGAATTGATTAATTTATCATTCAAGAGATGTTTCATGGATATCATAAATCATTTAGGCAAAAAATAATGTAGTAAATATTTACTGCTTATGTTGCTGACACTAAATATAATTATGTTATACTTGTATCTAATTAGCCTACATGATAGGCTTGAATTGATGTAGAAGTTTTATTTATCAATAGCTTATTATTATAGACACAAAAAAGTGAAGACAAAAAAAAAGATCAAAAGTGAATGGCTTGTAGGTCAACCTGTAGCTCGCATAGGTTTAGGTTGATTATTTATTAGCCTGCACTAAAATCAACCCAGCCTAATTCAAAATTAGCTTCACTTAACTTAGGATGGTCTGAATAAGCTGACTGGACCCAAATTGATATATTTACCCAAAGCTCATTAGCACAAGTCATTCTTGAGAGTGAATCATAAACACTTCAAATTAAGAACTCGCCGAGACGCTTTGAATTGCACAAACCAATTTAGATGCAATACTAGATCCCATGATGGAAGCCTTGACGCAATAGCAGGACACCAACTCACATAATGGAGCAGCACTACACCTTGTAGTGTTGCCCCAAAGTGGTGTTATGCCTTGCGATGACATTTCTTGGTTGTGCCTCGCGGACGCCTGATTTAGACTTTTTTGTTCACAAAATTCAAGGCACACCCAAAAATAAGAATCAAAATCAGTTAAATAGAGCAAGAACCAACAATGGAATAAGACCAGGTAACAATTTCAAAAGGGACACTAAAACTTGGGAGTACTCAACAACAAATGGTCATTCATTCGACGCAGAAGCTTTGAACAATGCTACCTTTCATGTGTCCCATGAGTTGATCTAATGGTGTCAGACAACTTTTGGGGTGATCACACAATCTAATAGTGAGGGATAATTTGGTAATTTTATGTCTAAAAGTGATTTTATTTCACATCATTTATACACAATTTATTCTTCTAAATTAACTTTTGAAATAACATTTTCAAACGCAAAACAATTCTTTTAACATTATTTCTTTAGGCATTAATATTTTTTTAAAATCAATTCAACTAAAACCTAAACAAATCGTACAAACCTAAAATGATTTTAATGTATTGGACAATTGGTAGTGTGTTTGTTTTGCATTTACATAAACTAAAACGGGAATTCCCACATTTTCCAAGGCATTTTTATAGGAAGCAATTTTTTTTTTTGCACTAATTTTAAATTTACGTTTGTCAACAATGCTCAAAAGCTAAAACAAACAAGCCTTGAATTGGTTATGTCATTTAATTGCTTAATGACTTGATTGTTTCACCCTTGTGTTAGAAAAAAGAGCGTTTGAGCATTCTTATCCAGAGCGCTTAATAAAAGAAAATTTAGAGGCCATGTAGTTTGTTTTTTGGTTTTTTTTTATTTAGATATATTTTTATTATAATTATAAAAATGTCACTTTATTTCATGTTTTTAAAATTTTTTGAAAAAAATTATAAAAATAATAAAATATTATTTTCACCATTCCATTACAAAATTTTTAAAATAAAAAAAATAAAAAAAATGATATTTTTATCATTATAATAAAAATAAAAAATAAACTAAACGGACTCTTTCATTTTCCTTCTCCTTAACACTCGTTAGCTGGGAAGAAAGGTAAAACAAACGGGCCCTAAATAATTTTAAGCCCGAATCGTTATAGTCATATGGGCCAGTCTTATCTGTTCCAAACAAGATAGCGACACGAGCATGAATTTTCACAAAGCTTGTAATCATCATATGCATTATTTATGGAATACCTGCCCATGAAGGTTTCCACTTTCCACTCCTGATTTAGGCATCTAGTCACAGAGAGAGAGAGAGAGAAGGCATGAGAAAAGGAATGATCTCCATAATTATTCCTTCCCATGTGATGTGCCACTCTTCTCCTACCTCCTCTTCAATCCCCATATTTTCCCTTCTCCCTCTCTCTCTTGGGATAGGGTTTTGAAATTGAAACAAAGCTAAAGCTGATAACTTTCAGAGATTATACACATAACCCATATTCTCCCAATCATAGAATTCCTTCCCCCTTTTTTTTTCCCAAGTTCCTCTCTTTGACCCTTCCGAGGCTTCTAGAGAGAGAAAGTGGTGGAATGTAGAGGAGCCTTTGCACCGAGCAATGTTGGCAATGGAGAAGGATTTTGATTCCAAGTTGAAGATTCAGGGGAATTCTTCGTCTAATGGTGGGAGTGGGAATGTCCAGAGATCCAAAAGCTTTGCCTTTAGAGCCCCCCAGGAGAATTACACCATTCAGGACTTTGAATTGGGCAAGATCTATGGTGTTGGTTCTTATTCTAAGGTCTGACACCTTGAATTGTAATCTCTGTTGCTTTTGGCTTTGTGGGTTGGTGTTGGTTTGCTTTCATTTTCATTTTTTTTTTATGCAATTGCAATGCTTTGATGGGTGCATGAATCCTTTGGATGATATTGGCATTGTAATTTTGTTAAATACATGTAATCTGTTCAGTTTTGTTGATTCATTGATTGTTACCAGTTGGGTTATCGTTGATGGGTATTGTGCAGTAGAGATCATTTGGCAATATTGTCATCTTTGTTGCTATATATTGTATGAAACACCTTTTGATGCCTTCAATTGGGGTATTTTGATTTATGAGGAAGATTCTTTGATGCTCTGGCATCAATGGTTGCTGAAAATTTTGTTGTGAAGATTGCTTGCATATCCATCTCCTCCCATCTAAAGAAAAAGAGAAAAAAAACTACTTTATTGTTCCATTCGTTTTTCAAAATATGAAAGTGTCCTGCATATTTTGAGCGTTTCTTGGTAGGTCTTCTGGTATTGTGAACTACATTCAAAGATTCATTTTCAGATATTAAACCATTTTTTTTAAACTTTGGTCGTTAGCAAAACAAATGGAGCCTCAAGATTACTTTTGAAGAAATTGATGAGAATTACATAAGTTACAGAGCTAGAAGTAAAGCAAATTTTATGCTGTAGAAAATGAAGCGAACTGAAGTAATGATTGGCTTGACTGTGTGGGGTTTACCAAGCTGAAATTGACATGAAACTACTAGTGCATGAAATCAGCATCATATAATTCCTTCAAGTGTATTATGTGATGCCAGTGTTTATTGTTACTTCTCTTTCCCAAAAGGTTCTCAGTTTCTAATTTGTGAGGAATTTCATACTTCATATGGCTTTCCATTTGACACTTATTTAAACTGCATTGCTATCCAATGCGAGTATGTGAGATCTTACTGAAAACTTAGGGTTTTTACTTCTATAAAGGGAACATGGTCCCAGCTACATGTTTTAGTAAACGCCTTTCTTTGCTTCTCTGTCCCAACTGATTTTCCCCCCTTTCTATTGGCTTCTTTTGGCTTGCTGTCACGGTATTTATAATGCATCAACGGCTCTAGTTGTTGGAATAAAATTTTTGTCTTACTCTTTTAACCCTTTGGGACACTTAATTTTCTAGAGTTTAGGTATATGATTATCTACACAGAGTCTAGGGTTTCCAATTTCTTTCAGTATCAAAAGGTATTGTGACCTTCTTGGTAGATCTGATAATCTCCTTTGCCTCTGCCTCTCTAGCTCTTGCACTCTCTCTGTTGTACTGTCTTGCTTGATTTATGACTTGTTTTCCTTCTTTGCCCAACTTTTTTGGCTGGCTGCTGTTGGTTTCTGATGAACAAAAAAATATCCCTTATAATTTGTACAATTTCAACACTTAGTTATTTTATTTTATTTTTTGTAATCTGCTGGGCAGTTGTTTGTAATATGCCAATGAATGTTGGCTCAACTGGTAGGATCGAACTATATCGACGCAAAGGTCTTGGGTTCGATTCCTGCTGGTGATCCTTCATTGGTAGGTTGTCTGTAACTGCAAGTACCTCTGTAAGCCCTTGTTGAGGCTTGTGGCTTGCCTT
Organism: Styphnolobium japonicum; assembly: GCA_023212625.1. NCBI lineage: Eukaryota > Viridiplantae > Streptophyta > Magnoliopsida > Fabales > Fabaceae > Styphnolobium > Styphnolobium japonicum. The sequence continues at coordinate 15,682,040 of JALBWW010000013.1, forward strand.
GATCTTGGAGTGGGGCATCCTCCCCTCCCCCTAAACTTTTAATTACCAAAAAAAAAAAAATTATCACTAAATATCTTTCTTATGGTGTTTAAAGGTTGTGAGGGCAAAGAAGAAGGACACAGGAACAGTGTATGCGTTGAAGATCATGGACAAAAAATTTATAACTAAAGAGAACAAAACAGCTTATGTGAAGTTGGAACGCATAGTGCTTGATCAATTGGATCATCCTGGCATTGTGCGGCTATTTTTCACATTTCAAGACACATTTTCTCTGTGTAAGTATTCTTAGGTGTATTTTCTCTTTATACTCAATTTTCCAGTGGCTTACTCTTCTCTTTGTTCTTTCTTCTTAGTCTTCATTTTGCTCCCCTTGTTTGCCAAGTTGGTCTATATTATTTGACGTTTTTATCTTTTTCTTATGATCCTTTTACATTGGAGAAGACATGGCACTTGAATCCTGTGAAGGTGGAGAACTTTTTGATCAAATAACCAGGGTAAGCTAACATAAAACTTCAAGGCATGTGTTCGATGTGCTTGGGTATGACTAATTTTTTTGGAGAAATTTTTTGTAGCATGTGCTAAAGGTGTGCTAGTTCAGCAGGACCTGGGTTTAGTCCTATGTTAGGTCTTAATATAAAACAATAAAACTGTAATATTTCCTTCGATTTTGTTATGCTCTTCATAATTTTCCAAAGAGAGGAAATTATAAACTGCACCAGAAAGGGTTTCTTTTTATAGGGTTCTCCAAGATTCAGGATAAATTAGTATTATCTTTTTAATCAATTCTTTGTATACACATAAGTGAACATTTTAAAATGAAGGATAAATTACACGCCACCCCCTTGAGATTTCTTGATATGACACTAAACTTAATTTTTGACTAAAATCTACACTCCACCCCATTTGACTAACCCCCATCCTAACTCTGTTAACATAATATTCCTTCTAACCCTGAAATTAACCATAGTTAATACTATGAATACAAGATGGCATAGCTTTAGATTGAAAATTTATGACCTTGCAGCGTGGGGCTTTTCTCTCAGTATTGTTGTTTCTCTATGTGCGTTTGATTTTCTCTTTGCAGCTAATACTTTAAGTTTGATTTCAGTCTTCTATCATTGGCTGATTTATTTTTTTCAATCTTCAATCCTTTTTCAAGTTTGATATCTTCAATCTTCTATAACAAATGTGAATATCTAAGGCATTGACTAAAATTGAGGACTTTGCAGCCTGGCTTTTTATCTTCCTCATTATAACTCCCACCCAAAAATCCATTGAAGCCAATTTATGTTAGGCCCCGCTTGGCAGACGGAATTGGGCTCAAAATTGAGCTTTGGAATTGGAATTGGACCTCTCAATACTAATTATCTTATTTGGTTGTACAATAGATTTAGAATTCCAATTCCAAGGACCAATTCCATGGAATTGAAAAATAACGAGTTTACACTACTTCTAATTCTTAGCTTTGGACCCTAACAATTACAATTCCAAGCACCAAATTTTTTTTAGAATATCAAATGGAAAAAATTAAAAATAATGTTTCATATTTTCCATGGAATTGAAAAATAACTAGTTTACACTACTTCCAATTCTTAGCTTGTACCCTAAAAATTACAATTCCAAGCACCAAATTTTGTAGAATATCAAAAGAAAAAACTTAAAAAATAATGTTTCATATTTCATTTATTGCTTGATTACTCTGTCAATCATCACTACCTGCCAATGTTTTCCTACCACCATCGTTGCAGCATGCTTCGGCAATTGTTGCCAGCGGCAACTTATGGCTACCTCGGCGGCAGCGACGTGCTCCATCCATTGTTGCTAGCGTCGTGCTCTGGTCACCATCGGCGACGGCGTCATCCGTCCACTTTTGCCGCCAATACCCTCTGACAATCATAAAATTCAATTCAGAATTACAATTATGTGTATCAATTCTTTATTTGTCCCAAACATAAAATTTAATAATCCTAGTATTCCAATTCTGACAAAATTGGAATTGAAATTAGAATTCTAAATTAGAATTCCATTTTTGTCAGAATTGAAATTGATTAGGAATCTTAAAATTTATGTTTGAGACAAATAAAGAATTGATAGTCAAAATTGTAATTCAAAATTGAATTTTATGATTGTCAGAGTGTGCCGCAGGAGAAACCTAGATGCCGTCGCCGACAGTTGCCGAAGCATGTTGTCGACGATGGTGGCTGGAAGACACTGGTTGACGGTGATGGTTGATGAAGTAAGCAAGAAGTAAATGAAATATGAAACATGGTTTTTAACTTCTTCCTTTTAATATTCTAAAATTTTGGTACTTGGAATTGTAATTATTAGGGTCCAAGCTAAGAATTAGATGTTGTGTAAACTAGTGAATTTTCAATTCTTTGGAATTGATATTCAGAATTGGAATTCTAAATCTTTTGTACAACAAAACAAGATAATTAGAATTGAGAGTTCCAATTCCAAGCCCAATTTCATTTGCCAAATTGGGGCTTTAGTGTTTTTGTAGAACTCTTAGAAATTTACCAAAGCCCATAAAAAATTAGGACCATTTACACAAGTTAATAAAAAACATCATTACTTTATAATAGGAGGGTATGTTATACAATTAAGCACATGTTTGGTTTTGCTTAATTTTTACACACAAACAGATTTTCAGTCAAAAGCTCTCTTTGCAGCATTTTCGTTACAAGCTTTTTTTAATACAAAATAAGCTAATCCAAACACGCATTAAATCTATCACTAAAGGATCAAAAAGTGGTAGATTACAGGATAGATCAAATCTCATTAGAACATATTGTTCCAAAATACAAATCCATAATATCTACTACAACAAAAACTTCCAAAAAGATGGCTGTACCATTAGAAATTAAAATAGTATTCATATGCCTAATATTTTCTAAAAGGCAGCAAAGTTTGACATCCCATATCCTCTCAAATTAATGACCAATGTTCCCTCTCCCACATCAGCTTATCTTTTGACACACGTGTTCTCTGCCCCTCTAGCAGCTAAATCAATAGCATTCCCAACACTCTTAATATTGGCATGGTGAATTACATTGTTGTTGAGAGAAGTAGCATTTTGAGCAGCATGACAGTGCCATTGTTCCCAACAATACTTGATTCTCCAATTTCAGTAGAAGAATTACCTCTTGTTCCTTGTTAGCAACATATAGATGTATTAATATATTAAGACATCTAAATAGCAACTATTAGTATTAAGATGATCCTAGTAGCAACATATAAATATATTAAGGTGGTCCTAGAAGGAACATATAAATATATTAGGATGGTCCTAGTAGCAACTATTAGATATATTAAGATGGTCCAAAAGTAGCAACATAAGGAGGGATATGGAGGGTTTCCACTCTCTTGAGAATGAAACTTAAATAGAAAAGATGCCTGTTTTAATACTGGGTTCGATTCATAGAATACACTTCATCTCTCTTAGCCTTCTTCCTGCTCTTCTCTCTTAGCCTTCTAAGTTCTTGCCAAAAGTTGATAACTCTACTGCAGTTACTTGTATGGTTAGGTTTACATTAAATGAGTCTAATGTTTGGGCCATATATATATATATATATATATATATATATTGAAAATTGTTAACAGAGTTAGGAGGGGGTACTCAATTTGGTCAAATGGGATGGAGTGTAAATTTTAGATGAAAATTGGGTTTAGTGTCATATTAGAAAACTTACCCTAAAATGAATTTTAACATTATTATTGTCGTCAAATTCCCATTTAATTTAATGGAAATTCTACAGTACAATTTATATTTTCAGTGTTATTGATACCACTTGTAACTTTAACCATATTTAACTTTAATTATCTGATTGTAGTTTCATATTAACCATATCAAAACATTATTTATCACTTGAGTTAACCATTTATTGTTTCACTTAACTAGTTATTAATTCACTTAAGTACCTTTTATTTGCATTAACTATTCATTGCAAGTGGTTAAGGTAAACTTGAATATGATATATGTTTGAATTTGGTTAAAGTCAAAGATGGCATCCATAGCCTTAATTTAAATTTGGTTTAATTTTTAATTTCAAGCATGAGTAAAGATGTAATGTTTCCCTGATGTATGAATAAATCTGGGACTATTTAAAAACACCTTACTAAATTCAATTGGCATCTTGGAGGAAATTTCCTTAGTGCTTATTGAAGTTTTATTATTTTATTTTATCTTTTATTTTTTGAGAAGCTGGAAACTTTAGTAACTCTGACTGCTTCTCCCTTTAAGGGAATAGCATGGTCTTGTCTCCTTCTTGGGGGTAACCCTTGGGGTTCTTGAAATAAATCCTCAAAGTCATTTAGAACATGATCCAGCTCTGCCCAGGTGGAGTTTTCCTCTGTTTGCAGAGATGATAGGGTCTTATATTCAATGTAGAAGCCCTGTCCTTCATTCTGAAGAGCCTTAATCATATTTTTCAGAGATTCAGCTGTTTTGGACAGTGAGGGTTCCCCTTTGAGTGTCACCATCTTCCCCTCCATCTCAATTTTGAGAGTTAGTTCTTTAAAGTTGGCTCTAATTTCTCCCAGCCCTTCCAACCAGTCAAGCCCCAACACTACATCCGCTCCTCCCAAGTCAAACAAGAAAAAATCATGTCTGATCTCCACCCCTTGCATCTGCAATGGGATATTCTTGCACACCCCTTTGCTTCTGAGTTTGTGGCCATCTCCTACTTCCACAAAGTACTCTGGTGTATCCATCACAGGTAATTTCAGCTCCTCTACCACTCCTTTAGCAAAAAGTTGTTAGATGCATCACAATCAATGAGTACCACTACCCTCTTCCTTTCTATCTCTCCCCATAGCTTGAAAGATTTCTTCAAAGTCATCCCCATAATACTGTTAATGGATAATTGCAGGGCCTTCTCCTCAATCCCCTCTTCCTCAGATATCAGTTGCTCTTCTTGTAATGGTTCCTTTTCCTCCTTAGAATATACTAATGTCAAATGGAACTGCTTAAATTTGCACACATGCTCTGGGCTATACTTCTCATCACACCTGAAACAAAGCCCTTTCGTATCTTACCTTGTTACTCAGCCTCTGTTAACCTCTTAAAACCACCTCCCCTTCTCAATAGCTTCCATCCTTGCTTCCATGCGTGTGTTCACCATTCACAGCTCCCAGGATCGGGAGCTCTTATACCAGATGATAGAAACTGGAACAGAAATACAGAGATGAAAACAGGAATAACCAGATATATCTCCTCTCCTGAACTGATACCAATGGAGATATCAGTATCGGTGGGGTCTGAGGTATATTAGAACAGAGAATATTATCTGAACAAGAAAGGAAAACACAAGATATTCCAGGCAATTCGAGAGTGCCTGGTCTCTCCCTCCCAATTCCTCTCTCACCACTTTCTTGCTTCTCTCCTTTCCCCCCTTCCTCTCTTATCCCTCCTAATGCTAACTGACTCCCCACTTGCTCATTCCTCGTCCCCTGCCATGTGAGCAGGTGGTTATTTACCCCCACATTGTCAGCATGGCACATGTGGGGTCCCAATCCCCTACATCCTCCTCTTTTCTTCCTAAGGTACACCTTAGTGATTGCAGGCTTCCTAACAGATTTGTTGGTCTCTCTTTATAGGAATATTTGTACTTTTAGTATTGTTTGGAGTTTGGAAGTTGTTAATATTTATGCAGCTTGTATCTTTCTGCACGCTTGTTACTGCATGACATCTACTAACAATCTTTCTGATTTTTGTGTGCAGAAAGGTCGTCTATCGGAGAATGAGGCACAATTCTATGCAGCTGAAGTTGTGGATGCTCTTGAATACATACATAATTTGGGATTGATACATCGTGATATAAAGGTAATTCTGCGGCATTATTATACTGCATCATTTCCATATATGGCCATGTGCGAATATTAAATTTCTTAAATTGCAGCCAGAGAACTTATTACTTACGGCTGAAGGACATATTAAAATAGCCGATTTTGGGAGTGTGAAGCCTATGCAGGATAGCCAAATCACTGTCCTTCCAAATGCAGCATCAGGTAAAATAGGAGCAATGTGGAAGCTGCTTTGTTATGTTTATTATTATTCTTGTATATTATCTTTATTTTTTTCCTTCTTTTTATTCTTAGATGATAAAGCCTGCACATTTGTGGGAACAGCTGCTTATGTCCCTCCAGAGGTTCTTAATTCTTCTCCAGCAACTTTTGGGTAGGGACTAAATTATCCAGTAATATAGATGAATTTTATATTGTTGTGATAATATTATTTCTTACGCCAGATGTGTATGTAGATTGTTTTTTACTTAGTTCTTTATTTTTTCTAAATCAAGGATTATTTTTTACAGTTCGGCTGTCAAAAGTTTGTTTGTGCAGAGTTCCTTTATTGCTTTGTTCCATGCTGCCAGTTCCCCATATAATAACCTTTAATTTTTCATTTTCCCCCTCAATATATTATCACAGAAATGACCTCTGGGCACTTGGATGCACATTATACCAAATGCTTTCTGGAACTTCCCCTTTTAAAGATGCAAGTGAATGGCTTATTTTCCAAAGAATTATAGCAAGAGATATTCGATTTCCAGATTATTTTTCTGAGGAAGCAAGAGACCTTATTGACCGGTTATTGGTTAGTATTTTATGACTGCATAGAGATCTCCCAGCATTCCTTATGCTCTTTCTAATTTTATATACATTGCTACCCTTCTAATTGACAAATAATCCTCTTCCTATTTTTGTAATCATTGCTACTCTTTAAATTGACAAACTGAAAACATAAAGTAGATTAAAGTCCAGGGTTGAAGTGTTTTGTTTCTGGCTTTCATGTAGGACAATAATGTGGGATAAGGTGATATTGTGCAAATCAAGTTTGAAAGATTTTTTTTTTCCTTTTCTGTTGATTTGGAGGCAACAATAGTCAAATTCATTCCTCAAAATTAATCTGGGGCTGGGGCTTTTGGATGAAAAACAAAGAAGGCGTCTCATATCTGTCCAGATTGCCCAAGTATAGTGCTCATTTTGCAAGTAAAGGGTAAGTTACTCCAATCTCCCCTTTACATGGTATCAGAGTGTTAGACCCCCGCCACGATTACTAAGGTGTATGTTAGGAGGAATAGGAAGGTTAGCAGGGGAATAGAGACTCAAGACAATGAGAACAATGTAAGTGAGGGGCAGAATGGGCATTTGGGTTGTAACAACCTGTCCTATGTGGCAAGGGGGCGAAAAGCAAGAGAGAAACGGTTAGGAGCAAAGCATTAAGGGAAGGAAAAGGGGGAGGGAGAGGGGTATTGAGTGATTGAGTCAGAATTTGGGACCTTTTTCTGGGTTCATTCAATCATACCAGTGTAAGTCCATTTCTGTTACTGATACCATCTACATATCAGTATTAGAAGGACTGTTTGTGAATATTCTTATTAATACTACCTAGTTTAACCAGTTATCCCATCCGGTACCTATCACAACTTCTATGACTAAGTGGTCATGAGTTCGATCCTTGCCATCCCATTCTTGTAAACAAAGTTGAATTTTAGCAAAATCTATAGTGGACTAGTACATTGTCCACGCTTCAAGCCCAAAGGACTCTTGCGTGAAGGGGCATGTTAGAGAGATAAAACCATTCATGGGCTCTTGTGCTGTTTGGTATGCCCAGGAATGGTTTTATAGCACTAACATTTGAGAATAATGACTATTTTATTTTTTTAAATCTTAATAAGCCATAAAAGATGTGTACTTCAATTTATTTATTAAATGGCCTTTTCATCACATAATCTTGAATGTCCTCTAGGAAACAGTTTTTTTTTTAATCTTATAACCACCAATTAAATATCCTGGAAAGATTGTAAGATAAATGTGCTTTGGTAGTAAACAGGAATTTTGACATTTTTTGCTTCTTCTATTTTTCGTTTCTTGAGAACTAATAATGTTGACAGGAACATAGAAATTTCAAGGTTATATGGATGGGAATTAGTTTTACTTTTGAATTAAAGTTTTTTGGAACTTTTATTTGAAAAATACAGGGATCCTAAATTCCTATGATAGGTTCCTGGGAACCCTTTTAGGAAGAGTGATGCTACTCACACAATACTGTTCCACAAACACGGCACAAACTGTTGATGTGGCTGCATCTAAATTTGACATAAAAATGATTAAGTGAGTCCACTGAATTCAGATGCATCCATATTGATATTAGCAGCTTGTGAAAAGAGATTGTGTAAAGTATCATTAATCTTGAAATTGTTGTTTTATTGATTATCATTGAGGTATACAAGTATAAGGTGAGCGGCCCTGGAAATGCATCCTGCTTGACTGTCTTTCTATGTTAACAATAGCAGTTGAACAGAGGAAGAAGACGTAATGCTCCCTTTTACTTTACTTCCTCCTAAACCGAAACTAACATGAAGAAGGCTTCTGTTGTGGGTAACTTAAGGAAAAATATCTAAGATTGTTGGTTACATGCGTAAGATGGTATTAAACATAAAGGCAGCTTTGCTCAATTGATGTTTTCTCTTTTTCTTTGTTTTATTTTTCCTTTGTTCGTTATGGAGGATCCCGTATCCTCCAGTTTCCTTGTAATATTCTTCTGTCATAATGAATTTCTTCTTATATGAAAAATGAATTATGAAAAGGCTGTTATGTATCATATTCATCTTCATCCTGTATCTCCAGTAAAAGTAGGGAATCCAAGATCCATATGGGTTAATTTAATCTGAGAAATTTTATTGACTTACCAAAATGAGTTTCTTGAACTATTTTTATTACAAAGATGGTTTGGATTTGATGCTTAAACATGTGATATACCTAGTATGTGATGTCTGGTATCCAAAATACATGCAGATGAAACTTTTCTTCCTTTGGCAACTTTGTTCACTTTCGAAGCCCTTTTACAACCAGCATAATTTATTTCTTTTAGTATAATTATCCCGGTACCCATTCATATCCTGTTATTAGTTGTTCTATTGGTTGCTGAGCCTAGAACTTTTTCATAGTTGTTCTTTCACCGCCATTTATTCCAAGGTTCTTCTGCTAACCTGGAAATCTAGCCTTAGAGTCTGCAAGAGAATGTCCCTGGCTGCACTTTGGGGTCACGGGGGTGGATGCATTGGAGCACATGTAGGCATGGGGTGTGGCCTTACCAATAAGAATAATGATGATGGTAATAATAATAGGAGGTGAGAAGGTATAGGTGTAGACTATTAGATATATATTTATATAGATATGTATGTAAATATATTATTATATTATACAGACCAGTGACCCTTTTTATGCAGAAAAAGATATTACATGAAAATTGAAAAAGAAATCATGTTTATTAAAGTATATATCAACCAAACTTACCGAGAGATGATAATAATTCATTATAGTATAATTCATCCTTTAACGGTACATGTAATAAATTATTTTAGCATGCTTAAGTTGCAATGCTATGGGTTATTAATTTGTGAAGTTTTAGTTTTAAATATCCATGCAATTGTGATGCAGGATTTGGACCCCAGCAGGAGACCAGGTGCAGGACCTGATGGTTATGCTGCTTTGAAAAGGCATCCCTTTTTCAAGGGGGTTGACTGGAATAACTTAAGGGCAGAAATCCCCCCAAAACTTGCTCTGGAACCTGGGGTATGACTACCATTGCTTTGCTCTTTGAAATGTTATTTATGGAGAATAAGAAAAAAGACTTTCATTTCTTCTCCACCCTATTTGTTGATGAACATGAAGTTTCTAACTCATCTAATTTTCACTTTTAGGCTCAGTCGCCGGAGCATGATGATGTTCATGAGTCATCATGGAATCCTTCTCACATTGGGGAAGGTTCTGCTAGACAACCTGATGGTGCTACATCATCTTCCGAGGGGACTGGTCACATAACCAGGCTAGCTTCAATTGATTCCTTTGATTCAAAATGGTATTCACAAACCTTCCTGTTTGTTTGTGTGTTTCTGCTTCCAATCATATGTTAGTGACAAGGAATTGGTGTGATGTATTCAATTGAAAAGTTATGATTTCATGGAACTGTGTCGTGCATGTCATATTAAAAGGCTCAAATGTTAAGATAAAGTTCAAAATGTGTCCAAAGGAGATTGTTGGAAGCAATATCCTCCGCATTTTAATTATTTTACCAAATAATGTTATGCAGTAATAATTTATTTTATGTTTTTCATGCATTAGGATAAAAAAGATAGAAAGCTTTCCACGTCAAAGAAAACTAAATTAGTTTTAATATTCAATTGCTTTAATTTTATCCAAAAATAAAATCAGAACGTTGAGGTCTCATATCAGTTGATTTATGGTAATGTACATACATGTTCAGTTATATTCCCTTATGATCTCTCCTTATCAGTATTATAAAAAGGCAGCCTGGTGCTTTAAAGCTCCTGCTTAAAAAAAATTGCATCACCTATCCCATGAATCCCACTTTTTACAGATTTATAACAGTTCAGTCCTACACACAAGCAGAGAAATAATGGGAGAGTAAAATATATATATAGAAAAAGTTATAAAAAAAAAAAAGGCTCTTGTGCGCAGTGCCTAGTATGGAAAAAGCCCATGTTTACCTGGCTTGTCAACTAAAAATCAAAATTTGTGCTCATCTTACAGGCAACAATTTTTGGATCCTGGGGAATCTGTTCTTATGATCTCAATGGTGAAGAAACTACAGAAACTAACAAGCAAGAAGGTGCAGCTCATCTTTACCAACAAGCCAAAGTTGATCTATGTGGACCCGTCAAAGCTAGTTGTGAAGGGAAATATAATATGGTCTGATAATCCAAATGATTTAAGCATCCAAGTGACTAGTCCTTCACATTTCAAGATTTGCACAGTAAGCTTCCTCTTCTCTATAGGATCTTGTTATACTATTTGCACTCTTTACAAATATAGAAAGCAGTATGTGTGAGCATTTAAAGTCAGACTCCAAGGTGACCATGCTAATAGTTGAAACATTTAATTTGCAATCTAATGTATTAAGTAATTTAATCAATATAGGAAAGCATCAAAGTTATACACAAGTCTAGCTTTTAGAATATGTTATTCCTTAACATCCAGAGCTGGAATTTGGTTTTAGTTTTATTTCTTGGACTTAGAAGAGATCAGGTGTGCTTCATTGCATCACCAACAATCTGGTTAGGTGATAAAGTCCATCTAAAACCTAGAAGCGAGAACAAGTGCATCATAGGCTGATCATTAATTCCAGCTATTTTCAAGGTGGCCAAACCCATGGATGACTGAAAATGACTTAAATAGCCTGATGATATGCAAAGTTGTGATCAGCATGTAATATGGCTATACAATAGGCATCAATAGTAGCAATTATTTCCCCCTTTTTCCTTTAGCTTCTATGATTTCCTTTTTTGGGTAATTTTGGAGAAGCATTTCGCAGTGTAAATGGATTTGATTTATGATATATAGAAATAACAGAACTCTACATCATCATATATATATGTATCAGGCAAGTGACATGCATGTCCATATAACATACATTATATATGCATGCATGATGTGTATATATAATATCTTTGGTGTAACTAGTATATAAACTATACTTCATTATTATTATATAAGACACAAGATTTACATGATATTGAAAGTTGTTTCCCAGAATTATGAAATTGGAAGTGCATGCATGCCCTGCACAACCGGACATGGTATTTGGCCACCCAACATTCTTAAGAATCTTGCACATTTTTAAAAATGTCATATTGAATGAGTTGCTATTTACCGAGATCATAACATTGGTTGGTCTGTGAATTGCTATTACCAAATGGGCATTGTATGATGTCAATTAAAATTTTCTCTTAAGTATTTCTTTACGCCTGAACCAACCTCGTGACCTCAAGGGCTATGATTTAAATTCTTTTCATAGCTTGCTCAAGAAACAAGTGATTTCCCCTAACTTGTAATGCCCTTCCCCTCTTTATATATAATTTTTACGTCTTAATTCTATTCTATTTTGTTTTGGGACTTTCCTTCACATTTTTCTTATTAAATGTAATGATGCAGCCTAAAAAGGTAATGTCGTTTGAGGATGCAAAGCAAAGAGCATGGCAGTGGAAAAAGGCAATTGAAGGGCTTCAAAACCGGTGAATTCATTCTGGTTTTGACCACATATTCTTTTAGATATTCTCATATTGTTCAGAAAGAAGGGATAAAACAGTTGACTGCCCAACAATCAATTATTCATTAAAAGAAAATGAATTTGCAGATTTAGCTTTCCTGAAGCTGGTTCAAGCTAATTCCTCACCACAGCTTAATTGAGTTTATGATGAGTTTTCCATCCTCTTTCATGCTTCGATGGGATGGTACAATGTGGAAGTCCTAATTGTAGGCTATGTTGGAGGTTGGAATCAATGCTTTGTTAAGAAATATTTCGGTTATTTTTTATAATATATATTATGAGTTGGAAGATGATAGCAATTTTGGTTTTCATCATTGAATTGCTCATTTCATTGTTGCCTCAACCCATGATCAGACGGCGAAGCCATCCTGAACTTTCAAAATCCTAGGATGATTTGGCCCTTGGAAAATTGTAAATAATATAGGTGTAATCTGGCAATTCTATATAGTTTTAGGCATTGAATAGAAATGTCTTGTTTCTCACCAGAGGAGTTAGACTTCACTTGGTAAGATCTGCTCTATAGTGTGTCCAGAATCTAGATTATGTCACCTTAGTGAGAGATACTATGTTGAAACCTACCAAAATTTGCTTTACAGTGGTCCAGATTGCATATAACACAATATACAGTGGTTATCTTATATTTTACATTTCATGTTTATATTCAAAAATGATTTTTTTACTTATAATTATTATTTTGAATATGTTCAGCCTCCACGCTCCACATTAGCTTCAATGATTCACTAACACGTTAGCAATAACAAAGTATCAATATAACAAAATAACAACATACACAGTAAGAACAAATGCATATATCCAAATATCATATTGAAGGACAGCTTTCAAGTAGCAAAAATCATATTAGTTTGGTAAGACTTGTGCCTTTTTATTTAAAAATAATTGCAAAATAAAAATATATGGGCTAACGGCTAAGTTGCAGATAAATTAATTTATCTCATTTAACTTGCGTGTTAAACAGGTTAGGTAAAAAATGAATTGATTTAAATAAGTTAATAATATTAAAGTCAGACTCGTATAATTTTAATAAATATGAGTTAGCCCGATAGGTTTATTCCATGTTGATGACCCTATTTCATACTTGTAATTTTAAACTAAATTAAAATTTTATTGCTTGAATAATTTATTAAGAATTTACAAAACTATAAAAAATAAATTTAGATTAATGAATAATAAAAATTTAAAATTATAAAAAAAAAATTCAATAGAGCTTACATTGTTATATTATAGCAGTGACAACGGATGTCAAGTCAAGTGACGCCATTGACGACAATGATCAAAGGTCACCGAAGCTGATGAAGGCAACGATAGAGGCCGCTGATAGCAACATGGTCGGAGCATGTGTGGCGGTGACGTGACCAAACTACGTTAGTGAAGATGGTTGCTAGCGACAATAGTTGTTGGAGAGTTTTTATATAACTTGTCTTTTTATATTCTAAAAAAAAAAGTGGTAGTTGGAATTGTAATTTTTAATGTCTAAGGAAAGAATTGAGAGTAGTATAAACTAATTATTTTTTATTAACATTATCATTCTTTTTTTTTTCGGTTATAGGGAGATCCCATTAGATCTAAAGGGGATTGAAAAATGAAATTTTAGGGGATTGAACTTTCATCACATGACCACAGTCCTCTGATAAAGATTAGGACAGATATATGATGGGTTATACTCCTGGTTATGATTCCATATTTTATTACATAAAGTACACCTATTTTAAATTTTAGAGGATCCAAATTGATATTACCTTAGAGGGGTTCTTTTATATTATAATATGGTTATTTAACTATAATAAATTTTATTTATTTGTACTTTAAAATCTGATTAGGAATTTAAACGGAAGTGAGGTACTCTTTGAGAAAACTTTGAACTTAAGCGTATTGGTACATGGCCATTGAATAGATAACTCACAATCAGTTATGCTTGAACTTAACTATGGGATTATTTTGTTGAGTAATATCACATAATCAACCTTCTACATACTAAATTTCTCACATTCCTTTCTGCATTATATTTACTTCCAGATCTATGCATGGAAACATTAAAAAATTTAGTACAAATCTATATTCAAATCAATAACTGCACAATGGTTGTCTATTTTGTTTGTCTAATTAAGAGACTACCTAGATGGAAGGCACAATGTATTGTATCAAGACTCATTTAGGGTATACTTGGATGGAAGAGAAAGGAGAAACGGGGAGAGGAAAGAATGGTTTTAGTTAAGTAAACCTTACCCTTGTTTGTGAGTTTTTGAAAACGAAGGGAAGAAAGTAAAGAATTATCATTAAAGAATGAAAGGGAAAAACATCGATACATTCATTCAACATGTATTTGTAGTATAGTACAAATGATAAACTTTAGCCAACGAGATAAGCACTGGCTGATCTTCAAACTCAAACAGAAGTTCATCTATATTTTATCTAATCCCCCCCTTTAATTTGAGCACTAGAGGAAATCAATGTTAGATTGATGCGTAGATAATTGAACTTAGAAGAAGATAAAGCCTCGGTAAATAGATCAGCAACTTGTTGATCCGTGAAGATGAGCTGTAACTCAACTTCGTTATGCAAAACTTTATCCCTAACAAAGTGTAAGTCAATCCCCAAATGCTTGGTGTGTTGGAGCCACATTGGATTATGTACTAAGAAAGTGGCACTTAAGTCATCACAATAGACGAAATAGGATTATAAAGCTAATGACAAAGATTTCGTAACCAACGGGATTCAACCACTAAAGAAGTCAGGACACGATACTCTGCTTCTGTACTAGAATGAGACACTGTTTTGTTTCTTTGCACTCCAACTGATGAGATGTTTACCAAGACAGAAGCAATGGAACGTCGGGTAATGGAACAGCTAGCCCAATGAGTCACTATAACTATAGCTTTCGAGCTTTGAGATATTGTCAGTATATCTGTAAATCATGATGAAGTGTTCCAAAACAGTTTTTTTTTTAATAAAAAGTCGTTTTATCTAAAATTTATCTTGTTTGTTTAAAGTGTGTAAAATTGATTATAAGTTAAGATTATTTTTCTATAATTAAAAATAACTTTTTTTAAAAAAAAGCTTGCATTTTGAGCTTTTAATTATATGATTATAGATTATTTCAAAAGCTTTGATAGATAAAATTAATTTTTTTAATACAATCCAAACAAAATTCTTTATCTTAAAATCAATTATAAACTAACACATCCAAACATAAATTAATTTTCTCATAATCGATTTTTAACATAATTTTTTTTTACAATTAATTCAAACACACATATACATGAATTGAGAGACTGGATTGAGAGCAAACAAGATTTGATCTTGTAAAAATAAGATATTGCAAGCCACCAACAAGACTTCTGTAGTCAGTTACATTTTGAAGCAGACTGTTGTCATGGAAGAGAGGTGTCTTTGGTGATAATGGGGTTTGAACAAGTTTATAGCATTGTAAACCACTATGTTCCTACAAAGAAAATGCATACTTACATTGATGCAACAACAAACCAGCTGAATTAGATTGAATCTGAACCCCTAAAAAATAATGTGCTGAATTAGATTGAATCTGGACCCCTAAAAATTAATATGCATCACCCATGTCCCTCATGAAAAATTCTTGACTAAGCTGTGTTAAAATTCTTCATAGTAATGAATTAGAAGAAGTTGTAAAAAGAATGTCATACACATATAAAAGAAGTACAATCATGTCATCCAAGCTGTGATAACATACAAAGAACTAACGAAGCGACTAGATTGAAAACCAAGCTTGAGAAGAAATTGAGTAAACCTTTGGAATCATGCTTTAAGAGCTTGTTTAAGACCATAAATGAATTTATGGAGACGACAGACGAAATTAGGTTTGTAACGATCAATAAAGCATTGAGGTTTGTTCATAAAGACTTCCTCTTGTAAATGTCTATGGAGGAAGGAAATTTTAACATTAAGTTTGTCAGATTTGTCAAGTCTTTGAGAGAGCTAAAGAAAGAAAAGCTCTTATAGTAACTGGTTTGACTATTGGAGAATAAGTTTGATCATAATCAACACCATGTTGTTTATCCTTGGGCCACTAACGTAACTTTATACCTTTCAACTGATCCATCTGTCTTGTGTTTTATTTTATCAATCCACTTAGTGCCAATAATGATTACATTAGGAGTTCAAGGAACTAGTGTCCATGTTTTGCTTGAGATGAAGGCTGATTATTCATCATGCATGGGTTGTTGCCAAACGAGAAATGAAGAGACTCTTTTGTATGAAGATGGTTCATTGGTGGGAAGGGATGTGGATGAGGCTAAAAGAGAAGGTTTAATCTTTGGCTTACGTGTTCCATCCATGTTCCTAGTAATCATGTGATGAGGACATTTTTGTGTAGGGATTAAATGGGCTAAGGGAAAAGTGATAAGGCATGGGATTTGAGATGGATGTGATGATATGGGGGAGATGTGGATAGTAGATGGGTATGTAATGTGATTGTTGCAAGGGTGAGGGTGAAGATAGGGTTGGCAAAAAAAAATAGGTGGAATTGTGGTACAATTAAGCAATTTAAATGATAAGGAAGAAGATGAGAATTTTGGAGAAAAATTAAGATAAGAGAAAATAGACTCATGAAAGATAACATGCCTAGAAATGTGGACTTCATTAGTTCTAGGATCAAGACAATGGTAACCCAAGTGGGTTGGCCTAGTGGTTAAAGAGGTGTGCTCCATACCTTAACTATTTAGCTTCGAACCTTGAGCCAGCACCTAAGAGAGTTAATTCCTCTAAATGTGCCAAGCCGACATGGGGGGGAGGTGCTCCCTTAAGATCGCTTGGAAAGGGATTTAGTCTTAGTTGACATAAAAGTTGGCCTAATAATACTTTTACTGTTAAACCCAAAAAAAGATCAAGACAATGATATTCTTTGTGATAAGGAGGATAGCCAATAAAAATACAAGGAATAGAACATGGAGACAAACAACATGTTAGGAGTGGTGACATTCAAGTTTGGCTAACAAAGATAATCAAAAACCTTAGATGAGAGTAATGTGGTGGCGTTGTATAAAGGATTTGATGAGGAGACATGTCAGAGATATAGAAAGAAGGAAGAAGATTCTAAGTATGAACAACAATAGAAATAGCCTTAACCCAAAATGTATGTGATAAATGTGATTGAATTAGGAGAGTTCGACATAATTAATGAGTGTGATACGTTCTTTCAACTTTTACATTTTGAGAAGAAGTGTATAGACATGAAACACACAATTTAAGACCTTTATCAAGGCAACATTTAATGCACATTAGAAGAATTTAATAGTAATGTTAAATTGAGTTTGAACACAAGTAAAGAATGTGAAAATATGAAAAAAGATTCCAACTTTCTTTCATAATGGAAAAATTCAAATATAACGAGTAAAATCATCTAATAATAATTATATTATTGAAAGGAAGAAATATGTGTTGTCCATAAATCAAAGTGAATTTGAAGAATGAAAAGTAAGCGCTTTTTCCTAAAGTATACTTGCCAGACAATCATCGGCTTTATTCGTTTGAACTAAAGGAATAAACTTGGGTAAAGATATTGAAGAAACTTGAATGCTACTTGAGAATGTGGGATGCTTGCTGGAAATTGGAAGAGTGGTCCAAAATTATTGAGCTTGAGAAGTAGGACTTAGGTCTTCAGATCCTTGACAACAAAAGAAAAGAAGAATTCAATACTACAATTATTGTCCGTTGTAAACTTTTTGACAAAAAGAAGATTAGAGGTTAAATAAGGAACAAGTAAAATACCTTTCAAGAAAAAGGTGGCAGAGGTAGAAGAATGGAGATGAGAAGAAAAAAATTGAGGAATAGAGAAGAGATTGCCATTCGCAAAAATAATTGAATCTATACCTAGATAGGGAGTGAGGTTTGTAAGTTACCCAGGGTTGGGATCATGTGAGATGAAACACCCGTATCTAGGTACCAAAGATTTTTAGAGCCATTAGGATATTGAGAGAGTGCATATGAGCTAAGATGATTGTTATTAGTATGGTTGACATGGTGGTAAGGACATTCTCTAGCAATATAGTTGGGTTAGAGACAAATTTTTTGGTGTAAATCAAGGTATCCCCTTGCTCGGAAGGCAAGAGACTAATCCCACAGGGTATAGTCAGGCGTGTGAAGCGGGGACCCCTTTCAACTGCGTTTTCTCCGTACACATCGCCCTAATGGTCGAACCCAGAATAAAATACTTAAGGTGATTAAACCTCTTTCACTCAAACTAACGCAAGTTGGTGATTGGAAACAAATTTGGCAGTGAGTCTTTGTGGGATATGAGTTTGTAAGAAGGGGAAAGGAGACAAGAATGCCATTTGTGTGTGGACTAAGGAAGCGGTTTTGTTTAGAATAAGGTGGTGAAGGGAATTGGGGAGAGTTAATTGGTATATATGTAGGATTATTTGGACGTAGGTTGTAGTTGTTGGAATTGAAGCCACGACCACCGCGACCCCTTCAACAACCTGAGCCTGAACTAGTAGATTAGCAGGTGCAGCACAGGGTGGTTTGTTCTTGGAAAGACGGTTCTCTTGCAAATAAAGAGCAATACACAATTTCACATATGATGGAAAAGAAGTACGAGAAGATATGTTGATCACAAGACTTTCATAAATTGTAGGTAGTCCTTCTAAGATTTGCATCACCAATTCATCCCCTGAAATTTCATGTCTAATTTCATTTCCAATGGTATAGATGGAATCAATAATTGTTTTAGCAGTGCATAGGTATTCATTGATGCTAGAGTCACCATGAGATGATTTTTAGCAGTTTATCAATAGCTTGCCAGGCATCCTTGTTAGTAAGGGACACCTTTGTGCTATGAATGCTACACAAAACTTTAAAGGGAAGAGTGGCGTGGAATCAAGAGAGAACAATAAAATCAACCTTTTCCCGTTGAGAAAATGCAGGGTTTGGAAGTGGGTGTTGAAACCAAAATCTTATAAAAATGTTTAAGTACTAAATTTTTAAAAGCTGTAGCTTTCCCTGTTTAAGTTTTGAGGATAACAAAAATCTTTATTTAGTTTGAACAAGTAAGTGTTTCGACAATAGTATTAACAAATCGCTACTTGTATGTGCGTCCATTCTGCTCTGTGCTTAAAGAAAAATCTTTGTGCGTCCAATATGCTATGACTCTTTGTGCGACCAATATGCTATTTCGCTTTGTGCGTCCAATGAATGTCTAAAAATGTTTTGTGCGTCCAATAACTGTCTTATATACCTTTACTATTGGTGCGTCCAATATTTGTATGCATATACTGTTACTATTTTTATTGGTTCGTCCAATACGATCTATCTGCCAAAGCTCGGACTCAATTCACTCTTTCAAAGTTCAAGCTCAAGCTCTCGTCCAAGTGAAAATTCAAAAATGAAGAACTGTTCCTCATTAAATGCTAGAAAAGAACTCTGATAGCTCACGGCGACAGAAGAAGTCAACTTAGCCACTTTTGCTGACATTGTCTAACAATTACAAAGATCTGCAAATAAGAAACCTTCTGCAATCTTAGACAAATCAGGACTTTGTTTTCACTGATTGGAAATCTCAGTGAATAAAAGTCATCGTCAGAAGAAGTTCAGCACTTTTTCAGTAGATGCATTTAATGCTACTCAGAACGGTAATAAATGTTTCCGTTGGACGATCTAGCCCATGAAGTCTGCTCAATTTGTTCTTACTTATAAAGAGAAGAAGCAGCACTTGAAGAAAAAGAGAGATCTTTTGCTGAAGCATCTTACAAAGTCTAAAAAGCTTTATTTCTTCTTGGATTTCCATATACGTGTAAAAAGAAAAAGCCTTGAGATTTTTTATTGTCTATTCTCATTTGATAGTGAGTTCCAAACTCAAGCTTTCATCTACTTTTACTTATTCACCCTAGCGTTGTAAGCCTGAAGAGGCTGTGTGTAAAAGAATACTTGTGTGGTTGAACCTGAAGAGGTTGAAAATACTTGTTACCTGAAGAGGTGTATAATACTTGTAATCTCGAAAAAGATTAGTTGGAAAATCCTTCTCGTTGAAGGGACTGGACGTAACTCTTGGTTGATAAGAGTGAACCAGGATAAATCGTGTGTAAGCTTCTCTTCTCTTCTAGTGTGTTTTATTATATTCACTAACCTCTGAGGTTTAATATTGTGTTTATTAACAAAGACCTTTTAAATTGGTTTTCGAACGTGTTAACTATTTTCTTAAAAGTCTTCTCAAAATCCTTAGAGTCAAATAGGACTGAGCCGTGTTGGTTCTAAGTTCTTTACTTGTCAAACTTTATCCTTCGCTGTGTTCAATCTTCTGTTAAAAAAAGGAAAATCTTTTATTATTCTTCAAAAAGGGTTAAGAAACACAATTCAACCCCCCTTCTTGTGTTTCACTTGGTTATTTCAATTGGTATCAGAGCTCAGCCTCTTGGGTTGAGCATCTAACAGTGCAGAGGAAAAAGATCCAGTACACCCTTAAATGGAGAGCGAAGGACAAGCAGCAAGGTTGTTAAAAACGAGAGTCCACCTAAAAGCGTTGGAGACTCTGGTAAAAGCGAAACGTAAAAGCGAAACGTAAAAGCGTAGATGTTACATATTATATAAAATATGTATATATAAATACTACATAAACAAATTTTATAACTTGAAGGCTTGAAATTGAATGGTTGAAGAACACTTGAACCAGTGCATCACCGAATAAGCATGTCTTCACTCCTCAGCCACCGAAGACCGAACCAAGCTTTCAACCAACGAACCAAGCTTCCAGCCACTGAATCAAGCTTCTAGTCATCGGCTCACCACAAGTCCTCAGCCACCGAACCAACATCAACGATTCAACAATACCCAAAAGTCAAGTCAACCTCGACTCTTCACCATGAGTTATCAAGCTCTGCAACTACGGGTCTTCTAGCCACCGAACTAAGAAGATTTAGTTGAATTATTGAATTGGTTGATGAAGGAACAGCACCGTAGTAGGATGAATGGTGCCCGTGCCCTAAACAAATGACAAAAATCGGGTTGCCCAAACGGCCAAACCCAAAGTATAAACCCGACCCAACCAGTTTCATGTCCATGACTCCATTAGGCCCAAACAGCCCAATAATATCCAGCCCAATGGCAATTACCCTTAAAATGTGAAAACGTGAAAACTTAGTATAGAAAAGCGATTTTAACGCTTTTACAAATCCAAAAAGCGTTTTCACACGATTTTACCAAATTTCGATTTTTGGTAACATCCAACAAGTTTTCATGACTTAAAAGCGTAAAAGCGTACGCTTTTACGCCTTAGAACGCGCTTTTACCAACCTTGACAAGCAGTAAACAGACCACCTCTATTCAATGGAAACGACTATGATTACTGGAAGAAGAGAATGATTGCATTTTTTGATGCCCAAAATATGGACATCTGGGACCTAGTTCAAAATGGATATCAAACACCCACCAACGCAGAAGGATAGGATCTCCCTCGACCACAATGGACGGAAGGACAACGAACCAGACATCAGCTTAACTCAAAAGCCAAACATTATCTTATGTGTGCCATCACCAGATCAGAGCACGATAAAGTTCATAGCTGTGAAACAGCTAAAGAGATATGGGATACTCTGGCCTTAGCACATGAAGGCTCATCTCAAGTCAAAGAATAAAAGATAAGCATGCTGGTTCACCAGTATGAGCTCTTCAAAATGGGAGAGCATGAAAACATTGATCAAATGTTTGGACAATTCCAAACAATAATCAATGGCTTGAGATCTCTGGGAAAGAACTATGATAATCAAGATCATATCAGAAAAATCCTAAGGAGTCTTTCCAGACAGTGGAGACCTAAGGTTACTGCCATACAGGAAGCAAAGAATCTAGCTTCTCTTACCATGGAAGAACTCTTGGGTTCTCTTAAAGTTCATGAGCTGGAACTTCAAGAAGAGAAAAGCTCAAGAAAAGGGAAATCAATTGCCCTTAAAGCTCACAAAGGCAGTGCGTCCAAAGCACTTAAAGCTGAAAAATCATCAGACGAGGTCGATTCATCTGAAGATGATATATTTGATAATGACGAGTTATCTTTCATCTCTAGAAAGATACAAGCAATGTAGAAAAAGAAAGGAGGTATGCGGAGAAAGCACTTTGGACGAAGGTCACCAAAGGACAGAACAGAAACAAAAGACAAGAGTCCAATCATATGCTATGAATGCAAGAAGCCCGGACACATTAAAGCGGAATGCCCTTCACTAAACAAGGAGAAAGAGAAAAGAAGATTCTTTCCAAAGAAGAAAAGAGGATTAATGGCTACCTGGGAAGATCTTGATCTTTCAACTACTGATGATGAAGAAGAAGCAGAAAAAGAAGCAAATCTATGTCTCATGGCGAACACCTTGTCAGAAGAAGAAGAAAATGAGGTAACAGACTGTGATCTTGATCTTCAAAATGCTTTTGATGAGTTGTTAAATAATTCATCTATTTTAGCAGTTGAATATAAATCATTGAAAAGAAAGTTTTCAAAAATAACTAGAGAATATGAAAAAATGTTTTCAGAAAAACAAGAACTTGAAATTTACTATGAAAAATTAAAAACTGAAAATGCTCTTTTGAAAACATCTTATGATTCCAACACTTCAGATGAAGTTGATAAACTTCATAATGAGGTAAAAGAGTTAACAGAAGACCTCAGTAAATTTGTAAAAAGCACCAACAACCTAAACCTTTTACTCAAATATTCCAGAGACCCTCGTGACAAATCTGGATTGGGATATCAAGATACTGATAAACAACTTTTTCAAAAAACTGCTACTCAACCTAAACCTTTTAAGAATGTCTATAGAAAGAACGTTTACCCTTCCTCTATAGATCTCTTTAATAAAATGTCAAAATATTATGGATCTCCAAGAGCTAACCAAAAAGGACCCAAAAAGATATGGGTACATAAGGATATGATAATTCCTCTTGCAAATGTGCTTAGCAACAAGAAAAAGACACCTGTCATGGTACCTGGACAGTGGTTGCTCACGGCACATGACGGGAGAAAGGTCTATGTTCCAAGACATCAAAACTAATTCAGGAGGCTCCGTCACGTTTGGAGGAAACCAGAAAGGTAAAATAGTTGGAATAGGTAAGATTGGCAAGCATCCTTTTCCCTCTATCGATAATGTTCTTCTAGTTGAAGGATTGAAACATAATCTGCTTAGCATTAGTCAATTATGTGATAGTGGATCTAATGTTTCATTCAATCAAGGAGAATGTATAGTTAAAAACTCTGACGGATCCATACTCTTCACTGCTAAAAGGCAAAACAATCTTTATAAAATTGACTTGGAAGATCTTTCAGATCAAAATGTATCATGTCTAGTTTCCATAAAAGGAGAACAGTGGATATGGCACAAGAAGCTTGGTCATGCAAGTTTGAGATTAATCTCTAAACTAAATAAGCATAACCTCGTAAGAGGACTACCAAAGCTTGTGTACAAATCATATGTTCTTTGTGAAGCATGTCAAAAGGGGAAACAAATCAAAAATTCATTTGAATCCAAAAACATCGTTTCCACCTCTAGACCACTAGAATTGTTACATCTTGATCTATTTGGTCCTACAAGAACTTCTTCATTAAATGGAAAGAAATATGGATTGGTCATAGTAGATGACTATACTAGATGGACATGGGTTATGTTTCTAGCTCACAAGGATGAGTCTTTCAAAGTCTTTTCTATTTTCTGTAAAAGAATTCAAAATGAAAAAGGCATGTGTATCAACTCAATCCGAAGTGATCATGGAGGAGAATTTGAGAATGAGAGCTTCCAATTGTTCTGTGAAGAAAACGGTATTCATCACAATTTCTCTGCCCCAAGAACACCACAACAAAATGGTGTGGTAGAAAGAAAAAATAGATCTCTTCAAGAGATGGCTAGAACAATGCTCAATGACAACTCAATCTCCAAACATACAGGTGAAGTGTTTGTTAACATCGTGTTATATTCAAAAGCAGAATATATATTAGACCTCTTTTAAACAAGACTCATTATGAATTGTGGAAAGGACGAAAACCCAACATCTCTTACTTTCATTCTTTTGGTCACAATGCTTTATCTTGAATACTAAGGATTCTTTAGGAAAGTTTGATGCTAAAGTTGACTCGTATTTTCCTAGGATACTCGAAACATCTAAAGCATATAGAGTATATAACTCTCGCTCTCTAACTGTTGAAGAATCTGTTCATGTTAAATTCAATGACAAAAAGCCTGACAATGACTTGTCAGAGCTAGATGAGTCCTTTGCAGAGTTAAACCTAAAAGACAAAGGAGAAGGATCAGCAACCCAAAACAAAGAAGCATTGGATGATGAAAGAAAAGAAGAAACAACTGATGGTCAAAGAAGTTGGCACTTCAAAACTTATCATCCAGAACACCAAATCATTGGTAATCCAGATGATAAAGTGCGTACAAGATCTACCTTCAGAGAATACTCAAATGTAGCCTTCATCTCTGAAATGGAACCAAGAAAAATAGAAGAAGCACTGAAGGACGAAGGATGGATCTTAGCCATGCAAGAATAGCTAAATCAATTTAAAAGAAATGATGTTTGGACGCTGGTTCAAAAGCCTAAAGACAAGTCCATCATCGGCACAAAATGGATATTCAAAAACAAATTGGACGAAGATGGTAAGGTTGTGAGAAACAAAGCAAGGTTGGTAGCCCAAGGTTACTCACAACAAGAAGGTATTGATTTCACTGAAACTTTTGCTCCTGTAGCTAGACTAGAAGCCATACGCATCGTACTTTCATTTGCTGCTCATCATAGCATGAGACTATATCAAATGGACGTAAAAAGTGCATTTCTAAATGGTATAATCAATGAAGAAGTTTTCGTTAAACAACCACCTGGTTTCGAGGATGAAAATTTACCTGAGCATGTTGTTAGCCAAGGGCAACCATCACACAAGAGGGGGGTGAATTGAGTGATGACAAATTTTAAAACAAACTTAAGCAATTGTGCATTTTGATGCACTCAATCAATATATGCAGCGGAATAAATACATTAAACACATATCATGCTTGGAGACAATCAAGAACATTAACTTCACATTCAAAACATTATGCTAATCACATTAAAGTTATATAACAATATTAATCATAATGTGATTAACCAAGAACAATCAATATCATTGATACAAATATTCTAGATAACTCAAATGCAACTTCCATTAGTGTAAAAACAAGCAAACAAGCTAAACATTAAGTTCTAATGATCAAGACAACAAGCTCACAAGATTATGCAGTAAATTTATAATTATAGCTGCAGAATATGTATAGATAGCAAGAATATCAAGTGAAAGTGCTGTAATGTCAAGAGAGTAAGGGATAAGAGAGTGCAAACAATATTTACTGGTTCGATCACTTCTTGTGATCTACGTCCAGCCCCAAGATCATCCACTTGAGGTTTCCACTATTCTTCAAGCTTGTAACTTAGGTGCTTGAGAAACCTTTACAAAAACAGAGCACTCTTCACACTTTGGAATCCTCCACCCTTATGCTTGAGCCTCTTTCTTTTCTCTTCAAGGGAAGTCTACCCTTGAACTCTCTTGAGGGATTATCCACCCTCTTACAAGTATATATGATTGATAGAAAATGATAAACTCTCTCAAAGAATAGATAATACAACTTGAAGAACTAATGGATAGAGGGATTATGAAAATGAAGAGCTCAAATGTTGATTTTGATAGAAAATGATCAAATCCTCATAATGATTTGCAAATGGGTGTTCATCAACATGTTAATACTTCAATCTTAGCATATATTAATAGCCCAAGTGATAAAATAGCCGTTGGTGGTGTTTAGGAATGATTAATTTCGAAATCTAGCCGTTTATAGCCGTTACAGACATTTCTGGCACGTTGTAGTCGACTACAGATAACTTGTAGTCGACTACGATTCCTCTCTGGAATGTAGGTTTTGAATTTTAACACTATGTAGTCGACTACACAACCTTGTAGTCGACTACAATCCATTCCTGGAATGTAGTTTTCGAGTTTTAACACTTTGTAGTCGACTGCAGATACCTTGTAGTCGACTACCATTCATCTCTGGAAAATATATTTGATTTCTGACACTTTGTAGTCGACTACACAACCTTGTAGTCGACTACAATCCATTTCTGGTGGCCTTGTAGTCGACTACAAGTCTTGTGTAGTCGACTACAATTCTACTCGGGAAAGTAGTCGTTTTGAAATGATCATAACTTCTTCGTTTCTTAACCAATTTAAGCAAATGACCATGCGTTGGAAAGCTCTTTGAGTGTACTTTCATATGAAACAAGTTTCAGATCAAAACTCAAAGTATTTTAAAAGTTATGATAAAAATAGTGATCATATGTCAGTTTTTCAAGGTCTTGTAGTCGACTACAAGTCTTGTGTAGTCGACTACAATTCCTATCCGGAAAGTAGTCTTCTTAAAAATGTCATAACTTCTTCGTTTCTTATCCAAATTAAGCAAATGACCATGCGTTGGAAAGCTCTTTGAGTCTACTTTCATATGAGATAAGTTTCAGATCAAAACTCAAAGTATTTTAAAAGTTATGATAAAAATAGTGACCATAGGCCAGCTTTCAAAATTCAGATTTGGCTATTTTTCATAGTTTTGAAATACCACCATGACTAACTTCTCAAAACTTGTTTGTTGGGCATTTTACCATGTTAAAAACATTTGTCAAGATTGAATAAAGATATTTGAGCTCTCTTCATGTAAAACCTCTATCCTTACAAAGAAGAATAGCCTATAAGATAATATATACCGAAATGAGTCCTTAGGCTTCTTGATGCAATCCAAGCTTCCAAGAATTCTTCTCTTCAAATATTCTAAATGCTTGGTTCATCTATTCATTCTCCTTCTTCTTGAGTTGAGCATAAATAGGATCTTTCACTTTCTTATTCCAATGGTCACTCTTGATACTTGGACTATCCTACAAAGCATAACTCACTTGAAAACCAAGGTTAGTCCAAATCCATAACTCAATAACTAAATATGCATGATTCACATGTATATATCTTTATAAAGTTCTTCATGCATATATGATTCACATATAGACACATATCCAATAATTAATTATATCACTTATCAAGTACATTGGATATATCCTATCAATGATGCTACACAAAACTTAATGCATGATTCTTATAATAGGAACAACAAGATAATATATAACCATGCATTATCCAATATAGCTCATCACGCACATATGTAGCATATTTGTAATCCTTTTTGTAATGTATTTGTCATCATCAAAACATAATACAATAAACCATTGGGGCAAACATATTTTCACACATGTGTTCAAATTGAAAAAGGCTTTGTACGGTTTAAAACAAGCTCCTCGAGCCTGGTATGAAAGGTTAAGCACTTTTTTAATAAAAAGCGGTTTTTCTAGAGGAAAAGTTGACACTACTCTTTTTCGAAAAGACAAAAACTCGAAATTCATTTTAGTTCAAATTTATGTTGATGATATTATCTTTGGAGCTACTGATGAATTTCTTTGCAAGGATTTTTCCAATCTGATGCAGAAGGAATTCGAAATGAGTTTAATGGGAGAATTAAAATTCTTTCTGGGTTTGCAAGTGAAGCAAACATTGGACGAAATCTACATTCATCAGACAAAATATACAAATGAACTTCTGAAGAAATTCAAATTGGACGATTGCAAAACAATGAGCACACCAATGCATCCATTGTCCACACTAAGATTGGACGATAAAGATAAAAAGGTGGACGAAAAGGTATACAGAGGTATGATCGGATCACTCTTATATCTCACTGCGTCCAGACCTGATATAATGTTTAGTGTGTGTCTTTGTGCCCGTTTTCAATCTGATCCTAGAGAGTCACACTTAATTCTTTGTAAAAGAATTTTCGTATACTTGAAAGGAACTACTAATCTGGGTTTGGTATTTAAGAAATCTCATGAGTACAGTTAGTTGGTTTTTGTGATGCGACTATCTTTGGAGATAGAATTGAAAGGAAAAGTACAAGTGGAGGATGTCACTTCATTGGAGGAAATCTAGTATCATGGTCCAAAGAAGAGACAAAGCACAATTGCTCTATCAACAAAGGTTGAATATATTTCTGCGTCAATTGTTGCTCTCAACTACTCTGGATCAAACATCAATTAGAAGACTACAACATCTTTGAAAGTAAGATTCCTTTACTATGTGATAATATCTGCAATTAACTTATCAAAAAATCCTATACTACACTCAAGGGCAAAACACATTGAAATCAAACATCACTTTATAAGAGACTATATTCGGAAAGGTGTGTTTGATATTCAATATGTGGATACGATCATCAATGGGCGTATATTTTCACAAAACCTCTCTCAGAGGATAGATTCACTCTTATTCGAAAACATCTAAGTATGCATTTTGTAAAGAATTAATATTTCTTGCGTCCATTGAAGATCTGCGTCCAAAATGCTTTGTACTTGATAAATGGTGTGGTAAATTTCTTGATATGACATAAATCATTTGCATTTATCTTGTTTGAAACTTTTCAAATTTCCCACGCTGAGTCAGTTTTTGAAAGGTCACGAAAGTAACTTTTTACTACGGACGTGACAGTTGCTTTTAATACACATTTAATGTGTTTGTTTGTTTTTTTTTTAAAAAAAAGGGGGGAAAACGATTCGTTTTCTTTCAAGAAACCTTTCAGTGTAAAAACCTACCTTCTTCTATAAATATTTTCTTTCTTTACAAGATCAAATTTTTACGCCTTCAAGCCTTGAAAGAAAACCTTTGCAAAAAGAACCTTAGCAAATTTCTCTCACTCTTTCAAATTTCCTTAACCCTGAGAAATGGCCGGAGGAAAGACCCTTAATG
This sequence comes from Styphnolobium japonicum, assembly GCA_023212625.1. NCBI lineage: Eukaryota > Viridiplantae > Streptophyta > Magnoliopsida > Fabales > Fabaceae > Styphnolobium > Styphnolobium japonicum. The sequence goes on from JALBWW010000013.1 coordinate 15,710,935, forward strand.
TTGAAAGAGCCGAGGTATCGGTTGAATACTCGTTCCAAACTTCAATTTTAGCAGAATGTGGAATAGATATCAAAGAATGTCTCGTCGGTGCTGGTTAGGATAGTTACTTCAGAGAACCGGTGGAGGTTTATCCGGAATTGGTGAAAATGTTCTGGAAAGACGCATCCGTGTCTGCGACAGAGGTCAGGGGGTATGTATTGGGAAAACCCGTTGTGGTTTCAGAGGTAACCATCTCCAACGCCACACAATGTTGGTTGGAAGGAGCCACCATCACTTCAGACTGGGAAAAAGCCTTTGAGAGAACTGATGTTGTTCTTGACACCTTACTAAAGGAGTCATCCACCGGGAAGATAACTGCATCCAAGATGAATGACAAGGCAAGAGTTTTACATCAACTTCTGAACAAGGCGGTACTCCACAAGGCAGGGTCCAAAGACTTAGTCTCTACAGTTCATGCCTTCTGCCTGTGTCATCTGATGCTGTGTCAACAGGTCAATCTCCCTTCTCTACTTTTTAAGAACTTCAAGAGAAGTGTACAAGGAAAAGGGAAGAAGACCACCATCTCCTATGGTGTTCTCTTAACCAAGATCTTCAGAGATCAAGGTATCTTTAGTCCCCATGAGACTAAAGATGTTGAAGAGAAGAAGAGGATCTTTGGACGGATCCAAGTGCAACAAATCTTTGGACGAAGCAATCTTCTAAGGATGAAACTTCAAAGCGTCCAAGATTTTCTGGACCAGAAAGAGCCTCTAATTCCTACAAAGGCTGAGAGTCCAAAGAAGAAATCACCTTCCGTCCAAGCCATTCCCAAGCGGAGACTCATAATGGATGATGACTCTGAAGATGACCAACCCATCACTAAAAGGATGAAGGTTGCGTCCATTGCGAGCATCCCAAAAGGAACCCGGACGAAGCTACCCATCACAAGGAAACCCTCTTCCAAGCTTGCGTCCATTCCTAAGGAACCTCTTCCTACCATTCCCTCTTCCTCCATTTTACCCTCTTCTCAACCAGAACCACAAACCTCCTTCCCAACCTCTCAAATAACTTCATCTCCCTTAAACATTAAACCTTCTTCTCAAACTCACATCATACCTTTCCAATCTTCTTCACCTTCACCCTCTCAAAAGGCCTTCTACAACTCCTCCTACCTTAACCCTTTCTCTGTGGGCGTTTCTCCGCACATTATCCCTCTTTGGGAATCCAATGACTCTTCTCTCTCACTCACAGCAAGATGCTCCCGGTGCTGTGATGGTTGCTCAACAAAAGTTCACATCTTCCCTAGTGACCTCTCCTTCAAACCAGTCACCTTGGAAGAAATGGGACAGTTTGCGAGTCCTTATGACACCATCCTTTTCAGTGTCATTAAGGGGAGTCTTCTGTTGAATGATTTGAGATTTGTACCCCCTTCACTGATCATCTCCTCTACAACTGCCATCAAGATTCAGCCGGATCGGGTTTGTCCAAGGTTGCCAATGGTGGATTTAAATAAAAACAAAGACTTGAAAAAGTACAGAAGCCAAGCCACCTTTCCCAAGCCTATCATCTTTAAGCCAAATTTTGGGAGCTTACGTTCCCCTGATGTTGATGTTGATTTCTTGTGGCAAGTTTCGAATAAAGGAGAAGCTGAGGAGAACAAGGCTAAGACCTTCTGGGAAAAGCACATTTGGGAGTGTGAGCAACAAGCGTCTTCTTCAGGTCTAAGCGATGAAGATAAGGAAGATACTATAAGCGTGCACTGGTCGAGCTTCCAGGTGTTTTCGTCCTATCTTTATGGTAGATGATCTTCTTGGGTACGCCTCACGAACTTCGCCGTTGCCAACAATCTTCTCTTGTCCAAGCTATGTCTCTGGACCTCCGTCGACAACATAGGCAGGCCTTATCCCTGGGATCACATGTTTGGATACCGGAGAGATTCTCTTCCTTGGGATGTTGACCTTCCTCTGTCTGAAGATGAAGTTGAATCTGTTGTGCAGCAAATGGATGTGACCCCTCCTGCTTCCACCACTGAGTTAGCTATTGTGGAACCACAACCTTCTGCTGACATTCTCACCCAAGTGCCCCCAGCTTTTCAGGCCTACGTGAATAATCAGATGGACTTAATGTACAAGAAAGTTGAAGACCTCCTCAAATCTCTTTTTCAACAAGGGCCACCTCCTCCTCCTCCACCTTCTTCCTCTTGATTTTTTTTTAGCCAAATTTTTTTTTGACAATGATGTCTTTCTTTCTTTTTGTCTGATGACAAAGGGGGAGAATAATGGGAATTTGACTTGTTACAAACAAACTTGTTTTATAATTTATACTGATTCAATGAAACTATGAATTATTTTTTCATCTGGTTGTTTCATTATCCTTGTCTCGTTTATTCTGTTGCCCTTATATAAATGCTTTAATTGAATTTGTGAATACTCTGCTAATGCACTGTGTTGCTGTGAAGGATCTGCTCTATATTTTAGCATGGTTTATTTCTTTTCAAAAGGTATTGTCTCTGTTAACACTTCTCTCAATTACTAAACTTCGATACAGAGATAATGTTACTTGCTCTTGAAACTTGTTTCGTAAAAATAAATTTTGTGTACTACGTCCAATCGACTCTGCGTCCAACAGACTCTGAGTTCATCTCTTTGAAATGTTTTTCTTAGGGGGAGCAAATTTGTTTTAAGAAAAATCTGTGTTCAATCAAATTAATAGTTTTTGTCATCATCAAAAAGGGGGAGATTGTTGAAACCAAAATCTTATAAAAATGTTTAAGTACTAAATTTTTAAAAGCTGTAGCTTTCCCTGTTTAAGTTTTGAGGATAACAAAAATATTTATTTAGTTTGAACAAATAAGTGTTTCGACAATAGTATTAACAAATCGCTACTTGTATTGCGTCCATTCTGCTCTGTGCTTAAAGAAAAATCTTTGTGCGTCCAATATGCTATGACTCTTTGTGCGACCAATATGCTATTTCGCTTTGTGCGTCCAATAACTGTCTTATATACCTTTACTATTGGTGCGTCCAATATTTGTATGCATATACTGTTACTATTTTTATTGGTTTGTCCAATACGATCTGTCTGCCAAAGCTCGGACTCAATTCACTCTTTCAAAGTTCAAGCTCAAGCTCTCGTCCAAGTGAAAATTCAAAAATGAAGAACTGTTCCTCATTAAATGCTAGAAAAGAACTCTGACAGCTCACGGCGACAGAAGAAGTCAACTAAGCCACTTTTGCTGACATTGTCTAACAACTACAAAGATCTGCAAATAAGAAACCTTCGCAATCTTAGACAAATCGTGACTTTGTTTTCACCGATTGGAAATCTCGGTGAATAAAAGTCACCGTCGAGAAGTTCAAAGACTTTTCCAGATGCATTAAATGCTACTCGAGACGATATAAATGTTTCCGTTGGACGATCTAGCCCATGAAGTCTGCTCAATTTGTTCTTACTTATAAAGAGAAGAAGCAGCACTTGAAGAAAAAGAGAGATCTTTTGCTGAAGCATCTTACAAAGTCTAAAAAGCTTTATTTCTTCTTGGATTTTCATATACGTGTAAAAAAAAAAAGCCTTGAGGTTTTTTATTGTCTATTCTCATTTGATAGTGAGTTCTAAACTCAAGCTTTCATCTACTTTTACTTATTCACCCTAGCGTTGTAAGCCTGAAGAGGCTGTGTAAAAGAATACTTGTGTTGTTGAACCTGAAGAGGTTGAAAATACTTGTTACCTGAAGAGGTGTATAATACTTGTAATCTCGAAAAAGATTAGTTGGAAAATCCTTCTCGTTGAAGGGACTGGACGTAACTCTTAGTTGATAAGAGTGAACCAGGATAAATCGTGTATAAGTTTCTCTTCTCTTCTAGTGTGTTTTATTATATTCACTAACCTCTGGGGTTTAATATTGTGTTTATTAACAAAGACCTTTTAAATTGGTTTTAGAACGTGTTAACTATTTTCTTAAAAGTCTTCTCAAAATCCTTAGAGTCAAATAGGACTGAGCCGTGTTGGTTCTAAGTTCTTTACTTGTCAAACTTTATCCTTCGCTGTGTTCAATCTTCTGTTAAAAAAAGGAAAATCTTTTATTATTCTTCAAAAAAGGTTAAGAAACACAATTCAACCCCCCTTCTTGTGTTTCACTTGGTTATTTCAATGGGGCACCAATTGCATCTGAAACTGTATGTGGGAGAAGGAAGAAGAGGGCAACAATGTGGTCATCAAACACATTGAAGCCTTTGAACACATGAATAAAAAGAGATTACCAAAGGAGATAGTTAGAAGAGTTTAGGGTTTCATTCACATAAGTTTTGATATTAGAAACTTGAAAACATTGATGAGAGTTACAGGAATGGTTGGGCTATAAGGAGGGGAAAGAGGCTGAATTGGTTAAAGATGGAGGAGGAATGGACATTTTGTTGTTAAACTTTTATCTATATTTTATCTTATCAATCATGTATCCCCCCAAAACACCTGGTTTTTTATGACTATTTTAAAATTCTCTCAATTTGAAGAATTTTAAACATCTAAAAAGAGAGGAGCCCTAGCTTAGTTAGCTCCTTATTTCAATGAAATTTGGGTGCGCCTCATCAATATTATAAGAATTAAACTTCATCCATAAAACAATTTAAAAGCTTAAATTTACCATAAATATTATTAAGGACTAACTCAAATCAATATTATAAGAATTAAACTTCATCTATAAAACAAAATTTAAAAGCTTAAATTTACCATAAATATTATTAAGGACTAACTCAAAATCTCAAGCTGTTTAAAGCAATTTCAAATATATATATATATATATATATATATATATATATATTAGTGTCAATCAAGATATCTCATCTGAAAAATAAGACTAATCCTGCGAAGTAGAATTAAGCTCATGAAACAAGAATACCTCCCAATTGTGTTTTTTTCACACACCGATCCAAGAATCAAACCCGAAACCAAATGCTTAATATGACCGAACCTCTTTCACTTGGATCAACACAAGTTAGTAAAATATATATTTTTTAATCTTTAGTACATCCCTCGTGAAAGAGTCCTTTAGGGTTAAATTATGGTTAGTGCGCATGAAACAAATAAATAGAATGCTTTCCGTTCGCACTTCACAGAGAGCCTCTATAAATAGAGGCAGATTTTCATTCATTCAACAAACAACAAAGATGAGAACCAAAACAAAACACCTGATAGTGAAAGAAAAAATAGTGAGTAAATCACAAGGGTGTGCGGTTGCTAATTGTGCACCACCGTGTCTAGGATGCCATATCAATTAGTTTCATTAATACTTCTCACGGATTTAGTGAATTTTAAAAGTATATGAAACAAAATATAATTATGAAATAAAGGAAGAAAAGTATATATTTGCCTAAAAATTGAATATTTATCATGTTAACAAATAAAAAATCAACACGAAGGAATACTTACAATTGTTGAGGCTCGTACGACGCACGGGAGGAAAAAAAAAGTGATTCTGAAAATCCAATGATTTTCTAAAAACATTCTTACAATGAACACTACAAAAATAAATATTAACAAATAAGATCTGATTGTTTATTTAAAATATTCTTACTATTACTCTTCAAAAATGATTCTATACTACAAAATTTGAAAATTAAGTCTTTTACAATTAATTTCTTTACAATCTAGTCCAAGCTAGAATTAATTTCATATTGCCAAGAACAATTTCAAAGAGTTAGCACTCCCACAAAATAAAAATTAAATACAGAAGTTATGGCCCTTCATGGAAATTGGACCAATAGGCTCCAGGAGCTAACGATGGAAGGTGAAAAATGCCACTGCCATGGCAGCTAGTGGAACAGATATGTTGTCATCTACTACCTCATTAATGGGAAGGGACTCCACCATTGTTGCCACTAAAGAAACCAAAGCAACTCTGGGCACAGTGCTCATCCAATCCAACTGCACATGTCCTAGAATTGAATAGTAGTAGAGCATCCTACATGCAACAATATCAAAAGCATCATTGTCAAAATCTACTTGGAACAATATCTTTCACTATTGATATGTACTTTTGGCGTGAATCCAACCATAAAGAGAGGAATATGATTAGTGTAGAGGAGGACTTTATGCCAATTTCCTTATGAGGAAAAGAAAAAGTTCTGTTGAGCAGTTGGATAAGTTTGAATTGGAACACACCCTACTGAAACCAAGAATCCAAACACAAACATGGATATGCTACCAGCCCAACTCTTTTTTTGATTGTAAGGAATCTTCATGGAACCAAATCTTCTACCAATGATATCAGCTACACCTAAAAACCATCAGGTTCAAAGTTGATTATAAATATTGGAAAAGCCATCAATTAGAATGTAAAGGCATGTGTATTACCATCCCCTCCACACATCATTGCCAATGAGACCACCCCAATTGGAGACTCACGCCAAAACACAAGAGCACATAACATCAGTGTCAGAACATAGTACAGGGGACCTCTTAGCAATTCTCTGCAGGTACGAACAATCAATGCTTAGAATATATTCGCTCTTTTTCAACTCTAATGACCAAATGAAATCAAAGCACGTGATAAAAATGAATGAAGACATTTACTGTGGATCTCCTTCTCTAGTCACAGATTTAACCAGTCCTTCATCAGAAGCCAATGAGAGACCATTTACCAAAAGCCTCAAGCAATTTACAAGAGGAACAAAAGCAGCAAAGTAACGAGCTACTGTGGAGTTGCTATCCTAGCATTAAAACATTCAAACAAAGCAATCAATGCAGAGCAAAAGCCTTAGACCCTCCTCATACATATCATAACGTAAGTGAAAAGTGGTAAAAAAGAAAACTTTATCTCAAACACAGAAATGGGATACCTGAAAATTGGCCAGGAAACCAGAAAAAGCAATCCAGACAACACATGAACCAGTTTTCTACTCAGACTCTGCCATCAATTTTCATAAATCCAAAAAGACACAACCAACCACAAAAATTTCCATTAAAATAAATCAATTAACGAAACCCAAAATTCTGAAGCAAAAATAAAATTGAAACTGACAAGTAAACTCTTTTTTTTTTCTTTTGCTTCCATGAGCTCATTTATGTAAATTCTATGCATGCAAGCAATGAAGTTGAACTGAGAACCACTACCTGGTGGAGGATCTTCCTGCGGGTGAGATCATCAAAAGCTAACACAAGGGCGTATGCACCACCAAGAACTGCCACCGTAGCTCCAGCATTGTAGAGCAGATCCTCGGCGGCAAGACCACGTGGGACAACAAACTGTGGTACCCTCCGAGCCAAGCCGACAGGTACAAGACCAGAACTCAAAAACCGGACACTGTCGGGTGTTGCCGGCTTGAGGCCAAGCTTGGACGGAGGAGGCGGAAGGTGGGTGGCAGAGGGTGGTGGAGGGTGGCGGCGCACGACGGAGAATGGAAGAAGGCGAGAGGATGATGGTGTGAAAGGGAAGAGGGTCATGAGAGTCATGACAAGAGAGAGAAGGAGCAAAAGAAACAAACACTGAATGAGTACTATTGTCTATGGCAGTGAGGAGAACTGACTTGTATTGGATATAGATAAAGTTTTCAAATTAACCAAAAAAAGAGTGGTAATGGAGAATTGTGGTAAAAGGGTATGTGGTTTTTTACCACAAGGAGAGAGAAATATGTTACAAGTACATCTCTGCTAAATGCTAGTGCTGTTTGCTAGACCCTACGCCTCCTATTTCCTCAATTTTAACACCTCTACCCCCTTGCCTTGTTACTTCGAGCTGGATTTGATTATTTTTGTTTGGAATAATTATTATTTTTATTTAAAATTTATTTTATTTATTTAAAATGTATAAAATTAATTATAAATAAAAATTATTTTTTATTAATTAAAAACGAATTCAAAAAAATTTATTTTGAATTTTGAATTATTTAATTTTAAATTATTTTAAAAAAATTGAGAAAAAAATACTTATTTATTTTTAATTAAATAATTCTATATATTTTTTAATAATTTAATACATAAATTTTTTAATATAATCTAAATAAAAAAATTGATATTAAAAAAAATTATAAAATATTATATTTAAACATAAATTAATTTTAAAATAATTAATTTTTTTAAAAATTAATTATTAATATAATATTTTTTTATAATTAATTCAAATACACACTTCATCATCGAGTACCATCTACATTTGCAAACTACGGGTTGACATGTGATAGTTACTGGCATTTATAAAAAAAATTAGTCCCTAATTTTTTTTTTTTTTGTGGTGAGTGAATTATTCATTTTATTAGAATTTGATAAAATATGAATTATAATATTTATTAAATTAAAAAAATTTAACAGTTTTTATTTAAATATTTTACTTGATAAATATATTAATTTTTTTGACATATAGTTTTCCTTACAGTCTTTTGTATAATCTTGTATAGTGTAATTTAATCAATTTTTTTTAAAATTAAATGGAATTTTATCATTACAGTGTGACTTATAAAAAGAAATGTACGAAGAGTGTAAAAATTTAATTATTATAAATAATTTCATTTTTGTATTATGTAATGTTATCTAAGAAATTATGTTATGTTTGATGTTAAAAAGGGAAAAGCGGAGAGCAGATAAGAAAAGAAAAAGGAATGGAACGTTGATAGCGTCTTTACTTTCTTTTTTTCTTGTATTTTTATATATTTTAAATGTGAGATTAATTTTATTTAGAATATTAAAACTATTATCTCTTACTAAAAGTGTTTTTTTTAGCTCAAACATCTAACAATACAAAAATCTATCAACCTCTAAATTCAATGTTGCTTACTATTTTAACCACTTATTATGGTTCCTTTATAATTTGGTTTGATTTAAAAGAATAGAAAGAAAAGGTTATTAAATTAATTTTAATTTTTTATAATTATGAATTATTTTTCTTCTCACTCAAGATAAGAATTCAATTTATTAAATCTAAATTAGGAAACAAAATAAGAAGAGGAGCAAAAGTTTTGTTCTAAACAAATAGTATGTTTAGATTATATTTTATAAATTTAATTTGAAATGAACTTAATTTTACAAACTTAATTTTAGTCCAAAGTTAGTTCGAGTGAAATAATTTAATTTTAAAAATTTTTATTTAAAAAGTAATTTTAATATAATGAATCTTGTTTAAATAATATTAATAAAAATTACTTTTAAATATGTAATTACTAAAAAGGATATAAGTTATCTCTTAAATTAAATTGAACATAAATTAATGTTAAAAATTGTTTATAAATAAATTAATGGTAAAAAAATTTATTTTAAATTTAAATTTAAATTCTTTAGGTAATGTAAAATAGAATAATTTTTTAAACATAACTACAATATATTTTTTCAAAATTATTCAATTATATTTAAATATTATTAAAATGATAATATAATATGAAATCATAAAATTATTTTTATTAATACATACAATCATACTTTCTCTAACTATAAAAATAATAAAATATTATTTCTTTAATTAAGATGTTAGAATTACGTTTAAATGTTTACTCCGCAATCGAGACAATTTTAAATTGAAAATAAATTTTTGGAAAACTCAACATGCTCTGAATACTACATACGGTGAGAAAAACTGCCTTGTATTGGGTAGAATTTCAAAATAACCAAAAAAAAGTGGTAACGGGGAATTGTGGAAAAAGGCTATGTGGGTTTTTTACCCCAAGGAGAGAAATATGTTGCAACTTGCAAGTGCCATGTACTTCACTGCATTTGCAGCCTGCTAGCCCTTACCCCTACTCGTACCCTCCATGGCTTACTACTTCATTATTTAGCACCTTGTACTTTTGTGGATAGTTATAAAAATTGGATCGGTAATGGATTCAGTCATGATATTAAATTAATGGGTCATTAGTTTAATTAGTGGGTCACTGATCAAATTACATAAAATTAAATAAATATTTAAATATATATATATGTACATATTATATATGATGATATTTATTATTATAAATAATTAAAATATATTTATTTTGAGAAAAAATATGACCTATAAAAAAAAGAGTTTAACCCTTAATTTATAAAAAAAAAGATTTAATATTTTCATTAAAATACTCATAACTTAGAAAATAAGTTTTTTTTTTTAAAAATTAGGACTACCATGGCATAGATATCGAAAAGTTATATTAAATGAACATATAACCAGTTTAAATCGGACAAACGAGTTAAAAGTTATGATTTTTCAAAGTTTAAAATTTTTGTTTTTAATTTAGTGACCCGGCCAGTTCCGGTTCAACCAACCGGGTCACCGATTTTCATCCAAAACCGGCCAGGTTAGACCAAGTCATACCGGTTCTGAGACATACCCAATTCAACTAGCAACCCGGACCGATTAATTGGCCGGTTCACCAGTCCACCGACCGAACTGGCCGGTCCGATTTTTATAACATGGCTTTTGCCAACCATGAGTTGGCTAACTGGCATTTACAATTTTATTTTAATTTTTAGGTGAAAATTGGTATTTACAATTTTACAAAAATGATTAGTCCCCAAATTTTCTTATGGTATGTAAATTAATCATTTTATTAAAATTTGACAAAATTATAATATTTTCATTTTTTAAGTTTTTATTAGATAAAAATTCTTATATTTATTTGTTTCAACATTCTTTTGTATAATTTTTTGTAGTGTAATTTAATCAATTTTTAAAGATTAACAATTTATTTTTAAAAATTAGATGAAATTTGATCATTACAGTGTGACTTATAAAAAAAATTGTATGAAGAGTGTAAAAAATTTAATTATATAAATAATTTCATTTTTGTATTATGTAACGTTATCTAAAATATTTTGTTATGTTTGGTGTTAAAAAGAGAAAACAGGAGATAGAAAAAGAAAAGGGAATGGTAGCGTCTTCACCTTTTTTGTTTGGTTTGATTTAAAAGAACAGAAAGAAAAGGATATTAAATTAATTTTAAATTTTATTAATTATGAAATATTTTTCTTCTCACCCATGATAAGAATTCAATTTATTAAATATAAATTAGGAAACAAAACAAAGGGACGAAGCCTAAGAAAACATTTAGAGCAAACTCGGAGCCTAAGAATACATTTAGAGCAAACTTAAGATTATTATTATTATTATTACTACTACTACTACTATTGTTGTTGTTGTTGTTTTTAGTAATTAAGTTTTATATTTTTCTTGTTTAGTTTAAGGGACAATCTCAAATTAAATTATACTTCATAGTTTATGAATTTTAAAGTAGGTTCAAATGAATGATTAATCCCTATAGTTTTTATTAGTTTGTATTTTGGTCTCTATAGTTTTTTTCTTTGGATATGAGTCATTACACTTTTTTGCCGTTACCAAGTTAGTTCCTGTCGTCACTTGGCTTTGAGACAACGTTAATTTTTATCCTTGTGTCAAATGGAATTTTATGTGAAACTTATGTGGCAAGTATAAGAGGCTAAATGGAGTGTTTTTTTGTTCACCTCACTTCATCTATCTCATTTCCCTCCAAAGACCCATCCACCTTATCATGGTACTTTCAACCTCTTTGTCTTCTCATTCGGTCAACCCCAAATTTTTAGAGAGCTCTCATTCCAATGCTTGAACCTCCACCTTGAACTATAGTAGGACATCTGGTTGTAAAGAATTTTGGAGTTCCTAAGACATTTGTTGTAGTATGTAGATTTTTTTATGGAAGATAACAACAATGGCTCAAAAAGATTAAACCCAAAAATTTAACAGTAGCAATGGTGTGGTGGCATTGGAGGTCTTGGTAGATCTTCCAAAAAGCCAAAGTCAAAAAAGGTGCCACATAGAGGACTAGGTGTGGCACAACTTGAAAAAATTAGATTGGAAGAGCAACAAAAGAAAGATTAACTCTAGAGCCAGAAAATCCATTGGAATGATAAGATTCATATATGAGAAGGGGCGATACAACTGGCCTGAGACCAGCTAGTTCCCCAATTGATTCACCATTAACCTTCCTTGATGGCTTCTTGCTGGAACTACTCATATGAGAGCATAAGCTCTCACCTTTCATGGCTTCCACAATGTGTAGCTTTCAAAAATCAACCAAATCCCTAGACTCATCTCATATATGATTGGGATGAAGTGAGGCGAGGAAAAATACTCCATCTAAAACCTCCCACTCATGCCACATAAGCTTCACATAAGATTCTGTTTGACATCTAAAACAAAAACTAACATTGTTTCAAAGTAAAGTGACTACAAAGACTAACTTGGTAATGGTAAGAAAGTGTAATGATAATATCCAAAGAAAAAAAAACTATAGGGACCAAAATACAAATGAGTGAAAATTATAAGGACCAGTCTTTTATTTTAACCTTTAAAATAAAATTAAAAAATTGTGAGTTCTTAATTTATGATTGTACCAAATTAAACCACAATGCACATTTTGGCTGGGTTCCATACCACAATTCTCTAGTTGAAGTTAATTAATACATTAATATCTATCTATATCTATTCATATACATATTAAAGTTGGCTCTTACAAGCATGTAATGTCACATATTCTCAATTGTTGATGTGTCTTCCTCCAAACAAATTATTTCCATTTTTTATGTGGATCTCTCATATGTTAATGTGGAATTTTGCAAATGGTATTGAAGTTGATAAATATAATGCTTCATCACCTCTTTCCTTTTAGCTCTAGGTTTTGAAGTGGATGTTGCCTTTTCAGTTCTGGACACATGGACTGTCATTATGCTGCTTTAGGTCCAGCCACACGTCTAAGGAGAGCAACAGGTCGTGTCTTGCATTGTAGCTATAGGTTCTAAAGCAATAGCTCTGGGTTCTAAGTAAAAAATTCATAAAGAGGATGGATGCAATGGTCCGTCACCGCCGCTCCTTACCGCGTCTTGCAACAAAAAACACCGATTTAACAAGTGGAATCTTGCACACCCAAGGACCAAAAATAGGTGAACACTATATAATTTGGTGAGGTGAGTTTTGTTAATGTCTGCTTTGTAATTTTACCTTTTAAATAAAAAGGACAAAAATTAGATAAAGTTCTATTGGTATTTGTGGTGCTATTCTCCAATTAAAATATAACACGCTTATTATTTTTTAAACATCAGCATCAAAAGTGAGGATGATGTGGCACTAAAGTTAAAAAATAATACACATGTTATATTTTTATTAGGAAACAACATCACAAGCACTTATGAAACTTTATCTAAGTTTTCTCCAATAAAAATTTGTTGGAGCATATGCAATGATCTTATGGGACATCTATCTTTTTCTAGCAAGACTATTGGCCTTTTGATAATGTCAAATTATTTGAAATCTAGTTTAACTTGGAGTATTTTTCTTTCCCAACTTGTCAATATTTCTTTATAATTTGTACTCCAAAAGAGAATTATTTTGATCTTTACCTTAAGTAATTTTCAAAAAATAGACAAGACTGAAATTGAAATTTTTTGAGATTGCAGTTTCATTAGTTAAAGTTCTTTTTTTTTCCCTGCTCAAAATGTAGATTTTAGACTCCAAATAACCTGAAATATGTTAGTTGAATATGTATGAAAAAGAAAACACAACTTTTTGATGCAAGGGCATAAATTATCTATTACCTACGACAAATGATATATATATATATATATGGAAAGGTAGGAATTCTATTTTGCACATGGCAAACAGTAATTAAGTAGTGCCTCTCCCTATAAATTAGTAGATAGTTTTGCATTTAGCAATGTTGAATTTGCCATATCAACTAGTGTTGATTTTTTTCGTTTGGCCAAGCCATTTTGTTGTGGTGATGAGATAATTCTGTAGGAAAGTATTATCCTCCTCTATCAAGTCAGAGGATTTTAATTTTCTTGCATTTTTGGTTTTCAACTACACACATAAACATGTTTAAAGCCTCATCTTTTATTTTCATTAAATACACTTATGTAAACTTAGAACAATAATCAATGAAACTAATAAAATACATATTTCCTCCTCTGATTAACATGTCATTTAGTTCACAGATGTCAGAATGAACAAGTTTTAAAATAGTAATATTTCTTTATGCTTTTTAGAAAAAGGTTTCCTAGTCAATTTTGCTTGAATATGCGTACTTCACTTTTAGAATTTCCATCATGCTTAAAAGAAATTAAACCAGATTTGGAAACTTATTTTAATGAATTAAAATTCAAACGAGCAAGACAAGAATTTCATAACATAGAAGAACATTTAGCAATATAAGTAGAATCAAAATTTATTTTATTAATACTCAACTTGAATATTCCATCCCAAAAAGTAACACTTCTTAACAAAAATACTACTCTTAGATAGAACTAAATTGTCAGACTCCAACATAACTTTAAAGCTATTTTTATACAATAGACTAGTAAATACAAAGTTCTTTCTAATTTCTAGAACTAGAGTACATTTATAAGAGTTAATTTCTTTCTAGAAGTAAATTGGAGATCAACACTTCCTTTTCCTAGAACCTTCACATAATTGGAGTTTCCCATAAGCACTTCATTGTTATCTTCCACATCTTTGTAAGTTAAGCCCATTGACCTTGAAACTCCGCTTTGTTGCTACATCTTGAAGTTCAACTGCACCATAAGGAAAAATATTAGTAACAACAAAGAACCTTCCTACCTAGATCTCAATTTACCAGACATCAACTTAAGGTGAGAATTAAACAAGAGCACTTTCTGCCCAACTACAAACTCCTTCCGAAGAATCATTTTATCATGGAAGGATTTGGTCTTCTCTTTGTAGAGTCGGGAGCTCTCAAAGGCCTCTAAGCAGATCTCCTCCAATTCCTGCAACTGCAGGTTCTGCTCTATGCCTGCTCAAGCCAAATTCATGTTGCATTATTTCATCGCCCAAAATGCTCTATGCTCAATCTCCACTGGCAAGTGGCATGCCTTACCATAGACTATCCGACCATAGACTATCCGATATGGGGACATCCTGATTGGAGTCTTGTAGGCGGTCCTACAAGCCTAAAGAGCATCCTCAAGCCTCATGCTCCAGTCATTCGTATTAGGTTGGACTGTCTTCTCAAGTATGTGCTTGATCTCCCTATTTGAGACCTCAACTTGACCATTAGTCTGGGGGTGGTAAGGTGTAGAAACCTTATGCAGCACACCATATCTCCTCATTAGAGCCTTGATCAATCAATTTGAGACACTTATGTTAGCTTTGTATTAGGCATTATTAGATGTTTATTGTGCCCAATATTAGTGTTTTAGATGTGTTTAATGTTGTTGGGCTTCATTGGGCTTTAATGCAAATATTGAATAATTTTCGGATTTTGATGCATTTTGACCTTTCTTCCTTGGTTAGGCCATAACTTGGGACTCGGTGATCTAATTGAGGTGATCTTGGTGTCTTTGGAAAGCTAAGACAATACTCTACAAGTTTCATGAAGAACTCAAGAGCTGGATCGGATTTCTAAGGGTCCAAAACATCCCTGCAATGCAGAGTAGGTTTGCTATCAGGAAAATCTGGCCAGTATGCACATATTGGACTACATAGTGAGTTATAGGCCTCCTCTTGGGCTGAAACTTGGTCATTTGAAAGATAAGACCCATATCTCCAACTTCACTGAAGACCATTTTGTCAATAGATGTCGTTTAAGGCATGCTTCTAAACCTACAAGTTGGTATGAATTTGGAAACACGTTCTTCCAACCTAACTTGAGGTAGGTGCAGTGTTTTTGGAATTTCTGGAGTTCTAAAAGTCCAAATGATATGATTCAAATTGGAGATTTTCAAGAAGACACTGGCTACAACTTTGATGAAGACATCCAAGCCAAAATGCACCGTCTAGGTGATGAATTTGAAGCCAGAAGTCGGATAAGAGTTGTTGACTAAAAGCCACCAACCATACACCAACCCACCTACCATGCACCAACCCACCAACCATACATCAAGCTTCCATTTTTGACAATTTTCATATTCTTATAGCTTGTATTCAGATTATGTACATGTACAAATTGGCTTCTAGGATTAGTATAAATAGACTCAACCTCTTTGTATTGAAAGGATTCAATTTTGAAGTAAGTTAGAATTCAATTTTGTAGTAAGTTTGAGTATTTGTTAGTTTTCTTTCTCTTATTCTCCCTTCTCTTTAGAATTTCATTTTTGTTCTTTATTTTCTGAGTTCTTCCTTCCCATCCATGGAAGGCTAGGCTCTTATAATCAATCCAAGGGATTAACCGTCTTGATGTTTAATTTGGAGATCTTGTTTTGCTTGTTCATATTGCTTAATTGTTATTCAAGTTTCTCTTCTTCCTCTTTTGATTTCTATCTAGATTGAATTGCTTAATTTGATTTAGATGTTAATGTGATAATAGCTTTATTGTCATGTATTCAAAGAGGATCACATAGAATAAACAATTTATTAAAGCTTTTTGATGGATTGTTTAGCTTGGTTAAATTCTTGATCTTAAGTTAATCTATGTTTGGATGGTGCTTACTTTATCTAACCTTGGTTAATTAAATCCTAGATGCTTATCTAGTAGAGGATTCTTGGATCATGTTGAGGCGTCTTGATATGATCTAAGGCCAAGAACATGGTTAGCAATTAAGTGAATTCCTTGTGATCAATGATGAGTTAAACTCAAGATCGGTAAATTTCCTTGGATTGGTTGCTTCTTTATATTTGTTTACAACTTTAATTCTTGTACTTTTATCAATCTTGTTAATCATCATCAAAAACCCCCCTTTTAATTATCTTGATTTGATTAAATCTTTGTTCTTTTTGGATCCTTGAGAGACGATTCGGTTCATGCTCTATTACACTGGCTATGGTGTGGCTGCTGGAACGTTAATTCTTCTGCTATCCATAAGGAGTTTTCTTTCTACACTTTTATTTCATTTTTCTAGTTGTTGTTTTCTTTTTGTTTTTACTGTTTTGCTATTGTTTTTAATATTGTTTCTATTTTTATTTGATTGTTACAATTTACTCTTTTCTGTTGCTGTTGTTTTTGCTGTTTGTGTTGTCTGTTTCTATTTTTGCTTCTGTTTTGTTGTACTGCTGATGTTTGTCTTTTATTACTTTTTTTCTTTTCTCTGTTTCTGTTTTTATTTTTTGTTTTGTCTGCTGTTTTTATTTTCTGTTTTCTATATAAATCTTTGTTGAAAAAAAAGCTACGTTTAAGGTCAATGGCCAGAAATTGAATCATTATTGGGGAGGACCTATGGATCGTGCAAAATCTTCAATCACGCTGGCTAAAGACATTAAAAGTAGCGCTTCTTGGGAGGCAACCCAAGTCTTCTAACTTTTTCATTTTTTTCAAACTTTGACTTATTTGCATTCACAGGAATCAAGACAGAAAATCGGTGCCGAGCAAGAAAATCTATCAGAGTTTGATTTTTTCTGTCTTAATTTTGTTTGTTTTTCATTGACAGATGATTTTTCACCGGTTAAATGGCGGATAACGGTACTCCGTGAAAATTTTTTTCGGTCCTTTCAGTTACCCATAAACACTGAAATCTGTATATAATTTTACTCATTTTTTCTCTTTCTTCTTTCTTTCGAAATGGATAATCAGCTTGTTAATCTCCGCAAGCAATTCCCTTCTCTCCCTCAAAATGCTTTAACTAACATTTATTGTGCAAGGTTTGAGAGGTTAAGGATGCTTATGCACAAAGGCATCCCTGCGGATATACGCTGGTTGATCGAAGCAAAGGTCCGACTCAGAGGTGAATTTTCTGACGCTCTTGTTTCATATATGCCAGGGCTAGGTAAAAGTTCATATGCAAAGAAGAGAAGAGCAAAAAGGTTACGGGTCTGCTATAAATGTGCAAAATGGACCTGTAACACAAAATGCAAATCAATTGGAATGACGTCTATAAACCGAGATGATAAAATTAACTTCATAAAGGATGGCATGAGTAAGGAGTCTTTAGATAACATTCTATTGACTCTTGAGACGCATCCTAGTGGAGATGTGCAGTGAGTACTTCTTGATTTATGGCCAATATTCCAAGATGAACATGAGCGATATAGTCTCGGGAATCTGACTCAAAAAGACCCTGTTTGCCAATTTTTAAGAAAATTGGATGGGAAGTCGACCATCGGCCCATAGAGAGCATTCAAGCCGTTACTGGACGTAAAACCAGAGGAAAATGTGAGCCACAATCACACCTCCTGTAAGTATTTTTTTTATTTTTTATTTTTCCTTTTTTTTCTTCTTGTTTATTAAAAAAAATTCAAAAAAATTCAAAAAAAAAATTAGCCGTATTTTTTGAAATATGTGTTGCATATTTTCAAACTTCTTCTGACACATATAGATTAGTCTTTTATCTTTGTCATATAGCTATTATCATTTCTGTGCTTATTTTTCAAACTTATTTGACACGCAGATCTACCCCTCCTTTATAGGTATAATTATTACCTTTGAGTTTTGATGCCTTTAAATATTGCACTTTGCTCTCTTCAGATCATTAATAAGGTGAGAGTACAAAAAAAAAACAAAAAGAAAAAAATGGAAGTCACTTCAGTTCGTCGGATCAAGAGTGTTTGTGTCTTTTGTGGATCTAATCCTGGGAAAGATAAAGAGTTTGTAAATATTGCACACCATCTTAGTCGAGTGCTAGCTGAGAGAGAAATCCATTTAGTTTATGGAGGAGGTAGTCTTGGGTTAATGGGTTGTGTAGCAACTGCTGCCCATTTAGGAGGTGGCAAAGTCCTTGGTGTCATTCCTACCCTTTATCTACCAGCAAGCCCATTGGAAAAACATTAGGGGATGAAGTAATGGTATTTTGCATGCACCAACGCATAAACATTATGATAGCAAATGCTGATGCCTTTATTGCCCTACCTGGTGGTTTTGGAACTTTGGAAGAACTCTTTCAAATTATATCCTGGTCACAGCAGAACTTTCACCAAAAACCTATAGGTATATTAAATGTTAATGGTTTTTATGACAGTTTGTTTTGTTTTCTTGATCATGCTGTAGAAAAAAGATTCATCTCACAAGCGACACGTCAAAGTCTTGTAACTGCTGCAACTCCTGAACAATTGCTTGATCAACTAAATGAATTTGTACCACAACGTGATCCAGTAATTGCTCCACGGAATTGGGAACAAGGCAGCAGCAGCAAAAAGCCAAAACTTGATTTGAATTTGTCTTTGTGAATTTTTGTTTTCTCTTACGGTTTTAGTTTTTTGTAATTTTTCTTATTTCGTGCTCGATTTGCGGTTTTAAGTAAGACCTTCTACACTCTACCTATCTTTATTTTGACATTGGGGACAATGTCTTTAATTAGTTGGGGGGAGGGATAGTTGACATTACCATGTACATAGTTTAAAAAAAAAAAAAAACTAACAAGCTAATCTTTATTGTTACTAACTTATTAGATGTATGATGGCAGAGTAAGGAGTAGTTTTGCTCTTGAGACGCATCTTAACTTACATTTCATAGTATGTTTTAAATTATTTTGTTCTTGCATATTAAAAAAATTAAAATAATAAAAAATAATAAAAAAAAATAAAAAAAATTCATTTTGATCTTTTCAATTAATTTTGATACAAGCATGTGTTGAATCTGAGCTTAATTGATGATAAAAGTATGCAAAACAGTTTATAGTTGAATCATTTTCATGATATACATGTGTATATGATTGTGGATATTAGGAAGAAGGCATGGTTGAATTGAGTGAATGTTTCATACCTTTGTGAGTTTTGGGCTTTTCCAAGTTTGATACTTACACTTGGTTTATTTTCTTTCATGAGTGATGTCAATTATGAATTTATTTTCTAGAACTTGCATTGAATCGATTTGAGATTACATTGGTCTGTATGTTGCATGAAAATGACAGAGGCATTTTTTTTCTTGACTTAGCTGCTTTGACCAAATAAACCTACCTTGCATTTATCCAAATATTAACTCCCTCTGAGCCTATTTTCCTATTCTTTGTTCTTAGCTCATTACAACCTTTGAGTGAAAAACCATGTTTTACCTTACCTTAGGGAATGGGAGAGCATTGATTTTCTTATTGGAGGAGTTCTTTTGCTTGCAATGATTTAAGTGTGGGGGATTGGTGTGCTGATACGAAATGCTTGGTACAAAAAAAAAAACAAAAACAAAAAAAACAAAAAAAAGAGAAAAAAGAAAGAAAAATAAAAGAATAGAAAAAGGAAGGAATGTGTGAAGAGAATGAGCATTTTATGGTTTTGGGTAAAAAATTTATTCTTTCTACTTGAGTTACTCCTCAATGCTCTTTTATTCTCTTTCGTTTTAACCTGCTATTATCCATATTGTTTCCTTCCTTCACCTTATAAGTTCTATTACAACCTTTTTGAAAGACCTCTTGATTTTTGCAATTTATTTGATCTAAGTAGTGGAGAATTGATGTATATGCAAGCCTATGGTAAAATACTTTCATAGTTTGACTGAGTTGAGCGTAAACAGTTAACCTAAACACCTTGTGTGATTTGAGTGTCACTAGTGAGGAATTTTACTCAATTTGAACATGCCTATTTCTGATTAAAGCATGATTATGCTATACTTTATTCTCAAATGGTTTGATTTAACTATTCTTTGTTAAGCATACTTGACTTATTAATTATGGTTTATATTTGATACAATGCTTGTATATAAAAATTAGTTGAATTGATTAAATAAAATATTACATGTTTGTGGGTATCATCCTGGTAAACCCTCACGAGACTATAACTCGTCCACTAGGGACACCTAGGGGTTTAAAGGCTTGTGGCACATGCTAAGTGCCATCGTGTTTTCCTACGGAAGTGGATTAGATTAGGTACAATCAGTTTTTATGTTTTTAGTTTAATAATATGATGTTTCTTGTTTTTCTTTAGTTTCGTTGTTATGTGTTTTGCCCAGAGTACAAAAGCTTAAGTGTGGGGGAATTTGATCAATCAATTTGAGACACTTATGTTAGCTTTGTATTAGGCATTATTAGATGTTTATTGTGCCCAATATTAGTACTTTAGATGAGTTTAATGTTGTTGGGCTTCATTGGGCTTTAATGCAAATATTGAATAATTTTCGGATTTTGATGCATTTTGACCTTTCTTCCTTGGTTAGGTCATAACTTGGGACTCGGTGATCCAATTGAGGTGATCTTGGTGTCTTTGGAAAGCTAAGACAATGCTCTACAAGTTTCATGAAGAACTCAAGAGCTGGATCGGAATGCTAAGGGTCCAAAATATCCCTGAAATGCAGAGTAGGTTTGCTGTCACGGAACCATCTGGGCAGTATGCACATATTGGACAATATAGTGGGTTATAGGCCTCCTCTTGGGCTGAAACTTGGTCACTTGAAAGATAAGTCCCATATCTCCAACTTCAATGAAGACCATTTTGTCAATAGATGTCGTTTTAGGCATGCTTCAGAAGCTACAAGTTGGTCTGAATTTGGAAACACGTTCTTCCAACCTAACTTGAGGTAGGTGAAGTGTTTTTGGCATTTCTGGAGTTCTAAAAGTCCAAATGACATGATTCAAATTGGAGATTTTCAAGGAGACAACTGGCTACAACTTTGATGAAGACATCCAAGCCAAAATGCACCGTCTAGGTGATGAATTTGAAGCCAGAAGTCGAATAAGAGTTGTTGACTAAAAGCCACCAATCATACACCAACCCACCTACCATGCATCAACCCACCAACCATGCATCAAGCTTCCATTTTTGACAAATTTCAGATTCTTATAGCTTGTATTCAGATTATGTACATGTACAAATTGGCTTCTAGGATTAGTATAAATAGAGGTAATCTCTTTGTATTTTAAAAGATTCAAATTTGAAGTAAGTTAGAATTCAATTTTGTAGTAAGTTTGAGTATTTGTTAGTTTTCTTTCTCTTCTTCTCCATTCTCTTTAGAATTTCATTTTTGTTCTTTATTTCTGAGTTCTTCCTTCCCATTCATGGAAGGCTAGGCTCTCATAATCAATCCAAGGGATTAGCCATCTTGATGTTTAATTTGGAGATCTTGTTTTACTTGTTCATATTGCTTAATTGTTATTCAAGTTTCTCTTCTTCCTCTTTTAATTTTGATCTAGATTGAATTGCTTAATTTGATTTGGATGTTTATGTGATAATAGCTTTATTTTCATGTATTCAAAGAGGATCACAAAGAATAAACAATTTATTAAAGCTTTTTGATGGATTGTTTAGCTTGGTTAAATTCTGGATCTTAAATTAATCTATGTATGGATGATGCTTACTTTATCTAACCTTGGTTAATTAAATTCTAGATGCTTATCTAGTAGAGGATTCTTGGATTATGTTGAGGCTTCTTGATGTGATCTAAGGCCAAGAACATGGTTAGCGATTAAGTGAATTCCTTGTGATCAATGATGGATTAAACTTAAGATCGGTAAATTTCCTTGGATTGGTTGTTTCTTTAGATTTGTTTTCAACTTTAAGTCTTGTTCTTTTATCAATATTGCTAATCAACAACAAAACCCCCCTTTTAATTATCCTGATCTGATTAAATCTTTGTTCTTTTTGGATCCTTGAGAGACGATTCAGTTCATGCTCTATACTACAAATTAATTTGCGAACCGGTAATTTTTATTATTTGACGGGGTCTCGACAACCTCTTGTCAAATTTGGCGCCGTTGCCGGGGATCCAAGGCAACTATTTGATCATTTCAAGATCCCATCTAACTCTAACAAATGTGTTTGTTTTGTTTTTGAAGCTTTTTCAAGTGGGATTCGGCTGAAATTGGATAAAGGGCATTGTGTTAAGAATTTCGGTTCGGTAAAGTATCTCTGATTGACCTTAATTTTGGTACACTAATGGAAACCGTTATTCTGAGAAAGACTCACTATTTATAGTGAGGTCACCCTTATTTTAGCCAAATTCCATCGTTTAGACCACTTTTTCAATTTTTTAATATTTTTTATTATTCTGTTAGATAGAATTTTTGTGTAGATTTCACTCTGTGGTAGTCCCATAATTTTTAAAAATCTGTAAATATGTTTTCTGTAATTATTTTGTGTGTATATTTAGACTTGTTTTTGTGATTTTGTGTTTTTGTGTTTGATCTCTAATCTGATGGAGCATAAACTTGATGAGCTGGCTTATCTGGTGGGGCAGTTGGCAGTGGAACAACATCACTTACCTGTGCAAGAACCTGCAAGATTTTGTAGTATATGCTGTAGTTCTTATCATCCCACATATGCTTGCACCACACTACAATATGATGGTTCTGTATTTCATAACCATTCTGTTGATGCAACAGGTGTATTTCTTAGTGAACCACAATACCCACAGCTTGGATATGATCCTTATTCTACCACATATAACCATGATTGGGGAGATCATCCTTGGTTCGAACCTTATGTTGAACCAATCAGTCTATACCAGCAACCTATGCTGCAACAGCAGCAAGCCCCAATAAGCATGGAATCTGAGCCTACACTAGAGGATTTGGTGAAACAATTTGCTCAGAACAACATCCAATTCCAGCAGAGAACAGAAGCTATAGTACAAAACGTGAAGACCCAAGTTGGTCAACTTACATCTTCATTGAGTCAGTTGAGCAAGCAACAGATGCATAAATCTGATTCTGCAAAACATGAGAACATTGATGAGAAAAAACCAATTGATGATTTGTGTGCTGAATTTGCTAGTTTTACTGATTTTGATGATTCTGTTTGTTGTACTAGTTGTGATGGTGATATGTTGTGTAATGCATGTGCTGAGATTGCTGCCTTTTTGAGACATAATGAATCTTTTTCAACAGATAATGCAGCAATTCAATCTACCAAAGTAGTGCAGCTACCAACATTGGAGTTCATTGTGGCTAAAAACTTCCTTACTGATGAGGAGGAGAAGTTGCTGCAAATTTTAAAAGAGAATCAAAGAGCCATCATACTTGCAGACATTCCTAGCATTAGCCCTTCCATATGCATGCGTAGGATTTTACTTGAAGATGGAGTTAAGCCAATAAAGCAGCCCCCGAGGAGACTAAACTCTCTGATTTTGGATGTGGTGATCCATTACACTGGCTATGGTGTGGCCGCTGGAATTTTGTTGCTCCTGCTATCCATAGGGAGTTTTCTTTCCACACTTTTATTTCATTTTTCTAGTTGTTTTCTTTTTGTTTTTACTGTTTTGCTACTGTTTTCAATCCTATTTCTGTTTTTATTTTACTGTTACTGTTTACTCTTTTCTGTTGCTATCATTTTTTCTGTTTGTTGTCTTTGTTTTGATTTTGTTTGTTGTCTTTCATTTATATTTTCTATTTTATTTGTTGTTTCTGTTTTCTATTTAAATTTCTGTTTTGAAAAAAAAAAAAAAGAGGTGTGATTTTCATGTGTTTAGTCCCTTCCAATCGTGTTTTAAGAATTATGAAAGTCATGAGTTTGCATTTATTGAAGTTCAAGTTTCCTAACATAAATGAATGAATTGTCTTTCCTCTTGAATTTCACATGCTTGGTGTTGGATTTTGGATTAGTGGATTAAGTTTGGTAGATGCATCTATACCTTGTGAGATTTTGAACCTATTGATGAATGGATGTTGCATCTATGTCATTTTCTTCCTTTCTTGTGTGAGTTTCACTCATGGATTTTGTCACTCTAGAACTTGCTTTGATTCTTTTTTAGGCTACATTTTCATATGCATGCACGAACTTGATTGAGGCATTTTTCTTGAATTAGCTACTTTATCCAAATAGCCTACCTTGCATTTATCCCATTGTTAACCCCCTTTGAGCCTAATTGCCCATTCTTTATTCTTAGCTCATTACAAACCTTGAGTAAAAAAAAATCATGTTTTACCATCCCTTAGTGAATAGGAGAGCATTGGTTTTCTTATTGGAGGAGCTCTTTTTGCTTGAGGACAAGCTATGGTTTAAGTGTGGGGGGATGCTTATACAAAATGTTTGGTGCAAAAAGAAAGAAAAAGAAAAAAAAATGGCTAATTTTGTTTTTTAAAAAAAGAAAGTGGAAAAAGAAAAGAAAAGAATAAAGCCAAAAGGTTGTAAAAGAAAAGAATAGAAAAAGAAATGAATGTGTTAAGAGAATGTGTATTTTATGGTTTGGGGTAAACTTTTATGCTTGTTACTTGAGTTCCTCCCCATTGCTCTTTTATTCTCTTTAGTTTTAACTTGTGTATATCCATATTGTTCCCTTCCCTTACCTTGGCCCCATTACAACCTTGAATAAAGTCCTCTTGATTTGTGTGTGCATGTGTTTTGAGTAGTGGAGAAGTAGAAGATAAGCAAGCTTATGGTAGTGCAATTTTTCATGAGTTGATTTGAGTGTAAACACAAACCTAAACACTTGAGAGATTGAGAGTGTATCTTGTGAGATTCTATCATGCTTGATCCATGATTCTACTTGAATTCACCTTGCTTGTTAATTTGGGATGTAAAGGCATATCACTTCATGAATGTTTGGAATCATTGAAACTGTGGTTATTATTATTTCTCTTGTATTTAAAAATTAGTTGAATTGATTAAATAAAGTATTACATGTTTGTGGGTATCATCCTGGTAAACCCTCACGAGACTATAACTCGTCCACTAGGGACACCTAGGGGTTTAAGGGCTTGTGGCACATGCTAAGTGCCATCGTGTTTTCCTACGAAAATGGATTAGATTAGGTATAATCAGTTTTTTATGTTTTTAGTTTAATAATATGATGTTTCTTGTTTTTCTTTAGTTTTGTTCTTATGTGTTTTGCCCAGGAGTTCAAAAGCTTAAGTGTAGGGGAATTTGATCAATCAATTTGAGACACTTATGTTAGCTTTGTATTAGGCATTATTAGATGTTTATTGTGCCCAATATTAGATGTTTAATATTGTTGGGCTTCATTGGGCTTTAATGCAAATATTGAATAATTTTCGGATTTTGATGCATTTTGACATTTCTTCCTTGGTTAGGCCATAACTTGGGACTCGGTGATCTAATTGAGGTGATCTTGGTGTCTTTGGAAAGCTAAGACAATACTCTACAAGTTTCATGAAGAACTCAAGAGCTACATCCCTGCAATGCAGAGTAGGTTTGCTATCAGGAAAATCTGGGTAGTATGTACATATTGGACTACATAGTGAGTTATAGGCCTCCTCTTGGGCTGAAACTTGGTCATTTGAAAGATAAGACCCATATCTCCAACTTCACTGAAGACCATTTTGTCAATAGATGTCGTTTAAGGCATGCTTCTAAACCTACAAGTTGGTATGAATTTGGAAACACGTTCTTCCAACCTAACTTGAGGTAGGTGCAGTGTTTTTGGAATTTCTGGAGTTCTAAAAGTCCAAATGATATGATTCAAATTGGAGATTTTCAAGGAGACAACTGGTTACAACTTTGATGAAGACATCCAAGCCAAAATGCACCGTCTAGGTGATGAATTTGAAGCCAGAAGTCGGATAAGAGTTGTTGACTAAAAGCCACCAACCATACACCAACCCACCTACCATGCACCAACCCACCAACCATGCATCAAGCTTCCATTTTTGACAATTTTCATATTCTTATAGCTTGTATTCAGATTATGTACATGTACAAATTGGCTTCTAGGATTAGTATAAATAGACCCAACCTCTTTGTATTGAAAGGATTCAATTTTGAAGTAAGTTAGAATTCAATTTTGTAGTAAGTTTGAGTATTTGTTAGTTTTCTTTCTCTTCTTCTCCCTTCTCTTTAGAATTTCATTTTTGTTCTTTATTTTCTGAGTTCTTCCTTCCCATCCATGGAAGGCTAGACTCTTATAATCAATCCAAGGGATTAACCGTCTTGATGTTTAATTTGGAGATCTTGTTTTGCTTGTTCATATTGCTTAATTGTTATTCAAGTTTCTCTTCTTCCTCTTTTGATTTCTATCTAGATTGAATTGCTTAATTTGATTTAGATGTTAATGTGATAATAGCTTTATTGTCATGTATTCAAAGAGGATCACATAGAATAAACAATTTATTAAAGCTTTTTGATGGATTGTTTAGCTTGGTTAAATTCTTGATCTTAAGTTAATCTATGTTTGGATGGTGCTTACTTTATCTAACCTTGGTTAATTAAATCCTAGATGCTTATCTAGTAGAGGATTCTTGGATCATGTTGAGGCGTCTTGATATGATCTAAGGCCAAGAACATGGTTAGCAATTAAGTGAATTCCTTGTGATCAATGATGAGTTAAACTCAAGATCGGTAAATTTCCTTGGATTGGTTGCTTCTTTATATTTGTTTACAACTTTAATTCTTGTACTTTTTTCATTCTTGTTAATCATCATCAAAACCCCCCCTTTTAATTATCTTGATTTGATTAAATTTTTGTTCTTTTTGGATCCTTGAGAGGCGATTCGGTTCATGCTCTATACTACAAATTAGTTTGCGAACCGGTAAATTTTATTATTTGACGAGGTCTCGACAACCTCTTGTCAAGCCTCCATACTCCGGTTACAGAAGTGAGTGCCTTGATCGTTGATGATATAGCCTTCGAGATTCCAAAGCTGCAGAAAATCTATGATCTAACAAAATCCACAACAACTTTGGAATCATCAGTCCGAGTGGCTTTGGCCTCCACCCATTTTGATACATAATCAACAAAGCAAAATGTCAACAAAACTAAAGGAAACAGGATAAGGTCCCATGAAATCAATACCCCATACATCAAAGATCTCACAAAATAGCAGAGGCTGCTGGGGCATTTCATTCCTACTAGAATTGTTCCCTGTTCTCTAGCACTGTTCACAAGACTTACAAAACAGATATGCATCATGAAACAAGATAGGCCAAGATAAACCAAAGTTTAAAACTTTCCTAGTTGTATGCTGAGGCCTAAAATGTCCACCACAAGCAAATACATGACCTAAGCTAAGAACATAATGAAACTCATGATTAGGCACACATCATCTAATAACCTAGTCACTACAAAATCGCCATAGATATGAATCATTCCACACATAATACTTAAACTTACTTTTCAACTTATCAATCTGAGCCTTAGTAAAATATGCAGGCAGAACAGTAGCAACCAGAAAATTAATGATATCAGCAAATCAAGGGTAGGCAGGGTTACCCTGCAGTTGTAAAAGCTGCTCATCAAGAAAGGAGTCCTGGATGGGAGAAGGATATGCACTCTGCTCAATCTTGCTCATGTGATCTGCCACTAGGTTCTTTGCTTCACTCTTATCTCGAATCTCTATGTCAAACTCCTAGAGTAGTAGCATCCACCTAATCAGTTGTGGCTTTGGCTCTGGTTTCTTCAAAAGGAACTTCAGAACTGCATGATCAGAAAACACAACAACCTTAGAACTAAGCAAATATGATCGAAACTTATCCAAAGCAAAAACAATTGCTAAAAACTCTTTTTCAGTAGTTGTGAAATTGGCCTGTGCAACATCCAAAGTCCGAGAAGCATAATGAATCACATGAGGGGCTCTCCCAACTCTCTGTGCCAAAACATCTCCAACTACATAGTTGAAGGCATCACACATAAGCTCAAATGGAAGAGTCTAGTCAGGGGGCTAGATGATGGGTGCATTGGTCAAGGCCTGCTTCAACTGGTTGAAAGCTTCCTTACACCGATCATCAAATACAAACTCAACATCCTTTTGCAATAAGTTGGACAGTGGAAAGGCTATCTGGTTGAAATATGCAATAAAACGCTTGTAAACACCTGTATGACCAAGAAAAGAACGCACATCCTACACGCATGTGGGGCAAGATAAACAGGTAACAACATCTATCTTAGTAGGATCTACCTCAATACCCTTGCTAGATACTACATGGCCTAAGACTATACCCTACTCTATCATGAAATGACATTTCTCAAAATTAAGTACAAGGTTAGTGTCAATGCATCTATGCAGCACCCTAGCCAAACTATCCAAACAATAATCAAAAGAAGAACCATAAACAATAAAATCATCTATGAATACCTCCATGCACTCCTCTCAGAGATTTGAGAATATACTCACCATGCACCGCTGGAAGGTACCAGGGGCATTGCAGAGGCCGAAGGGCATCATCCTATATGTAAAAGTGCCAAAGGGACATGTAAAGGTAGTCTTCTCCTAATCCTCTGGTGCAATGTGGATCTAAAAGTAGCCAGTGTAACCATTCAAAAAGCAGTAATGAGACTTGCTCGCCAACTGCTCCAACATCTGATTAATGAACGAAAAGGGGTAATGGTCCTTCCGAGTAGCTTGGTTGAGACGTCTATAGTCAATGCAAACTCTCCAGCTATTATGTACTCGGGTCAGTATCAACTTATTCTTCTGGTTGGCCACAACAGTCACCCTAGATTTCTTAGGGACTACTTGCTCCAGGCTCATCCACTGGCTGTCAGAGATGGGATAGATGATGCCAGCCTGCAATAGCTTGGTTACCTCATTCTTCACCACATCTAGAATGAGAGGATTCAGTCTCCTCTATGATTGCCTCACTGGTGTAGCTTCATCCTCAAGTAGTATCCGATACATGCATGTCGTAGAGCTAATACCAAGAATGTCTGCAAATGTCTAGCCAATTCTCCCTCAGAATCTGCAACAACCGCACCTCCTGTTCAGCAAGGAGATTCTTGGCCATAATCACCGAAAGCTGCTCATCCTCTGCTAGGTATGCATACTTCAAATACGCAGGCAATGGCTTCAGCTCTAATTTTGGTGGCTGCACTACAAAATGGAGTAATATGGTGGGTTGCACCACCTCTGCAGAATCTACTGCATCTTCACCTACTGCTGAATCTGTTACTGCAGAATTTGCATCAATGGCTAAAACAAAATCATCAGCACTTACTGCAGCAGTCCCAGCACATGCATCACATAAAACATCACCATTACAACCAGTGTAGCATACAGAATTAGAAAAGTCAGCAAAACCATCAAAACCAGCACACAACTCATCATATGCAATATCACATAACTCAACAAGGACATCAATATGAAAACACTATCACATAACTCAACAAGGACATCAATATGAAAAATATAATGCTCCTCCATGGGATGCTTCATAGCATCAAAGATGTTAAACTACACAATGGAATCACCAAACTCCATGGAAAGAGTTCCTGCATGCACGTCAATCTTCGTCCGAGCTGTCTTAAGGAAAGGTCTCCCCAAAATAAGTGAAACCTTAGTGGTTGGTGATTCTCCCTCCATTTCCAGAATGTAGAAGTTCGTAGGAAAGATCAATTCACCAACTCTCACTAGCATATCCTCAATTAGCCCGGCTGGATAAGCATTGCTCCGATTCGCCAACTGAATGACCACACATGTGGCATGCAAAGGTCCAAGTCCAAGAGAGCTAAAAACAGACATAGGCATAACATTAATTGAAGCACCTAAGTCTAGCATGTCATTCTCAAATCTAGAATTGCCTATTATGCATGGAATGGTAAAAGTCCCTGGATCTTTGCATTTTTTAGGCATAGGTTGAATGAAGACTGAGATGTTCCGGCTCATGCTAATCCTCTCATTGCCTTTCAGTCACCTCTTATGTGTGCAGAGTTCTTTAAAAAAATTGGCATATTTTACTTGCTTGATCACATCATCTCCTCTTCTGGACTGGATTAACCTATGCGGAAAGGAAGTGGCACTGCATGATTGATATTCTGCTATAGTGGTATAAAATCTACAGAATCTAGTTCATCTACACCAAAAACTATTTTCTGGTTTATTGCTGCCGAATCTGGGTTGTGTGTAGAATCTGTTTTATGCTTATTTACATAATCTGGTTCTGCTACTGTTCCATTGAAGCTTGGTACTGTTTCATTGCATTCTATAGACTTGGATCTCGGATTCACTGTGCCAGAATCTGTTTTGGCTGCAGAATCATCTTATGGAGGGTAATGCACAGTTTTGCCAGACCTCAGCATAATGGCATCACATTCCCCTTTGGATTGGGAATTGTCTGCGCAAGGAGTTGGCCATTGCCTTGAGCTTGCAGCTGATTCATGGTGGAAGCCAACTGGCCAATCTGTGTCTCCAAGTTCTGAATTGTGGCATCTGTCCTTTGTTAGAATTAGAGGTTGTTCGCCACTAGTTGCTTCATTATATCCTCTAATGAAGACTTAGATTTTGGGCCTGTTGGGATCTGTTGTTGCTGCGACTGCTGTATAATTGGTTAGAATGGCCTACTAGGTCCAGCAGGGGATTGAAATTGCTGCTGCTTCATTGGTTGTTGTTGGAAGGGCTACCTATACTGATTCGACTGTTGGGCAGTGGCATTGTCATATCTCAGATTTAGATGATCCCTCCAACCAGGATTATAGGTGTTGGAGTGTGGATCATATCTCTGCTGCTGTTGGAACTAAGGTTTACCAGGAAAAACTCATTATGCAGCAACAGATTAGTCTGGAAAGGCAAAACTATCCTCTTGTAATGTGGGGCACGAATCTGTTGGATGGGATGAGTTAGAGCATATACTGTAAACTCTTGCTAGGGTCTGCACAGGTGGTTGGTGCTATCCATGGCCATTTATCTCACCAAAGAAGTCAGCTCATCAAGCCTATACTCTATTCTTTGTTGATCAGCATAAAAGACTTGGACCTCATTGACTCATCTAGTTGAATTCATTATTCTAGTGTCAAACTGTTGGGAATTGGCAGCCATGTTGGGAATTAGATCTCTAGCAGCAGCTGAAGTCTTATCAACTAGGGCACCTTCACTAACAGTATCAATCATGCTCCTCTCCATGGCATCAAACCTTCATAGAAGTACTGAATTAGCAATTGGTCACTAATTTGGTGATAAGGGCAGCTTGTATATAATTTCTTGAATCTCTCCCAAATACTCATAGAGAGTCTCATAACCATTCTGTCTAATCCCACAAATGTCTTTCTTTATTGAAGCAGCTCTTAAGGCAGGGAAAAATTTCTCTAAGAACAACCTCTTCATGTCATTCCAACAAGTGATTGAAGCTAGCTGCAAGTAGTAAAGCAAGTCCTTGGTTGCACCATCCAATGAGAAAGGAAATGTCCTAAGCTTGATGTGATCTTCTGGAATCCCATGTGGTCTCATGGTGGAACATACAACATGAAACTCCTTCAAATGCTTATATGGATCTTCACATGCAAGGCCATGAAACTTAGGTAGCAAGTGTATCAATCCAGATTTCAATTCAAAATCAACATCAAGATCAAGATATTGAATGCATAATGGTTGATAATTCACATCTGGGGAAGCAAGTTCTTTAAGAGTCCTATTATTCAATTGTTATCCATTTCAACACAATGATTAACACAATCAGAATTATTATCAACAGATGCATAAATATGATCCACACAGTCAGTTTCACTATCAAGTGAAAATGTTATCCTTTCACTAAGCCTACGAGCCCTATTGAGTGTATACAAAGTCCTTTCTATTTCAGGATCAATATCAAACAAATTATAAGAATGAGAAGACCTAGTCATACACTACAATGCACTAGTAAAGCTCAAATGAACTCAAAACACCAAAATCACAAAACAAGCATAAAACCAAAACAAAACAGATGCAGTTAACCTATCTAGACAATTTTAAAAATTATAAGACCACCACAGGGTGAAAGCTACAATAGTCTAGAAAATTATGGGCAAACTTTGACTATTCATTGGGGCCGGGGAAGTTTACTAAACCCAAATCCAGGAGCAGATTTTTGAAAAATATCTAGAGTTAAATATCTAAGGATGAGGTCATGGATGATCTCACTTGGCTCGTGACATCATTGCTTACCTATGGCTTTATCACCAAGACTTAGTAAATTTTGGAGGAGTTTCTCCAAGCTTCTCCAAGTTTCCTCAAAGTGGACGACTATGGCAAGTGGGGGAAAGTAAAATATTATTGTTTGATATTTTGTCAAGTTGTTAAATTACTATTCATTTCTACCTCTATTAATAGATATTTTCCCATCACTTAAAAATCACCAATTCCTCACTTTCTCTCTCAAAAACCCACGGCCAAAGCACCTAGATTTGTCTTCCAAGTTTGAAATCAAAGATCCAATTGTAGTTCTAGCATCCAAAGACCATTCTAGAAAACTTTTGTGTAGAAAGTTTTCTGAAAAGAAATTATCTTCAATCACTTTCTTGAGAATCCAAAGTTGAAGAACAAAAGGTGAAATTTCTTTATCTTCACTTTTTAATTTCTATTTCAAAGTTTTAGATCATTGGATTGATTCATGATCATCATATTTCATGTTTTAGAGCTTAAATATTATGATCTTGGTTTTCTTTAAGGATTTTTGTTGGTGGTAGAACAAGAAACTTTCACAAAGTTCACTTGAGAGGATTTTTGAAAACAAGGTAAAGGGGGTTTCTTTATCAACCAATTTGGTGGTAGGAAAAATATGATTTATGGTTTATTTTCTTAAATTTTCATGGGATTATTTTATGATTGATATTCTAGTAGTTTATGTTTTATGATTTGTGCTTTATGATTTTATGCTTTATTTAGCCTATGTGTTTTTATGGCTTTAGAATATTGCATAAAGTTGTGATATTAGAAGCATGATATTTCTTGGATATAGATGGAATGATTTATGTGTGAATGAATAAACATGGTTATGACATGCCTATGTTTGGTTTGTTCTATGGAAACATAGTGGGAAAAATGATGGATTTTGAACTAAAGACCTATGAGTGGTTCGGCCACTATGTTGTTAAAAAGGAATTTATTTTATTAATTTTTTAACTTAATTAATTAGGTGATATTTAATTAAGTAAGGATTTTTATGAATAAATAGGAAAAGAACAAATTTTTTAAACAAAGCAGAAGATAATGTTTTAAATTTATACTTATTCTGTTTTAATATATTTAACTTACTTTTTAGTACAAATAGTGAAAACAGACTTGGAAATATTTAAATTAGCTCAAAATAGCTTAATTTTTGTGAAAATCACCTTATGCGATTAAAAATTTACATAAAACGCTTTACGCGATTGAAAAATATCAATTTTTAAGTTACGCGACTTGAATAACAGAAAAATAGTTTTATACGATTAAAAAACGTAATAGAAATGCTATGCGATTTATACAAACGCAACATAGGTGTTACGCAAGTGAAAATTGTAACCGGAGGGTTACACGTTTAAAAACCGTAACTGTAGTGTTACATGATTCTGAAAAACTATTTTTAAAGTGCCACATGATTAAGAAACAGCAAAACGACTGTCGGTCTAACGTACTGGACCTTGGATAAGCAGTGGACGCTAAATCTTAAGTGGTAGCTTGAATCCCCGAGGGGATTGTTTTATTCTATTGGTGAATAAATTGTATTCTACATAGTATTTTGAAGTTTGATGAGACTTGTGGTCAAGGCTTTAAGCCGATGAGGTTAAGTTACACCTTAGTGCAAGTGCGAATTGTGTAATGAAGATCATGAAGTTGATCTAGGAGGTGTTGGGGTGCAGAAACTCCACAGGGGGCTAGTTGGTAGCACCACTATGCCTTGGCAATATGAATGCAACACACCGACGATCTCGACTAGAACACTATTCATATTCTCGGTTTGGTGGAGAATGTTCGCATATAGCCGTGTTGTGCATTTTGACATTTGATAGCACTTGGAGCTAATGAGAAATGGAACATGAACTCTCAAACCACTCTCTCCAACTGTTGTGTTTAGCTCCATGGAGTAGGGGTCAATCATTGTGTATTTCCATAGTCAGTTATACTGTCACATTCTCATGGTGTATGTCAAGGTTGGTTTACTATTTGTTTGATAACATGTTATATCTGTAGATTAACTGTTGAGATGTATAAATTTGTTATACTGTTTTCTATACTGCCTTATTGATCTTTGATGATGTAAGAATCTCACCCCTTATGTTGTATTATTGTATTTGTTATTTAATTATGAAGATTGTGATGGCCGATAAACGTTAGTTTCGGGGATTCATTAGAGTCCAATTTCACGAAGGCCTAAAGGCCTGGCACGTTCGCTTAGAAACGGAATGTATTGAGTATGTTGGAGACGTAACTCTTACAGTCCATAGGACCCATAGTGGTGATCCTATTTCTGTATTTACTATTACCGCTTTCGTAGAATTATTTATGCCTATTCGAGAGTTATGGGGCTTTGCCGCTCAATACACTCCCCAGGAGGACTTTTTAGTTTCTTCTGCCAGAACTCCTAGGCGTAGAGTGGCTAGGACTCCGATACGTAGATTTACCTACTTCAGAGGGCTCGTACCCGGAAGGCCTATATCTAAGGAGGATCCAAAGGAGGACCCTTCTCTGTAGGCAGATTACTATGGCCGGATAGGTAATAGTATTATTGTACAATACGTTTGTTATTATTTTCTTGTTAGTATTTGTGGTTTGTATTATGTACTAAAACAAGTATACCATTGAGTAATATAAATGACATGAATTATTTATATCTTAGTGTGAAATATAGTATTTTTATTCTGTTTGTTTTATGTTATAACTAAAAAGAAATTTTGGAACTCATATTTTTGTATAAAAAAAATACAAAGGTTTTTTAATTGAACCTTATATTCCGTTAAATGTGACACACAACCGAGGGTGTTACATATCTTCTTAGGGACATGTTATAATACATATTGCATCTTTGGTTCGTATTCAACCATTTGCATATCACAAGAATTCACTTTTACAACTTGCTTTTTGTCAACAACCAAATATATCTCATCTTAGAATTTTTGATTGTGTTGTATATGTCCCTTTGGCTCCCCCACAACGATCTAAGATGAGGCCCCAACATTGTCTTGGAATTTATGTTAATTTTGACTTTCTATCTATCATTAGATATCTTGAACTTTTAATGAGTGACCTTTTTAGAGCATGATTTTTTTATTGCCAATTTGATGGATCAAATTTTTTTGTCATTATGATAAGAAAAAGCAAAGGTTCACAAGCACATGAAATTTGTTGGAACGCACCAACATTGTCCAACCTTAATACACACACGAATCAATATGAACTTGAAGTTCAAAGAACAAATCATTTTACAGAATGTTGCAAATCAATTACCAAATACTTTTACCGACACCCAAAAGGTCACTAAATCACATGTACTAGCTGTAAATATTCTTGTACAATTAATAGTCCCTACAGGAAACTATGTTGGTATAGTAGCTAATTACTCAAAAGCACACCAGAAGCATGGTAGACCTATTGGTACATAAGATACTATTTCTCAAAAGAAAAAGGAAATGACAAAGTCTCAAAAGGATATTCTAGACGAGGTCAAAAGTAATATAAATAAACAACTTCATATTTCTAAGAGCAAAGACCCAATTTGGTCCTCCAAAGATACATTGGATATCAATTTGGTCCTTCAATTATTTTTGACATCAAATTGGTCCTTTTAGGTCAATTTTTAGGGACCAATTTCATGTTAGAAATGACTTTGGAGGACCAATTTGATGTAAAAAAATGATATTAGAGGACCAAACTAATGTTCAGTGTATCTTTGGAGGACTATTTTGATACCAAAAATAATTGAAGGACTAAAATAATGTCCTATGTATATTTGAAGGACCAATTTGAGTATTAACTCTATTTCTAGACAAGTAACCCTAAAAGTGGTTTTGGTACCAAAAAATTATGAGATCTCATTAAAATCTAAAAATATGTAGGGAAGAAATGAAGTTATCATCTATGCAAAGTCAAATAGGGAATATTCACTTTATCCTTGTGATAAACAATATTCACATACACTATTAAGTATTAATCACTCATATGTAGTATCTTATCTCCTTTTTGTGCTTAATTGATTGGACGTGGTCACATTTTATAGGTTTGAGTTCCATTGGGCTTAATTGCATTTTTCAGCATTAATTGAATTTTACACTGTTTCTATATTTTGGACATATATTGAGTTTTATACATATAATAAATATTAATATTACCTTGTAGTAAATATAATAGATCTACAACTTTTTTGAAGAGCTCAAGAGCTTAATCAAGTGTCTAGTGGGCCATATTGGGCCTAGAAGTCAGAGCAAGGGTGCTGTCCCTGGAACATGACCCACGTGTAGTAAATAGGACATAACTTAGGCTCTAGATGTCAAATGGATCTGAAATCAGTTTCAATGGAAAGCTAAAACACAAATATTCAACTTTTATGAATACCACTTTTTGAAACTACATCTTTTTTATAGTGTTTTTCTCACGTGAAGTTAGCTATCATTTTAGATACCTCTTTAGATTGATTTGAGCATAACTTCCTCATCTTAAGCCCAAATTAGGCAAATAAGATGACCAATTAAAGCTAAGAGGATGAATATTAGTCCTAATCTAGTGCAAGACTAGTAAATTTTATTTTAGGATTAGTTATTAGGAGGATAAAATAGAGAATGAAAAACAGACCTTTCATTTTCCCTCACTTGGTAGACTTTTAAGTTTCTCTCTCCCTCTTCTCTCTTCCTCCACAAGCTGCCTTGGACTGCATCCATGGAAGGATAATTCAAAGATTAATCCAAGATCCTTGAAGAGTTTTGGTTTGATCTTAAGACTTTGTGTTGAAATGCGAAATTGATGTTCAATTGCATTTTCTCTTCTTCTCTAATTCTAATCTTGTATGAACTTCTGGAGATCTCTATTGGTTTGTTCTTGATTTTGAATTGTGATATTATTATGATTGATTAATCTCAATTTCATCACTTGAATTGAAGAGATTAGGTGTATAGATTTGCCACTTAGGCTAATAGGATTCTTGAGTTTAAACTAACATCGATTTTCATAAATTGTGCGATTGCAAGTTTATGTATCTTTTGATAGTTGAATCCTAGATGATTGTCTAGTAGTGATTGATGGATCTAATGCAGAGATCTTGGTTAAATCTAGGTTAGTCAATCAATTGGACACAAGTGCATATGTTTAGTGGTCAATGATAGATCAATTGGAATTTGGATAGATTCTTGGATTGAATTTTTTTATTCGAATTCAATTAATTCAATTTCCTTGTTTACATTTTGAATACATCACTCTGCCTTAAATTTTGTCTTGAATTGATCAAATCACATTCATATCTTAGGGAGACGACTTGGTTCAATCACCACTGCTACAAATCTTGAAGTGAATCAATTCTTGTAATTTGATTGAACTTGACACCCATATCACCTTCCGTATTAAACATTTTTTGTTGATGTCAAATAGGGGAGATAAAATAACAAAGAAAAATATGTTCTTGTGCTTATGGATTGATATCCTTACCTGTACATACATTTCATATCTTGTTTAATTTTTTTTTGGCAATTGGTCATCATAAAAGAGGGAGACATTGTTGACATGAGTTTACCCCAATTGTTTAATGTGTTATATTTTGATGAAGGCAAATACAAGATAAATAGATGATGAATATGCTACATAAATGTACTAAATGAAATATATTGGATTATGCATGATTACATACTTACCAAGCCCAAACCCAATGATTTAAATTGATAAATATGAAAGAAAAATAATTTTGATTTGGCATTTAAAATGGGGTAGAATCCCCACTAATACAATGAAAAATTTAGAATACGAAAAAATCTAATCAATCTTAAAATTAAAGAAAATCATTAGAAAATAAATTTGAATTCAAAAACATATTTAATGGCTCATTCTGATTGCACAAATTGATGGAAGAGATTTATTCCAATATCAAAAGATTGATTGAGTTGAGTAAAATGAAAATATTTATTTAGGCAATAAATAGCCAAAGTATACAAAGAAAGGAGAAAGCCAAGGGAGGATAGAGCCGCGGCACTCATGGGGAGACAATACACACAGTCACAAAAGGGAGAATAGGATGTGTGGTTCTAAAATTGACAAAACACGCTCAGATTGAGGGGATGTTCGTTTAGAAAGAGAGCACGAGGGATAGGTGAAAACTGAAAACCCTTCCAAAAGGGCAGAAGTTTGGGAAGCGTTCATGTTTCATTTTTTTATTCAATCATCCTTTGGAAGGTGTTGTTATGTTATGGCTTACACTTTGATGGTCACGGGTTGCAATTAAGGGATATAAAATGCATGGCTATTTAATTGGGTTCCTAGGGATGTGTTTGATAGGATATTGCACGTGATTGAATGCAAAGATAATGGAAATAAGAGAGAAACTAGATTCTTTTAATAAGATTTGGGTGAAATTGAATAAAATAATGGCAAAAACAATTTGAAATGATAAAAATGAATAGAAAGAATACTGTGATTAGTTCACGTGTTTTTAGCTTCAGTTTCTAGTGTATAAGTGTATATGTGTATATATCTATATATGTTATTGTGCTTTATCATTAAATGGGTTAAGATATATAATGATGGAATAATCAGAATTAGTTGTGACGGCAGTAATATTTTGATTTTTTAAAGGTGATAAATATCTCTTTAGTTTTGTCGGAAGTATTTGTGGGGTTTTAGATGATTCCTAATAAAAAAATCTTATCTCATACATTAATTTGTCATATTCCTTTAATTCATTTTTATTTATGAACTAAGATCTCAACGAATGAATAATCAAAATTAGCTGCGACAAAGGCAACATTTAAACATTCATAAGGCGAGGAGAATTTTTTATAATTTTGCCGGGAGCACTCGTAAGGCTTTAAAAATCTCTAATAAAAAATCTTATTCCATATATTAATTATTCTTTTTGAGTATGACTTTTGATGTTATTCCTATACGCATTAATTCATTTTAAAATATCTTTGCATTCATTCTTTAATTAAAACATTTAAATATAGCCAACGACAGAAAGATTGAGAAACGATTGGGGCACTGATCAACCAAACTCTTTCCAATATTCTTGAGGCTATTAATATTAGATTTTGCCTAGAGCGTTGAGGGGTCTAATTCTCAAAAATAAATAAATAAAATATTTTCATAGAAAAACAAACGTGAACAAATTAATATAGCTATAACTTTGGGGTGGTGGTAAATTAAATTTCCATTTGATCACTCATTTTAAAAATATTCTAAAATTCATTTAATAAATCACTAATACAAAAAATTTCCTTTTGCAAAAATTATTTAGAAATCCCTTAGTTTATTTTAAAATATTTTCTTAAAAATCCAAATTTTAAATTACCACGTTCACCGAACGTGTTATGGGCTTATATTTGTTTCATATAATAATAACTATTAAGTCACTCATTCTCTATCTTAGTCATTTATCATTTTTGATATTATGCCAACAAAACAGGACATGTAAAAATAAAAATAACAACTTATGTTTAGAATAATAAAGGACCAATTTAATTAATTTAGCAAGATAACAATAAATTAAATAGGTAACCATTTTTAAAATGAACGATGTAGGTGCTAAAACCTTCCTGACAAGAGTGCTGAGTTCGATCAAATACAATAAAACTAGTTCAATGCAAAACTTATACAAATAGCTGAACTAGGTCGTCTCCTAAAGATTTGGATGCAATTTGACCAATTCAAGATAAAAACTAGAAGGATTGATGTATTCAAATTATAAATGCAATAATTAAATTAACAGAAATCAGTTAAGAAAACAATTAATCCAAGAATCCATTTGAAATTCTATTTGATCTTTCATCGGTCACTAAACGTGCAATTGAGTTTAATTGATTGGCTAACCTAGATTTAATCAAGATCTCTGCATTAGATCTAACATTCACTACTAAATGATCATCTAGGATTTAACTACCAAAAGATACACAAATTTACAATCGCACAATTTATGTTAATCGATGATAGTTTAAAATCAAGAATTATATTAACTTAAATGGCAAATCTGCACACCTAATATTTTCAATTCAAGTGATGAAACCATGATTAATCAAACAAAATATCATTACAATTCATAATCAAGAACACATAAATAGAGATCTTCATTCATGGATTCATGATTAGAATTAAGAGAAGATGAGAAAATTCAATTGAACATCAATTTTGAATTTCAATACAAGGTCTCAAGATCAAACCAGAATTCCTTCAAGAACCTTGAATTGATTTTAGAAATAGCCTTCTATGACTGTAGTCCAAGAAAGCTTGTGGAGGAAGAGAAAAAATCTAGAGAAAAATGAGGGAATAAGAAGTGTCTTTTCGTGCTCTGTCTTTCCCCCAAAATAACTAACTATACAACT
The DNA here is from genome assembly GCA_023212625.1 of Styphnolobium japonicum. Taxonomy (NCBI): domain Eukaryota; kingdom Viridiplantae; phylum Streptophyta; class Magnoliopsida; order Fabales; family Fabaceae; genus Styphnolobium; species Styphnolobium japonicum. Next base: position 15,751,776 of record JALBWW010000013.1, read on the forward strand.
TAATTTACAAGCCTTCCACTAGATTAGGACTAATCACCTTCCTCTTAGCTTTAATTGCCCATCTTATTTGCCTCTTTTGGGCTTAAGATGAGGAAGTTATGCCTAAATCAATCTGAAGAAGTATTTGAAAAGTTAGCTAACTTGACATGGGAAAAACACTATCAAAACGATGTAGTTTCAAAAAGTGATCTTCATAAGAGTTGAAGCTATGCATTTTAGCTTTCATTGGCACTGATTTCATATCTAAGTGACATCTACATCCCATGTTATGGCCTAATAGCACACAAGTCAGGTTCCAATGATAACACCCTTGTTATGACTTTCAAGCCCAATGTGGCCCACTAGACATCCGATTCAATTCTTGAGATCTTCATCAAAGTTGTAGATATCCCTCTTATATTTCCTACAAGGTAATATTCATAATTATTATATGTCTATAACTCAAGATATACCAAAAATTTAGAAACAGTGTAAAATTCAAATAATATTTAAAAATGCAATTAAGCCCAAATGGAACCCAAACTTATAAAATATGGCCAAGTCCAATCAATTAAGCATAAAATGGGGATAAGATACTAAATATGAGGAATTAATAATGTATGTGAATTATGGTTATCACTTTCCTACCCGTAATCAACCCCCAAACTTGAACTCTTAAACGCAAACCATTTTCTTAGGTTTCCAATTGCACCGTTTCATTCTTAATGGATGAATTGATTGGTGGCGACTTCCAAGCATTTATATTTTCTTAAAATTTAGTTGTCTTTTCTCATCGCAGCGTACTCTGAGACAGTTGCAATAGATATTATATGCATGTTGGACTAACTAGAGCTATATATTCATGGATCATGCAGACATTGAAATGTTGAGTTATAAATTTGGACTAACTATGATTTTCAAGTAAGTTATGCTTTGTAAGATAGTCAAAGTACCAAGAGTAAGCATTGATCAAGAAAGTGAATGACCTTAATTATGCTCAACTCAAGAATATGGTGAATGAATAGATGTTCCTAGCATATAGAAGAATTGAAGATTAGAAGTTTTGGACGCTTGGAGTGTATCAAGAAGCCTAATGACTCAAAAAGGCATATTTTCACTTATACGATATTATCATTTGTAAAGGTAGATGTTTAACATGAAGAGAGCTCAAATTGGTTTTTCAATCTTAATAAATGATTTTAAACTTGCTAAAATGCTAAAAAACAATGTTTTGAAAAGTTAGTCATTGTGGTATTTCAAAACTATAAAAAATAGCCAAGTTTGTATTTTCGAAAATTAACCTTTGATCATTGTTTTAGTCATAACTTTCTAAGTACTTCAAATTTTGATCTTAAATTTATTTCATCTGAAAGTAGAGTCAAATATATTTAAAATGTCTGGTCATTTGCTTAAATCCAATAAGAAAGGGAGAAGTTATGACCATTTAAATCAATATTCGAAGACTGCATTCTTGAGAGGAATTTAGTCAACTACAATATAGACTACCAGAATTTAAAAACTACAATTATGAGAGAAATTGTAGTCAATTACAAGGTTTCTGTAGTTGACTACAAAGCATCAGATTGTCTACAACAACTAAAAATTACTAGTTTTCAAAATTTATTTCTCCTAAACAATACCAACAACTATTTTATCATTTAGGGTATAAATATAAGCTAAGATTAAGCATTTACAAGAGATGAACTCATATTTTTATATCATTACATTTTGTGGAAATATGTTTGCCCCAATGGTTTATTGTGTTATGTTTTGATGATGACAAATACATTACAAAAAGGATTACAAATATGCTACATATGTGCTTGATGAGCTATATTAGAAAATGCATGATTCTTATAATAAGAACAATAAGATAGGATATATCCAATGCACTTGATAAGTGATATAATTAATTATTGGATATGTGTCTATATGTGTCTATATGTGAATCATATATGCATGAAGAACTTTATAAGATTATATACTTTTGAATCATGCATATTGAGTTATTGAGTTATGGATTTGGACTAATCATGGTTTTCAAATGAGTTATGCTTTGTAAGATAGTCCAAGTACCAAGAGTGAGCATTGGAATAAGAAAGTGAAAGATCCTATTTATGCTCAACTCAACAAGAAGGAGAATGAAGAGATGAACCAAGCATTTGGAAGATTTAAAGAGAAAAATGTTTAGAAGCTTGGATTGCATCAAGAAGCCTAAGGACTCATTTGGATATATATTATCTTATAGGTAATTCTCCTTTGTAAGGATAGAGGTTTCACATGAAGAGAGCTCAAATATCTTTATTCAATCTTGACAAATGTTTTTAACATGGTAAAATGCCCAACAAACAAGTTTTGAGAAGTTAGTCTTGGTGTTATTTCAAAACTATGAAAAATAGTCAAATCTGAGTTTTGAAAGCTGACCTATGGTCACCATTTTTATCATAACTCTCAAAATACTTTGAATTTTGATCTGAAACTTATTTCATGTGAAAGTAGACTCAAAGAACTTTCTAACGCATGGTCATTTGCTTAATTTGGATAAGAAACGAAGAAGTTATGACATTTTCAAAAGACTACTTTTTCCGGGGGAAAATTGTAGTCGACTACACAAGACTTGTAGTCGACTACAAGACTACCAGAAGAGGAATTGTAGTCGACTACAAGGTCTTGTAGTCGACTACAAAGTGTCAGAAATCAAATCTATTTTCCAGAGATGACTGGTAGTCAACTACAAGGTATCTGTAGTCGACTACAAAGTGTTAAAACCCGAAAACTACATTCCAGGAATAGATTGTAGTCGACTACAAGATTGTGTAGTCGACTACATAGTATTAAAATTCAAAACCTACATTCCAGAGAGGAATCGTAGTCGACTACAAGTTATCTGTAGTCGACTACAACGTGCCAGAAATGCCTGTAACGGCTATAAACGGCTAGATTTCGAAATTAATCATTCCTAAACACCACCAACGGCTATTTTATCACTTGGGCTATTAATATATGCTAAGATTGAAGCATTAACAAGTTGATGAACACCCATTTGCAAATCATTATGAGGATTTGATCATTTTCTATCAAAATCAACATTTGAGCTCTTCATTGTCAAAAATCCATCTATTTATTAGTTCTTCAATTTGTATTATCTACTCTTTGAGAGAGTTTATTCATTCTATCATATTCTTATCTTGTAAACACTAAGTGAGGGCAGAGGATCCCTCTAGTTGAAAGTGTGAGGCTTATACACAAAGGGTAGAGGATCCCAAAGGTGTAGGAAGTGCTCATAGCTTATAAAGGTTTTTCAAGCACCGGTAAAGCTTGAAGAGTTAGAGACTCTTGCACAAGAGTGGAGGATCTCAAAGGTGTGAAGAGTGCTTAACTTTGTAAAGGTTTCTCAAGCACCTAAGTTACAAGCTTGAAGAATAATGGAAACCTCAAGTAGATGATCTTGGGGCTGGACGTAGATCACAAGAAGTGATCGAACCAGTAAATATTGTTTGCACTCTCTCTTATCCCTTACTCTCTTGACATTACAGCACTTTCACTTGATATTCTTGCTATCTATACATATTCTGCAGCTATAATTATAAATTTACTGCATAATCTTGTGAGCTTGTTGTCTTGATCATTAGAACTTAATGTTTAGCTTGTTTGCTTGTTTTTACACTAATTGAAGTTGCATTTGAACTATCTAGAATATTTGTATCAATGATATTGATTGTTCTTGGTTAATCACATTATGATTAATATTGTTATATAACTTTAATATGATTAGCATAATGTTTTGAATGTGAAGTTAATGTTCTTGATTGTCTCCAAGCATGATATGTGTTTAATGTATTTATTCCACTACATATATTGATTGAGTGCATCAAAATACACAAAATCTAAAGGTTGTTTTAAAATTTGTCATCACTCAATTCACCCCCCCTCTTGTGTGATGGTTGCCTTTGGCTAACACATTTGATTAATCTTTCTTTTACCAAAATCAAGATTTGAGTTCTTTATTGTCAAAATTCATCCATCTATTAGTTCTTTATTGTATTATCAACTCTTTGGGGTGTTTATCTTCTTTCTATCATTGTAAACTCTTGTAAGAGGGTGAAGGATCCCTCGAGTGAGATTAAGGGTAAGGTTTCCCTTGGATTGAAGTGAGTGAGGCTCTAACACATGGGTGGAAGATCCCAAGGTGTAAAGAGTGCTCTAAATTATAAAAATTTCTCAAGTACCTAAGTTCAAACTTGAAGAATAGTGAAAAATCTTAAGTGGAGGATATTGGGAAGTGGATGTAGGTCACAAGTGGTTAGTAGTTGAACCAAGATAAGCTCTTGAGTTTGATTTTATCTTCCTTACACTCTTTAAAATCCATATGTGCTGCAATATGTATTGCATAATTTGTGTACTTGCTCTTTTTTATACTTGGATTTGTTATATAGTTAGTTTGCTTAATTTCTATACTCATCCAAGTTGTATTTAAGCCTTCCACATTATTTGGCTAAATTTCCAAGTACAAAGAACTTTTTGCATCTCTTATAAACCTTTTGTTTGGATTAGGGAAAACTAGATTACTTGAGTTGTTCTTTCCCGAGAATGCTTGTAGTTGACTATACCATCCTTGTTGTCGACTACAACATTTTGAAAAAAGTTCAAATCATTAATTGTTTTATTCTTTCATCTTTCAAAATCACTTTCAGAGACTCTTTATAGTCAACTACAAACACATTGTAGTCGACTACAAGATGACTAGCAAGTGACTTTCCAACTTTACATCTTTATCACTAATTTCCAATTAATAACATCATGTTTATCACGTTCTATAGCTTTATATGTGATTTATATTCTGTTTTATATGGATTATTAATCATGTCCATGCATGAACTTTTGTGAAATAAATTTATTCCACTACATGTATTGGTTGGTTGCATCAAAATGCACAATTGTTGAAGGATGAGTTAAAAAATTTAATCACCTAACTCACGCCCCTCTTATGTAATGATTGTCCTCTTCTAACATGCTTAACTTTAAGATTGTAGCTATAATCATAATTCATAACTTTTCATCAACTATCCTTGCTGCATGATAGTGAAGGGAGTTGTTCATTAGTGAATGGGCCTACATTGGCCTGAAGCTGAATGTGTTGCTGTTGGGCTAGGGTTGAGGGTCATGGTTGGAGTAGAGACACAAAGAGGGTGATTAGTACCCTCTAGTACTGAGAGACTAAAGTTCTTATCTATACAAAGTTGTATGGATGAAAATTTATCCTAATATTGAGAATTAATTCTAATAGTCATACAATATAAGAATATATTTTTAATTAAGTTCAATTTTGTTTCGTACAGATATTATCGAGCTAAGTTGGACTCCTAGATTTGCTGAGAACTCAGAGCAGGCCTATGACCCAGGTGCAAGAATTGTTAACCCGAGTTAACCGTCACAACTTCTATAATGTCATTGGATAAGGAAGAATTATCGGACAAAGACACTCTTCTACTGATATTGCAGTTCCACAAGAACTACAACACAAAGGATTAGACTCCTAAGAGGACTCTAAAACTACGACTATAAATAGGGGCAATCCCCACATGTATGATCATGTAACCCCTACACACTAGCCTACTTAAATACATATTTCACTTTAGCGTCAACATGTCTTTTGCATGTGGTATCCACCCCATCTCGGTCGTGAGCAAATTGAAATTAAACCAATTGAAATTTAATATAATTTAGTAAAATTTAAAGAAAATAAACCTATGAGACAAGTTATTGACTCACTAATAAAATTAGAAATTAAATATTGAAGACTAGATTATGACATAAAGCACAACCAAAAATATTGGTATAGTTGTACTATTAATTATATGATAATACAAATAATTGGTAGATTCAGATTTATAATAAATTAAGATTATGGCTATTTAAGATTTTTATTAAATTAGGGTTTGTAATAAATTACTGCTTTTATTTCAAACAATATTATTTTAGATATGTTATTAATTATTTTCTATCATAGCCATTTTACTAGTAGCTAGTTGGATTTTTTATTTTACAATAATGACACGAAAGTTTGTACCTATCACCTTTTACAAATTATTAAAACTCCAAACCATTAACCAACTACTAGTGGCGTGGTAGCTAGTTGGATTGGATCTTGATGAATCAAGAATATTATTAAATACTCTTTAATTGTTCTCATCTTTTAGTATTAGTATTATTTTTTTCTCCATATGTCTAAACTTTTAATTTTCTCTCTCCCCTACTATTCTCCTTTCCCTTCTATTGTCTCTATTCACCCCTTATTATTATTTGTATAAGAATTAATCAATTGCTTAATAAGTAATATTGTTATAGATTCATTTCAAAATATCTGAATGTAACAAGTAAGAAACATATAGTAATTGATTTAATGTTTTTCTTTAAATTTATTATTAACAATGACAAAAGAAAATATTCGATGAATACGAAAGATAAACCCCGATATATATACACGTCAGGGTTTGCGGCATTTTCAATTTTCAAAATATAAGACATGCTATTAGTCTTGTGTCCTTCCTTTCTTTGCATCATATATAGATAGATATATATATATATATATATATATATATATTATATAAAATAAACTAGTAACTTGATCTCTGAAAATAGCTTACAATTACAATTAGTCCATGAATTTATTTACATATAAGTTAGTCTTTAAAATTTTAAAACACATAGCAACTTAGTCCTTCTGTTATTTCTCCTTCTCAAATTAAACGGTAACACATGATGTGGTGTGTTAAGTGCTTACGTGTACCGTTAAATGCCATATGACAGATTACTCCACATGCCTAACTCTTCCAATGACGTCGTTTATATGAGAAATATAAAACCTGACCCCCTCAGGATCTCCTAACCGACCAAGCAGACCTTGCCCTTAACCTATTACCCCTCAGCTCACCAACCGACTGATCAGTTATTACCTTAAATGTTGCATTTAATAGTACATATAAGCACTTAACATGTCATATCACGATTACCGTTTAATTTGGGGAGGAAAAATAACATAATGACTAACTTGCTGTGTATTTTAAAATTTTACGGACTAACTTATATGTAAAAAAAAATTCATGGATTAAATTGCGAGTGTAAGCTATTTTCAGGTACCAGGTTGCTACTTTACTATATATATATATATATATATATATATATATATATATATATATATATATACACTAAATTACCATCAATTATCCGTTTTCAAATTAAACTTGATATTCTACTTAATTTAATCATCAAATGATAACTAAAAAAGTTAGATGCGTAATATACTTCATGCATAATTAAATTATAAAAAATTTATGATGAATCTCCACACAAAAATAAAATTTATTCTATTGTATTATTCATTTATCTAAATTGAAACAAAATATATAATTATTTTTAATTATTATTTTTTAAAAAATATTGCTTGGAGAGAATCTTCATTTGTTTTCATTACTAATTCTAGGGGGGGAAAAATTACCCATCGATATTCAGTTTGTTTTTTTTTTTTTTTGACAGTTGATATTCAGTTTGTTATTCTTTAAAATTTAAATGTGAGTTTTTCATATAATTTGTTATGTAATACTCATCCTTAAATTTTTTTTAACCTCTATTTTTAAGATAGACACGAAATTAATCCTGAAAAAAAAAAAGAATAGGAAAAGTATAGAAACATATATATTTTCTTGGGGAACAAGAAGTTATTTAGTTAAAACCACAATTTCAATACTTTAAATAAATGGCACCCAATGGGAGCAACAATCGTAACCCTTATTGTTGGCATCGCAGGGACGCAATGTGCCACCAAATCATTAATAAAACTCATCCTTCAAAGATTGCACCCTTTTCCTTCTTGCACCGATTCAAGCCTATAAAAAACCACTCAGAAGATCCTCTAAGCCATTCATAGCCATGGCAAGGGACTTCGACAGGTTCTCTTTGTTGCCAGACGAGGTGCTTTTCCTCATCGTTTCTTTGCTTCCCTTCAAGGAAGCGGCAAGGACATGCATCCTCTCCAAACGTTGGTTGCAGATATGGCAATCAACGAAAAACATAGAGTTCAATGAACTCTTCTTTGTGAAATTTGGTGAGTCTGATGAAACCAAAGAGGCACAGAGAAGGGTTTTTCTCAACTTCATCACACACTGGATTGAACACTATCAAGAGCATGTTGTGGACAAGTTCTCTCTGAAGCTTTCAGTCCCTGAAAATTATCATGACACTATAGAACGTTGTGTTGCTTTCGCTACACAACGTGGGGTGAAAGAGTTGGGGCTTGATTTCTCTGATCCAAATTGGGAGGAGAATAATTTTGACGATCGTGCTGCTTTGTTTCAATTGCCAAATCATGTTTATGGGGAAGGATCGCTTGAGTCCTTGAAGTTGTATTCCTGCAGTTTTGTCATGCCTGATTTCCTCAACTTTCGGGCACTGAAGGATGTTTCTTTTGGTTGGATAGAAGTGAATATCTCCACTCTTGGGAGTTTGTTATCAAATTGTAAGATGATTGAAAACTTGAGTCTGAAAAAGTGTTGGAATTTGGCACACTTTGATTTGGGTGAGGAAAATCTTAGGTTAAGAAGGCTCATTATTGACAAGTGCCACTTGGGTACTGATTATTTCAGATTCAAGGCACCAAATCTTACGTTCTTGAAGTATTCTGGGGTAGTGGGTATTTCTGATATAGATATACGCCCCCATGTCATGGAAGAGGCAGATATTGACTTCGCGCTTGAGTCTGAATTCTATGAATATGGTACTGAACTTTGCAAAGTACTAGAAGATCTCTATCCTGTTAGGGTTCTGACAGTTTGTAGTTTCTTACTTCAGGTACTCTTTATTCTTCTTTTATCCCTATATATATTTGTTTTATGATGAACATGATACATATTTTTCTTCATTGTTTCTCTGTCACTATCCTATGTTAATCATATCTAAGGCCGGAAAACAAAACTGAATTTTATAATCTCTCTTCAATAACAAACTTCTGCTCTTAAACTTGGACCAGAATACATTTGATCAATTCACATGTGAATCCCTCATTTCCATTTAGTATCTGTTATGGTATCTAAACAATGTCAAATTTTGGAATCTGTTCTTTTTTTTTTGTTCTGATGAAATTGAAATCTGTTCTTTGCCTTGAATATGCTATAACTTATAGCGATACCATTTTCATCGTTATGGTAATTAATAATTACTCAGACATTGATTTAATTTTTTGCTTTGCAGTTTGATCATTCTGTAAATTGTGAAATATACATAAATTAATCAGTCTTCCTTATGTGGCGCATTAAAAATATTGTTAGTTATGCGTCATATATATCATAGACATAGTATTTTTATTTTTTTTGGGTGGAATAGACATAGTATTTAGACAAACAACCCTAGCATCTTTCTGAATTGATTACTTTTCTGTTATATACTTTCTATGGTTATAAATCAATTGCTTCTTTCTTCTAAACGTTAATTTGTGTTTGATGCATGAAAGGCTATTCCTTCTGGAGAAGAACCAGTGCGCGTACAATGTGATTTGAACGTAAGGAATTTGATAATGAAGACTCAAATGCATCCCTATGAATTGTGCGGATTTATATTCCTTCTTAACAGTTGTCCTGTGTTGGAGAAACTCACACTTGAGATAGGCATTCGAAAAATATATCCTGTGAGTCAATTACTTAGACTTTATGTCTCCCTCTATGGTCATACATATTAAAACTTGAATGAAGAAGCTGTTACATGTTCTTTATGCATGTGTATATTGCAGGATTATACACTTCCCTATCGTATCGACCTTAAGAAATTTTGGGAACAGCCTCTAATAGCTTATCCATGCTTGAGAAGAACTCTGAAGGTGGTGGAGGTGAAGGGATTTAGAGGGACTATGGATGAACTTCAGGCTTTGCACTATTTAATCCAAGCGGGGAGGGTTTTGGAAAAGATTAATATCAATGTGCTGAAGGAAGAGGATGGTGAAGTTGAAAAAGTGGAAATGCGCCGTAAATTGGCAAGTTTTTTGCTCCCTGTTCCAAAGGCTTCGAGGAAGTTGCAGATATCAATTGCATGATTGAGAATACTATTTGAAGCTATAGCCTTTTGGTTTGTGCGTTTGGTTCTTAATAAATTAGACATTTTGTTTAGTTCGAGAGAGATGTAATAATATTATTCAGTAAAGCCCTTCTATTGGATAATGATTGTAACGGACATGTCTTATAATCTGGCATGCGTCAACCTTATATATCTTTCCAACTGAACTTCGATGTATTATATTTATATGTCAAATGTCATTAATAAGGTATTTTATTAGTGGTGAGCGCGAATTGAATAATTTCGTAGAAGATATTGTGACTATATTACTGTAGCAAAAATATGTGATTGAAGCTATTACGATTTCCTTGGCTATGATATTACCAAAATTTAAATAAATAAAATCTTCGTCACCACATTGAAATTCTTTATTCTAACTAAAGTATAAATGATTGGTGTCAAAAAAAACCTAAAGTATAAATGATTGATGAAGAGTATTTACGTACCATTTGTTTTTATGATAATATTGATATTTTTCGTAATTAGTGGTCATATTTAGCATGGTGTATTATTTACTTGAAATAATAAATTAAAAATAATTTATTGTATTTATATTTTAAATAAATAAAATATATAAATAAATATTAAATACTAATTATTAAAGAATATCAGTACACTCATAAAAATAAAAAGAGATTGAAGAAACTTTTGCGATTGATAATTTAATTATTATTTTTTATGGGTAAATTACAGCTACCCTTCAAGTTTAATGAGTCCAAATTGCTATAAATGTACATAACTGAATGATATTATAATAAATCCAAATTTAATATATTATGTTAGGTCCTTTTTTTCTTTTTATATTACGGCTCAATATCAAGAAGCAAACTTTGTTGCATGATGATATCTCTCTCATTATGCAATTTTATATAAAATATTCCTTTAACATTTTTTATTTTTATGATAGTACAGATATTTTTAATAATTAGTTATCAATATTTAACTATGTGTCTTATTTAATTGAAACATAAACATAAAAATAATCAAATATTTTTAATAATTAATGGTCAATATTTAACTATGTATTTCATTTAATTGAAACATAAATATAAAATTAATTTACTGTATTTATGTTTTAAATAAATGTGACACATATACAAATATACATTAATCACTAATTATTAAAAAAAATAACACTACAGTTTATCAAAAAAATACCACGACAATCACACAAAAAAAAAATGCTACCAGAAAAATCTCCTTACCTTACTATTATTATTCACTTCTATGAAGTCAGTTTTCTTATATTGATCACAATTCCGATATTATCATTTTTATAACCATAGTAAAAAAAGTTCGTACTACGAAGATGCTAGTACTTCAATAAAAGATAAGAAATAAGTAAGCTTAGTAGAATTGAATTCCCGACCCGTACGTTACACACCAATTTTAATAGAGGTCAATGTCAGTCAGCTACAAATTTATTAATGCCGTATATAAAAATTTTAATCCTCGTATGTAGTTTTAAATATTTGGATGAATATTATTATTTATAAGGTATATTAAGTGAGAGTACTATTTTATTATAAGAAGTGAGATGAATCAATTTTGACCATTAAATTTTACATGAATGGTCAAGATTAAAAATTACTTAAAAGTCACATAATTATTAAAAAAAGTCACACAATTTTATATTTTAATCTTGACCATACATAAATAATCTAATGGTCAAGATATGTTCATCTCACTCTCATAATAAATTACTCCTCTCATTAAATATGTCCATATTATCTAATATCTATCCATAATTGTTTATAGAATAACATGTCTTCTTATAGTATATCAAACACTAATTTATAATTCTAGTTTTAATAATCTAGTTAGAGTTACTCACAATAATTCAAATGGTAAATAAGTTTAATAGTGTGTTTGGATTAGCTTTTTTTAGCTTCAAAATAGCTTATAATCAAAATGTCTAATAGAGATATTTTGAAAAAAAAACTATTTTGAGTGTAAAATAATCAAAACCAAACATATTATAAATATAATACTAGAAATATATCACTTAAAGAATTTTTATAATGTCAACAGTTTAAGGTTACAAAAAAAAAATTATAAGAAAAAATACTCCTCGGAGCCATATTAGTTTTATATTTAAAAAGTATAAAAGTATCCTAGAAAAAAAAATGTAACTAGGGTAATTACTTACGTGTAGTTAATATGAGTTTTACGTGACACATGATGCTATATATACTAAAGATTACTATAAAATTTCCTTTTTTTAGTTTTTATTATTTATAGATAGCATGTCATATGCAACTCTAATTTATGTAGTACTAGCTCATAAGAAAGTCACACAATTTTATATTTTAATTTTGACCACACATAAATAATCTAATGATTAAGATATATTCATCTCACTCTCATAATAAATTATTCCTTTCATTAAATATGTTCCTATTATCTAGTATCTATCCATAATTATTTATATAATAACATGTCTTCTTATAGTATATCAAACACTAATTTATAATTCTAGTTTTAATAATCTAGTTAGAGTTATTCACAATAATTCAAATGGTAACTAATTTTATAGTGTGTTTGGATTAGTTTTTTTTAGCTTTTTTTAGTTTCAAAATAACTTATAATCAAAATATCTAAAAAAGAGATTTTGAAAAAAAAAAACTATTTTGAGTATAAAATAATCAAAACCAAACATGTTATTAATATATCACTTAAAGAATTTTTATAATGTTAACAGTTTAAGGTTAAAAAAAAATTATGAGAAAAAATACTCCTCGGAGCTATATTAGTTTTATATTTAAAAAGTATAAAAGTATCCTAGAAAAAAACATGTAACTAGGGTAATTACTTACGTGTAGTTAATATGAGTTTTACGTGACACATGATGCTACATATACTAAAGATTACTACAAAATTTCCTTTTTTTAGTTTTTATTATTTATAGATACGCATGTCATATGCAACTCTAGTTTATGTAGTACTGGCTCATAAGAAAGTCATCTTTGCGTCCTTTTACCACATTCACCCCGTATTGTCATTTCATACATGACACGTGTCATTCTTTGCATCATTCTATCTTATTGAATGTTTTCAAAGGAACACATGCAGATCATCAAGCAAAATTAAAATTTATGGAAAGACCACCACCATACGTGAGGAGGACTACAACTGTAATCTGAGACTTCCAATTCACTAGCTCTCCTCCACGTACCCTCTGTTCTGATGATAAATGTACCATTTTTTTCAATCTCACCACATCTTTCGTACACAGTGTCAACTGTAGGCAGCCTAAAAGCTAATCATTTGGTATAATCTATTAGGTTCCTAATTAATAGAAATTGGTGTGTTAAAATCATAAGTATAAAAATAAGGCCGGAAGTCAACTCGGTCAGAATACTAAATTAATAGGCCATTAATTTAATTAATGGGTCATTGATTAAATTACATAAAATTAAATAAATATTTAAATATATATATATAAATACACACTATGTATGATGATATTTATTATTATAAATAACTAAAAATATATTTATTTTGAAAAAAAATAACCTATAAAAAAAAAGAGTTTAACTCTTAATTCATAAAAAAAAACCTTAATATTTTTATTAAAATACTCATAACTTAGAAAATAAGCTTTTTTTTTTGAAAAATTAAGACTATCATGTGTAGATCTCGAAAATTTATATGAAATGAACATATAATTAGTCTAAATCGGATAAACGAGTCAACAGTTATGATTTTTCAAAATTTAAATAACCGAGTTACCAGTTTTTATCCAAAATCAGCCAGATCGAACCGGGTTGTACCGGTTCTGACATATACCTGATCCAACTAGCCACCCGAACTAGTTACTTGACCGATTTACCGGTCCACCAATCGAACCGGCCGATCCGGTCCGATTTTTATAACACTGGTTAAGCATGAATTTAGAAAAGGAAATCGAGTAACTCGGCTTACATTTATTAGAGAGCTCCTATGTTGGATGTAAATTTGTTGTTGAATGATATTTCTAGTATTTTCTTTCTTAAAAATGTTGTTCTTTTAATTCTTAGGGATTAATATTCAAGAAATTATATTTACACAAATAAAATTCACATAAAATTTTATATAAATTATTAGATTAAGTTTTAATCTCACTGCAATTTTTATTAAATGGCTCAAATAAATTCATCTTAAATTTTGTAAAAATTTTATAAGAATTTTTTTTATACAAGTATCATTACTTTTAATATTCCTCATTTGCATCAACAAAAAAAATGGCTAATCATTTGCTATAATATAACTTATAGGATCAACGAATACAATAAGCTTTTAATTATTTTTTCAGACATAAATTATTATGACATTGTTGAGAGTTGAAACTTGCCCAAAATATAGGGAGTTCTATCCTTTCCAAAGAGTTTTCTTATTTTAAGTGATTTTTTAATATGAAATATTATTTCACTTTTAAATATTATTTATATTATTATTTTGATATAAATTAATTTTTAAATTAAAAGTAAGAAAATCGTAGAGGTAGAATAAAACTCTAAGAAGCCATCTCTCTTTGGCTCGATCGTACAATTAAATGAAAGAGAATTACATTTATGCCTCTATCTATTTAGTCGTCACATCACAGAGACAGGGACATAATAATTGTACTTCCCAAGTAAAATACAAAATGAAGTAAATTATTAATATTATTATTATTATTTGAATTAATTATAAAAAAATTATGTTAAAAAATAATTATATGTATAATTAATTTTAAAAAAATTAATTATAAAAAACTAATTTATATTTAAATATGTTATTTTATAAATAATTTTAAGATAAATTTTTTTATTTGAATTGTATTAAAAAAATTTTATTTATCAAATTACTAAAAATATATAAATTATTTAAAAAAATTATTTAATTAAAAGTAAAGAGATTTTTTTTAATTTTTAAAATAATTTCAATTTTAATAATTTATTTTTATAATAATGCTAAAAGTTTAAATTTTTTTTATCAAATAATCAATAATTTTTTAACAAAATTTAAATATATTATTTAAAAAAAACAACTTTATAAATATAAGAAAGTAATTATTTTAAATAATTAATCAAATTTAAATGTACTTTTATTATGCAAAATTTGCATGTGTATCTATATAGGTTTTACGTCCCATCATCATTATTAATAACTATGCATGTCCATTCACCGGTCTACATTCATCTAATCCACTCTATCTTTGTTGCTAATATTTGTCCTCCTATCATATATATGTTGCATTTTTTATTTTTGTTTAATTATTAATGAACCTACTACAATTATAGCATATTTGTCTTTGAAAATACTAAACCTTTTACTAAGTAGCTAAGATGAGAATGACTTGAGTTTTCAAAAAAAATTTCAACATTTTATCTTAATTATTTTAATGATATTAATTATATTAAATTAATGAGCTTGAGAGTGAAATGGACTAAAGATAATACACAATCAACATAGAGATATAATAGATAAGACTTCACAAGATAAAAGTACTAAGTTAAATAATCAATATCAAGCTTGTAAGTAAAAGATAAGGGTTGAGAGAATGCAAACAAAATTTATACCGGTTCAATTCTTATGATTTACGTTCAGTCCTCGAGATTATTCACTCGAGATTTTCATTATTAATTAAGCTTCTAACTAAGGTGCTTGATAAAAACCCTTACACTTAAGAGCACTCTTTACTAAGTTTGGGATCCTCCACCCTCTTTGTAGAAGAGTCTCACTCAATACAACAACGAACAACTCTCCTTAAACTTATACAATATAATCAGATGATTTTTAGTATTTGTTACTCTCACAAGAGCAAATATACAACTTGAAGATCTAATGAGTATTTGATCAAAAACACTAGCAAGATTTTTCAATGAGAAAACAGAGTGTGATCAATATATGAGAAGTTAATGCTCTTAAGAAGGAATCAATGTTGTTGGGTCTACATTAAAACTCCTTTAGGAAGACATTAAATACCCCCAAAGTAAATTGGAGCCGTTGGGCGGTGGTTAAGAAGTATTTAATGCAAAAACTAGCTGTTAGAAAATATTTCTGGCGTGCGTGTGTAGTCAACTAAACAACTCTTGTAGTCAATTACCTTAACCTTCTGACTTTTAAAAGAGTTTTTGAAAGTATAGGAATAAGATATTTTTCCACAAGTAGTCGACTACACATATCTTATAATCGACTACAAGATTCCTCGGGTAAGTTCATAGCTAAAGCAAGGCTAAAAAGAAGTTTTCTTAAATTGATGTAGTCGATTACGTGTCTCATAAGGACAACTCATTTTTAACAGAAGAGTGAGTTTAAAACCGTTGTAGTCGACTATAAGTCTCCTCAGATCAATTTATAAAGATGAGTTCTTTGAAAAGGTTGGCAAGTGTAGTCAACTACGGAACTTGTGTAGTCGACTACAAGAACAAACTGACTTTTATAAAAATGTTATATATTTGAAGAAAAATAGTTGTGTAGTCGACTACACCAGTCTCGTAATCGACTACATGTGCTATCTGATTAAGTCTCCGTTTTTTCTAAAAAGAGGAGGCTCTTTCTTTCCAAAATAATTAGATATTTTTATCCTTTGTTAGATACTACTTTTTGAGAAAGGTTTTGTAGGACCAAAAGAGATTGCTTGCTAAGTGATTTATTAGGAAACATGGTAGAGCTCATGAAAGAGAGAAAAATGAAAAAGAAGTGTATTGACGTAATGTGGAAAAGACGAATTACAAGAAATATAACGAGGCTTATATAGCCAATGAGAACAACTAACCTCCTAACTAATGAAGTGTAATCTATATCTCTAATAGCCCCCCGCAAGCTGGAAGTGCTAGAACTTCAAGCTTGGGTTGAACAATACATTCAAACTTAAAAAAAAATTACAAAATACAAGTAATGTCGTAATTACATTAACTAAGTAAGAAATCATAGAATTGAAAAGTTGACAGCCGAGGTTTGTAGCTCTTCATTTGTGTCTCTACGGGTCTCGTCCCAAACAAATTGAAATGTGCCGGAATGAACATCGGCAAAAGATATAGAATCTGAGAGGAATCGACTCGCTGAAATTTACATCAGTCATAAGCCGCTCAAAATTAGAGTTTTATATGCTCCAAATATCATCTTCTTTTTTTTTTTGAAGAATCCCAATTTTGGGAACAACAATTATAAAATGCCAAATTAATAATGGCAAAAATTGACTAGATATATATATATATATATATTAACTCTGGAAAAAGAAAAGAAATAGCAAATGGAAGGAAGTTTCTGACGTGAAGCTGCAGCATTGTCACAAGACTTATCATGCAGAACAATATTGTATACTTGATGAACTCGATTCTCCAACACTGTTCTTTGAAAGTGACATTGGAGGCGAAAATCTTATTGAAGACCCTTATGATTCCAAGAAATTGATTGAAGAACCTTTGCTTTTATCAGAGGAACCTAAGACGGTTCATCAAGGAAAAGCCAGCATATGCTGACGAACCAAGAAAAATACAAGATGTTGAATGGCCTTCTCAAGAATGCAGAAAGTTAGACTCCAATTTGTCTGCAGCGTTCTATAGATAAACAACATTGTCAAGATTTCAAGAAAACAAACCACCAAAAATCACCGAGTAATCGCTGATATTCCTTACGTTATCCATAACCGCTTCATCAACCGACGCAAAGATCGTGAATTTGGTCTCGTCCGTGAACTCCGCCAACTAAGCCTCAAGAAAAGTGGCCATGATGGAATTTGTATTCATGGCTATCTTATCTGTCATTCTCTCTCAGACAACCAGCAACTAGACAGCCATGCCTTCAGCTTCAAGAAGGAAAGCAAAACAAGCTAAGAAAATCAGAATTTCGATCACAAGGGGGGAAGGGTAGAAGCCAGAACCACAAAGGTTTCCATCGAAGGGCTAAACAGTAGCCATAGTTTCAAGAAAAAGAAAATGAGTATTTGTTTAAACGAAAGATCAAGGGAATGGGAAGAAAGAGCAAGAACAGTGAATGAATTTAGCTAAATGGTGGTTTTCTTTCAAAGAAGTTCCAATAGTAGGTGTGGATCAAACATGGATGCTCAACGTTGGTTTTGCTGGTGATGTGATCGTGTGACTTCTTGGAAACCATGGCAAGGAATGGTGATATTAGTATGAGAATATGCATCTCTTTCTTGGCAACAAGAAGGTGGCAAAATCTACTGCAATGGAAGCCATGGACAAATAGAGATTCTTGAAACAAAACCATAAACATCAATGATGAGAAAAGAAAACTAAAAAAAAAGTTTTATGAAGGCAGCAAAAATAATTTTATGCTCTGATACCATATTAGGAAACATGGTAGAGCCCATGAAAGAGAAAAAAATGAAAAGAAGTGTATTGATATAATGTGGAAAAAGATGAATTACAAGAAATATAATGAGACTTATATAGCCAATGAGAACAACTAACCTCCTAACTAATGAAGTGTAATCTATATCTCTAATATGATTTATGAACACAAATACTCTTACAAAGAAAAATTTAATCCTATAAATACTTAAATACACTTTGTGATCCTGTTCTTATTTTATTGGTGAAGCCTTTGTTTAATTATCGTCAAAATACCATTTGTCTAAGTATTGTTATCAAAACCCGCTTCTTTAAGGAATCGAGGGTCCCGTGGAGATCTTTATAATTGTTCTCCTTAATTAATATAAGATAATGTTTAGAATAGGAGACAACCACTACTTTAAGCCATGCGAAACATTACATAAGGGAGATGGTAAAATGAAGGATCGGTGATTAAATTGAAAGAGTGATTGATTTATAATTTAATAGTTTAATTGTAATTGAACCATGATGGAACTAAAATATATATTATTACACTAAAATAAATTACATATTTATCTTTATCCGTTTTTACTTCTTTATCTTCAACTTAAAACATATGTAAGAAGCTCAAAATTCTTTCAATACTTATTTTTATCAATAACGTAAAAGAAGATTTATTAATTTTATTTTCAAAATATTAGATAAATAGAATAAAAATTAAAAAAAGCATGTGAGATAAATGATTGAGTGATAAAGTCAGTCTCGTTACTTGTTAAAACTTTGAGAAATGATAATTACATATACTATTTATCTCACATTAGCTCATTTTATCTTTATTTATTCTCTCTCCCTCTTTCTCTCTCTCTCTCATCGTCTTTCTCTTTTTAATATTAAAAAACTTAGATAAATAAAAATATGTGAGATATGGAAAATATATTGTATGGATAACTATCATTACTTTAAAACTTTAAAGCAATTGACTTTGAGTGCTTTGATAGTTGTACATGAGCCATGACTTAACAACTCACCGAAGCAAGACTTAAGAAATGAGAACTATTCATCCGTGTTCTTCTTTCACTTAGACTCTAAATTTATGTTTGGCAGGATGACATGTAAAGGAATGAAATGAAATGATATAGTAAAAAAATGAGTATTTAAGGGTTATTAAAGAAGATGAAAAGAAGTGGTAATAAAAGTTCTCTAAAACCTTTTATTGACATTAAAAATCTCAATTTTATTGTTTTTTCAAATTAGGGTGTTTAGGAAAGAGTGACATGATTTGGTAAGAAAATTGAAAAGTAAAATGTATAAGTCTTTCCATTCCACCTATTTAAATTATAACTTTTAAATAAGAGTATAGGAAGTCTCTTCTATTCCTTTGTTAAACTACCAAACAATATAGTGGCATCTATCTTTCCATTAATTTTCATTTCATTACGAGTCAGTCCCTTCCATCCTCTTTAAAACTCTCAAACACACCCTAAGAGTCGCTCCTTCCTGAGGCTTAAACCTCAACTTGAGTTTAAAATTGTGGGAGACAAGACAAATTGCCAGCTCTGCCATGTGAAGGCAGTCACGGTGAATGGTTTAGCAGCTATCAAAAATGCAAAAGAGAAAAATCCTTAGCGGAATGGAGTTCCACTTGGACTTGAGAGGATGGGTTCGACGGACACTCTATCGGAGTATCTTTCTTCTTTCATCAACTGAGAAGAAATATCTTATTTTTTGGTCGCTATAAATCACTCAAATTCACTCCTGAAGACTCATGGAACTGGTTTGGACAGTGACTTGTTTTATGGGTCTTCAGGTTGGGCTTTGCTTCTTCGATTTTTAACCAATTTTCTTACTTGACGATTTTTATGACTGAACTAGACTGTCACAGTAACTAATTCCTGATTCAACTGGTTAGTGTAGTCCTATTCTCAAAATCTTGGGCAAAATTGAACCGGTTTTCTTACTTAACGATTTTTGTGACTAAACCAAACTGGCAAGGTAACCAATTCCTATTTCAACAGGATAGTGTACTTCGATTCTCAGAATCTTGTAAAAGTGAAATGTTAGAGAAGAAAGCATAAATGATTTTAGAATCTATTCAGTAGTTTACAAAATCTCTTTGGACAAAGTGAACAATCCTACCATTCACTCTCATTCAACTTCCAAATGTCACTTTCAAATCTTACCATAGAATAGATTATATCATTTCACGTTATTTATTAATATGAGAATATCATGTTATAAAAAAAACATAATAAAATTGATAAACTCTATATAAATATTGATAAGTTTTATAATAATAAAATTTATGCATTTCTCTATCATAATATAATATGATCCTCTCATGTTAATGAATAAATAAGAGATTCCAAATCTCGTATGACACAAACAATTTTTAAACTCTAGCCAAATTAAACTTATTATTTGAAATTAGACCCTAGATCCAATTATGTCATTAGCCATAACCAAATTAAGCTTTTTATTTGAAATTAAACCACATAGTTCCAATCATGTCATTAGCCATATTCAATTTAGAGACAATTTAATTTTCGATCTCATTTGAGGAAGGGAATTACCATCTTTGAGTTACTCGTTAATCAGGTAATGTAGAGTACAAATGTCAGAAATGAAAATAAAGAAATCAAAGTAAAAACAAGGCAAATAATATGGGAGAAGAAAAATGGAAACAAACTTGATCGAATTGAAATGAGTTGAAGTAATCTTGTTTAATCTTGTAAATGATCCGATTGATCTGCAAGATGTGTAGAGATCGATGTACAAGTTTCAACTCCTAGTTACTACATTGCACAAATTGATATTTATTGGCAAGGATCCTAAATGCTAGTCTCTAAAATTATGACGCATAATAGACATGTGTCAACCATGAAACCTAATTGACACGTGCAACTATGAAAATTAGCACATTTTATTTAAGAAAAGAAAAACTAAACTATTAGTAATCGCTGATAAAACTTCTTTTTATCTTCAATTGTCAATAACAACTCACAACTGCCCACTTGAATTTGACATTTTCAATTGTCATGGCTGTCAAAATTACATTATCCTTTGAATATTTTCAATTTCAACTATACCAAAAGCCATTGACAATCCTTGTAAATTGTCACAATCTTTTCCAGCTATAAGTTGTCGAAATATGTTTTTTTAAAATATCAACAATTTGGTTGGTAATATTTTTCTTGGTAGGAATTTTTTAGGTAATATTTGTTTTGGTAGGATTTTTTTATATATATTATACTTAAGTATATTCAATGGAAAACAATTTAAGCAATAGTAAAAATGTTATTATATCTCAAGAAGAGCTGAACATTAAATACTCAAAATGGAATTAATATGAAATAGAGTACTTTACTATATAGGAACTATGTAAGTATATATTAATGTGTTATTCTGAACAATTCATTGATCCATTAGTGCTAAGGAATTACTTACTACAAACAAGATAATTGTATGTACTTACTCACTAGTATGTAATTAGGGCAAGTAATCATTGTATAACAAGTTATATACTTTATATACCATGTCAAAAGCTCAATAAGTAGAGGTTCACATACATGTAATATTATAATTTATACATTTTTCAATTCTTAATAATAATTCTTGTAAAATAAAAAAAATCATCTGACTTTTATGTTAACTTCTTAACAAAGAGTAATTTAGGAATCCATGTAGGCTGAAGTTTCCGAGGATACCCCTTGGAATTTGAAAAATACAGTTGAATAACTTTTATCTATTTTTTTTATAGTACTTCTAATATTAGATAGAAACAAAAAAATAATAGATATGTTAAAAAGTAATATGACAAAGCATTTTGGAATTTAGAATTACGTATTTGAATTGGAAATTTTGAGTGCAACTTTGGCTCCACGGATTTTGATAGCTCTTGATATGAATTTATAAGAATGCCATAGCTTGTAAATTATGTGCTTCAAGATAATTTTGTTTGGGTGAGCATATATTTATTTTTTATGGTTTTAGTTGTATTGTGTTAAAATTGATATATATATATATATATATATATATATATATATTAAATTAAAATAAAAAAAGATATAAAAGGTTAATTTTTTAAAAATAATTTAGACAAATAAAAAACTTTCACATGTACTAATTAACGCATACCAGTTACGTGATAAATGATTTTTTACATAATTAGTGGATGAAAGAACATGTTTGCAAGTTTCAAAAAGTTTGAGGATATTTCACCTGAATATAGAAGTTCATGCTGCATACTTCAAAACGAGATAAGGTTTAGGGATATGTATACATTTTCCCCTTATTTCATATATGCAATTGTATCATTTTAGCGATATAGGTCTTTAATCTATTTTATGTATTAAACGTAAATGTATTCAATGTAAAAATTTAAGCAATAGTAAAATGACATTGTATCTTAGAAAGGTCTGAGCATTAAGTAGTAAATTATAAATAGCATCAACATGAAATAGAGTATTTCACTATAGGATTAAGGTGTAGTATTGCTTGATCAATTGCTTCCATAAGGTATTACGGTTGCACACCCTTAGTAAGGTTAACTAGGGTAAGCACAAACTTAGTTTATATTTATACTGAAATTATAATTAAATCATAAAATGAGGAATTAAACTCTTGAACAATTGATTATAAGAAAATTAATTTCAAACCATGTGCGAAATGAACTATTCTTCCAACTATTAAGTAGATGCTAACATGTAATTGACACAACACCAAGTATAAAATCAAAGATATTATGAATCATGCAATATTATAATATATTAATTTTGAATTTGACTTAATTAGTCAACATAAAAAATAATAAATATTTCTTTTAAGTTCAATTCTTGACACTAATTCTTAATTAAAAAAAAGTCATTTGACTTTTTTGTTAAATTCTTAAATGAACAATAATTTTTCAGGGAAATAGTTAAAAGGATTTATTTTTTATGATCATATTATAAGGCTGTGTTGGTTGCCACTAATTTAAGTTTATTATTGTTTAGCATTTACCCTTACCATGTAGTTCCATATAGTTCCATATTAGCTATTTGGTTTCATTTCAACTTGGAAGTTCACATTTGATTAAATTATTACCAACTCATCATAATAAGTGTTATTGTTTTATTTGTCAAAACTGAAACTTAACGTTGTGTATCAGGTTGTCAAACAAATGAAAATGACAAGACATTTGCCAGCTTTTGTTTATCACCAAAACATATATGTAGTGGTTGACCTTTTAGATGGTAAATCTATATATCTATCTAAATCTACTGAAGTATTGCCTCATATCATTTGTCCATCTTCTACTAGTCTACTATATAAAAGTGTCCCTCTGGGACGTGTCTACCTCATAGAAATTTATTTTCTTGCCTGACGACCTAAGTGTACTACTTTGCCACCCACAACTACAGAGATGCTCTCACCAAATCTATCCTCTTCTTTGGAGGTCAAAAAGTTAGAAATTAAAGTTTCCTTCTAATCAGAGAATGTCTTGGGGGAGGGAGAAAGCAGCGAGTAGAAAGCATGGCAACCCAAACAGAAAGCATGAGTAGAAATATAAGGAGAAAGGAATGGGTGAATAAGGGCATGTATGTATTGTAATCAGTTTCCCTCTCTTGGAGTCACTATAGAGTCTTCCTCTTCTTCTTCCTTCTCTAAAATTATGTATCCCTACCTCTATATATCTCTATAGTTCTTCTAATGCAGTAGCCTTGTCACTCTTCTGTATCTATACTATGGTTGCTGAAGTTATCTTGAGTATTGAGATGTTTACTTAATTCATTTCAATATATGCATTTCTTCATCATTGAGTGACTTTTAATACATAATCCATTATTGTTCGTTATTCTAGTAGCTGCCATTACATTATATTTTTCAAATTATTTACTAATATACATTAATTTTTGCTATTTTTTAACACAATCTCACCTACTACTTGAATAACATGTATTTTTCGAGTAAATTTTTCAACATATTTGCAATTGTCAACAATTTTTACACCAAAGACAATAACACAACACATGCTATGTATGCTCTCTAATCCGTTTCCGCCGTTACGCTTTGTTCTTTTCATTCTCTCAGCTTTTCCTCAATAACCCTCCTCTGCGTTTCTCCTCATCCTCCTCATTTTCTGCCGCCGCCACAGCTGTCATACCGAAGCACTTCTAGCTGATTTGGATCTTCTAAAGGAAATGGTACAATTTAGAGTTGAGTAATGATACTTACACAAAAAAATTATCATAAAACCCTCACAAAAATTCATACAAGTCATTGGATTAAGTCTAGGTCCCACTATAACTTTTTTTGACTTGATTCAATGGCTTACATGGATTTTTGTGAGGATTTTTTTTAGTATAACTATCATTACTCAATAATAATAGTTTATGAGAAAATTAAAGAAATAAAGTCTCACATATGCATAATTTGTTATATATATATATATATATATATATATATATATATTATAAAATGTTAAACTGTTAAGAACATATTTGGTAAAGATTAATTCTTTTCCAAAATAGCTTTTTCTCAATAAAAAGTTATTTTATCTAAAATTTATCTTGTTTGTTTAAAGTGTGTAAAATTGATTATAAATTAAGATTATTTTTTTATAACTAAAAATAACTTTTTTTAAAAAAATATTATTTTAAGCTTTTAATTATTTTTTAGATTATTTCAAAAAATTTAAGAGATAAATACCTATTTGCCCTCAATCAAATAACTTTTTCAATCATTTCATACATCTTTTGGTAATTTAATACATAAAAGCGATTTTTTCATACAATCCAAACAAAACTCTTTATCATAAAATCAATTATGAATTAACATAATCAAACATAAATTATTTTTCTCATAATCGATTTTCTTGAAAATCAATTATACACATAATCTTTTTTTCACAACTTATCCAAACATGCACTAATTTTTTTTATCAAGGGCCATCATTTGCACTTTACTATTACTATTTAAAGTGGAGCATCCCTCACATTTAGATCCAAATCCCTCTTCCATGACATCCATCCCAGCTTAGTTACTCACCATTGGCCTATCCAATGAAGATAACTTTGCCCAACAACAATGTCAAGGAAGGCAAATGGTCACCACTACAATGAATGTTGCTCGCTAGATTTCCCAGAATAGATTTCCAAGAATTTGGCTAAGTTTAAAATAATAGTGTATGTCAACTTTATTTATTTTTGGCGGTGTAACATTTTTCAATGCTTTGCTAGCCCAAGTGACGCAATTTCACCCATTACAACAAAACATGTAACTTCCAACTGAACTTATCGATAAATTCGTGACCCTTGACTGGATTCTTGTTTTGGATACATAAAAAATAAGGCATAGCTATTGCCTAGCATAGCCCACACCACAAGAATCAGCAAGAGCAGAGGTCCTAAGCCTGCAGGAGGGCTTAAGAGCAGGGAAACAGCATCGCCCCAAGATTTTGAATTTAAAATAATAGTTTTGTCCTCACTTTTTATTTATAGTTAAGGAAGATATTTGAATTTTTATTTAAAAAAAATGAACACTAAATAGGAGAATCCAAGGCAAAATTTCTTTAATGCACCTTTACCTGAAAGGCAGCAAATATCAATGGCTATTGGCTACAACAAAATACAAAATATGACGCGGAAAATAAAAACGTGACTTAATTGGACAAAGTTTAATCATGATGATGCTTTCTTACGAGCAAACCGCTGTAAAGATTTTGGTAGTTGAACTTCCTCACTAATTTTCTGCTTCTTTCTGGATATGTGTTCTTCCTCTTTAATTTGCTGCTCCAAGTAAGGCCTTTTCACTCTAGCAATTGCATCCTGCTTTTTCTGAGTCATTTTACCTGGCTTATTTCTTCCTTTTGTTTTCTTCTTCAGCTTTGTGCCCTTGGCAGCTTCAACAGCAGCTCCCATCTCAGCCTCCCTCTCTTGCTTTGTTGACTTCTCTTTTTTTTTTGTTTTCACTGTACCAATCTTGCTGGGATCCAGCATGATAGTCTCAGGAGGAAGCTTGTCAAGAAGAGAGTGTACTTCCTTTTCTCTCCTCTGTTTAGTCGTTTCAAATGGGTTTGCAACCCATGAGTCAAAGTTGGGTTCTCCTGATCCTGGAATAAGAATACTAGACCATCCCATGGAATGCCCTATGCCTAGAACATCTTCATATGGTCGAAATACTAATTTTCCTATCTGATAACCTTTCACCATGGAATGAGTCATGTACTTAGAATAGTTCTGCGTACCAGAAACATCACTCAGAACCTGTATAAATGAACCATTACCACAAGCAAGCAAGCCTTTTTGACTAAAATCCAAAGTGTTTGCATGCCCTGGTAATGTCTGAAGAGTCTCAAATTTCCTCAAGTCCCAAAGCTTAATTTTTTTATCTTTCCCTGCAGTTGCCATTAAGTGGCCATTTGAGTGAAAAGCCAGTGCTGAGACAGGCCCATGATGACACAGCATTTTGACAAGAGGAGAAGAGCTGGTTGGCTTCCACATAGTAACTGTACCACCCGAGTGACCCAAAGCAACAACCCCATTGAAGGGGTTCACTTGCATCACGCTTGTACGTCCTAAGCCAGTTCGAAAGTTACCAACCATGGCACCCATTGTAACGTCCTGATAATGAAGCTGCCCAAATTTGTTGATTGAAGCCAAGAGAAAATGGTTTTTCAGAAACTGAAGCCTTAACACTGCACCATGTTCCTGGAAAAAAGGAAACAACTTAGCCCAACAAGGATGCATCCCGTATGGTTCACTTTCAGGAGATGGTAAAAATAACCACTAAAACTTCCCTTTCTGCAAGACGCTGGAGGTAACCAAGGCACGCATTTATGTGGAAATGGGAGCAAATTTATAACCATTTTGAGGCTTTTAAGAATCAAAACTAATTAGGGTTGGTAATTGGATCCATTAATCCACCATCCATCCAGTTCACCCATATTTAAATCCAATCCATCCAATTATAATAATAGCTTTAATGGATTGGATGGATTGGGTCAATTTTAATTAATGGATGGTTAATGGATCAAGCAAAATATCTATTAGATATCTAATGGATATCCAATAACTAAAACTGTTCAAAATGAAAAACGAAGAAAAATAGAAAAAATGCATTTCATAAAAAAAGAAGTGTACTTAATCCATTATATATATATATATATATATAACTGTTACAAAGACGTCTTTTACGTATTTTTACGAGAGAAAATTGATATTAGTGAGAGAATTATTTTTGTTTTAAAATATAATATTAAATGGGTGGGTTGGATATCAACCCATCCATTAAAATGGGTTTGATGGTTTTAACAATTTTTGTAATGGAATCTAAATGGATCATTGGTTTATTTTTTATCAATCCATTATGATCCAATCCAAAATCCATCCATTTGCCACCCCTAAAACTAATGCAATACAGCACATTGTAGGGTATAGGTGCCCTCATCTTATGTTCCATTAGTGGACATGCCTCATGGTACTATTCAGCATGATTGACCTACTCTATACACTAACCTAGCTCATTGAATAAGTGGAGGTGCAAATTGGGAGTAATTAAAATTTGAAGCAGCAACAGTAATCATTGGACCCACACATTATAATCAGGTTTTTGGGTACTAAAACAATTTTAATGGACCTTCATATGAATGGAAGATAAGAAAGAAAAATATCAACCAGATAACACGATATTTAAAAGTCCAGCATATCAAAATGAATGGTGCAGGTCCAAAAGGCAAACACTTAGCCTTAAGCATATGCAGAAATATTCCAGATGCTGAAAATATTGCAAAAGCAATATACCAACCTTGAGGCAGTGAAGCTCTGTGCCTTCGCGATTATATATGTAAGAATACCTATCAAATTTGAAAATTTTACAGTTATATCACATGTCCTCAAAGAAACCAAACTTTATAACGTATTTTGACACAAAAAAATTCTAATCAGGCAGAAAATATCAAGCCACAAATAACCTCACAAGGTTTTTACGTGGATTAAGCACATCATGTGACCACAAAGTAACCACAAAATAAGATAAGTAAATATCTTAAAGATCTCTAAAGTCCCAAAGTCTGTAATTTCATTTTGAAGTTATAATAAGGAGGAGGCACATGGCATTATGTAAGAAGAAACACAAAGGCATCTGGAAAATTAGGGGCTTACAACTTCATTTTCACCTGCTAAGAAGAAAAACCAACATAGATGCTAAAAGCATTTCCTCAGTAACTACAAAATTTATGGCCAAAAGAAAAAAGAAACTATAACAATGATGCTTTAATGTTGTAAACTAAGTTATTTTGGGATCAAAGTCACATATAACTGATATATGTCAGCAAGCACGAAACAGGTGCTTCCATTGTAATTGCATAGATTCATTATGCAGAGAACCATAATTTTATAAAGTAAACATATAATACCAAATCAGTGAAGAGAAATTACTTTTTCTGGGCAGCAGCAAAAAAAAGCTCATTATGCAAGAATACCACATCACGCACTGTTTCTCTTACCTGAAAAAACCAAAAATTAGAAACCAAGCATAATTTTTTGAAACTATCGATATGATATATGATAAATAGTAACCATTTGTATGCTAGCATAATATTTATAGTCTTCATCCGTCCAGTAAAAAGAATAGAAGCAGTACTTCAAAATACACTCCACAAGCAAGATTAGCACTAAATGATGGCTAAAGATGCCAAAATGAACATCAGCACTTAAGAAGATATAACCAAACATGTTTACAAACATAAAAAATGTTCAGAAATTTATGACTCATAGCAGAACTACACAGACAAAGCTCCACTGAGCATACCTGAAGCTCTTTGATTAGGCTCAGGTTTATCATGTCCACAATTCCCATATGGCCCTTACGTCCACCAACAGCCATATACCGGCCACTTGAAGTAAAATCCAGAGTGTATGGCCCAAGTGCTGCAAATATGTATTGCAAAGTGATAAATAATTGGCAGGTCAAGAAAATAAAAAAATCACTTCCAGTCAAAAAGGGGTCTGTGCACCATCATGTTGTGGAATAAAGTATAACAAATAAGGACATGCAAATCAAACTTGTAAGAGCTTTTACAAGGACAAGCAAAAGAAAGAAATATTATTATTATAAAAGAATCAAAACTAGAACTAAATCAAGTAGACATCAACTTTTCTAGAATTCTAATGATTATACAGCACACTGCTTCAATAACTTGCACTGAAATTAAAGTCATCTTAAATCATAGTAGTTAATATGAAATGAAAGACAATTAGGGAGTAAAAGTAACTTAAATGAGGACTTATAAGTAATAGGGGTCAGGATTCAAGACCAAAGAACCTATAGAGAAGATCATTTGTTATCTTGGAAAATCGACAAGCAATTAAATGAAAGTCAGTTTTGCTTTCAAATTCTTATGCACTTGACCTGTTTGCACAAGGTTTATCACACCTCTGGAACAATGGTTTGGCTTTGCAGCCAAATAAGGATTTGCCATAGTATGAGAACAGAAATAGAAAATAAACTTCATACAACATGTGTTAGTCGCCCTCTCATCAGTAGAGTGTACGTTACGAGAAAAGAGAGGGGTAGCAGCAGATCAGAAGCTCAAGCCCACTTAGGCAATGAGAACAATGTGAGGGGAAATAACCGTGGGGATCTGGACTGTAACAACCAGCACAAATGGCAGGAGGAGTGGGATGCAAGAAAAGGAATCAGTTGGAAGAGGATAAGTGTGAGGTGAAGGGGAGGAAGCAGACCCCTCGATGTGTCTGCACTATCCCTGTATTTTTCTCTCTGTTTGTGTGTGGTCTCTGTGTACAACTCTCTCTGGTGCTGATAAGATTCAATATAAGTCATCAGAGGAGGGATTCTGATAGTATTTCAATAAAATAGTGATCTGATTTCCAGTTTCCTATCAACATGCTTCTCATATCATGCCCCAACAATTCATTAAGTTACAAAAAAGAACTATATGTAAATTTACCCATTACATCTCCAGATTTCAATATAAACTTACAGGAAATAATTAGTAGGTCAAGATTTAATTATAGGATATATTGCATGCTGCTTGTCACACAGTAAATCAATGCTTTATGCCTCATAAATAGATGAGATCCCAACAGAACACCAATAAACATCAGAGACCAGAAATCTATCCCCTCACATACCCAAAGACCTTTACAGAGACCAACTCACACTCGCCAATTCAATCCCAAAGAATCACTGCTTCAATACAAAGACGACAAACCTTAAGACATTATTAGATCAAAGAAATCAGGACTATAAGATTTCACATTCTTAACTGCAATCAGTAAACGTAACCCCCATTATTATAATCCATCCTCAACTGCTGACACTACTATGACAATTAGAATCTACACAAGATGAAGGAAAAGGAGAAACTAATATCCTTGCCTCAAACATACAGATCAAGAAAAGACCACAATATGCAGTTGGAATACGCCACCAACAAGCAATGATGAAAAATAAGGAAATAAAGTCTAATTTAACTTCCACTCATACTTAATACTACTAGGAGTGGGCAAAAAAACTGAAAAACTGAACCAAATTGGTAAATTGAACCAAATTGAACCATAAAAATCGGTTTATTTAAATCAATTATTAAACTGAACCGGTTCTTTTTTATTAATAAGTTTGGTTAACCCCTTCCATAATACAATCCGGTTAACTAAAATTAACCAAACCCAATTAAACCTAAGCCCTCTTTCTAATTCACGAAACCTAAGCCTTCTTTCTACATCAAGCAGAATTGCAGAAGTACCTCTCTCTCACCGTCGAGTTCCCCAAGCTCGAATCTAATGTCGCTTGCAATCGGTGTGAATCGTCTTGTCTCTCACCTCATTTCTTGTTGCTTCCATTGTTGTTGTTGTTTTGATGGGGTTTTTTTTGGGTTTTGATGTAGAGAGGCTGAGGACGGAGGTCGATGAGCTGCATAAGTCGAAGAGCTGCAGAAGGATTTGGAGCTTAGCGTGAAGATTGTGAGTTTCATGGTTTTTTTTTTGGCTAATTTACTTTGGTTTTGTTTCTTAGGTTGTGAATGCTTGTAATGATGCTCTTATGCATGGTGTTTGAGTTTTGTTACACATGCCCTGTTAACATATTCATTTTTTTTAGATCTAGGTTTGCTGATTTATTTGAGTGTAAAGCCCAGGAAAGATCACTTGCTATTAGAAATGTGTTGATGAATTTAGTGTGTTAGGATGGGTTTTGCTTTTTGCATGCAGATATATGCCTATATGTATTTTATTATTCAGATTCAGATTGCCCGTATATTGAGGAATTTTTATATAAACTCAGAACCCACTAGAAAATAATGCCCACTGTGCTTTTTTGATTCCTGACAACCGTTTTCAAGATGCATGAACTTTGAACAATATGATTCATAAATAGAGAGACAAATAACGTAGCACAATGTAAACTGAGAAATGTTCTGAATAATGACATTCAAAAAATCCTAGAGCACATAAATGTGGTCTAAATAGTGTTAAATAATTAGTTGTAGATATCTAGTGATTCTTCCTAATAATGATAAAAAAAATTAAAAAGCCCAGCATCATATCATAGGAAGTCCCCCTCATCCCATTTTTGCTTCCTGATCTTCAAATAGTCTGCTCTTGGCCTACAAACAAAAGGAGTGCGTAGTGTAGAGTGGGAAAAATAGACGATGCAGGGGACCTATAAAGTAATCCATCAAATCTTAGGTACAAGATTACTAGTTATAGAAACATAGGTTGAATCAAGGACCAGATAGATGAACCTCATTTTGCCTATGAATATGGTGATATATATTAGATTACATTATGGTATTTTGAATGCATTATTATTATATATTAAATCTCACAAGACTCAAGAATTGATAGAAACATACCCGAAAATTAATTGTAGAAAAGAACATGAAGGGAATCTTATAGATGTTTAGCTCCTAATTCAAAAGTAAAATCCAATGGTCAGGCAATTGAAATGAACACAAACTAGTTGTGGGACCACATAACACACAATTAACCTTTCTAGTCCTACACAAAACTGCAAATGATATGCTAGCTCCCCTTCTAACAACTCTTAGTAAAGTCTTTGATATTGGGAATGTTTTCGATTGATGTATTCTTTCCCAAAGTTACTTTGTTACAATTGAATTTTATCATGTAATGACAGGTAAGTAAACAATTGATCTGTTCTTCTCCTTTGTGGGATTTTTTTATTTATTATTTGATACACAATATAGACAGAAATATATATATATATATATATGTATGTATCTCCTTTGTGCATTACTTGCATCATCTCTCTGAATCACTAATTTAATATGTATCACTTCAGCTTGAAATATATAATAATCTTCAAATACTGACTTAGATGATTTTAGCACAATTTTTGTTTTAGCAGATGTCGTCATTAGGTGATAATGATGATTTTCCCTTCTTGGAGACAACCGAGCCTCCAATTTATAATCCACCAACCTCTGACACTGCTGGTGCATTACCACTTCGTCCTAGTACAACTTCGTCATCCGGGCGTAGAAATCGGTCATCAGTTTGGAGTCACTTCACTATAGAGTCTGGTTGTGATAAGAAGGCAAAATGCAATTACTGTGGCGGCCTTATTAAGTATGCGGACGGGACAAGTGCTATGCTATGCATGCTCATTTAAAGAGGTGCAAGGATAACCCCAACAAAGAAGAAAACAAAAGGCAGAAAACTATTCCTTACACTTCGGAGAGTGCAGAAGGGCATGGAGGTAGTGGTGCAAGTGGTATTGGATCCTCACCTACATATTTTAAATTTGACCAAGAGATTAGCCGCAATGAACTTGTGAGGATGTTTGTTGTAGCTGAGCTGCCTTTTAGGTTTGTTGAGAATGAAGGTTTTCGCAAGTTTCTTAGTGTCTTGCAGCCGAGGTTTAGTGTCCCCTCACGCACTACACTAGCGCGTGATATTATGACATTGTTTGACATGGAAAGAACAAAGTTGAAAAAAGTTCTTTCTAAGCATTGCCGGAGAGTTTGTCTTACCACTGACACATGGACCTCTTGTCAGAATCTAAATTATATGTGTTTGACTGCCCATTTTATTGATAATAATTGGAAGCTGCATAAGAAGATTTTGAACTTTTGTCAAGTCACAGGCCATTCGGGAGAGGTTATGGCAAAGAGTGTTGAGATATGCTTAAATGGATGGGATTTGAATAGAGTTTTTAGTCTGACGGTTGACAATGCTTCGTCCAATGATCTTGGGATACAATACCTGAGAAAAAGGTTGATGTCCTGGAATAGTTTGATTCTTAAAGGAGAGTACATTCATATGCGTTGTTGTGCGCATATTTTGAGTTTGATTGTGAAGGAGGGACTTAAGGAGATCGATGATTCAATTTTAAGAATTCGAGGTGCAGTTAAGTACATCAGATCTTCTCCTTCAAGATTATCCAGATTCAAATCATGTGCAGAACAAGAGAAGATTGCATATAAAGGTCTTGTCTGCTTGGATGTCGAAACCAGGTGGAATTCGACATATATAATGTTGGAGGCAGCGTTAAAGCACCAAAAGGCCTTTGAATTACTTGAGATGCAAGACAACAAGTATGTGGAGGAGCTAAGTAGAGAAAAGGGGAAGGGTGTTCCTTTGGAAGATGATTGGGATTATGCTCACTCAGTTTTGCCCTTTCTAAAGATATTTTATGATCCTACGATGCGCATTTCTGGTACCTCTTATATTACTAGCAATATGTATATGAAACAGGTATTGGCATTGGAAAGAAGATCTCCCAATATTGTGAGTCCACTGATGTGAGTATGAGGTTAATGGCGGGCAGGATGAAGAGGAAGTATGAGAAGTATTGGGGAAATCCCAATGGTATTAATATATTGTTGTTAATTGCTGTTGTGCTTGATCCTAGGCACAAATTGGAATATGTCAATTGGTTTATTGACTATTTCTTTGATTCAGACAAGGCAACTGAATTGAAATCAAAGTTATTTTCATGTTTAAAGTCACTTTATGTGCAATATCAAGGTAATGAGGAAGGGTCTCAAAGTGATCAACGGGATACACAAATTGATGAAGATGATGATGATCCCTATTATGTGGGTTTATATCTTAAATCAACTGGGCGCAAATCAGATGCAAAATCTGAACTTGATAAGTATTTGAAGGAAGATTGTGAACCTTACAACAGGTTTGCAGAGTTGGATATTTTAAATTGGTGGAAGATAAATTCAAATCGATTTCCTATCCTTGCAAACATAGCTCGGGAAGTGTTGGCCATACCTGTCTCTACAGTAGCCTCTGAGTCTGCTTTTAGTACAGGAGGAAGGGTACTTGATCCTTATCGTAGTTCCTTAACACCTAAAATGGTAGAAGCACTTGTCTGTACAAGTGATTGGGTAAAAACAACACCCTTTGCATTGCTTTCAAATGGGGACTTTGAGGATCTTGAGAAATTTGAGCAAGGCAAGTTAATGTTGATGTTTTACATATTAATTTTGATTATGTTATTATATGATGTTTGATTAGTAATGAGATTTTTTTTGTTCATTTTGCAGAGATGGCTTCTCAACAAGAAGTTGCATGTTCGGCCGCAATTACTCTTGATGATTGAAGGAGTTTGCTTGTATTTGTTGTTGATCTTTTATTGGAGTTTAAAGATCATTGTGTATTGGGAATGCGAGGCTCATTTTGTTTGAACAATTTATTTTGGACTAAGTTTTAATTAGCAGTTTGGATCATGTTTCTTGGCTATTAGTATATTGGTGATATTTTTCTTCTTAGTCATTACTAACTTTTAATTGTTTCTCATGGTTATTGTTCTTGTATTTCTGTTATTCTTGTGCAATGTTTTCAGGTTCAAGGTATGCATTCCAATGTTGCAACATTGAGAAAAGCCAGCTTATGGCATGAGGGGAAAGTTACATTTATAAGTATTTTTATTCTCAGACTGAATTAAATTTAATAGTGACTATTTTCTGCTGTACAATTCTCTTTGGTTTTGGTGTCATTTCAGTTGGTGTGTTTATGATGTGATGATTCATGATTCTCTTAAAGGGACGACATTTGATAGGAGGAGTAGGAGAGAGCTTGAGGTCACTCCTATCACCAAGTATGCATCTGATTCTGGGCTTCTGCTTGGTCATCAAATTGCTGTCAATAGATCTTATACATTTACATAGCTGGGTATTTGACTTTTTCTCTTCTTTTTTTCCAGATTTATGTATACAGATAGTTATTGATTCAATATAATGATTTTGTTTCTTCCTTGTAAGTTGATTTGATACATATTAAAATAAGTTGATTTGATTAAGTAAATTAGGCCTAGGGTACTAGGCTACTAGCAATTTAGCTAATAATAACCTGAGCTGATTTACTGTTTAGCAATTAGCAAGGGTATAACACGAGCAGAATATATATTCACTGATTCATTGATATTTATTTGTTATTCTTGTGGCTTTGCTGCAGCTTTTTTTAGAGGGTATAAGGGCAAGGCAAAAGAAAGATTCTTTGGTCATGGAGAAGAGGGCTATGGAACAAGAGATCCAGCAAGCAAATGTATCCCTTAATTTATATGACATGAAAGCTGCAAGAATTGAAGACCAGGTAGTCAGGTCTCAATTTAAATCACATTTTTTATGTGAATTTGGAATTGACTTGTGTTTACTTGATATGCAGTTGAAATTTTGTTCAGATCATATTCAAAGACTTGCATAGGATAAGCTTCAAAGTTCTTTCACTTTGGAAAATACACAGAGGAGGCTGTTGGATGTTAGAAGATCATCTCAACAGGCTAGGGATACAGTGGAGGAAGTGCAATCTAAAACTGGTAGTAGTTGAGTGACTCATTTGGAGTTACAAGTAGAACTTGAGAAAGAAAGGTATTTAGTCTGTATACAACTAGAAGTTATTTCCTTCAAATGTGTGTAGTGCGTAACCTCTAGGGACCTATACTATTTTCTTTACCAAGTTTGCCAAAAAAAGAATAGAGGAGGAGCTGGAGGTTGCCACTAGAAAGTTTTCACATCTTCATGAGACTGCAGATGCAGAATCTAACATCAAAAGGAGCCGCAAACTTGATCACACAAATAAATTAAAGTGAGTTATTAAAGCAATGTCTGCATTTATTTTTATAAATATCAGTGGTGAAAATGAAATCTTCATAATCTATTCTGATTTAAGTGTATGACACAGATATTTATAGTGAAGAGGAAAGTACTTTTTAGTCGTTATTTCTTTTTGATAATTGACTAATAACTTATATTCAATATAGAGGATGTAGACCATATTAGGAAAATAAAAAAACATCTCCTTTTCATACTATAGACTTCATCATAAAGCATCTGTTGTTTGTCCTTTCATTCTAAAGTTTGGTTTATTCTTATGTTTTCCTAATTGAAAACGGGTTCATACACCCATGTTCAAGCAATATGTCGGGGTAGCTCATATACACCTATGTTCAAGCAGTTCACCATGCACACAGAATCGGTTCACCGCACACCGAACCGGTTCACCGGTTAACCAAATTGGAAAAACCGGTTCAAGTGGTTCGATTTTTATGTACAAATTGAAACTACTTCGGTTTGAAAAAACCAAACCATATTTTCGGTTCGGTTCGGTTCATTATGAAAAACCAAATTGAACTACACCATGCCCACTCCTACATACTACACCTCCCCAATAAGTGTATCAAGCAATTTCTATTTGCGTGATCGTATATGAGTAGGTGCATAGTGCATCAAAACCAAAATATTCAATTTAGTTAAAATGAAAAAGTCATTACTAACAGTACAACAGAGACATAAATCTTACAAAACCTAAGATACTAATAGCAAACAAGCAATTAAAAGAACCTGGCAAAATAATATCGTATTGGTTCCTTGAGCTTAAGATATCTACTTCACGAGCTATTGCCTCCTGTTTGATCCTCCACGTCTTCTCTATGCCTTCAGCCTCCAGATAACCTCCCTCACTGGGCATAAGCCACTGCATGATTGAAATTAGAAAGGCAGAGATCATGGGAAGTCCACAACATGTAACTGCATCATTGTATCTATTAAAAACTAACATCAATGACTCTACAAATTATACAGGATGATACTTAAATTCATTTTTTTCCTTTTACATGTCATTACCCTCCCTCAAAATTGGAAATTGAATGGACCAATTATGTGTTGATTCTCAACACACATTTAGCCTACAAAGTAATTAAAATGAATATTGAATATAGTAGTTGAGGTATCATGAAGATCAAAGTATTAAGAGTAAACACTTATTTTGGTCCTCCAAAGATACAAATGACATCAGTTTGGTCCTCAAATAATTTTTTACATCAAATTAGTCCTTTTGGAGGACCAATTTCATGTAAAAAAAACATTGAAGGACCAATTTGATGTCAAAAGATGACATTGAAGGACCATTTTGATGCCAAAAATTGACACTGAAGGACAATTTTGATGTATTCATCATTGAAGGACCTATCTGATGACACTTGTATCTTTGAAGGACCAAAATTGGTGTTTAGTCAAGTATTAATATTGACTCAGGAATGTACTCAATGTAAGATGCTACTTAAACATTATTTACACCAGTTAATAAGTTTGCTTAGTTAAGCCTTGGTAGTGAATGATTTTACAAAACTTGATACAGATGCCATCAACCAAACCAAGTCTCTAAATGATACATATCCCTAAGAAATAAACTTCCAAGTACTAGCATGAGTTGCAGCGATCACAGGTTGGCATCCCACACATTCCAATCTAAAGCATAATTAAAATTAGAGTAAATTACTCTCCCTTGCCCGTTTACTACACAAACGTCCACTCTATTATGAAAACATACACAAAACTCCCTTATATTTATAAAAAGAGCTACAACGAACTCTAAACTGTTGTCAAGCCTAATAGATTTATTAACTGAGACGTTATCTCACAAATGTTTTGTGCTCACATGTCATTACCACCCTTCTTCAGCCTTATATGTTGAGAAAAAGAGAAGAAAATAGTTGCACCAAACGAATATGTTCTTCTCCTTTTCTTAACATACAAGCCTGAATAAGGGTAGGAATGGCATCTGACGACAAAGACATTCATGTTGACCATGAGACATAAGAGCTTAGTTAATGAATTTGTTAGAATAATTTACTCTTAAAATTATATAAATTTCATATTTTAAACTTGCACGCAAGTCATGTTTAATAAACTTCTTTTCACAGCTCACACCAAGTTTGAGCTTATGTTTCGACTCATTTATTAATCAAGTAAAACCTATGCCAGCAAATATTTGACTTGGCTAGGCTTGAGGATAGCCCAACCATGAAGAAAAATACTCTAACATTGAAGGGTTTTTTTTGGGGTAAGGGGGGGTTCAAGGAAGGTCTATAGGACCTAAGGGGGACTGGGGGAATGGGAAATGGGGATGTGGAGGATCAAACCCCCCACCACATAACCACAGCCCCCTAGTAAAGACTAGGGAAGATACTAGTTGAGCTACACTCTACTGGTAACATTGAAGGGTTTCTGCATCAAATTAATTGCTCACCTCATGTCATTACAAAGCCAATTATAGACCGTAGGTCTAATTGAAATATGCAATCAAACATACCACAACAATTATTTTGCACAGGGCTTAGATTGTTAGCCACATCCATGAAAAAAACTTCAAAATAATTTACTCATGTATAATATGTAAAAAGAAAAAAGATTAATTCAATTAAGGATACAAAAAAGCCACATTAACAATATCTAACCTTCTCGGCCTGGGCAGCAGCTTTTGCAGATTTTCCATATAATTCTTCTCTAACAGCTAGTTGACCCTTCAGCTTTTTATCTTTCAAAACCTGCAAATTATAGTTTGCAAATAAAAGATAAAAAGATAGCATTATAAAGTACCAATATCTTGATTCTAGAAAGCTCAATGTTTTATACCTCCAAATTAGCAACTTCTCCTCTGAGATACTTCTTCATCTTCAGATCTAGTTCATCAGAAATGCCCTGCCAAGCAATGTAGTGTATTAAGAACCAAAAACTCAAAATACCATGTAGATGCCAGACAAGAAGCATTCAGTTTGCTCCATCTTCGAGAGAATGGGATAAAATTATGCTAGAACATTAAAATAGAATCATGTAAAATGACAACCATCAATTTTGATGGAAACAATGATAATTCTTAAATCCTAATTCTTAAAAGGATGTCCTTGCAGACAGATCGAAGGCATGCCTCACTTTTTCTTCTCTTTTCTTTTCACTCTATCTAAGAAATTTCATGTCCTCCTCCTCCTCCCCACCCCTCTCTTTCTTTATTTTTTCTTTTCTTGTGGTCTAATTTTTTTATCTAACAAATGCAATATGATAGGAACAAGTAAACAGTCACAGAGGTGCAAGTAAGCTTGTGCATTACACCCCAAAAAAGAGAAAAGGAAAGTAGCACATATAACAAGGACTTCTGTTGGCATCAACTAAAAATCAAGTAAAAATATGAGTAGTGGGATACAGTTTCACTTAACACATAATATATGAGTTTATGGGGTCAGATAGTATCATCTAAATACACCATAGGGAACTTAAAACCACCAACAACAACAACAAACCAAGCCTCATCCCACTATGCCCTATCAAAAAATCAAAAAAGATTAAAAAAAAAAAAAAAATTTCAAAGTCAACACAACAAACCCCTTAATTCATGACTTTGATTATACCCCATCAAGCCCTTTCACCCTAAAAAGTTCAAATCTTTGACAAACGAACTGCAAAATTGAAGATACTTAATAATGTCCACAATAGTCACAACAAGGTTAGGTGCCAACTAAAATCACAAAAAGGGGTATCAACCAATCAAATATCACATGAATGTCAAGGTACACAAGTTCAATGAACCATTCATTTACACCTCCATAACACGAAACACAACCAGCTAGTAGTACCTGTTCACTAGAAGGCTTGTTCCTTCCAAGAGCGTCATTCTCTTGGCCCTCACCCATCTTGCCAAGTGACTGGCCCGATACGACGCCGCTGGCGGCGGAGAGAGAGGGAGAGAGAGAAGGTGACGGCGGCGCTGAGTTGGAGGGTTTATTTGGGGGTTTTGAGTTTTGATAGAACGATTTCTAACTCCCTTGTTTCTTCTTT
The DNA here is from genome assembly GCA_023212625.1 of Styphnolobium japonicum. Classification (NCBI taxonomy): domain Eukaryota; kingdom Viridiplantae; phylum Streptophyta; class Magnoliopsida; order Fabales; family Fabaceae; genus Styphnolobium; species Styphnolobium japonicum. Next base: position 15,792,204 of record JALBWW010000013.1, read on the forward strand.
CTAATTTCTCTTTCTTTTTTAACTAACACCCAATTCTTTTTCTGCCTTATTTTTATGGCCTGCTTTTTTCTTTTTCTTTTTTCTTTTTAGGCTAATCTGTTGGTGGCATTTTTTATTATTGAGCTATATTTTCATCCATTGTCAATAGAAGATTTTTTTAATATTATCATCTAAGTTACATCATTAATGCTATAGTTGAGAGAGAAAAAAGAGTAAACAAGGAAGCAAATATAAGGGAATGAACGGTGGGGATTTTCTTCTCATTATTTGAATATTTAGATAAAAAAAAATTGGGAGGAAGTTTATTCTTCTTATTTGGAAGTTAAAACTAAAATAAGAAAAATAAATAAATTTTAGAATTAAATTTTTAATATAATCATTATGTTGCTAACTTTATAATATAAATATAGGATATATATATATATATGTGTGTAATTTAATATGTATTTAATTAAATATATATTTTTTCCTTCCTTACTCCCTAATTTGAGGGGAAAATTTTTTTTAGCTTTGAGAAGGAAGAAGAATGAACACTTCTCCCTCATTCCCCTTCTTACTTTCTCATTAAAAATCATCTAAATAATAGTTAGAGCAGTACTACACATTCTAAAAAAAAAAGATCGGATGGTAGCCCGACTCTTTTATAAAAACTACAACTTTTCAAAATTTGAATTTTCACTCATCTTATCTGTTATTTGTGTGTGTTCTGTTTTTATACCAAGTCATCGGGATAAAATCTGAGTAACAATTTCTGGGCTATATAGTATTTTTCATAATAGTTAATGTCATTTTTTTTTCTCTTTCCTCTCCTTACCCACATTCAAATTATACATAAAAGTGTTTGACTATAATAACACATATTTAAAAAGTTGACTTCTTTTAATAATGTGATTGCATATAAATGAATGATAGTATAAAATAATTTTACACTAACAGTAAATCATTAAACTCCTCTTTATGTGGTAAAATTATTTATTATCTATAATACATGTATGGTAGTTTTCAATTGTATTTGATAAGATATATTATTTATAAAAAGGAATTGTCTTTTGAATTTTAAAATTGTCTTTTGAATAATTATTCTTTAAAGTCTCTTGTCTGTTGTCTTTTCTCTTCTTGTTATATGACGGTTAACATTCTCACTCTGGGATAAATTTAATGTTTTGTAACTGCTAACGTTTCAATTCCATCAACATGAAATATCAAAGAAAAATAATAAAGCAGAAGTGTTAGAGTACGTTTGGATATATTTTTTTATTATTAAAAGATGGTATTTTTTTAAATTAATAAAAATTTACTTCTACAAGTTTTTAAGTATATTTGGATGCAATTTTTTTAAAAAAATATCAGTTATTACTTTTTTAAAAGTTAATGATCCTTAGCTTTTAAAAATGAAGAATGAGAAATAATTTTTAATATAATTTTTTGATAAAAATATTATTTACCTTTATTAAAAGTTACATCTAATGTCTTCTTTTTTCCCTTTGCAAATCTTGATTTTTTCATTTTGAATATCTTACATTTATGTAATTTTGCTATAAAAAATCCTTATATATTTTTTTTATCAAAACAAATTTAAAAATTCTTATGTTACTTAAAATACTTCTTAAACATTACATCCAAATACAAATTAACTTTTTTTTAAAAAAACTCTAATAAAAAAATATCTATAAAAAAGTTATTTTTTATAAGATTATCTAAACAAGTCTTTAATCTTTACTTTTATACTTCGACTAATGTCGTTCAAGGTCACAAAAGGATACATCTTGCATACTTAGTGAACTAAAATAAACGTTAGTTGTGTAATTTAGTGAGCATTATAATAATAAAATAATAAAAGATAAATTTATAATTTTTATTATATAATTTCTTTTTTTTTCTATATCATGTGCCTTTATATAATTAATCTTTAAAATAACTTTTGTTTCAGAGAAGTTGAAGTCATTCTAACAATTACAGCAAAAATATCCTAATAAGCCGACACTACATGAGAGTATTGCAAAGAATATGAAAAATTGTTTGTTTATAAGAGGCCACAGCAACAGAAGGGGGTATTGCATAGAATATGAAAGGTTTTTTTGTTTGTAAGAGGACACAAGAGAGAATGTAGATTTACATGCTTCCAAAGTCTACTTTAATTATATGTACATAAATTTTGTCATTTATTTTTTGTGAGGCGTATTAATCATAATAAGGCTATTGAAATAAAGTTTAACTTATAGGTTTGCTTGGTTTGGGAGTAATAGGTAATGAATTTTTATGGGGATAAAGTTTTATGGAAAAAAAACATGTTCCCTTCATGAGTAAATTTTTAGGGAGTAACATTTCTCCTCATTTTACGGGGCGTTTGGTTTGCGGATTGTTTTTTCATTCTTGGGAATCCTTACATGAGAATGTTGGATTCCTATGTTTGGTACAAGTTTTGACAAAACATTTCCATCATAAAATGATTCCCGAGAATGATTTTTAACCAACATTCCCACACTTTCATTCCCATAGGGGGAGGTGAGTTTGCAACATTCTCATGGTATGGGAATATTTTTGCCATGTGAAATGCCCAAAATATCTACCTTTCTATTAACATGTCATTAACCAACAACCGTCATATCATTACTAGTGACCGCCATCAACCACCGTTCACGGCGGCCAATCACCGAAATCTAGCTACCTCCGTCACCGCCTCCAATTGACGGTGGCTGGAAACTTCGGCCTTCGTGATAGTTACCGGAATTTAGCCACCGCAAGCCCGTGACAGCTAACAATGATCGACGACTTTAGCCACCACACCGGTCACCGAAATTTAACGACTTAAGCTACCGCCCTAATCACCGGAATCCGGTCACGTCTACCGTCTCCAGAGGTTGATGGTTACAAACGACATCAGCTACTGTCGCCGGCGGTTGGAATCATTCCCGGGAAAGATTTTAGTTAACCAAACGTAGTAATCATCATTTATGGGAATACCATTCCTAAGAATATCATTCCTGTACATGCTATTCCTGAAAATATTTTTTTAAACCTTGAACCAAACGCCCGTTAGGGTTAAATTTTACTCCAAGTAGGGGTGGGGTAAAAATAGGGAACATTAGTTCTTAATGTTCTCTTGACTATCTTTCTTTCTCTCGAAAGCCGACGGACCTTCAACTCCAATCCTCAGTCGGCTGGTGACATCAACGACTACATTACTCTGACGTTATCCCACACACAGATTTTGAGAAGGGAAAAATCACACAAAACCAATAGAGATGGAATCTTACTACATCTACAATACACCCTTCAAAGTCATCCCACCTCCCACTCCACTTCACGATGTGGAATATTTTGGATTCAACAGAAAGAGGGAGCTTGAGCAAAAAAGGGAAAAGAGAACACAATACATGGAACAAATGGTGGAACAAGGGGGTTTGGGGTCAGGTGAAGGGACACGAGCAGGGGACAATGTGGGCGAGATAGGAGTCGTAGACGGTGTTGGATGCAATTCTTAGTGCAGATTTGGGGTATGTTTTTCTTGATAAAAAAAGTTTTTTTAAAAGTATTTTGTTATATTTGTTTGGGTGAGTTTTTCTTTAAAAAAAATAAATACTAAAAAGTAGTAAAAAATAGCACATTTTGTGTTTTTTAAATTAAATTAACTTTATTATTCTTGTAATTTACGAGTTTATTATATTAAATATGTGCTATAATATGTTATTCATTTTGATATTTTTTACAAGTATTTTTTAATTAAATTTATGTAAAAAATAATTTAATCACTTTCTAATTTAATTATTTCATATAAAAATTATTAAAATAATAATAATAATTAACTTTATCATGAAGTACTTAATATATTTAGTGTTTAGTAAGATGTAAAAAAATAAAATTATAATTGTAAAAATATAAAAGTTGAAGTTTAACATTTATTAGAGTATTTATTCATTATAATATGTAAATAAGTATAATTAATATTTAATTAATTTTAAGAATATTAATAATTTGAATATGTTATGATATATGATCTTCATTAATTAAATTTATTAATAGATAAATAAGTAATTAGTATTGAAATTAATACAAAATTTAAAAAGTTAGAATAATTAAATTTATTACTTAAATAAAATAAAATTAAATATAATTAAAATTTGAATTGAATTTAAATTGTTTTAAATCAATTTTGGATATATGAAAAATAAAGTTATATCAAATGAATATTGGAAGGAAAAAGACTCATATATAAGTAACATGTGACATTAACCCCATTTACATGAATTATATTTTATATAATAGTATATAGATATAGATTGTATAACCTATTTATACTATTTTTATTTTTATATATTATTAAATTCTTATGATTTTGAAATTTTAAAGTTCAATTCAATTATATTCAATTAATTATGAAAATTAACTTTAAGTATAGAATTTAATCATTTCAACGGATGTTAAATATTGATTATTTACTATTGAAAAAATTCTAAATTTTTTAATAATTAGTTTGATAATTTCTTAATTATTTAAAAACAAATATTAAATACTTGTTGAGTTTATAATTTTGTTAAAGGAGTACTATGTTGAAGTGGTCAAGGGGTAAAGATATGCACACTTGATTTTTAATTTGTTGCATTGACATCAAAATCAAATAGATATTTTATTAATATTCAAAGAGATAAGAAATAAAATTAAGATTCAAATAGATAATTGAATTTTAAATTAGAATTTCATCAATATTAAAGGAATTTTAGGATAAAATTTTAAAACCACCAATATCAACATATCTAAACACAAATTAATAAAATTTCAAGATTTAATTTCAAAATCATGAGTGACATGTTGCAAAATATATCTAAACAAAAACCTGTATCAAATGAGCAAGAATTTGGAGGGAAAAAATGTATATATTAGTGACATATGACATTTGTCTAAATTGTATGAATTGTTTTTATATAATAATATATAAATTATTGTGCTTCTAAAAAAGATATTTTTATAACTAAAAAAAGTCATTTAAACATAATATATATAGATATATCTTATCATATATTGTATCTAAATATAAAATAAGTTTTACTTTTTATAATAAAAAAATCTTTTTAAAAATTTTGATATAAAAAATACCTTTTTATAAAAGCTTGTCCAAAACAAGCACTCAGGATGAGAAGGTGAAATCGTGAAAGTTATATTGTTACACAACCTGAAAACATTTTAAAATTAACTTCACTCCTTAAGTTTTGTTCAAGTATATGTTACTCCTTATTTTTTTTTCTCCCTTACTTTTTAAGCTAGTACCGAATGCAGCCATAGTATAAGAAAAGTTACCCAAGTCAAAATAATCTTATTATGCTTTCAGAATAAAACCCAATTTATCATGAACATTTAGATGAGAAGCTCAAGCCCACAAATGCCCATGAAGAGATCATTTTAAAGCTCTACATGTCTAAGTTGTATTTGAATCAAGCTTCACTAAATTTTAATTTTCTAAAGTCAATTATGATATTCTTGAAACTTGTATCAGATTGGTAAACATGAAATAGTCTTTAATTATTCAATTTTATATGCTTGGAAAGATATTCTAACACTATCTATATATAGGTCTCTCATGTAAGAGAATGATATTGTAGACTTTGGAGTGATTTCAAGAAATTTAGTCTTTTGTGTTTCTTTTATAACTAGTCATTTAATTTGCACGTTGCACGGAACCTTGTATTTTTATATTTTAATTATTATTTTATAAATTAAATTTACAAATTTTAATGTGATAGACTTTAAGTAATGAAATGAAACGAATAATATGTTAAAGGATTTAGTTTTGGAAGAAATATTTTTAAATATTTTTTGGCATCTTAGCTAATAAATCCACCATCCCCTCCCCAAAAATCTTAGCTAACAAAGCTAGCTCCCCTACTAACTATGCCAAGAATTTTTTGGATATTGTCAATTTAGAATTACTATCTCAAATTTCTTTCCTTTTATGCTGAATGGTTGGAATCAACATAGATAATGAAATTCACATGAATTGTACCAAAACGAGTGGTACAATTGACTTGAATTATGCTATTTCATATGGTGCAATTTCCCTTGTTGAAACTTGTGAATGTTGTAAAAACGTGTATTTTTCTTGACCATTTCTGCTATTCACTTACGGACAAAAATGGTGCAATTTATATAAATTGCTTCGTTTGTGTTAATACTATCTGTTTGTACACAAATTCACATGGATTGCATCACATAACTTAAAATTAAGTGACAAAAGCAACAATATTTTAAGAATAAGTTTGATAACCAGTATATTTTGGTAATTAGTTTGAAAAATACCCTAAAAATATCATTATTGGGTTTAAAATTTCCTATTGTGAATAATAGTTATTTGGATGATGGTTTTAAATTAAAGAAAATAAACTAATATGACACCAAAGTGAAATACAGTTCCTAATATATGACACCTATCAATAATGCCCTCGTTATTTCCTCAAAGCTTTAATAATTTCATTTCAACGAAAAGAAATTATGATTTCATCATAATTTCATTTTATGTATGAGGTAAATGTGTCAAAATAAGCTGAGCTTGATAAATCAACTCGAATAATTCGACAAAAAGTAAAGTGTAAGTTAAGAAAATTTTAACTCAAACCACATTGTAAACCGATTAAACTCAATTAAAAAATAAGACGACATACAATGGCCCGACCCAAAAATAGGACAGCTCGCAATGGGCTGGCCCGCCAATCGGCCAAGAGTATGAACCATATTTTTATATTAGTGTAATTATTTTAGAATCCACTACATTCATTCACCAAAAGCATATTAATAACATGAATTTCTTGATGCAGTATTTGGGCTCCAGAGACTAACTACCAACCTAAGAGAACTATAGTACTCAAAATTATTATTATTTGTTTAGCATAATGGCATTGCTACAGATTACAAACGGGATGTACTTTGGCAATAAGAACTTATCTAGTGGCTACTTTCTTAGTTGCAATAAAAGGAGTGACTTTTTTGTACCAGGATGCATTCAAGCAAATCACCGTTTTAGTGATTTTGGTGCAAAACAAAGGGGCCAAAAGGATTTTGGCACAGGTAATTTTACAAGGAATGAGAGTTTAATGACGTGTTTCCCTACAAACCGCATATGAAGATTTACTGAAAATATGAGGCTAAGATTTAACGAACATAAAAGAGTCTTGTTATCCCTTGACATGAGAGAAGATTTTATTGCTACAGACATAAAAAAAAAATGTGAAGAAAGACCAAAAAAAAAAGTGAAGGGTTCGTGGGTTCGTGGGCTGACCACTTACAACTACATAGGATTGGATTGAGTATTTATTAACTCGTATTAAAATTGACTATAATTAACACTTCTAATAAGAGGGTACCTCAAATGCCAAATTTGGTGTTTGAGTAATGCTATACAATTAAAAAAATTGACAAAATTCAGTCAGGATTTGTCAAGATTCAATTATGATTATTGGATAAGTCAAAGTGGTGAGATCACTCATACATTTTAGAGTTAATAATAATATCAACTTATTTTGATAAAATTTTTTTTTGGGAGAATGACTTAAAACTTCTTCTTGGTAAAAGGTTAGATAGTTTAGTTCGTTTTAAAAATTAACAAATTATTCAACTAATTTAACCAATAATTTATATACAATTAACTAATAATTTATCTTCATTTTAATACTTAATATGTGGTTAACTGTATGTAAATTATTAATTAAATTAGTTGAACAATTGGTTAATTTTTAAAATGAACTAAATTGTCTAACATTTCCACCAAGCTAAACTTTTAAGTCATTCTCCTAAATTTTTTTTAGCTATCTAGCATTATCCATAATGTTTAGGTCAATACTTTTTTTATGAATTAATGAATGGGATGGATTGGAACAAAAGTATATATTTTTCAAATCTTCAAATAAAATATCGTCTTTACTACTTTTTGGATTGGATACAAAACTCTCTTTGTAAATTTAATTGTAATATCTTTTAATATATATATTAATAATGTATATAATTGATATGAATTTATTATTTAATTGTAAGAAAATAAGGGAATTAAATAACAAGGAAAAAGGATGATAATGAATGGCTGGAGGTTGAAGAAGCCCTTGACTAGCTACCTTCTTCTCATATGTCATTGACAAGCTGAAGAAGCCCTAGACTCTACCTTCTTCTCATATGTCGTTGACATCGCATTGTGCAATCAATTTCTCTATTTTAAGTTTTATCTCTTTTTAATAGAATTCTTGTGGCATGTTTATGCAAGTGTGAAAGAATCTAAAATGATTTGCATTAGGTGACGCATGTAATTCATTTATGTCTACTTGTAGGTTGAGTTAGGAACTATCACAATCGCCATTAGCATGAATATTAAGTTCCCATAATAAATATTCATTTAGTTTCTTTAAAAATATATGTGATATCACATTATTTATTTATTTATAAAAATATCAAAATAATATTTTAAATATATATGCGACATATAATTACACTTTAAATATCAATGTTGCTCAATTTAATAAATTTATTACTTCAAGAAATACTTAAAAACATTTATGGTACTTTGAAAAATTCATGAACAATAACTAGCATCTGTGTTTTTTTTTTTTGGTAAAATTAGCTTACATCTTTTTGTCACAAACGGAGATGCCTCATATGAGTTTTGGATGAAGTCTTACTAAATATTTTTCCCTTAGCAATAATTTTGTCAAACCGCTCCTTTTGGTAATTACAAGAAATAAAATATATTTTCTTAACAATAATTTTTGCAAAATGCACTTATAAACTGTTTATATGGATGTACTTTTCTTGATAAAAAATATTTTTAAAAAGAAAATTATTTTGTATTTAAATGTAATGTTTGTGAAGTATTTTTAAGTGATAAAATGAGTTATAAGTTTGTTTGGATAAAAAAGAATAAAAAATATTTTTTATAGCAAAATTACTAAAAAAATGTAAGGTATTCAAAATGAATGAGATAATATTTGTAAAAGGATATACTTTTCTTTTTATTTTTTTTAAGAAACTGGGAATTACTAGCTTCTAAACAAAATGGTAACTAGACTTTTTTTTAACTTTTATTTTTAAATTTTTTTTATTCAAATATACTTAAAAACTTATAGAAGTATATTTTTTAAAAGTGATTTATTTAAAATAAAAATCCTATCAAAATGCACTCATTATATAATTACTTGTGTTTGGATGAGCTTTTATATAAAAAAGTTAAAGCACTTAAAAAAAGACATTTTTATAACATAAAAAACCGTTCAAACATAAAAAAAAATCATCTCAAATATTGCATTGAAACATAAAATAGTTTTTATTCTTTAAAAAAGATATTTAAAAAAAATATTTTTTTAAAGCCCCATCCAAACTAACCCATAAGGTCCCTTTTGGATAAATAATTTATATAAATACTTATTCGAATAAAGCTTATTTAATAAACTCTATTGTTATAAGTGTAGTTTAAAATAAGTTAAATAATGTTTGGATGAATACTTTAAGAAGCGCTTTTTATAAACCCTTCGGAAGGAGGAAATATCGTGTATTTGAGGTGTATAATATGGATTGTGTCAATTCATTAAGGCTAATTTTATAAAAAAAATATTATAAAAACAATTAACACCTAAGCTGACTTTAGCTTTCACAAATATTTATTTTTCATAAGTTTAAAATTTTGGCTTATGGAAATAAACCAAAAATAACTTATAAAGGTTTGAAAAACTGTTTTAATAAATTCATCTAAACAAAATAAAAATACTTTATAAATAATTATTGTAATATATAAGTTTGAATAAATTAATTCTCAAGAAAAGCTCAAAACAAAAAAAATGTGAGATGCTTTTTTTTAATCAAACAGTATCTTTTTTTCCATTTATATATTATAAAATATAGTCAATACCTTACAAATAATGTAACATGTGAACGAATTTTACCTGCAATGTAAGAAATTGAATTCTACTAAAAACACATTGTGGCATTTGAATTCTACTAAAAATACATTATGGACAAATCTATGTAATCAAAAAATTAAATAGGAATCAATCACACGCTAAAAATGTATGAAAATACTTTGTAGAGGACCAAAAACAAATAATGCAACATGTTAAATTATTGTGAATTAATTTCCCTCCAAAAGTTCCACTCTTGTCTTCATGAGAAGCTTAAAACTAAAATATAGTCCATTTAATTCAATTAAATTGTCATATGTTCCATCTTAATTGTATCTCCAATCATTCTTAATTAATTTTTGAGCATTGCTAGGGAGCTGGATTGTTCTCATCCCGGATGCAATCTGGGAGAAAGAAAAATTGGAAGGGCCAAAGACTCAACTTTATCTGTTTCTCAAGGATTGACCATTTCTAGTGAATTGACTTTCATTATATACCTTTTTATATTATGTTATTAGTTTAATTTTGATCTATTCTTAATATAAAATGTATAACTTTTTTATATAATAAATTTAAGATTTAATTTTTATCTACCAATAATACTCACATCAAAATTTTAAGGTTGAGTAACACATTATTGAGTGTAAAAGAAGCTCAAATTTGATCCTAAACTCTCAACATCGTGTGGACAATCAACAAGGTTAGTTGCTATTTTATTGTCACCATACGGCATACGGACGCGGCAACGGCCTCTCGCTTTTGCCGCAGCATCTTTTGAGGAATATCCAGAGTTGACAATGTTTCTGCCACCATTGCATCTTTCTTCCATTAAACAAAGCTCTTCAATTTTATTTTTTTTATTTTTTTTATCATTAATAGCATGTTCGAAAAAAATTGTTATTTTTAAATATTTTTTTTAATTAAAATTTATTTTATTTATTTAAAAATATATAAAATTAATTATAAGTAAATATTATTTTTTTATTAATAAAAAATAATTTTTTAATAAAAAATTTTATTTTAAATTTTAAACTAATTAATTTTAAATTATTTCAAAAATCTTAAAAAAAATACTTATTTATATTCTATCAATTATTTTATATATCTTTTAATAATTTAATATATAAAAATAATTTTTTTAATACAATTTAAACATATTTATTTTTAAAATAATTAAAAATTAATATATTTAAATATAAATTAATTTTTTTAAAATTTAATTATACATATAATTAATTTTTAATATAATTTTTTTATAAATCTGATCTAAAGGCACACACATCAACCACCATAATCACCAATCTTAAAATACAACACCACATAGATTGGGGATATGTCTGCTATTTAATAAGGTTGTACCTTGTTTCATAAAAACAAAAACGAAAACAAAGCCTCTCTCTCTGTCCTACTTGTTGGATATTTCTCTCTTACGTTTATAGAATTGCTGAGGAATTCAGCAATCTCAGACCCGATATCTAGCACCCCAATTGGGAAAAGAAGCGAACTTGGGGATCTTCTGTTCTGACACGGTGATGGAGAAGGGTGGTGGGTCAGCGCAGGGTCCAGTTACTTGCGGGTCGTGGATTCGGAGGCCCGAGAACCTTAATTTGGTGGTGCTGGGAAGGTCCAGGCGCGGTAGTTCTTGTCCTTCTCTGCTGGAGATTTTCTCCTTCGATCCCAACACCACTTCTTTATCTACCTCTCCTCTGGTATTCCTCTTTCTGGGTTTCAGCTTGCTTTCTCTCTCTATATTGGAAATTCCTTTGGTAACGTTTGTTTTTATAAGGATACCACTATAATTAGCAGTTAATATGTGTCAATTTCACTTTTGTTAAAATATAAATATTCAAATTAAATTAAATAATTATATTTTAATTAAATAATACGTACCGGTACCCTCTCTCTCTCTCTCTCTCTCACAAACAAGAAGAATACAATATATATATATATATATATTTTTGAGTGACCCTTTTGAAACGTGACCCTGTTTTGTGCATGCCCTTTTTAGCTGAGAAACTGTTGTTTTTCTTTAGCAGATGGTTGGGGGGAAGTACATATTATGCAGAAATTGTGTTAATGAAATGTATTTCTAGTGTTGAGTTTCTGGGTTGCTGAATGGAGGTGAAGTTTGGACGGGCATTTGGTTCTAATGAGCTTTTTGTTTGATTGTTCTTTCAGGCCACTTTTGTGTTAGAAGCTGAGGAAGGCGACCCTGTTGCTATTGCAGTGCACCCTAGTGGGGATGATCTTGTGTGCTCTTTGAGCAATGGTAGCTGCAAGTAAGCTTCTTACTAAGAGCTTTGGGGTTGAAACTTTGTTCTTCTATTTGAATTTATCCATTGAAAATTACTTCTTTGTTAATTTGTCTTAATGTTGCATTTTTTGGTTTAAATTTGGCCTAATGCTGCTGAGTGATAACTAAGCAATGTTCCATGAAACTTCATTTTTTTGAGAATTTGAAATTAAGAGTTACTGTCACTTTTAATATGTTCCATTTGAAGATATCAATGCAATAATCTCAGAAGTCCAACATCTTATTCTTCCTTTAATTATTTGAAGGAGACAATATAAAACCGCAGGGTCAGCTCTACCAAATTACTTTCTGACAGTTTCTTGTTCCTGTTTCCTGGGAGCTAGGGGAATGTATGACATAATAGTTATAGTTGTTTCTTGTGAAAATTGAGAATATATTTTTTCTCATTATTCTTGTTGAAGTATACACAAATAAATAGAGGAAAAACAGAGAGAAACACTCCTCAAATCAAGGAGTTAAAATAGGAAATACAGCTAGATGGGAATCGGATAAAGATAATATCCATATACCTTTATTCTAGGAAACTAATCAACCTAAATTATAAAAAACTAATCCCTAGAGATCAGCATAATCTAATTCCTAAAAATCAGCATATAGATCACGGAATTCCACACTCCCCCTCAAGCTGGGTTGTAGATGTTGAGTAAACCTAGCTTGGAGTTAAGTTCCTCAAATGACTTTCAGGAGAAGGCTTTAGTTAAGATATTTGCTGTCTGTTGGCTGGTTGGGATGTAAATGAGTGATATCATGCCTGTCTCTATCTTCTCTTTGACAAAATGTCTATCAATCTCCACATGCTTTGTCCTATCATGGTGCACTGGATCGTTAGCTATGCTGATTGTAGATTGATTATCACAGAACAGTTTCATAGGTCCCGTGGTTTGAATTTTTAGCTCTCTGAGTATCCTTCTTAGCCATATTCCCTCACACATGCCATGTGCCAATGCTCTGAGTTTTGCCTCTGCACTACTTCGAGATCCCACTGGCTGCTTCTTGCTTCGCCAAGTGACTAGGTTTCCCCAAACATAGGAGTAGTAACCTGAGGTGGATCGTCTATCTGTCGCGGATCCAGCCCAATCTGCATCAGTATAGATTTCAACTTCTCTGTTTGTTGTCTTTTTGAAAAATAGTCCCTAACGTAGTGTTATTTTTAAGTATCAGAAAATCCTGTATACAACCTTCATGTGTTCTTCGGTTTGGATGTTCATGAATTGACTTACCACACTCACAGCAAAGCTGATATTGGGTCTGGTGTGTGAGAGATAAATGAGTTTTACAACCAATCTTTGGTACCTTCCCTTGTCAACAAGTGCACTATCATTTCTACTCCCCAATTTTGAGTTGGAGTCCATGGGAGTGTTAGTTGGTTTGCATCCAAGCATCCCAGTTTCCTTCAAGAGGTCCAGCACATATTTTCGCTACGAAATAGAAATTCCTCTTTTTGACCTTGCCACCTCCATGCCAAGAAAGTACTTGAGATTTCCCAAGTCTTTGACCTCAAATTCTCTAGCCAAAAAACCTTTTAGCTTGAGGAGTTCGTCGTCATAGTCACCAGTTAAGATGATGTCATCAACATACATGATGAGAATTTCCATTTTTCCTAAGAGCGAGTGTTTGACAAACATAGTGTGATCAGTTTGACACTGATCATACCCAAATCTCTTTACAACTTTGGTGAATCTGTCAAAACAAGCTCTTGGAGTCTGCTTGAGGCCATACAAGGATTTTTAGTTTGCAGACTTGGTTGGTAGTTGCTGGAGTATCAAGTCCAGGGGTTATTTCCATGTAGACTTCTTCTTCAAGGTCCCCATTGAGAAAAGCATTTTTGACGTCCAGTTGATATAGTGGCCAGTCTAGGTTTGAGGCAAGTGAGAGCAATACCCGGACTGTATTGAGTTTAGCTATAGGGGCAAATGTCTCCTAATAATCAATCCCGTAAGATTGAGTAAATCCCTTAGATACTAATCTTGCTTTAAATCTGTGGACACTCCCATCTGCATTATGTTTGACTGTAAAGAGCCATTTGCAACCAACCGGACGTTTCCCTGGAGGTAGCTCAGATATCTCCCAAGTCCCATTCTCTTTTAAGGTATGAATTTCCTCCCAAATGGCTGCCTTCCATTCTGGTATAGTGAAGGCCTCATGAATTGTAGTTGGAACCTGTATTTTGTCAATATTGCTAACAAAAGCATGATGACTAGGTGAAAGTCTTTCATATGAGACAAAATTATAAATGGGATGATTAATGCACATTCTCTTGCCTTTTCTTAATGCAATAGGTCTATCACCAATAGCTGAACTATCAGGGACAGAATCAGTACTGTTATTACTTGGTGAACTTTGAGGTTCTAGATTCAGATTGGATTCATGGGCTTGATCAGGTGGCTGGAGTGTTTCCCTTTCTCGAGTCTTGTTTTTCCTAGAATAGACACGAAACTCACTAATAACCGCAGGTTGTGTTTGACTGAGATGTTGAGGTGTTTGAGGCTCGGTTTGAGAATGTGGTTCAGATTCAAGTTCAGTTTGTGTGTAAGGTTCATGTTCTGTTTGTGAATAAAGAATCATGCATTGACTTGGAGGATGGATGGTAGAAATTGGAGAGGAAACAGAGGCTGGATCCGTGGTATCAGTGTCCCAAAGCTGATATTCTTGAGTAGAGGTCTCCCCCTGAATATTAGCTTGGTAGTAGGATTGATGCTCGAAAAAGGAGACATCCATAGAGTTGTAGAACTTTCGTGTGACAGGGGAATAGCATTTGTACCTTTTTTGATTTGAGGAATATCCTACAAAGATGCATTTGAGTGCTTTCGGATCAAGTTTGCTTTTGTGTTGGGCATGTATATGGATAAACACAGTACAGTCAACAACTTTTACAGGAAGAGTGGACAGAATAAGGGTGTTTGGGAAAGAGTGAAGTAGGACTTGGGATGGTGTTTGGAAGTTCAAGACACGAGAAGGCATCCTATTTATGAGATAGGCAGCAGTTAATGCTGCTTCACCCCAAAAAAGCTTGGAAACATGAGTGGTAAACATTAGTGACCTAGCAACCTCAAGGAGGTGTTTATTTTTTCTCTCTACAACCCTGTTTTGTTGGGGTGTGTTAATACAAGAACTTATATGAATAATCCTTTGACCCGCAAGATAATCACCCAGGGTTTTCTCAAAATACTCTTTTGCATTTTCTGTTTTTAATACTTGTATTTTTAACTGGAATTGGGTTTGAACCATAGTGTTAAATTGCTTGAAAATAGGTCCAACTTCTGACTTTTCTTTCATAAGAAACAACCATGTGATTCTAGTATGGTCATCTACAAATGATACAAACCACCTAGTGCCAGTGACATTTTTTGTTCTAGATGGTCCCCACACATCACTGTGAATCATTGAGAAAGGATGAGATGATTTTTTATGGAAGACTGTGATAGGAATTACGAACATGCTTTGAAAGTTGACACACTTCACATTGAAAAGATTTCAGATTTTTATTTCTGAACAAGGATGGAAACAATTTCTGAAGATTCAAGAAATTAGGATGACGTAGATGATAGTGCCATAACATGACTGCACTATCCTTATTGGAATCATTACAAGAAACAAAGCTTTTGACTCAACACATATTGCATTGTGAATTTGTCTTCTAGGAGATTCATCAACTTTCAAAAGGAAAAGTCCTTAGCACACCTTAGCACTGCCAATCGTCCTCCCTGTATCCAAATCCTGAAATTCACATGAATCCGAAATTTTTTTAGCAACACAGTTGTGTTCTTTAGTGAACTTACTAATTGAAAAAAGATTACAAGTCAGATTTAGGACATGAAGTACATAATTTAGAGGCAGATCCTTTGAAATAATGATAGAACCTGTTCCACCCACTTTAGAGAGGGATCCATCAACTATTTTTACAGCAATACTTTCTTGTGATGGACTGTAATTATGAAGAAGTGTAGCATCACCCGTCATATGATCATATGCCCATGAGTTTACAATCCATGGGACTGTTTTTCCTGAGTTTACAGTAAAAGCACTTAAGTAGTTACCTTTTTGTGCTAGAGATCCTGTCCCAATGGTGCTGGGAGCATGATTTTGTTGTGAGAACATTTTCTGCAGCTCTTCAAGTTGTTCTTTGCCGAATGGACTGGATCCAGTGAGAGGAGATCCTTCATCAACAGAGACATGGTTTCCATGGCTCTCTTTTTCAGTTACAGATTTGGAAGGCTTCCAATCTGTAGGTTTGCCATGAATTTTCCAGCAAGTGTCTCTGCTATGGCCTGGTTTTCTGCAGTGATCACACCATGGCCTCCCCTTCTTTTGACGGGAATCATTGTTTTGTTGGATTCCTCGAGCAGCTAGGGCAGAGTTTTCATTGACAGAAGCAATGGTGGATTCTCGAAGCATAACCTTCTTCCTGCTTACCTCTCGGCGAACTTTAGAGAACACATCTCGAATGCTTGGCAAGGGCTTCATTCCCAGTATTCGTCCTCGGACCTCATCAAGGTTCTTGTCAAGTCCCACTAGGAACTTGAATATCCTTTTCTTTTCAACAATTTCTTTGCATCGGCTAGACAGCTCCATTGGTATTCTTCGAATGAGTCCAATCATTGCTAGTGATAGGCGAGGATGTTGTAGTATTGGGTGACAAAAATATTATCCTGTCAAAGGTCATGGAGATTGGACTCAATCTCGAAGATTTCAGACGTATTCTCTTTATTGGAATAGAATTCTTTTGTTGCTTCCCAGATTTCATGTGTCGTGCTATAAAGCAAGAAATTCTCACCTATTTCGTTTGTCATTGAATTGACCAGCCAGGACATGACTATGTTGTTTTTGATCTTCCAGTTTTTGAATCTTGGGTCGTCAGCCTTAGGAGAGACGAGTTTGCCGGTGAGATACTCATCTTTCCCTTTTCCGCATATATACATCATAACGGATTGCGACCATGGGAGGTAGTTATTCCCATTCAACTTGTGTCCAGTGATGGAAAGGTGATGCTGTCTGACCTGCCATGTTTGCCAGTGGCAGCGACTTCAAATCTCGAAGCCACTTCTGATGAGGACGAGGTTTGTTCCTCTGTGGCCATTTCGTACTTGGTCATCGGAGAAAGTTTAGGGATTCAGAGGTTCGGAGAAGTGCTCTGATACTATGTGAAAATTGAGAATATATTTTTTCTCATTATTCTTGTTGAAGTATACACAAACAAATAGAGGAAAAACAAAGAGAAAGACTCCTCAAATCAAGGAGTTAAAATAGGAAATACAGCTCGATGGGAATCGGATAAAGAAAATATCCATATCCCTTTATTAGAAGAAACTAATCAACCTAAATTATAAAAAGCTAATCCCTAGAGATCAGCATAATCTAATTCCCAAAAATCAGCATATAGATCACGGAATTCCACATTTCTTAAAGTTGTGTAGCTAATTGGAATCAATTAAAAATGGATTTGATTTGATTTGATTTGAATTGAATTGATTTGATTTGATTTAAAAATCAAATTTTATGTTTGGAACTAATTATAAAAAATTGGATTTGAATTGATTTGGAAATCAATTCTTATGTTTGGAACTCATTAAAAACGGATTTGATTTGATTTGATTTGATTATTTTACTTTTTTAACCTTATATAATTGTGAATGATATTGTTGGTTAGTGAGGTAAAATCAAAAAGTTAGTAAGGGTAAAATAGTCAATCTAAATAATTAAGTTTAAAATCAAATCAAATCCACTCAAATCCAACCAAATTTGATTGGATTTCTAAATACACACAACTTAAATCAAAAGGATTTCAAAATCAAATCAATTTCTATTTTTTAATATTCCAAACACAAAATTTGATTTGCAAATCAAATCAATTCTCATTTTTTAACATTCCAAACACACTCTAAATGTAGCTAACTGATATTTTACCTTTAGTTATTATTGTGTCTTCCCATTTGATACTAAACTGAAAAGATATAGATTGACATATTTCTTCATGGCTTGCAGATTGTTTGAGCTGTATGGTCTTGAAACAAACATGAAGCTGTTGTTGAAGCAACTGGCCCCTCTACAGGGTATTGGTCCTCAAAAATGCATTACTTTTAGTGTTGATGGATCTAGATTTGCTGCTGGTGGGTTGGTAAGCATCACTCTAGAATCCAACCAATTGCTTTTATTTGCTGAGCGGCACTTTTGAGTTTTCCATTTTAGTGTTTGATCCTGTGTTTTTGACTTCTGTCCTTGGCAAGTATAGGATGGGCATCTCAGAATTATGGAGTGGCCTAGCTTGCGCATGATTTTGGATGAACCAAGAGCACACAAATCTGTCCGGGATATGGATTTTAGGTAGGAATACTTACCAAGTCTATTTGGATCCAGCTAATAGATGCATTAATCCATGCAGCCAGTAGAATTGCAATAAATACTTGATAAAGTTAGTAACTAGAGTAATCTTATTTGGAGTTCTTACAGCCAGATATGGATAATTTTACTTTGCCTGTTCACGCCTGCATTTGACTGTATGTAGATGATTTTAGACAGCAAAAGTATGGTTACATAATAAATATCTTAATCCTGATAGTGATGGTAAAAGCAATTCCTCACACTAAGATACTATTACATGACACATTTCCCTGGTCAATGGACGCCTTAATAGATCACTTTCAGTCTCTACCCTTGAAGCATGAGACATCATGCTGTTCTTTACTGTATTTCTTTTAATCAGCAAAGCATGGAAAAGTATAGTCAGCTTCTTATTGTAAATATTATGTTTTATGTTAATTGATTATGTGCCTGTGTGGCAGTTTGACCTTGAGAAATAAACAGTTATTTTCATATCTTAAATTGCTTGGTTATACTATGATTCGAAAGAGATTTGAAACTTTGATGACATTGATACTTAATATATTGTCCTTCATTTTGTGTCATACTTCAGTCTAGACTCAGAATTTCTAGCTTCAACATCTACTGATGGTTCAGCAAGAATCTGGAAGATTGAAGATGGTGTTCCTTTGACTACTCTGTCTCGCACTTCGGTATAGTGTATTTGATTTAAGAACTTGTGGCAAGATTGTGCGCAGTTAAGTATATCACTTGATCCTACGTTTTCGCTTTTGTCTCTGTAGGATGAAAAGATTGAATTATGTCGATTTTCCAAGGATGGGACCAAACCATTTTTATTTTGCACTGTTCAAAAAGGTATATGAGTATCTTGTTTCAAGTATATTCTATATATTCTTATAATCTCTTTTGATCAAGAATGTATGGCCTTCATAGATACTTCCATCTTTGAACAGGTGATAAGGCTGTCACTGCAGTTTGGGACATAGGTACATGGAACAAAATTGGGCATAAGAGGCTTCTTAGAAAGGCTGCTTCAGTAATGTCCATTAGCCTTGATGGGAAATACCTTTCTCTGTAAGAACCTACAGTTACTACTTAACTCTCTGAATTTTGTTGTTTACTGTCTGGGCTTATGCATTGTCAACATTGAGTCATTTTTCTTTCATCTTTTGTCAGTTCTGATTTCCAATATTTATCCAGGTAGTTTTCTATGGCTATAATGTGCAAGCCTTACATCTTTAGCAAGTGAATGATTTATGTTAGAATTTCTATTCAATAGCCTTCTGTTTTACTCAGCAGTTTGCGTGGTGGAGGGAATGCTTGTGGGTTTTTATCCTTCCATGCATATAAGGGGAATATCCCAATCTGCAAAAGCCTTTTGTTTTGCTCAGCAGTTTGGATGGTGGGGGGAATGCTTGTGGGTTTTTTTTTTTTCCTTCCATGCATTATTTGATATAGGTAGGGGAATATCCCAATCTACAAATGTTAACCAGGCGGTCGAACTTATAACAGTGCCCTAGAGTAATGAATCTCTCAAGCAGGATCAAAACTAAAGCTTTGATAGAAGAGTGGAAAAGATTGAAAAGAAGCTGAAAAGGCATTTTTTATTGAATACTTAAGCACAAAAATTCAATTAGGTCTTTTCAAAAATTTAAATTTACTCTTACTTTGAAGTTATCAGATTCCCCTATATAATTCCTCCTCATGTAATAAACTCTACCTCTTTCTTAATTGGTAGAGAACACCTTGTCTATATTAGTATATTTAAATCATTGGGATAGAGAAGTGGGAATTTGATTTTGGCCCACATTACCAAAACTGTGAAGGATGAAGAAACAATGTTGGAACTGATATGGTACCTCTCATGATTTTCCATCTTATTAAGTTGTCTCTTTCTTGCAGTGATTCCTTCTTTGATTCTCTTGTCAACCCTTTGCCCTTTTGACATATAAGTGATTTGGTTCATAGTACTATTGAATCATTCTCTTCTGCCTAATTGCTAAGTTCTTTAGTCTCTGTTTTCTTTCGCTTTGCTGAAATGCTTCTTGTTCTACCTTGTCTCGTTTCTCATGTTTGTCTGATCCAATTTGCTTTCCTACCAGGGCTTTGCATTTGTGTTTATAGCCTTTATAGTGAAATTGCTAGATGCCCTTTACTTGCAGTTTTGGCATGGTATTTATTTCGGATTTTCATTCCATTTTCCAGTATAGGTTTGGACATTTTAGTGTTATTTCTGTAACCACTAGTTCTCATCATTAATTTAGGCCTTCCTGTACTACCCCAATCTGCAAACATGGTATTTAACTAAGCTGATCGCCACTTTCCACAACTCTTCTAGAGGAATAATCATTCATGCTATACCCCTGCATCAGTAGTATTAGAGCTTGAACTTCCAATGTTGTTGCATTGTGAATATTTGAAGCCTATAGTTGACAAGTTTTGAGAAGGCTATTATGATTCTGACAGGAAATATGATCAAGCTGACTGACAATTTCTAATTTTTTATTTTTTATTTTTATGAAATGCTGTTTTGAACAAGGTAATTTCTCTGTAATCAACTCTTCAACAGTTTTTATGCATTAAATTGGATATGATCTAATAAGGAGAAAAGCTGCCATTGACTTGAGACAAATGATTGTGAAATCAAATTCCAAAAGCATTGTCTTTTATGATAGCTGTTCAAATCCATATCAAGTTGAACAGCACTCCAGAGAAGCACTAGTTCTGAGACATGACAATGAAGGCAGGTGGTCAAAACAGCATGGGATTTGAGCTGTCATACATACCTGATTAGAAAAATAAAAGATCCACTCTAGGTTGACATAGAGTATCAAGTGGATTATAAGAACTCTATATCCAGATTTATGCAAAGTTTTCCAGAGATGGAGAGAATTACATATAAGTGGATGGTTGGAGGTCTAGAGGAAGGAGCAACAACAGTAATTGGTTTCCCAGGGAATTGCATTTCCTAAACTGACATATCTTATCTGATTTTTATTTATTTAATTTTATTTATTATTTTTTGCTTATGAGTTCAACTAGTAGCTTGGGCACAAGGGTCAATGCCTCATTCTATCTTTACTTCTTATTTTTGTTCTTATTTTTTTGGGTGGTGTGGGTGGGAAATTTGGCTGTGAAAAGAAGAGTAAGTGATAGTTTGTCTTAAAACTATAAAAAAATTTAAATATGTTAAATCAACTGGGCATATGGTGAAGTAACCGTAGCACACTTGTAAATTATATTGCAGGGGTCTTCGGTACATCAGCTATAAAATTACTATAATATTTTGATTCAAAATTTTTTGCGGGTCTGTAAACTCGTGATATAATTTGCAATTCACTTGCTTGCCACATTACAGTCTGTGATGTATGTCTCCAGCATTTCTTCAACTCATCAGACTTGGTAATTTTAGGGGGAGTAAAGATGGAGACATATGCGTCGTTGAAGTAAAGAAAATGCAGATATACCATTACAGCAAGAGACTACACCTGGGTACAAATATTGCTTCGCTTGAGTTCTGTCCTAGCGAAAGGTAAATTCTCTTCTCTATGAACTATTGATTTATTTTGGTACCTCATGATAAAATATTAATCATCATGAACACAATGTTGGGGTTAAGCTATTCATTTGAATATTGGAACATGCATTGGATTACGAATTTATGTAGACATTAAGTAAATAAATTGCGGAAACCTCTTTTTTCTTTTTTGGTATAAAATCAAGAAAGTGGGAACTCTTAGTGCATAGGGAATTTTTAGCTAGGAGTAGGACATAAGCATTAGAAACAACAGATCTACCAGCTTTTTATGATATTACGAAACAAAAAACTGTAAGCTAAGGGGAATATGTGAACCACCAAAAAGACAGATGGTTACAAAAAGAAGTACATGATTTGCAACAAAAGATGAGTTTGAGGCAATCTATAATGACCAAGATTTCTGTAATGCCAAGAGAAGTTGCTTTCTTCAGTACTAAAAGGATTGCATGCATCTCAGCTTTGAGTGGATTCCCCGTTTTCAGAGCAGCCGCTTCTACGGAAACAATGCTTCCTTCTTAGTTAAACAAAACAAAAATGCTCCTGAAATGCAGAAACCAAAATTGAATTATTTTCAGTTTGGTCTCTAACATAAAGTGATGCTTGAGATTTGGAAGTTTAATTTTCTTCTACTGTAAAATTCTTTTTCCTTTATTTTCACATTTTAAAACGAATCTGTCAATACTAGTGTCATTTTTCTTGGAATATGCTCTATCAACTGTTACAAAATCAGTTATGTACCCTGGTTCTACACTTGTTTCTTATTGTTTGCTCTCTCACCCTGTTCTACATATACACTTTGGCTCCACCTATTTTGCATTTGAATTCCTGAAATGAGTTTTTTTTTTCTTCCTGGTACTCAATGTAAAGTACAAAAATTGAGAACTAAAGACTTTTTTAATTTCAATGGTTTTGGAATGGTACAAACCTTGGGAGAGCCACACCCCAAAAGCTAGCTATTAAGGTGGGAGAGCCCAAGGCTATATAAACCTCACATCTGAATCCTATACTTCTGATGTGGCACTCAAGTCCTATACCTTGCAATTGGATCCTAACATGGAATCCCTAGATCCCATATTTAGAATCTATACATCTAGGAAACATCAGGTGGGTTGAATAAGTAGCTATGCATGATAAGCGGCTGTACAAATATGAAGTAATGTTATGATTCTAGCTTTAGTTTGAGAAATCAAGGAAAATCAGAGAGAAGCCAAGAATGACATAATTATACATGCTAAGAAAGGAATGCAAAAGATTTGGTGGAAACCATGGCTTTAAATAATATTGAATAGTGAGACAGTTCATGTGATGATCCTGATTCCTTTTGAACAAGGTACAGTCTAACTGACAACTTGCAGCTTAGATGGGTATAAGTTTTAAGTTATGCTCTACCTATGTCATAGTTCAATTATTATCAATTCATTGTGACCGCGAGTAATATTACCATTGCGAATGAGTTCTTTTCCATCAGCTCATTAGCTGAGTAAATGTGCATTTTCGAAATTGAACCTCAGTGTCAAGAACCAATCTGACCTAAAAGCTTAAGCCCTTGATAAAAACATAAGAATGATCTTTTATTTATAAATTATATCTTTTACGCCCCCTGACATTGCCTTTTAAACTAAGGCTTGAATGGATGGTCAGAGGTACTAATATCATACCCTAAAAAATTCATTCTATTATCCTGAAAAATTCGTTCTTTTGGTCTTGGCTATTCACTGGGCTTTGATTGTCTCTTTGCAGGGTTGTACTTACAACCTCGGTAGAATGGGGAGCGCTGGTCACTAAACTGAATGTGCCTAAAGATTGGAAAGGTTCTCTCTCTCTCTCTCTCACACACACACCCCTACACACCCACACCCCTTCCCTTCTGAGTCCATACAATAATCTCTATTCAATTTGACATCTTAATTTTCCTGTCAAACATGCAGAGTGGCAGATCTACTTGGTGCTTCTAGGACTATTTTTAGCATCAGCCGTTGCATTTTACATATTCTTCGAGAACTCTGATTCATTCTGGAATTTTCCCCTGGGAAAAGACCAACCAGCAAGGCCTAAGATTAAACCAATCTTTAGAGATGGCCAGTCTTATGATGATCAAAATTCTTGGAGTCCATTTGGACCAGTTGATATGTGACAACATTCTTGATTGTCTTCAATGCTGTTGAAAGCAGAATCAGTAGCTGTAAGTGGTATCAGCATTCATCTCAGGACTTGTAGATTTAGGCAGTTGACTGGTAATTCGCAATTGTGAAAGTTTTAAACCTAAAGGCCATTATTATACATTTTCTTATAGTAACATGTTATTTTCCTTGATATGTAATTTCAATAGACAATTTTGAAATTATCAAATTGCTTCCTGGAATTTACAACCTGCACTTGCATTAGGGTATGGCTATGGGATGGAATCCATTGAAGAGGCAGATCTTGGGATATATTTCCATTTTGATTATTTTCTTTTCCTGTTTAAATTGATAGCCTCTTACATTGTTCTCTGTTTTTGTTTTTTCTTTGGTTGGAGAGGAAAGGAGGGGGAAGCCTCTGGATTAAGTTCTACTGCTAGGAAAATGTATTGTTTTCATCGTCTATGGATTTAAATTCAAAAAGAAATACAGGGTACACGACATGGACCAAACTAATTAATCTAATGTCTATCACCTAAGTTAAGTAGTCTGTGGTAGAGAGAAATATTCAATTTTAAGGTTATCTGAGGACAGATAAAAAATGGAGTGATACAGAAAATTCAATTTGTAATGTATGTACTCTAGCAAAGGAAAAAAATCTTTTATTTTGGGAGGGGTGGGGAATACATATGTTCCCTCATTTTATTGTCATTCAATTTTATAATATTTCTTATTCAACAAAGCATCAAGAGCATAATACTCTTTAGGGGTGCTTGCTTTACAAAATAGAAGACTTTTATTTTTAGATACTTCCTTGAAAATCACATTCTTGCAAAAATGAACATTCACATTCAAATACTTGGAAAATATCTGATGATTGTCTTTTGTACAACATCTTCAATCCTTCGTGTGTAGAGCTTTGGCTATGTTCCGGTTCTAACTAATCTTGCTTCCATGTGCATAAGGAAGCAAAATAAAAAGATAAGTTATTTATTTTGTTATTTAAATTACATGTAAAGAAGCAAAGTAAACAAAGGAAGGAAGTAAAATAATCTGTAGAAATATATGTTTTCTTTAATACTACTTATCCAACCGGGGCTTTATACGGTTGTTTTAAATTTCATATTTATAACTATAAATTAGATTGTTTTGCTTTTAAAAAAGCTTGTAATCAAAATATTTTAAAGAGGGTTTTTGAATGAATTTTTTTTAAACTGCAAAATAAATTAATTCAGATATACTTCATATAAAGTGTAATAGAGAGACTTATTTTTTTGTGTAAATAGAGTATAAAAAAAAAGTCATTTTAAGTTACATTGACATGTTCAGTGATTTTTTTTAATGATATAGAAAATCTATATAATTTTTATTCTTTATTTTTTATTTTACAAATTCATTAATAATGAATTTGAATTATTGTGAATAAAAAATGTTATTTATCCATAAATTTGACAGTTAATAGTATAATTAATTACTTCTTAACATAATATTATATTTGACGATTAATAGCAATGTTAAAATCAAACAAGACATTGAACCAAAAACTTTTCCAGTTCAGATTCAATCAATTAAGCCATCATGTCGAACCAGATATTGTCATAATTATGTCATAATTTATATATAAATATATTATTAATAATAAAATACACAAATTATAAGTTTAAAAAATATCTATATCTATTAGGGTCATTTTTTAATACGTTTACTTTTCATTTATAAATGCTTTTGTATTTGATTGGTAAAGTTTTGTAGGTCCCTCACTCTAACTCTTTGTCATGGCCCATTTAAGAAAATTGAAACATTTTCACTTTTAGACGATTTAGTGACATCCATCCTATTTTCAAATTAAAGAGAGAAATAATTTTACGATCAGTGGCTTAAGGGAAAGCTTAAAGGAAGTGGAAGACTTATGAGTTGTACTATAGAAGTTGTGCAGTGATGGTGTGGCGATGACATGCAACGATGGTCGGGTGACGGCAGTACGCGGTGACAAAGAAAGTTGGTGGGCATCCAGTGGGACTGGGAGCGATGACAGCGTCCTGCTAGCCTACTGTGCGGTAGAGCTAAAGGCGTGCTGCTAGCCCTACTCTGCACAATTTCAACATGGCCAAATCTGAGAGCTGAATTTTTTTTTTTTTAGTGGCTAAACAGTTCAACTTAAACCGAGCGGTTTACCAATTTTATCTAATTATGATCGATTTTGACTGGCTTAATTCAGTCTAATCACAGATCCGATTATGACATCAAATCATAACCGGATTAGAGCGGTTCACAATTGGATTGGTCAGATCGTCTGGTCCAAACAACACTGGTTAATAGTATCATTAATTGCTTCTCAAGTATATTTTACTAATATATATAGATACATAGATCATATTCCTTCCAAATTTAAACGAATAGCTAAAGGGAATAAGGATTGAAAAATGGACAAAACTTAGATAAAGTTTCTTAAGTGATTGTGGTGTTGTTCTCCTATTAAAATATGATGTGTATTATTTTTAATTTCAGTGCCACATGATCCTCCCTTTTGGTATTGATGTATAAAAAATAATACACATGTTATACTTTAATAGGGGAATAACATTATAAGCACATAAAGAACTTTATCTAAATCTTATCCTTAAAGAATCAATGTTGTCAAAATCGGACCATACCAGACCAGACAGTCCGATCGGTTTGACCGTGAATGAGACATTTACACGGTTATGGTTTAGTTTTATAACTAAATTCACGGTTAAACCACTTTGGACTAATGAAAACCAATCGAAATCTTGTTGAACCGTCTGGTTCATCCGGTTGAACAGATTAACTATAATTTTTTTTAAATACTCAATATTTCTTAAACATTTTTATATTGTTTCTTGTGGATTATTTTTATGATGTCATTTGGTTTGACTAGCCAATTTAAACAATTGAATCAGTTGAACCTGAACCAAAAGTCTTCCCAGTTTATTATCCGGTCCGGTTTTAACAGCATTAGAATTAGGCTTTCTTCTTCATGTTACATCAAGCATATGATGTATCAAATGTTACTTTTTTTTAAAAGTGGGCTTCAACTACTACTCTCAAAAACTCAGGAAGGTTGGAGGACAATGTAAAACCCTTACTATTGCCCTTAAAAGGGTTAATTAAGTATATTATATTATATATTCATGTAGGAAGGTTCACCTAGTTTCGTATTATTCTTCCTTAAAACTTGTATCTTAACTCAATTGGACTCTTATGTAAAATAATGATTTAAGGATAAAGGTTACTGATCTTCCATTTGATAATTTCTTATAATTCATGAAATGTGTCTTGATTTGGTTAGGTCATAGATTTGATATAATCACGCTGCATCTATAAGTTGCAACTTTAGTTCTATTCTTGATTATAACTACATACACATAACCACAAAATTATACTTCAAAAGAAACTTATAGCCAGATTTTTAACATTGTATTATCAAAAGATGCAATCCTCAAGACAACATTTCTATCATAATAAAATTTCATAAAAGTCCTAGGTATACAATTTACATTAGCTGAACTTCATAAGCAATGGTGATACAAAATGAGTAGTGCAGGGACATGCATTCACTTACTTTTGGTTACCATAATTTTATTCCCTTAAGCAAAGAAAGATTTCTTCTCTTCCCTTGTTCCCCAAGTTCAGCTGTGTGTGTTTTGTGATAGCAGTGTATATGGGAGGTGTGTGAGTGCCGAGCTTGCATGTAAATGTGTTGTGTTGTGTTGTGTCTATATGTGTGTTAGTGACAGCAAAATGGTTAAGTGCCTAAGTAAGATAGGTGGGTCGGTGGGAAATCCCACTAACTCTACTTTAATCCCTTAAAGTTAAATACCATAACTCACCCTTCCAAATTCATTATTAATTATGTTTAAATGCAAAATTAAGTATTTACATGTGCATGTTTCTGTCTTGCTAAATTTCCTTGTACACATGTAGATCTAGTTAACTCCTACAAATTTAACTAAATAATTAAATTTAAATTACAAGGTAAAAAGTACATAAATTCCATCTACTAATTTTTTTTTTACTCTATTTTACTTATATAAACAAAAAAGAAGGAAATATCTAGATGTTACAGACAAGATAATCGATTTTCCCATCAAATTGTTGTGATTAAACCAATAATCCGATAATCTAGTCTTCTAATCAGATTGATTGTTTTATAGTTCTAACAACTTTGTATAAATCAATGTATCTTCGAGTGTATGACCAAAATATTTTCACTTGTGTCAAGTATATTTCATTTATGTATTTTGTTTTTCTGCATGAATATTTTATTTTATTTTTTTGTAGTGAGAATCTCCATTAACCTTTCATCTTCTTAAAAAGGTTTGAAGTGCCGCACACATGTTTATAATTACTTAAAAGTAAATAGTAAGAAGTGAGATAAGCAATTAGGAGTGTTTTTAGTCTTATGACTTTCACCCTTATAATTTTTCACATTATATTAAAAAAGTTGACTATAAAGACAAATTAATTTTTTAAATTTTATGAACTTAATCTATTTTATGAAAATATTTTAATACAATCGATTAGATTGATGAAATTCAATGGTTAAAAAAATTATTTAATGATGTAAATGTATCAAGTTTTTTTTGGTTACATATATGTATCAAGTTTTACACCTAAAGTAAGTATATCTTCATCCAAATCTTTGTTTACTTATTTTAGGTGTAAGACTTATATACACTTACATCATTTAATAATTTTTTTTATAGATTGTGAATTTTACCAATCTAACAATTAAATTAAATTGTACAAATTTTAAAATTTAAAATAAAATAAAAGAATTGTCTAGTTTTATATTTTGATGTAAGTTTTGGTGCATTGACTCAGTGTATCTCCAAAGCTGCAACCAATGGACTACTCACTGTCTTAATGTTGTTGGCAACTTAGTGGTAGACCGTTGGCCAAGGAGTTTTTTCCAAAGTGTTTGGGCTTGAATTCAAGGTCTTTCACCTCCACTCGAGACAACCACTATAGGACCTAGGTCAAACCACTAGGCCAACTCTGTTGATTAGAATATAAAAAGTTAGGAATTATCAATTAATCATATATAATATTTACTATTTAAAATAATAGTTAAAATATTTTATTGGATGTGAAAAATTATAATTGCTTCAATAATATGTCACTTTTGTTTTGTCACGACCCAAATTGGGGGTCCATGACCGGCACATAATCAGAGCTTATTATAGGCTCACCCAAGTCATGCAAGCTTCAAAACTTGTCTAGAATTTGTAAGAATAAACTAAAGGCTATATATGAATTTAAAACACTTCAATTAGTAAGGTAGAATGCGTACCTTATTCGAATTAATGATTACCAAGAAACTCCGCAAGGGGCTAGGTCATCCTTTTATTCTCTAAGTCTTAATGTAACTCTCAATTGGTAAAGCTTATAATCTCTCTAGATAGGAGATGAGACATAACCTATATATAAACTAGATGATGACCCGTGCATTGTGCGGGCATAGAAATTATTTTTTGTTAGGTTTTGATAACAAATCTTTTGAAGTGTAGGTTATATATGAATGATATAATATAACTTGTTGTATTATCATCATTTTCAATTAGTATTGCATTAGCATCATTTTCTGTCAATGACATCCAAGAATACTTTGTATATTAACATGGAAGATTGGTTTCTATTCAGCGAGAAAAGACAAATTGCAAAGTAAAAGCGTTTATTGCAATAATTGAACTCTAGAGGATTAAGAAACACACAAGAAAGCATAATTAGTCCTTAAGTGAAGATGTTTCAATAAACAATCATGCTAAAAGTTTCACTAACCAATTATAGAGAATGAAAAACCTATACGTATATACTATAAGAATCACAGTGAAACCAAGCATTATACACAAATATGTAATAAATAAGAGAAAACAAAGTTAAAGGAAAGGGGAAGGGGGAAGCAGTAGAATATATATGTAACATCAAATCAAGTGAGAAGAGATGACTATTACAAAATCAGAGTCTGGTATGAGGGGCCAAGAAAAATTTGGATACTTGATTATAAGCTAAAGGGTTGTTGCCCGCTATGTCCGTTGTTGTATCCATCATAAGGTTTAGTGGAATTGCTAGACTTTCTCTTGATCATAACAACAATCAATGTGATCACTTCCAACAGTAAGGCAATTACACCCAATGTGGCAATCACTAAAATGTAAGTTGATTTACATTTCTTTTCAGGACTCAAGATGTCAAAGCCCTTGAGTATGTTGATATATTCCAGAAATATTGATAGTGGTGATCCTTTTTTGGCCTTATGAACAATTAGACAAGGAGGCTTCATCAAATAGAAAGATAACAAAATCAAATGTTACAACAATCAATATTGTTAAACATCTGCTTAGTGTATACTCCCACATTGATTGTGTTTTAATCAAGTACTCTATATTTTTTTAAAAATTAAAATTATTTCCAACTTGACTATTTTATTGCATTTTTCAATAAGATTCTAATGATTATAGTTTTGAACTGACTTATTTAAGAAAATATTTGTTTACAATGTTTTTTTAGTGTTTTTATTTATTTGTTTGTTACGTTCGTTTTCAATACTTTTTTTTTTCTATTATAAGTATTTTTAGTAATTGTTTTTATATAATTTTTGTAATAAGTTGTAAACTCACCCTAATGTGGATATATATTTTGCAAATAAAGGTAATGAGTCTGCTTCCAGTTTTGTCCCTTTGATTTGATCGGTGGAGTCTACAATTATTTTTTATAAGCCCATCACATTATTTCATATGGACAAATTTGAGTATTTATTTAAGTTATCAACATTTATTTGAAAGCCTTATTGGCTAACACTCTTAGATGTGCTACATTATTTTTACAAGCAGGATTCATAATATTGTAGAATATGTCAAATAGTATTTTAGAAAAATTGTAGTATTTTTGTTTAAAAATAAATTGGTGGTGATTGAAATTTACTTATTGAATATTTTATGTTTCTGAAGCCTTGTGGTAGCTATTATGGATATTCTAAATTATCTGTATGAAATTGTAGATGAATTATATTTTTGAGAATAATGAAAATTCAAGAAAACTTTATTGAAATTTTGGAATTTTCATTCTAAATTTATTTTGCAAGTTAACAATTTTCCCCCATTCCTTAGGTTGTTGGATGTTAGTTATGTTGGAATATGTTTCTATTACGGGTTGTCACTAATTGATATTATTTTATGTTTTAATAAAACAGGTTGATGATCAATTCATATGGGAGACATGATGAGGCTATAAGTTAATGATTAATTGTTTTAGGTTTCTCACACCTCGTTGGACCAATGTGGCAGACAGCTGTTTGTGTAGGCCTAACCATGCAAGCCTGTGATGGGAGGGCTTGACTATGGTTGAAACATCACATTTACATATAAGTTAGGTTCCTCTTCTATTTAGATAGATCATGAATTTCACCCAGTGAGAGCCGCATTAAGACTTAGAGAACGAGAGGAACATCTATCCCTTTGCGGATTTTTTTAGTAATCATTAAGGTAAATAAGATACGCATTCTACTTTAATAATTGAGGAGTTCTAAATTCATATATGACCTTTAGTTTATTCTTACATGTGGTATCAAAGTTGAGGGCTTGACTAGTGTTGAGACATCACATCTATTTATAATATATAATTTTAGGCTCATGGGCTGTGATATCGCCATGTCAACTATGCTAAACTCGCCACATCAGCTCTTGCTTCTCTACCTCCTTAAGCCACCTCATCATACAATGATAGATGCAACTTCAGTCTCTTTTACTTCCTCCAGTCCATGTCACCCATCTCGCATTCTCCTTCCTCCCAAGCACTTACCAAGTTAGCTTGAGTTCAGTTTCATATGTCCCCTTAATAACTCTTAATAAATCAAATGAATAGTGTTAGTACTTGAATTCTCATCTTGATGTCTCCGTTAGTTCTCTCTTAATTTTCGTTATGCTAATGTGACTACATCCTCATGTAGAAAAGATCCAAGTAAGAATCACCCACCTAACTCTTGGGAAGATCCAATTGGGTGCTGAAACCGTTTTTCAACTGCATCACCCTTGAAGGAGGGCCTCAATGGCAGTGAGACAGAAGAATCCACCTACGAACTCCAACCTCATCTCCATGAACTCCCACCCTTACCATCATCACCCTAGCTCTTCAGGCAAAAGGAGCTCCTATTGGCATCACCACCATTCCCAAACGTTTCTGCCTAAACAGTCTTCCAATCTCTTCATAATTTTATGCACATAAGTCTATGTAATACTTCCTTCCTTATCTTCATTCACAAAAATCTGAATCTAATCATGTGATTTACTCCCAATAAAGTAAATTGTTTCCCTCTCAACTCTATTTTCCTACCACCTTAATGTGAAAAGACTGGATTTTTTAAATGCAATAGGAAATTTCATATCGCTTAGAATCATTATTACTATGACCTTGGAGCCAAACTATAGACGTGGACTCAAGGATGAAGAAGAAGAATGTGAATTCCTGTTTTTGGTTAGATTTTGTGATTTTAGAAAATGGGTTTTTGTTTGTTTGTTTGTTTTTTTTCATGGATTTGTTTTGTTTCCCTTTTTATTGAATCCAAAAGTGAGTCATGCCTTATGATGGTTTATTTACTAATTTATTGTTTATCTGAGTTTTGATTTTGGGTGTTGAAGAAATTGTTTTGATGATCTGTTATAAGTTCTAAGATGGATTAAGATCTCTTTAGTGTAGTTTAATTTGTTTGAGCAAAGTCTGAAAAAGGAGAAGAAAATAATTTGATCTTAATTGAAATTGGGTGCTTAAAATCCAGAAAACATCCACCTTTGTTGGGTAAAAGTCTTAGAACCAACAAAAATGTTTGTTATCAGTAGTTTATAGGTGGAGAAAAAATATATTAAATTAATGAGTTTATTCGATTGATCTTGAGTAATTTATCTTTTAATAAAAATGTTCATTTGTGATTTTCTTGAATGTCAGATTCATGGAGTACTAAATGATGTGAGTTGGGGTATGTTGTTTCCCCTTAGAGTGATCATAGGAAGGTATCTGAGGACTTTCTCATTTGCAGATCCAGCGTGGTTCTATCTTCATGCTTTCTGTCAGGTTATTGCATATGCAATTAGGGTTGTTGGCTGGGGAACTGGTATTAAACTTGGAAGCGAATCAAAGGGGGTTCAATATAGTGGTCATAGAAATCTTGGAATTGCCCTATTTTGTATTGCCACTGTACAGGTAGAACATTGTCTGATATTCTTTAATTACAGTCCAATAGAAATTTGTCAGTTCCTAATCCAAGAAATAATGTGGGAAAAGAATGAGAAAATAAGAAGTAGAAATTCCCACATCTAGGTACTGAATTTTTGGGGTAGAGGAGTATAACCACCTGCTAGAGTATTTTCTCAACTTTTGAAGGAAACTACAAATGAACCAAAACTGGCCGAGCACACAACTTATGGGATAAACTAACAATCAAATCCAATGCAATCTAACAAGTAACAAGCCCAATGCTTGGACTGACGAGCATCGAGCTCAAAGTAAATTGACAATCTGACAAGTAAAAGACTTGAAGTGATGATCACCAAGCTTAAAACCACAACTAACCCACGTGTGTTGCCCTTCACATAGAGCTAGCATCTTCTCTGCTAGCTAGGTCTAATCCAATCAAATCTTAGGTGCACTAATGTTAAAGTTTACTGTTGTTAGACATTGTGTTTCAATAAGGTTTTCTCCCAAAGAAAAACAAAAATTTAAAGATATACAATAATACTTTTTCAAAGAAAAATAAATTTTCAAGTGGATAAAATAAAAAATTAAACTTATGCAATAAAGCTTATTTCAAAGAGAACATTTGTAATGAAAAATGTTGTAGAGCCCGAAAGACTTCAACACTGAATTGATTCGATAGGCGTGGTTTTGGTGAGTTTTGTTATGTGGAACCCACATGTACTATGAGTGGAGCTCATCAAAATTTTGTATGTTACTCTATTCGATCAATTTCCATGGGCACTCTCGAACCACTCTTTTCTAATATCAGAAAACTTAACTTAAACAAATTTTAATTTCCTTCCCATAAACAAATTCCAATTTTCTTTCTATAAGCATAGCATATATTCGTAACAATTATCATCATTGGTCAAAAACCATTGTTTGTAATAGGGGTGCTCATGACTTGCCATGGCCCGAAAACCTGGCCCTGACCCGAAGTGTTTGTGCTGGGTTTGAGTCATTCTTTTATACTTAATGTATTTTTCGAGTCAGGTACGAGTCACCCTTTAGGTCATCTCAACCTAGTTTGATATTGAATAAATTATTATTTTTCAATATTTCCCCTATATATTATTGTAACATTTTTCTAAATGTTAGACTTTAATCAAATATTGTGACTCTCCATAATTTTAGCTATTTTGTCCTACACTTATTATGTAATTATTAATTAGATTGGATCTTAACATGAGCAAAAAGTAGTAGATACAAGTAAATTTATACAAATAGAGGGAAATAATCAAAACATTATATAAAAAGTATTTTGTGTATCTTAATCAGGTTGTCCTAGTCCCAACCCGGACCTTAATATGATCGGACTCAGGCCATGAAAATTGACCTAATCAAAATTTCGGGTCGGGACAAGGGTCATGTTCAACCAGGCCCAACCCAGCCTATGAGCACCCCTAGTTTGTAACAATTAGCATCATTAGTCCAAAACCATTGTTGTCACACCTAGTCTTCTGTAGCTTGGTGTTTAGTATTAAAGAATGTTGATTCATTAATATCACTTGAAACAATATTTTATTAAGTGTAGATCACTTTGATTAGAGAAAGGTTCAAACTAAAGGTTCTTAAGTGAAACTATGATCACTTAAGTTGGAATTTAAAAAAAACGAGATTGCTTTCTTCAGTCTAAGGACTTCATTCTTTATTTGCTCAGTTTAATTTTGAATAAAACTTGTTAGGTTCTCTTACTTGTTACTCGAGACCTTAAAATTTCTCAAAGAAGATTTATGCATTAAAATACAAATCCTTACTTTGTTACAAAAATCCACCTTACTCACATTCCATAAAAGACCTATACAAGACTTAACTAAAAGCAAAACAAATTTATTTACATCAAATAGAAACAACCCTAGATATCTACATTATTCAAAATATAAACCTAAGCAAGGTCATATTGTCATTGGATCACCACTATTAGGACATGTATAGATCCTTATACCAGTAACCACTCTCACAAAATCCTCAAGCATTGGGGATTTGACCCAATAGTAGTCAATCTTGATCAGAATAATTAACTTGCTCATATGATAATACCAAGTCAAAGGGAATGAGAATGAAAATTCTCAATAGAAGAGTTATAAGGTATTTAAAACACTTGGTAAGTCTAATTGTATATACTATAGAAAAACAATGTAATAATTAAAGGAATTCAAGCAATAAACTCATGAAAATTTTAATAAATGCAAGCTTCAAAGCCAAGTAAGTCTTAGTTAAGTAGCTTTAGCTTAACCAATTTTTAGTCCTATTTTATTAAGTAATTATGAGTTCGTCTTGCAAGTCTTAGGGACCATAAATTCGGAAGCTTTCTATTGAGTATGTCTTGCTCATTTAGTCTTGCCAATGTCCATCCATAACAATGGTTATTGTGAGAGGAACTTCAACTCTCCCTTTCCTAGGTCTATGGATCTTTCTATCTTCATTTAAATTCTTTAAGTCATGGTCTCAAGTCTGATCAAGGGTCATAGTCCAAGAGTCCTTTACATTTTTAATCAATTCTCATCACTTTTTAACACTTACATTTTCATCATTTCTTTCATCTTGAAATCATGACTTACAACAAGAATATACCATTAAATTGAAACCTCTATTCTAGCCACATACATCTCATGAAAACAGTGGCCCAAGATATACAATAAGAATACATTACTGAATTTAAATCTCTATTCAAGCCACATGTATCTAATCAAAATAATAGCTCAAGATAAAAGAAATAATTATGAGTTTTAACTCAAATTTCAACAATATTAACTGTAAAAGCAGTGGCTCAATAGATGAAGAAATTATAAAGAGATTAAACCCAGAGAATCCAGTACATGTAGCTCAAAAACCATACTTGAATAGAAAAAGAATTTTAAAAAGAATCTTAAGAAAAACCTCATTATAGCTCATCTACCTTACTTCTTTTGGTGATCGCTTCTTCCTCACCTCATGATTGCTCATTCTCCAGCTCAAGATCAACTCCTAGGTTAAGCTATCTTTTTCTTCCTTCTTTGTTTCCTGTCTTTCTCTCTTTATTATTTCTTAACTATTGGCAAAATTCTCTAGCTCTCTCTCGGTCTAGTGAATAGGAGGAGTGAGGGATGGGTAGTTATAAGCTTAAGATGGTTGTCTTGACCCTAGTTAGTGTGTTACTTAGGTTAGGTTTAAGCTAGGTTACATATACTAGAGTTATTTAATTCTCTTGGTCAAAGCAAGTGACACATCTTCTTGCATTCATGCAAGAGCTTGACACATCACCTATGCTTTCTCAAGAGCTTGACTCATCACATAAGTGTTTCTCAAGTGCTTGACACATCGCACAAGCTTTTCTCAAGAGCTTGACACATCACCTAAGCTTTCTCAAGTGCTTGACACATCACATAAGTCTTTCTCAAGTGCTTGACACATAACATAAGTTTTTCTAAAGAGCTTGACGCATCGCATAAGTTTTTTTTTAAATATTGACACATAAGTCTTTTTCATTTACATTTAAGGGCATGGCTCTAGATTTCTCCCTAGCTTCCTAACCGTGATCCTTATCAGATCAACTGAAACTAACTACATTTTGCTGAACTTAGTCCATTTTGTAGAAAATTCAAGAATTGATTGAGCAAGTAATAAATTCTAGTAAATTTATCAATTAATGTCCTACTTTTAAGCTTTCAAATGCAACAAGAATCAAGTTAACTGAGTAACTACAACTGAAGTTATTCCTTACAGAACACAGGCTGCTAGGAACATGACTCGTATAAAATTTAGTCTTCTACCATACGAGATTTGTAATAACTATAGGATTTCAAGAAAAATCCTAGAATTTTTACAAACATAATCTTGCATCTTAGTTTCTAATGCTTATTCTCAAGATAATCACATATTCCAATTCAAATAACTACCAGAAGCAAGTGCACACATATAAAAGGATGAAATTACATGCATAATATTCATTCTCAAACCAAGAAAATGTGTTTTTTCACATATATTAGGCCTTCAAATAAAACTATAGGGAAATGGGAATGTGACAATTATCAATATATTTCATGATAACAAAATTATCAGTCAAACCAACAACTCATCATAACCATATTCAAAAGTCATTAGTGATTTTTTTTAAAAGTTTGCTTGTCCCAATAGTCCATAACAATATCTTTTTGAAGATGTAAAATCACAAAAGAAGTATAATAGATAAAAAAAAACATTCATAATATTTAGCAATTTCTAAGTGGATCTTCCTCCAAAAATTCACACAATTGAATTGGAGGGTTCCTTTATTGTTTCATAACCATAGAAAATACCAATAAATCATAAACAATTAATTTTCCAAAATTTATTCCTAAATCCTAAGTAAATTTCTAAATATCAACAACCATACTTACTACCCAGCTTACCCAATTTGAAGTTATGCTAGAAATTCAATTAATCAAACTTTTGGACTATTTACCTATTTAAGCCAAGTAATCAAGGTTGATGGAGTTGGTCGCATGTTGGGCGTTCAATTTGTATCTCCATGATTTTTCGAAAATTTCCCCAATTTGTGCTAGAAGGACAAGGCAAGTGATGTGTGATTGTGGCACAATAATCCATAAATCTTGTGTTTCTCTTGTTAATGTGTCTAAAGGGAGGAGGATTGTGTTTAGGGTTATTTAGGATAATGTAAGGTGAAATGACAAAATTACCCTCACATAAAAATAAATAAGCCCCCTATCTTTATATTTTTTTAGTGTTATCACATTCTTATTTCTTGTAATGAATCAAATTTAAGGGTGAGATTATTAGTGCTCATAATTGCTTATTCTCAACTCCTATTAACTACTTTTAACTAGTTAAAGACTCACTTTGTGTGGCGTCTCAAACCTTTCAAATGAGAAAATGAATGGTGTATGGAGATTTCTCACTACAAAAACCACTAAAATTAACATTCATGCACAATGACAAAATACATGACTAAAACATAATTGGCGAAAGTGTCGAAATTCGTTTGCCTATACACTCGAAAAGACACTCATTCATGAGTTGAGTATATGAAGAATAAGCTATTGTAGGGCCTTCTCATTTTTATCGTAGAATCTCCTTATTGAATGTTTTAATTTTTATATATTATAACATTGTTTAAAGTGAAAATTTGTCAAGATTTTGACAATATCTTGATTCCATTTGTCAATCTTGGAAGGGAATCTCTTACAAATGGATTCTCATGTATTTGGTAATTTGCAAGATGAACTGAAATGTAATTGACAAAACATATGCATTGCTAAGAATGTAAAGTGCAAGAAAAGTAATTAAAGTGATGGAAAGGTAAATTAACAAGAATGTAAATGGCAACGAGATTTAAATGTGCAAAGAAGTAAATTACTTAAAGTGTAATTTGGCAAGAACGTAAATTGACAAAATATAAATGATAGGAATATAAAGGTGCAAGAAAGTAAATTGACAAGGAAAGTAAATGTGCAATGAAGATAAATTGATAGAAAGTAAATGTATATCAAAGTAAATGACAAAAAGTAAATTACCAATGTAAACAATAGAAAAAGGTAAATGATAGATTGTAAAGATGCGCAAATTAAAAGAACTAGAAATGTAAAGACATAATTGAAAGGCAAAATGGGAGAGTAAATTGCATTGAATTGAATTACAAGGAATTGAAAGGTGGAAGGCTTACTTAAAAATCTACAATTCTTTGAGCATCATAGTGACTTAGGATATGTAAGATGTGTTTAAGATCCTACCCCAAATGATCAACTAGTATTTATAGACAAACTAACTAACTACCTACTTCCTAATTTTCTGACATTGTTGGTGGTAAAATAAATATTTTGACAAAGTGATTGAGCAAGTGAAATGTGTGTTGTTAGTAAGACTCAAGGTTAAAAGATTTGTCAGAGTATGATCGACAAGAAGCACATATATGTTAGATGAACACTTAGTAAGTTTAAAAAATTAGCTGGTGATTCATTGACGAGGTGGTAGTTGGGCAACAAATATATTTAAGTGGATAGTTATAAAGGAAGTTGATGACAACGCTGAAGGAGAATTCAAATTCAAACATGAGGATTTGAATAAATAAGCATGTGAAAAATGTATGTAAGACACCTGTTTGACAGGAGGTAGGATTTTAAGACAGGCAATTATGTCTTTTCTTTTTCTTTCTGTAAATGTAGGTTCTGCATTTGTAATAAGGGTTACCACTTGAACACACATCCTATAATGCTCACATGATAAGCAAATTGCCTTCAAGTTTCCTTTCATTATTTCAATTCAAGTATGTTTTACTCACTTTCAGGTATACACTTCTTAACTTTACCATTCTAGCCCTTTAAATTTGATGCATTTTACATTCTGTCAATTTAACTTTTTGCACCATTTACATTCTTGTTAGTTTACTTTTATGCATCTTTACTATCTTTCACATTTACTACTTGCAAATTTACATTTCCTGACACATTTATGTTTCTGTTAATTAATTTACTACACTCTGGAATAAACAAGTGAAACACAAGAAGGGGGGTTGAATTATGTTTCTTAACCTTTTTGAAAAAATTTTCTCAAAATAATTCTTGAAACAAACGTTTTCACAGGAAAGTAAGAGAAAATGGACAAAGTGAAAACTCTTTACAGTCTTATGGAAGCAAAGAGAGTTTTTCTGAAAATGTTGGACGCAAGTTGAAAACTTTATATTTTCAGAAAATATTGGTTATGAACGACAATAACAATCCTCAGATGTTAGTTGACAAGAAATATAAGACAAGGAGAGGGAATAAAAGCTTACACCAGATATTTATACTGGTTCACTCTTACAACCTGAGAACTACGTCTAGTTCCTTCTACTTGAAGGATTTTCCACTAATCTCTCACAGATTCCAAGTATTCTTCACTCCACCTTTTCAGGCTTACAACCAAGTATTCTTTTACAGACAAGCCTCTTCAGGCTCAACAAGTATTCTTTTACACACAATCTCTTCAGGCTTATCAATGGAATAATAAGGTGTTTTTAACAACACTTGAGTTTAACTCACAACGAGTGAGAATAAAATAAATATGCTCAAGTAAAACTCTATACAAGAGTAAATGAATAACACAGAGCAAAGCTTTGAGTATTTTCTTCTTCTTTTCTCGATGTATCTCAATTTCATCGTTTTGATTTTTCGAAGACTTTGGTATATATATAGCTTAAGAGCTTGTTCTGATTTTTATAAGCTTCTTTGTCTAACGACAATATTTATTATCGTTCTGAATAGCATTAAATGCATAGAACTGATAACATGTTGATCTCTTTCTGAAAAGTGGCTTTAGTTTTCAACGTTTGCAAGGAATTTGATATCTGAGTTTTGACTCTTCTGAACACGCAGAAAGTTCCTTATTTACTGGTCCTTATAGTTGTTAGATGTGTCAGCTTTAACATACAAAGTTGATTCTTCAAAAGTCACATTTGTGAGAGATCTTATAAGCAGTTAATGCATTTTGTCTTGCTTGTTTTTGAAAATCTTTGGACGAATGCTTTTAAGAAACACTCAACAGAGACCAACAATGGACGATCCAATAAAGTAATATAAAATAGGTTGTATTGGACGCACATTGTAAGAAAGATTATATCAAAGCTTGTCTATCGTCCAAACATATTCGTTATTTATATGAACAAAAGATATGACTTTGTAAAGGTATACGTTTATTCAAAACTTATTTGTTTTCTTTAATTTAATACTTATTGTTATCTTCAAAACACTGAGGGGTTCAATTTCATTGAACAATTTTGGTTCCAATATATGATAGTAAAATTTGTTCTTTGGTTCCAACACACTCATGCTCTGTTGTTTAAGCATTGTGACGTCAAATCAATGCTGGACTTACAAATTACCAAATACTTTATAATCCATTAAGGAAGAGGTTCTATTCTTATATTGACAACTGAAATCATGATATTGCCAAAAAGCCTTGACAAAATTGTCCCATAAACAGACACCTGTTATGCAAATGTATTACATAAGTTAATTGCTTTTGCCAAATCACCATGTTGGTTTCTTTGGTTAAAATTCAAATGTTTTTCAACAACATCATCAAACTTCCCCATAACTTGATTTGAGTAAAAGCATAATTGCTCTCCAGCTTTTCATTGTTGATAAGTCATCTAGTTATTCCAAGAGTTTGCTAATAGTTGCTGTTAATAGTCATACTACTCATGCAAATGTCCTTGACACTGCAACCATTTTTGTCAAAGCCACTCTTCTCGAATATGAAATCAATTTATCATAAGATCCTTGACCTAAAATTTGTTCTCTCCAACTGCGAGCCTTATTTTGTAATTGTACTGATTTTGTCGAATAAGATTCGCCAACCTAGCACGTCTGTAATTATACCTCTATGATCCTTGTCATGCTGCCTTTGTCAAAATATTTATTTTTTGACACCAACAAGCATGTATGAAACTATACAATTATTTTTAATTATAAAATGTATACAATTTAATTTAGTGGTTGGATTGATAAATTTTCATGTTTTATAAAAATATTTAATAATGTAAATGTACAAGTATTATACTTTGCACAAGTAAATTTCCACCAGAAAAAGGATTTGGATGGAGATGTAGTCCATTTACTCCAGGTATAAGACTCCAAATGTTTAAGCAATTGTATATAGATATTGTTAACAATGAGTTTCATTAATCCTGTGGGTTGGATTGAAAGTTCTCATGAGATAGATTAAATTTATAAAATTTTCTATAATTTAAAGTTTTTTTTTGATTTCCCAGGGTATCCTCACAAACTACTAACACTGTGAGACTAATGTCCTTTAGGCATGATCGTCTGCTCCAAGAATCAAACTTGTGTCTTCACATTGAGAATGCAGCTCACTTACCACTACACCTAACGCTTGTTCATATATAATTTAAAAACTAATTGATTTTTTGTTAAATTATTTTATTTTAACATATAATATACTTTCAAAGTATCAATAAACATCAATTATTAGATTATATATTTTTAAATGCATGAACTATATTAGATTTGATATATAATCACCACCAAGCCACGAAGTATGTATAAACTCTAGCCAAGAAATACTTTTTATTTTAAATAATGAGATAGAATATAATTAAATGAAAAAGGAAGATTAAAATATAAAATAACTTAAATTTATTAAATTGAGATAATCATAATCATACATGTGTACAAAAAAATTAATGGTAAAAATGTTATAGTGTACTCATACACTATAATTTTATAGTGTATTGTAAAAATAGTCTATAATAATTAGCAAATTGAATTTCATATAAGGTAAATTTTACTTATAGGGTAAGAATTTTAAACTAATTAGAAACATGTATGGCCTCTAACAATAATTAATTTCACCTTCAAAATGTATAAGGATACATTATGCTTTCATCCAAAAATAAAAATCACAACAATAAAAATTACATGGTCCAATTGTTAAATGACCAAAATTCATATTTATTTATTTAATAATATAAAAAAATGTTGAATTCTTGCAGCTAATATTACCAAAAACATTTAAATTAAAAAAAAAGAAAAAAATACCTACCCAAAAAAAGGCTGTTGTCTTTTCCTGATTTTGATTTGACTCTTCAAAGTACCAATCATAAGTCAGAACAGAACTGGCGGCAGAAAATATCAAGGCAGAGAGTGAGTGAGCATCGCAATCGCAACGGAACAGAACGGAACTTCACCAACACATTGTTCTTTCTCTTCCTTCAGATTTCTCTTCCCATTTCAGATTCCAATCATGAACTGTCTTCAGAATCTTCCTCGGTTCGTGCTTTTCCATTTTCTCCACCAAATTGATACCGCAGAACACTGTTTCTTTGGAATTGCGTATTTTTTAAATAGAACGAGATTCTTGATTACTCTTTTTTATTCTTTCTCTCTTTTCAATTCCAGATCCTCTGCTTTGCCCTTCCAAAGAATTACGCGCCACCACAAGAAGCTTCCTTTCTTTGCTATTTCTCTGGTACCTTCTCAAAATTTTCTATGTCTCTCTGCACTTACTTTGCATTTTCCCTGTTAATGCGTTCATGGGTAGGTGAAAATTTTCCATTTTTGGTGGTGGGCACAGGGAATCATCAATCATTCACATCAAAATCGAAGTATGGCACTTAAGGTAATTTTTAAGCTTTTTTTTTTGTTCATCTTCATGAGGGTGCTGTTAATTCTATAATATTTGTTTTTTCTTTTCTTTGAAGTTCGTTATCAATCTGGGGTTGGTGGTGCCAATCTTTTAAAACTTCATACGCTCTTATAAAATCAGATAGTGTTAGGACCCTTTCTCATAAATGGTATTGATTTAGTTGATCAATCCCAAATCCCAAAAGCTTAAGCAGTTAGGTGGATGCTAATGGATGA
Organism: Styphnolobium japonicum; assembly: GCA_023212625.1. Classification (NCBI taxonomy): domain Eukaryota; kingdom Viridiplantae; phylum Streptophyta; class Magnoliopsida; order Fabales; family Fabaceae; genus Styphnolobium; species Styphnolobium japonicum. The sequence goes on from JALBWW010000013.1 coordinate 15,835,943, forward strand.
CTTTATATTATATTTCTAACACATTCCCATATCCAAGAGTTTATTGGGCTTGAAGCGTGGTACCTTGTGTGTGTTTAGATTAGCTGTGAAAAAAAGATTATGTTAAAAATTGATTATGTGTATAATCGATTTTTATGAAAATCAATTATGAGAAAATTAATTTATGTTTGGATATGTGAATTCATAAGCGATTTTAAAATAAAGAGTTTTGTTTGGATTGTATTAAAAAAATCTCCTTTATGTATTAAATTACCATAAGAGATATGAAATGATTGAAAAAGTTATTTAGTTAATGGTAAAGAGGTATTTCTCTCCCAAAACTTTTGAAATAATCTGAAATCAAATAATCAACTTTTGAAATAATGCTGAATTTTTAGCTTTTAGAAAAAAAGTTTTTTCAGTATAAAAAAATAATAACAGCTTTTCTTAACAAAAACCCAAACATGATACATTTTCCTAAAAACAGCTTTATAAATATAAAAATTGATTATTCGAAATAATTAAGAAAATCCAAATATCTTTGTGCTGAAATTAAACTTTTATATAGAAGAATGGGGCGACAAGGATCGAACCACTTTGTCATAAAGACTTTGATATCATGTTAAGGACCAACTCTCCTAAAAGTTTAAGCTATTAGGAGGAGGTTGATGAATGACTTTATATTATATCTCTAACAAGGAGTATTGCAAAGCTGAATTTTTGGGAGAGTACACTATAAGTAGGAATAATAAGACAACCTCTGAATGGAATGCTCATGGCATATTCCAAAATCTGCCAAAACCAATGATGGTGGCATTTGAAAGTTGTACATTTTGTCATTTTGGTGCATGCTTGGGAACAAAAATAAATATAAAGAAAACAAACAGATGTCACCATAGAAGTAATTACAACCTATAAAGAGGAATGGCATTTGTTACTTCTGTGTCCTGCCCCGCAAAATATTTATTGTCACTTGGGTTTGATTATGTAAATAGGAATATCTGTTCCCTGCTATTCGTCGCTTTACTGCTTCATGTTTGCTATGTTTTCTAGAGAACATGATTGGCTTTTCCTTTTGCAGTCTGCTTCTGGTTCTATTCCCAGTACTGAGATGAGTAGTGCTGATATGGAGGAGGAAAAGTCCGAGACATATAGTCATAACATGACGGAAGCCATGGGTGCTGGTATGTTTAATCACTTTTGTGTTCTAGTTTGATCAAGAAAAACCTTGGAAGACAATTTGGGGAAAAGACTTGGGGAAAAAGAGATGGTCTTTTGGTTGAGGCCTCATGTTTAATTGTAATTTCTTTTTATATTTGGGTAAACTGTGATAAGGGGTTTAAATTATTGAAGTAAACCTTCATTTTGTTTGTTATGATCAATTCTAACAGTCTTATGTACATAATATTTGTATTCAGATAATAGTTTGGATTAACTGAAGGAAGGCTCCTTTCATGAGCATGCTCGTCCTATTCTTTCATTCTTTGAATATTTAATGTTGTTTAACTCTTTCTAACGCAGTTCTATACAGTTTTGACTTATAGGCATGAATTAGGAATGAACTACAACTTCATCCGTCCAGACTTGATTGTAGGATCATGCCTACAGGTAATTTTTTTTGTTTCAATTATGAAAACCTTATCCAATTCTTTCAAATATAGTATGGTCCTCTGACTTATTTATTTTTATCTATAAATTGCCAGACTCCTGAAGATGTTGACAAGCTTCGTCAAATCGGAGTGAAAACTATATTTTGCTTGCAGAAAGATTCTGACCTAGAGTATCCTAATCAATTTGTTTAATAAGGTTCGCTTTCAGCATTTGAGACAAATACCACATAATTGATCTAGAAAAAACCATTGTGTTTCTCTACAACTACTTCAGATATTTTGGAGTTGATATCAATGCCATACGAGAATATGCCAAGACATGCCAAGACATTCAACACTTGCGTGCTGAGATAAGGTTAGTTATGGCATGATATTATTATGCTATATCATCAAGAGGCAATCCATTGTGAATTCAAATTGACCTGAATTATTGCTATTAAGGTTAGGCTCTATGTTATGAAATCCTTCTTTACCTTGTTGTGTTTTCTAAATATACTTTACTTCTTACAGTTCACTCATGGCTTGCATGGCTAACAAATAGTTTAATATATCAAAGAATCAATTTTTAAAAAGTTACCACATTACTATATTATTTTTCAGTGATTGGTGTAATCATCACTGTCACATGTTAAACTTTCTCACTTACTGTTCTGTTTCTTAAGTTATGGTCATATTCTACCTGCCCTTGTCAAATGCATCTATTTAGTTTAATAATAACTATTTTGTAACAAAACTTCCTCGAACATGGTATACTGTTTTTTTTTATATGGGTATGGCAATGATGCATGATCCTGCTCGCAGCATAGAGCTTGTTGGGGATAAGATCCTGGTTTGCTATCTGGGGTTTGAGTTAGTTCAATACTGCTTATCCGGTCCATTAGGGTATATTCTGTATGTCTGTATGTGTAAATACTCATTCAAATATGAAGGTGACTGTTAGGAACCCGGATTATCAGTAATAACAGAAAGGAAAGCGACAAGCAATCTTCCAAGAAAATACGAAGAAGTAGTATTAATTCTTAGAGAGGTTACAAGCTGACCAGAGCTAGGCTCCTCAGAGGAATTCTCTATCCTCTGTCTACTGAGTTCACTCCTGCCTCTAAAAAACTGCACTCAACTTCTCTCCTCCCCTATATTCCCATTTCCTACACATCCTAACTACCAAGGCACCCTTTACACGCCCCATGCCAGCTCAGCAACACTAACTAACTGATTACTCTCCATTCCCCTTTTTCTCTCTCCTGGAATATACCCTCCAAACTGGAGGTTTGCCTTTGTTCTTATTGGGCTGTAAGGCCCGGTTCTCATCAATGCCACCCTCTGAAACAGCAGCCTTGTCCTTAAGGCTGAAAGCAGGAAATTGGTGACGAACGAAATCAGCATCTTCCCAAGTGGTATCCTCAAGTGAACGGCCCTTCCATTGAATTAAGCACTGCTTAACTGCAGCGCTGTCACGAGTGAGGGTGCGCGTAGCTACCACCACTGCTGGTTCCTCCACAGCCTCGAGCTCCACTTCTAACCCAGCTGGTAAATCAGGTTCCACAAAATTATCACCCACTGCCTGCTTGAGCTGAGAGATATGGAAAATTGGGTGAATGCGTGAAGGGATCGGCAGCTTCAGCTTGTAAGAGACATCGCTGTATTTGTCCACAATCTGAAAAGGACCAAAATCGAGCCGCCAGCTTCTGGATAATGCGGCGATGAACAGTGCTGTCTATGGGGTCTCAGCTTCAAGAAAACCTACTCCCCCACTGCAAATGACTGAGCAAGTCTGTGCTTGTCCGCAAACTTCTTCATTTGCTCCTTAGCCTTAGATAAATTGTGTCTAAGCTGGGATAAAGCCTCATCTCTATCCATGAGCTCATTAGCTACTGCTTCCACCTTGGTCTCACTGCGCAAATACTTAACTAAGGTCGGAGCCTTCCTGCCATAGACCAATTCAAATGGCGTAGCACTTGTAGACGCTTGATATGATGTGTTATACCAAAGTTCAGCCCAAGAGACCCAATGAGCCCAATTTCTAGGCTGTTCCGAAGCAAAACAACGTAAATAGGTCTCCAAACAGCGATTCAGCACCTTGGTTTGGCCATCCGTCTCCGGGTGGTAAGAGGAACTCATTTTTAACATTGTCCCTTGGAGCCGAAACAGTTCCTGCCAGAAATGACTCAGGAACAAGGGGTCTCGGTCACTAACCACTGATTGTGGAACACCATGAAGCCTGACAACCTCCTTAGCAAAGAGTTCAGCCACTGTTTTAGCTGTAAACGGGTGCTTGAGCAGCAGAAAGTGAGCATACTTGGACAAGCGGTCCACAACCACCAATATAACATCATAGCCCTTTGATCTAGGCAGTCCCATAATAAAATCTAGACTGATATCCTCCCAAATCCTAGTAGGGATCTCCAAAGGCTGCAGCAAACCTTTTGGGGAAGTAGCTTCGTATTTTTGCCTTTGACACACATCACAGGCTTTGACAAACTCTTTGATCTGCTTCTTCATACCCAGCCAATACAGATTACCCGCAATCCTTTTATAAGTGTGCAAGAACCCGGAATGACCCCCCATAGGAGTGGAGTGGAACTCATGTAACAGGGAAGGGATGGAAGGGGAACTCGCAGGTATCACCAAGCGCCCCTTGTGCATAAGAACCCCGTGCTGATAAGTGAAGCCAGGCCTAGAGTCAGGGGCCTGTTGCAAATCAAAAATGACCTGCTGCAAAAAGGGATCCTGCTGGATTTCGTGAGCAATAGTTTGGCTGTCCACCCAAATGGGGTAAGACAACAAAGACTGCAACTCCCCTGATTCTGCTACTCGGGAAAGTGCATCAGCAGCCTTATTTTCCAATCCGGGTTTGTAAAACACCTCAAACTGGTATCCCAGCAGTTTGGCCAACCAACATTGTTGGTCCATAGTGTTAATCCGCTGTTGTAACATGTGCTTTAAACTCTTCTGGTCAGTATAAATGATAAAAGGCCTGCCAAGGAGATAATGGCGCCAATGCTGGATGGCGAGGACAATGGCCATAAGCTCCTTTTCGTATGCTGACTTAGAGAGATTGCGAGGAGAAAATGCCTTACTAAAATACACAATGGGTCTATGGCCTTGCATCAAGACAGCATCAATTCCGGATCCGGAGGCATCACATTCCACTTCAAAGGGCTTAGAAAAATCTGGAAGAGCCAATACCGGGGCCTGTGTCAGAACCTCTTTAAGTGCCATGAAAGAGTCCATGGCTGCTTGCCCCCAAACAAAACTGTCCTTCTTTGTAAGCTCAGTAAGAGGCTTGGCAATTTTGCCATAATTAGTCACAAATTTTCTATAGTATCCTGTCAACCCCAAAAATCCACGAACTCCCAGAACATTCTTTGGAACGGGCCATTCCAACACAGCCCTCTTCCATGTTCCTTTACTGATCTCGACCAAGGTCTTTTGCATTTCCAACACCATCGACTTGAGGTCCACCAAGTTGGACTCAAACGACCCTATCTTTGCCTCTAAAACATCAACCCAGTCAGACATTTTAGGCGGCATGAATGAACTCAAGAACTTCGCTAGTCCCCAACAAGTATCCGGCAAGTCGAACCAAATTGTTAGGAACCCAGATTATCAGTAATAGCAGAAAGGAAAGCGACAAGCAATCTTCCAAGAAAATACGAAGAAGTAGTATTAATTCTTAGAGAGGTTACACTGGAAAGAAAGAACTAGAAAGAAAAGAACTTGAAAGAATAAAATTTTGAATCTGATTCTTACTTCAAATGTACAATTAAGCTATGCTTATATAGAGATTTCCTAATACAACTCATCATCATGTGGTAGGTGTGGTAGGTGTAACAACTCATCATCATGTGGTAGGTGTGGTAGGTGTAACAACTCATCATCATGTGGTAGGTGTGGTAGGTGACTTTACAAAGAGAAAGATAAGATTCTCAACACTCCCCCTCAAGCTGGTGAATGTATATCTATCATTCCCAGCTTGCAAGTAAGGTCTTTGAACTGCTCCGTAGGAAGTTCCTTAGTGAACATATCTGCCAATTGGAGTCTTGAAGGGATGTATTCGGTGGCTATAAGACCATTGTCCAATTTCTCTTTAATGAAATGTCGGTCTATCTCTACATGCTTTATTCGGTCATGTTGAACTGGATTGTGGGCAATACGATGGCGGACTTATTATCACAAACCAGCCCCATAGAGCTTCATACTTTACTTTGAGGTCATCAAGTATGATCTTCATCCATAATAGTTCACAAACCCCTTGAGCCATGGCTCTAAATTCTCGCCCGCACTTGATCTTGCAACTACATTTTGCTTCTTGCTCCTCCATGTCACCAAGTTTCCCACCCAAGAACATGCAATATCCCGTGGTGGATCTCCTATCAACAATTGATCTTGCATAGTCGGATCGGTATATACTTTTTTATGGATAAATTCCTCCTTTTTGAATAGCAATCCTTTTCCTAGAGGCTTTCAAATACTCGAATAATTCTAGTTACCGCTTGCAAATGTCTCTCTCTTGGATCATGCATGAATTGGCTAACCACACTAACCGGCATAGGCTATGTCCGCCTAGTGTGTGATAAATAGATGAGTTTTCCCACCGCCTGTGATCGTGTCTTCTCCACCTTTGGGCTTTCCTCATCATTCCCAATCCCGTGATTTTGCCTCATGGGCGCTCCAGTTGGTCTTACACTCAACTTACTACTTCTTTGAGGAGATCAAGGATATATTTCCTTTGAGAAATAAAAATGCCTCCGTCTAGAGTAAGCAACCTCTATCCCAAGGAAGTACTTTAGCTTCCCGAGATCCTTCATTTCAAATTCGAGCAGCCAACCTCTCCCTCAAAGTCTGCTTTTTCAAACTCATCATTGCCCGTAATAATCATATCATCTACATAGACTAAGAGTAGAGTGAGTTTACCACCCCCGTGAATGTTTTATAAACAGAGTATGATCACCTTGGTTTTGCGGCATCAAGGATATCATAGCTTGAGTAAATCGTCTGCCCAAACCAGGCACGAGGTGATTGCTTAAGACCATACAAGGCCTTCTTTAGTCCGCACACCTTATTCCCTTCATTAGTGGCACCATATCCAGGTGGAATCTCCATGTACACTTCTTCCTCCAGGCTTCCATGCAAAAAAGCATTTTTAACATCAAATTGATGCATCTCCCAACCAAAGTGCGCTGCTAAGGAGAGGATAATCCTAACGGTATTCATTTTTGCCACCGGAGCAAATGTCTCCTCATAATCGATCCCATAGGTTTGGGTGTATCCTTTTGCAACCAATCTCGCCTTATACCGGTCCAGTGTGCCATCAGACTGATACTTAACTGTGTATATCCACCTACAACCCATCGCTTCTTATCCTTCTGCCTCTACAATCTCCCAAGTCTCGTTCCTTTCCAATGCCCCCATTTCTTCATTCATGGCTCGAACCTGCTTTCATCCTTTAATGCTTCTTGTACTGATGTGGGGATTCTGATAGAATCAATAGCTGAAAGAAAACTCTGGTGCTGCATAGAAAGATTTTCAGTAGACACAAATTGGGATATAGGATATTTGGTACAAGATCTTTTTACTTTTCTCAATGCAATAGGTAAATCATCTGGGTTAGGTTCACAAGTAGTATTTAAAGTGTCCTCAAGAGTTTCAATAGTATGAGTTCTTACCTCCGGTTCGGACGACTGGAATTGCTGTTCGACCAGGATGGGTTCTTGCTGCCTTCGCTGATATTGCTTTCCAAAATATCTGTCCTCATTATTCTTATCTGGCAATGATGCTAGTTCAGGGTCATCCTCCGTAGGAGTGAAACCCTGCAACAAAGGAAAAGGTGACAACTCAAGGAACTCAGCTTCTTGAATACTCTCCCCCTGAAGCTGAGAACTAGTAAAGGAGGACTCTGTTTCATGAAAGGTGACATCCTTGGAGACATAGACTCTACGACTTTGAGGGTGATAACATTTGTATCCCTTTTTGTTTGAAGCGTACCCTATGAAGACACATTTGATAGCCTGATGATCTAACTTATCCCGATGAGTATTGTGAACATGGACAAACACAGGACAGCCAAAGACACGACTCTGAAGACTAGTCATAATGAGAATAGAAGGATAGAACGTGGTCAAAAGCTGAACAGGGCTAACACCATCTAGAACCCGAGAGGGTAATCTATTGATCAAATAAGTGGCAGTAAGGACAGCTTTCCCCCAGTAAGACTTAGGAACAGACATTTGGAAGAGTAAAGCTCTAGTAACCTCAAGGAGATGACGATTTTTCCTTTTCATGCGACCCCGTTTTGTTGAGGGGTGTCCACACAAGTTAACTCATGAACAACTCCATTATCCTTAAGGAACTTGGAAAGGTTTTGGTTCACATACTCTCTTCCATTATCAGAACGCAACCTCTTAATCGGGCTCCCAAATTGTGTTTGAATCATTCGGTAAAAGTTTACAAACAAATGGAAAACTTGGACTTATCTTTCATAAGGAATATCCGTGTAACCCGAGTACATCATCAATAAAAGAAACAAACCACTTTGCACCGTAAATATTACTAATAGATGAAGGTCCCTACACATCCGAATGAACAAGATCAAAAGGTTTAAGACTTTTATTATTACTCGAAGAAAAGTTGTCCGATGGTGTTTAGCAAATCTGACAAACATCACAATGAAAAAGACTGGACGTATACTTTTGTAAATAAAAAAGGAAATAAAGATTTTAGGACACCGAAAGGAGGATGACCAAGACGCCCCGTGTTGAAGCCATATCTCGAGAGGATGACCAAGATTCGTGAGCTTGGTCGATGATTGGAAGTGAGTGCCTTTTGTCTAGTACACTCTTTATTTTTTCATCTTGTAAGTAATATAACCCGTCCCTCTTTTAGCAATTCCAATCGTCTTCCCGTGGCAAGATCCTCAAAAAACACAAACGGGAATGGAAAAATGTCAATGCACGCTTTAGGTCTTGGGTAACCTTATGAATAGACAATAGGTTATTAGATAGGTCAGGGAACATGAAGCACATTTTTTAAATGGAGGGAAGGTTGAAGGTGGATGTTACCGCAACCAAGAATTGGTTAAGGGAACCATTAGCAACAGATGATATGTTGGTTACCAAATGAAGTGGTGTATGATGAAAAATAAGAGGAATGAGGAGTCATGTGATCTCGTAGCACCGAGTCTATAATCCGAGAGATTCTCAATGCGTGGCATTAAAGGATAAGAAGCTAGAACCCTTACCATGGTTAAGGAACAAGATCTAGATGTCTTACTAAGAGAGTCCATAAGAGCTCGTAAACGTTCCAGCTCCTCTTTGCTGAGAGCTGGGACCTCCTTTGCAACTTGTGGGATAGGTGGGTCTTCTACACTTTCAGAGTTAGACGATGCTTGATTAGCACGCCTGTGTATGATACCTTTGAATCCTCCAGTGCGTTCCAGGACCCTCTCCTTTCCATGAAGTCTAAAACATGTGTCCTTAGTATGACCCGTCTTCCTACAATAGCTGCACCAGCCGATCATCACGTTAGCCTTTATGGGAGGCTTTCCAAATGATGGGGATGGACCTTTTATAGGACCCTTGCCAGTAGCTAAGGCTGAGCCGTCAACGGATTTGCCTCCCTCCAACATTACTGACCTCCGAGTTTCTTCTCCTCGTACAGTGTAAAATACCTATGAGAGAGAAGGAAGTGTTTCCTTACCCAGAATCTGAACCCGAATCGGGTCAAACTCAGGGTTCAGTCCAGAAAGAAATTTAAAAATTCGCGCTTTCAAGGAACTCGTTAGTGTAGTGGAATCATTGCGGCACGTCATTTTCAAATTCTGACATCGATCTAACTCGATCCATAAACCATTCAACATCCCATAATAGTCTCATATCAAAGACTCCTTGCTTGGTATTGAAGATCTTATTCTCTATCTCATAACACGGGCAAAGATCCTTCTTCATAGAGTACGCCTTCCTAAAGTTCTCCCAAATCTCCTTAGAGGTGGAGAGAAACATACAATTGCGATCGAGTTCCTGTCATAGAATGCCATAACCAAGTCATGATAAGAGAGTCCTCATCGTCCCCATGCTTCATACTTAGGGTCAATGCTTTGGTGGAGGGTTCCCTTCAATGTGATTCAAACCTTCCTCCTTCCCTTTAGAGTAGTGAACCAATCGGGCCCACTGAGATAGTTGCGCCCATCAAGGCGGTATGACCACTTGCAATATATGGTAGGTCATTAGGACCCAATGATCGAACCGTGGAGTGGGGCACATGGATGAGGAGACGGATTCTCTTCGTACATTGTAATAAATAATGCAGAGAGTGCTCCAAATGGATATGAGCAACGTAGGGCTTTCAAATAGTGAAGGAAAAAAAATCGTAACGCCACATAAAGGCCGCTTCTCATAAAGGTTTGCCAGTTCGGCAAGCATGCGCTAAGACAAAGGGCGGAACAAAGGTGAGGTAATGACGTATGGGCACAATGAAGGTGCTAAGGCAGCAATGAAGGCTGACTAAGAATTTGATGCAGAAGCATAGCCCCCTTGGATCGGGAAGCTCTGATACCAACTGGAAAGAAAGAACTAGAAAGAAAAGAACTTGAAAGAATAAAATTTTGAATCTGATTCTTACTTCAAATGTACAATTAAGCTATGCTTATATAGAGATTTCCTAATACAACTCATCATCATGTGGTAGGTGTGGTAGGTGTAACAACTCATCATCATGTGGTAGGTGTGGTAGGTGACTTTACAAAGAGAAAGATAAGATTCTCAACAGTTACAAGCTGACCAGAGCTAGGCTTCTCAGAGGAATTCTCTTCCCTCTGTCTACTGAGTTCACTCCTACCTCTAAAAAACTGCACCCCCTCAACTTCTCTCCTCCCCTATATTCCCATTTCCTACACATCCTAACTACCAAGGCACCCTTTACACGCCCCATGCCAGCTTAGCAACACTAACTAACTGATTCCTCTCCATTCCCCTTTTTCTCTCTCTTGGAATATACCCTCCAAACTGGAGGTTTGCCTTTGTTCTTATTGGGCTGTAAGGCCCGGTTCTCATCAGTGACAAAGGTTTGTTTGGTTCTTGATAATATAAACCTACTAATATGTGTGCCTGTGCACTGCACCACTATGTTATTGTTAACAATGAGTTATTATAACAATAGTGCTGTATAAATAAATAAAAAATAATACATCCAACTTATATATGAAGATAATAAGAGAATATACGTTGTACAAATAAACCTTGGTTTAGAATGATTAATCATAACAATATAATTAAACATCCAAATAAAATATAAAAATTCATCCATCGTATATTAGGCCAAAGTGAAACAATAAAGATATGAAAGTATGACTATCAACATTAGTTCAACTATTGTTGCAGACAAAACAGCCTGTAGTTCAATGAAGTTCAACGTAGTAGTGTGGACTTGAAGCAAGTGATGTATGATTACATTATACATTATTGATATATTGTAATGTAAAAAGCAATACAATCAAATTTAAAATTGAAATTTACCTAAATTTTTTGAAAAACTTCTTTATAGACAACATTCTTTGTCATTCTTGAAATACCTCCATTTTCATCATAGATGAGAATTTTCAATCCTTGCCTACTCTTAACTCTTGAAACAACAACATATAATTGGCCATGAGTAAATACGGGCTTCGGAAGGTATAAACCAACATGAGAGAGACTGGCCCTAACTCTTATTAATAGTCATTGCAAAGCTAAGGGCTAATGGAAATTGCCTTCTTTGGAACTTGAAAGGCAATCCTGAATTTGAGGGATTAAATTAATTCGTGGAATATATATTTTATCTCCTATATTCCTCCTTGTTACAACAGTAGCTCCAATGACATTTCTTCCCAACTCATTTACAATCAATCTAGTCCCATTACAGAGTCCTGCCACTTGATCAATATTCCTGAGAAGCATTATTGGAACTCTCTTCTTAAATATTAACCTGTGGTTTGGAATTCCTGAACATTTAATATCATTCAAAAATTCAGTAGTAAACCACTCACTTTGATTATCATAATCTTCATCAACAATGCAAGTAGAATTAGAGTGTAAACATTCCATTTCATCTTCTGGGATTAAAGACAAAAGGAATTCATTAACTTTTTCCACTTCCTCAAAGTGTAGGAGCTAGAATTGCCTTTTCTTCAAAGTATTTGAAAATTTTCAAATTTTCAATTAATTTTGGATATGCAAAGTCTACAATATTAGAAAGTGGTTTAATTCATTCTAGAATAAGAAGATCTCCTGGAATTTCAATTTCTGTTTCCTCATGATCATCTAACCTAAGATCACTGTCCCTAAGCTTTATTATCCGATTGGAAAATTCCCTTATCTCTTCTACATCATGGTTGGATGCCCCTAACATAAGCCTCATATTTTTTGTTGAGTCTGAGAACCTTGCAATATGACCACAACTCAGAAGAATTGATAGTGGCCATTACTACTTGTCTAATTGCTCTTGGAATAACAGGCAATATTTGTCTAAAATCTCCACCAAGGACGACAACCTTTCCTCCAAAAGGTTCATCTTCACTACCGTCATTTTTCAATCTCATGATATCTCTCAATGTACAATCCAAAGCTTTGAAACAATATTTGTTAAGCATTGGAGCTTCATCTCATATTATTGAACTTGTAAGTCTTAAAAGTTCTACTTTCGAGGATCCTTATTTGATGTTGCATGATGATTGCTCATTTATAGCCAAAGGTATTGAAAATCTAAACGAGCTGTTCTTCCTCCTGGATCTGGGAGTAGATGACAGAGTTTTCCAAATGAACATCTTGCCAGTACCTCCGTAGCCATAAACAAAGAAAAAGCCTTTATTCTCGTTCATAACAAAATACATGATCTCATCATATATTCTTAGAAATTTGAAGAATATGAAAATTATTATTGACTGAATATTCTAATACACACATAGGTTAGATTTATACAAAGTCAACCTTGATAGGAAAGGAAATAAACTACTATCCGATCCCATGATTTTTGGGATTTCCTAATTGACTAGAATATACAATTAAACATGCCTAATTCTAGGGAGATCTGTTACAGAATATTTCCTAATATAGATAACAAGATCAGATCACAATTTTCTACACTCCCCCTCAAGCTGGTGAATAGGCATTCTCTGTTCCCATCTTGGATACAATGTTCTCAAATGCTGGACTGCTCAACCCTTTGGTAAATACATCAGCTAGCTGGCCTTGTGTGGTCACATACGGTGTGCAAATTAATCCACTTTCCAGTTTTTCCTTAATAAAGTGTCTGTCCACCTCAATATGCTTTGTTTGGTCATGCAGTGTCAGATTGTGGGCTATGCCAATTGCAGACTTATTGTCGCAATTGAGTCCCATTGGTCCTTCCCACTTGATCTTCAAATCTTAAAGTATGATCTTTAACTAAAGTAGTTCACACACACCTTGAGCCATTGCTCTAAATTCTGCCTCTGCACTAGATCGGGCCACCACATTCTGTTTTTTGCTCCTCCAAGTCACTAGATTTCCCACAAGGAAGGTACAATACCCAGTGTTTGATCTTCTATCACTTGGGGATCCAGCATAATTTGCGTCGGTGTATGCCTCAAGCACCACTCCTCCATTTCTCTTGAATAAAATACCCTTTCCCAATGTCTCTTTGAGGTACTGCAATATTCGGTGTGCTGCTTGGATTTCCCTTGGGCTATGCAGGAATTGACTAACCATGCTTAATGCATAGGCTATGTCCAGTCTTGTATGGGATAGATGAATAAGTCTACCCACCAGCCCTTGATACATTTCTCTGTTTATTGCAGCATCTTCCTCTGCTGGTCCGAGTCTCAAATTAGGATCTATAGGAGTACTTGCTGGTTTACATGCTGTTTTGCCAGTTTCTTTGAGGAGATCTGTGACATATTTTTGTTGGGAGATAAACATACCATGCTTAGAATGAGCAACTTCAATCCCAAGAAAGTACTTCAACCTCCCTAGTGCTTTGATCTCAAATTCCTTAGCTAAACATTGGCTCAAAAACTGTTTCTCCTTAACATCATTTCCAGTTACAATTATGTCATCCACATACACCAAAATTGTTGTAACTCCCCCTGAAGGAGAATTTGTAACAAACAATGTGTGGTCTCCTTGGCTTTGCTTGTATCCTATAGTCAACATAACCTTTGCAAACCTTGCAAACCATGCCCATGGTGATTTCAGGCCATACAAGGCCTTCTTCAACTTACACACAAGATTATCATGTGAGTCCTTTCCATGACCTAGTGGAACCTCCATATAAATTTCCTCCTCAAGATCTCCATGTAAGAAGGCATTCATGACATCAAATTGCTGTAAATCCCAACCATAGCTAGCTGCTAATGCTAACAAAATTCTGACTCTGTTCATCTTTGCAACTGGTGCAAAGGTCTCTTGGTAGTCAATCCCATAAGTTTGGGTAGACCCTTTGGCCACCAATTGTGCCTTATACCTTTCTATTGACCCATTTTCCCTATACTTCATGGTATACACCCATTTGCAGCCTACAACCTTCTTCCCTGCTGGTAATCGCACCAACTCCCAGTTCTTGTTCTTTTCCAATGCCTCCATCTCCACATTCATGGCCTGTTTCCATTTCTCATTGGACAAAGCCTCGGATAGGGTGGTAGGGATGGTAAATAGTATTTAGGCTTACAAGGAATGAAGGAAGGCTCTATGGGATGATGAGAATTTCTTAAAAGATAGGTAGTGAGCAAGAGGATATAATGACTGTTTTGTGCATTGCCTAGTTCCTTTTCTAATGGCTATGGGCAGATTTTGATCTTCACTATCCATATGAAACTCAGTTTCACCTTGCACTAAAGGGTTAGACATTATTACCTCATTTGAAGGTTCCGAGTTGGATTCTTGGACTTGCACAGGTTCAGGAGCAGCCGTCTTCCTTGTGAACACCTTGCCTTTACCAAACCTCACATTCTCAAGGGCAGAATCTGTTACAGGTTCAGAAGTAGTTTCAGGTATTGGTTCAGAAGTTGTTTCAGGATTTGTATCTTTTGGTGTGCTCTCGGGAAGAGGCCTTTTAGACATGGGAAGCAAGGACAGATCAAGAAGGAAGTCTTCCTTATCTTCCCTGATTGAGTGCTCCCCCTGAAGATAAGGATTATTGAAATAAGGCACCTCTTCAGTGAATGTGACATCCATGGAGACATAGAATTTTTTTGATGGAGGGTGATAACACTTGTACCCTTTCTGAGTTGAAGAATAGCCCACAAAGAAACATTTTAGAGCTCGTGGATCTAGTTTTCCCTTGTTTTGATTGTGAACATGGGCAAAGGATACACACCCAAAAATTCGAGGGATAAGGTTATTTGAGGTGTGAATATCAGGATAGAAAGAAGAAAGAATGTCCATCGGACTCTTGAATCCCAAGACCCTCGTAGGTAACCAATTTATAAGATGAGTGGCTGTGAGAACAGCCTCTCCCTAAAAAGATTTAGGTACATTTTTCTGAAACAGTAAAGCTCAGGTTTTTTCAAGAAGATGGTCATTTTTTCTTTCTGCTATCCCATTTTTGTTGTGGGGTGTTGACACAAGATGACTTGTGTATGATTCCCTCTGTCTGAAAGAATGACAGAAGGGTTTGATTGAAATAATCCTTGGCATTGTCTGTTCTAAATCTCTTGATACTGACCCCAAACTGAGTTTTAATCATAGAACAGAAATTTGGGAGAACAGTACTAATCTCAGATTTATGTCTAAGCAGAAAAATCCACGTTACACGAGTGCAATCATCAATGAAAGACACAAACCATCTTGCCCTAGAGACATTAGGAATAGAAGAAGGACCCCATGCATCACTATGAATGAGATAAAAGGGAACAAAACTTCTTTTATTACTAACTGGAAACGTTACACACTTGTGTTTGGCAAATTCACATACTTCACAATGCATATTGTCAACATTTAGACTTGTAAATAGAGAAGGAAAAGACTTTTAACAATCTGAAAGGAAGGGTGTCCAAGTCTGTGATGATGGAGCCAGATTCTGTCTTTATTGGAGGAAACAAACTTAGAGGTTAAAGAGTATGGTATTCTGCCCTTAGTCCTGTGTAATTGGCAAGGTATTTTGATAAGCCTCTTAAGCATGTTTATAAGAGGAGGGGTAAAAGTGGAAGAGAAGGAGATGGAGGAGGGACGCAATTGGCAACTGAAGGGGAGGGAAAGGAATAACAAACTGGACACGTGGCTTGTGAGGAGTGGAAGGGAGTGAGTGGAGAATCAGGGGAAGTGTGAGGAGAGAATATGCATAAAGGAGAATAATAGAATGAGAACGGGGAGATGCGTGTGAAGTGGAATGTGGGGACTGAGACTTGAGGGCCTCTCATCTCAGTAGGGGATATTTCCTTAGGGAGATATCATTTTCGTTTCTTTTCTGTTTTTATCCATTACCTTCAAGGAGATTATTCTCCATTCCATTGTATTAATTCCTTGTTATTTGCTGATACTGAGGAATTCTTCCTCTGAGTTATATTGAAATACAAAATTCCTATATTTCTCTCTATAATTTTCTGCTGGTCTATTAGATTGGTATCAAAGCTTCAGATCCTTGGAAGCTTATGGTATCTACGAGAATGGAGAACAGAGTTGAGAATTTGGAGAAAAGAATGGAGGAGATGAGACAAGAGAACCGGCAATTGATAGAGGAGGCAATGACGGAGTTGAGAGCTCTGATTGTGCACTCTCAATCACGAAGGGAGAACGAGGGGAATGGAAGCCTTCAGGATTGGGGACGAGGGTTGGATCAGAGGGAGGAAAGAATGAGGAGGTTGGAGGTACCGTACTTTTTGGGGGATGATCCTTATGGATGGATTTACATAGCAGAGCGTTATTTTGAGATTAATCAGATTCCAGAGGAGGAGAAGGTGCTTGCAGCTTCAATCTGTTTTGAAGGGAAGGCGCTTAATTGGTTCCAGTGGTGGGAGGCGAGGACAGAGAGAATCTCGTGGATAACCTTGAAGAGAGCGTTGTTGGCACGCTTTTAGGATGCAACCTCTGAGAATCCGTATGAGGTCTTGATGAGTTTGAAGCAAACCCAGTTTGTTGTGGAATACATTGAGCAATTTGAACTTATTTCATCACCATTGAGGCACGCAGATGAAGAGATGTTGAAGGGTGCTTTTATGAATGGCTTGAAGGATGAAGTGAGGGCAGAGGTCCATTTATATTGAAATACAGAATTCCTATATTTCTCTCTATAATTTTCTGCTGGTCTATTATATTTCAAGGTAGTATAGGCCATCCTGTTCCTTAGCACGTCCAATCATCTTTCCTGAATCCTTATCTTGAAAAACACAATAATTATGGTGAAAAACCACATTACAAGACAAATCTTGGGTTAATTTCTGAACGGAGACAAGGTTGGTGGACAGTTTGGGAACATGAAGGACATTTTTCAGGGTGACTAGGGGATTTATTTGGACATTTCCTATTCTTGCTACAGTGGTTAAGGTGCCATCGGCTATGGCTATTTTCTTATTGCTTGGGCATGGGGAATAGGTGGAGAAAATATTGGAGGTGTTGGTCATATGGTTTGTGGCTCCGGAGTCCACAATCCAGTAGTTGGTCAAGGCTGTCTCAAGGCTGTTTATTAGAGATCTTAACCTCTCAATCTCCTTTTCGTTCAACATCAGGAAAAACACAGCCTTCACCACGTGATCAAGACCTGAAGGTGACACAGTGATAAACCAGCGGATGTGGCTGGCAGAAGGAAGGGATTGGCAATGAAGGCCAATTAGAGTAGGAGAGGCAAAGGAAGGGGACGACAGGCAGGGAATCGTTGGCAATGAAGGCCAACTGATTTCGAAAGGGGTCGTTCAAGGTTTCAGCAGAAGGCAGGAGCAGTTCCAGATCGGAACTGCTCTGATACCATCTTAGAAATTTGAAGAATATGAAAATTATTATTGACTGAATATTCTGATACACACATAGGTTAGATTTATATGAAGTCAGCCTTGATAGGAAAGGAAATAAACTACTGTCAGATCCCATGATTTTTGGGATTTCCTAATTGACTAGAATATACAATTAAACATGCCTAATTCTAGGGATCTGATCTGTTACAAAATATTTCCTAATATAGATAACAGGATCAGATCACAATTTTCTACATATATGCCTCTCTGTTCAGCAGTCATAGAATTTAGAAGAGTACTGTGATATGCTTCTAACTCCTGTCTATTGTAACTAATCTCATCAACAACAAATCTATTTTCATATTGGTTTATACCGCAGTAAGTATGATATGGCATAGAATCAAACTCTCTTAAGTGATCTTCCATTAGAATGATCAACTTTTCAATCTCAACCAAACAAAGATTTTTCTATTCAATATCACCAATTATAAGTTCTGCAAACAGAAGATAACTTATAGGATTAATAGTACAACATTTAATAATGAGTTTAAAAGTGCCATCCCATTTAAAAATTAACATAAATTAGTTAATGAATTGATGTGTCATACCCGGAGAATGTAATAAGTGCCTTCAACCATAAAGAATACCATCTGATAATAGAATCCAAGTCTGCTCTCAAACAAAGTCAGGTTTACTCATTGAGTTTGATGTTAACAGATTCACGAAGAGCTTCCCCAATTGAGGACCAGATGCCAATTCAGATGCTTCCTTTATGCCAACAATAAATTCCTTATCATCAGATAACAAACCATTGCATAACTTGCTTCTTGAAATTTTTTAGAAGTTACTCCATTCACAGTCTTGATGACTTTCGTAGCTGCAACATCCATGTTGAATTGTTAACAAAATCCTCATGTTGTACAATTCGCCCGACCCAAGAGGAACATAATGTAGCCTGCCAATTGAATATCCTTGCTTCTAAGGCAACCATTAGTGGCTTTCTTTGTTATGCACAAATTTTGTTCGAAATTCTGCGTAAGTTGAACCATTGGCATCAGGCCATTGTTTGTTTGCTTCCATCCAAGCAAGGAACATTGTGTTCTTCTCTTTGTTCTTATCTACAACTTCATCAATTCTTTCATCATTGCGAAACACAACACATTGTTGATTAGGTAAATGGAATGTTAACCTTTGAACAGGAGGCCATCTATGATGAATGTCATATGTAAAAGTTCTCCATACAGCCTCACATGGAGATAGATATCTGCAGTCATAATATTGTTTAATTTCATCCACAACTTCAATTTTATCTAGATCTTGAAGCTGCTGTGATAGTGCGACTGCCACTCTATCAGGACCTCTATTAACGTACTTGAACAGATATTTGGTAGAATTTGATTTATTACAGAACTCCACATTAACATGAGCTTGGTATCTCGATAAAAGAATAGTATTGTATGGTACAACATATCTATTGTCCAATTCAATTCCTTCCTCATTGTACAAATCCCCGTTTCCCTTGTCCAATATCTATTGACAAAAGTTTGTTTGGTTCTTGATAATATAAACCTATAAATAGTGATAAAATTTTATGATGCATCGCTTTAAATGTTCTATCATATGTAAAGTGTAAACTAAACTCTACATTTCTATTTTTCCTCAGACAGATACCAGCTTTATATGTTCATAGCTTCCACCCAAATATTCTTAATCGATTAGACAAAACTGAGAATGTTCTGGAAATTGACTACTAAATTTGGATTTGTCAATTTTGAAGATTTAAGCTGTGAATGAGCCAAAAAGTTGTGCAATTAGGACGATTCTTTGTGGATTTTTTTGTAAGACTAGTTGGTAATGTCCCCTTGCATTATCCATTACTATGGGTAAATTTAGTCATTTCTGCATTACATTTTTTTATCCAAAAAACTTTCTGCATTACATTTTTATTTTTATATTGTACAGTTTGTGTAATGACTAACATTTCTATTTACTTATGGTATATGTAGCAAAACAGTGATATCTTCTACATTATACAAACCATTGCCTCTGTGTCATGCACTTCTTCACATTGTATGGTGGTCTAACTTTGATGTTAGCAGGGACTTTGATGCATTTGATTTACGGATGCGGCTTCCAGCTGTAGTTAGCAAATTATACAAGGCAATAAATTCCAATGGAGGTGTAACATATATACATTGCACTGCTGGACTTGGAAGAGCTCCAGCTGTTGCGGTATGTCTCTTGGTTTCCTTTCTGAAATACATTTTACTTCCAGAATTATTTAACCTGAAATGTTTTGGATTAATTATGGGTATTATTTGCCTATTCTTCCTTTTACTATTTCTTTGATAAAGTCTTGGCTTGTGCCTCTTCTTTGACAAAACAAACATTTAACACTGAAACTTTTAGTGATGAAAGATTAAGCACTGAATTTTTATGTTTGAAAAATATTTTTATTTTAAGAGAAAAGTCTATTAAAAGAAGCCATTTAATAAAGAAAATGAGGATATACTAAAGTAAACAATTTCCATTTAGTAAGTTAAATAAGGATTGACTGATGCTGAATGTATTAAGTGACCTCTCACATGCTGAATGGTTTCAGCAGTTTTTCACTTAAATTTGTTGGTATGAAATAAATACCCCTAAATCATTTTCAATGCTGAAACTTTTTCATTTTCATCACTCAATTGAGTTTTCAAACAGGCTTATAGATCAAACTTAACCTTTGGAGCAATACTAATGTTGCTTCCTTTAGCTGTGGACTTCTAGAATCATTTGAACAGATATGGCTTGGGCGCATGCCATCCTGCTGTATTCACTCCTAATTTCATCTATAGATGTTTCCTGAAGCTGTGACCCAAGGCTATGTGGCCTGGTTTTTATAGAGAGAAAGGGTAGAAAAGAAATCCTTTAAATTGATATTTTTCTTATTTTGTCAATAGAGAAATCCATGCATAAAATGTGAGCTTTGTGGACTAGATACTCATTATTACTATAAGATTACAGGTGGAACTTCATATTGAATCAATGGAAAAAACCCAGAGCTGGTGCTAGTTGTTGACATTCTAGGGTTAGGTAGGAAAGAAGGAAAAGACAGAAAGACAACTAACAATAGACGCTGAATGTTTTATTGATAGATGATAATGTGATACAATACCCTAACATAATGCTCCTAGTTATACTAATAATTAGGTCAAGTACTATTACTACTAGAACAATCTCAAGCCCACTAACAGTAAAACTAATAACCCTAATATTGTAACATTAGTTATACACGAGGGAAAGCGGGTTAATCAATTCAAACTTACCATGAAGATAGACATGGACAAGATAGTGAGGTCTAATTTTCTTTCTCTCAGATACTTTGGCTTGAAATCACAAGCATCATGGTTTGTTTGTTTTGTAGCTCAGGTACATTGGGAAATGATATATTTACTAACAGTTTATTTTATCTCAGTTGGCATACATGTTTTGGGTTCAGGGTTATAAACTTAATGAGGCTCATAGACTACTTCAGGTAACTCTACTCAATACTTCATTTTTATTGTTGCATATTTTAAGTGTATTGGGTTCTTGGTAGATAATATGCTGCATGGAGTAATCCTAATTGCTTTGTCAAAGACCAACTCCCCCAAAAGCTTAAGCTGTTAGGTGAATGCTCATGAATGATTTTATATCTCTAACATGCTTGAATTAAACCGAAGTGATTCTTTCGTTTTTTCTTTTTTCTTTTGGGTTTTTGACATAAGTTTCTTGAATTTAGAGAAGTCGCATCTTGGTATCTGTCAATCATATTTTATTCCATTTTAGGGTTGGTAACTCTATTTGTTCCCTGAATTTCCTTAACTCAAAAAGTATCTCAAAGTGAGTTTACAGAATTTGTAATTTCTATGCATAATGATTGTGTAGATTTAATTACCGAATCTAGAACAGTTATAGTTGAAACACTATTAGATTGGAATATAATAAGTTTCTGACTTGTAGGTATTTGTGAATTATGGAGCTGGGCAGTTTACTTACTGATACATTGATTTTCTCACATCTAGTTTACCAGCATCTTATTTAATTACATTTTCCTGGGTTCTTTGAATTCAAATTTGTGGCATATTTTCTGATTATTAATACGTTATGAAATTAATTTAATATTGCTTTCTTTTTCTGTAAGTATGTCCTAGAATTCTCATTCCCGCAGTTTGATGGTTATAATTCTTCTGAACCAGATTCAAATGTAACTGGTCTAAAGAGAGAAATATGATTGAAGTATTGTTAAGTTTTCTTGAGCTTTTTATTCTTGCAGAGCAAAAGGTCGTGCTTTCCAAAACTGGATGCCATAAAAAGTGCAACGGCTGATATTGTGAGTCAATTTATTTTTCTACTTTCATATGTCTTGTGCTTTACAATTTTGCTTTTTATGTTATTCTATTACAGTTGTGATCTTCCTGATATGTCATTTTCTCCTTGAAAGCTGACATGATTAATTTAGTGTGGAAAGTTCGAGATGATAATTTAAATTATGCTGTTTCTTCACTTTGTTTTTTTTATCTTTTTATTGGACAAGCATGCTTTTAGTGATGTTTTTCAAAAACTGACCTTGGAAGTGCTTTTCTCTATCAACCATTGTAACAGATCATCCCATTGTCCAAGATATGACTAGACTTTTTCCCATTAAGATCATGGTTTCAAAACCCACCTTGTTTCTGTCATCTTTTGTTTCACACAATTTTTAAGTAGGGATTAGGAAGACCTTGTTGGAATTATAGGGTTTAGGTAGGGAAGGAGTAAAAGAGAGAAAGAGACTCTCAATAATATTCTTTTAGATGATATGGTGTGTTTAAAATACAAAGCACTACACCTATCTATACTAATTATTAGGTTAAGTACTAGTGTAGTACTACTAGTACAACGCCCAAGCCCACTAAAACAGCAAGACTGCTAACCCTAATTAAATAAGGAAACAAATCAGGAAACATAATGAAATTAGGTAACTACTCCTAAGATTGCTTCCTCAATTAAAGGACTAATTGATTCCAGAATATCTTCTAAGATATTCTAAAATATTGTAAGATACACTGAAGATATTCTGAGATATTCTAACACTCCCCCTTAAGCTAAAGCTTACTAAGCTTTAAGCTTGTTACAAATAAACACACTAAAAGAAAAGAATCCTTAAAATAATGTGGGCTCCATAAACCATAGCTAGAAAAACTGCTCAAGGATGCTAGAGACGCTGGAGAGACAATATATGAGATACTACGCTAGAAAGGTAACACAAAAAGAGGATGGCTGGAATAATGTATAGCTTGAAAAGCTAGTTGGAATGTTGCATGGCCAAGAAGAAGAGACATCGCTGGAAAAATGCACAGCGGGAGAGAAAGACACCACTAGGAAAAATGCAGTGAGATCGCTAGAAAGTTGCACAACAGGAGAGAAACACACCACTATAAACATGGATAGTGGGACCACTGGAAAGTAGCACAACAGAATAGAAATTTTCTGGCACGCAACACGCAATCATACATAGTAAGGTCCAAACTTCTCCGAATTCATAGCAAAACAGCATTTGGAAACATCAAACAACAAGAAGAACCTCAAATTTAAATTACCTAGACAACCTTGAAAACTGAAATTGGCTAAAAAATGGCTTGAATCGGGCCGATCAACGGCTTGCTGCTGTAAGAGAACAGAGCAAATTCCACAAGTACATAGCCAAACAGCCAAATAGGGCCATGAACAAGGCCACAGAGCCACCAAACATTGCCAAACAGTAATGAAGGAAATAAAGCCAAAAGGCATGAACAAAGCCAAATAGAGGCAAATAACAAGAAAGCTGATCCCAAACAGACTCAAATAGGGCCAAACAACAACCATAATATAGGATGTTGTGCCGGAACAGCAACTAAACAGTAGCAAACCCATCAAATAGAGGAAAACCATAATGGGGGTGCAGAAAATATTGTATTTTCCTTGTGTTTGATTGATTACAAGATGGTTGTATAAATAGGGAAATAGGGTAACAACTTTACACTAATCTAGGCCTAGAAAATAGGAGAGACAATCTCCTCCAAAATTGGTAACAAAAATTACAGATATAAGATACAGGAGATCCCTAAAAGAATGGAAATAAAAAACGAAATTGGAAGATTTTGTCTGTTCATAAAAATCACTAACTGATCACCAACACTTCCCCTCAAGCTGGGTGGTAGATGTCTATCATGCCCAGATTGGATCTTAGGTTCTCAGAAGTAGGCTTTGGAAGAGCTTTAGTTAAAATGTTTGCTGTTTGGAAGAACGAGGGTTTGTGCTCAAGACTGATAACCTCATTATCAATTTTCTTTTATGAAATGACGGTCAATCTCCACATGCTTAGTTCTGTTGTGATGAACCGGGTTCTTGGCAATGCTGATGACAACTTTGTTGTCACATAGATCTTTCATAGTGTAGTTTGAAGGGATTCAAAGTTCTTTAAGCATCCTTTGCAACCAAATTCCTTTGCAAATACCATGGGCCATGGCCCTAAATTTGGCTTCAGCATTGCTCCGTGCTACCATGGACTGCTTCTTACTTCTCCATGTGACCAGATTACCCCACACAAATGAATAATAGCCAGTTGTGGACTTTGCCCAATCTGCATCAGTGAAGATTTCAATATTTCTGTTCAGATTCTTCTTCAAATGAAGACCTCTACCTGGGGTCCCTTTTAGGTATTGTAGGATTTGGTTGACTACCTTCATATGGTTTTCAGTGGGGTTTGTCATATAACGACTTGCCATACTCACCGCAAACCCAATGTCTGGTCTAGTATGAGTTAGATATATTAATTTCCCCACTAGTCTTTGGTACTTGTCTTTGTTGGTTGGAGGACTTTCTTTTTTTGTCCTACCTTTTCTTGTAGGTTCCATTGGGGTGTCAGCTGGTTTACATCCCAACATACCCGTTTCTTGCAAGTCCAGTGTGTACTTCCTTTGAGACACGGAGATCCCATTTTTGGAGCGAGCAACTTCTATTCCTAGGAAGTACTTGAGCTGTCCTAAGTCTTTAACCTCAAATTCTTTTGCTAAGAACTTCTTGAGGTGTTTAGTTTCTTCATGATCGTCACCCGTGATGATGATATCATCAACATATACTATAAACAGGGCCATTTTTCCTTCCGAAGAGTACTTGACAAACATAGTATGGTCTGTTTGACATTGCATGAACCCTATCAAACCATGCTCAGGGGGATTGCTTGAGACCATATAGGGATTTGCGGAGTCTGCACACCTTGCCAGAAGTTTCTGATGATTCAAGCCCAAGAGGAATTTTCATGTAGACTTCCTCCTCTAATTCACCATTGAGAAGGGCGTTCTTAATGTCTAGTTGGTGTAGAGGCCGATCTAGATTTATAGCTAGAGATAGGATATAGGATTGGGTGAACCCCTTTGCTACTAATCGAGCTTTGTACCTGTTCACGCTCCCATCAGTATTGTATTTGATTGAGAAAATCCACTTGCACCCGACTGATTTCTTTCCTTCTGGCAGTACTGAAAGTTCCCAAGTACCATTCTTTTCTAATGCATGAATTTCCTCCTTTACAACGGCCGCCCATTCTAGTTGTTGAAGTGCCTCTTGGATATCCCTTGGTATCTGAATGTTGTCAAGGGAAGTAACAAAGGCTTTGTAACCCTGTGACAAATTCTCATAAGACACATAACTCCCAATAGGTTGTTGAGTACAAGATCTCACTCCTTTCCTAACAGCAATGGGCATATCAAGATCAAGAAATTCTATACTAGGAGTATCAAGTTCTTGGTTAGGAGCCGTGTTACATGGATGAACTTCTGGAAGCTCTGGAGCCTGGTCAGATTCTGTCTTTGCTTTGTGGGAGGTGTAGGATTCTGGTTCCATTTGAGTTTTCCGCCTCCTTAAGTAAACCAGTAGATTTTTATCCGCTTGTGCAGTGGGAGAACTTGGTTCAGTAGGATAGAGGGGTTCAGCCACTTGAGTTTCTGTGTAGTTTCAGTTATCGGATGGTCTCAGTCGGTTGTCTCCATTCCTCTAATTTCCCAAAGTTGGGATTCTTCCTTAGTTGTTGTCCTCTCCCCCTGAATGGCAGCTTTGGGATAATAGGGCTGGTTCTCAAAGGTCATGTCCAGGGAGCGGTAGAATTTCCTAGTTGAAGGAGAATAGCATTTGTAGCCTTTTTGGTTTGGTGAGTACCCTAAGAAGATGCATTTCACATATTTTGGGTCCAGTTTGCTGCGATGAGGCTGGTGGTCATGGACAAAGGCTGAGCATCCAAAGATTTTAAGGGGAATGGATGTTAGGAGCCGAGTGTTTGGATAAAAGGACAAAAGGGTAGAGTGTGGGGTGCTGAATTTGAGGAATCCGGAGGGCATTCTGTTGATTAAGTAGGTTGCAGAAAGGACAACATCTCCCCAGAATTGGGATGGTACATTAGTAGCCAGCATGAGTGACCTAGAGACCTCCAACAAGTATCAAATTTTCCGTTCAGCAATCCCATTCTGTTGTGGGGTGTCCACACATGAACTTTGATGTATAATTCCATGTTTTTGGAGACAGGACCCAAGGATGGAGTGATAATATTCTCGACCATTGTCAGTTCTAAGCACTTGAATGCTGGTCTGAAATTGTGTTTGCACCATATTATGGAAAATTTCAAATATTTTTCCCACTTCTGATTTTTCTTTCATAAGGAATACCCATGTTATCAATGAAGGTGACAAACGATCTAGAGCTTGTTATGTTGTTGATTCTAGAGGGTCCCTACACATCGTTGTGAATTAAGGAAAGAGGTTGGGATGGGTTATATGGTTGAGCAGGGTAAGAATTTCGAGTATGTTTGGACATTTGACACACTTCACATTGGAAAATTTTTGGATTCTTTTTGAATAGTGAGGGAAACATTTTTTCCAAGTACTTAAAAGTTGGGGTGGCCTAATCGGTAGTGCCACAACATTACAAAATTTTCTTTAACTGAAGAAACTGCACAAGCATGGATTTTTTATTTCCTCTTGGAGTCATCAACCCGAAGGAGGTAGAGACCAGCACATTCCTCAGCATTGCCAATCCTCTTCCCCTAGTCCAAAGCCTGAAATTCACACAAGCAAGGTAGAAATTTAGTAACACAATTGAGGTCCTTTATCAGTTTGCCTATGGACAGCAAGTTACAGTCAAGTTTGGGAACATGAAGGACAGGGTCCAGAGTAATATCCTTTGAGATAACAACTGAACCTTTACCAACAACTTTTTGAGAGTATGCCATCGGCAATTCGGACTCTGGAATTATTGTGACAGGGAAAGTATTTTTCAAAGACTGTAATATCCCTAGTCATGTGATCAGAAGCTCCTGAGTCTATGATCCATGAGGTTGTTCTTCCCTGACTAGCATTCAAAGCATTTAAAAAATTACCTTTCTGTGCTACAGACGTTGTACCAATATTTGTTCCAGCATTTTGCATAGTCTGTTGAAGTAGTTTCTGCAGTAGCTCCATCTGCTCCTTGCTGAAAGGATTTGCTTCAGGTGCAGCACTTACCTTGTCTGTCTCAAGCATATTGGTAGTGGCTGTGTAGCCACGATTCTCCCTACCACGGGTTGATTTCGTGTCTGCTGGTTTCCCATGAATGAACCAGCCTGTATCTTTTGTGTGGCCTGTCTTCCTATAGCGTTCGCACCAAGGGTGAGTTTTCTTCTGTTGGAAGTGTGGCTGATTTGACTGATGTCCTTTTGCTGCAATGGCTGAACTTTCAGAGTAAGGCGCTAAGTTTGGGCTTCCTAGCATGATCTTTCTCCTACTTTCTTCCCTTCTCACCTCAGAAAATACTTCTCAAACCTTTTGAAGTGGCTTGGTGCCAAGAATCCTCTCACGTACTTCATCGAGGTTCTTATTAAGTCCAAGGACGAACTTGTAGATCTCATCTTTCTGCATGAGATTTTTGTATTGCTTGCTGTCTTTAGGGCACTTCCATTCGATTTCTTCATAAATGTCAAATTACTACCAATATCGAGTGAGGGTGTTGAAATCTGCAGTAACTGTGGAATCACCTTGTTGTAGGTCATGAAGCAAGCTTTTGATTTCGAAGATTGAATAGGTGTTATCCACGTTGGAATAAGTCTCCTTTGCTGCGTCCCATATCTCTTTAGTAGTGCTGTAGTACATGAAGTTCTCTCTGATTTCATTGGTCATCGTGTTCAACAGCCACAACATCACCAGGCTGTGAGTCTCCATTTTTGGTTGTTGGGGTCATCCTTCTCTAGTTGTTTGGCATCACTGGTGATATTCTCCTCTTTTCCCTTTCCTTGGAGAAAAATTCGAACTGATCTGGCCCATTGGATGAAGTTCTGGCCATTTAGTTTGTGGCAAGTGATAGGAAGAATGGGTCCTTCGATCTGGGTGGTTATGGCAGGCCTACCAGTCTCCGATCTGGATACTACCTCTTAGTTATCATTCTTCCGTTCGTTTGCCATGGATGGAACGATGATGGAGTTTGAAATCAAACGTGGTTCAGATTATGCTTTGATACCATGCAGAAAAAATTGTATCTTCCTTGTGTTTGATTGATTACAAGATGGTAGTATAAATAGGGAAATAGGGTAACGGCTATACACTAATCTTGGCCTAGAAAATGGGAGGGACAATCTCCTCCTAAATGGTAATAGAAATTACAGATATGAGATACAGGAGATCCCTTGAAGAATGGAAATAAAAAACAGAATAGGAAGATTCTATATGTTCCTAAAAATCAGTAACTGATCACCAACAGGAGGTGATCAAATATTGACGGAAAGAAGGCCATATGCGCTGGTGATGGTCATCAAAAATAGAAACACGGCGGAACAACAGCAGGTAGAAGGACAATCTAGGATTCCGGCAGCCAAAATTGATGCACGGCCAATGGGAAAAATAGAGACATTGAAATCCTGAATTCTTTTGGGAACTCGGCATCGGAATAGTTATGGGATTAGGTCACAAGGATTGTACTGCTTTGATACCATGTTGGAATTATGGGTTTAGGTAGGGAAGGAGTAAAAGAGAGAAGTGAGACTCTCAATAATATTCTATTAGATGATATGATGTGTTTAAAATACAAAGCACTGACACCTATTTATACTAATAATTAGGTGTCAAGTCCTAGTGTAGTATTAATTGTAAAAGCCCAAGCCCACTTAGACAATAAGACTCCTAACCCTAGTTAAATAAGGAAACAAATCAAGAAACATAATGAAATTAAGTAACTACTCCTATGATTGCTTCCTCAATTAAAGGACTAATTGATTCCAAAATATCTTCTAAGATATTCTAAAATATTGTAAGATACACTGAAGATATTTTGAGATATTCTAACAGGTCTATTTCCTAATGTTATTGTGTTAATGATTTAAACAGAGAATAGAATCTATGAAAATAAGTTGTTGCAATGACATGAAGAACTTCATATTGGAGGATTGGATGACATTGGAAGCAAATGTGTTGGGGTATGACCTTTCACAGGGCAGGGCATACTATTAAGAATGTGGGTGAGCATACGAGGGGGAACAACATGGAGAGGGAAAGGGAGGATGAATATGTAAAGGATTCAACTGCATGACCATAATTGTAGCTACATCCACAGTAAGTACTTTGGATGGAACTTGAATCATTTAATAGAAAAATATATTAATAGAAGAGAAAGGTATGGAGAGGAGGGTGACAAATTCTAATTTAAAACTCTAGTATTGCTCAAGCCAAATGTACCACTCCAGTCAGCATATAAAGCACACTTCCACAAAACCTTGCACTCTTTTAAATCCCAAACCTTGCAAAATAAATTGAAAGGAAATTTTCCAAAGTAGTTGAGCATACCTTTTGCTCATAAAAAGAAAAGAAAAGAAAAAACTGCCCATTAAGATGAGTTCTTTTCTTGAACTCCTAAAGCACGTAACAGTATGATCATGGATGTAAAAGAAAAATAAAAGACAGGAAATTTATGTAGCTGGACCATTTGACTGCTTCATTCAAATGTCAATTGTGTTACTAGAAAACAAATGTTTCTCTTTGAATAGGAAATGTAACCTGGGATGCTGCACAGCACTTATGTATATGATTGAATATATTATACTATCTGTTAGTTGTTTGTATCTCTTTATTCCCTCTTTATAGCTACACAAATATGTTAATATCATCTAAATGTATACTGAATTTTATTTTTTTTTGAATTATAACATTAACCTTTATTTGTTTATGTTACTTAAAAGCTTTCCGGCCTCAGTAAGAAGCTTGTTACTTTGTCGTGGGAAGACAACAATTGCTCTTTGGTGGAAATTTCAGGACTTGATATTGGATGGGGGCAGGTGATGATTGATTCTTCTTGTTGAGATTTAAGAAATGCATCAGTTCCTCTATTATAGAAAGTGCAATGCTACATAATATGGAAATATTATCTGATGGCATCATCATCACCATGAACTCGTTAACTGCTTCAGTTACAACCATTTATGTTCTTTGAAACATGCCTGTACATAAGGTCTTTGGTTTTCTGTTGGGCTTTTCATTTTGTGTAGCTTTTATCTTAAATAATATTTTAAAACTATCTCATGTAGCTTGTGGCTCTTGTTAGTGTGAATGTGGAAGGTTGAGTCCTTTCAATAATTTGACTCAAAGATGGCTCACCTTTCAGTGTCAAAATATTTGAGAAGAGAAAAATATGCTGCCATTTCATCTTTTGAATAATTTGAATAATTAAGATAAGAAATTCTTGGATGATGAATGTCTAAATAACAAGCTATTTGCTAGGCCAACCTGCATCCCCAATTGCAGTTCCTGAAATTTGGTTTTCTACGCGTTGACCAATGTCAAAGCTGCTGTGATGTTACTTTGGTTAATGGGTCTTTCATAGATGCATTCACCATTTAATCATGGAATAATTACTTCTGGGGTAAAACGCTAGAAAAGACAAGCTAATTCAAATATTAGGAAACTGCAACTAAACTACAAACTGATAGCTTAGCCATCATTTGTATTGCTAACATTGATTAATATATGTTGTCAATGAAGGAAATTTTTAAAAGGAGACCAAATTTCTTTTTTTTTTCTTGGAGGTAAAATTTCTAATTAAACTTGTATGCACAACAGTAGAAAATTCAATGTTGTCACATGTAAAGGTTAGTAGAGCTTACTTGAAAACATATTTGATATTTCATAACCACAATCTAGAATTGTCCGCTTCTCTTTTGCCGCTCTTTTTTCTCCCCTCCTTAAAATCTGTCCCATGATTTTTCAGATTATGGCTTCTTCACTATCCTCTGCACCCAAATACCTCTCACAGGAATTATATTGTGGAAGCAACTTGAACACATTGATTGTATGTTAATGATGGCTTTTAGCTCAATCATTGATACCAGATTAGAAAGTGTCTTCTTGACGTCTTTCTGTCTGAGAGCAGTGTTTAGTTTTATATTTTTCCATGTACTTGGTCCAAGTTTCATGGAAATCAACATTTAATAGAATGCAATTGCTGTTTTGTGAGAAACTGAAGAATCAAGAATACTTCCTGACATTGTCATGTTTCTATTATTTGTTTATTTCTTTTAGAAACCCACTAGGAAAATTGGCTTGCAAGGGGAGGGTGCCTAGGGGCTTATGGGATCCTAACATACCACCATGCTCTCGCAGCTGACATCCATGTCGACCTCTTTAACCCAACGCCCACCCTTGTCGGCCTTGCCCTTCCTTGGGTCTCCCCTAGAAGCTTGTCAGCAACTAGTCAGCCTTCCATGTAGGCAAGGTCCACGTGGGTGCAGGATCATGCTCTGATACCAATGTTAGAAACCCACTAGGTAGAACTCACCCTTGAAAACTAGCTCGCAAGGGGAGGGTGCCTAGGAGCTTATATACCACCAACCAAGCTCACACTTAGTCGATGTGGGATCCTAACAGTTTCTTTTCCTTTTCTTCATTGTCATGTGATCTCATCAGTAAATCCTAGAAGTGCATCTTCATCTATTGCATTTAACTCCCATTTGAGATTTAACAGAATGCTTAAAGCATCAATCCTATTGAGTAAGTTGATGGCACTTTTTAGTTAAGGCCCCAACAAGTTATTAGCTTGTGGTTGCTTATTGGATGTTACCAAGTCTTTTTTTCACCCACTGCTGCAATCAGGCGTCTGACAAACAAGGAGAAACTAGTATCTGCCTAGAAATTTCCAGTTTGGTCCTGGACTGTTCAAGTTGACCTGACTACTTCAGACATCTTGCCACCATGATCTACTCAAAGATGATAGGAAGTGTCATTTCAGATTTGAAATCTTTTGATCTTTAAAATAATGTGAATTACGTAGTTTTAGACTTGTTTATTGTGTTTTGAACATATGCTATATTACTATTATGTTAGAACTTGTGGTTGATATGATTTCATGTTAAACCTTTACTCAATATATCTTGATACCTTTTCAGAGAATGCCCCTAGATTTTGATGACAAACAGGGTTTGTGGTTTCTCAAGAGGGAATTGCCTGTAAGTGTACTTTACTTGTTAAAAATTTGCAGTTATTAGTTTAAGGTTTGGTCTTATATTGATGAATGATCAAAGAACTTGAGATCTGATCACCATCTGTGGTTAAAAACAAAACATGGTGAAAATAAGGTAAAAGAAAACTACCTTATTAAACTTGATGCTATTTACGCCATATCGAACTCCTTTTTTTTTTTTGTTAAGGATATAACATCATCACTTTTTATTTATTTACATGTATGATGTAACAACCAGGATTAATTAATAATTTGTTTACAATATTTGATAAGTTCCGCACGTCACAATTGTCTTAAAAGACAGACTCAAAAGTCATGATTTTCTAATAAAGTATCTTTAGTATTAACTTCTCTCCTCTCAACCTAGTGCATTATGAGAATAACTCTATTTAATTAATAGCTTGTTGATGTAATAGTTTGAATCATGTGCACTAGCTGGCTGAGGTTCTACCATCATAAGCTGTTTAAATAAAATTTATTATTGTCCCTTCATATTTAGATACAATTTGCATATTAGAGAGAATTATGGGAGTAATTTCAGAAATCAGAATGGATTGAGGGATTATTTTTAAACACTTCTGAATTTTGTTGCTTTAAAAAGGTATCTAGGTTGTTAAGAATACAAATGTTGGAATGCACTTGCTAGTTTCTGGATATGCAAAGATATAGTTTATTTCATTAGATTGATGAGTTATAAGTTTCTTCATGCCCTATTTACCAGGAAGGACACTACGAGTACAAGTACATTGTTGATGGGGAATGGACATGCAATAAGGATGAGCTTGTGACCTCTCCCAACAAAGACGGCCATGTCAATAATGTTCTTCAAGTAAGTTTGAAGTTTCAACTACCTAGCTCAGAAAAGAGAAATTTTGTGATTGGTAACTTTTTACATCTTTGAATCCTAGGGAATTGCTGGAATCTATTTTACTGTGAAAAGAAGCTAGAATCTGAACCACGAGGTGTGGCTTAGTTGACAAACTGAGCTCTATGTGGGCGGACTTCACCTGCAGTGCAGGGGTTCGAATCTCATTGGAAGCACCTTATAGTTAGGGTAAAGCCGACACAAGGATTAGTTCCACATCCAAAGGGTGTGAGGATACCTCGTGGTCTTACTAAAAGAAACTAGAATCTTTACTTGAGAATTTGTTCAAATATAAAATATAATGGATCATAACATATATTGTTCACAATCATGATAATTTTTATCTCCTTAAACGTCACCATGTGGAGGGATTTTGCAGAACATGACATTATTTTACCATCTGAGCTCTAATTGTGTCCATTATACATTTTAAGTCATTAGAAGTTTGTGCAGTATTTTCTCAATTCTCGATTTCACATTTTACATCCTCTATAAACAGGTCCTTGATGATCCCGGCAGTGTTCGTGCCTCCCTTTGGGAGAGATTGACTGGTGGTGATCCTAATCTCACAAAGGATAATCGACTGAGAATAAGAGAGTTTCTTGAAGCTTGTCCTGATGACGAACAGTAAACCATCAATGCACTTGGTTGTTGATATGTAAAGTAGTATATGCACGTATATAATATATAATAACTAATAAAGGATTGAATCTGAACCTAAGATCTCTGTCACAATTATAATATTGGGATACATCAGTTTATTTTTAATAACATAGCAATTAAATGTCTGTAGCATAATTTAAGTAGTACAGATACCCTTTCTCTATGCCATGACATACAATGACTTTTAATAAGACGAGTATTACAATTATAGCTACATGGATGTCAAGTGTTAGCTCAAAATGTTGAAGTTACTCGTAAAGAGAAATTTAGGTAAGATGACTGTTAATGTTTAAGAATTCATTTTTGAGTGATGAAAATTATAAAACAGCATTGGTCAACTACATAAATGATCTGAAAATAGTAGGAATGGCAATTTGACCCCTGGGTACCCAACCTGTCCCACCTTACATGGGATGGTTTAAAAACTCGCATTGTTGTGGGTTGGGGCAAGGCAGGTTTAAGCAGTGGGGTGGGGTGGGACTAAGGTCTATCCGTCCCACACCCTTCTTCTTACACAAAACGATGTGTTTCATGCTTGATACTTCTCTTCATTTCATTTTCACTCCTTTCACTACCTTCATGCCCTAAGTTTTTCCCTGCCTCCTGCATTTTCGTTGCTCGCCAAACCAGGTTTCGTGCTCAATGCTGCTTTTGTGTCTTCTTTGCCAAACTAGTAGGTTTTGTCAATGACTTTTTCTGCATTTCATAAATACCCATCTTTCTCCCGCTGTGTCATGTTTCAAGTTAAGATAGTAGAATATAATGTGAAATCCTTAAACGCATATGAAGCATTCAAGCATTTACACTAGCCTTTTTTTTATATATAAATAAAACTAAAGTTTTGGTGGTGGCCCAGAGTCTTCTACATTGGCATAATCTGGCACAAGAAGTTAGACTAGAGAATTTCACGTCTCCCCTCAAATGCATATCATGTTGATGCCGCTTGAGATTTATGATGCAATGAGTACTTTTTTATATAAGTTGTGTATTAAGTAGTATATGTTGGTGCAATTATTGATTTGACTCTCATATTGGTGAAGAATAGCAAGTATCAATGAATCAATAAGTCATACCGTTATACCCATTGTTTTTGAGAAATAATCTAAAACCAATTTATCTTCATAATCAATTTTTATTAAAAAGAAAAACGAACACAAATTTATCATGCCAAAATTTGATTTTAATATTTATACAATGTCGTTTAGTTCCTTAAACATCAATGTGCAACTTCGAGATATATCACAACCTTCAACACTTGTTGCTACTATAGTTATTTTGTCCCATAAACTTGTAGATATGGATGCTCTTCCTGTCCGTGATTGGATGTTGTATATGTTGTGTTGGATAATTTATGCCTTTGTTCTCTTTAAGCAACCATGATGAGGGTAAGGTGTGGGTTCTATTATTTTCTTGCGAGTAGGGTGTAAGTTTTCATTCAAAAGACACATATGATGGGTAGAGGAGGGTTGAGGGTTCTTTTAAGGCGTGCGGGGCAGGGTCGTGGCTAGAAAAAACCTCCCCCTACCCACCCTATTTCCAAGCCTAGAAAATAGTTGGAATGAACAAAAGAAAATTTTTTTGAAGTGCATATACTTCTTGAACCACAAGGAATCTAAGAAATCTATAAACCGAGCTTGAGAT
Source organism: Styphnolobium japonicum (assembly GCA_023212625.1). Classification (NCBI taxonomy): domain Eukaryota; kingdom Viridiplantae; phylum Streptophyta; class Magnoliopsida; order Fabales; family Fabaceae; genus Styphnolobium; species Styphnolobium japonicum. The sequence continues at coordinate 15,871,098 of JALBWW010000013.1, forward strand.
AATCCTTCTTTTTCCTCTGATGCATGATTTAGTTATCCAAGATTTATATACGAACATATACAGTTAGACAAAATAGGCATCAGTGAACATAAAATATCCCTATGGTCCTAATCATATAGACCTACATATTGCAGTACCGCAATAATAGAATATATGTGGATAAAGATTACTCAGATATCCATTTTTTGTATACCCCAGGGTGAGTTGTCAAACATTTATTAGCTACTGATTATATTTAATAAACTTTTAAATATTTATTGTGAAATTAATGATTAATAAATACTTTGCAACTCATATTGAGTAGTGTACCTATAAGGGTACATATCATAGCAACTCTCTATTTGAATGGAATCACATGGATGTCACAACTCACAACATATACTAACAAGCCTGACATAAACTTACGTTCCAATCATTAGAATTTAGAACACCCACCATGTGACAAGGCACCAACTTGAGACATAGGTGGTGGGAAATGGGAAGCACGTAAACTTTAGAATAATGAGTTGTGTCTGTATGTCTTGGTCCCTTTAGAAATATTGAACTTTTGTGCCGTAACAAATTGACTTTAAGATCATTTTTTGTTTCCCATTAATTGTGAAACCATATGTGAGGACAAATGCACTCCAAAACCATGCTACTTTAAGAGCATCCAGATTTCTCATATGTTAATGTTGATAGTGATGAGGGCATTGGTTAGGGCGATGGTGGGTGATGGGCCAAGCTTCCATAGGTTTGTGGTGGCAATGGGTTAGTGATGGTCACAACAATATGATGAATTTTGTGAGGTGTTTTAAATCTAAACCTTAGATAAGATTTCTCTACATATCGGGTCTTCAAGGCCCAGCCCAAGCCCAATTTTATCTCATTGACTGGGCAACTACCGTTAACTTCATCTCCAAAATAATAGCTTGAAGACTAGGAGAGGATCATCATCCCCACAAAGTTGGAGCCTTATCACTCCATAGCTATATAAGGAGACCTTCCCTTCAAGTATACACAACCCTAAACACTTTAACATGCCTACTTGATATACTAAATTGAGTGTCAGAGTCTCTTTTCCAGGTACTCTCCCACCATCTCTGTCGCTCCAGCAGATCAACTATCTAGTTCAAATTTAGACCGGAACATTGGCGTTGTCTGTGGGAAAAGATAAAATTCTCTCACCCCACATCATCTTTTATTGGTTCAATAGCCACTGCAATTCCCCACAAGCAAAGCCACAAAGAAGATCTGACTGTGTCAACTCTCCTTCTTGGACAAAAACCACTGATCCAAGCTTTGAAGGACCCTAACTCCTTGAAGCTACTAAATTGCACTGACCAACCCAATAATGAAGACGGACTACTCTTCGAATAAGCCAAAACCATTTCTCACTTCTCTATTAAACTAATGAGTTTACATTTTTCTTTCCTCTGTCTGCGATATAATTAACATGCTTTGTTATTACTTGCAGGAAGAAATAAATTTTGGTACCTCAGGTCCTTTAGTGGGATGCCGGGTTGAAAAGGTGAAGGAGGAATATCTATGAAAACTGAGCTTATACCAGATGGAGATTTTGACCAATTCATGGCTAAGGCAAGAGAGGACTACCCACGAAAGCTGAGCTAATACCAGATGGAGATCTCGGCCAGTTCAAGGCTCTTACTTGATCAACCCAATGCCCTTGGTCCGATGGGCCCAAGCATTGGCACTTAATGCTACTCAGGCAACCCACGACAGTACTGCTTAAAGTCTACTCGAAAGGAACTCAAGGACAAAATCTTCAAAAAGCCCAAACAATGTGCCAGCAAAAAGCCCACAAATAACCGAGATTGACTCCTTGGCTAACATGCTTCTACTTGGTCAGCAATTGCAACCGAGGAAAAGAAGGAATCTAAAGGAAGCTAATCCAGCCAAAACTTAATTCGACCTGTCAAAGTGTCAAGACTTTGACCTCGACAGTGTCACCTCACCTTGACCATCTCAGCTCGACTGCATAGCCCCAGCTCGGCTTATTCGCCTTAGTGGTCCAATGTCGGATTGAAAATCTATAGCGAAGGCTGACTACGGATTGACATCAACTAATGTCATCAAGCTCAACCGGTGTGCTAATGACGATATGACAACTTATACATCTCGACACTCAACTGGCCTAATATCTCAACTCACTGACTAACGAGCTGAAGGGCAACATCTAGAAAGACTTTAACTACATCAAATCCTTATCAAGATTCAACTATTAGATAATGATCCTTACCAAGTTATCAAGATATCTATCCTTATCAAGATTGAACTCCTATCAAGAAGGATTTTGACAACATCAAATCCTTATCAAGATTCAACTTGTAGATAATAATCCTTATCAAGTTATCAAGATATCCATCCTTGTCAAGATTGAACTCCTATTAAGATATTTATTCTTATAAGATGAATCTCCCCTTATCAGCCTATAAATAAAGGGACTTAAGGAACATTACATATAGGCTAAGTCTTTATTCCTAATCAGTTCTTATCAATTGATTCATTCTTTATTATGTTTTTTATTATGAAATGTCATAAACAGGAAGACCAAATCGAGGTCCATACTTAGCCAAAATGATCCGACTTGACAAAACATGTGCCTATGTGTTGTCGACCTGTCAAGGTGTCAAGACTTCAACCTCATCACTTCACCTCGGCCACCTTACCTCCGCTCGGCCTCGCTAGTCTCACATCCGCTTGGCTAAATCAGTCAGCCACTTCACTTCAATCGCCTCACCTCCGCTCGGCCAATTCACCTTGGCAATCTCACATTAGCTCGGCTAAATCAATCGGCCACTTTAGCTTGGTTACCTCACCTCTACTCAGCTGTCTCACATCAGCTTAGCCACTTCACCTCGATCACCACACCTCATCACCCTGATAAGTTCATTACATACACGAGGACTTTTCTGCCTTCCTATGCGGGTTTTCACCCATGGTCAAGCGCAAGCGAACATCTCCACACCACTTCAGACCTCGAAGATCCATATTAATCTCTCTCTTTCAAAAGAGCAACGGATTCTGTCAATCCCCATCCTTTAAAAGAGCAGTGGATTCACCAACATAAAATTTTTTTCATTCTAGTTTATCATTTTATAAGTACATGATTTGTTTATATACTTAATTCTACTTTGTCAACCCCCTTCTCAGAAAAAGGAACAAATGATTCTGTCAGTAAAAGAAATAGCAGACTCAACCCTACCTCAAAACGAGGTACAACAAGATCCATTCTAATGGGTTCCATGTCAATTCCCTAACTTAACTTGACCACTATGGTAAAAAGATCAATTCATACATCTCAACACACGACTCACCTAGTACCTCAGCTCACCGAATACTGAGATGAGGGGGCAATGTCCGACAGGAAGATAAACTGCTATTGCTCACACTGAGGTCCAACAGTTAATTCCAATCTCGTGTTATTCAAAGACCTCTTAGCACAGTTGATTTCGATCTCGTGTGATTCGAAGACCTCTTATTATGGTTGATTTCGATCCCATGTGCTACGAAGACCTCTTACCATGGTTGATTATGATCCCATGTGATTCGAAGACCTCTTACCACGTTTGATTCTGATCTTGTGTGATAAGAAGACCTTCTACCATGGTTGATTCTGATCCTGAAATCCTCTGAGAAATATGCTGATAGGTATAGCAGATACCATGCTAATTCCTTATCTTGGAAAGAGGAGCAGTGGATTTAACACTTAAAGATCATCTCAGTCCATTCAACTCGAACCTCAACAATCCCCATATAGGGCCAACTCGGATATTTCTAATAGCTCGACCTCTCTTTATGGGCAAATGTGAGGTACTTAGTTCGGTTCACCGAATCCATTCATAAATAAAATTCACTTACTTTCCCCTTTATGCTATCTCTCGCTACTATTCATTCATCTCTCTCTGCTCTCTCTGCTAATGAGATTATGTCAATCCCCCTCTATTTGAGGAGTAACAAATTCTATCAATTCCCCTCCTTTCGAGGAGCAACAGAATCTGTCAATCCCCCTCCTTCCGAAGAGCAGTGGATTTTATCAAGTCGACCTTTCGAAGAGCAACGAATTCGGATCAACAGCAAACTTTACTAATCCCCCTCCTCGGAGAGTAACGGATCCCCTAAGTTAAACTCCTTTGGTTAACCAACAAATAAAGTTGGCAAATGTCCCTATGCTCGACACAATGCTGAAGTATTATTGCCTTCACTTGGCAGAAGCACAACATAACGAACACTCACAAGAAGAAATTAGATCAAGCCAAGATCGACAAAAATCAACATGTCGAGTCGACCCAACTTGCTTAAAGCTCATAACTATATGCCAAACAACTTGCCAAAAACAGAAGATCAAATTGACGTACACACACATCACCAACCGATCACGAACTGATCAAGTGTTAAACACTCTAAGGCCAACCCTGCACCTCGGGCAAGTCACATTGAGAGTTATATCTTAGCTTAGCCTCGGCCTATTCACCACAGATCGACCCCAGCCTATTCACCGCAACTCGACCTCGGCCTATTCACTGCAACTTGACCTCGACCTATTCATCATGGCTTGGCCTTAGCCTTGATTGTCCCACCTCATCACTCAATAACCCAGCTCAACAAAGCTCATCACTTACAGGTCTTTCACCCACAGATAAGTATGGGCCACTAGCACGAACGCGGACCACCTTTGAGCACACCATATGAGTCTCCTACCTCGGCCTTGAGCTCATCCCAAATCACACGTCGACAAAGAAGAGATGTCAACAGTTCAACAACTCGCCTTTTTCACTCACCTCGGCTCGTCAAATACCGAGCTGGGGGGGCTAGTGTATAGATTGAGTCTTCAAGGTTCGGCCCAAGCCCAATTGTATCCCATTGACCGGGGCAACTATTGTTGACTTCATCTCCAAAATAATAGCCTGAAGACTAGGAGAGGATTATCAACCCCACAACTTAGGGATATCTTATCTCCCCAAACAATCAGATAAGTTGGAGCCTTATCACTCCATAGCTATATAAGGGGACCTTCCCCGCAGGTATACACACAACCCTAAACACTTTAACCTGCCTACTTCATATACTGACTTGAGCGTCAGAGTCTCTTTTGCAGGGACCCCCCACCATCTTCATTGCTCTAGCAGATCAACAATCTAGTTCAAATTTGCACTGGAACAATTTCTCTTATAATTTTACATTTTATTCTCTAAAGTTCACCCCTCATTTTAATATAATGAAGTGGTTGGATAAAGTAAAAATGTTGTTTAGTTTCTTATCATTTTCGACTTTACTCTCTACATACATTAGATAGAGTTATATGTGAAATATAAGATATAAAATATTATTTGGATATGTATATTATCCATTGTGTGCATCATACATTATATAAGGTTCAATTAGATGACTTATCCTATGTTGCACAATTTATCTGGCACAACAAACCAGACTTCAATATTATTCTATGAAGAGTTTTGCTATCGTAAACTCAAGTGTTTTAAAACTTGAGTTTTATAGCCATTGATTTGGATAAGTGTTGAATTGAGATTTACAACACTTATCCAAGTCAAACTTTCCACTTACATTGATTTGTTTCGGGGCACAAGTGTCGATACTCTCGAGTGCCCCACATTAAAGAGAAACTCTCTTGAGATTATTATTAATCTCAGCAATTTTTTAACCTTTACATTTGATTTAAATTTCATTATATACTATTTTAAATTCAATCTAACTATATGTATGGTTATACGAAAAAATATGCTATGTTTTTAGTGGGGTAGTGTAGTACTATCCGAATACCTAAGAATTTTTCCACATCAAAACCCTTATGGTGTTCTGCTAAAGGCCGTAACCATTTTGGCCTTTCCCAATATCGTAGTTGAGGAATTTTGTTCTCTATTGCGGTTGAGTTTGGTGCTTTGTATAAACTTACACAATACATGATACACTTTTATATAGTGTTTGGTGATGTCACTGGGTTGTATAAGCTTATCTAGAGTTCACTCATACATGAAAGTGTCGTATAACTCAATTCAGTCTATAGTACACAACCTTAGGCTAATAAAATTAAAACCCATGCCTACCTTTTCATCGTAGTGGTTCTCCATTTTTTTTCTGATATATCCACCCGTCTTCCTCATTGTGTGTTCAAGTGTGGCCGTGGAGTCGCTGTCATAGTGTCATTCCTTCACCCTTGGTGACTACAGTTTACTCCAGTGACGTCTCGAGGCGCATGCAATTTTAGATATATCTTTTTGGCACTCTTTTTTGTTCTCTTTTGTTTATTCTATTGAAATATAAGGATCCATAACTGATGACGGTGCTCAAATTTGTACTTTCTATCCAAAACCCATTCTGTTTTTGTCCTCTATGAAACAATGCCTAATGTTTGATGTTTCGAAGATGTATTTTTAATCTATATACTTTGTTATTCATCGAGGAATATTTGAAGTTTGAACCCATAAATCTTTACCGTTTGGGTGTCACCTTCTTTGCAATTTTTGATGACTCATTCTTTTTACTCCATGGCTAACCCATAATTAGAGATGTTCATTGGTTGGGGTTGACCCGATCAACCAACCAAACCAATTAAAAAAAATTAGTTCGGTTGGGTCATCGGATCTAATCGGGTTTAATTCGATCAAAACCGATCATGATTGGTTTGGTTCACGAATTTTGTATTTTATAACTCAATGACCAGATGAAATGACTCGAAGAGTAATCGAATTTTAGACAGTATCTTATTGTCATTTAGTTTTTTATTCATTTAAAAAGCTAAAATATAATTATATATCTTTAATTTCCATTTTCAAGCCTCAATCATTCAATTATTTTTATTTTGTTTTAGTTGTATATTAAGATACTAACGTTTCAATGATTAACTTACTCATTTATGTTATAAAATTCTACAACTTAAAGTATTCTCTGTGAAGTAATATAATATATATATATATATATATATATATATATATATAACCTCCTTTGTGAAGTAAGATACATTTAATGTCATACATTTATATTACAAATGAAGTTTATGATGATTTTGAAATGCTAAAATGTTTCTTCTCAAATTTAGTTTTACTTTTATCTTAATACTTGTACAGTACTAGAAGGCTTGTATGCTTAGAATTCATATGTAATTATCTAATTGAGTTTGAAGTATTTAACAATAGTAGGTTTGCTATTTTGCTATGAGAAAAAAAATGATCAGACAATCCGATGACCCGAACCCATCCAACCTAACCTTAATCAGGTTGATTTGGTTCTGGTTGCTTGAATTTTTTTTCAAAAATCAAACCAAACTAACCTAATCAAAGTTGATCGGTTTGGGCATTTTTCCCCAAAACCCAAACCAATTTAACTCATGAACACCCCTACCCATAATAGTGGCTATTCTTGCTTGAGTTGATGGTTAATGTCTACTGTTATTTTATCTCTCTTTCTCAATTTCATGCTTAAATGAAATTTCTGGAGGTTGTTGTTAGCTTTGCGACAAGTTTGGTGTTATATATACATATATGAGTAAGGATTCACTTACTTTAGAAGTAAGTTTTGTAGATTTATGTCATTAAATAAATTTCTTTTAGAATTCTAATTTTACTAATCAAACTATTGAATCATGTGATATTATTGTAAAAATCATGTATACCATTTAAGATAAATTGAAAATTCATAGGTATCTAGAATCCAGTTGGATAGACATTTTTTTTAAGAAAAGTACTTTTTATTTTTAGAAAAAGATACTTTTATAACTTTTTAAGTATGTTTGGATGCAATTTTTAAGTAAAAGTTAAAAAAAAAAGTTCAATTAACACTTATTTTGAAAGCTAAATGTCATAAGCTTTTAAAAAAAGAAGAAGAAATAATTTTTAATATAATTTTTTGACAAAAATATCATTTTCTTTTATTAAAAATTATATCTCATGTCCTTTCTTTTTTTCTTTTTACAAACCATGTCTCCCTCATTCTACATATCCTATATTTCAATAATTTTAATTTGCTACAAAAAAAAAAGTCGTCTTATTTTTTTTATTCAAACAAACTTAAAAGTTCTTCTGTTACTTAAAAATACTTCTTAAACATTACATTCATATACAAAATAATTTTTTTTTCTAAAAGCTCTATTAAAAAAATCTATAAAAAAGTTTTTTTTTTGTAAGCTTATCTAAATGAGCTCCTAATCTTAAGATCAATATTTATTTTTATTTTAAAAATTATATTATATGTTAAAATAAAGAAGTTAAATAAAATACCAATTCTTTTTTAAATTTTATGAAATTTTATAAGTTTGATTTACTTTTCATTCCAATGATTGGATTGATGAGATTCAACAATATTTATAAAAATTATTCAATTAAGTAAATATGTAAAGATGCACTCTTAAAATAAGTGAATATATATATATATATATATATATATATATATATATATTGTTGTGACTCTTTTTGCAGCCTTCTATTAAGAAACTTAGTAATTACTTGTTAAATTTGATTCTTATATAATAGAAGATTAGTCACTGAAATAGGCAAATAGCTAGAAAAAAGATATTAGAGACAAAAGAAATTTTAGACCTTTCTTGTATGTTTCATACAAATTCAGAACTTTATTATAATTAACAAAAAAAAGGAGAAATTATGTCATTAGTTTTATTTCAGGAATTTATATTTTTTATCTTCTTTGTTTATACGTGATTTCGAATGTAACTTTTTAGATGAATAAATACGGGAGTCGAAGCTATGTTTTCAATTAATGCCCGAAGTCTTGATTAACTATCTCATCGAAAACATTGATACAATGACTTGGTTTATTTTGTTAAAATGTGTTGGGGAAGTTGATTTTGAGAGGGATAAAATTCACAAGGTTAGCACTTATATAAAGAGTAAAGAAAAAAGAGTAAAGAAGTTATGAAGTGTGTCTAACAGGAGACGACCACTAAAAAACAAGAACCAACTCGTGAGAGGAATCTTAATAAGTTACTGTATATGAATGATTAGGGAATTTCTAAACTTCAAAAAAATATTATATTTCAAAATAGAGTGAGATCTACTTAATTTACGAGCAAGTCTAGCTAATACATTTATACCGTTTAATATCATTTTATAAAATATGAATTTTATCAATCAAATTATTGAATTATGTGACATTTTTATGATAATTATGTATATTAAATTTAAGATAAAATGAGCATTCATAGATATTTTTAGTCTATGACTAGAGTATTTTCTTGCCCGAATGACAGGATAAGGATACTAATGTCACGGGGTACTGTTAGGCATGTGAAGCAATGACCTCTCTCAACTGCATCTTCTTCATACATACCATCCTAATGATTAAACTCAAGATAAAATACTTAAGGTGCCCTAACCCCTTCCATTCGGACCAACACAAATTGGTGGGCATTCATAAATATTTAATTTAATAGTGTCATTTACGTGTATTTTGAAAGTAGATTATACATTAAAATAATTTAATTTAATTTAATTTAATATTAATTAATTTTTAAATTTTATAAGCTTGATATACTTAATTTATAAAATCTTTCAATAAGCTTGATATACATTATAAAATCTTTCAATTTAACAATTCAATAATAAAATTTAATGTTTACAATTTTTTTAATAAAATAAATGTGTCAAAACTTATCTCAGTAAATAGATTCTCAACCGAAAAATATTCATTTTTGTGTAAATTTGTTGACTTTAAATGTCATGCATGCAATATGAAATCTCTTCAACTTACATAAAATTAGGATAAATTTGGATGAAGGAGTTTGGAGGAAAAGGGAGAAAAAAAAATAATTTTTCATTTTAAGTAATTAAACATTCCTTATATTTGAAATTTTTTGAAAAATGAGAGAAATAAAATGTGAAATTATAATGTAACTTTCTAATCATCTTTTATTCATTTTTATAAATATCTTATAATTCCTTTAATTTAAAAATAAAAAATTATTCTTCTCTTCTTTTCCCTTCCAAACATTTTAAGTTATATTAATTTGGTGACATCAATATTCACAAAACAATTGAACATTTTTAAGTTCATATATAAAATGAGTAATTTGTAATGACGGTGAGAAATCGTGCATTTATATTTTTTTTGAAAAAATCTTAAATATCACTCAAAATCCATTATAGTTTGTTCTTCTCATCTCCTAAAACAATTACTCTCTCTCTCTCTCTCATGTTGTAGGTCTACATGTTGTAGCAGCAGAACACCAAATCCAAATCAATATTTGGTAGGTCTACATGTTGTAGAGTAACACCAAATGCAAACAAAAATTTGTCCACAAATGTAATTTGACTGACGATATTTTGCGTAGGATACTCTCACATGTTAGCCAGCTAATGTTATTTAGTAGTTTCTCTCATGACGATTAAATCGAAAACCGTCCAATGGGGGCTTTCTAGGATAGGTCTTGTCCTATTGAGTGTAACCAGCATTGATGTGATGACATTTTTGGCACCAAACATCACTCTTGTCATTTGCTTGTGTTATTTATTGGTTCTCTTTTCCACTTCCATTAAAATTTATAACTCTTTCGTTGGATACTATGCCATTCATCACAAGAACAACTAGTCCTTTCCAACTATTAATTACTTGCTTTTTTTTGGATTGTTAAATAAATTTAAATTTAACAAAAAAAATTATGTAGTCAAAAGCCACTTTTTGGTAGCACATCATAAACCAACCTCTACATATCAGTTTGATTTCTTTAACATTTCTTTTGTCCTTTTCATTGTACCTTCTCATTTTTTTGTCATATTGTATCATATTAATTATATCAAGCATTTCTTTTAAAAAAATTATATTATATCAAATTTATTACAAATCACCCCTTTTAAAAAATAGATAACACAAAATAAAATAAATTTATAAAAACAGATCATCAAAGAAGAATAAATCCCAAAATGCAATTATGAAGATACAAGATACTAGTCACGTAAATGTCAATAACTAATTATCAGTTTAAATGGTGGGACTGTTTTAGGAGAGCGTTGCAAGTAACATAAATAAAATTATTGGAAAGAGTGGAAAATCAATGAAGTCTTGTTTTTCGGACAGAATTGGATTTGAAATTAAGCTTTGAAATTGAAATTATATCTCTCAATTTCAATTATCTTGTTTGGTGTGTATTAGAATTATAATTATAATTCTGAGTCTAATGTCATAAAATTAAAAAATAATTAGTTTATATTAATTTCAATTCTTAATTTAAACTTTAAAAATTACAATTCTAAGCATCAAGATTTTTTATTTTTTTAATATTAAAAGGTAAAAGTTAAAAATTATCTAACAACCATTGCTATGAACAACCATTGTTGCTAACAACCATTATCATCGACATAGTTTGGCAACAACGCCACACCGCATGCTATCCACTGACAGCTTCTGATCACTGTCGTTGTCCCACTCAATAGTTAAATCATCGTGCTTCCTCTAATCACTGTCGTTGGCACCCTGCAATCACCTTCGCCTTTGGCGTCTTTCATTAACTGTCGTCAATGACATTCTTTCGTTTGTCATTCATTGCGACAACAATAATCCAGTAACGCAAGCTTTATTAATTTTTTATATATATAATTTTAAATTATTATTTCTTAATTTAAATCTATTTGTTATATTTTTATAAATTCTTGATAAATTATTGAAATAATAAAATTTCAATTTAGTTCAGAATTATAATTTTAAAGTCTTAATTTTTTAATTATCACAAATATAAAAATTATAATTCTTGTCAATTTTAATTTTAACAGAAATAAAATTAAAATTAAAATTATAAACTGTAATTCCAATTATGTCATTCAAACGGAAATGAACTTTTAATTACCACAACAGAATTACAAGTAACATAAATAGCTTATTATTTAGTAATGTGATCAAACCAAAGGAAGATTAAAAATAAAGATGAATAAATTAGAGGCGAAAATTTGAACGAACCTTATTTTGTGGATACAACTGTAGATTACATTTTATCCATGGAAGTGTCCAACAACGACGACAAGATAATGTGGCATTCTTCCAAGTCTAAATCCAACATGATTTTTATTCTCCAAAAAAATAATAATAATAACCAACATGATTTTTGTTGGGTATTGGACAAGTTTTCACTTATTTCATGGTGATTTATTTCTCATTCCTCTTAGAAATGATTTTTCAGTTTGGACGAGCCTATGGAAACTGAAGTTAATTACCTAGTGAACTAAGTGATTTTTTGTGGAAATTGTTGCATGATGCATTCCCTGTGGCTGCAAAGTTACATGGATTTTGGACCATGTTAATCCTCTCTGTCCTGCTTGTGGGAATGATGATGAAACCATGATACCTCTCTTTGTGGATTGCCCAAAAGTAAAGAGGGTGTGGTCTGGGTGGTAGCAAAAAAAAGGGATACTTAGTGGGTCTTTTTCAAATACATCTTCTATATGGATTAGGTGGTCTAATCTAAATTTGTTGATGCAAAATTCCAGGCAAAGGAAAAATCTGTTGTGCAGTGCTGTGTTCGTCCTTTGGAGGATTTAGAAAGCTAAAAACTCAAAGCTTTTTAAAGGAAATGACTGATTAGAATTAGACATTGTGCAGAAAGTTAACTTCGACTTCTCTAAATTCTTTAATTCTTTACACTGAGGCGAGGTAGTTTTTTTAAGGTGCCCTCCATTTTAGGTGGTGTTGTTGGTTGTATTCTCTTTTTGGATTGGTTTTTGATTTGGGTTAACAGCTAGTATGTATGGTTTCCCTTATATTCTTTCCATATTTGTGAATGAAATTTCTATCTTTGCCAAAAAGAAAAATTGTCCACAAATGTAATTTGGTTGATGATATTTTGGGCAGGGTATGTCACATGTTAGCTAGCTAATGTTTTTTATTTTGCTACAAGTGTTACCAAGTGGCTTCAATAACTCAAGAGGGGGGTGAATTGAGTTTTCAAAAACTTTCGCAAAGTTTGTTTCAATGATGCTAATTATATTGAATCAATAGACTTGTAAAGGATAATTACTAAGATTAATGAACTTTTTAATACAGAAAATATAAGACAAGAATTCACAACATTAAAAACATCAAGCTAGATAAGTTGATAGAATATAACTTATAAGTAAAAGATAAGGGTTGAGAGAATGCAAACAAGATTTATACTGGTTCAATCACTTCTTGTGATCTACGTCCAGTCCTCGAGATCGTCCACCCGAGATTTCAACTATACTTCAAGCTTCTAATTTGGGTGCTTGATAAAAACCCTTACAATATAGAGCACTCTTCACTTAGTATGGGATCCTCCACCCTCTATGTGCAAGAGCCTCCCTCAATACAACAAGGAATTTCTCTCCTTGAACTTACACAAGATAATCTAATGGTTTTTGGTAGTTTGTAACTCTCACAAGAGCAGATATACAACTTGAGGAATAGATGAGTATTTGATCAAATCACTAAGCAAGCTTTTTCAAATAAAAAACAGAGTATGATGAACTGAAGATTAGAAAAAGCTCTTTCAAAATGAATTTCTGATCTTGGGTATATCTGAAACTTAATTTAGATGATCTATAAATAGCTCTTACAAGTTTTTGATCCGTTGGGTAGTAGGTAAGTATTAAAACAATGTTCAAACTAGCCGTTGGAAAAGTTTCTGGAGCGAGTGTAGTCGACTACACAATTGTTGTAGTCGACTACCATGCCTTTCTGACTTTTAAAAACATGAGAGTTTATTATTAAAAGAATGCATGTAGTCGACTACACTTACAATGTAGTCGACTACAATAGCTCTCGGACTCTTTTCAAAAGCAAAGGCATCTGAGATATATTAACAAAGATATTATGTAGTTGACTACAGATATTATGTAATCGATTACATGTTTCATCTGGTTTATGCGCTTTTAAAATGAACAACTTTTTAAAACGATGTAGTCGACTACAATAACTTTGGTAGTCGACTACAAATGTCCTCGGGTTAACATGTATTTAACAAAAGTATTTTTATCAGCATTGTAGTCGACTACCTCAGCATTGTAGTCGACTGCAAGCATCCTCGGGACATTTATAAATGACAGGCATTTCAAGGTTTTGCCTATTGTAGTCGACTACAATACTTGTGTAGTCGACTACAAGTTTGTTCTGACTTTTGGAAAACGTTGTAAACTTAACAATTTACAGCTGTGTAGTCGACTACACCAACCTTGTAGTCGACTACAAGTGACTTAAAAACTTATTTTTGATAAGTTAAAAAAATTTTCTTTCCAAAGTATTTTTAAAGATAACTATATTTTTATCAAACCTTATTTTAGGAATAGTTTTGTAAGATTAAAATAAAATGCTTGCTAAGTGATTTAAGCAATTAAATACTCTTACAATGATAAGTAAAAACCTATAAGTTTTGAGTACTCCTTGTGATCTTATTCTTATCTTCTTGGTGCGGAATCCTTTATTTAGTTATCATCAAAATTCTATATGACAAATGTTGTTCACAATAAGAAGGGGCTATACGCCCAAAAGAGAAACAAAAACTAAGGGAGAACAAGACGGGATAAGGTGGCCCCAAAACAATAAGTAATTAGTACTAGACACATATTAGCCGGAGGCTGGAAATGTTCCTCTACACTAAAATCCTTATTAAGATTCAAGTTGGCTAGCCAATTTGCACTCTTATTAGCTTCTCTCAAAGTATGACATAATTGAATGTTTCTTTCAAGTTGAATCAACCAAAGAATCCTTTTGAAAATCTAATGGTGACGAAGGGTATTAGTAGACCCTTGAAGAGCTATCACAATGAACTTTGAATCACTTTCAACAATTAGACGTTTAATACTAGAATTCCAAGCAAGCTGGATGCCTAGGTAGATTCCTCAAAGCTCAGCCACTAGGAATGTGCAAGTCCTAATATGGCAAAAGAAACCTTTTATCCACTTACCAATAGAGTCACGAAGCAAACCTCCACATCTAGCATTCCTCGGGTTGCCCTGTGAGACGCCATCAGTATTTAGTTTCGTCCAGTATACAGGAGGGAAGAACCACTGTATCTCACGTGTAACCTTTACTTGACTTCAATCATTAACAATAAGAACGACTTTAACAATCGACTTAGCATGGTCGAGAATAATGGAGAGAGGGTCATGGGGACGGTTGTAATCTTCGTCAAACATTGTGCAATTCCTCAAGACCAGAGATTATTTAGAAGTTTCTCTTAAGACGATTAAATCGAATACGTCCGGTGGGACTCTTGGATGGGTCTTGTCAGATTGAGTATAACCAATATTGATGTGATGACATTTTGGCACCAAAAATCACTCTTATCATTTGCTTGTGTTCTTTATTGGTTCTCTTTTCCACTTCGATTAAACTCTTTCGTTGGATACCATGCCATTCATCACAAAG
This sequence comes from Styphnolobium japonicum, assembly GCA_023212625.1. Lineage (NCBI taxonomy): Eukaryota > Viridiplantae > Streptophyta > Magnoliopsida > Fabales > Fabaceae > Styphnolobium > Styphnolobium japonicum. The sequence continues at coordinate 15,886,437 of JALBWW010000013.1, forward strand.
AACAACTAGTCCTTTTCCAACTACAACGTTTTTTATGTTGGATTGTTAATTGAATTTAAATGTCACAAAAAAAAAAGTGTACTATGTAAGTGAAACTATTTAATTGCTGCGCCTGCTGCAGTGCATGGTATTGATTATATCAAAATTTTCTATTTAAAAATATTATATCCTATTTATTATATCGAATTATTAAAAACCATCCTTTTAAAAATAGATAACACAAAATAAAACAAATTTGTAAAAACATCATAAAATAAAGAAATATCAAAATACAATTATAAAAATACAAGATACTAACACGTAAATGTCACATTTTGATAATTAATCCTCAATTTAGATGGTGGGACAAGAGCATTGAAAGTAACAAGATTAAAAAATCAATCAATGAACGAACTTTTAAATACCACAATAGAATTGCAAGTAACTTATTAAGTAATGTGATAAAACCAAAAGAAGATTAAAAATAAGGGAATTGTGATAGAAAGTTCAAACTTGTACATTTGAACTTTTAGCATTTAGATTCTCTAAAGTAAAAGGTGATAATCCAAGCACATGCATAATATAGATATGTGATAATTCAATTCCTTAATTTTTCATTAGCAATTACAATTCTGTATTTTATTTTTTAAAATATATCATTCACTTTTGAAGATCCAAATTCAAATTGTTATGCCCGCCAAACAAATTAATTTTGTTTCTATCAATTTTATTATTATCTTTTTGAAAGGTGGTCTATTTCACATAAATTTGGTCTATGACCAATATTTTATGCATAGCAACATTCTAAAATTAAGAATAAGAGTAAATTACACTTATCTCCTTAAGGTATATTAAAATAACACCTAGCTAGCCTCATTTTCATGCAAGAATTCTCCTTGAGATATATTAAAAGACTAAGTTGGTTCTGCCTTAAACTTCATCAGCACTTTCGGTCGCTTGTTGAGTTCTGCGACTACTTAGTCTCTCACATCTGTTGAGATAATCATGTGCCCATAACATGGAAGTTCCTTTTACTTAGAGTCTTAGTTCTAAATAATCAATTATCCAATAAATTTACAAATGAAGACAGTTGTCAATACTAATTTATATTGATCAACACCTTGTGATCATTCCATCTAGTTCTATTAATTATTCAACATTTTAAAAATTTTTAAATAATAAAATAATTAGTTAAAATTAAGACAAATAAGTTAATCATGATTAAATATCAAGTTAAGAAGAATATTTTACATAAAAAAGTTAAGAAGAATATTTTGTTAGCATCTTACAAGATTCTGTTAGGTAGATGAGTCAAATGGAATGGAGTGTCATTCTTGCATAAAAATGGGAATAAGTGTTATTTTAGTATACCTAAAAGAGGTAAGTGTAATTTAGTGTTAAGGCCCGTTTAGTTGACGAAATTGGGTTTGTAATTGAACATTGGAATTGGGATTGGACCTCTCAATTCTAATGATCTTGTTTGATATGTATATTAGAATTAAATGAATTAGAATTGAATTCTAATTCTAAGTCTAATTTTACGGAATTGAAAAATAACTAGTTTATACTACTATCAATTCTTATCTTAAACCTTAAAATTTACAATTTCAAGTACCTAGATTTTTTATTTTTTGAATATTAAAAAGTAAAAGTTAATTAAAAGGTAAAAGTTAAAAAACTATCCAATAGCTATTATTGTAGGCAACCATCGTCATCGACATAGCCTGGGCATGTTGCTGTTGCTGTGCTCTGACCATGCTATCGCCAGCATGCTCTTGCAACGTCACCATCGCCCGTGCTAGCCACTTGCGGTCTTCGATCATTGTCGTCATCGCACGTGCAATGATCAAATTGTTGCACTTCCTTCGATCACTAACGTCGGCATCCTACAATCATCTTTGCCATGGGCATCCCTCAGTCACTTTTGTTACTAATGTTTTTTGGTTTGACGATCGTTATAATTTAACAATGCAAGTTTTATTGAATTTTTTAATAATTTTAAATTGTTATTTCTTAATTTAAATTTATTTATTATATTTTTATAAATTCTTAATAAATTATTTAAATAATAAAATTTTAGTTTAATTTAAAATTATAATTCTAAAATATTAATTTTTTATTTTTTATAAACATAAAAATTATTATTATTATTATTATTTAATTTTAATAAAATTAAAATTAATAATAAAATTCTAAACTATAATTTTAATATTCTCTCTCAAACATAATGTAAGAATAAAAATGAAAGAAATTAGAATAGAAAATTTGAACGAATATCATTTTGTTGACTTCCACTCATTAATATTTTCTTCCATTTCTTGGATTTTGGCCCCTTGAATTGAACGAAGTGGAGGGTCGCTTTTCACATTTCGTTTAACGCGTAGTTTCATTCACTATCTCTTTATCACCCTCGCTACTCTCACCGCGTCTCCCATCATCCTCACTCATAGTATGCATTTTCTGACCCCACACAATAAGTCCAAAAATTAGCATAGACTTTTACAAAAAAAAAAAATAGCATAAACTAGGCATTCATGCTCCTTCATTGGTTATATCTAATTATAATTTTTAAAATTCTTTCTAATTAAATTTTTATCAGTTTTAATTTATGTAAACCTATTCTCTCCTAAGAAGTCGGGATCTTTGGTGAAAATTGAACTTAAATTTTGTTTTCATCTTTACGAATTGAAGTAAACTCTAACTGATTTATTATTATGTAATTATATGTTATTAAACTATGAAAAGAATTAAGTTACGATAATAACGAACTAAGATGCAAAACTATTTTAATATGTGACAAGAGAAAATTAAATAATATTATATTAACCTGAATTAAAATAAAACTTATTTTAATTTATTTATATTTTAAAAAAATTAATTTAAATTTAAATTAATTAATAAAAATATAAATAAATAATTCAGAGTAATAATAGTTTATTTAAAAACAAATATAGATTGATTATATCTCAAAATAAAAGAAATAATAATAAATAAATAAATAAGTGGAAAGCAGAATCAAGAGAGAGAAAGGGAGAGGAGAGAGAGTGGCTTTCACTATAACATATCAACAACGTTGACAAACTGAGCAAAGCAAAACAAAACAAAACAAATCCTCCAAATGTGAATGTAATGCCAATGCCAACTATGCCTCTTCCTCGTCCTCCTTCACTTCTTATTCTCTCCACTCTCCTTTGCAGATCACGTCCCTGAAAAATTTTCCGTCACTTTCCCGAGAAAATCTTCTCTCTTTTCTCTTTCTCTTCCCAATGGGTTTCTCACGCAACACATCATCGCCTCCGGAGATCAACGACGCCGGCGGCGGAAACGACGTCGGATTCCACTCGATCCGTGGCCGATTCCCGTTCAAGCGGAACCCTAGCCACCACCGCGAGAGGCCCAGGGCCTCCTCCGATCGCCAATTGCCGCGGACCAACCGATCTCACGTCCACACTCGCTTCGCTCGCAAGGGCCTGCTATGGCTGTTGTTCCCCTTCAGGGGGAAGTCCGGATTCTACGCCATGATCATCGCCGTCGTTTTCCTCTTCGCACTCGCCTCCATGGTGATGCAGAGCTCCATCACCTCCGTGTTCCGCCAGCGGAGCGAGCGCGGGAGGCATTTCGTCGAAGGGCTCAAGTTCGGGAGCACGTTGAAGTTCGTGCCCGGAACGGTCTCGCGGAGGTACTTGTTGGGTGATGGGCTCGACCGGGTTCGGTCGCAGCCCAGGATTGGTGTTCGTGCACCGAGGATAGCTCTTGTAAGTGCTTTTTTGATGTTTTTATTGAATGATTTTGTGTTCGTTAATCGTTGGTTTCTTTCTATGTTGTTTGTTTAATGTAGTGTAGATGTTTTTACTGCCAGTTATGGCAATGCCAAAATAATAATAATAATAATAAAAATGTTAATTTGTTTCTAATGATCATATATTGGTTTAATTCAGTTGATGAAAAATGTGTTTTCTTTGAAGGATCCATTTGAATTATGACAGGAGAACCATAGATTTGGTCTTTGAGCATAAATAATTGGTTTTTTCTTAAATATCCCTTTTGATTAAGGCTGAGGGGGAACAGAAATGTTGCTGACATGTTGTGGAAACTGAACGCCTATAATCTGAGATATCTATGGGGTAGATATATTCCTCAGCTGATTTCTACTTCAAAAGTTTACCAGCAGGTGATGACAGAGTTTGCGCTGGAGTGAATTAGCTTGAGTGCGTGTATTCTATGGAAGGTTGTTTTTGGGATGTTATATGTTGAATGAGTTTAAAATACTATTTTTTCGCATATGTGTAAGAAAAGGTGAATAAACCAATGCTTGGAGCAAATCAGTGCCTTTGGCATTTTGTTTTCTGATTCCAGTAATATGAATAAAGATTGTATTAATGCTTGGTGCAGCAATGCCTGTTCAACACATGGCGTCATCACGTAGAAATGAAATTCTACTACTTTGCCAATGGCCTTGCAGCCAAGTGGCTCATAGTTTCCTTAGGTGACACTTCATACCAGGTTCAATCCCCAGTGAGTGTCAATACTTACACTGAGCCTGCTTTCTCCCATCCAAGACCAGGTCTTACTACCTCTCTTGTTACCAAAAAATAAAAGATATCAGTGATGAATTTCTTGAAAATCTTTTTCTTGGGACTACAGTTTAATATCTTTTAATTGATGGAAGGTCCAAGAGTTAACGATACTTAGTTCACTTAAGTATAGGACACAAATTCTGCACCCTTTAGTTTCCATACAGCTTACAATTAAAAGAATTTATCATTTCATAGGTTTTGCTTTTAATGTTTGGAAATTTTTATGTGTGTTAATCTAAAATACTTGACAGAGAAGTGAGGGTTTTCTTCAATGAATTGGTGGCCCTTGTATCTGTCAAGCATGCCACAAACTTCTAATTCTAAGTTATTAAAAATGGATGATCATTAAAAGAATTTTATAGAGAAGCTCCGCTCTTCTAGTACAGCACATTGGATGGACATGTGTACTGCTATGTTGTTTATTCCATAGCAAAAGTGCAAAATCTTTCCGGTGCCTAAGAACTTCGATAGTTACCTCCATGGTTATTGGTTCATTGGTTTTGAGTGATGAGCATGATAATGACAGCTCAAAGAAGAGATTCTTGGCTTTTCAAGTGCATATGGAAAAGCAATACTTCTAGTTTGTGGCCCAGCCCTTGTAGCCCTTGAGCCAAAAAGGGCTGGCCTTAAAGGGCATGGGCTAGTCCTTTGGCACTTTTATACAAAAATTTCAAAAAAAGGAAAGAAAGGGCTGATTACATTGTCAAACATTATTAATAAATTTTATAGAAAAGTTAAGTTTGCATCATTCAGCATAGTATCCTGCATGAAAAGCATCTTATTAAATTTTGTTATATAAATTGAATTGCATTCTCTTAGGATATTTATGTGTGCATGTTTTGTCTGTCAGGTTTTAGGGCATATGAAGATAGATCCCCAGTCATTGATGTTGGTTACAGTGATTCAGAATCTACAGAAATTGGGTTATGTTTTTAAGGTAAGTAATTTGCATTTTCTGTGTGATATTATCTTAAACCTCTTCGTAGAAGCTGATGCTGTTTTATTCAAAACCTAGGCCTGATATCAAGTCATCTAAATAATTGTACATGAAAAATTGTCAAAATGAGTTGATTGTAAAATTGATGGTCTAGCTTGTTAGTTTATATATGTTTGATATTGTAATTAAGTGAAGATTTTGACAGGCCTATGCATTTTTTCCCGTGTCTTCTGACAGATATTTGCAGTAGGGAATGGGAAGGCCCGCTCAATATGGGAAAACATAGATGGTGGTCTCTCTTCTTTGAGTCCAGAGCTGCAAGGCCAGATTGATTGGTCAATGTATGTTTGTCTTTTCCTAAATTTAGTTTTCCCATTTGATGCTGGGGTTTAAGTTGGGGTTACCTGCGTAATTTTTAATGCTTTAACATTTTTTTCCGGTAAATATATTTTTAACATAATTTCTTGTTGTAACTTGACATAGGTGTTTAACCTGTGTTTTTTTTTTGTTTCCCTTTTTGGTCTCCCCACAGTTTTGAAGGTGTTATTGTCAACTCTCTAGAAGCAAAAGAAGCCATTTCAAGGTGGGTTTTCTTTTATTCATCCTATTCAGTTCATAAAGTTGCGAAATGTTTGACCTCTGAACTTGCATATTGGGCTTAGGGTGGGTTTCCAATTTGGTCTCCAGGAGTTGAAACAGTATTGCTGCTCTTTTGAGTGTTTTCTATGAAATTTTATATCATGTTGCCTACTTTTTCACTAAGTGTTTGAAAAACTTTCCTATGAACCGAAGATAATTTTGATAGATGTGTTTAATAATTAAATTTATTCTGCTGATCACCGAATGATGTTTGGTGTTGATAGATCGAACTTTTACACTTTGTTTGGAATGGGTGATTATATAGGGAATATTTTGTTTGGAATGAAAGTTAGGGGTGAAAGTTAGTTTACCTTGTTTGGAAACAAAGAGAAAATTTGATAGGAATGAAAATTAGGAGAATATTGTACATAATTTTCACCAAACTCAATCCCTAAAAATGGAGAGAATGATAAAGAGGAAATTAGAACATTTACTTATAGTATTCGAAATTACACAATTATCCTTCTTACTTAAATTATTATCTTGATAAAAAGTAGTTGTCAATGAATATTTAGTTTTACATTTCTTTCTCATCATTTATATGATATATAAATGAGAAAGAAGAAAATTATTTTCTATTTCCTCATTTTCATTCCTCCTACTTTCTTTCCTCCCTTATCTTATTCCCAAGAAAAGTTTTAATGTTACTTATGTCCTAAATATAGGTAAAAGGACGAAGCATTAGCCCTCTTTGCTTTCTTTAAGAGTTAAGTGTTTTTTTTTTTTATTTCTCTGTTGATTTTGATAATTTAAGATTTTTTGAGAGGCTTGTAGATGAAGTAAGATTTAACCACATCTTGACATATAATTTTCCCACTATGGGGTTCCCCTCACCCTTTTCTTTAATAATCCTGATTGCTGGATATTTTGCAGTCTCAAATTTGCATTCTTGTTTGTCCATTGGTGTTTTTATCCCCCCTTTTATGTATGAGTGCACTGGTATGCACGCTTTGTGAGAAATCAGTGTGAGAAAATGAGTTAGGAAGGCAGGATGTTTTGATGGTGGTTCAGGAATTAAGCAAGGATGTGATATGATTTATTTTACCTTGATTGGTATTGGTTTACTGGTGCATATGCTTCCATGCTTGCTAGTTTTAATATGGAAAATAGGTAGAACTATTCCTAGAATTTTTCAGAACTGTATTCAATCATTATTATCATGAGAGGTTGATTGATGTTTAGACAGAATCCAATAATCTGGATTTGAACTTTGAAGACCATTCTGTGACATCTTTCTGTCCCTTCTCTTTGGTCGTAGGAGATGTTTCTTTTTTGAAGTTTTAGATGCTTAGATTAGTGAGTTTTATATTTGTGCAGCCTTATGCAGGAGCCTTTTTGTTCAGTACCACTGATATGGATTATTCAAGAAGATAGTCTTTCAAGTCGTCTTCCAGTTTACGAACAAATGGGTTGGGAGCATCTTGTTTCTCATTGGAGAAGTGGTTTTAGCAGAGCCAGTGTTGTTGTCTTTCCAGATTTCACTTACCCGGTAAAGTTGCTGTTACATATGCACAAAGACACAAACATTGACAGTATTAGAATTAGAATTTGTTCTCCATTAGACTTGACTTAATTGTTTTGAAGCCATTTCTCAGTTTTTTTTCTTCCTGTATCAGATGTTATATAGTGTGCTTGACACTGGAAACTTCTTTGTGATTCCTGGATCGCCAGTAGACGTGTGGGCTGCAGAAAGCTATAGTAAGACCCACGCAAAGGATCAGCTAAGAGAACTTAGTGGATTTGGTAAAAATGATATGCTGGTTCTAGTTGTTGGGAGCTCTATCTTCTATGATGACCTATCTTGGGACTATGCTGTGGCAATGCATTCCATAGGGCCTCTGCTGACAAAATATGCAAGGAGGAATGATGCAGCTGAGTCATTTAAATTTATTTTTTTATGTGGCAATTCCACTGATGGTTATGATGACGCTTTACAGGTAGTCTTTCTTTAAAGGTGTGCTGTGATTCATATCTTATGTTGATACCAACAAATATAAGACATTAGACTACTGATTATTTATTAAAGTCATCTTAGAAGTTTTAACCATATCCCTGAGAAATTAATTGACAAATAATTGAGTAGTTACTTTAAATTATTTGCACTTGTCAGGAGAAATATATCAAAAAACTATGAAAACAGTGGATAGGATTATGTCTTGGAATCTCCTTTGATGTTATAGTTGGGGTTTACTTGTTTAAAAAAAGAATTTGCAAAACTGAAATTAAACACCAATGAATAAAATTGCATTTTTGGGACATCCTACAATGTTGCATGTGCTCAAGAACTGCTCTTTTTCATTGTGAAGTTATGAACCATTTCTACGATCTTGCTATATAATTGTTCTAAAGAACATACGCCATTTTATTTTGATCTTGCTTTTTATTTTTTGTGGTGAAAAGATGAAATTGTTGGTGGAAGCTCCTCCAAAAGTTCAAAATGGGGGGATGTACGGCAGGATATCAGTAAGTAAATGGACAGGACAAAAATATAAGTTAGTAAAGAAATGAAATAAAGAAAAATACTTAAGAAATAGAAATCTTGAAGATGGGCTATCTGGATTGTATTAGCGGCAATACTCTGTTCTGTTATGTTTACCTTGTATTTAGCAACATTTTCTGAGCTTGGACATATTGTCTTCGAATTGTTTACTGATCCCTTGGCTTTTGGTGTAGGAAGTTGCTTCACGCTTGGGACTTCCTCATGGTTCTATAAGGCATTATGGCTTGAATGGTGATGTGAATAGTGTGTTACTAATGGCTGATATCATCCTCTATGGTTCTGCTCAAGATGTACAGGGTTTTCCTCCATTATTAATCAGAGCAATGACTTTTGAAATTCCGGTCATTGCACCCGATTTTCCTGTCTTAAGAAAATATGTAAGTTTGATTAAGTTCTTCCTTTTTGTCCGTCCTTGATTTCTGTAACTATAGCTACTTCTTTCATTCATTTTCATTGAGCTTTTCTCGCTTACAGATTGTCGATGGAGTCCATGGGATATTTTTTTCTAAACATAATCCTGATTCTTTGATGAATGCCTTTTCACTTTTGCTTTCAAATGGAAGACTTTCTAAATTTGCTCAAGCAATTGCTTCATCTGGAAGACAGCTTGCTAAAAATGTGCTAGCTTTGGAGTGCATAACTGGCTATGCAAGACTTCTGGAGAATGTACTCAGTTTTCCCTCAGATGCTTTACTGCCTGGTCCTGTCTCTCAGCTTCAACAGGGGGCATGGGAATGGAATTTGTTCAATAATGAAATAGAACTAGGTATTGACATGCTAAAGATGGATGATGATTTATCCATTGGAAAAGTTACCATTGTCTATGCCCTTGAGCAGGAGTTGGCAAGTCTTAATTATTCAAGCATCCATGCAAATGAAACAGAAGTTCCAATGAAAGATACACTAACCGAATTGGATTGGGACATTCTGAGAGAAATTGAAAGATCTGAAGAGAATGAAATGTTTGAAATGGAAGAGGTATGGTGTAATTTTGCAATGGCAGCAATTACTTTTGCCTTCCAACCTGCCTTTCTCCACTGCCCCTGTATTTATTTCATCCTTTTGGAACTCATGATCAGTTTATTTTAGAGACACCTGGTTCCAAAAAATCATTTCTTTCTGTTGTAGGTTGAAGAGAGGATGGAGAAAGATGTTGGTGTATGGGATGAGATATATCGTAGTGCTAGAAAATCTGAGAAACTGAAGTTTGAAGCAAATGAGAGGGATGAAGGAGAGCTTGAGAGAACAGGACAACCAGTGTGCATTTATGAGATATACAATGGTGCTGGAGTGTGGCCATTTTTGCACCATGGTTCTTTGTACCGTGGATTAAGCCTTGTGAGTATGTTAAGATAATTTATCCCTTCTTCCCTTTGAGCCTTTTTGTTTTCTTTTCCTTTTTCTCTATTTATTTCTTGCAAGTTTACATGAGATCTTATTTTGATATATCTATCATTATATTCTCTGGAGTTCCGCTTTTAAAGAGTTCAAATTTAGAGTGCTCCACTTTAATTTCATTGCCTCTATTTGCCCTTAAATAGAGAGAGAGAGAAAGGCACTGATATACTATTAAATTAACTGTATCACTTATTTAATATGTAGTTTCTTAGCGATAATTTTTGCTCTAGTTCCTGTGGGATGAGCATTTGTTTGTATTTAATGAAAAAGGTTTCATTTTGTCAGTCTTACATGAAAATTCTACTGGAAATAATTGGACATTTTTTCAACAATAATTAAATATTATTTATGGCAGTCTAGAAGGGCACAGAGACAAAGCTCAGATGATGTGGATGCAGTTGGTCGTTTGCCTCTTTTGAATGACACATATTATCGAGACATTCTCTGTGAAATGGGAGGAATGTTTGCAATTGCAAATATGGTGGATAGCATTCACAGGAGGCCTTGGATTGGGTTTCAATCATGGCGTGCAGCTGGTAGGAAGGTATTCCTTATGTTAGTTTAACTTTTTGCAATATTTTTACCCTATATAGTATAATAGATCTCTCCTTGTGTTTATGTGAAGCCACGCTAAGTAGCTTTCAGAATTTTGAAAATATTTTTTAGTTGGCCTTAATTAAGAAAATTAATTTACCTTTTATTTTAGGTTACTTATGTATCGATTGATGCAAGAATGAAGTTGGGTTTGAGAAAATTGGGCCTTCTTTTCTTTTCATTTCTGTTTTTTTTTTCTTATTGCATATATATACTGTAATTTTCCAATGCCATGTAAAAAAACTATTGCTTGATACATCATTTTGCCAAAGCAGGTAGCATTGTCAGCAGAAGCTGAAAAGGTTTTGGAAGAGACAATGAAAGAGAATTTCAGGGGAGATGTTATATATTTTTGGGGACGCTTGGACATGGATGGGGGTGTCATAGGAAGCAACAATGCACTTACTTTTTGGTCCATGTGTGACATCTTAAATGGAGGCAACTGCAGGTATATAATACAGAATATAAAATTATACATTCATTGTGTTCAGTGGTCTTTAAGCTGCTTAAGAATTTCATTGGCTCCATCATCTGCCCATATCTGTTTTATCCTCAAGTTGCATCCAGTGTTAATTGCACTGCCGACACAATAAAAAAATGTTTAGAATCACTTAGCTTAATTTTGTGTGACAGCTTATGTGAAAAATGTTTAGAATCACTAGCTCTATAATAATGGTTGTAGGTTCAAAACAGAGGTTCTGGGCATAAAGTGGCCCTATTGTTATCATAACTCCCTGTTATGTGATGTGACCCTATTATATGCTCCCCAAATTAAGTCTTTGGAAGTTTGACTCTAGGCATTGTAATGTGTTTCAAACTCGTCTGATATTATGCTTCAAATTGCATCAGAACTGTTTTTCAAGATGGCTTCCGCCAGATGTATGCATTGGCCCCCCATGCAGAAGCACTTCCCCCCATGCCTGAAGATGGTGGTTGTTGGTCAGCACTGCACAGCTGGGTGATGCCAACCCCTTCTTTCCTGGAGTTTATAATGTTCTCACGGTGATTAATGAATCAATATTAGCTTTCATAACTGTAGGTTAATTAAAGGCACTTTCTTGATGTGAATGAAACTACGAACTGAAATTTTATCAATTGAGTGCAGGATGTTTGTTGATTCCGTTGATGCTCTGCACACAGACTCCAGTAAATTTAGGATGTGCTTGTTAGGCTCTTCAGAGGTCGAGGTAAGTTGTTTGCATTTGCTTTTAAGGTTTCATAAATTATTTGTATTTCTTACTTTTGTTTGTTCTACGCAGAGAAAGCACTGTTACTGTCGAGTGTTGGAACTTCTCATCAATGTATGGGCTTATCATAGTGCACGGAAGATGGTATACATAAATCCTAACACTGGCTCTATGGAAGAGCAGCACCCAGTTGAACAACGCAAGGGTTTTATGTGGGCAAAATACTTCAATTTTTCGTTGTTGAAAAGTATGGATGAAGATCTAGCTGAGGCTGCAGATGATGGTGACCATCCAAGAGATATGTGGTTGTGGCCAATGACAGGGGAGGTGCACTGGCAAGGGATTTATGAAAGGGATAGGGAAGAAAGGTATAGGCTAAAAATGGATAAAAAAAGAAAAACAAAAGAGAAACTATATGAAAGAATGAAGTATGGTTACAAGCAGAAATCACTTGGACGATAGGAAAGCTTAAATTTGAACTTTACATATGGCCAAACACTTCTGACTTGACACGGCCAGTGAACCCAATTTTGCTTCATTTGGGAAATGTCTTGCGAATTGGAGAAGCTTCGATTCTAACGACGATGGCACAGATAATTGAGACAGGATTGTTTCTTTCTTCATTAACTGAATACGTATACTCAACCCTCGGTCTCAGAAAAGGGTGAGACAGAGAGCAAAGGAGTTTTCCCATCTTCTGCTGTTCACTAGTTTCATGGCCTTTTTTCATGGTCAATTGTAGCAGCATAGAAGATACAGATAGTTCTACTTATAAGTGTACCCATAATCTATAGAAATTCATTCATCAATTGCATTTAATTTAGCTTTAAATTAGTATTCTTTCATTTCTGTATATTTGTTGAACATTAGTGGCAATTTTGAGTAGAATAATGGCTGGTTTTTACTTGACTAGTTTCTGTATTTTGTTCCTAATCAGTCTATGCTAAGCATCATTTTCACTAGAAAACAAGGGGAGATCTAATGTGAGGTTTACGTTAAATCTGTAACATAATGCGACTTTCGCGTAATGTGATTCTTGTTGGTTGAAGTCCCATTAGTGATTGAATGTAGTATGACATCAAGCTTTACGTTATCTTTAAAATTTAAGGAAATATTTGTTTCCGAGCCTTAATAACATGCTCCTGTCACAAACGAAAACTAATGAAATACGAGCATGTATAATATCACTTTTCTGTTTAGAAAATATTTTCAAATATAATAATTCGTTTAAAGCATAACTTTCATTATACGAGATTTAAATCCAAGTTTTAGTTTTATGACAGTTCAATTTTACGGACCGATATTGAGGATTCTTTACCCTTTTGATTATTATTCTCATTCCGTGTATTTTTATTTGTTACTGTCATTTTAATGAGATGTTAAATATTAATAAGTTATTAGTTATATTTAAAACTCTAAACATTTATTATGAAAATCATTGGTCAATAAATATTTGACAAGTTATCATGTGTATTAGTTATCAAGGGTACTAATACCTAGAAGAATAAAAATTTAGGTACCATACCAACTCTCAATTTATTGTGAAGAGATTCTTGTGTATATATTTTTTTTGTCCTTGTTCGAATATCTCCACATCATTTGGGTGTGAGACAAATCTTATTTGAAGTGCTGAGGCTATCCCTTCCTACTAGTACTTTCCTACAAGATCAAACTCATGACATTGCAAATAAACTTCAACTCAAACTTGCATGCCACTTGAGCCACCATTTGTGAGTGATTCTTGTGCATATTTATTTAATATACATAATTTGTATATACTAAGCCAATAATCAATTGACATATCAATATATTATATTAAATATTGCATAAAAAAATTATTTTAGGAAAATGATAAATTGTACTAAGCTTATTTCGTAAAATTGCAACAAATGAGACATGGAGTAAATGTAACTTTTGAGATGTTTGCAGTTTTTCTTTGCTTAGTATCTTGTCCCGGGTTTGATCTTTGAAGCAATGTATATGGAGAAAAAATATAGTTGAGAATGGTCCCCGCTTCACACACTTGATCATATCCTGTGAGATTAATCTCTTGCTTTTCAGGCGAGACGATACCCTAATTTACAAAAAAAAAAAGTTCTTCTTGCTACCAAGTAGCCTTAATAACTCAAAAGGGAGGTGAATTGAGTTTTCAAAAACTTTCGCAAAGTTGTTTCAATGGAACTAATTATATTGAATCAATGGACTTAGAAAGGGTAATGACTAGGAATAATAAACTCTTTAACACATAAAATATAAGATAGGAATTTACAATATTAAAAACACCAAGCTAGTTAAATTGATAGAATATTGTTTATAAGTAAAAGATAAGGATTGAGAGAATGCAAACAAGATTTATAATGGTTCAATCACTTCTTGTGATTTACGTCAAGTCCTCGAGATCATCCACCCGAGATTTCAACTATTCTTCAAGCTTCTAATTTGGGTGTTTGATAAAAAAAAAACTCTTACAATATAGAGCACTCTTCACTTAGTTTGGGATCCTCCACCCTCTTTGTGCAAGAGCCTCACTCAATACAACAAAGAACTTCACTCCTTGAACTTATACAAGATAATCAAACGGTTTTTGGTTGTTTGTAACTCTCACAAGAACAGATATACAACTTGAAGAACTAATGAGTATTTCATCAAAACACTAAGTAAGCTTTTTCAAATAGAAAACAAAGTATGATCAACTGGAGATTAGTAAAAGCTTTTTGAAAATGAATTTATGATCTTGGGTCTTATTTAAAACTTAATTAGATGAGCTATAAATAGCTCTCACAAAATTAGATCTGTTGGGTAGTAGGTGGATATCCAATCAATGCTTAAACTAGCAGTTAGAACAGTTTCTGGAGCGTGTGTAGTTGACTACACAATTGTTGTAGTCGACTAGAATGTCTTTCTGACTTTTAAATACATGAGAGTTTGTTTTATAAAATTCGCAAGTAGTTGACTATACATCTACTATAGTCGACTACAATATCTCTCTGACAATTAAAGTCAAAAGACATAAGAGGTATATTTCCAAAATAATATGTAGTCGACTACAGATCTTATGTAGTCGATTACATGTCTCATCGGGTTTAATTATGCTTTTAAAAAAATCAACTTTTAAACGTTGTAGTCGACTACATCAACATTGAGAGTTGACTACAAGTGTCCGTAGGTTAACTTGTGTTTAACAAAGGAGTATTTTTATCAGTATTGTAGTCGACTACTTCAGCATTGTAGTCGACTACAAGTTTCCTTGGATCATTTTAAAAACATTTGGTTTTTCAAAATTTTGTCTATTGTAGTTGACTACTAACCTTGGGTAGTCGACTACTGACCTTATGTAGTCGACTATAAGTGTACTCTGACTTTTTATAAAACGTTGCAACTTTAAACTACACAGTTGCGTAGTCGATTACAAGTGACTTAAAAACTCATCTTTGACCAAGAATAAAATCTTTATTTCCAAAGGTTTTGTAAAGATATTTTTCTTTTTCTCAAATCTTATTTTTGAAATAGTTTTGTAAGGTTAAAACAAATTGCTTGCTAAGTGATTCATGTAATCAAATACTCTTACAAAGATAAGTTAAAAACTATTAGACTTAGTACTCTTTGTGATCTTGTTCTTGTTCTTATTCTTTTGGTGCGGAAACCTTTATTTGGTTATCATCAAAATCCTACAAATCAACTGTTTTTCACACTTCTTAGCTTAGGTCTCACAATCCTGAATATTTTTTGCTAAGCTTTGGTGTCACTTCATTCGTGTTCTTTCCTTTAGTAACATATAACACTACTAATTATTATATATTTAAAATAATAACTTGTTGATTATTTATAGGCTTAGTATATACAATTTGTGTGCATAAATTTATGTGTCACACAATTATTTTTATTTAAAGTAATGAGATATTGATTATTTATTGACTTAGTATATACAACTTGTGTGCACTAAGTAAACACAAAAAATTCTCTTTATTGTGATAAAAGGTTTTAGAAAATAGAGTAGTTAGAATATATTTTTCCCCCTTATAATAAACTATTTCTTTCAACAATATACTTTCTTAATTAATTTAGCTGCTGATTCTCAAAAAATCGTTAGTCTTATTAATGGTTTGATCATAAACAGTTTTTTGTTTCAGAAACCTACCGTTCAAAAGTTTTCATATGGCTTATTTTCTTTTATGATTTAAAAACATAAAAACAAAATTAATTTGTGCAAATTATTTTCTCCCAACATCAAGAGCCCCTCTTCTGCTTCTCTGTTAAGTTTTATTTAGAATAAACATTAATATACAAGTATCATTAGTTAAGTTTTTTAAAGATAAATATATCAAAATAATATTTTAATGTCAATTTTTGACATCAAATTAGTCATTCAATATTAATTTTTGACATTAAATTAATTTTTTAATATCAATTTTTATAATAAATTAAATTTTTAAAAAGAATAATTTAATATAAAAAAATTATTAGAAAAACTAATATCATTTATATATTTAAAAAATTATAGTATGCGTTTATTCTTCCATTTATAATTTATTACTGAATGTCCTTTCCCTTTCTCCATTTTCCCTCTACATATGGTTTGCATTGTGTTGTAATTCTACATAGAGTACTGTTATATGACACGAATAGATTTTCACGAAATGTTTATGAATTACGTGGCACAGCATAAGTACAATGATTTTACGATTTTACCCAACAAATAAAAATTAAAAAAAAACGAAAAATTAAGAAATGATACTAATTAGAGGTGTCAATTTGAGCTCATCCAACTCATTCGGACCGGTTCGCGTCGGGTCAAGCCTATTTTGACTTGGGGGGACCTGGCCCACAATAAGTATAGGCTAGTAAATAGTCAACTCATCCCAGTCAATGCGGGTTACGGGTCGGCCTACCTCGACCTATGGGCTAAAGTTTTTTTTTTTGTCTTTCTTTACTTTTTTCTTATTTATAATAATAAGTTATTGATAAATTAAACTTCTACATCAATCAAAGTCTACAAAAATCATGTACACAAATTAAATATAAGTATAACAAATTATATTAAGTATCATCAACATAAACAATAAATATTTACTACATTATTTTTAACATAAACGATTTAGGATATATTTATGAAGTATCGCTTAAACTATAAATTAATCAATTAAAGGAACTAATACAAATTAACATCATATTCCAAGTGGAGAAAAATGAAAAGCTTAGACGTACTCACTAAATTTAATTTTTTTTAAAATCTAAATAAAGTTAATCAAGTAAAGATATTAATAAAAAATAATAAAATTAAATATATAACAAAAAAAAACATTTCACATAGGCGGACCGACTCGGCCCATTATAGCTTGACTTATAACGGCCCAATCTATTTTTTAGTTGAGATGAGCTGACCCATATTTAATTCGAATTGAGATTTCTTTCACCTAACTCACATTTTTTATTAGGCTATTCGAGTCAAAGTACAGCCTCGAAACCTCTAATTCTAATAGAAGTGCAGATGCATTTGTAAATGATTTTATGCAGTCATTCGTCTTATTTAGCATTACTCTTCCATATATTGGGATGCTAAATTTGATTATTGAGTTTTTTATATTAAGAATCTTAATTACATTAATAAATATTTGATAACATTTTGAAGTGTCACATAATATTTCTCTTTTATATATTAAATAAATATATAAATATAGATAACATATATTGATTATATTTAGGTTTTTACATATTAAGATTATTGATTTTCAACGTTTTGATCCATTTTTAAAATGAATATTTTTCTTTACATTTAACTCATTTTAATTTTATTTATGTTTTTCATGTTAAGAATATCAATTTCATCAATGAACATATTAGCTTCTCAAAGTACTACTTGACATCTTTTCTTTCAACTTTTCTTCTACTGATCACTTTATATATATATATATATATATATAATATGAATTTTTTAGTTTTAGTAAAAAATTTATTTTAAAATTTTATTTTGCATTTGAATACATTCTTTTAAAAAAATATTTTTAATTTTAGAATTTGTCTTTTTTGATACATAAATTTTAGAATTTGTTTGGATGTAAGAATATAAAAACATCTTTCGTCAAAATTACTGAAAAATGCATTTTCCAATATTAGGATAAAAAAGAACACATTTTATACATGTTAAATATTTTTAAATAATTAATAATTAAATATTTATACTTCATAAGAACATTTCTTTTAAAAATTTTGATAGGATAAAAAAAATTTTAAAAATGGAAAAAAAAAATTGTCTCTTATTATCATTATGTGCACGTACATTAACAAGGGTTATTTATTTTGAAAACTTAAATTAAGAGTAATGTTATATTCTTTTAACACATTTTCTTACCAACAAGGTCCGACACATTTTGTAAATAGGTGAGTCTCTTAATCATGTTATTCTAAGTTTGAATCAGGCTGTGTGTAAGGAAAAAATTTTGTTAAGAGAAATTGTACCTACTTCGCTAATATCTTCATCTAAAAAAGGATAATTCTCTAACTGTCAATTGAGGATGACTTTGATTACTTAAAAAAACACATTTTCCTAAGAATTTAATTTTAATTCACTATTAGTGTAAAGTTTCTTTATACTATCATCTAATTATGTATTAATACATTATTAAAAGTATTAGACTTTTGAAGTAATTGTTATAATAGTCAAACTCTTTTAATGAGTTGACAATACATAATTGGGTAACAATATAAATAAACTTTACATTGACAGTGGATTAAAATTAAACTTTTTTTCTAATTACTTAAAATAAAAAATATTAAATATAAAAGTAAAAATATTGAATATCTTAATAACATGTAAAGCTTTTACTTTAACTTCTTTAAATAATCAAGATGATTATTAGATTAATTTATTAAAAAAATATAGAATTATTATTAAATTAAAACAATTAGTCATCTCCCGCGCCCCCACTTGACCAATCGCAATCTAATGAATCAAAATCGATGATATATGACACGGACGGTTCCCCATTCACCACCTCGAGTGAGCCACTGAGGGTTTTAGCTTCACAGTCTTTTCCAAAACCAAGAGCCACCACCCCACCTCTCTCTCTTTCTCTTCACAACACTCTTCATCCTCTTCCTCTTTCGCTTCTCTTTTCAGTTCCAGGCAAGTCAAACTCCATCTACTTGCTTTATTATTTTTTATTTTTTTGTTTTTGTGGTTTGAAGTGGGACAGGTAATTTTAGTTAGTTAGTTTTTTTTTTTTTTTTTTTTTATGTTTTCTCGAATTGAATTCAACCCAGAAATTAATAAAGCTAATTGGGTCTGACCCCTTTTGATATTTTCTTTCTAGTCACCAAAGCTTTCATAGAAGTTCTTTTTTTTTTTTTTTGGTTAGGTTTGTAACGTTGCCGTATATTTCTATGTGAAAGAGAAAAATAAAAATATTTCATTGATATTCTTCAGGTTTTTTTTTATGGTAATTACAGGAGTATTTTATGGAAGTTGATTCTTAGGATGGCGAGTTGAAGTATTCAGGTGATAATAGTATTCATATATAGTATTACTCTTTATTAAAAGAAAAAATGCCACGCTTTTTTCAACATGCTCAAATATACAAACTTTCATTGTCTCTCATTGTTCTGGGCTGTGGTATATTATAATGTAACTGTTTTTTTTTTTTCCTCCCTATGTAGTCTGTTTTCATGGTCTATTGTCTGCCAACTGTTAAGGAAGATTGTTGTGATATTTAAATATTTTTGGAGGGTCTTCCGTACAAGTGAAATTGATTTCTGATGTTTCTAAGCTTACTTACTTAGCAAGTGATATAATAAAGCTTATATGTTGAGTAACCTCTCTGGTTGGACTATACTATTTGCAGGTTTATGATCCAAAAGTGTTGCTAAACGTGATGTATTCTATAAAGGGTGGCTGGGTGGGGCAAACATTTGCCCTTGCTAAGCGTAATGAATCTGAAGGGAAAAAGTCTCGGATTCGACGTTCAAAGGAGGAAAGGAAGGCAATGGTTGAATCCTTTATAAAGAAGTAATTCCATCCTAGTTTCTCTTGATCCTAGATTTCACTATCCTGAGATGGAGTTAAAATTATTATTAAATTTAAGGTTTTAGTCAGCACTGTCCTTTCATAATTTCTTCTTTCCCTAGTCAAGAATACATTATACATGATGATACCTTCTTTCGTTTCTTTTCTTTCTGAATAATTGGTAGTCTAATTTTGCAGAATGTGATTGGTTGTTGCCAATTTCTATTATTGTTTGTTGTTAACATCAGTTGTCACTTTTGAGATAATATGTAGCTGGTAATAGCACATCGTGTCTGCCAGGAAATAAATTGCAGGCATCTAGCATATTATTAGGTTCTGTAATTTTTCCATTATGATCAACCTATATTGATGAACAAGAATAGTGATACACTCATTTCATTGAACCAAGGGCAATATGTTGCAGGCATTCTATTACATTTGATTTTTTGGAAAATGTTTTATTTTTTGGTAGTTTTGATGTTTACCTGCTGTCTATTTTTCAGAGGTTAGCTATTCTTTGGTTTATCGTTAGTATACTACATGTTTGGACCTGCCAGTAAATATATGTAGCTTAAAGGACTTATTTGAAGGAATGGAAAAATTCACTGGTAACATGTTTCAACTCTGACTCCTATTCTTTGGGGTACTTATGTAATTAACTATCTCTGGATAATGCAAATGTGATATGACAAGCAATAACAATGTTTAGTATATTGATATTTGATGTTTGATTAATGTCTCATATGACTACTTTGCAACATCCTTAATAAATAACTTTTTCTACCTCTTATTTGCTAAACTTTTATCCACAGATGAGATTTTTAGTATTTGTGTATACTTTCTGTTATTTGATATCATTCAACTAATCTTCTCTCCCTCAGTCTCTGTCTTTGTATTATATGCTTAAAAGGTTGAATACTCTCCAATTTTTCTTTTCAATAGTTGTAATTTAAGTCAAACTGTAGAGGTTCATTTTGCCAATGATTTATTGAATGTATCACCTTTAACATCTAGTTATTTGTCTCCAGGTATCAAGAGTCAAACAATGGAAACTTTCCATCAATTAATCTTACGCATAAAGAAGTAGGTGGCTCTTTCTACACAGTACGTGAGATTGTACGAGATATAATTCAAGAAAATAGAGTGTTGGGTCCTGCTAACTTAACTTTGGAGGAGCTAACCTCTAATCAATTTTTTGAACAAAATCCATTGGGTTCAATTGCCAGAGATCCTCAATCTTATTTGGCTGCATCTTCAAATGAAAATCATCCTGAGCTTAACAACCGTCAAGATACAAGTGAAAAAATGCTTTCTGTTTCTGATGGGTGTTATACTGGAGCTGAGCATCAGATGGATAACGAAGGGCATGTCATAAATGGTAGCCAGGTAGATGTGATAAACAAGGAACCCATTGAAGCTACTGTTGTTTCTGATGGGTATTATACTGGAGCTGAGCATCAGATGGTTGACAAAGGGCATGTCATAAATGTTAGCCAGGTCAATGTGATAAACGACGAATCCATTGAAGCTACTGTTGTTTCTGATGGGTATTATACTGGAGCTGAGCATCAGATGGTTGACAAAGGGCATGTCATAAATGTTAGCCAGGTCAATGTGATAAACGACGAATCCATTGAAGCTACTGTTGTTTCTGATGGGCATTATAGTGGAGCTGTGCATCAGATTGTGGACAAAGGGCATGTCATAAATGGTAGTCAGGTAGATGTGATAAACAAGGAATCCATTGAAGCTACTATTCCTGATTTGCAGGTAAGTGAGCCTATGGCATCCAAGCAGAATGTTGAACAAAAGTTGGGAGCAGCCACAACACCAATGGCTAAAGTAACTTCTGTGACAGAAGACTTGATAGTAGAGACATTTCCATTAAGGCCTGTTGCTAGGACTACCAACAGAATAGAAGAAGGTCTTGGAAAGTTGATGGGCTCAAGTAATTCTCCAGAAAAGGATATAAAAGTGTTGGAATTGGAGCAAGGCGAGGAGAGGTCTGAATCAAATGTTATAGAGCCCACAAAGAATTCTAATTTATTTGATGAGAAATTTGTGGATGACCTTGGAAATTTAATAATAAAGAACAACAACACTGGGCATGATGAAGAGAAAAATCTAGGAGATTCATTGGCAGAGAGCACAAAACATTCTATCCGTAAAGAGCATTTTGTTCATGAATTTGAAGATCGCACTGACTCTCAAGTTAGAGGACCTCATCAAAATACTATAACCTTTGAAACCAACCAAAGGCAGATGATAGATGGAGCTAAGGTAAGTTTATCTATGTTTCTATGTTTCTATTATTTAAAATTGTCACAATTGATATACTTCAGTCTTCAGTCACTTATTTGGATTTTTTTTTTGCCTGTGTTTCTTGGGGGGCAGTAATTTATATGCTTTTGGTTTAATTATTGGTTTTTTAGAGGCAGAAATTATTGGATGTTTCTTGGGATAGTGTCTTTTTTTTTTTTTTTCTTTTTTTGACACAGTACCAGGCCCTCTTTTTTATATTTGATAGAAAGTACCGCGCTTTCTTTATCACAAGCTAGTGGTGAGTCCGTGTTTTGTCTATGCTTCGAGCCCAAAGCACTTTTACATGAGGTGACGTGTTAGAGACAAATAAAATCATTCTCGAGCATGCTAACCAAGGTTGTCAAACTCGAGAGTTTAAGTAAACTCGTGGAGGGGTCGTAAACTCGACTTGTAAACTCATAAGAGTTTACCTCCTTGCATATCCTAGTACATTAATGGGCACCACTACTTATTATTCTTGCTAAGACTACAAATTAACTTATGATTCAATACAGAATTCTCAACTAAACCTTCTATATTAATATAGGCAGTATATTATGTCCACTGCAAAAATATGAGGTTGAAGCAAGTAGCTTACAACTACACAATCCTTTCTAATACCCTCCCAGAACCCCAATTTTGATGGATTCATCCCTCTCAGACATATCATCAAACAATTTCCTAGCAATAGCCATCAACAATGATGTTGTTTCTAATGGTGAAGATGCACTAGTAACATAAGCACACGGTTCTTGCAACAATATTTGTATTGGGAATTTTGTCCAACAGTTGGTGGGCATAACCAATGCTAGATGATTTGCAAAAAATAGTCATCAGGAAGTTGACGATGTGAATCTATGGCTTGAACCCAGAAGCTACCATGTGGGCATAAATGAAAAAAAAAGAATTTAGCAACATTGAAAACAAACTCACAAGTCACAATACCCACAAGGCCACAACAGAGACACCCACACACCCACAACAACAGAAATGCACGCACCCACCACACACCCACAAACAGAGAAGTGAGACCAAGACGCACAGCAACGTGAGATGCACGCAAAGAGCCACAAACTCACCTGACCAAGACGCATAAACCCACACAGCTCACCGGCGACCAAGCAGAGCTCTGACCAAGCATAGATCAGACGCGCAGCAGAGGTGAAGTGCGAAGTGCGAGCGGCAGAGGTTGATGCTCGGGTGAGATGAGAATAGGTTGGGTGGGAGCAGATTCGAGTTTTGGAAAATTATGGCAAAACGGCACCGTTTTGTGCCTTTCCAACCCAAATCACAGCAAATGTTTGAACTTGGTAGAATCGGTACTGAGCTTGTGATTTCACCCGAGTTCACCGATTTTACCCGAGTCAGTCATGGTCTGAGTTGGTGAGCGAGTTGACACGATTTTCCTAGTAAACTCGTGTGTTGGATCACGAGTTTGACAACCATGATGCTAACATCCTAAATTTTGGGACAGCTGGTTCTTCAACATTTATGTCACCATGGATCAAATGTTTTTTTTACAGAACACAGCAAGAAATTTTGAGCCTGCTAACATCCTAAATTTGTGACTGCAGAAATTATTGCAACATGCAAAACACTGATTTGCTGAAATTACACCACTATATGACCATTATTAAATTCAATATAAGATCTGATACTGCTAAAATCACAGACAAATATTGTCACACACAAGAAGAATAATAAAAGAAAAAATAAAGGTATCGACAACACAGTGACTGAAACCCTGGGCTTGACTACTATTATTTGTGCATAAAGTATAAGTAATCCCTTACTATGCTGTAGTACAATTAGATTTTACACCAAAATAAAACCCTAATTCACTTTTCTGCCAAGATTTTCTTTTCGTGATCCTCAGCTACTGCATCAATGGGTTTGCATATTCTCTGGAAAGATTAAGTCACATGGATCCTATCAATAATGAACAGTTTATAAAAACAATTGTAACTACCTATTTTTTCTAGTTATGGAAGGAGAAATTTCCTTGTAATATTTAAATGTATTTTAACAGACAAGCATTCAAGATGGCTTTCAAGCGAAGAATCTCACCGAGACTTATGCTGAGGGATTAAAACTTTCAGAAGGAGGCCTGGAGAAAGCTAATAAACAGAGAGTTGATGGTCAACCTGGTGGCAGCTCCCAGAGAAGAAGCAACCCAACTTTAGATAGGATCAATCTGTAAATATATCTAATGATTTGATATCAAAATACTGTGCAGATTTAAATGCCATGTAATTTATAGATGTGAAATATTAATTAGGTTCTTTTGCAACAGCTAATTTGTCCTTTCTATTGTTTCCACTGCAGAGAATCATGGGATGGAACACCTAAGAATTCTGCAAAACAAGGACCCAACCCTCTTTTTGCCATTTTGAAAGCTTTTGTTGATGCGTTCGTGAAATTTTGGTCAGAATGAAGATTTTAGGATTTATTTGTTTTTCTTTTCCATTGTGTTATATTTGGTGGTTGTGGAGTTGATGATTTGTACCTGACAAAGAATGATTTTTGTGTAGTCTTGATTAATTAATGTGTTAGTCATGTATTTTATTATTATTTCTTAATTTGCAATGGTTGTTTACATAATTGACCTGGTTGTGAGAGCAATGTGGGAAAGTAGGATGAGAGCAATGTGGTGAGAGGGGCAAATGGAAAAGGAGGGTGAGAGCTATTTGGTGCTGCAACATATGACATCCAAGTTTTTGGGAAGCGGCTACTGGCGACTTCAATGGTGGTCTTTGGTTTCCATTTAGCTAACCATGTCTGATTCTGATTATAGGGCCTCCAAGATGTACAAGTCCTATGATAATGTTTCATACCATTTTTTGATTCTGTGTCAATCACTTGTGACCGTGGTTGCTGCGGTTGCGGTTGCAAGTGCTCCGGCAAGGCCGCACCCCTTGGCACCTCACCAAAGCCTGTGAAATCGAGCTACTTCGATGGTCAGCTTACCGTAGCTTAGCTGCTGCAACAACCAATAGCATCGGATGACACATTGGTGAAGGAAGGAGAGCCAGGAAGGGCGATGTTGTGTAACTGCATTGTAACTCCTAAAGAAAGACATAGTAACGGGAAAAAAATTGTAACTCCTAAAGAAAGATATACTATCAGAATTTTTTTAAAGAAAAAGACAACATTGTGTTATACAAAAATAAATGTTTATGTAATATCATGCTGGGCTGGGTGTACCTAAAGTATGATATGGTCTCGGCTTGAAAATTCCTTTTGTCCTAAATTTTGGGTCTGGTCTTGACCAAATTTGAAAGAAAAGAGGTGCAACTCAATTTA
Organism: Styphnolobium japonicum; assembly: GCA_023212625.1. Taxonomy (NCBI): domain Eukaryota; kingdom Viridiplantae; phylum Streptophyta; class Magnoliopsida; order Fabales; family Fabaceae; genus Styphnolobium; species Styphnolobium japonicum. Next base: position 15,911,851 of record JALBWW010000013.1, read on the forward strand.
AACACTTTAGGATAGCCAAGTTTTTGAGCTAGGTCTAGTCATGAACACCAGTACCATAAATAGGATTCTGTTTGTTTGTGTGTGTGTGTGTGTCTCTCTCTCTCTCTATATTAATTAGGCAAATAGTAGCCAGAATTATTTAGTTGAAATATTAAGGGATTGGGGGTTTGAACTTGGGTCTTTTACCGAAACCCTTGGACCAGCGTATTGAGTGTGCAAGTGTCAAACATGATACTATATATAAATGTACTAGTTTTGGTGGATTTAAGTTTTATCAATTGCCTCAAATTTAAGAAATGTAAGTGCAATTTTCCCTTTCAAAAATTGTGGAACCCACCTCTTGTGTCTATGTCTTAATTGCACAAGTAGTTCAAATGCAGGTTCCAAACATTATTATTAAAATTGGACTAGACCGACTAGTGGACTGGTGAACCGGTCTGAGTGATTAGTTGAATCAGACATGTCTCGAAACCGGTGTGACCTGGTTCAACTCGACCGGTTTGGGTCAAAAATCGGTAACCTGACTAGTTGAACTGATGAACCTGACGATTGAATCGGTGAACCACCGGGTTATGAAATTTAAAAAAAAAAAACTCTTAGAATGTGTTTGGAATATTAAAAAATGGGAATTAATTTGATTTGCAAATCAAATTTTGTGTTTGAAATGTTAAAAAATAGAAATTGATTTGATTTTGAAATCCTTTTGATTTAAGTTATGTATATTTAGAAATCCAATCAAATTTGGTTAAATTTGATTTGATTTTAAATTTAATTATTTAGATTGATTATTTTACTTTGACTAAATTTTTTATTTTACCTCACTAACCTAACAATATCATTCATAATTATATAAGGTTAAAAAAGTAAAATTATCAAATCAAATCAAATAAATTCCATTTTTAATGAGTTCCAAACATAAGAATTGATTTTCAAATCAATTCAAATCTAATTTTTTATTAGAGTTCCAAACATAAAATTTGATTTTTAAATCAAATCAAATCAATTCAAATCAAATCCATTTTTAATTAATTCCAAACACAACCTTAAATTTTGAGAAGTCATAACTTTTGACTCATTTGTTCAATTTAGACTAATTATATGTCCATTTCATATAACTTTTCGAGATTTACACCATGTCAATCATAATTTTTTTTAAAAAAATTCTTTTCTAAGTTATGAGCATTTTAATGAAAATATTAGGGCTTTCTTTTTATTTATTAAGGGTTAAATTCTTTTTTTCCTTAAAGGTAATCATTTCTCTCAAAATAAAGATACTTTAGTTATTTATAATAATAAATATCATTATATATAGTGTGTATTTATATATATATATATATATTTAAATATTTATTTAATTTTATGTAGTTTGATCAGTGATCCACTAACTCAGTACCTTGACCGAGTCGACTACCGGTCTAAGTTTAATGACTATTGGTTGCGTGATAAAAGGCCTCCATTCTCAAGACAATTTTTCTTATTTTCAATTTTCAAAAATAGAAACTATCAACTAATTTAAAAATATTAACTTAAGAGGAGAAATAATTTTTATTTTTTTTTTAAAATTAATATAGACAAATTACAAATTTTCATGTGTAGTAAAGAACATGTACAAGTCACATCATAAGGGATTTTTATCTAACTAATGTTTGGAAGGGTTTGTTTGCAAGTTTTAAAAAGTTTAAGGACTTTTATTCAAAATTTAAAAGCTTATGGTGGCTATTTCAAAATGAAGTAAAATTTAGAGAATGTCAGTACATTTTTTCTTTCAAAAATTATGGAAACCACTCCTTGTTTCTATCTCTTAATTGCACTGGCAGTTCAATTTTTAAGCTCTGAGCCCTGGTTGCTCCATTTAGTGATGAAAGGCCTCCATTATCAAGTCAAAATATTCCTTTAGGTAATCACATGATTCATACCCTTTCTAGACTATTAAGCATTCAATGAAGCTTATTTCCTTCCTAAACCATCATCCTTGCTTGTGATAAAAAAGACCACTTGTACACAAAAAATATCTCATAATCTCATTGAAAGAATGGGAGTGAAAGAATGAAAAGAGAAAACCAATGGCGAAGTTATCTTAGTTAAGATTGGGTAATAAGTTATTAAGTTCAAAACTTGTATTGTGAGAACCCCTCCACGTTGCCATTATCTTTCCCTCAATATTTTCATAATTTTTATTATGTGTTGCAAAATATATATAAGATTAGCTATAAATCCTCGCTGCAGGAACCTCAAACTTCTCAAAGGAGAAGATGGAGAGCATATCGAGACTCTCACTATAAATTCATGTGCAAAGACAAAGTACATTAATCAAAATATAATTGACACAAGTGTGAAAATTCGTTTGGTCATAACTTGAAAAGATACTCGTCTGTGAATTGAGTATATGAAGAATAAACTGTCATTGAATCTTGTAGAACATCTTTCTTACTGCCATCAAACCTTCTCGTTATGTACTTCGCCTGTATATACTTTAGATATGTAGACACCTACCTCTCATGCGATTTGAATATATTATACATGATAATCATTCCGTTTAAAAAATGACACCGATCTTCTTTAACATATTACACATGATAACCATCTTATTTAAAAAATAACACCGATCTCTTTTAATTTATATGTTGTTCGGAGTTATCTCCCTTATAGCTAATGGTCCATTAAAAACAAAAGGCTGAGAGAAGTTTGCACTTACCTCCTATATAAAATGACAGTTTTGTTCCTATTAATTAATAAAATAATAAATAAAATAAATAATGAAGCCAAATTTTCATGTTTTTGACTTTCTAGATTTGAACCCACTAATTGTTCCATCACCTTCCTTGATGACGAGCTGCCAAGGAAGAAGCAGATGTTGGTCTTATGGCAGCCAAGGAAAATTTCTCGTTTTGAATAATCTCTTCCTCATCAATGAGAATCTACTTGCACATGCACATGCACTCTATGTTACTAAAAGGCCTTGTCTTCTGTGCACATGTTAATGTTTCAAACACCAAATAAAGAAAAGGACCAAGAAAAAGCCCACAAGAATGTCATGTGAAAAAATCTGGGTCACATGAAAAAGAGAATACAAGCTAGATGGCTGGCAGATGAACGCGACAAGTGAAAAAAATGGGGATTTTTTAATTTTCACTTCTCTCTCTTCCTCCCTGTCTATTGCTTTAGTGCAGCAATTCAAAATCTTTGTTTTGAATCGATCGTAGTGAGTATGAGTGGAATTCTAGCTCGATTTGGTAGCTGGCAGCTAGAGGGTGCATGCCGACGCTGGACACATCGATGTTCTTGGTGGATCATCACCAACAACAGGTTGTGGGTCCCAACTTTGCATCTCGAAATGGGACATTTTGGGCTAGTTCCACTCCCTTTTGCACCTCTTGTTTGGGGTGGAACCGTGGAAGACGTTGTCCTTATAGATTTTGACTCTTTTCCAAACTTTCTCACTATAGATTCCTTGAAAGTTAGGAAATTAAATCTTCTACCCGTATCTTTATCTTAATTTTTGTTTCTCTAATTAAATTAATATTTAATTAACTAAACCAAAAAAGAGACCAAAGATTTAAATCCGTTATGTGAGATAAGATTCTCCCTTTTTTTTTTCTTTTTATAGATGAAATATAGAAAACAATTAGAGAGAGAGAGATAACAAGGGTAAACATGTCATTTCAGAAATTAATTTAAACGTCATTCAATTCCAGTTCAATTGAAAGAAGGTTGTGTCATTTCACAAACTATAGATATATTATGTAATACGTTGAAACCTCAATAAAGGTAAGTATAATTTCCCCATACAGAATTTAATTGTCATTCAGATTGGCTACGGAATGCCCTACCCCATGTGACGCGGACCACCCACAAATCTATAATCTATAATCTATAACAATATACAAAGCAAGAAGAAGTCTTCTAGAAACGATTACACGTGTCAACTTCTTATGATAAATTTTCCCGCCCAAACCTTCTTTTCTTTTCCTTTTGATTTTATCCATTTCCCACACACTCTCCTCCTCTCTTTGACTTAGACTTTTAGGTAATTTCCATTAGCTTTGACCACCGTTGATTTTATATGCCTCATCATATATTTTTTTACATTTATTTTAAAGGGTTGAACAGTGGAGAAAAAATGGACAGTGGAAAAGGGTGGGATTTATGGGGAAACGTTAAACATTTAATGACATTTATGAGAGTGAGTGAGGCAGATGAAGGTTACCACCTCCTCTCTCCATTTCAAGCGTATCAATTACGCTCAAACCCCTCTCTCTTCCATTCACTATCTTCCTTCCTCTCACTGGTTTAGTGACTCTCATCCCCCATTACCATCTGAAAAACCTTACCATCACAAACCTAACCACTGTCACGTGTGAAGGTAGGGGTTGCTCGATCTTTGGAAAATCCCATCCACCTAACGATTGCTGAAGTTGTTGTGTGAAGGATGTCTTCGTTTGTGGTTGATAATGTCAGGTTCTCCTACTGTGTGGTCTGTCTGAACAGGAAATCTAAATGGCAGACTCGTACACTCATGCAATCCATGACTAGGTCACCTGTTTGTCCCTTTGCCTACCATTTTTCCTGTTGATTTTTTGGGCTGATTGTTAGATGGTTCTTTATTTTTATTCTTTTTTGGTGAGCATTTTGTTTACTGTGATGGGTGCTGAAGAATTCTTTGAATATGATTTACTTGCAATTTTCCACAAATGATTTTTAACAAAAACCCTAACCCCTAAATTTCTAAACTGTATCTGATAAGTTTCGCACAAATTATTTTTAACAAAAACCCTAACCCCTAAATTTATGAACTGTATCTGATAAGTTTTGCACAAATAATTTTTAACAAAAACCCTAACCCCTAAATTTCTTAATTGTATATGATTTTTCCTATTTATTCATTTTCTAATTATAATGTTTTTTCGTTTGGTGATGGAGTATCCTCAGTGTTATAATGCTATGCATCTTTTGGTTGTGATGGATATGGTCTCGGTATTTTTTTTATTGAAATCCTATAAAACTTTGGTGCTGTTGTCACTTTCAATCTCATTTTGTTACATTTTTTCCCATATATGATTTTGAAGTATAACCCTAGCCCCTAAATTTCCTATTAGTATTTGAATTTTTTATGTGCAAAACCTATTCATCTGATTAATGTTGAGGTTGTTCTGTGTGGCAATGTTGGTTTTTATGGGTGAAAGAGAAAGGCTTGTTTACTGTGAGTTGTGTGTGATGCTAATCTTTGATGAGGTAGTAAGTCGTGCTCTCCACCTAATGACTCGGTAATGTATTTGTATCATTTGTTTTTTATTTTAACTTCTTGATATGCTCTGATTATAGTAGTTGTTCTGTTGCTGATGGATTAGGCTCTGTGTTATCACCCTTTGCCTCTGTTTTTTGTGATGGTTCGACCTCTAATTGTAGCCCCTAATTTTCCATTATGTGCTTGATTTATTTATGTGTAAAACTTATTCCTTCGATTATTGTTCAGGTTCTTCTATTTACCATGTTTGCTTCTGTGGGTGAAAGTGTCAGTTCCTTTTTACTGTGGTATGTCTGATGCTTAGATATGGAAAGTAGGTGGTACATGCTGACACATACTACTGATTTGTGAGTCTCTTTATTTTATTAGATTATTTCATAGCATAATTATAGTGGTTATACTATTGGTACTGTATTTGTCTTTATCTTATAATGGTCTGCCACTATTAGCTCTTAAAGTTGTTGTGAACAACTTTTAAATGACATGACCTTTGATGAATGTGGTCCCGGTTGATTTATTTTTATTGAAAGTCTAATGATGGTCTATAAGGTCCTATATATATGGTTCATTTACATGGTTGTAATCGTGTTCTGCTTTCCTCCTATTGTGTCTCTATAGTTCTGTTTGTTTTGTTTGTTCTTTCTATTGTCATGACTTCCCCCATTGATCCTTTGATCAAAATTTGTCCTGAGAGGGAGGCATGGAGGGTCAAGGTACGGATTGTCTGACTTTGGTATTTATCCAGTTTCAACAATCTAGCAGTTATAAGTTCCATTGAAATGGTCTTTATAGATGAATTTGTAAGAACTTTTTCTTCTCTATTTAAATGTTCTATTTATCTTATATGTATACATTTAACTTTTTGTATGTAGTATGAATTAAGGACAAGGTAGTCAAAGGCGAAAGGCACCCTTAGGGTGCTAGGGTCTTTTAACACCTTGAGGTGAGAGGCGTCAAAAAGCGCACGCCTCACTTAAGAAAGGCGCTAACACTAAAAAATAGTAAAATATATAACGAGCTTGCAATAAATTCTCATATAAATTAACTACTTCATAGGGAAAATAAAACATTAAAATGTTAAGCAATATAGCATGATAATAAGTTGATACCAAGGCTTTAAATACTAAGGTTCATAATCAAAATAGATGTATAGCACTATTGCGGCCCTAAAAGTCGAAATTCATAACAAAAAGAGATAAACATCCTATATTAGAGTAGACAACTCTTAAGTGCCTAAAGCTCATAATAGAAAACTAGAAATTAGTCATTCAGTCCAAGAGTGGATCCATAGAATTATCATCAGATTCGATTCCATAGTTGTCATCACTTTCATGTCCTCCTTCATTGGATTTATATCCATCTTCAGCAACTTTTTCTATCTCTTCCCAGTCTTCTGAATCAACCTCTTCAAGGTTAGGAAGTGACTTAGACTTAGAGCCTTTTGTTGTAGTCTTGGCTCTTGAGTTAGCCTTCTTAGCTTGGCTTCTAGTGTTTTTGCTTGGTTCTCCAACACCAGCTGCCTTTGCTACTTCTCCCCATGTCAATCTCAATCCTTCATTGTCATCATCAAAGACAAGTTCATTTTCAGCATCTTCATTAACATACGGTTCATCACCCATTTTTCCAATCAACCATTCATTGCTTTCATCAATATCATCTAAAGAAATGGGGTCAAAATCTTGTTTATCATGACGAGCTTTGAGAGCTTGATTATACTTCACAAACACCAAGTCATTCATTCTTTGTTGTGCAAGTTTATTCCTCCTCTTTGTGTGAATCTAAGAATATTATCAAGCAATATAGTCAGTGACTTATTGTAATTGTCTTGTAACTTGTTAAACTTATTCCAAAACTTAAGTTTGTTATAAAGGGGGGAAAAAAACACTAACCTGCTCAAACACACTCCAATTACGTTCACAACCCAATGCACTACATGTTAAGCTAAGAACTTTGATTGCTAATTGCTGTAAATTTGGAGTAGAACTTCCATAGGAAGCCCACCACTCAACTGCATAGTTAATTATGTTTATCATCAAATAAAAGTCACTAATAACCACATAATTGACTAAAATTATCTTAGAAACATAGTAAAAGGATAGTTTTGAATCTATTAATGTACCTGGAGCTCTTGTCTTCCTTGTTCTAATTGCTAATTGCACACCAAAAAGTCCATCAGCTTTTTTGTAAGTGGACAACTCATCCATGATTTTTTCTTGCACTACCAAATGTTTGACAAGCCTACTTATGCAATTAATGAGCCCTGTTGTAACTTCTTTATCAAACTCTATAGCTGGATTGTCATAAAAAAATTCTGGATTTAAAAAATGGCCAGCAGCATGTAAATCTAGGTGAAGTTGACAGTTCCACCTTTCATCAATGATATGAAATATGTCCCGATACTTTTCTTCATTCCCATTGAATGCATTCTGAATTGCCTCCTTAGCTCTATCCATATCTTCATATATGTAACCCATGACTGGTTTTTTCTCATTATCCACAAGCCTAAGCACCCGAACAAGTTGTCCCATAACCTTAAGTATGAAAACAACATTATTCCAAAATGCTGTCATAAGAACTGTTTCTACCACATGTTTCCCTTTCGCCTCTTTTGCTCATTTGCTTGAAACCCATTCTTCTGATGTGAACATAGCTCTTAGTGCATTTTTTTGTTCATGAATGGATTTCAAAGTGAGATAAGATGTGCAGAATCTTGTTTTTCCAGGCCTAACCAGCTCCCTTTGCTTTGTGAACTCCCTCATCATGTTTAAAACTCCAATATGGTTATATATATAACCAGTCAAGTTGATTGCCCTCTCTATAGTCCTTGTCACTTTAGGTATCTTTCCAATATCTTCTAGAATTAGATCCTAACAATGTGTTGCACAAGGTGTCCAATACAAATGAGGTCTCTTTGCTTCTAACAACTTGCTAGCCGCTTTAAAATTGGAACCATTGTCAGTCACAATTTGCACCACATTATCTTCTCCAACATATTCCACAAACTCATCAAGAAGTTTAAATAGCTTCTCCCCAGTTTTCACATAGGATGATGCATCTATAGATCTTACGAACATAGTTCCAAAGCAGGCGCTTAACCATGAAATTTATCAAACTTCTATTTGTTCTGCTGGTCCAACCATCAGACATGATAGAGCATCCATGTTTCACCCATAAATCCTTATGATTTTTCAATAAATCATTTGTATATTCAACTTCTTTCCTTAAAATTGGCACTCTCAACTCATGGTAGCTAGGAGGCTTCATATTAGGGCCATATTGCCCAATAGCTTCAATCAACCATTTAAAAGAATCCATGCAAGCAACATTAAATGAAATACCTGCTTGGTAAAAAAATCTACCAATGTATTGACACACCATATCTCTTTTCTCCTTATCATATGCATCATTGATGTTGCTTTGCCTCAACTTCCCTTCTTTTCTCATTTGAATTACTGTTTCAGGTTTGCGGTGCACGAAAGCATCCATTGCACCCTTTAGCTTTTGCTTCTTTGACATAAAAATTTTGCCACCCCTACAAGCATCTCTTTTCTCCACTCTATTGTCACTTGGATTTGAAGTGTTATCCTCCTCGTTAGGATTCTCAATCTTAACTTGGCTGTCCAAATCCTCAAAATCTGGTGGCTTATCATATTTAGACTTACTTTGCTTCTTTCCATCCATATATTCCCTTAACTCTGCCCTAACTTCGGAAGGACACTTCAAGCATATTGCAGCATCTTTATATCCCCCAACTTGATGCATTTTAGCTCTATGAATTCCACCTTTGAACAAAAGATACAAGTTATAACATTAGTGTCACTAGGATCTTGCAAATAGTTATACTTCCAGCCAGGGTCCTTTCTCTTGTTGGTTGAAGTTGCTGCTACAGATTCACCCTCTATGGGATTGCTCGTAGTTGCCATTAGACCGTGACAATAAAAATAAAAGTATTATAAAATTTTAATCATAAGAGCTATTGATTTTTTAATTATAAGTATTATATGATAAGTAGTTTAACCTATTGAAATATTCTATTATTATATTAATTTTAGTATAAATTGATATAATGAAAATAATTTAAAAGTGAAATTTTATATCATAAGAGCTATTATTTATTTATAGAAATTAAATAATTACAAGTATCTGTAAATATTTTCACTTTCTAAAGTATTATATTAATATAAATTCTAATTTCTATAAGTAGATAGAATAAGAAATAAAAAAAATATGTTAACTGCTCGGTGATCAGTGACACACGCGGCTCTGTAATTGAAAACTGAAACAGAGCATCCAATAGGTATATTACAGATGAAAAACAGAGCACGTGCTGGTCGGTAGTGAACCATAAAATAGTAATAAAAAAACAAGTTAAAAATATTATATTAATATAAATTCTAATTTCTAAAGGTAGATAGAATAAAAAGTAAAAAAGATGTTAACTCTTTTGGGTGACTCACTGAACTCTGTTCCCGGAAACTAAAACAGAGCATCTAACAAATATGTTATAGACAAAAAGAGAGTACGTGTTGGTTGATAGTGAATAATAAAATAGTAATAAAAAACAAGTTTAATACTTCAATGGTAGAAAGTATGAAAAATATGAATAATACAGATAGAAAATAAAGTAAGAGTTAAAAAACTAAGCACGTGCTAGTTGGTTGTGAAACAGAAAAAAAGAGCCATAAATAAGAGTGTTTCTGTCACAGACAGAACTGAAACATGTATGGAACAGTAAAAGAATAGATAAAATTTAAAAAGGTACATGTTTTCTCTTGGCGGTAGCTGGATTGCCTTGAGCGGTGGCTTGTCTCTTCTGTTTTTGGCTTTTTGCAGAACTCCAATAGTCCAATATTTTAATTATATCCTATAGAATCGTAACCGTCTCTCCTATTTTTTATGAAACGTCAAAACTTGATGTTTTCATGGGCTGGGCTTTGTTGCTCATCAGTCAGGTCAGTCAGGCGCTCGCATGATGTGCCTCTGCACTTAGACAAAGCACTGTGAAGGCGAGTGCCTCATTGAAGGAGCACGGCCTGGACCAGCAAGAGGCGGTAGACCCCTTCCTCGCCTCGCTTGAGGGCCTAAGGCGCGCCTCATAGCGCCTTTGACTACACTGTAAGATTCATGCGTCTGTTAGGAAGACATTGGTCTACAAATTTAAGGCCATACTAATTGAGGGCCAAGTTTACATAATGACCTATTTTGGAGTTGGTGTTAAATTGGGATCATTTAGAACTACCAAACACAAATTTAGGCTAAATTTTCAGTTGAGAACCACTGTGAAACCTTCTGAATATGTGATTATTCTTTTGCTTGGATTGTTTATGGTTTCATTGGAAGCGATATTTGGCACTGGGTGATTCTGCATACTTAGTTGGTAATTTAATTTATATATCTTCAAGCTCATGTAATTTTATTTTAATTATGATTACATACTTCTAAAACAAGTTTTCTTTCTATGAAGATGTGATGGGATTACTAACTACTATTGGTGCTGAAAAAGAATATGAAAGGGATGATTAGTAAACCAAAATGATTGTTATTGAACTTGATGTGGACAGGTAAAATTTCTGTATACTTTAAACAATCTATTTTTTGTATTTGACTTATCATTTATATTTATCTGTTAGTATTCAATCGATGTTGTTTTTTCCAAGAGTGTGAAAATTGAGTATGCTTTGTGTGGAAAATATGTTGATGAGGTTAATTTATTCATTACATCTGGTGATGTCTATCATCCTATAGTTGTTTAGTTTGCCAAAATGAAGACTTTCAATGGTTTTTTTTCCCCAATATCCCTTCATTTTCAATACTGCATTATGGATGTAATAGATACTGCCTTATTTATTGTTTGAATTTGATGTCTATTTCATTATTAGGCAAGACAGTTATGCAGAATGTTATACATGCAACTAGGTTGCTTTTCAATCCTAACATTCCAGAAGTGAATGACTTCAAGAAGAAGTGAGATTGATATTGCAACATTATTTTAGTTTTTATAATTGTATAAGATTTGATTTAATGTTATAATGCATGTGTGTAGGCTGCCTGAACTGAATCAAGAGAGTTCTCAAATTTTAAGTCATCTATCTGATGGACCCTAATACTCTTTAGATGATGACTTTTTAAGGGTTACACCTAGGAAGACTGTTGAGCAATTAAAAGATTGCAAAGAGGTTGTTTGATGCCCTGCTAATATTTGTTTATAATATTATAGAACTTGTTTTTTTAACTTGGATTTATTACTATATCAATAAGTCAATGTATTATAACTATAAGATGGGTCCTGTATTGTGTAGGCCACTATGAAGAATGTCATGAAGGATGTGGATTGATGGACTGCCTGTAAATGCAATCGGGCAGTGACACCTGATGCTTGAATGTATTATTGCGATTCATGTTATTGTTATATGGTTAATGTCTTCCCAAGGTATTTCCTAATTTAAGATAAACAATCATTAGCAAATGATATTATAATATAATGTTCCATTTTTTTAATTCATGCTGCTTATTTGAGTGGTCAAAACTGATTCCATTTTAATTTTTGTGTTAGATATAAGATTAAACTAAGGGTGGTTGATGAAACTAATTGTGCCACATTTGTTTTGTTTGAGCGTGATGCATATTATCTTCTCAAAAAATTTGCCTCTGAAATGATTGAGCAAGTTCAAAAGGTATACAATTAGGGTTTTTCTATTTTGTGGTTGTTATGCTTCTGTTTGTCAAACATCTTATACATTATTTAATTAATTAAGTTAGAGTGGAGGTGATTCAAATTACCCTGCTGATTTTGATGTGTGGATTGAAAAGAGGTTCCTTTTTAAGGTTGAGACTAAGTGTAGTTCCAATTCTCAATTTGAGGCATCTTTTCGTGTTAGACGTGTATGTGATAACCTTTCTCTATTGACCCTTTTCCAAGTTGATGGATTTGCATTAACCCCAAAGGAGGTTAAGTTTGTTAATTATTGATTTGTTATAGTTAATTATTTTAGCTTCTGGTAATAAGAATTTTATATGTTTGGTTGAAATGTAGGCTCTTTTCCCTGTTGGCTTTTCTGATAATCTTCTAAATGTACACTTAGAAGTTCCAGAGGTGGAATCTGGAATCTCAAAGGTTATCTATGTCTAAATTACCCCGACTTTCTTTAATATATATCTTCAAGTTCATGTTATAGATTTATTAATTTCTTTGTTTATGTTTATGTAGGATTTGATGTCTTAATTCGATGACAGTGTAATCTATCTAGATTCATAGCCTGACTTTTCTGCTATGAAGCTTACTCCAGCAAAGCGTCCTTCTAATGAAGGCAAACTGGAAGTGGAAAAATGTCCTCCTGGGATATTGTATTTGGAACTGTTGTTGGTATTTGTGGTTTTGGGATGTTGGTTTTAATCTGGACTGTTGTTGTTTTATGGGACATTGTATTTTGAACCGTTGTTGGTGTTTATTGGATTTGGGAAGTTGGTTTTATGTTATTTGCATATTAGTATTGTAAGTTAGGGTGAAGATATTATCATTTTGCTCTTAATGTAGATGCTTTGGCATTTAAATTTAGGAACTTCTTTTGTAATGCATTTTCGAGGACAATTTAGAATACTAATTCTAGAATTGTAAGTAATGAATGAATGATGATGAATTATTGTTTTTGTATTTTGAATGTATTTTTTTCCTGTAAATTTAGTGCAAAATCAGGCATCAGATATAATAGATATAATATTCGTTTATTAACTGGCCTAATTGCCTATTGTTAAAGAAAATTTATATTACAAATAGAACGTGCATGTCTCACAAATCCAATGAAGGTTTCGGTTTCTTAATAATTGAAGTATACAATTATATTGTATAGATATTAAAGTATATTATAACATTAATAATATATAGAATAACACAAAGTTGAACTTGGTTTTAAATTTAAGTTATCAATTTGGTAAGTAATAAACTTTGCACGGTTCCTACTTTTCTGTTAAATTTGCGTCAGTAATAATATTAATTTCAATTGTAACATCAGGAGAGTAGAAATTAGAGTAAAGCTAAAGGTTTAAAAATCATATATATAATTGTAAATTTGTAGACCTAGCCGTAGGTATATAAGCAATAGCCTTTTCCAAGATGAAAAATTTCCCCTCCATTTGGTTTGGTTCTCTCAAATTGCCGCCAATTTGATTGTCTATATATATTGGTGGCTTTTGTTTGATTCATTTTACTTAGCTCTTGCCAATTTGCTCAAGCTTTTGCTTCTCTATAAGTCTTATGCTATGTAAAATATGCAGGACAATAAAGATGTTGATTCTAAGTTGGCAAGACATAATAGGAAAAGAATTGTTTGAGAGAAAAGGAAAAGAAGAAACAATGAGAATGGGGTTAAGTGTATTAACTAGCATTGATCATTTATGGTGGAAAGTTAAATTTGCTTCATTTTTTATGGTTATAATGCAGATAATTTGTTGTTGGAGTCATGGACAGCTGGTGTGACAAGTGTGGGCTCTCCAACAAGTAGTAATTATAATGTTATTACTCCATTGTGTTCAACTAAGTCTCCATTATCATCAATAGAGAATGGTTAAGATTATTTCTTTATATTTATGGTTATAATGCTATTGTTCTTTATTTTTTAATAATAGGATAAGAAAAAAAATATGATTTCATTTGGTTTATCAAGATATTTTTTATGATGTTATTTAATTTTTGTAATTTAAGTCAATATTGAGATACAATTCAAAATTTAGTTTTTGAGGAATTATTTTAATATGGGGGTCTTTAGAAATTTAATACAACTATCAAAAAATTTATTTGCTATGTTAATAACCTAACAATATTATTTCTCATTCATTAATAAAATTACAAACTCTGTCCAATTTTTTATTTTTAACATTGTCAAAGATAATAGAAATGCTATAATGCATTTATTTAGTGTTATATAATAGTCATTTGAAATTGTTAGTATTTGGTAAAAGGAGTTATATTTTATTTATAAATGTGCTGTTTATAAGCATAATTTTTATTTTCTTTATAATTTGTGACTTCTTCTTCAAAAATAAAAATAATTTGTTTTCCCAAAAATTGTCCAACGTTGTTAGGACAGTAATTCAAATGGTTATATTATTATTATGTTAAATTTCAATTATTAATCTTATTAAAATATTATGTTGAGTTGTTATATTTTTATATTCGAAATTGAATTTGTAATGGGTGATTCTTTTTCTAACATGTATATTTTGTATTAATAAAAAAAATATTACCTCCATTATCCACACAAATTTTCCAACCCTGTCATTAAAGGAATCAAATGGTTTTAATGATATAATTTGGTTTGTTCTAATTGTAAATTTGAATAATTAATCATATTCATAATTTGATGCTTTACTAATATCTTGACATGTGTATTTTTTCTCCATTTATAAAGATTATAATCTTTACCCGCATAGTGGGTCAAAGCCTATCATAAATGGAAGGTCTTCAATGTTAACTCCATTATCAGCTACACCTAATTGTTTGTGGTTTATTTGTTGTTATAAATTCTATAAATTTGTCATTCCATTATGGGAGTCATTTCCTGAATTGTGCTTTCAGCTATCTTTGGAAAAAGTTATGTAACTTAATATATTACTTCTGCAATTGAAATAGGCCATCAAGGAAGAGAATTAACTAAATCTTTGCATGAAATATCTTCTGGAGGTACTTTTGGATATTAATTTTTATAAGTTACATCTATGGATAAAAATTCATAGTTTCTTAAGTGTTAGTGAAAATTATTTAATTTTGCTAATTTTAGAAGTAATAGCTTATTTACTAAACTAGTGTTTTCTCATGTGATTAAAAAATTCAAGTTTGCATGGATAAGTTCTCACTAGAACAAGTTTTGATTGTTCTAACACAATAAAAGAGCCATCCATCCTCTGTAGTCATACTCCATTTAACTATGCAGGTAGTATAAATATTATATTTGTTGTGTATCTACATACACTATATTGAAATCTACTTGACTAAAATTATTTGCTTTACTGAAATTTATGTATACTCAATGAATTACTTTATTGAACTATTTTGTATCTATGTTTGCTATATAGTGTCAAATGTCATTGATCCTATTTCACAATTAAAATCTGGAAAACATATTATCCAAAAGGGTTTAGTTATTGAAGTATGTACTTGGAATGGTTCAAATTCTATCGTTGAAGGTGGCAGAGATATATTACTCTTAATTAATAAAGATAAAGGTATTTTGTGTTTTATTTTATTTTATTTGTTATGATTAAGTTAAATTGATTAAAATTTAATTTAATTAGCTTTATTTATACAGGAAAATGCATTATTGTCAATGAGAAGCATAATGATTCAGAAAGTGTGGATCTTTTAATGCAAGAATCGAAGATATTCAGTGATCATGCTCTATTTAAAGAGAGTGAGGAACAATGTATTTTGAATAAATCAATCTTCAATAGCTTTTTCGATAATTTATGTTAGTTGTCAAAATTTTGAACACATTTTTAAATTTTATTTACTTAAAAAATGTTTGGATTTTGGAGATTGTAATCATCAATGTTCCAATTGTGGAGCTTCTATGTGGTATGAAGAGCGATATGAACAATCAATAAAGTCATCTAATCCAGCTTTTCTATACGTTGTATGAAGGGAAAAGTGCAGTCACCCCTGCTAGAAAGGCCGCCTCAACTTCTTTGGGATTTGATCAATAACGTCGATGATAGAAGTTGTAATTTTCTGGAAAATATTAGCCAATACAATAGCATGTTTTGTTTTACTTCCATTGGAGGAAAAGTTGAGACTTCTTTAAATGATGGATCAAGACCTCCACAGTTTATTTTTAGTGGTAAAAAATACCATAGAATTGGGACATTCCTTCCCAATCAAAGGGAGAAGCCTAAATTTGCCCAACTCTATCTATGATACAAAGAATGAGATCACCAACCAGATGACCCACTTTAGGTTAGATTATTTTTTTTTTTACAAAACATCGTCATATAAAACCCGTTGAGACAAGTTCATACTAAATTGAAATTAAATGAAAAAAAAACTAATATTAGTTTAAAAATTTATTTTATTTATATATAATTATGTTTATATAACTTATAATACTATTAGAAATATATAAACTATGTATTTATTTAATTTAATGAGTTTGAAATAAGTATATACATATATTTCATTGCTATATAGGAGAATAAATTCCTTCCTTTTTGGGTTTATGATTAAATTATGAATGCTATTGTAATTTGCTATTGTGATTAATAATATGCAAGTATCCCTCATATGAATATTTCTTTTTGGTGTGAATAATGCCAATGACAAGGAATTTTATTGATTATTCATTAGTTGAAGATTTAAGAAACATGATAGATCGTTATAATATGTTGGCCCAATCTTTCAGAAGAGTTAGAGATTGTTTTGAAGAAGATAAAATCATTAATTTGTCACTTAGATTGTTTAGAAATAGATCTCGTGATGCAAGAATGTATAATCTTCCAACAACTAATGAGGTGGCAGCTCTTATAGTGGGTGATTTTGATAACTTAGATACCGGAAGAGATATTGTAATCCAATGTCGTAATGGAGTGTTGAAAAGGATCCATGAGACTCATATTGCATTCATTCCTCTCCAGTATTCACTACTGTTTTCATATGGAGACGATGGATATTAAGAAACAATTCCTATTAAATAGTCGTCTACAATGCTTCAAATCGGTAAAGGACAAGAGTTTCATTGAGAGAATTTATTGCGTTTAGGATTTAAGAGAGAGAGCTAGAATACAGAAATATTGTTAAAACCAGAAGACTGTTTCAACAATTCATTGTTGATTGTTACACGATGATTGAATCTCAAAGATTGTTGTTCATTAAGAATAACCAAAGTACTATAAGATAAAAAATTTATTCCGGATTGGAGAAGGCTATTACCAGGGGTGAAACTGATCTTGCAGCTTTTGGAATGCGTATAATTCTGCCATCTTCTTTCACTGGGGGGATGAGATACATGTTTAATAATTGTCAGGATGCAATGGTCATATGTAAGAGATTTGGTTATCCAAATTTGTTCATGACTGTCACATGCAACCCTAAATGGCCTAAAATAAATCGATTTGTCACAAAAAGAGGTCTTGCAGCAGATCACCATCTAGACATTGCATGTAGAGTTTTTGAAATGAAGCTACAAGAAATGATGTCAGATTTTAAGAAAGGATCTTTCTTTGGGAAGGTCATAGCTGGTATAGAATTTTCCAATATAGAATTACAAGTATTTTGATTTTGTTTTCAATTGTATCAACATGCTTACATCAAATCATATGAACAAGAATGTATACAATAGAGTTCCAGAAAAAAGGTTTGTTGCATGCTCATATATTACTGTGGTTGCACCAGGATGAGAAGTTGGAAACAGTTGAATTGATTGACAATGTAATATCTGCTGAATTTCCTGACAAAAGTAAGTACCCAAGGCTATTTGACGTTGTTTCAGCATTCATGATGCATGGACCTTGCGGAACAGCAAAAAAAGACTCTCCTTGCATGAAGGATGAAAAATGTTCTAAATATTTTCCAAAGAAGTTCATACAAAATACTTTGTTTGACAAAGAGGGATATCCAGTTTATAAAAGAAGAGATACTGACTTTATAACCAAAAGGAAAGAAATTGAATTGGACAATAGGTTTAGTGTTCCCTACAACTTTAAGTTGTTAATGAAGTACCAAGCTCATAACAATATGGAGTTTTGTAATAAATCAAATTCAATCAAGTACTTATTTAAGTACGTTAACAAAGGTCCAGACCGAGTTACAATTGTTGTGACTTCCAAATCCAAAATTGGTGAGAAGGTTCCTGTAATGGATGAAATTAAGCAATACTATGATTGTAGATATTTATCTCCATGAGTCAGTCTGGAGAATTTTTGGTTTTGACATTCATCATAGATGACCTCCGGTTCAAACGTTGACGTTTCATCTCCCCAACCAGCAATTAATCATGTTCAAAGATGATGAGAGGATTGATGATGTCGCCCGTAAGAATAAGGACAAGAATACAATGTTTCTAGCTTGGATAGAAGCAAATAAGATCTATTTAGAGGGTAGAAATTTGATGTATGGCCAGTTTTCAACACAATTTGTTTACTGTAAAGATAAGCAACGATGGTTCATTAGAAAGAGGGGCCAATCCATAGGCAGGTTGCATTTTGTTCTTCCTGGAACAGGTGAGTTGTATTATATGAGACTTTTGCTAAACGTTCAGCAAGGATGTACAAGTAATGAAAGCATAAGGATAGTGAACGGTTCATACATACAATTCTTTTCAAGATGTCTGTTATGCTATTGGGTTAGTATCAGATGATAAAGAATTTATTGATGGCTTTAAAGAAGCTGCAGTATTGGCTTTCGACCCTTATTTGAGAGGCTCTTTATTACACTGTTGGTATCAAACACAATGAGTAAGCCTGTATTTATATGGGAACAAATGTGGAATCTTCTGGACGATGGAATTGTTTATGAACGACAAAAATTATTAAATAACCCAAGTATATGTTATTTTAGTGTCCATATTATGTCTTAAATAGTCAACGTAATGATAGCGATATTTGATGTTATTTGAATCCTAAATGTATATTTTTACCTGAAGTTGATGTAGAAATTTTGTTTATTATAATATATTTTATCATATTTAATCTTCTTTAACATTGCTTTGGTTTGCAGATCTTAACATTGAAAATGAAGATTTGAAGAACATATGCTTGATTGAAATTGAAAGGTTACTTCGTGGAAATGGGAAGTCTTTGAAAGATTTTGGGAGCATGCCATACCTTCATCACTATTCCATAAATGAATATAAAAACATATTCCTAGGGGAAGAACTTGATTACAATAAAGAAGAAATGATTGCAGAGCATTGCACGTTATTTTCTTCTCTGACAGATGAGCAAATTACGATCTACAATACAATTATTGATAATGTGATGTGTGGAAAAAGTGGCCTTTATTTTTTGTATGGATATGGGGGAACAGGAAAGACATTTGTTTGGAAGACCTTATCTACTAGGCTTTGGTCTGAAGGTAAAATAGTTGTTAATGTTGCATCTAGTGGTATTACCCCACTTCTTTTACTAGGTGGAATAACAACTCATTTAAAGTTTGCTATTCCATTGTCCCTCACGGAAGAGTCAACTTGCAATATTAAGCAAAGAAGTTTGAAGGCTAAGCTTCTTCGTCATACAAGCCTCATTATCTGAGATGAAGCCCTAATGATTAACAAATAGGCTTTTGAGGCTCTTGATAGAACTATGAGAGATATCATGAGGTTTTCAAATGTCACAAACATGGAAGAACCATTTATTGGTAAAGTTGTGGTACTTGGGAGAGATTTTATACAGATATTGCCAGTCATACCAAAAGCAAGCAGAGAAGATATTGTTATGGCAACAATTAACTCATCTAAATTGTGGAGTCATTGCAATGTTCTTAAATTAATCAAAAATATGAGACTACATTCAGAAATTCCCACATCCAATGTAGATGAATAAAGGCATATGCAAATTGGATTATTAAAGTTGGTGACAAGAATTTGGGAGGAGAAAATGATGGTGAAACTGAAATAGACATTCCAGAAGATCTTTTGATTTTGGATTCCAAGGATCATATTGTTGAATTTACATATCCTAATTTGGTTCATAATATGAAAGATTACAAGTTCTTTAAGGATAGGGCAATCCTTGCTTCGACACTAGAAGTTGTTGAAGAAGTCAATGCGTTCATTCTCTCATTAATGCCTGGTGAAGAAAAACAATATCTTCGTTCAAATTCAATTTGCAAAGCAGATGAAGATGTTGGCATTGATCCATAATGGTTTACTACATAATTCTTGAATAAGATTAAGTTGTCTGGGATTCCAAATCATAAGTTGATACCAAAGAAGGGAGTTTCAGTGATGCTCATTCAAAACATTGATCAAGGTGCAGGATTGTGTAATGGGACAAGACTAATTATAGATGAGATGGGGCAGAATGTCATCGGTGCAAGAATAGTAACGGAAGTCAAGTTGGAGACAAAATTTATATTCTTCGATTGAATTTAATACCATCTGATCTCAGAATACCTCTAAAGTTTCAGATAAGACAATTTTCAATAACTATTTGTTTTGCTATGACTATTAATAAGAGTCAAGGATAAGCACTAACTCATGTTGGTTTGTTCTTACCGAGGTTTGTTTTTATTCATGGTCAGCTGTATGTTGCTATTTCACGAGTAAAATCGAGAAGTGATTTGAAAATTTTGATTTGTGATGATAATAATAATTTATGTTGAACAACAAAAAATGTGATATACAAAGAAGTGCTCCAGAAGATCCTAATATAAGGTAATTATATTAACATATTTAATTTCTCAAAATGTTGATATATATCATTCAAATCTTTAATGTATTATCCATTCTTCTTATAATAATTTTTTTCTTTCTTTCAAATTTTGTTAATTGTAGGTTTCAAACAGAATCATGCTATATTTGGAATGAAGATATCTAATATCATTTATTTTGTTCTTACACTTTATTATTTCGTATGACAATATATTTTTGTGTATAATTATCATAATTGCATTACTTATATATAAATAATTGCTTTCTATAAAGAAAAAAATGTTTAGGTGGCCAAAAAAGGAAGAATTGTGTTTGTGGTGCACATAAAAAAGAAAAGAAAAGCGTCTCAAGTTAGTCCATTATAATCCTTCCCCCCTCCCTCGCCACCATTTTCCCAAATCCTAAATCAAAACCCATGTCCCATTACTTCCCCAATGAAATCCTGATCGAAATCCTTCACAGACTCCCACCCAAGTCCCTTCTAAAATGCACCTCAGTCTCCAAATCATGGCACTCCCTCATCACCCACCCATTCTTCATCTCCCACCATCTCCACCGACCCACCCACCCCTTTCTCCTCATCCAGCTCTGCAACGAGATGGCCTACCCCAACCCCTCTCGCGCACCCGTCCACCACTCCCTCCGCCGCGACGACCACCACCTCACCCAGTTCTCCACCCTCCACCTCCCCAGAGCCTTTGAATGCGAGTTTTCCGTAGTGGGTATCTGCAATGGCTTGGTTTGCATCACCACTGGTGCTGAATGCTTCGCTTTGATGGTTTGCAACCCATGTATTCGACGATATGTCAGCCTCCCTAAACCCCATGATTATGCTTGTTTGTTTAGTGCTTGTGTTGGGTTTGGCTTTGATTCTGCAACTGGTGACTATAAGGTTGTGAGGATTGCTTGCATGAGGGATGACAAAAGGTTTGGCCTTTCTGCTCCTGAGGTTGAGATTTATTCCCTTGCAACTGGGTTTTGGAAATGCATCACTGCTGTTGCTCCTGTTTGTAGTTTGTGTTTTGTTGGTGGAGATGCTCCCCATGCTTTCATTGATGGGCTTGTTCATTGGGGTGCACAACGTAGGGTTGATGATGATTGGTATCATTTTGTTTTGACATTTGATTTTGGGGATGAGGTGTTTGGTGAGGTAATGCTGCCACAGAGTTTGGCTTGGGTATCATCGGATACTGTTACCGTTATAGGAGGTGGGAAATCTCTTGCTGTTTACCATGTGAGTGATTTGCCTTGTACTTGTAACATTTGGGTGATGAAAGAATATGGTGTTGTGGAGTCTTGGAATAAGGTGTTTACTTTTAATTTGAGGGGTTTTTATCTGGAAGCACCGTCATTGGGAATAACGGTGGCCGGCGTGACAGGTCCGCCGGTGGCAGTATGTGTTAGGAAAAGTGGCGAGGTGTTGCTACTCATGGATGAGGCAGGAAAGGGATGCCTGTATTCGTTAGATGCTGAGAGAAAAAGATTTACAGACCTCAAAATTGGAGGAGAGGGGTACACATGGTATCTATATTCTGGTTATTATGCAGAGAGCTTAGTTTTACTGAACAAAGCAAGTGGTCTGGTATCTTACTGAAGAGGTAATGGCATCCAATACTTAAGCAACGTATATTAGGATGCTAAATTTCTTAAAATTTTTTTGTACAATTTGCTTCACCTGATTGCTTTCTTAATGGGAGGCATACTCTATTAAGGTTGTTCAAGTGGTATAAATGAATGATAAGTGTATAGGGAGTGTGCGCGAATGTAAATATATCTTGTGTATCTTTCTTTGTTGTTTGTGTTGTTGTTTATGGATTCCAAGTGCCAACTGGTTTTCTGCTGATAGAATAGCTATATTCTACTTGCCTCAAATTTCTAAATGATATGTTTTGTTGGTTAGTATGCGTAATCTCTTTTGCATATTCTACTCGAACATGAACTGCATACTGAATAGGGTAAAAGTTTGTGCATCTTGTATGTCTGAAATATTTTTCAAAATTGTGAACTTTAAGGTTGAAAACAGGGTTAATTGAATAGACCATGTCACCATAATAATATGATAAATGTTGTAGTCTTCACTGGCAGAAAGTCTTCATCAGCTGCAAATAACCAAAGACCAGTAAATGAAATTTTCGTACATGAATCTATGCTTCTAGGTTCATTGCCACTCAATTACCTATTTTTCTGCATTTATTTTGTAATTCCTTTTTATTACTTTTAAATTTGATTAGCTTTGCTATCTCCTCTGAGTCCTAACAGGATTGTTATATTTGGTCTGTGCATCTGTTTGTAATTACTAGATGAGAAATAGTGTCTTTGGCTGCCGATTATTATAACTTTATTCTTTTAAGGCTGTGCTCAAACTGGCTTTCGATAAGAAATCTCTGCATATTAGTTGGCATATAAACGTGTGGATTTCCTTGACTACATTACTAGAAGTTGGTAAGTTTGCAATTATGTTGTTAAAAAATTAACACATTTTAGTTACCGATGAAGGGTTGTGTAGCATTTCTTCTGTTTTATTTTTTACAACTTAATAAATAAATATAACTTGATGTATTAGATAATTTGATTTCTCTCTCCTGTTTGCCTCAAATATAGATTCTTTAATATGTATTCTAAAGCATTGTCAATCTACACTTGAAAGAAATATTGTCCTTTGTGTGACATGGAGTGTTTCTCTGTCAAATAATTGGAGCTTGTGTGGTGCAAAAATTTTGTCTTGTATTTTGGGATATTACCTTAATTCATCATGCTGTGCACCCTGTTTATGATAGGGGCTATTGCTTCCTTAGTGTGATAGTGTTATCTATGAATTGTTTAAGTTTATTATGTCTAATGAAAAATCAAAATATTCTGGAAGGTCAAGGAGTTGGTGTCTTCATAACGGGGAAGTCAAATCTGATGGCAATCGGCATTTTTTTAGGAGAAATTTGTAGATGATTTGCTCAGACCACTATTAAAAATGAAAAGTGAAGTACTTTTATTTTCAATTTGAATTTTCCCATCAATAGAATGTAGAACACGTTTTTTGGTTGTATGTGTGTTTATTTCAGGAGAGGGTCTTGAGGTAAGTGTGGATGTGTTTAGATAACCAAGAAACTGGTCCTACCTTGAGTTACCTAACAGGTTAGATGGGTAGGATGGAGTCTTACAGGGGCAGAAGATGGATTTTACCCTTACAAGTGCAAACTTAAGCTTAATGACTTGCGTGGCCTTTTGGAAGCGGTTGTGTAAGAGGGTGCTAAGGTGAGTTAGTGGTTGCCACAAAACCCTAGGTAGTTGGACTATTGAGGTATTCCATAAGTTCTAGTGGCAGATTTTTATGAAGGGTATCTGTGGTGGGGATTGTTGTTGTCCATATCTGCATTAACTGTGTTGATTTCAAGCTTTTGTGAGGAGGGTGGTTAAGAAATAATTGGATGCTCGAGATGATAGGTGGGAAGTCATAGCTCGCCTGTGGTGGTCTAGTAGTGAAATAGTCTAGCCAATGCAGCATGGAACCATAATGATTTACTGCTGAAGTGTTATGGTGCCAAGTACTTAGTTGAAGTGATTTGGCCATAGTGATTGAAGGGTAATCCAAACTGCCTTGGTATTTATCATTAAGCACCTTGTAAACGTGCCTAGGGTGTTGAGTTGTCATCCACTTCCTCATTTTCGTGTAGAAACATTGCTTAGTGGTCAACTAATTATTAAACTTTGATAAATTTTGTTTTGTGTAGCATCATATTATTAGTATAGAAAAGTGTTTTAAAGAACATATTAGGTTGTTGGTTAATGGTAGCTTTCCCATTGGATGCTTTATTTTTGGTTCTATTTCTTGAGTTAGCATATTGGTGACTAACTTTTGTCTTTCTTCTTGTAGGCTTAAATGTTCAATTCATTATAATCATGTCTGTTGTTTACATTCTCTGTGAGTTTTTGGTTATTTAAGATTTCTTTATTAAGTCTCTCTTGAATTGTATTGTATTGCCTAATATAAGAATTGCTTCAAGAATTTAGACGTTATTGCTGGATAAATTTGTTCTTTCTTCCTTCTTTCGGAAATTGAGGAAACTTATAAATTCATTTTGTGTTGGATGTTTCAATTGACAAGTCCTCAAACATAATTTCTTCTAGAAACTTTCATGGCAGGAGTCTCATTGCATGGCAACTTTGTTAATATCCCACTCGTTCTGTTTAAATGGCCTTTGCATGCATATTACAACCACTTCACAAATGCAAATATTGGAAAATTTTGGCTTTAGCCTTTCAACTAATAAAGCCTTAAAACCTATTGTTATTCAAATACCTATGGGATTAAAACTTAAGTAGAAATAAAGGGCACTGAATACTAATAGGAAGTATTAGCATTTGCAATGCGAGATAGTTCGTCTCTTAATCATCTGAAAGGCATTCGACCAATGGTAGAGGAGACGTAAGAACAGTAATGTGATGGAGACTTCTGGTCTATTCTTCCTATAAATTATGATATTAAAAAATTACAAAAAATAGAACTTTGACCAAAAAATATTTATGCTATAAGCAAACAAATTCCGGTCAATAGCACCAGAAACACTTTTAAACCTCTTTATTGCATTTAAAAGCCCAATTGCTAAAGAACTAAACTGATTGTCAATATGATTACATGATAGACCAGACTTTAGAGTGCCTGCTTGGAGGATTTCATAAATCATGAAGATGCGGTTTCAATATTAACAATGACAGCTAAGTATAGATGAGCTTTTCCATAGGTAGATTAATCATGTTAGAACTTCAATTATTCAAAACAAAACAAAGTATGCTCAATTATCCTGAACCCACTTATCTGATAAGACAAAAAGATAGACATTAAAGAGTAAAGAGAACCCGCACCCAAATTCTTCAAGGTCTAGCAAAGTCGCACGGTTAATGTGATTTAGCAAAACATCAAACTAATAGCTTATGGAATCCATGCATCTCCCAAATGAGTTTCATTTTCTCGCAGAAGCACTAGGTCTTGCAGGTAGTGAGAGAATTCGGGTGAGTGAGGTTACCAAATGATTTGAATTATGAGGATCAGCTAGGGGTTAGCTTGGGATCAAATCCCTAGCTAACTAAAAAGAATTTTAGCGAGGAAACATTTCCTAGTTAATTGACTTGGCTAAGGAAATTTATTTAGGCTCCTTTTTGCAGATAGAATTAAGCTTGGAATTTAGCCTTGGAATTAGAATTGGACTTTTCAATTTTAATTATTTTGTTTGTTGTGCATATTAGAATTAGAATTCTAATTCTAAGTCCAATTCCATAGAATTGAAAAATAATTAGTTTATAATACTATTAATTCTTACTTTAAAACTTAAAAATTTCAATTCTAAACACCAAGATTTTTTATTTTTTAAATATTAAAAGGTAAAAGTTAAAAACTATCCAACAATCATTGTCGTTTGCAACACTGACATACTCCAGCGACGTCACTACCAGTGTGCTCCGACAACGTCATCCACCGCGCCTCCGACGTGCTAGCTACCAATGGCCTCTGATAACTGTTGTCATCGAGCGTGTAATGGCCAAATCGTCGCGCTTCCTCGATCACTGGCGCAGGTGTTCTACAATCACCTTCGTCATTGTCAATGACACCCTTTAGTTTAGCAATGATAAATACTATTCACACACATTATTAATTTCTTATATTTAGTATCTTACCTCCTTTTTATGCTTAATTGATTGGACTTGGTCACATTTTATAAGTTTGGGTTCCATTTGGGCTTATTGCATTTTTCAGCATTAATTGAATTTTTCAGCATTAATTGAATTTTACACTATTTTTGTATTTCGGGCATATCTTGAGTTCTATACATCTAAAAAATATGAGTATTAGCTTTTAGGAAATATAAGACGGAGTTCTACAACTTTGATGAGAGATCAAGTGAATTGGGTTTCTAGTGGGCCATATTGGGCCTGCAAGTCAGAACAAGGGTGTTGTTGTTGGAACTCGACCCGCATGAAGTAAATACTTGGGCTCTTAATGTCAAATGCAACTAAAACCGTTGCCAAATGAAATCTAAAACCCAGGGATTAAATTCTCATGAATAACACTTTCACAAACTACATCGTTTTGATGGTGTGATTCCCACTTGAAGTTGGCAGACGTTTCAGTTACTTCTTTAGATTAATTTGGCTATAACTTCCTTATCTTAAGCCCAAATTAGGTAAATAAGATGTCCAATTAAATCTAAGAGGATATAGATTAGAACTAATCTAGTGGAAGACTTGAGGATCTGTTATTTGGAGGGAAACAGAGAACACGAAAACAGATTTTGCATTTTCTCTCACTTTGTAGGGTTTTGAGTTTCTCTCGTCATCTCTCTTCCTCTCCCTTCTCTCTAGGTTCTCTCTTCATTTTGAGCTTCTTCCTTCTCATCCATAGAGGGTTAGAACCTTGTAATCAATCATAGGGATTGACATTCTTGATGTTTCATTCCGAGATTCTGTTTTGATTATTTTAGATTCAATTGTTAATTAAGTTTCTCTTCTTCTTCTTCTTAATTAAATGCTTAATTTGATTTGAATGTTCATGTGGTAATTGCTTAATTAACACATTCTTAGGAAGAATTACAGAGAATAAATAACGCATTAAAGCTTTTTGATACATTGTTTAACTTGGTTGAATTCTAAAAATTAGGTTAGTTTTGGCTTGGATGAGTGATAAGAGGTTGTCGAGACCCGTTAAAATAATAAAAATTACCGGTTCACAAACTAATTTGTAGTATAGAGAATGAACTGAATCGTCTCTCAATGATTCAAAAACAAAGATTTAATCAAATCAAGATAATTAAAAATAAGGTTTTGATTATTTATAAAGAAAATACACTGGTTGAATTAAAGAAAAGTAATTAACAAATTAATCAATCCAAGGAAATTTACCGATCTTGAGTTTAATCCATCATTGATCACAAGGAATTCACTTAATTGCTAACCATGTTCTTGGCCTTAAATCACATCAAGAAGCCTTAACATAATCCATGAATCCTCTACTAGATAAGCATCTAGGATTTAGTTAACTAAGGTTAGATAAAGTAAGCACCATCCAAACATAAATTAACTTAAGATCCGGAATTTAACCAAGCTAAACAATCTATCAAAACGCTTTGATATATTGTTTAGTCTTTGTGATCCTCTTTGAATACATGATAATAAAGCTATTATCACATAAACATCTAAATCAAATTAAGCAATTTAATCTAGATTAAAATCAAAAGAGGAAGAAGAGAAACTTGAATAACAATTAAGTAATATAAACAAGCAAAACAAGATCTCGAAATTAAACATCAAGATAGTTAATCTCTTGGATTGATTACTAGAGCTTAGCCTTTCACGGATGTGAAGGAAAAACTTATAAAATAAAGAACAAAATCGAAATTCTAAAGAGAAGGTAGAAGAAGAGAAAGAGAACTCTCACAAATACTCAAACTTAAAATTTTATTGATGCAAATACAAAAGAGATTGACCCTATTTATACTAATCCTTGAGACCAATTTACAGTTGATAAAAGCTATAAACAACTAGAATGCAAGATTAAAATGGATGTTTGTCAATAATGGTGGCTTGATGCATGGTTAGTGGGTTGGTGGCTTCTCCTCACCAACTCTTCTCTGACTTATAGCTTAACTTGCATAACCGAAACAACGTATTTTGGCTTGGAAGTCTTCATAAGAGTTGTAGTTTTATGTCTCAGCTTTCCAATGACATCGGTTTCAGCTCAAAAAGACTTTTACAACTCAAGATATTCTAAAAACACTGCACTTACCTTAGGTCATGTTGGTAGAACATGTTTCCAAATTCAAACGAACTTGCAGCTTCATAATCATGCTGACAATGACATTTATTGATAAAATGATCTTCAATAAAGTTGAAGCTATGCGTTTTATCTTTCAAATGGTACTAGTTTCAGCTCAAAAGGATGCCTATAGCCCACGATATGGTCCATTATGTGCACACTGCTCAGATTCCAGCGACAACAAGCTCACTTTGACTTTCATGCCTATTTTGGAACATTATAAATCCGATCCAGCTCTCGAGTGTTCATGAAACTTGTTGATCTTTATCTTAGCTTTCCATAGACACTAAGAGCACCTCAAACGAATCACTGAAGCCCAAGTTATAACCTAATCAATGAGGAAATGTCAAAATACATCAAAATCTGAGAGTTAATCACAATTTACATTAAAGCTCAATGATGCCCAACAACACAAAACTCAGCTAATATACTAATATTATACACAATAAACATCCAATAATGCCAATTATAAAGCTAACATAAGTGTCTCAAAATGATTTATCCATGAGTGCTTAATTTGTCTAACCTTATTTAATCAAATTCTGGATGCTAATCCAGTAAAGGATTCTTGGATTATTTTGAGGTTTCTTAATATGATTTAAGGCCAATAATCTAGTTACCAATTGAATGAATCTTTAGAGATCAATGATGGATAAAACTCAAGCATAGTCAAATTCCTTGGATTTCTTTAATTGTATTTACAACTCTTAGTTTTGTTAATTTTGTTAATCATATCAAACCCTTTCTCTTTGAAGTCTTGACTTGATCAAATCACATCTGGATCGTCGAGAGACGACTTGGTTCAATTACTACTACTACAATCCTTGAAATGAACCAATTATTACTATTTAATTGATTGCAGCACTCGAATTAGACATCCATTCTGATGCTCTATTGAAGTTTTTTTTTTATAATTTTAAATTATTATTTATTAATTTAAATTTATTTATTATATCTTTATAACTTCTTGATAAATTATTCAAATAATAAAATTTCAGTTCAGTTCAGAATTACAATTCTAAAGTCTTAATTATTTAATTGTCCCAAACATAAAAATTAAGATTTTTATCAATATCAATTCTAATAGAAATATAATTGAAATTAGAATTTTAAACTATAATTTCAATTCTGTCATTCAAACAAACTCTTAGCTATGAAAATTTTCATAGCTAATCTTTTGTTATTTACTTGATAATAAAATATTTAATTTTTAATTTAATAAGAGATTATTTTTTCCTAGCTAATCAGCTACAGATTAGCGAGGAAATTTTCCTCAGCAAAATTCCATAACGAATTTCATAAATTCTTATAGTGGAATAACATAGGAAGATTCTGGTTCATCATTCAAAAACCAAGAATACCCTTGCATGTGGTTTAAAGTTGTCTAAATACACTGTTATAACTTTTTCTTTAAAACATTAAAACAAATCTAAAAAAACTGCAAACAAATGTTGGACACATGTCATGAGTAGGTTCATCATTAAACAACCTTTAATTTCCTTAAACATGTGACAAATGTGAATATTTATAGATATAAATTCTTGAAAAAATTCAAGTAAAGTACAAAACTTCTTCAAATAACTTTTGGACACATCATGTTCTCACATTCATTGAAAGTTAGTAAATGTTTCAAAAAGAGAAAAGGAGAAGATTTTGGAGGAAAAATTTCTTAAGAAAATGTGACACGTGTCATTGGATTTTCTTATAATAACTGTTGAATTGTATTGTTTATAGATAACAAACCTATTGGCATATTGCACACAAAAAAAATAAGAAAACAAATTGTCTACTTGATAAAGATAATAATATATTAAAAATTAGCTTGAAAAGACAACAACTTGAAAAGACAACATTTTATTAAATAGTTTAAAAAACAACATTATTTAGGGGGGAAAACCCTTCCATCTATTGATAGCAGTGACTTGTGACCTACATACAACTACACCGTTCTAATTAGATATGGAAATTTTTTTGTTATATTTCATCCATGTTACCGATATGCTGATAGCAGCTATATTATGGTTTAGTCTACTCAGTTAAACAACTGAAATACTCAACTTTTGCAATTGCTAAGATCATCTCCATTGCTTAGTCGCTTCACTACAACAGAAATGGCTTTTAAATTCGCAAGGTTTAATTCGGTTAAATAATTACCGGATTGACAAGTTATTTTCAAATTCGGTATGTCAAGTATCTGAATTCATATATAACACATTTAAATTCATTTCATTATTATCGGATTGAAAAATTGTTCGGAATATCAAGTAACCAGATTTATATATAAGCCATTTAAATTCGTTTTAATATTGTCGGATTCAAAAGTTCTTTTCGAATCCGGTATGTCAAGTAACCGAATTCATATATAAGATATTTAAATTCATTTTATTATTACCAGATTTAAAAGTTGTTTTCGAATCTGGGATGTCAAGTAACCAGATTCATATATAAGACATTTAAATTTAAATAGACTTTCTAATCCGGTTGATAAGGTACCAGATTGATAAATGCATATATTCAAATATGCTAACATAACAATCAGATTAGAAAGTCATTCCAGTGTGAGTCATAATTTTTTTTATTTAAAAAAGACTTTCTAATCTGGTTGATGAGGTACCAGATTGATAAGTGCATATATTCAAATCTGCTAACATATCAACAGGATTAGAAATTCATTCCAGTGTGACTCATAATTTTTTTTTAAAAAAAGACTTTTTAATCCGGTTGATGAGGTATTGGATTGATAAGTGCATATATTCAAATCCATTAACACATTAACCGAATTAAAAAGTCATTCTAGTGTGAGTTATAAATTTTTTTTTAAAACTTTCTAATTCGGTTGATGTGTTAGCGGATTTGCATATATGCACTTATCAATCCGGTACCTCATCAACCGGATTAGAAAGTCATTCTAGTGTGAGTCATAAATTTTTTTTATAAAAAAAAGCCTTTCTAATCCGGTTGATGATGTACCAGATTGATAAGTGCATATATGCAAATCCGCTAACATATCAACCAGATTAGAAAGTCATTTCTAGTGCGGTTATATGTTTACAGAATTAATAAGGTAGTCTAGAATATTTTTAAAAAAATAACAAAGTTAGAAAACCTTTACAGTTCTTTCTCTCGCTTTCTCTCTGGTCTTTGCGTATCAAACAAGACTTTCTAATCTTACACAAAAAATGCACCCATTAACGTTTTTGTAAGAAAGAAGTTACTTCATCTTCATCATCGTCGAACACTAAACAGGGGTAACCATTTTTACTCCATTTTACAGTTCTGATAAAGTTTTTGCCTTAACGTCTACCGAAACATGGGTTTACTAACCTGTGGTGTCTTCTGACAAGTTATACGGGTGTTTCTGAACCAACATTTATCTCAAATATTGCATAGGAAACCAAACGTTTATCAAACGATAACAACCTTGAATATTTGTGTGATTTCAGTCGATTGTTCTTATTAGGGTCTTCCACTAGTGTTTCTGTGTATCCTTGTTACTTTAGCTTTATTTGATTTAAAGGGGGGTCTAAGACATGTTATGCGGCAGGAAACAGTAGGCTAGAATACATGCAAAGTAGCCTTGTTAGGATTTAATTTCCTAAGGGACTTGGTACCACTTAAGCTATAACTCTTGTTAATGTCTTGGTGTGCTTTGAGTGCATCTTATTCTAACTTCATATTTTGTTTGTCAACTAGTTTACACACATCTTGCAAAATTCTAACTTCATGTAGGCTTAAATTTGATTAATGTTGTCTTTTGTGTTGCTATGTTAACCTCAGTGGGATAAGAATCTAAATGCTAATAACATGTAATGACTTAGTGTGGATAAAGTGAAGACCTTGCATGCTTGTTATATAAGATTTGCAATAGATATCATCACTGTTGACTTTCACTTCCATGGTTATCATGGGCAATGCTTAGTCTGGACATTCCCATTAGATTATCATTAAACATTGATAATGAATGTTGGCTGTGATTAAGGTGTCCACAACCATTGTGTTTTGGATTGACCCTGTAGGAAAACCTATTCAAAAGGACATAAAGAGGGTGGTTGGAATGTAAGTTATTCTAACTTCCATCATGTGTAACTTTTTTTTTAATGTTAAACAGAACTTTGACGTTTCATTTGGTTTTTTAAAAGAGCTTTGAGGAGTTATAAAGAGGCAAAACAACTATCACAAGGCAAATTTATCTTTGAATAAAATGTTGTACAGTTTTTTGTTATGAAAATTGCAAATCTGAAATTCTGTAATGGTTTCCAGACCTTCCCTGTTAAAAGGATATGTTATACACTTTACAATTTGGTTGTTACCTGAATTTAAATTAAATAAATACATAGTTTAACAATTCTGTTGTGCATAACTGAATTGAATGTCAAGTTCTCAATCCGATGTTTAACCAGATTTATAGACTTTCGTAATTTTCCAATTTGGTTGCATACAACCGAATTTAATGTTAAGCTTTCAATCTGGTATTTAACTATATTTAAAATCACATGTTTTTTGATTCGGTACTGTAACAACCGAATTGGAAATTTTTTTTTCAATTTGGTTTCTTTACGCGAATTTAAAAGTCAGCACAAAAGACTACCCCTGGACATAATCTGTTATGAAAACCAAATTAAAAGTGTTTTGACAATTGAATTTAAAAGTCATTTATGTTGTAGTACTTTATTCATTTATTATACGTTCAATTAGTTGCCTTATTTTATTTTTGGGTAAAAGTTGCCTTATTTTCATTTACACAATCAGGCACACCTAATAAAATAGGCTTTCATGAAGAAACTTCAATTGACAAATGTTATTGATCCTATGGTAATTAGTAAGTAGTTAATAACACAAAAAAAAAAACTCATTTCACAAAATAATCTTTTAATATTTAGTTTTACTTTTTTTTGAACCACCCTCACATGGATTAGGTTTAGAATAAGAAAAAGGTTAGCATGGCGATACTCAATCGAGTAACATTGCTCGCAAAATCAATTTGGTCATGAAGAAAAACTATTGCAAGAGGCCCTTAGATGAATGGCTCCAAGGGCCTAAACAGGGAGGTTTTTTTTTCTTTTTTTTTTTTTGAGCTAATTTTTGTGTCAGTAACATCACTCCATTCAAATATGCAGTCAATATCATATTTGGACGTTCTTTGGAATTTACAATTAATGAAACAAAACAGCATGATAATCAATTTAGGATCATCATCATGGACCAGCTCTATAGCCCATATCGACAGAATAAAACCTCACGCAAGCACAAATAATTGCAAGGTTTACAGCTGGAGAACAACCCATGTTGAGTGAATATATAAAGCAAACCATGTTACTGTTGCGAATGTTGTCTTAATGCTTTTTCAAGCGAAATAACTTTGAAATGTGAATAGCAGATAATATAAAAGTTTCCTTGACTGCAATTTGCTATACAATAGCTTAATTAGGATTCCAAATCCTGTTGTAGAAAAAATAAAAAATTATATATATATATATATATATATATATATATATATATATATTCAAAGGGAGAATCATGACAAAGAAACTTGAATCAAACAAGGAAAAAAGAGATGAGCTTGTTATGAGCTAATGTTTCTCTTCCCGTGGATCTGGGGGATCTTTTATGTACGAATAATGAAGACTATAATAATA
This sequence comes from Styphnolobium japonicum, assembly GCA_023212625.1. Taxonomy (NCBI): domain Eukaryota; kingdom Viridiplantae; phylum Streptophyta; class Magnoliopsida; order Fabales; family Fabaceae; genus Styphnolobium; species Styphnolobium japonicum. The sequence continues at coordinate 15,945,886 of JALBWW010000013.1, forward strand.
TAAAAGGTGAAAAAACTTATGGTCAGCCTCAAAACTATTGCTTAGTGAATAAGTTAAATTTGTCAGAACACATTGCGTAGCTTCTGATCTAAGGAATCAATTTTTTGCAGGTCATCCAACAAGGTCACCACTTTATTATTTGGTAGAAAAATCTAATGGATTAAAATTGGTAACTCGTGAAGACGTGTATATATATATATATATATATATAGTAAAATTTTATTTTCGTCCCTCACATTTGATTCAATTATTAATTTTGTCCTTGATATTTTAATTTTTTCAATTTAGTCCCTGAAATTTATAAACTCACTTCAATTTGATCATTCCGTCTGTGTCTTTGTTATTTATTGAATGAAAATGATGATGTGTCATTGTTAAAGGTAATGTGGCATCCTTATTTTACGAGCGTGACATTGAGTTAGTAATTAACTGGATTATTTTACCAAAAAATGGCTTTATTTTCATTTATGAAGAGTTAAATGCCAACTAATAACGTCGTTTTTTGTATGAAAGAATCCAATCAACTACTAACTCAATGTCATGCTGACAAAATAAGAATGTCACATTACCTTTAACGGTGACACATCATTATTTTCATTCCGTAAATAACAGAGACACAAACGTAATGACCAAATTGAAGTGAGTTTATAAATGTCGAGGACTAAATTAAAAAAATTAAAATGTCAATGACAAAATTGATAATTGAATCACAAGTGAGAGACCAAAATAAGATTTTAGTCATATATCTATCATATCTATATACATTGCTAATTAGCATCCATCTCTCTCCCTGATAAGATGAAGGGGTCAGATAAGTATATGAATAAAGTATCATTATTTAATATTTTCTTTCCTTTAATATTTCATTCTCATACCAGACCTAACCAAAGTTTAATCAGAAGTTGCATATTTTAAAAAGCTTAAATTATAGGATGAAAGAATGATTGAATATATCTCTGCAATCATCTATTATGATTTACTTAATAATGGTTGAATATATCAGCAGCACTAGTGTCCATTTTATAAATGTTAACAGGTTTGGTAGCTATCTGCCCGTGGCTCCAACTGTAATGGTTTACTCAATCTTAATTTCCTTCAACTACAGACTGCATTTTTAATTGCTATAGATCGACAACTGCACTTCTTATTAGGTTATTTATTTCACTATATTAACACGTTCAAGTGCAACTAATAAAATAGACTTCAATGAAGGGGTTTCAATTCTATAATCAATTGCAACCCTAGCTATCTTCATAAATCCGTAGTTAGGAAACCCTCTTCATAAAATTCATTTAACATAAATATTATTATTCTATCTGCTGGTTATGAAACTTTTATATCTGTATATCACCAAATTAATGTACATTTAATAAGTTTTAGAATTTACTGTCTGCTAGTGGCTCCAATTGTAATGGTTTTCTCAGTCTTAGTTTCCCTCAACTGCCTTTTTAATTGCAAATAGATCACGAGCTTCATTATTTAGTCTCTTTGTTTTCGTTATATATTTACAGGTGTAAGTGCAACCAATAAAACAGACTTTCATGAAGAGGTTTCAATTGCATAACTGTAATTGGATCCCTAGCTATCTTTCATAAATCAGTAGTTAGAAAGCCCTGTTCACCAAAGTCATTTAACATATATATTCTTATTCTAGAAATTTCTTTCAACGACTCCAACCTGTTACATGAGCAGTAAGTGGTTTGGTTAAGCAAATTTTCTTTTCATGAGGGCCAAAATCTTTGGATTTTTTTCTGTGAAAAAAGAATATTTGATTTGGTTCTAATAGCATGTGTATCAGGATGGAAGAATATTTTAATTAATCGTATCTGCTCTCTCAGAAACAATCATCTATCTCAATAAAACATAGCAAGCTGTCTACCGATATAATTCTCACTCTTCATAAAACCAAGGCATGGTTATAAGATACTACATAAATATAAACAGCTCTATGTACAACAGCTGTTCGAATGCCCAAATATTACTGAAATTTATTGCTAAATTTGACTAATCCCGTACAGTCAACTAATTGATATGCTTAGACAGAAAAATAAAAATTAATCTTTTGTTATAAAACAAGCACAAACAACTCGAGATAGATGAGAAAATATAGAAAGCAGAGAAGGAAAAAATTCCTTTCTTCTGTGTGTATTGTTCAAATGCTTTACACCCCTATTTATACTGTCAAGAACTTGTAGAATTACAAGCATTATATAATGATTTAAAGGGGAATAAAATGATTAAATCCTTGTAGGTTATGTGTACTTTTGATTCTTGTAATCTTTGTAACTCTTGGACATTCAATAGTATTCATAGCATCTTCTATATTTTCTTGCCCTTAGATATTTTGTGGAGGAAGTCATGAGTTATGGAAATTTGGATCTGGGTTTTTAGCTTCTACTCAGTTTCTCTGAGGACATTAGGTTCGAACCAAATGCTTAATCTTCCTCTCTAGATCAGCTACAATTGTAAAGGTACAAACAATAATGAGGGATTGCGGTATATTTCCTTTTCTTATGTGAAGATCGGATTTTATTATTTCATAGCATGGTAATGTAACAGATCGATCAAAGGTGCAGGTGGGTCTAAATGGCTTTTCAGAATGCTCAAGCAATATTGATAGCTCAAAATGTATGGTATATAAGTTAATTGTAAGTAGAGGGTGACAAATACCGAGAGATATGCACACCGTAAACCACAATTTTTATCTATATTATCAGTCAATCTAATATACCATGACGAAATCCAGATGGATGCCAATATGTGGACATCTCTATGACAGGCAGAAAAAACAATCGATAAGGCATGCCGAGATCACTTAGTTAATTAATGGTAGTTCAGTGTATGAAACTTCAATCATTTTGAAATTCAAGGAGGATTATACGTTGGAAACTTTTTGTTTTTACACGGTATTGGAGGTTTGAACTTATGGCCTTCAAACTACCAAAACTCGTCAGTACTAGCTTGTGTGTACACAACCGTAACTCTGAACGAAAGGTTATTTTCACTATTAGATCTTGTGATCAATTAACTAATTAGGCTTCTAAAATTCCCTCTTAATGTCCTATAATGCACAAATGAAAGTGGTAAATTCATGAATTAAATATATTACAAATTTTTATCAATGACCCATGAGCATTGCAGGAATTGAGAAGCATTATAGGATATTCACTTCTGCAAATGTAGAGAAAGGAAAGAGCGTATAGAACTTGGCAAAACTACGATACCTAGTGGCTAGCATGGTCAACAATTATGCTTTCTACTGCAGTGATCATCAACCTTGCCATGCATTTCTTGCTTTTGATCCGCAGGAAATCAGAAAGCAATACAAAATATGTTGCAAGAATACAATACAAACGAATTTTTTGTCTAAACTTAAAAAAACAAAAAAGAAAAGAAAAGAAAATGGTTGATTTGGTTCATATGTTCACTTTTTCTTGCTTAATTGATGGTCGGTTTGAAAATTGAAAAGAAAAAGCAAAAAAAAAAGAAAAACATTGGCTGACGTGATTTAAGGAGGATTTGAATCACCATAAAATTTTTTTACATTATCATTTAATTACGTGCTATTTTTATAATGATAGTGGTCAAAATTAAATCCTTTTATAATTTTGTAATTATTAACAGTAAATTTTATTTGTAGAAATATTTATTGAATAATTTTAAATTTTTTGTATAACTATTTTTTTGGTATATTAAAGGTGCAAACAATTAGATATCAAATAAGATATATAAGTGGCCTAATGGAGAATCAAACCTCCAACATCATCATCATCACATGATTCCAATTGAGTTACAAACTCATAAGATTTTGGATGACTTTTCTGCTACTTATTTGTTGCGTTTTAATATTTGCTTATATTAAAAATTATTACAACAAATGATCTCAATAATCACTAGAAGCACATGGATGCATAACAAATTAGCTCAAGTGAAATCAAATTTTTTAGAGATTGCTTAATCTTGTGATCAAATCTCACCCATCATCACCATCACATGAGGGGATTTTTATATTAAAATAGATTAAAAAAATTCTTTTTACCATAGTTGAAAAATTATGTACCAAAATGCGCTAATTTTTTTACATTGGAAAATCAATTTCTTTTATAATAAAAAAAACCAACGTTGAGAAGTCAATTTAGGTGAAATTGACTTCTCAACGTGAAAAACTTATTTTATTTTAATCTTGTTGAGAAATCTGTATCACCTAAAATGATTTCTCAGCAAGTCTTTTGTTTAATTAAAACCTGAAACCACTTCTACCACTCTATAACCCCCTGGAAAACAAAAACCAAAACCGTAAGCTCTTCCCCTAAAAAAATAGTTGCACTCTTCCACTCTTTTCATCCCTTCCATCTTCTCTTCATCCATAAACATGTCATTCGAAATGCTAGGACCTCTTCCCTTATAATTTTCACTCTTCATAGCTTCTTGTAAGCCTCCCTCACTATCTTTCGTCACATGGATTCTTCTTCATTATTAAGATTTCAAGAAAATCATAGATTGTCATTTATAAACCATGATGTAAGTGCATTCTATAATAGTTAAAAAAAAGGGACTAAGAGACTTAGAGAAATTTAGAGAGTAAGAATTCGTAATTGCTTGAGTGAGTAAGCACTTAGCAAGAATGATACACACACACACTTCGTCATAAATACAATTTTACATTTTCAAGAACACTACTACCTATGTACATGAATCTAATTAATTACTCCTATTTCCTATGATGTTATTTCCAACACTCCCCTTCAAGCTGGTGCGTACAAGTCAAATGCTCCAAGATTGCAACAAATATAATGACTCTGAGGTCCCCTAAGGGGTTTCGTAAAGATATATGCTAGTTGATCATATGAACTAACAGATGCAGTAATAATTTCCTTAGAAAGAACCTTCTCTCAAATGAAATGATAATCAATTTCAATATATTTAGTTCTTTCATGGAACACAGGATTATAAGTTATGTGAAGAGCTGCTTGATTGTCACAACATAGTTTCTTCTGTTGAACATCTCCAAACTTCAATTCTTGAAGAAGTTGTTTAATTCAAATCAGCTCACAATTAGCTATAGCCACTGTTTTTTATTCAGCTTCAGCACTAGACCTTGCAATAACATTTTGCTTTTTACTTTTCCATGAGACAAGATTTCCACCAACAAAAACACAATATCTTGATGTGGAACGCCTTTCAATAAGAGAGCCTGCCCAATCTGCATCATAATATCCAATTATCTGAGTGTCTCATTTATCTTCAAAGAGTAATCCTTGTCCCATCGCTTTCTTGATGTATCTCAAAATTCTTATCACTGCATTCCAATGATCAGTGTGTGGATTTTGCATGAATTGACCCACTACTCTGACTACAAAAGAAATGTCTGGTCTTGTTATACTGGGATAGATAACTTTTCCAACCAATCTCCAATATATTTCAGGATCAGAATAAGGCTCTCCCTGATCTGGTAACAATTTATGGTTTGGATCCATGAGACTATCAACAGGTCTACAATTCATCATACCAGTTTCTTTGAGAATATCCAATGCATACTTCCTTTGGGAGCTAGCAATGCCATTCCTTGACTATGCAACTTTAATACCTAAGAAATATTTTAATCTTCCCAAATCATTGGTCTAAAAGTGGATGGCAATAGAAAACCGAAATGATCTGCTTCATTAAGTTTTAGCCCAAGGTCTTGAATAACGGAACTAAATTTTCCAAACCATTATCGTGGAGACTGTTTAAGTCTATAAAGTGAGCTTCGTAATTTGCATACCAATCCAGACTCCCCCTGAGCAACAGAGACTGGCAATTGCTCCATATGAATTGTCTTCTAGCTCACCATGGAGAAAGACATTTTTAATGTCTATCTGATATAGTGGCCAATGACATATGGCAGCCATGGCAAGAAAGAGACGAACTGAAGTGATTTTTGCAACAGGAGAAAATATATCTCCATAGTCAAGGCCGTAAATCTGTGTATAACCTTTAGCCATAAGATGAGCTTTGGGACGGTCAATTTGGCCATCGAGACCAACTTTAACAGTATACACTCACTGACAACCATTAGTTGTTTTGCCTGGAGGAAATGAGACTAACTCTCAAATGCCATTGTGCTCTAGAGCCTGCATTTCATCAATCATGGCTTGTCACCATCCTGGATGATTAAGTGCCTCATGAATATTTTTGGGAATTGAAATAAAGGACAAGGATGATACAAAAGAAGAATGTGAAGGAGATAAATGACGATAGCTTAAAAAATTATAAATGGAATGAGGGTTACATGTGGAGCGATTACCTTTCTTAAGAGCAAGAGGAATATCAACATTGGGTTCAAAAAGGTTCGTAGTTGGGTTAGCTGGTGGAGTAGGACATGATTCGTCGTGGTCTTCAACTTCCTACAATGTTGTATTATGAGCACATGGGCGGTGCTGATATGTGATGAGATGAAGTGGAGATGGCTCAGTGGGATCAGTGTCATTGGGAACTTCATCAGAGTCTTGTTCATGCAAAGGAGAAAGAGATGGACCAAAATAGGAAACAGGTAAAACATCAAGAATAGTGTTAGACTTTGAGGAAGAGAAATATGGAGTTTCTTCAAAGAATGTGACATCTGCAGACATGTAATATGGTTATTCTCTAGGGAATAAAAACGGTATCCTTTCTGAAGTCTAAAATACCCAAGAAAAATACATTTAATAGCTCGAGCTGAGAGTTTGTCTAGACCTGGAGAAATATCATCAACAAAACACGAGGAACGACATGAAACAATGGTGCTTCAGGAAATAAAATAGAATGTGGAACTTTATCACCAAGAAAGGAAGGGGTCATCCTATTTATTAAAAAACATGTAGTTAGAACTTCATCATCCCAATAGCAAACAGGCATCTATGCATAAAGTAACAATGTGTCTATTCTTCCGTTCTGCAATTCCATTTTGTTGAGGTGTGTGAGGACAGGTTGGCTGGTGTAATACACCTTTTGAAGATAGAAAGGAAGAGAAAGCAACAGAAAAATATTCCCTTGCATTATCACTTCGAAGAACCTTAATTTTGTTACCAAATTGGGTTTCAACCTTTGTATAGAATGAGGTAAAAATAGAGAATATTTCATAACGTTCTTTCATTAGAAATACCCAAGTACATCATGAAAATTCATCAATGAAACTAACAAAATATTTAAAACCCAAGGAGGTAGTTACACAATTTGGACTCCATATGTCTGAATGGATAATAGAAAAGGGAGAATCAGGTCTACTTTCAACTCGTTTTATAAAGGAAGATCAAATATGTTTTCCTAGTTGGCATGACTCACAGTTCAAAGTTTTTATTGGTTCAAGATTGAGATCCATTTTCTGCATTTTTGACAAACTTGGATGACCTAAAAGCTAATGAAAGAGGTTGATAGATGTAGCCGCAACATAAGTTACGGAATAAGCTGATTGAAGGTAGTAAAGACCCTGAGATTCATGTCCTACACCAATCATCCGACTTGTACCACGTTCCTGTATAACAAAAGAGTCGGCATTAAATGTTATGGAACAATTAAAAGAGCGGGTAAGTTGACTGAGAGAACCATATACTAAAGTAATGAAATGAGGAAATTTAGGTAGAGACATAATGAAGAATAAAGAGTTATTACCAGCAATGTGATCAGAGACACCTGAATCAATAATCCATGGATTTTAAGAATCACTAGACTGAGAAATGCAAGTTGTAGAATGATGAGCACTTGTGGCAGTGGAGGACTAAGATTGTTTGGCAGCTTTCAACTGAAGATATTCTTGATATTCGTTGTTTGAATTTTTCTTTAGTCTTAGACACATTTATAGATTTTTCAAGAAATCCATGAAGTGAGTAACATGTGTCTTTAGTATGGCCTATTCTGTTACAATATGCACATTGAGGTTGACCACCTATTCCACCTCGTCCTTCACGATTTCCACGATCTCCTCATCCTTCACGATTAGACACCATTGTAGAGGTTTCAACTTAATCAATAGAACTGCCTCCAACTTTTGGTGAAGGAACTTGAAGAAGTCGAGTGATTAAATTCTCCATTGAGGGAACCTCTTAACCAGTTAGGATTTGGTCACGTACATGATCAAAATATGAATTCATTCCCCGAAGAATCAAAACCATATATAGATTATCAAGTTTTGTCTTTATACCTACAAGTGTGTCGGATTCCAAGAACGTCTTTAACTCCTCAACAACAGATTAAGCCTTTGAAAAATAAGAAATCATGTCATGATCTGACTGTTTGAGAGATACCAATTTCTGTTATGAATCATACAGCCTCTGAATATCATAAGCAAAAACACCTTGAGCCTTTTTCTAGAAAGTATGACAAGTTTTAAAGCATCTGAAGTTTGCCAAGATGCTTAGTTCAACAGATTACCACAGCAGAGCACAAAGCTGATAATCAAGTTTCTCCCATTGACTATGATCTTCTCCTAAAATTTCATCAGCATATTTTTTAAGATGATCATAGAATCATTGGCTAAGAAACCACAATTCTATAAATGTAGACTAGGCTAAATAATTTTTTCCATATAGCTTTCCTGAAGTAATTGTTGGGGTTCCAGAAATAGAGAAGGAAACGGGTGCAAAGGGTGACGGTGAGACAAGAATAGCCTGTGTGGGTTGTTTTGGAGGGGGACCAAGAATTTTCGAGTCATTTGAGGCCATTTTTGGATTTTATAGGTGTGATTTTCGAGCACACAGGGGAGAACCCGAATCTTCGCCTTTGGCTGAACCTAGAACATGTTGAAACTGTGAGAAACAAGTTGCATCTGGGGAAGATGACCACAGGGAGGGAAAGAGGAGGGACCGACAGTTCAGATGCCACTGGTTAAACAGCAAACGGACACCAGAAAGGCAGTGCGTGGACTACACGCACCATTAAGAAACAACGCATGTTGAGGCGCGTGGTAGCTTTTCAAGCGGTGGGTCTTCGTGGGTTGGCCAGTTGGAGTTTTCTGAGCTGACTGGAGAGACGTGTGCAGTGGTTATCCAGCAAAGGTCCTCCTTGTTAAGAGTGGGCAGCAGTGGATGATGCTCGGAAGAGAGTGAGTGCCTAGAAATGAGAGTGGGCAGCGGTGTGACTGATGTATGATGACCAACAGAGAAGAGTTTGAGAGATACGATGTCTGCTAGACCAGATGGCAGAGACACGAGACGGTAACCAGAGGTGAGATCTAACCCGCTTTGATGCCAAGTTAAAAAAGGGACTAAGAAAGTTAGAGAGTAAGAATTCTAAATTGCTTGAGTGAGTAAGCACTCAGCACGAATGATATATATATATATATATATATATACACAGTTGGTCATAAATACAATTTTACATTTTCAAGAACACTATTATCTATGTACTCGAATCTAATGACACATGAATCTAATTAATTACTCTTATTTCCTATGATGTTATTTCCAATAGTAATATTTAATTTAGTTATGTAAATTGATTTTTAACTACATGTACTGACTAATGAAATTTTGTACAAATAAAACTCAAAAGTAGATTAATTGTATATCAGAATACATACAATAAAAGAGCCACATTCATCCATTGTAGACTTGTTGAGACTTTCTCATTTTTATCATGCTACCCAAATGGGGCGTCATATGTTTGACCCAGCCTTAATAACTGCTTTGAATTAGCGGTGGAGACCAGAGACACATACTTTTCATCTACTTGGCGATGAATGCACTATGACCTTGGAAGAATGTGGATCTTCCAATCAACGGCAAAGCAATGACGGGTTCTAGCTTTTGTGATTGAGACGAAATTTGTACGATTTATTGGGTGTGGCTCCTTTGCTTGATCAAAGGAAAGGTGGTCAAGTAAAGATTAAATGGTTGTAAATAATAATGTTAGTTGATCTCCAAAAAAATCTTAATAAGATGTGGTATGATTGTGGCAAATGTCAATTACTAAGGTTCTCATGTTCACATGTTGTTGTCGGGTGTGCATTAATTTATTTGGATTGCATGCAATATGTGGACAAAGTCTACAAGTTGAAAAGCCTATTTAAGGTTTACCAGTTAGAGTTCCAAGTAGTGGGAAATAAAGGACATTGGCCTTAGTATGAAGGTTCGGTGTGGGTTATGCAGAACTGAAGGTCATAGATGTTCAAATTGTCTTTATCGTGGTGACACTGTTGGGGAGAGTTAGCATCAACAATAACACCATGTATCTGACTTCTCATAATGTCAATGTCGTATTCTAATATGAATGTGATTTTAAGTAATAAAGTAATTTTTTTAAGCATTGAAACATTGAGCCAAACCCTTAATTTTTTTTTAAACCATAACCTAAACCCTTTAGCCTAACCTCATAATTAACCATAAACCCTTAAATACTTTTTTTTTTGGTTTCCTAGGGTATTCTCCGCCTGCGACTGCGGGGACTAATCCCTCGAGGTATTGAGATCCATTTAAGGGGTTGACATTTCCCATCAGATGTTTTTCCATACACCTGAGTTAGGAATCGGACATCTAACCACATGCTTAAGGGGCCCAAATATCTACCACCTGTGCCACACCATGTTAGTAAACCCTTAAATACTTAATTAACCTTAAACCTTAATTAAATCTAAAGCATTAATTAACCCTAACTCTTAAATAACCATTAACCTAAACCTTAACCTCTTATTTAACATTAACCCTTAATCCTAATCTCTTGATTAACCACAAATCCTAATTAACCTTAATATTTCATAAAACTAAACACTAAATTCTAAATCCTTAATTAATCTTTAATCCTAAAAACCCTTAATTATCCCTAAACCTATTTTTAACCCTAAATCCTTAATTAATCATAAACCATAAACCATTAATTAACCTAAAACCCAAAACCATTCCACCAAAATCCTAAATCGTTGATTTAAAACCCTAAACTTTAAAAAAAAGATGAGTGAAAATTTTTTAGCACATTTTAGTAAATAAATTTTCAACTGGGGTAAAAAAATAATTATTTTAATTTAAAAAAGCCATAACTTGGAGCACCATACAGGAAATATTATTTGTTGTTCTCATGGTCAGGTCGTTGTCTAGTTATGACAGTCACGCCTATACACTACATAGCTTTGAAACACGTGTTTGGGTCCATATTTGATTTAGTGCAACAAAGTATACTTTGGTATTCTAATGTACTTTCATTGAAAACCTAAAAAAACTATATAAGTATTTCTAATGATGCAGGACAGTAGTACGAAAAAGGAATATTCATCAATAGTTTATTGGAATATTATTGGTGGATAATTTTTTCTCTAATGAAATTAAAGAGGGATATTCTCTCAATAATTTATTTGAGAAAAAATGATTTGAAAAAACAATTTCTCAACTGTTGACGAAGTTATTTTAATTAATTTACTTGAAAAATGATTAGTTTTTTGAAAAAAAAATAATTTTATTATTTCTGACACATGAGACATTGAAAATTACTTTTAAATATTCATAATGTGGTTAAAAATATTTTTTTAAAATAAAAAAAAATTATTGTGTCTTTAACGCTTTACTCATCGAAAATATTTTAAAATATAAATGAGTATGATAGTTGGACATACATTACTATTATTTGGATAACTAATTTATGGGTATGTTTATATTAAATTTGTAGTTTATTTTGCTTATCGGTGATAGTTTAATTATCGAAAGTCACATTTTATTCCATAGCTTCATTTTCTACCCCACATTGTAGGAGATAGTAGAGAAGGTGATTGCTCAATATTCTAATGAAAACTCACTTGTATTTGATTTGTTTGGCTTAACTTTGCTTACACAAATACAAACTATTTATAGGCACACATCATACTCCTTGACAACCATTGCAATGAACATAACCTCAAAACATTTAATGCACTTATTAACTAAGTACATGCATAGATAAATACTATGAACCAACAAATACATGAATGTAGAAATATATGAATAATAAAGTTAAGTGTATCAAGTTTAATAAATTTCCAACACCCTCTTTAAACTTGATTCTTCTTGGTGACTCCAATCCAAGCACTCATCTTTGGAAAATCTTCAAATTTCAATCCCTTGGTGACAATATCAAAAACTTGGGCATTGCTTCTCACATAATTACGCTCAACTTCCTTCTTCTCAATGCATTCCCTTATAAAGTTAATTTTTGTATCTATATGCTTGCTTCAATCACGGAACATAGGATTGTTTCCTAATGCAATGGCAGATTTGTTGTCCACCAAAACGGTAGTAGCATCATCTTGAAACACATGTAGCATCCTCAACAACTTCCTTAGTCAAATTGCATGGGAAATACAAGAAGTGACTGCAACATATTCGGCTTCACATGTAGAAAGTGTCACAATTGGTTGCTTCTTTAAACTCCAAGTAAATGCAGTATCACTGATCAATCAATTTGGGACACTTATGTTAGCTATGTATTAGGCTTTATTAGATATTTATTGTGCCCAATATTAGTATTTTAGATGTGTTTAATGTTGTTGGGCTTCATTGGACTTTAATGCAAATATTGAATAATTTTCGGATTTTGATGCATTTTGACCTTTCTACCTTGGTTAGGCCATAACTTGGGACTCGGTGATCCAATTGAGGTGATCTTGGTGTCTTTGGAAAGCTAAGACAAGGATCTACAAGTTTCATGAAGAACTCAAGAGCTGGATCGGACTTATAAGGGCCCAAAATAGCCTTGTAATACAGAGTGAGTTTGCTGTCACGGAACCATCTGGGCAGTATGCACATATTGGACTATATAGTAGGTTATAGGCATCCTCTTGGGCTGAAACTTGGTCATTTGAAAGATAAGACCCATATCTCCAACTTCACTGAAGACCATTTTGTCAATAGATGTTGTTTTAGGCATGCTTCTGAAGCTACAAGTTGGTTTGAATTTGGAAACACGTTCTTCCAACCTAACTTGAGGTAGGTGCAATGTTTTTGGCATATCTGGAGTTCTAAAAGTCCAAATGACATGATTCAAATTGGAGATTTTCAAGGAGACAACTGGTTACAACTTTCATGAAGACATCCAAGCCAAAATGCACCGTCTAGGTGATGAATTTGAAGCCAGAAGTCGGATAAGAATTGTTGACTAAAAGCCACCAACCATACACCAACCCACCTACCATGCATCAAGCTTCCATATTTGACAATTTCCTTGTTTTTATAACTTGTATTCAGATTATGTACATGTACAAATTGGCTTCTAGGATTAGTATAAATAGAGCCAATCTCTTTGTATTATCATTCATTCAATTTTGAAGTAAGTTAGAATTCAATTTTGTAGTAAGTTTGAGTATTTATTAGTTTTCTTTCTCTTCTTCTCCCTTCTCTATATAATTTCATTTTTGTTCTTTATTTATGAGTTCTTCCTTCCCATCCATGGAAGGCTAGGCTCTCATAATCAATCCAAGGGATTAGCCATCTTGATGTTTAATTTGGAGATCTTGTTTTACTTGTTCATATTGCTTAATTGTTATTCAAGTTTCTCTTCTTCCTCTTTTAATTTTGATCTAGATTGAATTGCTTAATTTGATTTGGATGTTTATGTGATAATAACTTTATTATCATGTATTCAAGAGGATCACATAGAATAAACAATTTATTAAAGTTTTTTGATGGATTGTTTAGCTTGGTTAAATTCTTGATCTTAAGTTAATCTATGTTTGGATGGTGCTTACTTTATCTAACCTTGGTTAATTAAATCCTAGATGCTTATCTAGTAGAGGATTCTTGGATCATGTTGAGGCATCTTGATGTGATCTAAGGCCAAGAACACGGTTAGCAATTAAGTGAATTCCTTGTGATCAATGATGAGTTAAATTCAAGATCGGTAAATTTCCTTGGATTGGTTGTTTCTTTAGATTTGTTTTCAACTTTAAGTCTTGTTCTTTTATCAATTTTGTTAATCAACAACAAAACCCCCCATTTTAATTATCTTGATCTGATTAAATCTTTGTTCTTTTTTGGATCCTTGAGAGACGATTCGGTTCATGCTCTATACTACAAATTAGTTTGCGAACCGGTAAATTTTATTATTTGACGGGGTCTCGACAACCACCCATGAAAAATATGAAACTACTTGTACTTCTTTTTATCATCAATGTCACCTCCCTAATCGCTATCACTATAACCAACAAGCTTGAAATTGGAAGAGGTAGAATAATATAAGCCATAATCAATAGTACCTTTGACATAACGAAGAATCCTTAGTCATTGTCATGTGAGTTGTAGTTGGTGCCTCCATGAAACAACTAACAACTCCTACTTCAAAAAGAATGTCGGGTCTTGTGCATGTCAAGTACCTTAAGCTTCCAACAAGACTCTTGTATAAAGTCAGATCCACCTTCTCACATTCATCATACTTTGACAATTTGGTTCCACAATCAATTGGGGTGCTCACAATCTTGCAATTTTTCATCTTGAATTTTTCAAGTACTCTCTTTGCATAAGACTCTTGAGAAATGAAAATTCCATCTCCATCTTGCTTCACTTCAATGCCAAGATAATAAGACATGAGTTCAATATTGGTCATTTCAAATTCTTGTGTCATCACCTTCTTGAATTCTTCAAACATCTTTGGGGTATTACTGGTATAGATTAAGTTATCAACATATAAGCACACAAGTAGAATACTTCTATTTTCACTTTCTTTGACATAAAGAGCATGTTCATGTGGGCATTTGATGAATCCATGGTCTTGAAAATACTTATCAATACTGTTATACCAATTGCTTGGAGCTTGGTTCAAGCCATATAAAGTCTTCTTGAGCTTCAACACTTTATCTTCATGTCCCTTCACAACATAACCCAATGGTTGTTGAACATACACCTCTTCTTCAATATAACCATTCAAGAAAGCGAACTTGACATCCATTTGATAAATTCTCCACTTCTTTTGCGCAGCCAAGGAAATAATTAAAATAATAGTCTTCAAGCGAGCCATAGGAGCAAAAACCTCATCATAGTTAACTCCCTGTTGTTGGTTATAGCCTTTAGCAATAAGCCTAGCCTTTTACCTTTCTACTTCTCCTTGAACATTCCTTTAAACTTTGTATACCCACTTCACTTCATGCAATTGCCTTTTGTCCATTCGAAAAAGTAGAAAGCTCTCATGTGCCATTCTTTTCAATTGATTGAATCTTTTCATTCATTGCAATCCTCCATTCTCATTATTTGTTGCTTCTTCAAAATGTAAAGGCTCGATGTCGGCAAGAGACAAAATAGAGTTGTATTGTCAATCATATCTGCTTCTTCATAAAGCTCCATAAGACTTATTGTACCTCTAAGCCTTTGAGATGAGCTACCATGAGGAGATTGATTTGGTGAATAAGGAGGAGTGACAATGTCTTCTCTTACTTCTTGGTTAGATGCTTCAAGCAATGGAAATGGGACAACATCTTCCTTTGAGAAAATTGTCTCCCACAAACTTTCTTAATCAAAATCAACATCTCTACTAACAACAATCTTCCTATTGATGGGATTATAGAGTTTATATCCTTTGGAATTTGAATCATAACCAATAAAGACAAATTTCTTACTTTATCGTCTAGCTTTGACCTCATCTCCTTAGGAACATCAACATATGCAAGACTTCCAAAGACATGCAAGGAAGAAACACTAGGCTTCTTACCACTCTATGCTTCTTGAGAAGTCATACCATGAACACTTCTTGTGGGGGAAAAGTTGGACAAATGCACAGCACAAGCAACAGCTCCGCCTAAAATTCTTTAGGCATGTTCATACTCTTTAGCACGCTTCTTATGGTGTTTAGGATGGTTCTATTTTTTAGTTCCACTACCCCATTTTGCTATGGAGAATAAGGAACGATAAGAAACCGATGAATGACATTGGTTGCATAAAAATTGTTGAACTCCATAGAAGTGAACTCTCCCCCTTATCCATTCTCAAGGCTTTGATGGAAAATCTGCTTTCTTTCTCCACAAGGGCTTTGAACTTTTGGATGCTCCAAAAGCATCATCTTTTCCCTTAAAAAAATAAACCCAAGTCTTATGATAAAAATCATAAATGAAAAGCAAGAAGTAATTGGATTTACCATCTGAAGATGGTTTGATCGGCCCACATATATATACATGAACAAGTTGAAGTGGCTTGGTTGCTCTTGAAGCAGACTCCTTTGGAAAATGCTTTCTTGTTTTCCCACAAGACATCCTTCACATAGTTGATTAGGTTAAACAATGAGAGGCAACCCTTTTTTCCATATTCTTTTTTGTAACAAATTCAATCCACTAAAATTGAGATGACCAAATCTCATATGTCAAAGCTAAGAGAAATCTTTGACATATGTCTTCAAGCATCTAACTTTGACATTGAGTAAGAACATTATATTTTTTGACATAGGCACTCTTGCTATCAAATTAAAAGCTTCATCTCTCATAGTACAACAACTATTTTTCAAGTGAATATCATATCTAATCTCAAGTAATTGACCCAAACTCAAGATATTTGTTTTCAAGGATAGGACATAATAGACCTAAGAAATAAATTTATGACTTCTACTTTTTGTAAGAGTTAGAACATCAAATTTTCCTTTAATTTGAACCTTTGTGTCATCTCCAAAGACAATTTGACCTCTACAGCTCTCATCAAAATTGCTGAATAGGTCATTGTTACCACTCAAATTATTACTTGCACCTATGTTGAGATACCATAAGAATTTGTCTTCACCTCTTTTGCTTGCCAACAACAAAAGTAATCTTTCACTTCTTCTACTTCAAGAATATGTGCCTCTTCTTGATTGGTGGTAGAACTCCAACATTCATTAGCATAGTAGTCTTATTTGTGACAATTATGGCATTATATATTAGATTTATCATACCTTCTTCCTCCACCTCTCCTAAAGCCATAGCCTCTATGTCCTCTTGATCCTTATGGTTATTGGCTTGACTCTTCATTATTGGAGTTATAACCCCCTTTTCCTCATCCACGACCACTGCTATAGTTTCTACCATGACCTCGACCTCTTGCATGGCCTTGACTACGACCTCTTCCTCTTCCATGTGAACTAGCATGTAATCAATCAATTTGAGACACTTATGTTAGCTTTGTATTAGGCTTTATTAGATGTTTATTGTGCCCAATATTATTATTTTAGATGAGTTTAATGTTGTTGGGCTTCAGTGGACTTTAATGCAAATTATGAATAATTTTCGGATTTTGATGCATTTTGACCTTTCTTCCTTGGTTAGGCCATAACTTGGGACTAGATGATCCATTTGAGGTGATCTTGATGTTTTTGGAAAGCAAAGTCAATGCTCTACAAGTTTCATGAAGAACTCAAGAGCTGGATTTGATTTATAAGGGTCCAAAATATCCCTACAATGCAGAGTGGGTTTGATGTCATGAAAATCTGGGCAGTGTGCACATATTGGACTACATAGTGAGCTATAGGCCTTCTCTTGGGCTGAAACTTGACCATTGGAAAGATAAGACACATATCTCCAACTTCACTGAAGACCATTTAGTCAATAGATGTCGTTTTAGACATCATTATGAAGCTACAAGTTGGTTTGAATTTGGAAACATGTTCTGCCAACCTAACTTGAGATGGTGCAGTGTTTTTGGCATATCTGGAGTTCTAAAAGTCCAAATGGCATGATTCCAATTGCAAAATTTCAAGGAGACAACTGGCTACAACTTTCATGAGACCTCCAAGCCAAAATGCACCGTCTAGGTCATGAAAATCAAGCCAGAAGTTAGGTAACAGTTGCTGACTAAAAGCCACCAACCATACACCAACCCACCTACCATGCACCAACCCACCAACCATGCATCAAGCTTCCATATTTGACAATTTCCATGTTTATACAGCTTATATTCAGATTATGTACATGTACAAATTGGCTTCTAGGATTAGTATAAATAGAATCAATCTCTTTGTATTATGATGATTAAATTTTAAGTAAGTTTGAAGAAAGTTTGAGTATTTGTGAGAGTTTTCTTTCTCTTCTTTTCCATTCTCTTTACAATTTTGTTTTTGTTCTTTTATTTCTGAGTTCTTCCTTCCCATCCATGGAAGGCTAGGCTCTTATAATCAATCCAAGGGATTAGCCATCTTGATGTTTAATTTGGAGATCTTGTTTCGTTTGTTCATATTGCTTAATTGTTATTCAAGTTTCTCTTCTTCCTCTTTTGATTTTTATCTAGATTAAATTGCTTAATTTGATTTAGATGTTGATGTGATAATAGCTTTATTATCATGTATTCAAAGAGGATCACAAAGATTAAACAATATATTAAAGCTTTTTGATAGATTGTTTAGCTTGGTTAAATCCCCGATCTTAAGTTAATCTATGTTTGGATGGTGCTTACTTTATCTAACCTTGGTTAATTAAATCCTAAATGCTTATCTAGTAGAGGATTCTTAGATCATGTTAAGGCGTCTTGATGTGATCTAAGGCCAAGAACATGATTACCAATTAAGTGAATTCCTTGTGATCAATGATGAATTAAACTCAAGATCGGTAAATTTCCTTGGATTGGTTAATTTGCTAATTGCATTTCTTTAATTCAACTAGTGTATTATCTTTTCAAATCATCAAAACCTCCCTTTTTAATTATCTTGATCTGATTAAATCTTTGTTCTTTTTGGATCCTTGAGAGACGATTCGGTTCATTCTCTATACTACAAATTATTTTGTGAACCGGTAATTTTTATTATTTGACGGGTCTCGACAACCTCTTGTCAGCATGCTCTCATTCTTTGTGATTCAAAGTGACCTTTGCTTGGAGTGCTTGGACTAGTGGCTCCTTCTTCAATCTTTCTTCATAGGCATGCAAAGATCCTTGTAATTCATCAATGGTCATGGTCTCCAAATTTTGTGATTGTTCAATAGCCACAACAACAAGATCATAATTTGAGTCAAGAGAGCGAATAATTTTCTTCAAGATTCTCATCATACCGCTTCATTTGATTAGCAATCGTCAATGTTCTTGTAAAATAATCAAAAATAGATTCAAATTTGTTCATGTGTTAGGATTCAAACTTGCCTCTTAAGGTTTGTAGTTCAACTTTTTTCACCTTGTCAACTCCTTTCAAAACATTGTGGAGAATCTCCCAAGCTTGGTTCGCCTTTGTTACAATATCAACTTTCTCAAACATTGCATCATCCAAGGCTATATGAATAATACTAAGAGCATGTTGATCCAATTTGCAATTCTTTTGCAAATTGTTCCTTTGGGCTTGACTCAAAGCTTCTTCATTTTTTGGTTCATCATAAACTTTCTCAACCATCTCCCATGCCTCTTGGGAGCCAAGCAACGCCTTCATACAAACACACCAATTATCATGATTATCTTTGGTGAGTTTAGGAACCGAAAGAGTAGACTTAGACATCTTTAAAAAAATGGCTCAGATACCACTTTGTAGGGATAATAGAGAAGGGATTCAATCAACATTATTGAAAACTCACTTGTGTTTGATTTTCTTGGTTTAACTTGGCTTATACAAATATAAGACTATTTATAGGCACACATCATACCTGTTGACAACCATTACAATGAATCTAACCTCAAAATATTTAATGCATCTATTAACTAAGTACATGCATTGATAAACACTATAAACCAACAAATACATGAATGTAGGAATACATGAATAATAAGGTAAAGTGTATCAAGTTTATTAAATTTCCAACACACATTCCCCCTCTCTCTACGACTTCCTCACCACCTGCTACCACAACCATCTTTATTGTCATTGATTACCCAAAAATATTCATCGTTTGCTCAAGCTTAGTGCAGTGAACAAGGTACCTCTCTCATTGTTATATGTCTATATCTTTCTATATTTCATATGAAATTTCATTAGAATTTAATTTTAGTCCACTATTATTTTATAAAATTTTATTTACACTAACATTAAATCATATATCATTAAAGGAGTTAAATTACGACAATAATTATCTTCAAACTCAAGCTCTCTTTGAATTCACGATTAAATGATAATGTAAAAAAATTTTATACTAACAGTAGATTAAAATTAAACTCATTTAATTATATACCCATATACTTTTTGTTGTAAAAATGGATAATTTTGAAGTTCAACAACGTTCAGGAGTCTGGTCAGTGGTTGAAGTACATCGATTGGTTCAATCGAACCATTTTACAAGCACTAAGTTATGGACAAAGCTTTGGAGTTGGGAAAAAAGAAATGAAGTATGCAATTTAGAGACCTTAGGGATTGGCGGTGAAACAAACTCATATGATGGTGATGTGGTGTTCCAACAAGTTACAGAAATAAAGATGCACAAGAAAGCTCATGGACTTTAGTTTAAATGGTACCAAGTCCTTTTGGGGATTGCTTGATCCCGGAATTGAATTTTACTGAGGCTCTTTTGTGTCTACTTTAGTCTATATATCTTTCCCCTTTTTACACCAAGTCTGAGATCTCTTTAATGACATAACAAAAAAATGCACAAATAAAAAAGGTTTTGCTAGATTATATCTTTACATGCAGTAAAATTTCCTTAAATGTTGATGTTAACGCATGGTTATAAAGCATAACCTATTAGAATCTTAACAAATTACCTTCGTAACTAATTTTCAATGGGTTATTTTAGCCGGTAAGAATCGAAGCACTTTACTTCTATGGCTAAGGTTCAATTCCTACAGCCAACAATCCTCCTTAGTATGTGATTAGTAAGTGTCATTGTAAATTTTCATCAAGGTTTGCGCCCCTGACATTGGAATGAAGGTAGTTTTCCCCTATCTTAAACTTAAATTATATAAAAAAGAAAAAAACTCAATAGCAATGGATTGTTATTTTTGGGCAATTTGTGAGTTTAGTGTCAATTTGAGAAATTTTTAGGGTGAGCAAAAGTACTTACCTAAGAGAAGATCTAAGTTATGCAAAATTGATGAAGTGGTTGGAATTTTCTTAAACCTCTTAGAGTTTCCAATAGATGAACTCTATAATCTATTTAAGGTATATATTTTAAATATTTTTGTGGATTTGCCTTTGACAAAATAGGATGATGGTTAGGTCATCTCGTGGGCATGTTTAAGTATCCCACACCAGACATAAAACCTCATCCAAATAATGCCAATTCATGCATGGTACAGTTGGAGAAACTCTCGTGTTGAGTAAATTAACAAGTAACTACGGGGGAATACATATTCATTCATCAATGTGAAATACTATTTCCTTTTTCAATTTTAAACTATTTCATGAGGTTCTAGAATCTATATATATATATATATATATATAGATAGATATATATGTATATATATATATATAGATAGATATATATGTATATATAGATAGATATATGGGTGGACTCTGCGCTAATTAAAGTACTATATTATATTATAGAATTTTTAAAAATAAAAAGTTTAAGAGAATGGGTGGTTGTCTCATTCCAATATCAAGGCATGTCTTAATAAGAGTTTATAGTAATATTTATAAACGACCTACTAATGAAAGAATAACAGCAAGAATCAAATCGAAGATTTTTTCATTGACAATTCTATCTTATTAGTTGAGTTATCTCTCATGCGTATTATATTATATTATGCAAGAAAATCACACCTTGCTTATGATTCTATATCCTATAGTTTGGTCCAAAAAAAAATATTGAGCATATCTCCATCTGCCTCATTTGTTTCTCATCTCTTTTTTGCTAACTCAGAAAGTTTAGTCAAAGAATGAAAATAACAAATCCCATTCACAAATAAATGGAAAAAGAAATAAGAAAGGAAAACCAGATAAAAGGACGAGAAGAATCAAACAAACCCATAATAATACTTTTTTTTCCTTTCATTTGACCTATGTTTGTTAGGGAATACATGCATGATATTTTAAATTGAAAAAAATAGTAAATGAACTAGGGAAAGGTCAAAATTCTTGAATAACTTTTACATGGATTGCATCTTGGTAGGTATGCAAGCAAAGACCATCAATGTCGTAGTTTTGTTTGTTTCTACCAAAAATATTGCCTATGGTCAATGATACAGTTACCCTGGGGTTGCGTGAAAGCCATCTACATTCTCTGCAAAACTTCTGCACGTGTGACCTCGATTCATAGAGATTAGGGGCATACTGGCATATAAAGTCAAAACTAAACCCCCAAGGATCACATAAATTAGGTTGGATTTCTTTGATTTGCAGTTGGTGTTAGACGTAACTTGAGGTGGGATAAAGGTCATTTGTATATAATTTTGTTAACATATTGTTGATTAAAAAACCAATTATAACAGTAATTGTGGAAAGAAAATATTGCAGTTAATTGATTGTATTCCACGGCACAGACTATGAACCTCTTTGAAAATATATCTAATGGTTGATTATAACCCTAATTATATTTTATAAGAAAAATAAGGACAAGATTAAATTGTACACTGTTGTGGTTATTTGCAGAATTTGTTATTGGCAACAAGGAAGAGAACCAACAAACTACTCAAAATTAAATTATGAGTGGATTTTTAGGTGGATCTTTACTCTTTTTTTTTTTCTGGAATCTGAGAGTCACTAGCACTTGAGACAGTAATCTTGTAATAAGTTATCTATTTTTTTTTTCAAAAAAAAGAAACTAAACCATGGAAAACTAAAATAGCAATTTCCACAACATGTAGCATGTTATTAGAAAGCAAGGATCCCAGATACCAAGAAATAGATTGATTTGAACAAAATCTTAATTTATATTTGGTTATTTGAAGAGAAATACTATACAATTGAGTCATGATTAACGCGATATTTTAGCTTTAGTACAATTTAGTGATTTGGGCGCATTTGAGAGTAAATATTAGAAGAAAAATTTAATTTTCCAACCCCAAGGAGTTGGCTGACATTGGAGGGTAACTATCCAATCTCTGCATGCCAAGTGAAGGATATCAAACCTCAAAAGTGCAGTCATGGAAAAGATGGATGACCCTAAATGACTTTTGTAAAAAATAATTTCGGAGGTCAATCTTGCTGGGACGAATTTACAATAAAGATATTAATTGAAGGGAGAAAGTAAAATTTTATGGGAGCTAAAATCATATTTTATAAAATCAAAACTAAAAACTTAGGATAGTCTTTAAAATTTTAAAAATTTTTTAGAGAACTATTAGAAAAAAGTAGGGTCTTTTTTATTTAAATAAGGGTTAAACTCTTAGTTTCTTATTTAATATCTTTATTTATCTTAAAATAATGATATTTTAGTTATTTACAATAATAAATATCATAAAATATAATATGCATTTGTATGTATTTTTTTTATTAAATATTTATATATTTATTTAATTTTATAAAATTTGATCAATAATTTACTATTTGAACCGATAATTCATTAACCAAGTGTCCTAACCGAGAACCACCGATTCGAGCATGATAACTATGATTGGTAGTTAAACCGGCAAAGACTAGGAAAATTGTATTTTTGTTTGTTTCTACCAAAAACTAGAGCCCATTGTCAATGATAGTGCCCAGGGGTTGCGGGAAACTTCTGCACGTGTGACATCGATTCATAGAGATGAATGGCAAATACAGTCAAAATGAAACCCCTAAGGATAACATAAAATAGTCTGGGTTTCTTTGATTTGTAGTTGGTGGGAGACGTGACTTCATGTGGGATAAAGGTCATTCGTATATAATTTTGTTTACATGTAGTTGATTGGCTTATGATTAAAAACCAATTTATAATAGTAAGTGTGGAAAGAAAATATTGCAGTTAATTTCTTGCATTCCACGGCACGGACTATGAACCTCTTTGAAAATATATCTAATGGCTGATTATAATTAATTATATTTTATAGGAAAAGTAGTGTAATTAATGGCAAGAATTGGTTAACATGTTGAACGATCTTATTATTTACAGAATTAGTTATCGGCAAGAATTTTTTGTACCAACAGCAACAAAGGAAGAAGTATGAGAAAACCAACAGACCACTCGTAACTAAACATGGGAAACTAAAATGGCAATCTATCACAACATGTGGCTTGTTATTAGAAAGCAAGGAACTCAAAGTGCCAAGAAATAGGGTTGACGTAACCAAATCTTAATTTCTATTTAGTTGTTTGAATAGAAATGCTATAAAAGTGAGTCCCAATATAACGTGGTAATTTAGAATTAGTAAAATTTAGTGAGTTGACATCTTTGGAAGCATTTGAGTAAATATTACGAGAAAACAATATTTGTCCAACTCCAAGGAGATGGCTAAAATTGGAGGGCGACTATCCGATCAGTGCTTAATGAAACGTTTCAGACCTCTCAAAAGTGCAGTCATGGACGATGAATGACCACTAATCAATGAGTTTTGCAAAAATGTAATGGGTTCCATAAAGCGTTTCTTAGTGTTCAATATTCCATAAGCAGAACTAGAATAAACATATTAGGGTATAAAGTAAAAATTTTATGAGGATTAAAGTCATATTTTATAAAAGAAATTTGAAAACTAATGATAATTATAAAAAATTTGGGAGAGCATGGCCTCAAACGTATGTAGTTTTGCTATAAGCCTTAGTCCTATTGCATATAGATGCATGTGTGTAACTACAATATCTAAAAGAAAAAGACAAACATAAAAAGATTTCATTTAGGATCCGTTTGGATGGTAAAATTTAAATTATAATTTAGAATTTTAATTTCTGTTAAAATTAAAATTGACAAGAATATTAATTTTTATGTTTGAGACAATTAAAGAAATGAGACTTTAGAATTGTAATTCTAAACTTAATTGAAATTTTATTATTTGAATAATTTATAAAAAAAATTATAAAGATAATAAATAAATTTAAATTAATAATTAATAATTTAGAATTAATAGAGCTTGCATTGCTGGATTACAACAATCGTAATGGATGTCAAACTAAATGACGTCATTGACGATGGCGAAGGTAGTTGTAGGACACTGGCATTAGGGATGTTCACAGATTGGTTTGGATCGATTTTGAGGAGTAAAGTCATCCTAACCAAACCAATCGGTTTTCTCATATAGACAACCAATCGGTTTAGTTCAGATTTAGAAACCGAACCAAACCGAACTAATATTAATTGGTTTGGTTTGGATCGATTTTTCGGTTTTTGACCATTTAAAAAAAATCTTATTCCTTTGCTTTTTTAAGGCCCAAAAGATAATGTAGTCTATTTATCCAATAAATAACACATTTATCCATTTAAAACAAACAATAACAACTCATTTAAACAAAAATTAACAATCTTCTAGTGTAATGATCAAATACAATCACGATCAAATTTCTAGTGTAATAGTCAAGTACAATCATATAATAAAAATTTAAAATTTCAAACTAATATTTTCAGGTACATAAACCAAAACTTCTACCCATAATTACCAAAGAAAGCAACCATCAAGTGAGCATATACCTTAAATGATAAATGTCATTTTGAAATCATTAATATGAATAATTTTAACAAGTTAAGAAAGTAAAGCTTTCAAGATATTAAATAACACATACCAAGTTATTTAAAATATGTATATATATATATATATATATATATAATATTTTAATCATTTTGGTTTGGATCGGTTCGGTTTTGAAAATTGGAACCGAAAACCGATCCAAACCGATCGGTTTTTAAAAAAAGGACTAAAATAAACAAAAAAAGTTCAGTTTTAATTAATTTTCGATTTTTTCGGTTCAGTTTTTCAGTTTTGTTTGAATTTGAACACCCCTAACTGGCGCCAGTGATCAGAGGAAGCGTAGCAATTTGACCATTGCACACGCGACGATGACAGTGATAGGAGGTCGTCAGCGACTAGCACGCATGGTGGACAACGTGAATGGGGCATGCTGGATACAACGTTGTCAGACTATGTCGGTGTTGCAAGCAGCAATGATTATTGAATAATTTTTAACTTTTACCTTTTAATATTCAAAAAATAAAAATCCTTAGTGTTTAGAATTAAAATTTTTATGGTTTAAGCTAAGAATTGAGAGTAGTATAAAGTAATTAATTTTCAATTTCATGAAATTAGATTCAGAATTAGAATTCTAATTATAATATATACACTAAATAAGATAATTAAAATTGGAATCAAATAAAGTAATTAGAATTAGAATGTCCAATTCCAATTCCAAATCTAATTCTATCTGCCAAACGAGCCTTAGATTATTTTTCTCATGGTGATAGACAATATAAGTGATCTTGTACGGCAAGGATGAATGCTCTCAACAATTAAGCACATAAATGTAGCCGTGTTGAATATTTTTTAGATACTATCACGTATTCTTAGCCTGCATTCTATAATTATTTTACTTTTACTTTTTTTAAGAAATTTTTTTACACCAGTGAACAGGATATCACATTAATTAGATAAATATTGACATTTTATTATGTTTATAATGATTAATGTTAAATTTTAAAATATTAATGTGTTTAATTGTTTTAATTTAGACTTTGTATTTTTACGTTAATCTTATATTAATTTTATATGCCGTACCTTAACCCCGTTGAATATTATAATTTTTTTTTAATTTACTATATTTTCATGTTCATGTCGTATCGTATCATGTCTCGTTTGATATCATCCTACCTATGCTCTCAACCTAGCGCAGTCATCAAAGCCAAACAAAGACTCAATGAGTTTTAGGGAATAAATGGGCTTTTAAAGCCTTTTCTTTTCAGTTCTTGTTGCCGCCAGTTCATCGGATTCTTTAAAATGACGTGG
The DNA here is from genome assembly GCA_023212625.1 of Styphnolobium japonicum. NCBI lineage: Eukaryota > Viridiplantae > Streptophyta > Magnoliopsida > Fabales > Fabaceae > Styphnolobium > Styphnolobium japonicum. The sequence continues at coordinate 15,972,495 of JALBWW010000013.1, forward strand.
CAAAATGTATACGTTTGTTTGTTTTTATATTTAATAAAATGTATATTTTTAAATGTTGAAAACTACAGCTAAATTACAAGAACGAACGTGATTTGCTCCTGAAAACTGATAAGACATGGCTTACTTAAATACAGATAGCAATAATGCTAGGCTAGCATTAAGTTACTTGAATAAAAGAAAACTGTCATAGAATTGTTGGAGCTGAGGGCTCACCTACATATGTACCTCAAGAAATTCAACCAGCTAGGTGCAAGTGCTCCTCTCTCCCCACTAACAGTGTGTTACTGTGTGTTTAGATTAGATTTTATAATCTTGATTTTGTAAACGTCATTTTAATTAAAAGTCAGTTTGAGTGAATTGATTTATGTTTAAAAATTTTTATCTCAAAATTGATTTTGTTAAAATGAATGTTGTTTAGATAATGTTAATAAAAATCACTTTTAGATATATAATTATAAAAAAGGGTATGAATTATTTTGAGTTAGATTATTAATAAATTGATGTTAAAATGATTGATTATAAATAAATTAATGGCAAAAAAATTCTTTTAGAAGTTAAGTTTGTTTAAGGTATTGTAAAATAAAATAACTTTGAGTATAATTATAATAATATTTTTTAAAATGATTAGGTTATATTTATTAAAATATTATTAAAATAGTAATATAATATTAAATTATAAAGATATTTTTGTCAATACACACACAAATAGATTTTTTTTATCGCAAAAACAACAAAATGTTGCTTTCACATTTAGGATATTAGAATCACGTTTGCATTTAAACGCAATTATTGTCTGGAGGTTACCAAACATATTGACATCACATTCGAGACTAATTTTACCTTCAAATTTGATTCGCCACCCAAAACACACCTTCAGCCATTGATACTTATGTTAAAATGTCTACATAGGAATTTACAAAACATCTTCTAAACTAAATCATTAATTAACTGCTTTCTAGAGATCAGTACTGTGAGTTGATATATATATATATATATATATATATATATATATATTAGCATTTCATCCCTTTAAAATGGGGTTAAATGTTAGCCTAATGAAGGGTGTGTTAAACTAATTAAAAAATAAACATTATAGAAAATTATACAAATTCAAATTGAGTAACATTTTGTCTTAGTACATTTCACCAACATAAAAGTTCACTTGATGTTTTGTTATTGTGTATCACCAACACTAGAGTAAATATTATAAATGCATCCACTGCGTAGTGGCAGTATTTTTAGGTGCAACTGTATGGTTTACTCAGTTTTTCCTTCAACTTCTGAATTGTTTTCGTACTTGGTAAAGATCAACTGCATCCACTGCGTAGTGGCATTGTTTTTAGGTGCAACTAGAAAAGTAGATTTTCATGAAGGGATTTCAATTTCATAAATGTAATCAGTTACCTGTCATCATAAACCAGTAGTTAATTAAAATGCTCTCTTCGCAAAATTTATGATTCAGTAATTTTTTCAACTTCCTCTCAGATAAAAATAAACTGTGTTTTTTTATTTATTGTCAATATTAAATTGCTATATCATCATGTTTTCCGGACAATCAGCTTTTGATAGCCATTTATGATAAATCGGTTCATATTTGGCTGTATCTATACCATGCAGTACCTGACACATGCATGAACATGAAGGTGGTTTATTAATTAAGAGTCAGCTATCTTTTTATGAGTGCTAAGACAATCTGTTGTGGTGTGATTTGTGAGGGTATATTGTGATAAAAGAAATGTTAGAATTAATTTTTTTCCACCTTCGAAACAATTATAAACTCAAATATGTTTCCCAAAATGTCATATACGATAAGATTTTGGCAAAATATACATATGGGTGGCTATCTATACTTTGATATAATTCTAACACTTCATTAAACCAAGACCTACCTCTAATGGTTATGGGATATTACTATCCAAATAGCTATAGTATGTGCAATGGCGGATCTTGGGCTAGAATTTTGGGAAGCTCATATAATATTTTGATCATATTTATGGAAATAATATGTAATTTTTTTATATAGAATTTTTTAAATTTTTGAAGGGTCATATAATATTTTAATCATGTTTAGAGGAATAATGTGTTATTTTCTTAAATACTCATATAAAGTTTTCAAAACTTTTGGGAGAGTTGTGGCTCCTCCTGTCCCAAAAAGATCCCCCCGAGTATGCGGCTGTTTGAATATTCACATATTTTACTAAATTTGATTAATTTGATCAGGTCCCTCAAAGTAAAACGGACAGTTTGGTTTTTAATTAGTGCTATGAAAATATTACTCAGCCAACAGCTTAAAAAAAAAAAAAACCCTTTTTATGTTAGATCCTTGAATGTCAACTTTCGATTAGATTTCTGAAGCTGTGTGTAATTAACAGGACTTAGATAAGAGCCAAAATATTCCATCTGTGCGAGCAAAATACGTTAAGTTGTTGGGACCTTTCAATTAATTTTGGCGTAGTGGTAAGGTTGTTAGTTTGTAACTTAATGGTCATAGGTTTTAGTGGTGAAAAAAGTTCTCCCTCACGTAAATAAGGTTGTGTATTAACTTTCTCTAACCCCACAATAATGGAAGTCTCGTGCACCGAACCACCCTTTTAATACTAGTCACATAAGTGTGATTACAAAAGTTGTGTAACAAGCATTATTCATTTTGTACGTCTTAGAATTCAGTGTTAGTATGGTGATTTCCGAGAGATGCATTATGTGGTCTAACTAAGATATTTTCAATGGAGTTTCTTTGGATACCTTTGAGAACAAAAGGGGATGATGGTTAGGGGGTCATCATCAATTCATCATGGGCATGCTTAAGCATATCCCCATATCAGCCAAACATTAACCTCATGCAAGCGCAAATAATGCCAATGGTCCAGCTGGAGAACACCCCATGTTGAGTGAACAAGCAATCAACAATAGGGATACAAATCAATTCACTCACCAATGTACGTGAATTGTTGTCTAGCTATTTCCTATTTTAAGTCTTTCGGTGCTAGATGGTTAGTATAAGTACTGACTGGAATCTGCACTAAAATACTTAATTTTATGTACAGAAACAAATCATATTGCTTATATCCTCAAATTCGATTTTGTTTACAAAAAATACAAAAAAGCATGTCTCTGCGATATGCTCCACCTCAATCTGCATGTTAGGTTCCTTATTATACAGTAATAAATAGAACAAAAACATGTGGTCAGACAGAGAAAACTTGATTCACAAGCTTGAGATAAAGACAGATTGGAAAAATGGAAAGAAAACCCTTAACACAAGGCTTGCCATGAACTCTTCTTATTCTTTCTTCGGATCTGGGGATTCTTTGATCTATCTTAGAAAGATAATAAAGGATATATTAAATATTAAATGAAAAAGTGAAAGAACTAAGGAAAGGTCACAATTCTTGATTAACTTTGATTAACTTTGAAATGAAGAGTAAAGTGGTAGTTAAGCAGGCAAAGACTAAAAAATGTCGGAGTTTTGTTTGTTTCTTCGAAAACTACTGAGTGCAGTTAATGACAACAGTTACCTGGGGTTGCGTGGGTGGAGGCCAGTCACAATCATTGTAAAACCTCTGCACGTGCGACCTTGAGTCATAGGGATTAATGACCAAATTAGAGGCATATACAAAGTCAAAAATCAAGCCCCTAATTAGTATAATGTAAATACGTTGAATTTCTTTGGCTAGACATTGGTGAACGTGGATTCATAGGTATAAAACTTGTATAATTTATATTATGTACATAGTTGCTCTTTCATGAATTATTTTATACAAATGATGTATCTATATCAAAATTCAATTAATGTCATCAGCCGGTAGTTTTTATTGATAAATCATTTGTGAGTAGTATTATAAATTTTTGCTAAAATTTATGACATATTTGGATCGTGAAATTGAGCAACTTACTCTCCTCCTAATTTTTCATTCACAAGAAAAAAAATTCAATTAATGTCGTTCAAATTTATTGGATGAATTAAAATTTAACGTAATTTTTTATTTTTTAATTTGGAGTAATATTTTATTTTTGAAAAATATTCTTTAAATAATCACTATCTATAACAAAATAACCACAAACAAAAAGAAGAGTTATGAAGTTGTGAAGTGAGCTTATTCCATTAGAAAATCAAGAGTCTTAAAAATAAATATCAGTAGAACAACTACTTTTCAGAATAAAATAATCACACTCTTTTGGTGATTATTATATTATAAATTATTATTATTTCTAAGGGTAATTTTTTAAAAAATAATCATTCATCAAATTAAATATTAAATTAGAATAATATACCTAATTTAACACTTAAATTTAGTTTTTTAATCTACTTTTTTTTTTATCAAACTCATATATACATAAATTTATTTTTTTGAAAAAGGAAAATTCGATAGTGCAATAGTATCAATATTTTTGCACTGGGGTAACAGTGTAACACACACATGGCATATATTCTAGGTCGCAAATTTTACTGGCGCTCGAATGCTGAAATCTTTTTTTGTATCCACATTAATATTTAGTTTCATCAAATTCAAATGTATTTTAAGAATCTAAGAAGCATATTTGAGTACAACTCATTTCACTTGATTTTATTGTCATATAAATTTTAAAATGTGTTGTAAATTGCACCACATAGGCATTTTATACCAATGTAATATAAAATGATATTTTAAATAAATAATATAACTTCTTTGCTTATGATTAGTGGTGAAAACCAAGCACATAAATAGTACGTAGACAGTGCACGTGGAAAGATTCATTTGATGATGGGTTGGTATTTGGTAAACCCAATCCAAACTAACTAACACAATTTTTTTATATTGAGAGAGAGAGAGAGAGAGTGACAGGGTAGATGGGCGTATTCAAGGCTCTAAGATGGTATCCTATGCTAATGATATCAAAGAGAGATCACCCAAAAAAATGATATCAGAGAGAGAGAGAGAGAGAGAGAAAGAAAGAGAAAAAAAACAAGGCACAGAAAGATAGGTCGTCTTCTTTGCATGCCATGCCCATGTGCACGCGCATCTGATGTGGGGTGGATGAAAGCGAGCACCCTCATGCATAATGGGATCAGCTATGACACCCATCTTGGTGCAACAGACAAAGAGCTTATCATACACATGTTAATGCCATATTATAGGGGACAATAAATGATCAATATCTCTATATTCCAAGTTTTGAAGATTGCAATTCTATCGTATTATTCAGATTCATGTACTTAATCTAGATATTGTTTGCCGGGAGAAACACAGATGCATATAATCTTATTGTGATTACATTGTAACTTATATGTATTGACAAATTTTCAAACAATTAATTATCTTGCTACAAATCTTCTTCCTAGGCTAGGAAATAAAAGGAGGTTCTTCTTGATGTGGGATTTAAGCAGCGCAATAAGGGACAAGTAAGTTTGAAATATATGAGAAATCTTATTCAATTATAACAAAGGATTTATATAGTAACATTTTAAACAAAAAAAATTACTTACATGTAATTTGTCTTTAAAAGAACTATTATCACATTAATAGACTTTGAGTAGTTTCTATATGCCTACAAGTCTTAAACAATAACTATATATTCAAAATCACATCAAACAAAAAAGCATACAAACTTAATTAGATAATTTTAGTAATTTGATTCTCATATGAAATAAGATATTGATTATATAATAGAAACCCAATTATAAAACCAAATTGAAAATCCTTGTTGATAAACGAAACCAGTCTCAAGTTTAAATTAAATATCCCCGCTCTTGTAGTGTATGTGTGTGTGTGTGTATATATATATATATATATGGCGAGAAGAATAAAATGGAATTGGAAACTCATTTACGGAATAGTAAAGTTAAAAAATAACCAAAAGCAAATTTTGATTCCAAGAACGGTTAGTAACAGGCAAGCAAGTTTCTATTAATCAACAAAGTAACAACATGATTATAGTATCTATGGTAAATTGTATTTGTGCATACCTCTCAGCATTCTTAGGGGCCAAACATAGAGAAATTTAGTGAAGAATGAGACAGTCATTTTCATATTCATATATAGTAGCCATTTGTCAATCATATAGAACTAAAGGACAAAAGAATATTTCATTATATCGCAAGAGTCCAATCCAATACATACGTACATACATATAAATATATATGGATAATTAAATCAATTAAAAGACTATAATTAAGGTACAAAATCAATTCATTTGCTATATATGAAAGTGAGAAGTCCAATCATTCAATCTTGTCCCCTTTTTTTTGTTTCCTTTCACACATGGTAAGTCGATAAAATTAGGCATGCATGTATGAGTCTAATGGAAAAGCATTCAATATATACATATCAAATATTTATGTTCGTTCTTTATAACTCTAAATACTTTTTTAAGAGATTCGTAACACAAAATTATAAAATTTTACAAGAGAAAAAAATAAAAAATGCTTGTTATATTTTTCTGATAAACAAAATGAGTAAAGAGGGTGATATCATTTGACCAAAAATGAATAGGGAAAAATATTAAGTTTAGAAGAAGAGCAATATCGTGCAATTCAAATTTATGCCTACATTTAGTTTCGTCAAATGCCTTGGTGAAAAATAGAACATAAATTCTGACGATAAGGTGAACAATTCTTTACCATTTAAACCACAATACTAGGCAGATGTTAAATATATATATACTTTGAATATAATGTTAATTATTATTGTACACAATTCTTTACCATTTAAACCACAATACTAGGCAGATGTTAAATATATATACTTTGAATATAATGTTAATTATTATTGTACACAATTATAGATGTGATACTATATAAGTCTAACAAAAATAAATTAATGAAACCATATAAACCAAAATTAAATCACATGTATAATCATACAAACTTATAAATATATATAATGTTTATTTTTTGTATGTGGACAATTATAATAAAATCCCACCTGAAATAAAAACTCTAAAATATCATTTATGGTTGTAATCTCTCATTAATAGACATCAACTAATTGCGATGTGCACCCTCTTTGTTGTAAGCTAATCTATCCACTTCCTAAATTTTTTTTATCACAAAAAATAAAAATAAAAAATACCCTTGTGTTTAAATACCCTTGTGTTTAAAGTCTCAAATCTTAAAAAAAACCATAGCTATTTTCTCAAATTTTCATCTATTCATTTTTTCTTTTTCTCTTATCCACCGGAGGAGGGGTGGTTTGGGCCATTTTTTGGCCTAAAATCACCCATTTATATAATTTTTTCTCTCATTTTATCTAAATAAATGATTTTTCACATAGATTTGAGTTTTCTTTCGTGTTTTTCCATATTTTCGTCGTCTGAGTGCAGCAGTGTTTTATTTGTCGTCTTGTTGCAGTGTCATTTGGTTTCCCGTCTTGGTGTGGTGGTTTCCCGTCTTGTTGCAGTGTTCGTTTGGTTCAGATTGGTAGATCAGCTTCAATCAATTACAGATTCAATCAAGAATTGGGTGTCAACGTTACAGATCCGGAGGCATGGGTATTCTGGTCACTTTGATTTTGTCACATTTGTAGGCATTTTGCTATATTATGCTATTAACCTGAATGCTGTAAGTTTGTTCACAGATTCATCTTTTTCTGTTTTTAGTGATGTTAAATTTGTGTTATTTTCGATGTATTTTACCAATTTGAATGAATGAATATCTTTTTTAGTAAAAATAAAAAAAAACACTCTGAAGCATGAATGTGAATCATCGAGAAAAACTAAAAATAAAAAGATAAATACTTTGCCATCGAATGTTAAATTGAGAAATAATAAAGAAAAACCTGAGAGGGGGAGTGTAGCAAAATGTTCAGGTTCAAGCGACTATTCACACGCGCCTTAGAAGGCGCGTGGTCTCATACCCAGTGGTAATAACCTTTTGTCTCTAACGTAAGATTTACGTTCCACTTATGTCTGTTCGTGAATGGAAGAGGGCGTGAAATCCGTTTAATAAAGCCAGTTATCGCCTGCGGCCGAGTCTTTCCTTTTTCCGATGTACAGCTTGAATACGAAATACATAAAGGGCATTTTTGTCAAACTGAGTAAAACAGTTTACATGTGGAAGAATTCCATTGGTTGTTCACCGAATACGGTGATGTTTCTAAAGAAGATATAAAATTTCCCACAGCTGTTGAAATTTGCATAGGGCCAAAAGAAGAAATAAAAGGACAACATTAAATATGATTTAAATTATTAACATCATTGTTGTTATTATTAACCTCCATTAACTCGGTTGCAAATTTGGATGATAACTAATGAAAATTATAAATATCCTCAAGATTATAATTAAATTTATATCCGATATGAGAATTTATGTAAGTAATTGTAGCTAGTTAATAATTTTTAATGTACAAATTCAATATAAATGACTGATTAATTACAAAGGTTTCCTATGTTCTTACATTGATCAAGTTTCTCTAGCTCCACTTTTTACAGCTATTCATTATTTGTTGCAAGATTTATACATTAAAAAATTAGTAATAATGCTACACAACATGAATAGTCCCAGCTTACATAATAAAAAAGTATATACCAAAGTTGAAACGAAAGTTATAGACGCAAATGGTGATCCATATCACTTATGGTTTAATCTAAATTAAAAAGAGAAAAATTTAGATGGGACCATTTAAACTCATTTACAATTATTGGGAAATTTTTATTAATTATTACATTAGTAAATTTTATAATATATACTTCAATATTATTAAATTGATATAAAGTACAGTTAATATAAAAAAAACCAAAACAAAATTTAGTATTCTAACAATAATACATAATTAAAAAAAAGTAAAGCATAAATTTTAAACATAAAATAACTAAAATTACTTGCACCAATTTCACCCCAATCCCCATATACTTGAATAATATTTTGTAAAAGTTATGTGAAATTAAACCATTTCTGGTCATATTCAAGAGAAGAGTGAAAACGATACCCCACCGTGCACCAACCCAAACACCCATCTCTCTCTCTCTCTGTCTTCCTCCTACCCTTCTCTGTTTCTCTCTCTATCCCTCTCTCTTCTTTTCCTACCTTCTAACGCACGCCTTCAAAGCTTTCTCTAGTTTTTCCACATCCACCTGTATATATATATATATACACACACAAACGCAGTTCCTCCACCTCACGTTGATTTTCTCTTCCACTTTCCCACCATCCAAACACTCTCTACCAATGTCCACCGACCTGCACCTCCATCACGAGCTGCCCAAGCTCCGAATCTCCGCCATCAAAATGGAGGTCCCCTCTGACCAAAACGACGAGCACACATCCATCATCACACAAACCAAAGCCGAGAACGACGACGGCGCCGTCGCCGACGACGAGAGTTACCGGACTCCGACATCGAAGGAGAGCAGGATTCCGGCGATCCTGACATGCCCGCCGGCGCCGCGGAAAGCCAAGCCCTTCGTCTCGTGCAAGAGGAAGCTTCTGGATGAGTTCCAGTTCTTCGAGGTGGCGAATATGGAGGACATGGACGCATTTTTCAGATCCACTTTTCCTAAGAGGAGCTGCCCTTGTACATGAAATTCAACCTTAGCTTCCTCGAAAAGTTTGAAGCCTGTGAAACTACGTAAATTACACAATTTTAATTTGTTCTTTTTTTTTCCCTTTTTTCTTTTTAATCGAATTCCACTTCTTCGATCAATTCCTTTTTTTTTTTTTTTTGTTCTTTTGATATATGTTATATGTATTTCACTTTGGATAAGATGTGAAATATTGGATCCGGAATCGTATATGTTCATTAATCAAATCAACATATATAACGTTGAATTTTCTCCAATCCCATTATCATTTCATTTGATTCATTTTCATTTTTCCCCCCCATGGTTTAGTTTGATTGATGGTCTTCTTATGTTAGATTGTGATTTTTGGACGAGTTGTCATGAATGATCGTTGTTTCATACCAACAAAGTGGCGAATTTTCAGAATTTTATGTTTCTCGTTTTGTATGTATGATTCATATACTCCTTTTTCTGAGTTTCTTTCATGATTGATCAGAATTATGTTTATGGGTTGTTTTGTTTGTATAATTATTGGGTTCTGGGTATTAATATGCTGAAAGATGAAAGAGATATGGTAGATGAGGTTGGTGGCTTGTGTTACGTAATGGAATTAATCACTACTATTTAATTAGAAGGCAATGGAGTTTGTGAGAATTTTGGTAGGTTGGTTAATTTACTTCGTAAATTGTTGATTATAATTATAGTAATAATCAACAATTATTGGTACAGAACCAAGAGAGATGTAAAAAGGTTGATATGTATTTGTGCTTTGACAATTATGAATGAATGTGTGTGAGGTTAAGTAGTTGACACGGCTTTGAGATTGATGAAAGAACTTTGATTTTGTGTGTAAGAAGAGAGATTGAGAAATGGAATAAATAAGTAAATAACACGATGGGGATGGATGCCAAACGTGGTGAGACATGCTATATGCCTTGTAATTTTCAAACACTAGCTAAGTTTTTTGTTTTTTTATGAGAAATACAATAAATTCCAACAAGGATAGGGATTACATTTATTAGACGCCATGTTTGAACATTATCCTCACTCGGGAATTCTATAATATTTTCTTGGAAATTTGGCAGCTGACTATGGAGGATTAAATAAGCAACTCAACTAGGTGACAAAGATTTGTCCTATCTTTTTTTCTTTCTTGGTAATAAGTGATTTATTCTATCTAATCCACCAGCTCATCACCTAATAAATAAAAATTTCTTATACTTAATTTTTTTTAATAATATTTCCATTAAGATTCCCATAAGAATATAAATCGTTGCAAAAATCATGCTAACAAAACTTTTAAGCTAAGAGTAGTTCTCACGATGCGGGTATAAACTAAAAATATAAAATTTTATTCAAAACACAGAACGGCCTGATTTAAAATATGAACAAAACTAAATGAAGACTCACAAATAAAGTATGTAAAGAAAAAATTGTACTGTTATAGAAAGAGAATACTCCACGAATTAGAATCCAATTTATAGGTTTCAAATGTTCTTGTCTTTAATTTTTTTAAATTAAAAAGACTGAATTATCATTTTAAATAAATCACAAAGTTCCACCTCATTTAATCATCATTTTTAAGAATGTTTTAAGAATGTTTTTAAAAAATGGTTTACCTATTAAAAATTTAAGTCAAACTTCACTAACTTTTTATTTCAAATTAATAAAAAATTGACCTCTTACACTCACTTATTACTTTTGAATAACTTCTTTTTAAAAATAATTTGTTTGCACATTGCAGTTTGTAAGTCTCTTTTAAATCGGTTTTTAGCATTGAAAAGAGTGAAAATTGTAATGATATTATAAAACCAATATTGGATATTCTCTTCATATCCTATGGGGTGCCTCTTCAAGTAATTTAGAAAAGAAACTCCTTAAAAGTAGAAAGTGGGTAAAAGAATTATGTCTTTGTAATTAATTTAAATTGAATTTTCCCCTTTGTAATTATATCCTATGGGGTGCCTCTTTCAATTTTCCCCTCTTTTTATATATTTATAAAAATAAAAAAGGGGTTTTCATAAAAAAAAAAATAGCAAGAGGGGAGTCCCTTTTTAAATTAGTAAAAATTTAAAATTTATTTGTATTCTATTGTTATATTTTATATGAACAAATACATAATATGTTTTAAAAAATATAAGTAATTATATTAACTATTTGGTTAAATACTTTTAGAGTTAAAGTTTTCTATAACCTGTAGGTATGTAAGATCTATATATTAATTACTCTTGATTCAATACCCAAACTGACATAAATTACATTTTATAAGAAATTGTAGGCTTTCCTATTGAAAGGAGAATTAGATTGATAAAGTTATAATAAATGCTGCTGCATATTGCATATTAATTAATAGTGTACAGTAAAAAAATATTTTAAATTTTTTTATCAGTATGTAAAATTAAAAAGTATATATTATGAGTTTAAATAATTTTCAAATTTGGAAAGGATATTAGAATAATTAGAATTCAAGAGAAACGTACTAATAGCTATTTTATAATTTTTATAATCATAACAGCATAGTCCTCTAATTTTTTTTTTTTATAAGTTGGGGTTTTAAATAAGCACTCGAAGAATCATCTTTAATAGTTTGAAAATTTACTAACCACAAATTTATAAATTTTGTTGTTAAAGACCTCAGAATTAAAATTCATAACATTCCCAAACAAGAGAATAAATGAAGTATATATTAGAGTCGATCGATAAAATCCTTACCGCTCTAAATTAATTGATATAAGTTTCTTTAACATTGAAAATGCAAATATCTGTACTTAGCATATATATATATATTAGAAAAGGACATACCAAGGGGCAAAATGGGGAAATGAGCAAAGTTAAATCCATATATTTTCATGATGAAATTACAAAATTATTACGCTACAAAAGTACCCAAATCAATGGTGTGTATATATAATATTTTATCTTTCCGCATATAAATAATGTTATTCTTTAAATAAAGGTGATAAGTTTGATTCGTGACATATAAGATAAATTAAAGAGTGTGTCTTTACGTTATCATTTAAGCATGTGTTGATATGTCATTTAGTTTAACTTTTTAAGTAATTGTTATTATAATCAAATTTTTTAAATGATGTATCTAAAAGTGATTGAATTTCAATTCACTATTAGTGTAAAAATTTAATAATAGATCGAAATTAAATCCTAAAATAAAATAAAATAAAAGTTATTTGAAAGTTTGCTTATGAAAAATCTCGTAGTTTGTTTATGAAATATTCCTTCTAATTCAATATATATATATATATATATAACTAATTTTTTTCAAGGATAGGATTTCACTTTGATAAATTGTTAATAGAAATGTTTTTTATACCATTATCTAATCATGTATTATCACATCATTAAATGAATTTAACTATAATAATTACTTGAAAAGTTAAACTTTTTTACACTTAGAGGGGATAAAAATTAAACTCAGATTTTTTTTTTTTAACTATATAGCTATATTATATATCTCTCTGCACTGCTTCAATCCCTGAGAACCTGTTAATAGAGGTAGCAGAGCAAGTGAACAACTGATATATTTAGAGAAGTATACGTTGCATAGAAGTGCCATCTTATTGCAAATGTCATGGGTATTCCTTCTCAAACCTAAATTCATCTAATAATTAATTAATAATTACAGAAAAACCTAGCATCTACTGAGTTTTTTTTTTTTTTCGGAAGAAAACATATCAGGTGAAGGGAGGGCGAAATGAAACTAATTAATCTATATGTCAATTAATTATTTTGTTGGCAACTGAGTTAGGGCCATATATGCATGTTCTTTATCTGCAGACCCAAATATTTTAATCCCATGGCTTCATTTTTACGTTTCTTTGTCTTTACTCTTTAAGATGTCCTAAAAGGTGGGCGTGACTGTATAAAATAAGTAGAAAAAGTTTAGTCATCGTCCATGAACATCGTGGAGTATATATCTCCAAGCCAAGTTAAGAATGAACCTATAGTATAAAGAAAGAGAACTTCATCTATAAGCCAATCTTTATAGGATACTTTTTATAACTTGGATGAGGAATAAAGAGCTAGACAACATTAGCTCAAGCAGAGGAATATACAAAGCAATACAAGCAGAGAGAGAGTATCCACATCAATGTAAGATGCTAAGTGTATTAAGTAGAAAAAATAATTACAATGAATGTGGCTCAAGTGATAAGTAAGTTTTATGTCAAGTTTAAAATTTTTTACAATGTCATAAAAAAACACTTGTAGGAAGACATGATTTCTTAAACAAGATTAATACGAGAATTCTTAAATAATAACATAAAAATAAAAAAAGAAGGGTAGGAACAAGTTTCGATGAGGATTATTACCTTTCACAACTCAGTGGAAAGGCATTATCAGGTCACAAGCTTAGGAAGCGTCAGTGTCACGAAAATGATTCCAGGAATGCAGATCCACCGCCAGGTGGGGGCTAGGCGAAGAGGATGTTCCTCGTGGAAAATACTTGAATGGACAGCACCATATGCCGACTCAATGCTGGGCATCCTTTTTTGGATATCACTTTAAGGTGTCTGATATATATAGATGCATTAAATGCTTAAATATTTAGTTACTGTACATAAATGTATAGTATAAAATATCAGGTATTAAGTATTATAAAAAAAAATTGAAGAGATTAATTAATTGATGCCTAGATCGAATTTCAACTTCACTCACACTTTAGTTTATCCATTTTTTCTCATACTAAGTAATCTTAAACCTCTTTTACTATATATATATATAATAGTATTCTCATATATATGAAAGTTTAGGCATGTCTAATGTTTTTTTCCATTTAATAATCGTCAACATCTAACTTCTATTTCATAAAAGTACACACTCTCAATTTTATTTATATAACTAATGAATAATTAAATTTATATAAAAAATTATGGCACCATAGAATTTATGAATTTTTATTAGTATAATATTGATAATGAATATTATATAGTTATTTGACAGCAATATTAAAAATATATTAATAAGTTTATCGTTATTATATACAAAATTAGTTATGGCTTTATAAATTAATAAGAGGGAAAAAGTCACAAAGAATGACTGTGTATTTATAAAAAATAAAAAAAATAATAATAATGGAGGATACAATTAAAGCAATTGAAAACAACCAACAAGGTTTGGCATAGTTAGTAAATGGCTAGGTCCTTTAACCATGCTGTCTTAAATTCGAACCTGGCCGTGTGTATCAAAAAGTTGGGAGAAGTTGTACTCACTTTAGTGATCTCTTTACCCCAAAAGAAGGCCTCAAGAAGAAAAAAGGCCAAATATGCATGCTCAATCTTGCCATCAATATTTCCAGTAGAGAAACTTGATCCAAACTTTAGTAGTGGAGAACTTGAACATTGCATACATTTATTGATGATACAAAAAGTTTTTCTATAATTCAGATTTAAGTTTATGGATGGATTTGCTCAGTTTTTAAGCTGAAAAACAAGACAAAATTTCATATTAAAGAAAGGCTAATTAAGTGAAAAGTATGAGTACAATTTTATTTTGGAGGGGCAACCACCCTTGGCCCCAACTAAGGTCCACCTTTGAATCCTTCGCAGTTGATCCACAATAGCATTGAACAAGTTCATGTGTTCCATTAGATTTCTCCATCTTTTCCCAAAATACCAGGTGCCGCCCATCCTTTCCTTTCAATGCTTGGCACCCTTCTTTGCCGTAGAGACTAGAGCACTTACACTAGTTGTTGGGGTCAGGGGAACCCGCAACGTTGGGAAAATCTATTCAATGAACTTACAGAAGGACTATATTAGTGGGTTCAACACCATATCTTAACCTAAACTTTAAGATATTAAGTTTATGAATCATTTTCACTTATATGTTTTCTCACTTTGTCTGTTCCTTACCAATGTGACCCTCACACTTGCATTCCCAACAAATATAGTCTACCATTCAATGTGTTGTTTATGAATGATAATGTCATGATCCATATTGCAACGAAATGGCGAAAATTTTTATTAAAAATGGAGCCGCCACCAATATTTTATTAAGTAGGAAAAATGATTGACAAAACTTTTTAAAGGATTTAAAATAAAAAATGGTCTATGAACCAAGCAAGATTCGGGAGTTAATTATGTATAGAAAAGTATGAAAACTGAACCCCACAGCACCCATGATGCATCAATCATAAAATGATTACCTTAGTTGTGCAAATTTAATAACCAAAACAATATTTGATTTGTCCCCTTAAATAAAGATAACACCAAACAAAATAATTAAATTAAAAATATTCACAAACTCATATAAAAACAAAAATTACACAATTTACAAATTTAAAGGAAAATAAACACAAAAAATAAACTAAAATATTTACAGGTTTGGCTTGTCGTGAGTGACTATGTATCCCCTAAGTGTAATGAGAAAGTCAAAGCTATGTAGTTCTTTAAAAAAAAAAACTATTGTGTAATGGTTGATTTTTTTTTTATAAAAAAATAATTTACTTGATTTTATTAAAAAAGAAATGGTTTATTTGATTTTAAAAAAACAATTTGAATAAAGTAAGCAAATTTGTTAACAAAGTCCTAATTAAAATAGAATATAGTATTATGCTTACAGAGTCATCCTAGAAAAAATAAGTCAGTAGGTACTTAACCCATCATAACCACTAAGTGTTATTTAATTTTAAAGAAAAATGTGTCTTAAGTGGGATTGAACATGACTCTAATTTACAGAATAATCCCAAAATTTTGATCAGTGGGTACTTAACCTATCAAGACCACTATGTTAAAGCATTAGACCATCAACTAATCTTTATTAATTTAGAAGTTATTTGTGAGTAAACTAAAAAAACAAAAACTATCTCAGCTATTTCCAAAATTGCAGAAGTCTAAGAACTGGAGTTGAGGATTTTGCATTCCTGGACCTTCATAAACTCCAAAAAGGATAAAGGCTGCATAACCAATCACATCTAGGCAACCAGCTCTTCTCCAATAGCTAGCACAAAAATCAGCCCACCATTGCCAAAATGTGATGCCAACATTCTCCCCGTTAAGCAAGCTGCTCCTGGCCCAGCAGGAAGGATTGGACTGATCCATTGACCAAGTCATCGCTAAAATTAGAAAAGTTCAGGGTTCTTTTTATATAAATAAATCTTTATATATTAAAGTAGTTTATCACTTGAGAGAAAGAGTTGCCAAGACACGTGAGATTAAAGATGTCTACGTGCATTGGCTCGGCACACTTCGGCCAAGCCAAGGCCGAAATGCCCACTTCTTAAATAGGCCACCAAAAATTTAGCCAGACCAGCCCACCAAAAATTAAAAATTGAAAAAAAAAAAGCTTTTAAATATTTTAATTCATAAATTTAACAAAGTCACAACTTTTAAATAACAAATGTTTCAAAGGCACACAACACGTAAAAACATAAGCTAATATAGTATATTTGGCATCTTAAAAGACACATTCAAGTGCAGAACATCAAATAATAAGTTTACACTACTAGTATTTGTTGTTAAACAATCTTGAAAGGGTAAGTGAGATATTTTAAGTGCAAAACAACAAATACAAAACTCATAATACACACTAATGTGTGGGTAATAACGAAAAATAAAATAATGATATGAGTGTCAGTTCAGGTCCAATCCACTTCGGCCTTTGGGTTATGAGCTGGGCCAAAAAGCCTACTTATTAAATAGGTTGTCAAGGTGGACAACACAAGCCTACCTCACAGGGAGGGCTTGGTGGGAGATCTATGCGCCCATATTACCGGCTCTACTTGAGAGAGGTTGTATTAGGAGCATTTTAGTGCCAATATTTGTGGAATGAGCGAGCTTATAATATATTTTCTTGTATTAAAAAAAGGAGACCTACAACTACAATACCCATTGTGTGTATTCTGCTGCCTGGTCTCTTTTTCAGAAGCAGAATACTTTAAGTTTAAAGACCCAAAACAACCACTAAATGTTAGAATCAAAGACTTGATTGAGCGAATGATCCCCTAGAGGAGCCAAATGACAGAGATTGAACAAAGCGTTGCCACCCCTAATGTGATGAAGAAGTACTTCATTGGGGTTTGAGAGTGAGGTGTGGCGGAGGGAGTGTTCCATCCACAAAGGCATCTACTGAAACTTGGGTCCAAATGATGAATCAAATCCAAAATGCAGCTTTGTGATTTTTATGATTTATGGCATAGGTGTAGTTCATGGTCATAATCATGTTTGGAGTAAATATATATTTTGGTCCTCTAAAGATATAGTCATATAGATATTGGTCTTCCATTTATATATGCATTAAGTAAGAGTTCAAAAGATATATGTGACATTAAATTGGTCTTTCAATTTTACATTTTCCCCATCAATTAGTCCTAAAAATTAGATCAAATTAGTCCTAAAAGAACAAAATTAATGACATTAATTGTGATCAATATGATGCTGCCTATATCTTTGAAAGACCAAAATGGGTACGTACTCACTATGCCACCATCTTTCCTCACAACACTGAACCGGCTCAATATGTGACGAGCTTTGGACTTTAGATTTTGCAGCATGGTTCCCATTTATATTTCAGTAGTTGTGTTTTCTAGTTCTCTTGCTCAGTACTTGTTCTTGATCGTGTGGATTGGATCAATTATTGCCCATAGTCATAATCTTGTTGTCATGGATGTAATGCTTCAGTGTATGTGTGTGTGTTATGGACTACGCCAAAATTTGTTATGCTGCTGGCAAGGGTAGCTATTAATGCATGACTTACTATTACTACATTTTTCTGAACTGAGTGAAACATGGGCTCAAAAAGATTTTACATTTTTTTGGAATTGTTGTAGCCAGAGGTGGGATTCACATTGCAGACTAGGATTTGTGGTTTGATTGGAAGTTGTGGGTTTAAATCAAGATGAAGCTAATTCCGACTTTCTTCCCATATTGTCGAATCACATATACTACTAGTAAGGAATAGTACTACTTTTGATATACTATTAGTCTGGTGTTTTTCTCACTTGAATAAATGACTAGGTGCTATGGCTCTTTTTGTGCGAGTGCCATTTTTCTGTGTGCTTGTATTGTTAGTTAGATCACATATTGTGCACATCATGAAATGAAAGACTCAAATTTTAGTGCCTAGTCTGATTTAAAAGCATTCAAATTCACTATTACTCCAGTTTGAAGGTCTGATTGCTACACCCAGACTTGGTTCAATATGAAATTTTGTTATTATGTGGGAATTGGGTGAGGGTCTTTGAGGAATTTTATTGTCTAAATTCCACAGAAGTCCAGGTCATTCAAATTTTTGCTCTAATCTCTCACACACAGCGTCTCCAGTCTCTCACAGAGAACAAGTCAAAGAAATTGTAGAAAATATAAGGAGTTAGAAGATAGAGAATTTTTGCTTAAAATTTAATCACCTATTTGATCAATAAATGGTATAACATTTCCCCATTAAACCTCTCTTTCTCACTAGTTTTATCCTTTTGTCTGAATGCTGAAAGGTAGAGGAGCTTTTGATGGAAGTTAAAGAAACGGAGGAAGAAGTAGCTAGATGGAAGGAAGCTTGTGAGTTGGAAGATGTAGCTGGAAAGAACGAGACTGAAGAGCAGGATAAAGTGGTAAAGATTTTCTTCATTCCTGCTATATGAATCACGAACATTTTCCTTTCTTTTTAATTTTCCTTTTTTCCCCCTGCATAAATAGACTCTATTTCCTTGCATTGTTTCCATAATTGTTTTGTTTCATTAAAAAATCAGCGCACAGGACATTTTAACACCAGGAATACAGATGGAACTTGAAACTTTTTTATATGAGAAATCTGTCTTCATTTGGCATGAGAAAACATGATATAAACTTCGATAAATCAAAATTTGCTAAATAAATTATCTTAATTGAAGTAAATTATGCAGCGAATGCTACCCAGTTTGGAATATAATCTTTTACTCTCATACGGGTGAGTTGAGCTAAACCTTGCCAAGGGATGTTACCATTCAAGAACATACATTGATCCTTAATATGATATTATAGCCTCAATAATCTTCTCTTTGGCTCATTGTAATGTTGATTTTTGTAATTCCTATCTGTATTTTTCTTTTGAAACTGTGTCAATGTTCCATAGGTGACTGCTTTTAAACAAGAACTGCAGAAAACTAAGGCTGCATTTGAACAAATTGAAAAATTAAGGCTAAAAGAAGAATTCGCAATCTCTGCAATGACCCCACAAGCAGCAGCAAAGTGATCTTTGCAGCTGGCTGATTGTAGAGCAGTTGTACTCCATCAGTGGATTGAAGAACTAACCAGACAATTAGGGGAAGCAGAGAAACAGGAGCGCAAACCTTAATTCAATGAAATTTATATAACATATTTTTTCTGAACAATGTAATAATTCACCTATCGTTCTTGTAAATGTTTTCGTAAGTGGGCTATTTTAATGCTGAATTTGTTTGGACATCATAGCCAACAACATCAGAATCAACTATTTATCACTTAACTATTATGGTGTAACTTAACCACTTGTTAAGTCAATCAACTATTTTTTATTGGTGTTAACTACTCATCGTAAATGATTAATGTAAATTTTAATTTGATTAATTAAACTTCAATATTCTCTTGATCTTTCATATTGACCCACGACTTTCTGGACATGATAATTTTCTTGTAATACTTGGGGTAAAGGAGGGGAGAAAATGAATCTAAAAGCAATTTGTAGGATAACCATGGAGGAACTCTTGGAAAAGAAATTTTGAGATGAGGTGGATAAAATGAGAAAATTTGGCAAATGAGATGTCTATTGAGTTCAACAACATTTTCTCAAAGTTCGGCTAACGGTTCTTTCCAAGTTTTCAATTTTTGCTCTAAGGTAACATTAGGATTCATAAAAGGTTTAGGTTAATTAGCTGCTGACAAAAGATTAAGGATTGACCAATGGTGTGAACAATGATGAACTTAGACCGAGCTGTAAATTTAACAAACTTGTGATGTGATACAATGACGACTCTTTTGAGAATTTTAAGAAAATAATGGTAAATGCAATTTTTAAAAAAATATTTTTTAAGCTTTCCATAAAATCTTTTTAGCTTTTTTTTTTTTTGAAAAAATTTTCTTCTTTTTTGGGGAAAAGAAATACAACTAAGAATGCAAAAATGAGAATCTAAAATGGAAAGATTATTTTTCTGATTTTTTTTAAATGGAGAATGCAAAATGTAAAAAAAAAAAGTTGTTGCTTCTTAAAGATTCCTTACTGTTTCTACCATCTTTGAAGTCGTCTTAGTTTTTCTTGAGCAAATTAACATATGTTGTGACACAATGATGAATGCACTTTTGAAAAAGTTCATGAGAAATGCAATTTCATCTCATTGAATGTAAAATGACATTTTTCTATCAAATGAAAGAAGTTGTATGTTTGCTTACAAAAAATTGAACAATTGAAATTTGAACTTTAGCATTAACGTTGATCTTTGGCTTGAAAAAGTAATCAGCTCTGCATTTTTTCCAGATACTTTTTCATCACCATAGCATGTCATTGATCTTTCCTAGGTACCGAGAAGCCTAATAATTTAGTTTCGGGTATTGAGTAGCTTAGTTTACTATATCTAGGTATTAAGTAACCCTAGTAGTCCATTACTAGGTATGGAGAAGCCTATTTATTTAGTTTCGAGTATTGAGAAACCCTGATAATCTTTTACTAGGTACTGAGTAGCCTAGTTTACTCTTTTCCAGGTATTAAGCAACCTAGTTTACTCTTTCCAAGTATTGAGGAACCCTAATAGTTCATTACTAAGTGTTGAGAAGCCTAGTCTTTTAGGTTTGGGTATTCAGAAACCCTGATGATATATTGTTAGGTTTTTTAACAACCTAGCTTGCAGAGTCTAGGTTTTTGAATAATCCCACGGTATATTGCTAGGTTTTTTAATAGCCTAGTTTGCTCTTTAAAATTTCTAAACAATTTGATGTTAGGTTTTGAATAACCTAGTTTGCTCAATAAATCTTTTGAACAATTTGTGGGTATATTATTGGGTTTTTCAACAACTTAGTTGATCTTTTACTTGCTCCTGATTTTTGAACAATCAAGTTGTCTTTTACTAGGTATTGAGATGCCCAATTTTCTTTGAATTTTCATTTTGATTAATAAATGAGTACTTGTTGCTCGGACAAAATTGATTGCTTATTTACTTTGTTGTGTCCTTTCTATTTGAAAGGGCAAGCAAAGGAGGGCTACTCTTAGCACCCAATTTTGACCGTACTAACAAAATAAAAGTAAAAATTGAAAAACAAATAAAAATAATAATACCTTTTTTTTTCTTTTATCATTGTGAAGGAGAAAAATGAGTCACCTTAGTTATACTCTTATTTTTTGACCCAATCTTAAAGTTCAAAAGCCAAAGCTTCTTATTTTTATTGAACATTGACTTTGACCTATTTTGTAAAAGCTCAATCTCTTTCTAAAAATCCTAATTTATATATATAAATGAGGCTAGGGCAATAGGAGAGAGGACTGACAAAAAGCGAGGGAACACAGACAAAAGAAGAGGAAGTTAGGGCACACGAAAAGAGAATGACGACTAGGAGCAAAGGAGGCAACAGGGTGGATCGAGAACAAAGAAGAAAAGGATCGGTACAATTGATCAATCATTTTCAAACACTTATGTTAGCTTTGTACTTAGTTTTGTTAGATGTTTATTGTGCCCAATATTAGTATTTTAGCTGAGTTTAATGTTGTTGGGCCTCATTGGGCTTTAATGCAAATTGTGAATAACTCTTGGATTTTAATGCATTTTGACCTTTCCTTCTTGGTTAGGCCATAACTTGGGACTTGGTGATCTATTTGAGGTGATCTTGGTATCTTTGGAAAACTAAGATAAGGCTCTACAAGTTTCATGAGAACTCAAGAGCAGGATCGGACTTTTAAGGGTCCAAAATAGCCCTGCAAGTCAGAGTGGGTTTGCTGTCACTGGAATTTAAGCAGTGTGCACATATTGGATCATATCGTGGGCTATAGGCCTCCTTTTGAGCTGAAACCGGTGCCATTGGAAAGTTAAAACTCATATCTCCAACTTCACTGAAGACTATTTAGTCAATAGATGTCGTTTTAGGCATGACTATGAAGTTATAAGTTGGTTTGAATTTGGAAACACGTTCTGCCAACCTGACTTGAGGTAGGTGTAGTGTTTTTGGAATATCTGGAGTTGTAAAAGTCCAATTGGCATGAAACTAACGCCAAACGTTCAAGGAGACAATTGACTACAACTGTCATGAAGACCTCCAAGCCAAAATACATCGTTTAGGGCATGAAAGTCAAGTTGGAAGTCGAAGAAGAGTTGCTGACTAGAAGCCACCAACCATGTACCAACCCATCAACCACTCATCAAGCTACCATATTCAACAATTCCATGTTTTTACAGCTTGCATTCATATTATTTTCAATTACAAATTGGCTTCTAGGATTAGTATAAATAGAGTCAATATCTTTATATTTTACATCATTCAACTTGAAGTAAGTTTGAGTATTTGTTTGAAGAAAGTTTAAGAATTTGTGAGAGTTTTCTTTCTCTTCTTCTCCCTTCTCTTCATAATTTCATTTTTGTTCTTTATTTTATGAATTCTTCCTTCCCATTCATGGAAGGCTAGGCTCTTATAATCAATTCAAGGGATTAACCATCTTGATGTTTAATTTGGAAATCTTGTTTTGATTGTTCATATTGTTTAATTGTTATTCAAGTTTCTCTTCTTCCTCTTTTGATTTTTATCTAGATTGAATTGTTTAATTTGATTTAGATGTTGATATGATAATAGCTTTATTATCATGTATTCAAAGAGGATCACAAAGACTAAACAATATATTAAAGTTTTTTTATGGATTGTTTAGCTTGGTTAAATTCCGGATCTTAAGTTAATTTATGTTTGAATGATGCTTACTTTATTTAACATTGGTTAACTAAATCCTAGATGCTTATCTAATAGAGGATTCTTGGATCATGTTAAGGCTTCTTGATGTGATCTAAAGCCAAGAACATGGTTAGTAATTAAGTGAATTCCTTGTGATCAATGATGGATTAAACTCAAGATTGGTAAATTTCATTGGATTGGTTAATTTGTTAATTACGTTTCTTTAATTCAACCAGTGTATTTACTTTGCAAATCATCAAAACCCCCCTTTTAAGTATCTTGATATGATTAAATCATTGTTTTTTTTATCATTGAGAGACGATTCGGTTTATGCTCTATACTTTAAATTAGTTTGTGAACCGGTAAATTTTATTTATTTGACAGGTTTCGACAACTTCTTGTCAACAATCTCAAAGCCTCAATTGAAATGTCTCCATTCTTTTACATTTGAAGTCCCTAGTTGCAGAGTAAAGTCACGCAATTCACCATCCTCCACATAAAAGCTCATTCCCCCGACTTTCTCTTGACACTCGTAACATTCGTACTCATTCTTCCTTTACTTTTACTTATATATTCATTTATTTTGTGTTTGAATGGAACAATGAAATGATTGAAATATTTAATGATCTATTCATACTATGATTTTTAAAATTGGACCAGATCGGCTGGTCCATCCGGTTGGACTGTAGCCCAGGTGCCTGACTAGTCCGATTGGTCCTAAAAATTGTTTTGGCCATTAAACCGGGATGAAACAGGAAGAATCGATAAAAACCGATGACTTGGATGAACCGGACCTAGTTCTTGAAAACCGGCTAGTTTTCTTTTTCTTTCACATTTTTTTGAATTTTTTTTCTTACTTTTTCAGATTTTTAAATTAATTTTTGAGATTTTAAATTAGTTTTAGGGTTTTTTTCACATCTATCTCCCAAAAGTCATGACATTTTACTCGTTCATTCAATGTGAATGCATTTTATATCGATTTTACGTAACTTTTTAATATCTATGCGATGGAAAATGAACGAATGAAGTTGAACCAACTGGTTTTGAAAACAATAATTATTATTATTTTCATAGTAATGAATATTTTTAAAAGAAGTAATAATAGTTATTTTTTAAAATAAGGATTAAACCCTAATTTTTTTTCTTAAATTCCTATTATTCTCAAAATAAGACTATTTTAATTGAATATGTATATAAATAATTATGTATGTAATTATAATTATAATTATTATATCATTTTTCGACTACCAGTTTGACCAATCAATCCATGACCCAAAGGTCTCACTAGTTCAATCTTCAGTCCAATTTTTAAAACATTAATTCATACCATTGTTTTGAATGAGTTCGGTGTTGTTTTCCTTTAAGTGGCAATCTGTGCCGTCATGTAGACATTCTTGATTGTGAATGGATGATCTTGTGCGTATTTTGAATACATCTTTAACATGCTTCTATGATGAAATGTCTGAGTCAATATCTCCTCTCTAGTTTGCTGTAGCTAAATGGATAGATGTTTAGATTCATTTTTCTCTCATTTAATCATTTTACTTGCATGGGTCATCTTGTATTGTTTTCACGCTGACTTGATTTTAATAAATAAAAACTATAAAAGAGATAAAAGTTGTAGAAAAGAGAAAGGTGTGGTGCAGGCTGTTTAATATAGGTGACTATTATAAGACCACACAGTAGATGTTTGGGCTTTGAAGTTTTCTTCACGTTATTTAAGTAATGTTTTTCTTTAGGGTGTATATTTTATGTTGCTGTCATATCTAGTTTTTGGGCCAATTGGGTGACATTGGTGAGATGATATTGGATATATTGGCTTCTCCACAATTTGCTCTTTGCCTTTTGTGTTGGTGTTTATTCTAATAATAATAAGATGTTCTAGCAAGGTAAAGTCATAGAAAAGAAAAGAAAACTAGAAAATGAAAAACTATGAAGAAGTTCTCTTGTCAAATTTAGTTTTATTGAGATAGTTTGTAACGTGTGTTCATTTAGAAATTCAATTGTTTCAATATTTTTATAATTCATTTATTTTTAGTTTCATCAAGTTTATAATTGTTGTGAATATAACTCTTCAAATAAATTTACCAAATTAAAAAAATAATTTTTCATTAATTCTGTAATTAAAATTAACCAATCCACAAATATGTTTTAAAGAACTACGTGGCTTTAAGTTCCTATTGCACTTTGGGACTACGTAAACACTTACGGCAAGCCAAAACTGTAAATATTTTCATTAAATTTTTATCTTTATTTTCTTCTGAGTTTATAAATATTTTATTTTAGCCTTTGATAATTTTTTCAAACCTATAAATATTATAATTTAATTTTAATCTTTATTTCTTCTATCCAAACTTGTAAATTTTTATAATTTAATCTTTGATCTTGACTTTTTATTGTATTTCTATTTGTAAATATTTTACTTCATTTTTATCTATATCTTCTCTATTGCTTGTAAATAATTTAATATTTATTGTAATTTAATTATTGACTTACTTGTTTTCTTATTGATGTGATTGCTTATTTACTTTATGGGGTAAATTAAATATGTGTAAGTTATTATTAATTCAGACAATTAACTTTTGAGTAACCGTTTTAGGATGGATGTATCAGGAGTACTGTGAGATTAAGTTTATACCTTTTCCTGTGCATAAATAAACTCTTGAATCCAACTTTAATGTGTAGACCAACTTTTAAACATTTTAAAAGGGTTTTTCACCAACTGAATGCTGATTGAGCTGGTAGGCAGACTTGCTCCATTGAGATAGGACGCAAGTTCGAATCCCATTAGGAGTCACTCTGGTTGGGAGGCAGCAAAAACTCTTGTGCTCTAAGCTGCCGACCGTGGATTAGTCTCATAGGGGCTCAAAGGGCCTAACCTGTGGGGATACTGCGGGGTGCCACTAGGTCCAAGGGGCTAATTAAGGTAGTTGTAAAAAAAAAAAAGAGTTTTCTTGTCGTAGGCACCCCATTTTCGGGGACGGTTGTGATAAACAATATGCCCAAAAAAAAAAGACATGGCCTCACAAAGAAAGAAGGAAATTGTAACGCAAACTTGACTAAAATACAAGTCAAAATGACCAAGCTAAACTAAACTAACTAACAGAAAGCAACTTAGGGTTTTATAAATTGAACAACTTAAGCTTTTATTTTTACGTAGTTAATTTATATGAAGAATTAGTATAAAATAGTCAAATATTTCATTGTTCTCTTATTTTTTTTTCTAATATTAACACATTTCTTAAGTGAGACATGAGCTTTTTGGCGCCTCTTGCATCAAGACGTTAAAACGCCCTGGCACCTTAACAATGCCTTTTTCATTTGACTATCTCTAGCCTAACAACCATCTTTCAAATTAAGTAGCATGAAAAGCCTAGCTTTGATTTTTTTGTGGGATCAATGGCTATGACCCTCAAAATAGAACATACTTATGTCAAAAGGGGATTCCCATTAGAATGAAACAAATCATTGTGCCAGTTCCTATCATGTATTCAGCACCCATAAGCCAATTCAACGCTACAATAATAATACCAAAGTTCCCAACTTTTATGCAAACAAAAAATTTAACCAGGCATATTGTTTGTGCAAAATAAACACATCCTTAATTTTGCAACCCCACTCTATCTCAAATAGATAAATAAAATAGAAAATAAAAACTTGAGCTAAAAATAGTTGTAAAGCTCCTCTGTTAAACAAAGCTATCTTCAATATGAGAAAGCAAGACAAGAAAAACAATTCACAACCCACACCATCCATCACAATGAAAATGCATAAATCAAAGTCCAAAGCAACCCAAGTTCAATTCAAACTTACGAAAAACACATGAATTAGCATTAAAAAAATAAAATAAAACCCAAAAATTCATTATTTTCACAAACAAATATCTTATGTGTACTAAGCAACCTGGGTGCTGGGACCCTTGGAAGTGATGAAATCTTCAGATGAGTTGCAAACTAAACTACCCACAAGTCCTAATTGCAAAAATTTCCCAAAGAAAGTAAAACAACAAAACAAGCAACTGCAATTTTTTTTTTAATCCCTAACTATTGAAACACAAAAAAGAGTAGAAAGAAGCATCCAAATTACACCTACTTGGGGCTCATCGGTAGTTGTGGCAATTTGTTTGGCGACAGCAAGTGTTCAATGTCTTCCTCATGAGTTCGTTGAAAGTTGCTTGTGGGTTGTTTTGTTTTAATTGGAAGTTTTTAAGTTTCTGATCTTAGTGGGGAAAAAAATCTAGCAGGATTGTGAAAAATGTTTAGAGTATGCTTATAAAGTGTTTCTTATAAAAATTACAAGTACAACTCCAATTAAGCGTTGCCTTTTATTTAAATAAGCTACTCTATTAAAATATGGATTAACCCCGCTTATAAAATGTGCCTTTTGTAATCTACGGGCACACTTTATAAGTGTTGCCTAAAAGTCATTGTCAAAACTCCCTTCAAATAGCACCCGAACAAAAACGTTGCTTATAATGACTTTAGCCCACACTTTTCAAGCATTATAAAAAACAAGTGTTGCCTTAGGCCAAATTTGTTATAGTGGAAGTGAGAGGTATTTAAATTTTGGCCTTCCTCCTTGGTGTGTAGCCGCCACATAAGAGAAGAGATAATGCTTTGAGGAAGGAAACCATCATTCATGGTGTTATGTAAGGTGCAGAAAACTTGTGAGCGTTGATATTTTTGCTTTAGTGAGGAAAAAGTTGCTTGGTGAGATTGGGTGTATTTGGATTTTGGATTTGTGAGAGATATTTTCAAGATTGGTGGTTGTAATTATTTTTACAATTAGTGGGTGAAGTCATGGACATAGGCAATTAAGGCCAAACCACGTTAAATTTGATTTGTTATTGTGATTGCATGTTTTCTTGATTTTTGTGGGTTGGGTTTCTTTTAGCTAACAACTGGTATTAGAGAGAGTTATGATTCTTCTATATAGTTTTAGATGGAAAAGATGCAAGGTTTGTGAAGTAGTAAATTTGAGGAGTTGTTTGATGGCATGAAATTTTTTAGTAGTGGAAAAGTATTGTAAAGGATATTCTAGTGCAATAGGAACTGGTTAAAGCTTTGAATAAGAAGAAAAAGAATCCTGACAAGATGGCAGAAGAAGAATGGGAAGAACTAAAGATGAAAGCAATTAGTATGTTTCAGATGAGTCTAGCACCCAAGGTAAAATACAGGGTTCTTGATGAAACTTCTGTTGTCAATTTATAAAAGAAACTAGAGAATATGTATATGTCTAAGTCTTTCACAAATTTTTTTTATTTCTAAAGAAATAATTATATCAATTTGTTGAGAGTCTCACATTGGATAGTGATATGACCTTAATAATGGTTATAAATTCAGAGGGACAACCTTCACTCCATGAGCTAGTTTTTGGGGTTGAGTTAGGCCCAAACCCAAATTTAAAGATGGTATCAGAGCCTATCCAAGACCCGTTGGGCCACTCGCAGATGTCCAGTCCTGCAAACTTCACGCTCCAGATGTCCAGTCTTAGGCGTGAGGGGTGTGTATTAAGAGTCCCACATTGGATAGTGATATGACCTGAATAGTATTTATAAGTGGGGGGCAACCCTTACTCCTTGAGCTAGCTTTTGGGGTTGAGTTATGCCCAAACCCAAATTTTAATATGGTATTAGGGCCTATTCGAGATCCATTGGGCCACTCGCAGATGTCCAGTCTTGCAAATTTCACGCTCCAAATGTCAAGTCTTGGGCATAAGAGGGTGTGTTGAGAGTCCCACATTGGATAAGGATATGACCTGAATAGTGGTTATAAGTGGGGGGGACAACCCTCACTCAATGAGCTAGTTTTTGGGGTTAAGTTAGGCCCAAACTCAAATTCTAAGACAATTAAAATGAGTTATGGTGTAAAGTCGACATTAGAGATCAATTGAATTATTTTACAAAGTTTATTACACAATTATCTAGCATGGGGTGAAAGTTGAGGATGAGGATAAAGCATTTTAGTTGTTGTCATCTCTTCCACATTCATATGAGAATTTTATGATTACATTGCTTGTTGGAAAAGAGACACTTAAAGTAGATGATGTGATTTTCGTGTTATTGGAGAATGAAAAATTTAAGAAGCCAAGTGTTCTGTTTGAGGGAACTCCTTTTGTTGTTAGATTTGATTGTGGTAGGAGTGTGTCTCATGGTAGCAATTATGATAGGGATATATTAAGATCAAGTTCTAGGCCGAGGCCAGATTATATAGATAATTAAGGAGTGCTATTATTTTCATGATATATGTCACATTAAATTTTATTACAAGAAGCTAAAAGTATGTGTAGAAGAATTTGAGAAGAATAAAGGTGAAGGAAATGAAAAGTTTGAAGATGTTACAATCGTTGTACAAGAACCTTGGAATTATGAAAATGAGTTAATGATGGTTGAAGAAGGTAATAGTATCTCAGGTGATTCTCGGCATTTAGATTTTGCTTCTTCTAATCATATTTGTTTCAAGAAGGAATGATTTGCCACTTATGATAATGTGATGATGAAATAGTGAAAGTGACTAATAGTGATTGTTTGAATGTTGTTGGAAATGATAATGTGAAAATTAAGATGCATAATGGTAGTGTGAAGACATTCGGTGATGTGAGGCATGTGCCTACACTTTGGGAATAATTTAATTTCTTTGGGTAGATTTGATGCATTGAAATTAGGATATTCTACAAGAGGTGGAGTCATATACATGTTTGTAGAGGTTCTTTGGTGATGATGAAAGGTAAGAAAACTATTGGAAATTTGTATAAGTTGATGGGAGAGACTATGATAAGAAAAGGTAACAGTGGTGTAACACCCCAAAATTTCTCTTTATATATATATATATATATATATTTCAAGTTTAGTAATTTATAGTTCTTTTTGACGTTGTGTGAGTTACTAAATCAAAATGTTTAAAATTTAGTTTACACTTAGTGGTCGATTGGATAGCTGAGCGGAGTAGGGAGGATTATACTAGTTTATGAATTTTATAACTAGGAATACAAACAAATCAGTCAAGTGATCGTTCGGTACCAAGAGAAGAGCTACTCGACCGGATGTCAAAATACAAGAGACAAAAGGCTCGGTCGGTCGCAGAAATTCAAAGAGGAACCTGGATCGGCCGAAAAATCAATCGGACAAAGGAGATCAGGAATAGGGTAGTCGGTCAAAAGTAGGTTGTGATAAGAAAATAGTTAAGAATACAACTTGGTGATCACTAGATCAGCTATATCTGATCGGTATCTACCAAGAATGGATATTGTTGGTCGGATTGGATATAAGTCGATCGAAAGGAAAGGTTGATCAAGTTAAAGGTAAGCTTGGGTCGGTCGATTTAGGACTTAGGGTTTGAAGAGCTTAGTTCGATTAATACATGGGAACTTTTGTTTAAAAAGGTTGGATCAATACGTAATGGCTCGGGTCAGATGAGAAAGTTTGTATATAGTGGTAGTGCTCAGTCGGAAAAGTCATATGGGATAAGGTGGTCGGTCGGACATAGAGTTACTGAAAACATTTATGACCGTGGTGATTCATCTAGGTGAGGTATAATAGTAATTAATGTAAATGGTGATTCACCTAGGGTGAGTCACAAGGTAATAAATGTAGCAATGTTCAAATTGAACTCTTCCAATTCACCTAAGCTCAAGGGGATGGTCGGCCAAGGGAGAGGTAAAATATCTTGACTTTTACTTTCATTTAATTACATTTTAATCCCAACTTTTTTCCTATAAATAGCCAAGTTACACATTCACTTTTACTCACACCAAAACTTCATCTTCTTTCTTCTATAAGCTCATGGCCTAGAGCTCTTCTTCACCTTCCCAAACTCTTGCCAAAATTCTACGTTAATTTCTAGCATCCTAGTAGTGTTTTGAGAAACTTTGATGTTGTGAGTTTCTTGAAATACAAACTCCTTTTCACTACTTTCTCTTCACTTTTAAATTTCTATTCCAAAGTTTTAGATAATTGGATTGATTCATAATCATCTTATTCATGTTTTAGAGTTAAAAGTTAAGAACTTGGTTCTTAAAGGGATTTCATTGGTGGAAAATGATTTTGTTGGTGGGAAGACAAAGAACTTTCACTACAGAGGATTTTTGAACCAAGATTAGGTGGAGATTTCTCTCATCAACCAATATGGTGGTTAGGAATAAATTTTATGGTTTATATTTTATGTTTTCATATTTTATGGTTGATGTTTTGTGGTTTATGTTTTATGATTTATGCTTTGATTATCCCACGTGTTTTTTTGTTTTGAGATATGACACAAACTTGTTACAATTAAAGTGTGATATATTTTATGTGCGAATAAGATGATGTATGTGTGGATGAAAAACATGGTTATGAACATGCATATGTTTGGTTGGAAACCAATGAATCATGATGAAAATAGAAAAGTTTTGAAAAGAAACTATTATCTTCTATATTTACTTCATCAAAGCTTTTGTTCTTATTTTCGAAAATTACTATAAGATTTAAAGGATTTTTGAAAATATGAGAGAAAATATTTAGTGAGAAATACTTTTGAAAATTTGTTTGCACCTTAAAATATTTTCCTAAAAGTTAGTTTGGACTTTGAAATATTTTACTAAAGGTTAGTATCAAATTATTTTGAATTAAACACTTATTTTTATTAAAGACTTTTATTTTCAGAAAATTTGAGGGAAACATTTTGGTGATGATTTGAGGTAGAAATAAATGATTTTAAATAGAAATGATTTTTGAAAGATTTGTTGAAAAGTCCCTATTTATATTTGAAACTTATTTTTTTAGCTCACATCGTGAGAATAGACTTGGAAATATTTTATTTAATTCAAAATTGCTCAGTATTTGTTAAAACTGGTTTTACGCGATTTATAAAACGTAACAGAGGTATTACGCGATTTGAAAATCGTAACCGTAGTGTTACGTGATTTGAAAAATGTTTTAAAAGCACCATATGTTAAGAAACAACGGTACTATTATTAGGTCGACATAAACTGGACCCTGAATAAGACATTTGACGCTATTTTTAAAATGGTGGCTTGAATCTCGAGGGGATTGTGTTTTGGTAAACCAATAATTATGGGTTAATTAACATGAATTATTGGGTTGATCATCATTGATTTAATAATTATGAGTTAGTTGACCATGAATTATTATATTAATTATGAGGGATTGCACTTTGCATGGGTTAGTTGACCATGACATTGCGGTAGTCTATTGAGACTTGTTGTTAAGGCTTTGAGCCTAAGAGATTGAGTTTACACCTTAGTGCGGGTGTGAATTGTAGAGTGAAGATCTATGAAAGATCTCAGAGTTGTTGAGGGTGCGGAAACTCCATAGGAGGCCAGTTGGAGCTGTGCCGTGGTATTATGATTGCAACACACTGACGATCTCGACTAAACACTATTCTATTCCTGAGTGGTGGAGAGTGTTCTCATAAACCAAGTTGTGAGCCAGGTTACCCAAATTTTATAGCACTTTTTAGGCTAATGAGAAATGAAACATGTACTTCTAATCACTCTCTCCGACTTGTGTTTTAGCTCCATGGAGTAGGGGTCAATCATTGGATATTTGCATAGTTAGTCGTCATACTGTCACATTGTTATGATGCATAAATGATTTTGATTTACCCACTGTTTGAGAACATAATTACATATGTTGATTTAGTATGGAACTGTACTATTTGTTATGTTTTCTACATTATTTTATTGGTATTGATAGGTGACGATGATCTTACATCTTTGTTGTATTATTTTGTATGTTTTGTGTTGGTTTTTTTTTTTTTTGTCTTATGAAGACGGCGAGGTAGTTGTTTCTTTTTCTGTCTTGTGAAGACAACGAAGACTTCAAGGAAGGATTTGTTTAGTTTTGTTAGAGTACAGTCCCACGATAATTTGGACGTATTGCTCATTCCATTGGGTATTAAGTAAACTTTAGGACTTTGGCCAGTAGGATAGTGTACAGAATTTGTATACATTATACTGAGTATTGTTTTCTTTGATATCATTGTTAAATAGTAGAATTGAATATAAGTACATACTATGTATATTTTTGAGATTTTTTTTATATATTAAGTTATTTCTTTTCTAGTTATTTTATGTTATATTCGCTGAAAGAAATTTTAGAACTCATATTTTCATAAAGAAAATACAAAGGGTTTTTGAAATTAACTTAAGATTTCATTAACTGTGACACCTAAATAAGGGTGTTACAAGTGGAGCATGTAGTAATATGGAGTGTGTGTACACATGCCAAAGAAGAAAGTGACATTTGCGGATAATTTGGTGAAGCCTATTGACACTTGCAGTTTATTCCAATCATAAGGTAAGGTGGAGATTTGTAGAGTATTACCTTATATTGGGGTTGGGTTGAGGCCACAACCTTTAAAGAAAAAAGAAGTGTATGTGTGGTTTTTTAGTGGTTGCGAACATGACAACTTTAGGGAAGTGAGAGGTATTTAAATTTTGGCCTTCCTCCTCGGTGTATAGCTGCGACATTGGAGAAGAGATAGTCCTTTGAGGAAGGAAACCATCATTCTTGGTGTTGTGGAAGGTGGAAAAAACTTGTGAGTGTTGATATTTTTGCTTGAGTGCTTTGTTTGTGTGAGGAAAAAATTGATTTATGAGATTAGGTGTATTGGAGTTTTGGGTTTGTGAGAGATGATTTCAAGATTGGTGATTGCAATTATTTCTTATGTTAGTGGATTGATTTGTGAAGTCATGGACGTTGGCAGTACAGGTCGAACCACGTTAATTTGCTGTGTTCTTTTAATTGTCTGCTTGCTTAATTTATGTGGGTAGCTTTTCTTTTACTTAACATGAAGTTGGGAGAAAAGGATTCAGAGATAGGGTTCATAAGAATTTATGAATTTGAATATTTTAGATGTTGATATCTACTTCAACTCTCACATGGTACCACCTTAACACCAATAACCACGTAGGACAGCTAGTTGTGGAGAACGATTCACTTAAAATGATAGCACAATACTTATGGCATAGTCTAACATATTCTAGACGAATCGTTACGGTTAAATTGGATTGATATCATATTAAAAATTGAGATACCAAATTGATGTCACCTAATTTTTGGAAAACTAAATTAAACATTTACTATTAACAATTCTTTAAAATTAATTTATTAAAAAATTATTATAAAAATATTTATTATTAACTTTTACAAAAATTTATTTTCATAAACTTTAATTTTAAGTTTGTGAAAATAAGTCTAAGTGTGTGTTTGGATTAGCTGTGAAAAAAAGATTATGTTAAAAATCAATTATATGTATAATCAATTTTCAAGAAAATCAATTATGAGAAAATTAATTTATGTTTGGATATATTAATTCATAATCGATTTTATGATAAAAAGTTTTGTTTAGATTGTATAAAAAAATTACTTTTATGTATTTAATTACCAAAAGATATATGAAATGATTGAAAAAGTTATTTGGTTGAGGGCAAATAAGTATTTCTCTCTTAATGCTTTTGAAATAATGTGAAATCAAATAATTAAAAGCTTAAAATAACAACTTTTAAAAAAAACTATTTTTAGTCATAAAAAAATAATCTTAACTTATAATCAATTTTACACATTTAAAATAAACAAGATATATTTTAAATAAAATAACTTTTAATTAAAAAAAAGAAATTATTCTCAGAAAAAGAAAAACCAAACATGCCCTAAATCAGTTTTTATAAATTTGAAACGCTATTTTAATAAACTAAGGAGTAAGGACACTTATTTAGTAGATAAAGGCCAAAGGAGGTTAATTAATTTTTATTTGGGTGAGAAAATAGTTCTTGACTCCATCAGCGATAAAGTTCAGTGTCTGCGAGTCATATCACAATTTTCTGCTAAAGTCACAAGACGGTGACGAAGGTTCCCAGGGCAGATCTCATCTTTTCTCTCTGGCCATTTTCGATCTAAATCTCTTCTTCACTTCACACATGCATTAACCGTGTCATGTTGATTTCCCAACCCTAATCACACCACAAGGTAAAAGACCCTTTCTCCATTTCTTCCACATCCAAATCCATTGTTCAATTTCAATTTCATGCGATTCTCGTCATTCCCTATGCAATTTGATGGTGTTGTTGTGTGTTTGTGCATAGATTCAGGGACAGTGATTTTTATTTGTTTGTGAATTGAGGAAGATAATATGTTGACCAAGTTCGAGACGAAGAGTAACAGAGTGAAGGGACTGAGTTTCCACAGCAAGAGGCCATGGATCCTCGCGAGTCTTCACAGTGGCGTTATTCAGCTATGGGATTACCGAATGGGGACCCTCATTGACAAGTTCGACGAGCACGATGGCCCTGTTAGAGGGGTTCATTTCCACGGATCTCAGCCTCTCTTCGTCTCTGGAGGTAGGTACCTTCTTTTTATTTTCTTTTTTTGTTTTCCTACGAATCTGATTCCTAAATTGTGCATCTCGGGTTTTGTTTTTCTTTGATGGGTTGGATTGCGATTGTGTTGATCTGATCTGCAGTGATGAACATGTGAAATAATGGGGATGTGGGTTTTGTTTTGGCAGAAGAAAAGTATGTAATTTGATTATGTTTAGTGTTTTTACTTGTCATACAGTAGAATGATTTGACTTTGACACATTGATTTGGATATTTGATGCCTCTGTTGTACATGCTGGATTCCTTTGTCTCTCTGCCTTTGTTCTCAGGGTGGTGCGGCGAGTTGTACCGTGAGCAGTGAGGACAGGGGATACACTTATGTGTATATATATATATATATATATATGTTTTCATGATTTATTTGAGCTGTGTTTTATTTGGAATGAAGAAGAAGAAAAAAAAAATTGGGATGTAATTGACATCCTTTGGATCTGAAGCTTGGTAACTAATAATCAATTTGTATTTTATTTTATTTTTTTTGAAAAAAATGAAGCAGTGCTACTTAACATCTTGTTCTAATGGTTGGGTGTTTTATTTGAAAAGAAAAAGATTTTTTTGGGCTGTATGTGACACCCTTTGGATGTGGAGCTTGGTTACCAGTATATATATTTTTAAACGAAGTGCTACTGCTACATGACATCTTTGTTCTAATGGTTGAGTTTTCATGTCATTTTCCAGCAGTCTCCTTTATCAATTTGGTTGGAGGAGGTTTTGAATTTTTTTTTTTAATATATACATTTAAGAAAATAAATTCTTGTTGCATGTGGATGGGGAAGGTTTACTTTATACAGATTGCAGCTCAACAATGATTAATATCTCTTTTCCCTCTGGACAGGGGATGATTACAAGATTAAGGTTTGGAACTACAAGATGCATAGGTGTTTGTTTACTCTTCTAGGACACCTTGATTATATTCGTACAGTGCAATTTCATCATGAGAGCCCATGGATTGTGAGTGCAAGTGATGATCAGACCATTCGCATCTGGAACTGGCAGTCACGTACCTGTATATCTGTTTTAACTGGTCACAATCATTATGTTATGTGTGCTTTGTTCCATCCAAAAGAGGATATGGTTGTGTCAGCCTCCCTGGATCAGACTATTCGTGTTTGGGATATTAGTTCTCTCAAGAGGAAGAGTGCATCTCCTGCAGATGACATTCTGCGATTGAGTCAGATGAACACAGATCTTTTTGGTGGTGTTGATGCAGTTGTTAAGTATGTGTTGGAAGGTCATGACCGGGGAGTCAATTGGGCTTCATTTCATCCTACACTGCCTCTCATTGTTTCAGGAGCTGATGACCGGCAAGTGAAACTTTGGAGGATGAATGGTAAATATGAAACCTATTTATTTACTTTATGTTCCTGAATAATACATAACCGGGGACTTTCCATTTCTTATTTTAAATGCCGAGCTAACTGGATTTTCATATAGTATTGATGCTATTCTGATTATCATATTAACATAAGTGTGTGGAGGAACTTACATGTATTTTGTTGGGGCGAAATGTTTTGTCCAATTCCAATCCTATTCTTGCATGCATTAAATTTTGTAGTATATTGTTTAAAAATAAACTTGGTAGTATTTTAAGTGATATTCTTTATGCTCCTAATAAAATATATCTCTATTTTCAGACACAAAGGCATGGGAAGTGGACACTTTGAGAGGGCACATGAATAATGTTTCATGTGTTATGTTCCATGCTAAACAGGATATCATTGTGTCAAATTCTGAAGATAAAAGTATTCGAGTATGGGATGCAACAAAGCGAACTGGAATTCAAACATTCCGCCGAGAGCATGATCGGTTTTGGATTCTTGCAGCACATCCTGAAATGAATCTGTTGGCAGCTGGTCATGACAGTGGCATGATTGTTTTTAAGTTGGAGAGAGAAAGGCCTGCTTTTGTGGTTAGTGGTGATTCTTTGTTCTACGCAAAAGACCGGTTCTTGTGTTTCTATGAATTCTCAACTCAAAGAGATGGACAAGTACTTCCAATTCGACGACCGGGCTCTTTAAGCCCGAATCAAAGTCCAAAGACTCTTTCCTATAGCCCAACTGAAAATGCATTTCTTCTGTGTTCAGATGTAGATGGCGGATCTTATGAGTTGTATAGCATATCCAAGGACAGTTATGGCAGGGGTGATGTGCAAGATGCAAAAAGAGGTAATGGAGGATCAGCAGTCTTTGTGGCTCGGAATAGGTTTGCTGTGCTTGAGAAGAGCAACAATCAAGTCCTTATAAAAAATTTGAAGAATGAGATTGTTAAAAAGAGTGCCCTCCCTATTGCCACTGATGCTATATTCTATGCAGGAACAGGCAACTTGCTATGTAGGTCAGAGGATAGGGTTGTTATATTTGATCTTCAGCAGAGGATTGTTCTTGGTGATCTTCAGACCCCTTTTATCAAATATGTTGTGTGGTCTAATGACATGGAAAATGTTGCTTTGCTCAGCAAACATGCCATTATAATTGCTAGCAAGAAACTTGTGCACCAATGCACTCTCCACGAGACAATCCGTGTAAAAAGTGGAGCCTGGGATGACAACGGAGTTTTCATTTATACCACACTAAATCACGTCAAATACTGCCTTCCCAATGGAGATAGTGGGATAATAAAAACACTGGACATTCCAATTTATATCACAAAGGTTTCTGGAAACACAATCTTCTGCTTGGATCGGGATGGAAAAAGCAGAACAATAAGTATTGATGCAACTGAATATATTTTTAAGCTTTCCCTGTTGAAGAAAAGATATGACCATGTTATGAACATGATAAAGAACTCACAGCTTTGTGGGCAGGCTATGATTGCTTATCTACAGCAGAAAGGCTTTCCTGAGGTTGCCCTCCATTTTGTGAAAGATGAGAGAATACGATTCAATTTGGCTTTAGAGAGTGGGAACATTCAAATTGCAGTTGCATCAGCTACAGCAATTGATGAGAAAGATCACTGGTATCGTTTAGGGGTTGAGGCTCTTCGCCAAGGCAATGCTGGTATAGTAGAGTATGCATACCAGAGGACAAAAAATTTTGAGAGATTGTCGTTTCTTTATCTTGTCACTGGTAACCTGGAGAAACTTTCAAAGATGTTGAAAATTGCTGAAGTCAAGAATGATGTGATGGGCCAATTTCACAACGCCTTATATATGGGTGATGTTCGAGAACGTGTTAAGATCTTGGAGAATGTGGGCCATTTGCCTCTTGCTTACATCACTGCATCAGTCCATGGGCTACATGATGTTGCAGAACGGCTTGCAGCTGAACTGGGGGACAATGTCCCATCTTTGCCTGAGGGAAAAGTACCATCTCTCTTGATGCCGCCATCACCTGTCTTGTGTGGAAGTGATTGGCCCCTTCTCAGGGTCATGCAAGGCATGTTTGATGGTGTGTTTGACAATACGGGTCGGGGTGTTGCTGATGAAGAAGAGTATGAGGCTGCTGATGGTGATTGGGTCGAGGAGCTTGACATGGTTGATGTGGATGGCTTACAAAATGGAGATGTTGCTGCAATTTTAGAGGATGGAGAAGTGGCTGAAGAAAACGATGAAGAAGGTGGATGGGAAATGGAAGATTTAGAGCTGGGCCCTGAAGCTGACACCCCAAAAGCTTCTATCAGTATGCAATCTTCAGTTTTTGTGGCCCCAACTCCTGGCATGCCGGTAAGCCAGATATGGATTCAGAAATCATCTCTTGCAGCTGATCATGCAGCTGCTGGGAATTTTGATACTGCAATGCGGTTACTGAACCGGCAACTTGGGATAAGAAATTTTGCCCCCTTGAGATCCATGTTTCTTGATCTTCATACTGGCAGTCATTCCTTTCTGCGTGCATTTTCATCTGCTCCAGTAATATCACTAGCAGTTGAAAGAGGTTGGACTGAATCATCTAGTGCAAATGTAAGAGGCCCACCAGCACTTCCTTTCAAATTGTCTCAATTGGATGAAAAGCTTAAAGCTGGTTATAAGTTAACTACTGCTGGGAAATTCACTGAGGCTCTTCGGGCATTTGTTAATATTCTTCATACAATTCCTTTGATTGTTGTTGAGTCAAGGAGGGAAGTGGATGATGTGAAGGAATTGATTATCATAGTCAAAGAGTATGTTTTGGGTCTGCAGATGGAGCTGACGAGGAGGGAAATTAAGGACAATCCAGCACGACAGCAAGAGCTTGCAGCTTATTTCACTCACTGCAACCTTCAGTCACCTCACTTGAGGCTAGCTTTGCAGAATGCATTGACTGTCTGCTTCAAGGCAAAGAACCTTGCCACAGCTGCTTACTTTGCCAGGAGGCTACTTGAGACAAACCCTACCATTGAAAACCAAGCTAAGACAGCAAGGCAAGTGCTGGCAGCTGCTGAAAGAAATATGACTGATGCCACACAGTTGAACTATGATTTCCGAAACCCATTTGTAATTTGTGGTGCAACCTATGTGCCAATCTATCGAGGACAGAAGGATGTCTCTTGCCCATATTGTACTTCTCGTTTTGTGCCAAGCCAGGAGGGGAAGCTATGTACTGTTTGTGATCTTGCAGTGGTAGGGGCAGATGCTTCTGGACTGCTCTGTTCACCTTCCCAGATACGCTGATTGAGCTACTGGACCAAGGAGCATTTTTCTCAATTTTTGTTTCAGTTCAATTTTCAGCAGTAGATAGATCCCTATTGATCAGTTAGTATTTTCATGGCACTGTGGTAGAAGCTAGAAATAGTCAACAGGAGTTACTTTTTGCCCTTTTGCTTTCCCTTGTTTAGTTGAAAAAGATTTTCAATGTAATAAATCCATTTCGTATTTTGAGGGGTGTTAGTTTTTCATACACAAGAAAGTGAAAGGCTGTACTTAGATCACATGATGATTATAGGCTGTGCAAGACTTACAATTGGGGCACTTTTATTTGGCAAAATATATTATGTCTGTGTTTGGTAGTCGGGGTTCAAGCCCTTCATTACAAGAATAATGCTGTTTCTCTGTAGTTAAGGAACTTTTCATTCTTTATTTGATTAAGTCCATGCAATTTACTTATAGATTCTTGGTGTACTCAGTGGCTCTTAAGAATCTTTATCTTGAGAATTCTTAGATCTTGCCTTGTTTGCCCGTTGACAGGGCTACTGGG
This sequence comes from Styphnolobium japonicum, assembly GCA_023212625.1. Lineage (NCBI taxonomy): Eukaryota > Viridiplantae > Streptophyta > Magnoliopsida > Fabales > Fabaceae > Styphnolobium > Styphnolobium japonicum. The sequence goes on from JALBWW010000013.1 coordinate 16,013,278, forward strand.
TTTGAGCTCAGGCAGGGTGGCATTTCAGAATTGTACTAGTATCCAAAAATAAAAATAAAAAAGAAGAAAGAAAGTAAAGACTCCAGTTGGGAAAATTAGACAGATGGTAAGGGAATAACTTTGTAATGTATGTAAACAAAAATGATTATAATTGCCCTTTAGTAAAGAGCAGTAGTGGATTTCTTTTTGGGTACAACAGTTGTGGATTTTTAATACTAGTTATAGCATGTCTATAAATTGAACAACAAATTTCAGGGTCTAGGCCCATGAGTTTTACTTGTCTTTCAGTTTATTCATTATTAATAAACTACTCTTAGTGTTCTCTCATTGTTGGAATTGTGAGATGATTTTATTTAAGATTAATATTATTTGTATACTTTATTTTTACACCTGTCTCTGCATCTCATTGCATTATTAAATATTGTTAAAATTGTTATCAATTATTCTACAAAAATTATCATTCAAATAAGGACATCTATTAGTAAATATCGTTACTATGTATGAATGATTATTTTTGTAGAATAGTTGATAATAATTTCAATAATATTTGATAATACAATGGTATAAGGAGAGGTGTACAAATAATATTTTTGTTTATTTAATTGGATATTTTTATTTATTTATTTATTCCATAGTTAAGTATATTGGCTGACCTTGCTAGGCTTGAAACTCTAGCCATAGCGGTGGAACATTTTCTCATCTAATTTTTCAGGGGGCATATGCCCTCCTCTTGTTGACCGCAGTCCCAATTTTGTCATTTTTTTGGGTTCTTTTTCATCCTTATTTCAAATTTTGATTTATTTTTCTCTCTTCTAGGTTGATTATTTAAAAAAAGATTGAAGGTATATTTTGTCAAGTTTGATGCTTTTTGTCTATTTAACTAAATTTGGTCGGCCTTGGTACCTTTTTAGTTCAAGTCCAGAAAGATTATTATAACAATAGAAGATTTGGACTTTCCACAAATTGTAAAGAAATGAATGGAACTAAAGTCAGTTGAGTAGAATGCTTAATTTTGAGACCTTTTATTAAGCATTAAGATATTTGATATCTTTTCATTGTGGTTATGTGTAGTGATATGATGACATCACTTTTTATTTGAGTGTATGTTATTTTTGGCATTTCTCCAATTTGATTTAATAGAATATTGACTAAATTACATTTTGGTTCTTGAAAAATATATGAACAAATCAGTTCTTGAAAAATCAATTTATTCAATCAGGCTTTTAAAAATTTTAATTTTTCATTTGGTTCTTAAATTACAAAGAACCGTAAAGCAAAAGTTGATTGTCAAAACAAGAAAAAAGTATCACGTCATCAAATTATTTGACCAAATCACTTGCCTCATTAACAAATGGTTGCAAAGTCACCATTTTTCATCAGGGACTTCTTTTGTCTAATTTGGATATTGTTCAGATCGGATCTCTTTGGCCTGATCCAAGCCCAATCACATCTTATTTCAAGCCCATCTCAACCTCGGCCCAAATCGGGCGCCTGTACCTGATAACATTGCTCAATCTCTGAAGATCACGCTGAACTACATGGAAGAGATCACCACACCTACAACTTCGGGATAAATCACCTCCAGATATTTGGAGTCAGTTGGAATCTTGTCACTCCATAACTTTATAAGGGGGACCCCCCCTTAGGTATACTTATGCAACCTTAACACTTTTACCTACCTATGTCACATACTAACTTGAGCATTGGAGTCTCTTTTGCAGATACTACCACCGTTGTCTCTGCCGTTCTAGTAGATCAACTATCCGACTCGAACTCAGACTGGAACATTGGCGTCGTTTGTGGAAATAGATAAAACTTTTTCCATCATCTCAATCTATCTATTATGAGACCACATACTAGAAGTTAGACAACCAGAAATCTTGTGATGGAAGATGGGACAAAAACGTCATGCACCCCCATGCAAAGACAACCACTGCCCCCAGCCATCACAAGAAAAACTAATCAACCAGACCAGAGAGCTGAACCGACAACTAGTCGAACTCCAATAGAACAATCCCTTTCTAGAAGGATTTGCAAAGAATAATCACCCGTCGTAACCACCTCGACCACAGCCCATGTTGCAATTTGGAACACAACCCCCAACCTAAACTGCGATCCCACCTCTAATAACTGGTCAACCACAGCTCCCCCAGAGAAGACTACCACCACTTCATCCACTTTATCAATTTGGCACAATCTCACTTTCCCATCAAGCCTTACCACTGCTCAGTCCTAGAGAGCCCCAACCCTAATTGGAAGAAGCTCAAAACATCTGGGCGGAATACCTGCTGTCCACAGGCCAAATTCTCCCTACATCAAGGTACAACCTTACATGTGGGTACACCCCTCCCCAACCTTGAACCAAGGTCCAATACAAACACACCACAATAGACATTTTCTACCCTTGTCACCGTACTACCACGTACCCCACCAATGCAGACATCACCAACATTATGCCTAAAACACACCATACCTCCACCACTAGCTCACCCTATGCTTCCAACAAACTTGGACCATCACCCATCCATTCACGAAATTCATCATGAACATTCCCCTACCACCGAACTTCAAAGGATCCTTGAACATCAAACCATATGATGAAACCTCACAGGCACATTGATGCTCTTAGTTCATCCATGCTCCTATCCAGAGCCACCGATCCCATTATGTGTCGAGCCTTCCCCTCAACCCTTCGAAAAGCCAGCCTACAATGGTTCTCATCCCTTGCCCCAAAATCCATTTTCAATTTCTCCGAACTAGCCCAAAGATTCATATCTCACTTCTCCACAAGTCTTACACACTAGAAAACCTCGACAAGCTTCACCTTTCTTCTACAAGATGATAAACACAATTTTCATATATTATTATTAATCCTTCATATTTAGTATATTATCTCTTTTATGTGCTTAATTGATTGGACTTGGCCACATTTTATAAGTTTGAGTTCAAATTGGACTTAATTGCATTTTTCAGCATTATTTAGATTTTACACTGTTTTTTATATTTCGGGCATAACTTGAGTTCTAGACATCTAATAATTATGAATCTTACATTATAGGAAATATGGGAGGGAGCTCTACAAGTTTGATGAAAGCCCTAGAGCTAAATCGGATGTCAAGTGGGCCAAATTGGGTCTGGAAGTCAAAATAGGAATGTTGTCACTAGAACTTGGGTAGTGTGCAATGATCGATAACGTGGGTTATAGGAGTCACATGGAGCTAGGGTTGGTGCCATTGGAAAGCTAAAATGCATTGTTTTAACTTTTATGAAGACCCCTAATTGAAACTACAATGTTTTAATGGTGTTTTTTTGCCTTTGAAGTTAGATGAAGGGTCTAGAGATCTCCAAAGAGTAATTTGGGCATAACTTCCTCATCCTAAGCCCAATTTAGGAAAATTAGGTGTCTATTTAAAGCTAAGAAGGATAGGATTAACAAAATCCAGGGGCATACTTGTATTTTTTAATTTTAGTGTTAGTTATTTTGGGGGGGGGGAACAGAGACACGAGATTCACTCTCTCATTCCCTCATTCTACACTTTTTTAGTTTTCTCTGGAGCTTTTTTCTTTAATTTTTCTCTATTTCTCCTCAAGCTTCTTTTGAATCTGAGTTTAATTGCTCTTTTTCTCTTAATTCTGATCATGAACTCCATGAATGAAGATCTTTGTTTGTGTATTTTGGATTGAGAATTATGATGAGATTTTGATTGATCAACCATTGTTTTATCATCTGAATTGAAGAGAATAAGTTTGCAAATTTGTTATCTAGGTTAAATGTATTTCATGATTTTAAACTAGCATTGATCAACATGAATTATGCGATTGTAGATTTGTGTATTTTTTGTTAGTTAAATTCTAGATGATCACCTAGTAGTGAATGCTATATTTAATACAGAGATCTCGGTTAAATTTATGTTAATCATTCAATTGAATTCAAATGCATGTTTAGAGGTCGATGAAAGGTGAAACAGAATTTCGAATGTGTTTCTTGGATTGATTGTTTTCTTAATTGATCTGTCTTAGTTTAATTCATGCTTTCACATACTGAATATCAAACTTCCCAAATTTTCATTTTGGTTTGATTGAATTGCATCTGGATCCTTGAGAGACGACTCAGTTCAACTACTTATATTACAAGTTTGCCTATGAACCGATCTTTTTATATTTGACTGAGTTCGATACTCTTGTTAAAAGAAAAAGACGAGTCCTTTAAAGACTTCATGGCCCGTTCAACAAAGAAGCCCTCCAAATCAACAAACTTCCCTAATCCGTAGCCCTACATGCCGGCCTCGGCATCTTTGAGTTGGCTAATTCACTAACTCCCTTGCAAAAAGACCTGCTTCAGCTCCGAGCATCAAAATACAACCTTAAGGAGGTCAATAAAGCAAAAAGAGAACAAGAAAAACAAGCCAAGCTTGATCAAAGGCATCGAGAAAAACCTCGCTAAGAAACAAGGCGTGAGGGCAAGAGACGTGGTGGCCCCCCCAAAGGAAGTTTCACCATGTACACACCTCTCAACACCCCCAGACAAAAGATACTTGAAGAAGTATACCACTTTAACCTCATCAAACTCCCGAAGTGGAAAGCAAACAAAAGTAACCAGAGACCTGTCAAAACGATGTGAATACCATCAAGACTTCGGCCACACTAGGGAAGAATACGTAGACCTCAAAGATGAGATTGAATTACTCATCAGACAAGGAAAATTACACACTTGCAAACAAGAAAACAAGAACCTCAAAGAAGACCAAAAGCGCCACGGAAGTTAAACCCCACCTCAGAGAAGTCCCCAAAAAGAAGCAAAGAGGTCACCATAGGGCAGAGATAGGAGAGCAACATAGAAGTTAGAAGAAGATAAAATCCAAAGAGTAATAGACACAAGCGCTAGAGGTTTCACGGGCAGAGGAGAATCTCGATCAACAAGGAAGCAACCCCTCTGAGAAGTAATGTGGATTTCAAGGGACCACGTTGACAAAGCTACCTGATCTGAAGGAAAATCCACACCCATATCATTCACTAATAAGGACTACCAAAAATTGTGTTGTTGTTATGGGTATGTAAAGTTGTGCTATTGTTATGGGCTTGCATAACTGTGCTATTATGGGTCTACTGTTGGAGTGTTGCGGTTATGGGTCTGTAAAATTGTGCTGTTGTTATGGGTCTGCTTGGGAGTGCTGCTATTATAAATCTGTAAAATTGTGTTGCTGTTATGGGTATGTAAAGTTGTGCTACTGTTATGAGTCTACATAACTATCCTGTCTCCAAAACTGTGCATGACTATGCATAACTGTCCCATTGCATAGTTTCAAAACATTGCATGTGGTTTCTTCAACTGGAAGATGCTTTTGGAATATGTCAAACATGCATTTCCAATATGCCAATATCAAAGGAATAATCTAGAGGCTATGGGAATAGTATTCTGATGGAATAATATTGAAACAAAACCATTTTTTGGGTACATTGACTAATGTTCATGAAACAAAACTAAATCCATTACATCAGTCAGCTGCATCAAACAAAACAGTGCATTACAAACCCATAATTCCAAAAAATAAAAACATCAAACGCCTAAACTTTATTACATACTCTTCATAAACACCTAAACTTCATGCCAAATACCTAAACTTTCCTATTGTACAATAAATCAAACTTGAGAATACAATAATTCCCCTAACCACCCATGATACAACCAGTAAAATCACATCCATTCCCTCTGTTTGCGAGCATCTTGAGCATCAGTTATTAAAGATTTCTCCTTCATGAGTAGTTCATCAATTATCTCCTTCATTTGGTTGCTATTATTTGCATCACGAATTTTGGATTGAGGGATATCTGCGCAGCAAAAGAAATCACAAGAATCAACCTCCTTCCACCCTGCACAGCCAAAAAAAGCCCTTCCAAAATTATTGCTTGTCTTTGCTCTTCTTGGTCGAGTCACAAGACCACAGTTGCATAATCGAATCTGCCTCCCATTTGGTGTCGTAGCTGATGAATAACTAGAACTCGTCTCACAACCACAGCAGTGTACAAGAACCTGCACTTGGGAACAAATTGGGTTGTTGGGGAAAAATCTACACCAAATAGAAAATATTCATGATCCTGCCTCTAGCATCTCATGAAAAAACCAGAGGAAATTTGGGACAACATTGAGAATGGAAATCCAATAGCCAAACAACTTGTACTTGGTGCTTACTTTCAGAGTTTCAGTACGAGGGAGTGCTTACTTTTAGTACTTGGTGCTTACTTTCAAAGGAAATCGTGTATTAAATCACACATCCCTTTCGAAAAGTACCATGTAATACATTAATAAAATGCATATGGTATTATTATAATTAGTACATGATAAAATAAAATACAAATTTGGTGACTAAATGTTTGAAAAGAAGAATTTAGTGCTGAAACCAAAAACTAGAAAACTAAGCTTCTACTTTTCCGCCGGCCACACCATGGGCGAGAAATAGAGTATTTTACTGGAAAACATAAGCATAATATGGTGATACTAGACAAATGGTCTCAAGGGAAGAGCAGAAACGGAAATCATACCTCAAGGGAAGAGCATGAACCTGCAAGCAGGTGGCGTTCTTCTTCCTTTGTTGAGTTCGTTGAGCGATGGCTGTGCCTTAGGGCTTAATAAAAAATGAAGAAGACAATCACGTGCGGCACGTGATACTTGATTTTTATTTTCTTCATTTACTTGATTTATTTCTTATATTATATTATTTTCATTTACTGATTTATTAATTTAGTTAATAAGAAGAAAATATATTTAATTTAATGGCTATGATTCATTCTTGTAGATGGTCCAGATCGTGCCACGTTTTAACGAATCACATGACCCTCACATGTCTCCATTCCATCGTTAAATATTTAACACCTTATGGATAGAGTATCTACACAGCTAATTATTGTAGTTCAGGTACTTAATAGACAGATTTGATAGTTTAAGGTGGCTACTTGCAAACGACCAAAAGTTTACGGGGTGTGTATGCATTTTTTCCAAAAAAGAATGTGACAAAGAAACCAGATAAACATCCCATATTAAAAAAGCTGACAAATAAAAGAAGCTTATATTGATCACTTCAATTAAGAATAAAGTCCATCTATTAATGTTCTGGTTTACGCATTAAAAAAGCACACCTGATATTCAAGTAATGGTTTCACACATTTCGGTTTGCAAGACTCTTCAAGATATCTCTTCTCATCAACAGTTCCTCGTCAGCTCTAAATTCACAATAAAAACCAAAGACAAGTGAACAAATTTAAATAGAAAAGGAATGCCATAAAAAGCCTGTAACGTATAAGAGAAATTGGAGAACTGTACCCAATATGGGTGCAGGTTATGTATTTATATAGATTAAGTTGACTAGCAGTACAGTGTAGTAGAAGATAGTACAATATGGCCTTCCACACACTAAACACGTGTTTAATACACTACTCTTACTCTTAACAAAGCCAAAATACACATGAGCAAAGAACTAAGTAGAAGATATTGATATCACAATATAGGACCAAAATCAAACAGCCAATTTCCAAAATATGCCATGATTTTCACAAGCAGGCTTACTAATCTTGTGACATTCTGCAACCCTAAAAGATATTCTGACATTTTGTTTTCAATATCCACAAAGCCATGGCTCCCAATGATCCAATGTAGATATGTTGAAATATCTGAAGCTCTAACCTATTTGGCAGTGGAAGCACTGCTAAAGTCCATTTACACCAAACATAGTTAAAGGAATTTATATCTCTTTCAAAACCCTAAAGACTCGTCTAATACTATCCAATAACCTGGCATAGTCTAACCACCAACATAAAACAAAATAATGGCAATAACAACAGAATCTGACTTTGGAGATAACACCTAAACTGTGACCTTTACTCTAAAGCTTCAGGCCACCAGTATATTTGATCTGGGCTCAACAACTCTGTTCAAAAGTGAGATTTAACCCAGTAACATTGGAAAGGATTATTGATTCAGAACTTTCAACAAACAGATCACATACATTTACCAAGCACGCAAAATCAACCTAGCAGGATACCCTAGAAGGGCCAGAACACAAAATGTATACTTAGATGCTGCCACTGAGTCAGATATCAAATAAAGGTAGAAAAAGTAATAATTTTATTACAAACACACATGAAAAAGAACAAGTTTTGTAGACAGAACTAAAAGTAACCTAACCCCAGTTGACAATAACATAATTAATCAAATCTATACTCCATAGTTATTCTCAATCTGTGAAGTTGGATTCACTTTAAACATAACATAATTAATCAAATCTATACTCCATAGTTATTCTCAATCTGTGAAGTTGGATTCACTTTAAACTTCAGTCTTAGCTAGAGATTCATGACACTTATTTTGATTAATCACTGAGAATCTGAGACCAAAAAAGCAAAGGATTACCAGACTAATTATTTATTTTCTTTTTTGGCTACTGATCAAGAAGTGATCTCAGTGGGAAAAACATGAATCAGATGATACTGAAATTATGTGTGTGCAATGATACGCATGATTTGACCCAATCTGTCCAGAACAGTGCAACAGAATATATTTAGCCATAAGGCACACTTGTGAGCATGGGATGGGCTTAAAATTGAAGGGAGCACGATCTATATGCCCAATTATGCTTTCACAAAACAGAATTTACATAATAATAATGTGAAATCTAGTTCATTTAGTTACCATGAACTGACTTTGAGAGGAAACTGGTATTGAATAGGAAGGATTCAGGGGTTGACAATTTTATACCTTATAAACCTGCATTTAGCTTTCGATCACAAAAGTAATACAAGACCTCAAGTTCTCAAGTCCAAACTAGTAATCAAACACTACATGCTGTCAGGCAGAGACTATGAACAAAATCAGACCTTACTTCCAATGAAAACTGACATTAAATGGAAAGGAAACATAAATCTGAAATTTTTATGGTTAAAAGCCACATGTTAACATTCTGACTGTGTAGCTCAAGTAATGAGTAAAACAACAGGTGCTGCTAAGAACTGTAAGTATGAAGAAACAGCATTGCATTGGCTTTGAAAAAAATCTGGTTTTAGTGGGGAAAGAGTCGTGAGCTGGAATTCACATGCATGGTAGCCTTACATGTCAGCTTTCAAATGAAAAAAATAGTACTCAAATATGAGTTTGGTAGCTCATGTTATCCCCCAAACAGTGGGGCTGCCAAAAAGAGGAAATGTGCAGAAGGCCTAAATTTGAATGAAAACTAGTATTGAATGAGCAGGAGTTCAAAACTGAAAATTTTATTAGCTTTCCAATAAGACAAACAGTGGGTGATTCCCATATGTACAGCTTAAATTATGAAGGAGAAAGTGACAGCTGCCGGAAATTTGACAGCATCCAGAACATGAATTAACCTTGGACATAATCAGATATGACACGATGGGAACTAGAAACTGAGATTTCCTAGACTGGAAGCATCCTATATCAACTTTCCACGAGTGACACAGCGTGTGAATGTGAGTTTTGTAGCTCAAATTATCCTAAAAATATCCACACTGCCATAGGGTCATACAACATGTAAATTCCACTAATTTTATGACAGAAAAAGGTTTATATGACTGCTTAAGTAAGAGGTTCATGCACATTAATGGAGATTACCCATTATCAGTCCAAAACCCCATTAGAAACCATCCAATAATCAGTATATCCACTAACCTTAAGACCAAGAACCAACCATTTACAGAAAGTAAGCAAGCATGGTTATGAAAATATAAAAACAACCTTGACACCCATAACTCCAACCAAGAGCACACAACCAAAGCACATGCATCAAATTTTCACAAACAAATCAGAATCTCCATGGAGATAAAACCAGAAGACCCACATGCACTCAATCATGTATGATGTAACTCTAGGAATATTTTCACAACTTCAAGACAACATGCATGGAATTGTAACTCAGACGATTCATTAATTACACTTCAAAGTTCAAACAGCATACAGGTCCAAATCCATCAATAACAATCAGCTATGAATTTGAAGCAAAATGGCCATAGAACATGTATCACTACAGATCCAAATCATTTGAACCCTCTCTGTCTTGGCCACAAAAATGTATTCATCTGCCCAAATGCCAAACAGTACAAACTCTAAATAATGACCAGTAAACAGCCCATCAACCCACACTAACTGAACGGACATGGCTACTCAATGCAGCACACAAAGCACAGTAGAATTTTCATCAAACCAGAACTCAAGTAATTTGGAAGCATGAACCAAAAGTAAGGTAGCCCTTTAGTTTAGATCAGCAGATAGTTTGAGTACTCACTTGTTCTCAAAAGTAATATACAAGGTGCACATGTTCAGACACCCTTCCATTATTTACATTGAAAACAGGACAAAGGAAGACCCACTATATTGATAAAAAGCTTCCCCCCTTTTCTCTATATTGCTAAAAGGAAATGCATCATTACAAAGAAAAATAGATAGAATCAGAACAAATTAGTTTTCTCTGTTTTCCCGAAATACAAACAAAAAAAATGATTTTAGATCAACATAATTTAGCAATATATCACAAGTATGTATGCATATTAGATACTTTTAGCATTGCAATCATGAGCGACAAAGGGTATGGGGATTATCATGGTTCAAACCAAAAAAAAAAAAGAATCATGAGCGACAAAAAAAATATGTAAAATGGGAAATTATCAACCAAGAAAATCAAGTTTAAAAAGCCAGAATCAAACCTCAACAGAGAATAATAGCATAGCAGCAGGGTGGTTGAGGGACCGGTGGCAGCTTGACGGAGAATGGTGGCCGGTGACAGCTCCGGTGGAGAAGAAGGTGAAGCGGCGGAGAGCAAAAATCTCAAACGGAACCCTCAAGGAACATGATTCCTTCTTATTTAGTATGGAATTACTGTCCCTCAAATGATTGGAATGGGTATTCCATAGGGAATAGGTATTCCCTTCCTTATTTCTCAACCAAACATGGGAATGGGAATATCCCATTATTCCCATTCCATTCCTTTCTTTTCCATCATACCAAACGGGCCCTAAGGTGTTTGCTGAATTTCATTGCAATGGCAAGATTGGTGTTAGTAAGAATTCTACTTTCATCACTCTAGTGCCAAAGAAGGACAGGTCTTTCAAGGAAAAGGATTATAGGCCCACAAGCCTACTCACTTGCTTTGGTGAATGTTCTTTCTATTCTGAAGTTTTTGGAGGAGCTCTGGTTTGAAGGTTAACTAGGCTAAGAGTGGCTTGGCTGGTTTGAATGTGGACAATCGGTTTCTTTTTTCCTATGCTTCTATGGCTACTTGTGAGGTTCTGCAGTGGCCTCTTAATAACTTGGGAGTTCCTTTGGGTGGTAATCCTCGCGCTGCTTCTTGTCGGAATCCTACGAGTCGTAAGATTAATAAGTGTTTGGATAGATTGAAGGGTGCCTTTTACTCCTTGGGTGGTCAGATAATGCTTATCCAAACTTGTTTGTTCCCGTCTACTATCTCTTGCTTTTTTTAATCCAAGTGGGAGTGGCCAGAGGATAGAGAAAATCTTGATGGACTTTCTTTGGTCAGGTGTGGGTGAACAGAGAAGAGATCGTTAAAAGGTTTGTTGTAGGCCTAAGAATGAAGGGGTGTAAGGTCTTGGGAATTTGGTGTCTAAAAACATTGCTTTAGTGGCAAAATGGTTATGGAGCTTTCCTTTAGAGACTAATTCTTTCCAGCAGTCACTAGGAATGTCAATTTAGTGGATCTGGAGCTCTGACCGGACCCAACCCAGATGTTCACAGGTCGGGTAGCCCCAGATCCGACCCATTATTGAGGGTTTTTTTTTCTTTTTTTTGGCTTTCACCCAGGCTTTCCATGAAATTGAACTTTTCTTGTATCCAGTTTGACATGAAAGCTTTTTATATGCTTTTGGGGGATAGCTATCTTGTATCCAGCTTTTATAGAGACGGTAATGGTCTCCATGGTGAGACTTTTTATATATGTATTTTCCACACTTGTCTGTTACGCATGCTTGTTGTTGGTCAGTAGTAGAGTGGTAAGGAGGTAAAGATTAAAAACCTTCTAATAGAGGCACTTTGGCTTCATCCCTAAAAGACTCTAAAAACCTTTTAATACATGCTTTTGCTTCATCCCTAAAAGACTCTAAAAACCTTCTAATACATGCTTTTGCTTCATCCCTTTTAGAGTCATGAATGGTGTCGGCTTACCTCCAATAAGACTCTGTAGACCTTTAGAAATGAGTATACAAAATGACATGAGAATAATACATAAAATAAGGTCAAGAGTAATTCTCCGTTAATTCACTGTCACCAAACTTCAGCATGTTTTAAATTCAAAAGTGTGATAGCATTATAAAACTACAACCAGCATAATAAAATCTCAAATTCATGCTTGAAATCAAAAAGGAATTAATGACAGGGAATCACCAAATGATTGAAGTGATTTCCATCCTGAAATCTCATGACAAAAAAAGTATCAATGAAATTGCAAGAAGAATATGGAGAGGGTAAACAACATTTTACTAAACTCATATTGCTGGAAACGAGAGAGAAGAAGGAACATATTGCAGGAACTTTAGGAAATGACTTCTTCATTAGATCACCTAGCTGCTAAAGAGAGAAAAATAATTTTTATACTATGCAATTATCTTTCAGAAATCCCTGTTTTCAGCCACATCATTACAGCTAAAGGATGGGATAAATTTATGCCTTAACAGAATTTGTTTTCAACAACTATTAAATGAAGAAACAAAAGAGAAACATAAACCCTCACATGTAATAGCAGTAATTTACTTATGATCAAGTAAATGGATATCGTGGACAAAGCAATTGTTATTACATGAGCCCTGATTGGGACTTTTTGTCCTTCCAGAAAAAGAAATTTGATAAGTTCATAATTCATTCCAAACATCACCAAGGAAAGAGGGAAAAAAACATGGGTTCCATTTTCATCCCCTCATATCTCCTTTCTATTTCTCCAAAAATGAAACAAATAATGCCAAGATATCAATATCTAGCAAACCTGTAAAGGGTAATGCAGAACAAGGTTCATCACCATATTTAGAATTTCAACCAAGATGCAGCAGGGGAACAATTTGAGCAAACCCATATTTCATTGGTCAATGGAAATATAAGAAAAGAACACCAACCACTGGCAAACAAGAGATGGGAACCATAGGTTGTGTAGAATCTTCACATTCATTGGTTATTTTCAAACATCAAATTATCAGAACCAAAAAATATTGAGTAAAACTGGATCAATGATCTTTAAGTTCCTAAATATACCAATTTAAACAATTAAGCTAATAGGCCAATAGCTGTATGGTCTTAAGAGCAGTTCATGCACTGCATAAATATGCAGAAAACAGCTGCAGAAAACTTGTTCTACTGCCTCATTAACCACAAATCTTGGTTTCACTTCATTTAAATGTTGGATGGCATGCTTGGTGTCAACCAAAGTCACAACTCCATCCAGCTTCACATACTGAGAAACCAGTTCATCACTACAAAATGTTTCAATAACAGGAGCTGGCTTTGCAAGACCTTAAAACTGAAAATAATATGGTCTAGTCAACTGTTTCATACACCTAACAGATGCAGTTACCAAGAGGACACAGAAATTTTATCATACCCTCAACTAGTTATCCATAAACATTACCAGTTTATGTTTTTTCTTCAACCTATGACCCAGAGGTCCCAGACAAAGTGAATTTCAGACTTATCACTAGAATAATAGTAAAATGTACGCTCGTCCTTGGAAGTTTATTTCCCAGGGACATGTTTATTTTAGACCTTTGGTTTCTTAGATTAGGTGATGGTACTCGTATCAAGTTTTAGGAGGATATTTGCTAGATTTACTGGACAAAGCACATGAGACAACGATGAGCGCTGCACAAGTGATTTTCCTTCATAAAACTCCTTCCTCACCAGTGAGTTGAGGTACAGTGCTCTTAGCAAAGGTTTATTTCGATATAGCCAAAGGAACAAATGTAAAGTTTCAAAACTCTGCTAGCTGGCTCATTCTATATATAAACAGATACAAAGGAATTGCAAATTTCTGTCAGCACCAGAAAAATAGGATATATAATATAACCAATGCTACATATTTGACACAAACGGCAGAGGAAGATGATTTAAAATATTAATGCATTCATTATAACCAAGTAGCTTCTAAAAACTAATTGTTTGACATTTATAATGAACTTAACACCATTAACATCAATTACAACCACTCATAAGTATGGTGTGAATAGGGATCGACAAAAGGTTCAAATTGCATGACTAAAAACTGCAACCCCTGATTGTTTTGTAATCCAGTACAAAACACAGGTTTCAAAATTGAAGATATATAGATATGTTTTATGATATCGAATTAGACAGATAGCTGCTATTTGGTCCCAAACATAATTGCACTTGACTACCACATGGCCAATAAAACTAATAATCTCACTTAAAAATTGCATCTGCTTATTTCATTTGCAAACTCCCAACTAAATAGCTACTTCTTAACAAAACGGGAAGGGGCAATATAGACAGAACAAATTGTTATCAGCATTTTCTAATGGAGAAAAAATATAATATTATAATTTGCAATTGAATTTATAAGAATTGGAACTTACATTTGTGTGCTTCCCACATACTTCTATAATATTCTTATCTACCTTGGTTAGATAAAGGACAAATTTGAGAAACTCAAAGGTGGCCATGGTGGGCTAGCAACAATCCTGGCAGAAATCCATTAGAAACTCCTACTTTTACACCTGAGAATAACCTGCCCAGACCCTCTTTTAGAACAGGGGAAAGTGCAGGACAAGAAGTCAAGACATCAAGTGACTGAATCACACCTTTGCAGGCAAGTAACTTAAAAGCAGATGAGACACCTTTAACTATGATACCCTTATGTTCCACATCATAGTTGTCCAGAAGAAGTAACAAAAATTCAAGAAGAGTGTGGGTCATGTCAACATATTTCGGCATAGAATGTACCATCAATAAAATTGCAGGCTCTATGTTCATGATATTGTCCACCTTTTCATCAAAAAAGAGCCAGTCATAAAATAAAGCCAGTTTCACATTGGCCCCAACATAATTTTTCCTACATGATTTTAAAAGCCAACCAATAACAGCCCATCTTGGAACAATATCTGACTGAATAATTTCATTTGGCGGGTGGTGTGCACAACATATAAATCGAACTATATCAACTATGAGAGTTTCTCTATCTGGCTCGTGTAGAAACTTCCTTGCAAACCACATCTGGTGACGCTTTTGATGCCCCAACTTCACATGAGTAAGTAAAAATCTTAATTGGGTCTCCATTTCAGGAGTGATCCGAAGTAAGCTATACCTACTTGAAGTCCTCATGCAGTAAACCTGTGAAATATCTGCAAATCCCGAAGTCTTAAATTGAGATGGATTCAGTACCAAATCTTTCCATATAACTTTAAACTCAGGAACATGAACCAAATCTTGCAGTAACCTAATAAAATCCCTCCCAATTTTCAAACATAAATGAAATTCTTCCCTCACTATTTTGACACATAAATGAATCTCCAATCGTCTTAAAGTCTCAAACTTCTCAATATTTGGCAACCTACAATGATCAGCTAATACTCGAAGATACACATACAATGCACTTGACAAAACTTGTGGTCCTTCTTCTAATAAACATTGCCATTTATCCAGCAAGAGGCTTACCAACTTAAAACAAAGCCACAAATTGCCATCACTGAAATCCCCACCAACAATTTGCCTCAAAAGGGACACCAACAAACCATCATAACCCATTGCCAACACATCAATCATTTCCTCAGTAACCCAAATCAACTGATTTTTCACTGAACCAACAAGCTTCGGGTACAATTGATGAACAATCTTCACAAGCAAATTAACAAATAACGCATACCCATCAGTAACAAGGGCATGCAAGAGCTTAATATGAGTTTTGGCAAAATGGGGTTCGCACAAAACACCATAAAGGATTGCCCGATTGAGCTGAGAGTATTCATCAGGTTTTGGAACAGATAAAGAGAATGGAGGTCTCAACTTTGGTTCAAGCAATTGAAAAGCTTGGCTAAGAGAAAGTTCAATTTGGTTTTGGGCTTCATGAGATGCCAAGAAGGTAAGCTTTGAAACCATGGAATTGAAGCTACCTTTGACAAAACAAAAATCGCAGGTTTTGAATGAAGAAATTGAGAAACACCGATGCTGGTCTTGTCGATGTTCTATGGTGTCGGCATTCAGTGCATGTTCGACCTCTGAGTGCTCTCACATCCTGCGTGCGTGTGCATTATGCTGCCTTTTTAAATGTTATAAAACTGGACCGGTCGTAAATTCGGTCCAAGGGTCAATCGGTGGAAGGGTCAATGATCACTAGTTCACTTCACATAAAATAAAATAAATATATAAATATTTAATAAAAATAAGAAATTACATAAATAAATAAAAAAAGTTGATATAAAACAATGAATTAGTGAGAAAATCATATCAGAGATTCTAACCTTCGAACCAAAGAGAAGAACTTGCAAATGAACTGAATGGCTGAATGACTGAATGTGCGCCTGAGAACAAGGGAAGATGTCACGCCTCAAATCTCAATTACTGAATCGTACAGCAAAAGCAAAGGGAAGGGAAGGGAAGGGAGGAGCCGAGGGAGGCTCTGAATCTCAATCACGCATGCCTCTCCTCTCCTCTGCGTCAAATAGTACGTTTCCGATGGAATGGGAAATCCAATCTGCTCAAAGCCTCAAACGATGCACAGCATCAACTTAAGTTTTTTTTTTTTTTTCAATTTACTAACTCGGCCGGTTTACTGAAAAACAGTCAAGTCAAAACGCTTGGCTTAAGAATTGAATCAGAAATCGATTCCTATTTTTAACATTCCAAACACAAAATTTGATTTGCAAATCAAATCAATTCCCATTTTTTAACATTCCAAACACACTTATAAGGAATAGAGAGACACCTCTTTGAATGCTTGTGCCTTGGAATCAATCTCAGTCCCAGCATTTTATTTTCTCCGACCCGTTCAAGCCCCATAGCTAAAACCATCCAAATCAGAGATATTTCCAGTGAACCAGATATATTTCACAAAAAACAACAACAACTGTGGACTAAAAAAGCAACAAAGAATCACTATCCTCCTAGGAACTTAACAAGCGATAACTCAGAAAAGATGGACAGTGGCAAGAGCGTGATGGAGGCGACAAGCAAGACGACGGCGTGTTGGACGGCTGCGAGCTTGACGACCAGATCAGACCGGTCAAAGCTGCGTGCAAGTGCGTGAAAGCAGGGTGGAGAGAACGATGGACAAATGAAATTCCTTAAGTTTATGTTTGAATTGGTGGTAAAAAAATTGGTGATCAAGGAAAGAGTGGAATGAGATGGTAAAAGATATTTTTTGGATGTTTAAAAATATGATAAAAAGAAATGGTATAATAAGTTTTTTATTTTATATCATACTATTATATATTTTTATTTTTTTTTAAGTTTTTATTCTATTTCATAAAATCATATGTTCTTATTTTTTGTTCCTTTAAATTGGAGAAATGGAATGAAATCAATTAATGTTATAAAATATAATATTAAAATTATAAATTTATCTTAACTTAAAATAAATTTGAAAAACTCTTTTACATTTTTTATTTTATATTTCCATAAGAGTTTATGAAAAGATACATGAAAATAAAATGTTATTCAAAAAATTAAATTTTATAAAATAAATAATTAAGATTAATATGTATAAAGTAAGGGTAATATGATAATTACAAATTTATAATTCTTACCATTTCATCTTATTTATTAAAACTTTCAAACAATAAAATGGAAGCTTTTTCTCATTCCATCACTAAACATCTAAATAATTGTATAGAAACTTTGTTCCATCTCATCTCATCTCATTCTATCCATAGTAAACCTTCCAAACATAGAAAGATGGGTTGAAAATGAAAAATGAAAAGCATGAAGTTCATACCAGGCCGGTTATTGAAAACAAAATTTAGTTTGAACGGTATACCGGTTCAATCTAATTTTAGGCAATTCGAATGGTTTTAATTCTGATTTAATACTGAAAACGGTTTTTAAAGGGATAATCGGACTAGAGATACAGTCAGTTCACAATTCAACTAATTGAACCCACTTATCCAATCATATTTTTAAAACATTTATTCTGTTTTTCGAATTAATTAAAAAAAAATCATTGATTTGTCGGTGTGAATCGAGTATAATGAAAAGTTTTTATTCTTTTTATCTTTTATCTTCTTTTTTTTAACTTAAAAGGTCATTTTTGACAGAAGTATATTATATTTTTTTAATTTACTTATTTGTTAAAAGTTTTTTTCTTCTAAAACCCTTAAAATATATGGCATTTGAAACTTTATTTTGAATGTTAAAAATATGTTCTCTTTCTTTTCTTTTTGTGATATTTATTTTGAAAATCATAACCATAAAAATAAGAATAATGTATTAATTTTTTAAACAGTTTTATTAAAGAAAATTATGATACAACACAATAAAATAATTTAAATATTTAAATATGTTAAATATTGGCATTATTTAAATTGAATATAGATTAAGTAATTTTTATTTGTAGACAAATATAATTTTAAATTTTATTTAATATACTCTCTCGTCAACTTTTTAAAAGTTATTGTATTAATACTCGTATCCATATATATGCAACATAAATTAAACAGAAATGCTTGATAGCCCGGTAATTTTACACCGGAAGTTGCCCGGATATAGAATGAATAAATAAAATTTGAATGGACCCCATAAAAAAATAACAATTGCTTTTTATTTTGTTAATTTTGATGCTTATTTTGTTAAAAGTATTCAATGTAGTTAGAGAGAATTAGTGGTTGGTTGCTGGAAAGCTACGTATAAGCAAGAAATTAGAGTAATAAAGCATTTATTTCTTTCTTCTAGTCATAGGAGACAAACCCCTTCATGTTGCTTCTCTTAGTGGGTTGCGCAAGTACCAATATCTAGTGAAGCTTTTTTTTGTAAGAGTACCTTTGAGTTAATTTTCGACTAAATCTCATGTCGAACGATATTAAAGGCGCAACACCCCCTCCTCCCCAAAAAGAAAAGCCATCGGCCTAGTGCTTTAATTTCCTTAAGTGTTAGCTCAGGGTATGAATCCAAGTAATTGAGGCAGGAACTTTTAGTGAAGTTTGATTCAATGCAATGGTGGGGAAAATCAAAATAGAACGAAATAAAAGTATGTTTTGATAGTAATTATTAAAAAGAATTAATTTTTTTTCAATAAATGTAACTCAAGTGCATATTTGAGGTCTAGGGATTGCTTAATTTGAGGGTTGAATCTCCTTAGGTACCTTTGTTTGTGCTTTAACTTACTCTTCCTAGCCTTAAATAATCTCTTAAGTCCTATCTTCTAAAAATAATATTGTCAACTAAAAAATATTGCCAACTAAGAGAGAAGCGTAATTTTTTTTTTATATTTGTCAATATTTTATTGGGGGACAGAAAAAAAAAAGGAGATGTAATTTGAATCCATTCTTCCCTTCCTTATATCAGAATTTAGATTTCTTTTTGTAACAAAATAAATAAATTAGCCAACAAAATTGTAACTCAATTTACAATGACCCAAATCTTAAAGACTTTGGTGTAATATTGATACTAATTGTTCGATCATTCATTAGGCCACCTTTCCCCCTCCCTCCCCTGCCCATTATTGCACCTCTAATGTAATAATATCCTTTGTTTATTTGTTGTCACTGTTGTTACCGTTGTCGTCATTATACATCCTTCTTGCCTATAGGGATTTGATTTGCTAATTGCGAGGTGTCTAGCTAGGAGAACTTGATGAGGGAGGATATCTATGGTTTTAGCATATGTACCACTTTTGTCATTTTAAATCCCTAAACACGATCATTGATCAATGTTCACCACCAATAGTTGTATACTATTATAGATAGTTTCATCTTGATTAACATAACAATCTATGAGTCTAATGATTTTATTCTTCAAAGGGAACTTTTATGCGTTGGAATGAATCTCTTATTTATAAGGGTTAAGACTATTTTGACTTCAAATGTATTTGTAAGTCTTGTGTGCCCGATGATTAGTAGAATCAAATGAAATTACAGTTATATATAAACGAAGGTATAGTTAAAATGGCATAAAGCGATTAGGTGAAAAGTATAAATTAATAACATTATATATATATATATATATATGAGTGAGTATGACCAGACTACTATGCCGTGTTGACTAGAAGAACCTCTAAAATGAAAGAATTATTCAAGTAAAGGACGAAGAAAGAAGAGCACACTTCTCGATGTTGGTTCTAAGAAATTGGAATCTCAAAAGTTGGTAGATAAGGATAAGTTGTCTGTGAGTGTGAAGAAAGAAGCTGTTAACTCTGAACTTAAAAACTTTTTTTTATATAAATAAAAATATCATTTTTTAAGAATTTCGACAATATCTTATATCTATTTTATTCATATAAAGGTGTGGGGAACAATTCTTTTTAATGCTCTAACTATAATATACTTTTCTAGGTCCCAAGCTTTGAAATATTCTACTGTTTGAGTGCTAGCATTGTTGGCTTAGCAGTTTTTTTTTTTTTTTATTTGACAAAATTGTTGGCTTAGCAGTTGATTCTGAAGGTTCCGAAAATTTACCTTGATGTATTGGCCTTGGTAGGCAACTATCAAATTCCAAAATATGTCTCATTATGTCTAGCTCTGCAAATAGAGGGCCATTTTACTTTGGCATAGCATTGCTACTGCTACCATGAAATTTCATATTTTAAAAAGCAATCTATATGGCAGTGGTACTGCAAACTAGCTAAAAGCCACTCAACTGCCTTTCTTCTTGTCTAGAAAACTTTAAATGCCTTGCAAACAAAAGGGACATTTTAATTCTGATTCTGATTAAAAGATTAATTAGATTCATTAGAACTCATATCTGTTGGCTGCAACATGCTTATCAGCATCTTTTTACTTTGCAACAACATCTCAAGTCTAATTTATCTTAAGGGATCTCTCACATAAGTAGGCTATCATACTTCCACAAATGCAGAAGAAAAAGAATAAAAAAATTGATTTTCCACTGGAGTTGTTTCTTTAAATGATGAGCAGAGATCATACAGCCTTCTAATCTTCTAGTTGTTATACATCTGGATATTCCTAATAGTCTTAAGTCTTAACTAATAATAAAACATGTCTGTCTTGATCTATGATGATTCAGGGATTGAGAGAGGCATTGACACATTCTAAGGTGTGCTCTTTGTGATTACACCCGTGCCAGAGTTCTCTGGAAAATGTCAACCTCTTGCTACAGGGTTATATCCAAATTCCAACTTCTTTATTGCAGGTAAAAGATCCTTTTACATTCTTCCTAACATAATCTAATAGAAACAAAATATACTTTCTCAAAGTGTAATCAAGCTACTTTCTTTTGTTATCGTACTACTTTGATAATTTTGATTTGGGGTTATTCAATATGCGGCATGCCTTTGAGTGACAGTTTTTCTGCATCCAGAAAGGCACATAAGAGACAATATCATTGGAGATCCACCATGGCTGGTATACCCCAGTTCATGAAGCCAGTGGTGGCTGACACAATCCTCTCACTAATTCATGGAATAAAAAGAGGTGCTGGTGAATTTTTAATCTGTTTCAGGCACTGTATTTGGTCTTTTTCAAGGTTAGTTCAAATTGGTTTAATGTTCCATACTAAAATATGAAATATCCTTATGTAGAGCCATTAGCATCTTTGTATTTAGCCTTTGTTTTATTCTTTTTTCTAATGTTGTAATTACTGCTTCATCAATTTAGCTCACATTTATTCAAGAAAAATTTGTTCCAATATATAAACTAGATGCAAGCTCACATTTATTTTAAATTATTATATATATATTTTTAAAAATTGTGATGGAATTTTAATAATAATTTTGTCAAAAGATATTTTATAATAAAAAATAATAATTAAATATCTGTCATGAAATCCGTCACAAATTTGCAACCGAAATAGCAACCAAAAAATTTTATTTATTTTAAACACTATTAAAATTTTGTTGCAAAATCTGTCACAAAATTTGTGATAGAATTTTAACTTCCGTCACTTTAAATTTTGTGAGGAGCATAATAATGATAGAATTTTTCGACACAATTTCCGTCGCAATATGGAATAGCAATAGAATTTTTAATGCATATGTGATGAAATTTTCTGTCACTTTTTGATTTTTTTTTATCATGTAATAATATGATTAAATATTAACCATTAATTATTGAGGAATACTATTACCTTTATAAAAGGAAAAGATACAAACATATAAAAATTACAGCTAAACTTTGTGGGTTATTGATTTTAAAGACAATTAGTTAGTTAAGTGGCTTGCACAACTTTATTGTATTTTTTTTTATGAGTAAGGTTAACATTATTATTATTATTTGTTGGTACAAAATTTATCTTTTACTTTTTATAGTTTTAAATTTTCTTACATAATTACTAAAAGAAGAGAAATAATTAAATATAATTTATGAATAAAAAATATTTATAGTTTTTCATTAAATAATAATTATAATATAAGATAATAATTTATTTAATATTTTTAATTTAATTATAAAATTTTTATTTAAATAAATTTTAATTATTCATTTCTCATATTAAATTATTCTCCTCCAAAATTCTAATTATAACTCCGCCGTTAGTACAAAACAAAACATGCAAGCATTTATTATTATATAGTGTCAGAAAGAGAAATGTTAAAACATAAAAAAAAAAAAGACCTCCCATACAATACTCCTAATTATTTAAGAAATAAAAAAATACTATAAAGGCAATTGCATTTAATATTTGTAGGAATTTTTAAATTATCTTTCAATTTTTCTTTTCTTTGTAGATAATTTAAAAGATTTATTAAAATAATTTTTTTTATAACATTTAACATTTCTCGTGTCAAAATGGCATGTGTAAAAGGATAATTGCAATGCCACAATATCATAAATCAATAAGTAATTGGTCGAAATAGTAAGTAATTTTAATTTGAGGAAAATGTTAAATATTCAAATCCTGGGAATTGTTACTGTTAGGTAGACTTTATCATAATGTTTCCTAATTTGAAAGGAATTAATTTCACATCTAAAATGTGTGGAAATACTTCTCGTCAACAAAAAAAAAATTATGAAATTTGAACAAATAATATATCTAATTGATATGTAAAATTCTTTTATTAATTTATTCTATACAAGTTGAATAGACTAAATTAATCAAAAAATTTAACATATATATATATATATATATATATATATATATATAGCAAGCCCTTAACTCAACATGAGGGGTATCCCATTCCCTTAACCCCCGGATTATGATTGAAACTCATGTTGGCAAGATTATCCGCACAATGATTTGCTTCCCTAATTTGATGAACGATTTCCACTTGCCAAGTCTCTGAGGAGTAAATTCTTGATTTTGTACATCAAGGCTCTAGTGCTTGAGTTGCCCCTTAACCTGTGCTCCAAGTAGTAGTAACATACCATATAGATATCATTAGTGTGGGTGTGGCATGTAGCATGCGGCATAGCTGGATCAAAATCCTGTTATGTTATGTGAGTGCGTAACGTGAGAGCATAATATTATGTGAATAAAATTAAGACATAAAAATAAAATTAATGAATTTTACATAAATAATAGTGGGTGTTATAATAAAATTTATATTTTGTTTCTCATAACATAATTATTTCATATTACTTTCGGTAACAAGAGGATCCAAATCCGACATAACACGGGTCAGTTTCGATTCGTCAACACGTTACACCGCAGCGCAGGCTGCTCCAAATCCAAGCGTCACGTAACCATTAGGAAGCATGAGAAGCCAAGCTTGTCCTGGCTAATACAGACAAATATGTTAATTGCCATTACATGCACCCCACTTCCTTTTACTGTTTGGTGAGATACCCATACTTTGCGGTCCAACTTTATTTGGTGAGATTTTTTTTTTGGTACAGTGATTTGGTGAGATATGCCTCATCGTGTCCCATCACTCGCATCTTTTATTTTCTTTCCATGACAATTTAGCCTAATTACAGTAGATTAAAAAATAATTTATCAAAATATCACTTATTTAAAATATTTTATTTCTATATTATCGTTTTTATCACGTTGGTAATTTTTTTTTTTAATATTCTACGTGTATCACGTCAACACGGTTGACGTGATACACGTCATCACGCCAACCGTGTTGACGTGATACACGTCATCACGTCAAACGTGTTGACGTGACATAGCATAATCACGTTAAAAGCGGCGAGATATGTATAATCACGTTAAAAGCGACGCGTGATAAAATATATCACGCCACGCTATCGACGTGATAATGATAGACCGGGAAAAAAAATAATTGATTAAAGATAATCCTAAAATTTAATACAACAAAACCTGTATCATCAAATATATAAATCCAACCATCAATCCAACATATAAATATATCCAACAATCAATCAAACAAATTAATAACACAAAACCTGTATAACCATATATCCAACAAATATAAATCTCCAACAAACAAATTAATAAAACAAAACCTGTATAACCAAATTTATAAATCCAACAATCAATCCAGCAATCAATCCAACAATATCCAAGTATAACCAAATATAGAAATGCAATACATTATTCATAATAATAATTATCTAATGTTAGGTAATAAAAAGTAAAACCTAAGACAACAATGATAATACATAATATAAAGGATGTCACTGTGGCGGCCTGTGAGGGTAGTCAGGCTGTGGAGGTACATGAGCAGGGTCTGCCTGGGGTGGTGGATGAGAAGGGCCTGCCTGTGATGGAATGTATGAAGAAGATGGAGCAGCATGTGGTGGATACGGATATCCTGGATACGGAAATGGTGGGTAATGATAAGATGGATAAGGTGGATAAGGATATGATGAGTATGACGGATAAGGATATGGTGGGTGTGTAGGTGGGAAAGTATAAGGTGTAGCAACAGGTGGCTGAGGTATTTGTGGAGTAGGGGTATCTGATGGTTGAGAGAGCTGAACGTGTTGTTGTGATGACTCAACACGTCTCCTCGAATCAGCTAACCCCGTTCTCCTCCTTCTCTGACTCCTACCCTCATCTTCATCGTGGTGGCACAGGAATCTCACTTGCTGCGGGAGCTCTCTGTAGTTGGCTGCTGCGATACGATCATGCTCATCTAATGCGGCTAAAATAAATGAAGGCGATTCTCGAATTTGTCAAGATTAAAGCGTAATGACCCTCACGGTGTAGTCCAATTATATTGCATCTCTGCAGTGTCAGCCTAGAAAATGCAATAACATTAGATAAAAGAGACAAATTGCATGTGCAAATACAATAGACAATCTACGTACCACAAGTCCAATACTAGCTGCAATAGGAGTAATCCACCGTCTAGTGACCCGCTTATACCATCTCATGTACTCAAAATGTACCCCAAAAGGTTAAGTCAATGGCTCACCGGTAATGATATGATCCTGGCGACTATCCCAGATAGCTATGTACTGCCTGTGTACTCTAGGCCAATACTCATCATACCTCCCCTTCAAAGAAATGGTATGCAAATGGTCAGGCTGATGTGGTGCGCGAGGTATTGGCTGATTAAGACCAAACTGACGCATGACCCTATCTGGTTGGTGCCACTCAACAATGTGGAAGAATATAAGTGGAACCACAGCTCGCCACAAGTCTCTGTCAGCAACACAGAATGCTGGAAGCGTGGATACAAGCTCATCTGTATATGGCTGCCATATGAACTACATAAAAGAGACAATTAGACATTAAGTTTATCGATGAGTGTTATAGTAAATTTAATCAGTGGATTGTTTACAACATTACATACCTCAGATTTCTTGAGACGATCCAGGTGGCGTCGATAATACGATAAGACGTGAAGTGGAGTCTCTGTCAAACTCTTACGACAATGCCACCTATTACAATGCGCAAGTAACAATGATATTAACAAATAAGAATATAAATCCATGTATATATTAATAAAAACAAATGATTATAAACTTACCGATATCCAAGTGGACGAAACTGGCCACGATCAATCGCATGCTCAATAATGTCATCATCATCAGGATCTAACAATGCTGGAGCAAGAGGGAAACCTATCCCATGCCCACATCTGTAGTAAGATACATGCACCACTAATGTCTCTCGTATCATAGTTAGTGGCCTTACATAACTCCCGGTACAGGTAAGCTAAACATGCAGATCCCCAACTATACCGGCTGCAGCAAGATCCTCAAGGAGTGGAAGATACATCAAGTGTACATATCTTCCGGACTTATCTGAAACAGATGCCCCGATCAATCTCAAGATATATGCTCGCGCATGTCGCTGCAGGACTATCTCATCTGCACCAGGTGGGATAGTGTGAAAGTAGCTACTCAACCATGACATACTAAGCCCTCCACCCCTCATCTCATCGTCAGGGGGTGTGACGCCTAATAATCTCTCACACAAATCAATCCAGTCGTGATAAGTACTCCCAGTCACTGGTAAGCCATCAATCGGAAGACCTAACTGGATAGACACGTCCTCCAAAGTGATGGTGCACTCCCCAACAGGAAGATGAAATGTATGCGTCTCAGGCCGCCATCTCTCAACTAATGCACTAATGAGGTCATGGTCAACTGGGAAATAACTGCAATGGGCTACGCCAATGAAGCCTGATAGCTGTAGGTATGGAATGAGAGCGTCATGTGGCGGATCGTGCTTATATTTGTGAGCACGTCTGACACGCAATGATCGATCAGCCTGATTAAACATAATCAACAATTAGAGGTTCGTTGAAAACATTTGCTTAAACATAATAACTCAAATTCAATTAATTATATAACATAATATACCGATCCATTCCATATATGCTGTGATATATGAACTGGCTGCAATACAAGTAAGGACGGATCCTCGGGCCTTGGTTTCAATTCCTGGCGCGATGGATCTAAAGTCATGTCTCCTGGTAATAATTGTCAATTTAAATCATGTTCAGTCATCACACGAGAATACTCATACATTGACTAATGCATCATAAAAGTGAGTAATTCATTACATGAAATATAAAGTACAATGATTAATGTTCAATGACTAATGTTCAGTCGTTATAAAGTACAACGATAATCATAAACTAAAATTCAATGTTACACATAATAAACTAAAGCTCAAATCAACTAGAAGGGCCTTCTCCAGAAGTTCTTGATCTACGAGATGGACAACTACGACGATTATGTCCCTCTTCACCACATAAACGGCATCTTTGTCTTGGTCCTGATTCAATCCAATCCATCTCATTCCTGATACGGGTTGACTTCGGCCGACCCCGTGCCCGAAGCAAAGCTGGATCTGCTACTAATGTTATTGCCGAGTCGGGGCCAAAAAGGCTCATCCTTAATCGATACCATCGACCGTAAGCTTTGACAATATTCTCCAACTTATAAACTGGATGAACATATTCCATAGGATTAATGGCCAAAGCACATGCAGAAATAACATGAGAACATGGGTAATGTAACGCCTGATAATCACCACAATCACACCATCCTTCATTAAGGTTTAAAGTAAATCTTCGACCCCCAGCTTGTGTTATAGGATGACGTGCCTCTTGTATGTCAAATCTTGTGGATTCTCTATTATAATCGCGCACTTGATGGGAGCTCGCAACTAGATTGTTTGCGATCATAGATTTGACAAGATCATCGGTATACACTTGTTCACTTGTAACTTGTTCATGGACCTTCCGACTACGGCAAACAAAGTACTCAACCAATTTAAAAATGTCATCTCGAACCAATGCGATTATTGGTAGGTTTACGCCTCCCTTCAAGACTCCATTAATACACTCGGATAAGTTTGTAGTCATATGTCCAAATCTTCGCCACCATCAAATGACTTTGACCATTTCTCTTTAGGGATTGAATTAATCCAATTGGACATATCTTCATCAATCAACTTCTCCAAAGATGGATGCATATTTGGTCTTACTAGGTTCATATCCTGTACAATAAAGACTTTAACATCATTAGTTGCGTGACACATTATTACTTAAGAAATGGAACCTTAAATATAGAATATGAAATGTACTGTATTTATCAAATGTTTTTTAAGTACCACATTCTTGAACTCGCTATTAAAATTGCTAGCAATATGTCGAATACGTAAGACATGATAGGCGTGAGGCGGCCGCCAACCTAAGTGTGGATTTCTAATCGCCTCCAATATGCTAGCGTGTCTATCGTAAATCGACATAGCCCTTGTTGTTGAGTGACATGTGTTCGAATGCAACCTAAGAACCAACTCCAAGCATCCTTTGTTTCCCCCTCCACAATAGCAAATGCAAGTGGCAACGGATGTCGATCTCCATCTTGTGTTGTGGCAATTAACGACTTATGGCGATATTTCCCATACAAGTGTGTACCATCAACTTGAATAATAGGCTTACAAAATGGGAATCCATCAACACATGGCTTGAATGTCCAAAATAATCGATGAAGCATTTGCTTGGAGGGATCAACACGATTGTGGTGAACAAAATGATTTGTTTGAATCTCAACCACAATGCCTTCCATGTACATTTGTAATGCACCTAACCATCTAGGTAACATATGATATGATTTCTCCCAATCTCCGAATACCTTAACAATGGCCTTTTGTTTAGCCTTCCAAGCTTTCCTGTATGATACCTTGTATGAGAACATAGCCTTAATCCTTTCAATAATTAAAGATATAGGCACGTCTGGTTTCACACTGACCATGTCTAAAATGCAAGAACAAATCATATCGGAGTCCAATTTAGTATGGTCTTGGGAAAGAGCAGGGTTAACACAAGTATGAGGGCCATCATATTTTGTAATTTGCCACACATTTGATTTTTTCCCTAAAATGGCCCTAACCCTCCAGTTACATCCGTTGCCAAATCTAGGACATTTAACACTTAATCTTCGGCTATCAGACTCTTCAACCTTGTAGCTCTGATGTCGTCTAAGTGAGTAATGTTTAAGGGCCAAGTTCACAGCTTCTTTTGTAGGGAATTGCAACCCAATATATAGCTCTTCTATTGAACTCCAAGTACCAGGCCTAACTAATTCAGGAAACAAATCCGGATTTCTTAAGACATCCCAATCAATATTTGAGAACATAGGGGACGGAGGCATAAAAACAGATACTGGAGCCACTGTGACTGTAGGTGCATTATGTGTAGGCATTACAAATGATGGAACAGAAGACGTCATAGGAATGTTTTGTCTTGGAGGATCTTCTAAATTTTCATTGGCATCAAAGTCTCCTTCTATGTCAGTGTCACTATCATCACTATCAGGTAACACCCCTTCATCTTCACTGGTATCGGACAATGCATCTCTGATAATTGGATTCTCACTTGCAAAGTTCAAGTCACATGTAACTTGTTCATGGTTAGTAACATTGTACATGCTCGAAGGCTCACATTGTTCAACAATGTTAACTTCTTGATATTGATGTATCGGATCATTTTGAGCCATAGACAATTGAGTGTTGATGGGATAAATTGACGTATCTCTAGAAGGTCCAGCTTCAATACAAGTAACAGAAGGAGCTATCACATTGACATGATTTTCAATTGTTTCCACCTCAACATACACTTGCATCGAAGCAATGTTAGGATATTGCTCATAACTATCAATCATACATGCAATATCTTCATCATCTTCCAATGGAAGAGCTATCCACCTCAACACGTTACACCATTTAGGGAACCGATACTGGAGCCGTGAGATCACTTGATTTGGTTGAAGTTTCAGTTTTAAATGAATCCTCCGCTTCAAACCACTAATAGTAGTTTCTCGTTTAATCAATATTGACTTAGGAGGAGGACCATCATACTTAACACCCTCTTCACCCTCACACATTCTCCCGTTAGAGAAAATTAGCACAAGGAGTGGTTTTCCCATTTTAAAATATTCTGAACACAAATCAACTAAAATTTAGGATCACAAAATAAATTATATATAGATCACACCTTCTATCACATTAAAATTTATGCTATAAAAAATGTTATAAATACACTAAAAAACATACATCTTATACTATACCATAAGAACATAAAATATAGCATATAGATATCATACAATAAGGATCATAAATAAATCATATATCCTATCACAACATAATATATATAATATAAGTATCAAATAATATAAATCATAGCAATCAACATATCAATAATGCTACATTACAAAATATACAATATACATATATCCTACCACAACATAATATACATAATTTAATTATCATATAATATAATATAAACTATCAATAAATTATAATCTATACATCTCAACAATAATAGCATTCAAAAAAATACAATATACATATGTTTTATACTTCATTATAACAATAAAGCTACAATTGCTACAAAATAACTAATGTACAACTACATAAACTTAAATCTTACATATAAACAAAAATTTTCAGTAATAAAATATAATTAAAAGATGAATAACATACCTGTAAATAAGGAAAATGGGGGATATGGTGGGTTGAAGGAGGAGCAACGGAGGAAAAATGGAGGGAGAGGGCGACGACGGCGGCGGAGAGGAGAAGAGAAAGAAAGAAGAAAAGAGAAAGGAAGAAGAAGAAAAGAGGAGCGGAATTAGGGTTACGTGTATTACGTCAAAGCGCTAGGCGTGATACACGTGTATCACGTCAAAGCGCTAGGCGTGATACACGTGTATCACGTCAAAACGGTTGACGTGATACACGTCATCACGTCAACACGGGTGGCGTGATATATATCACGTCAACACGGTTGGCGTGATGACGTGTATCACGCCAACCGTGTTGACGTGATACACGTGGAATATTAAAAAAAAAATTACCAACGTGGCAAAAACGACAGTATAGGAGTAAAATGTTTTAAATGAGTGGTATTTTGATAAATTGTTTCCTAATCTACTGTAGTTAGGCCAAATTGCCTCTTTCCATAGATGCTAAATCCTTCAAAAATGTCAGTTTAATAGTTTTTTTTAATTACTTATGAAAGGGGGAAAATGACTAAAAAAAGGATGGGTTTAAATATTTAATGCTTTTAAAAGTTTTAAAATTACTTTTTGAATTTTATTTTTTATTTTTTAAGGATTTAACATTTTTCTGAATTTTTTATTTTTGGTGAATACGTTTTTCTGATCTTTAATCATGCGAATTGCCACCCACCACAAGTAAAGGACTCGAGATACGTTTCAATAACATTCACAAGACATCAGCTTCAGCTCTTCTCACTCAACAAGCCCCTATATACATAACAAGTCTTAGGTGTAAAATTGTTGGTTTCAAGAATACAAATAATAGAAAGGAAAAATAGATATGGGTGCATTCACTGAGAGGCAGGAGGATTTGGTGAAGAGCTCATGGGAAGAATTGAAGCAAAACATTCCTCAGTATAGCCTTCGTTTCTTCTCCTTGTAAGTTCTCTCTCAATGTGTGTGTCACTCTGACTTCCCAATTTGTTGTTTGTTGTGTTTTGGAAAGAGCTAGTGTGAGTGAGTCTCCTGGTTTTGGTTTTGATTGATGAATAGGATATTGGAGATTGCACCGGCTGCAAAGGACATGTTCTCGTTTCTAAGGGAATCTGATGAAATACCCCAGAATAATCCTAAGCTGAAGGCCCATGCTGTAAAGGTTTTCAAGATGGTCAGTGCAATCCAGAATAAAATTATAGCTCTTTTATGTGATTATGATTTTTTATTTCTGAACTCTCTGATTCGTTTCTTGCTTTACTTCTCGGTTTTCGTCAAGAAATCACAGACATTTTAAAATAGTTATCATAATGAAGTTGGATTCATATCTTATTACGCTAAGGAATATGGCTAATTTGCATTTTATAACTTTTTAAATATGGTTAATATCTTTTTATTATATTTATAATGACTAATGCTCAGGATTTATTTTAGGAAAGACTATATAATAATGCTTATATTTTGAATATAGTTACTCGTATTAGGATTTGTGTTTTTTAGAATGTATATTTTTATGTTAATTTTATATTAATTTTATGATTATGAGTAATGTTAAATATTTTTAAAAGTTTAAATTCTTCTAATTACTTAAAATAAAAAAAATTAAATAAAAAAATAAAAAGAAAAGCATTAAATGCACATGTCATTTAGTCTTTTTTTCCTTAAATAATTAGAACGATTGTTAATCTAATTTTTTTTAAAAGGATTTAACATTTTACAAGGACAATTTTGAAACTCTTAAAAAGTATTGAAGGCACATGTCATTTTATTAATTTTTTTATTTAAGTAATTAGTAAGATAGTTATGCTATTTTTTAGTCGTATTTAACATTTTTCTTTTCAGAAGAAAAATATTAAATTTTCTAAAAAAATTAGCTTACCAATTATTCTAATTATCTAAGGAGGAACAAATAAAATTACTCTGGTACCCATTATTTTTAAGATATCAATACCTTAATTAGTTGTCATACATTTATTAGTTATTGATTATAATTAATAAATTTCAAACATTTATTGTCAATAATAATACATAAATGTTAGACTAAAAAGATTAAAATATCGTACAACACCAGAAAAGAAAAGAGTAAAAATATTAATTTTAAATTTCAAAATATTAAATGCACATGCATTTTTATTTCTCTTAATCCTTGGTTTGCTATTTTAATTTTTGCTTTTAATGGCTACTATGTCATAATAAATAGTATGACATTTTCTGGATAGTAGACATGTGAGTCAGCAATTCAACTCCGAGAAAAAGGAGAAGTGGTAGTGGCAAATACCACATTAAGGCATTTGGGTTCTGTCCACCTCAAAAAAGGAGTGATCGATCCCCATTTTGAGGTATGTTAATGCTCCCTTTAAAGGATAAAATGCTGCAGTAAATGCATTCTTAAAGTTTACATGTTGCAATCACTTCTTTGGTAATTTCTTTTTTTTGGTAATATTTCTTTGGTAATTTAGTAATGCAATAAATAAACCCCTTTCATCTCATTTTTCGTTTAAATTAATGGCAATAAATAATTTAAGGTAAACTATAGTATTTCTTTATAGAGTGACATTTAGTAACCTGAGAGAAAATTGACCAAAAGTAAATGAATACTCATATTATTGGTGAATCTCCCTACGTTAGTTCTACAACATTTATAAAACTCACGTGGTGGGACTTGCCAATAATGCCAGTATCCAATCACACTTTTGGTCAATTTTCTTCTTGATTGAAACAAAAAATTTCTTTATATAATTTTGTTTAACTTTATTTTGTAATTTTATCCCTCTTAAACATTGTTGAAAGTTTAATCTTTTAAATTTTCATTTTTAAATATCAAAGTTAAACCATTATTAATGAATTTTAGGTGGTTAAGGAAGCTCTGCTGAAAACAATAAAGGAAGCTGTGGGGGACAAATGGAGTGTGGAGATGAGCAGTGCTTGGGCCATAGCCTATGATGAATTGGCAGCTGCAATTAAGAAGGAGATGAGAGATGATGTTGCTGAACTATCTTCATCCTAAGTTTTATTTGAATAAATAAATAAATACTTATTCAAGTAAGACTTATTAAATAAATTTTAGAATAAATATTTAAATTATGTTTTCAAATATACACGCGACATCATTTTGATCTTATAATCATTTTTTACATCAAATAAATCTTCTAATGTTAATTTTAGTCTTCCAATGTCAATTTTTTTTTACATCAAATTGGTTCTTAAGGGACCAATTTGATATAAAAAATAACATTAGATGACCAAATTGATGTCTCGTGTATTTTTAGAGGATCAAATTGGGTATTTACTCTAAATTTTATTATGTGTAATGCTACATAGCTAGAAAATTATGACAGAACTATAGCCAGAATTTGTTAAGATTGAAGAGTGGTTGTTGGATAAGTCAAAGTAGCGGAAACTACTTATCTATTCAAGAGTCATGTACAATGCCAATACATTTTAACAAAAATTTTGGTAAAAAGTTCTTACTATCTAGTATTTTTCTTTTATTATTATAAATAAATGTTGTCTAAAATAAGTTGAATATTTTTGAAGCACTACTATCATTGAAAGTTCTATGCCTTTTCCTTAATCACTGGATTTTATATATTTATTGGTTTCAATCATGACTGGATAAGTGTGTTCTATTAATCTATTTTCAGATTATGTAAATCTATTTTAATGTGTAAAGTCTACTTTGATTTGGAATGTGCAATCATCCTTTTGGTTTGAACTTGGTTTATTGATTCATGAATGGCTAATGTTCATACATAAGCAATGAATCATTGGGTTAGTAGTGAGATTCGTTATACTTTTTGTCTGTTTGTGTTAGTAGTTTCTTGAAGGGGTAATATTGTATATTATTTCTTTAGGTGTGTGATTTCTATAGGGTTCACAGTCTTTTGATATGAATCAATTTCAGCTTGTTGCTCAATTGTTTTTAGCATGCTATTAGGCAGTTTCATATTTGTGAATGGTTAAAAGTAAAGTAAATTTCATGTAAATATGTGGTTTGAGATAATGTTCATGAGGAGAGATGGTGGATGAGTGCAGATTTCCAATAAGTCAGTTCCTTTGTGCTGTGATTTGGTTTACTGCAGACATTTATATGATGTTGATTCTGTGATGTGATCATTGTCTGCTCTGTTCTGGTCTTAACATGTATTTACATAATTAAGATTGGTTTCCTTTCCCCCGAGGTGTAAGAAATTAAAGCCAAACCTTAAGGTGTAAGAAACTAACACTACCATTATTCATGATTGTGTAACAAATCTTACTATTAGTCAAAATAGTGTTCACCCACCAAACCAAAGTATTATTCATATAGTATACAAGTAATCGTCTAATCTGATCACTCTGCTTATACTTGATTCTTCTTCATGAATCAAAATAGCTTGAATAAGGATGACCTTGAAGTTTTCTAACTTCCCAGCTAGTGTTGCATATGGACCCAGTGGCATCCAAGTACAAACTACTCCCATGCAAACCCATCACCTTGCCTTCTGTTGTGGCTGAAGTGAAAAATCTTCCTACTTTCTCCCCATACGGACCATACTGTCCACTAATTGAACCGTGACTTGATGACTATGGGCCTCACATCCTTAGTAATTGAACCGTAATAGCCAAGTATGCAAGTCAGTACCTCATGTTTATCTAAAATCACAATAAGTGTCGCAACGGTCGTAGAGGGAAAAATGTCGCGAAATTATACAACTTCACATAAATGCTTAAAGTGAAATAAATGAAATTATTTGAGAGTCGTCACTAATCGATTTTTTTATTAAAAAAATGGAATGGTACAATTGGACACCTCAAAAAGAAGTCGCATACCAAAATTTGAATTTGGGGGTTGATTACGAGTGAGGAAGGTATTAGCACTCTACATCATCCGTTCCGAAAACGATTATCTATTTAATCTAAAGTTATCTGTTAAATTACTTAAGTTGATCGTTTATTATTTGAAACAAAATATTTCTTTTTGTTATTTTTCATGTCTCATTTTATCGGGTATATTATCAAAGAATGATAAATAACCGAGACAGGGAATAGAAGGCTTAATAGCCATTATTGGAGAACAAATCATGAGCCTGCAATTTATTAAGAGTGAACATGGTGAATTGAAGATTTTTATTTCCAACAAAATATATGTTTTCAAATGGAAAGGTTCTTGAAAATGGATTTCACAATTAAAAAATATTTTTAACAAAAATTATTTTCGCAAAAGGGTTTTCAAATTTTAATTCACCATTATCACTAAGTACGGGCTATATGAATTATTCACAATTATTTTGTTTTATTTGATTTTATTGTTTTGAAAAATATTTTATTTATTTGTATTTTTTTGGGAATTAAATCCCGCCAGCACTCTCGGCAAAATATAATATAAGTGTCTCGAGAATATAAGGAAGAGTTTAGTTGATTGGATTCTCAATCCTCTCCCAATTTCCATCATCGGCTAATTTTGAATTATTTTAATTGTTGAGACATTATAACTTTTTTAAATATTATGATAATGCGTAATCAAGAAGAAATCATGATTGAACGGGTGAAACAAATCATTTTTGTTGTTAGAGATTGTTTAAAATAATCATTTTTATTGTTAGAAGTTACTTAGAGTCACCTTAAATGATGAGACAAGATCTTTTATTGGAGGTCATTTATAACTTCGCCAGCGCTTTCAGCAAAATCATAAAATTTCTCATCACCTCAGGGGAGTCAAAGTGTTGTTGCTATCACAACTAATTTTAATTATTCATTCCTTGGAATCTTCTATCACACGTTAATGAATATGTTAAATGATGATAAAATTAAAGTAATTAAAGTAGGCAAATTCATTATGGAATAAAGTCATTTGTTAAAGATCATTTATAATTTCGCTAGCGCTCCCAGTAAAACTATAAAAATTTCTTTTCACCTTAAGGAGATCAAAATGTCGATGCTGTTGCAGCTAAATTTGATCATCTCATCCTTGGGATCATATGACATGGATGTATTTATTATTTATTACTTTTAAATAGAAATTGTAACAAGTGTTATTCAAGTGAAAAGAGAATATCAATGAATAAAGTATCAGAATAAACCCACAATATCAATTCCACTAAATGGCAAAACCATAAAATGCATATGATGTGATAAACTTGGCCGACCGAGCACCTTGCTTGGCTAACCGAGCACCTTGACCAGCTTCTCGACTGAGCTGAGCCTTCCATAAGCCTCTTAGCTCACTACCCGATTGGTTACATGTCCCGATCGGTTACATGTCAAGAAGGGAAAGGGTGGTTGCATCGGTCATGGCCGATCGGTTTAGGGTAAGACTATGGCTCGGTTTGATCGGATTGGTCGGTTGGCTGAGAAGTTAAGATTATGGCTTAATTCGATTGGTTGGGCAGGTTGGCTAAAGGGTCGAGGTATTATGGCTTAAGATCAGGTCTGGTCTAGTCGGTCGGGGGTGAGCTAAGGTGTTAAGGGTTAAAGCTCGGTCTGGTCGGTTGGTTTGGTGATTAAGGCTAAGGGTATGGTCTGGTCGGTCAGGATGAGCTGTGGTGTTAAGGGCTAAGGCTCATTCTGATCATATTGGTCGGTGAGCCAAGGTATTATGGGCTACGGATCGGGTCTTGATCGGTTAGTTGGTTGGTCTAAAGGGTTAAGGGCTTAGGTCGGAAAGGTCAGAAATGATTGGTTAGGTTTGTAGGTAAAGGTTGTGGGTCGAATCAGTCGAAAATGATCCTGGGAAGGAGGGTGGTCGATCGGAGATGGTCTAGAGAAAGGGTGCGCGGTCGGGAAAATGGTTTGGGAAGTGAGGGTCGATCGGACACGAACACAGGTTCTAGTTTACATACAAACTGGAATCAAATGGGAAGGAACCATAGTCTTAAAATTTTATGGTAAGAAGCCCTACAAATTAGCTCTCTAAAGAACCAAAAAGTGCATGATTTAGATGTGTGGCTCAAGCTATGAGCAGAACAATACATGCTACAGCACAAGGATTTATGCAGATAGCCAAAATGTTCTTAACCAGCAAGGAAAATCAACTTATAAAAACACAATGGTTATAGACTATAAGCATGAAACAAGAAACTCCACAACTGGCAAATTGACATAAAAAACCACACATCCAAAACCACCATGCATAAATAGCCAAAACGAGCATCATGAGCAAAAGCCTTTGTAAATGTTATATACAATCGTTCCTATATCAGTTTTGACAAACACCGATATCAAACAACCAAAATGCTCTTAATTAACGAGGTGTAACAAATAAGACAAAACATGTAGCTCAACAAATCACCAACATGAGACCTAAAACTCCATTATTGACAAATTGACATCCAAAATGACCATATATAACTAGCCAAAACGAAAATTATGAGAAATAGCCTCCATAATTGTTATACACAATCATCCCAACATCAACACCAAACAATTTGATTAACTAGCCACAGTAAATGATATTTAGGTAAAACCAACCAGGTTACAAATATTTGGTAAGATCGAATGATCTAGCTATAAATCAAAAACCCTAAAGAGAAAACAAAAGGGTTACCCACAGGAAATTTCGAAGGCAACTTCTAGGACTAATATCGAACATTGGATTCTCTCCTCCTTCTCGTAGAAAAAAAAATCTCCTCTAAACCTCTGTTCCTCTCTTTGAATTACTCGCCAAAATAAAAAATCAGAGAAGAAAGAAAAAAATCCCCCTATAAATTCGAAAAGAACCCTTTCTTATAGAGGGAGGCTTTCGTAAAACAACAAAAAAAAAGATAAAAGACCCGTCCTCTCTCATCTGTGTGACCTGTAGGGTTCGAGGAGCACATCACTGTCATACGAGCTCGACCAAAAAGCAAACCTCTTCCGAGCCTGTACAAAGAGGGGTAAAGACTACCCCCAAATTGTGATCATGTGTGACATTATGGGTGGTTTTCGACCGAGTCCTCCACAGGCTGGAGATGAGTGCCAGTAGTCCTGCATGGAGGAAGAACATGGGTGGTACAAGTTTGATCCACAGCCTTTGTGCAGTGGGTAATGGCGCAAGAGGTCGGTGCAATAGATGTGGAGTAGAGGGCGTGATAAGGATAGTGGAGCAGGTGGGAGTGGTCGGAGTAGCAGAGAGCTTCATCTGCTAGAGTTTCTCATGGAGAAGTGGCGTGCTGGTGTGGGCTAGACCAGGGACCCCGGTTTGAGCTTATATTAGGAACGAGTCAAAGGGGAAGGTGGGGCTCGGATAATGAAGGACCAGAGGGGAAAAGGGTTTTGGATTTTAGTTTGGGTTAGGTAGCTTAAAGAAATGGGTTTAGGGATTGGGCTAGAAAGGATACAATTTCTAATTTCTTTTTTTCTATGTTTTTTTTATTTTCTATTTTTTATATAATATTTTTTTAATTACTTATTAATGTTTTGATTTTGTATTTTGGAATTAACTAGCTAATTAATTTTTTAATTTTTTTTTAAAATTATATTTTATGTGACCTGAACAAAAAATGGTGTTCACAATATGCATAAGTAATAATAAGAGTGGTCTAGTCCTTTTGGTAGTGTAACACCCTCGGTAGGATGTCACATTGAATGAAATATTAAATTCAGTTTAAAAAAATACTTTTATAATATCTGCATATAAAATATGAGTTCCAAAATTTCTTTTCGTGGATATAACATTAATCAAACAAAATAGTAATAGTAATAATATACATATCGAGATATGAGTAATACGCATACTTTATATTACTCATTGTTAAGTTTATCGGTAATACATAATACAATTCATAAGTACTGACAAGAAGATAAATAAACATACAATACTAATATATTATTACCTATCTGGCCATCAAAGTCTACCTACGGAGAAGGGTCTTCCTCCGGATCCTCCTCAGGATCTTCCTTCGATATAGGCCTTTCAGGTGCAAGCCATCTGAAGTTAATAGGCCTCCTTACAAAAATTCTAGCAGTTCTATGCCCAGGAGCTCTAGCAGAAGAAACTTCAATTCCTGGCGAGTATACTCAGCGCCAAAACCCCACAAATCCCTAACGGGCATAAATAATTCTACAAAGCATGTAATAGTAAATGAACTAATAGGATTCCCATGATGGGTCCTACGAAGTGTGAGAGATATGTTTTCAACATACTCTACCCATTCCGTTTCTAAATGTACGCGTCACGCTTGCGGACCTCCATGGAATTAGACTTGGATGAATCCCAAGAATTCACGCCTGTTGCCCATCTTGGTCTTCATAACCAGATCACAAATATAATAATATAATAGAACAGGTGAGATTCTAATATCATCATAAACCAATCAAGCAGTATAGAAAAAATAGTACAACCAATCTACACAACATAATAACTATTTAACGGTTATACATATTTTATCACATCAATGAGTAATCAAGTTTGACATATACCAAGATAAAGCAAGAGTATAACAATTGATTATGCACGTACTCAATGATTGACCCCTACTCCATGGAGCTATACACAACAGTAAGATAGAGTGATTGAGAGTACATGTTTCGTATCTCATTAGCCCCAAAAGTGCAATATAACCTCAATTGCACAACTCTCTACCAATCGGGAATAGGATAGTGTCTGATCGGGATCGTTCGGTGTGTTGCAATTATATTACCACGGCACAACGGTGCTTCCAACTGGCCTCCTATGAAGTTTTCGCACCCCGACATTCCCAAGATCATTCATAGATCTTCACTACACAATTCGCACCCGTACTAAGGTGTAACTCAATCTCCTCGGCATTAAAGCCTTGACCACAAGTCTTTACAGACTTTTCTTAATGCAACACAAAAAACTGCAATTATTCATAAACAGAATAAAACAATCCCCTCAGGATTTCAAAAATCACGTAACACTATAGTTACGGGTTTTCAAACATATAACCCTCCGGTTACAGTTTTTCTGTCGCGTAACACTTCTGTTATGTTTTTATAAATCGCGTCACATTTCTGTTACGTTTTTCAATCGCGTAAAGCTTTTTCTGTAAATTCCTAATCGCGTAAGACAGAAATATCATATTTTAATCGCTTCAGGCTTAAATATTCATTTTTTAACCGCGAAAGGGTTTTCTGTAAACTCCAAATCGTGTAAAACATATTCTGTAATTTTTTTAATACATAAGGCATAAATAAATCACTTTTTAACCGTGAAAGGATTTTCTGTAAACACCAAATCGGGTAAAGTGTTTTCTGTAAATTTTTAATACATAAGGCATAAATAAATTATTTTTTAACCACGAAAGGGTTTTCTGTAAACACCAAATCGGGTAAAGTGTTTTCTGTCCATTTTAATCACGTAGAGCTTTAAAAATCTTCAACCACGAAAGGGTTTTCTATAAATTCCAAATCGTGTGAAAGTGTTTTTTGTAAAAACGAAGCTATTTTGAGATTATTTAATTATTCCCCAATATATTATCATTATTGTTGCCAAAGATAAATTAAAACAACATAAGTATAAATTAAAGCATTATTTCAACTTTGTTTAATAATTCCACTCTTTTTCTATTTATTTACAGAAATCATTAACTTAATTAAATATCCCCTAATTAATTAAGTTAAACAATTAATAAAATAAATTCCTTTGTAACTATAGAGTGATTAAAATGTTCAAAGATCTTTGGACTAAAATCCATCATTTTCCCACCATGATTTTTTTGTAAAATCAACCAACCATATGTTTCTAATATTACCGTATATGCAATATTCCAAAGTCATAGAAACACATAGTCTAAATATAGCATATAAACACAAAGCACAAATCATAAATCAAGAAACATAAAGCATAAACAATTTAAATATCAATTATAACTACTCACACGAAATTTTAAGAACATGAACCATAAATCCTATTTTCCTACCACAAGATTGGTTAATAAAGAAAAATCCCCCTTACCTTGGTATAAAATTCCTTAAGAAAACTTTGTGAAAGTTCTTTGTTCTTCCACCAACAAATATCCTTTTGATTCTTCAACTTTGGGATTTTCTCAAGAAAACGTTTTGAGAATGATTTCTTTTCTAGAAACTTTCTACACAAGATCTTCCTAAAATGATGTTTGGGTTCTAAAACTATGGATGGAACTTGGATCACAACTTTGAAAATAAAAACTCAAGGGCTTGGCCATGGGATTTGAGAGAGAATGGAGAGGAATTGGTGAGTTTTTCAAGTGATGCTTGAATGTCTATTTATAGGCAAAGTGTAGGATAATTTGGTAATTAAAAAGTTTATAGGAAAAGACATTTTTATCCCTCCCCACTTGTTTGGCCACCCACCTTGAAGCTTGTAGAAGTTTGGAGAAGCTTGGAGAAGAATGTGTATTCTACGCATAAATACTAGTATGTATCGTCAAATAGAAAATAAAATACGCCTAAATTTAGTTTCATAATAAAATTCCTTAAAATGGAAAACTTCTAAATCTGTTTCAGGATTTAAGTTTCGTAAACTCTCCTATTCCTAATAAATAGTCAAAGCATTTACGGGTCAAAATTTTAAAATTATTATTTTATTATTCGAAATAACTTCGGTTTAACACATAAAGTCAACAGAAACTAGAAATTCCTAAAAATGGAAAACTTAAGAATCTGGTCTTAGAATCAAGTTTCGTAACTTTCCCCGGCCCTAATAAATAGTCAAGGTATTTACAAACCGATAATATAAGTTTTTTATTTTTATTTTCTAAAACTGCCCCAAACTGACATATAACATTTATGAAAAATAACCTATTTTAAATTAAGCTCATAAAAATTCCCAAAAATCATCATAAATCACAAAAATTGAGAAAATCATTATGTCAATTAA
The DNA here is from genome assembly GCA_023212625.1 of Styphnolobium japonicum. NCBI lineage: Eukaryota > Viridiplantae > Streptophyta > Magnoliopsida > Fabales > Fabaceae > Styphnolobium > Styphnolobium japonicum. The sequence goes on from JALBWW010000013.1 coordinate 16,055,528, forward strand.
AAACAGAAATTTCAGGGCGTTACAAGTAGTGTTAGCAATCACTTGCAATCAAATCATGTCTAACCAAGGGGAGTGTTTTAAGGAAGGGAGAATAATATGTAACCAGACCCAAGAAAACAAAGAGCTAGTGTGAAATAGTGAAATAGCAGCCTACATTTTGATAACTTCTCAAAGGTTCCCAGCTCCTTAATCATGCCTTCACTAACTAGAATAATCTTATCCACCTGAGGAAGAAAATGTAGCTAATTGGTGACAAGAACCCTACTTTTTCCTCACAGCCTTTCCTCTAAACCAAAACTAAATTGGGATTCCTATGATAAGAAATGTTTTACCTTAAACATTAGAGCAATTCAAATATTGAGATATGATTTAAATGATGAAGCTTATGCCAGAATTAAGAATTGCTCTAGTGCTAAAGATATTTCGGATACCCTTGATACTATTTATCTTGCTACCAATGATTTTGTGTATAAAGTTGTATATAGAGAACAAAAAGAGCAAAAACTATTGGAGGGAAACAAACTTGATGAATGCTCCCAATAACATGTTGAAAGAAATGAAAGGAGCTCAAATCCTCTTTGTGATGATGATGCTCAACGTGAAAAACTGGAAAAGCAAAACCAAATTGAAAAGGAACATGCTCTTGAAGCCTTGATGAACAACAATATGAAAGATGATGATTCCCATGGAGGGCCAATCATGCTAGATATTGAGACTACCTCCCACATGGCTCAAAAGGACTTTGAGGTAAATGATGCTAATATTGATGTTAGTCTTTCCTATGATTTACAGCAATGTGCATATAATGAATTGAATGATGGATTGATAAATTTAGAAAAGAAAAACTTAGCTTGCTTGCAAAACATTTCTTTTATAGAAATTCAAATTGAGACTTTGAAAAATAAATATGCTTTTCTTGATGAGGAAATATTGATGAAATGCGAAACCTCAACTACTAGTGAAATATGTATTGATTTAATAACAAAAGTTAAGGAATCATCTTCCCAATTTGCCAAAGTTAATGATTATACTTGTTTGCATTCCATGTGTGATAATAAAAGGAAAACCAAAGATGTTTTACATGGAAAATCAATAAAGACTTCTGGTAAAAATATTTTGGAAAATGATCACACTAAAAGGCATACGTTTTTCGAAAATGATCTTCAAAAGACCAAACCATCATCAAATTCAATTGTTTGCAACTATTGTGGTCATCTAGGATCATCTAGGACATATTTCTCATTTGTGTGAATTTAGAAGAAATTCTTATATGAGAAATAACATGATGTGTGTTCCTAAAACCCTTAAAGGCTCTAATACTAACATTGAAAGACCCAAGTTGAAATGGGTACCAAAGAGTCCACCTAGTGCTTCAATTGTACAAAAAATTTCCCAAAAGGATGGTCTTATTAATAAAGCAAAAGAAGAGTCATCAAGGAGAATGCTTCCAAGGCCCAATGGTAGAAAACTTGGTCAAAGAAGGAAGATGGCTTCAACTAAAGCTTCTCACATGCATAATGAGGAACTTACAAAGTTCAAATATCGAAAGGAGAAGCAATGGGTAAGGAAAAGTCTTCAATTGAATGATAAGGCCATGGTATCAAATGATCTTACCTCATATTCAAATTCAATTACAAAATCCATGAATTTGAGGTACATTATTCGTAGGCCATAAATAATGGATAAAATCATGTGTGCATAGTAAAATTTGAATATTATATTTAGCACATGATTATATTCATTCTTGTTGTCTCATTTGCTTATTAAGTTGAATATATTTTAGTACATAAAGTTCTATTCTATGCCTAGCCAGCATAATATGCTTTAAATTGTTTATATATCATGAAAAGAAGCATGTTATTGGCATTGTGCTTAATGCAAAATTGATTATTGAATTATTGTGCTCAACTAGCATATTATTGCTAAATTGATATCTGTGAGAGCATGATAGATTAATGATCAATGACTAATCCTTGTGGATCCAAAATTTGTTGGATACCAAAGAAATGTGCTTAAATTTGATTGTAGGGTGACAACTACCTCAACTATTCATTAAAATAGAATATAACTAGTTTTATTACCCGTGCAATGCACAGATTTATTAAATTAGGTCTGTATAAATTTTTAAATAATAATGTGTTATTTGTTATAATATTTTTTACATAAATTTCTTAATAAGATCTATGTGTATAAAATTGTTCAATCACTTTCTAAATTAATTATATCATGAAAAAATCATAAAATTAATAAAAATAAATCTTAGCATGAAATAAATAATATATCTAGTGTATTAAATGAAATAGTTAAAAAATATTAAAGAAAAAATAAAAAAGAGGTTCATTAAAAAAATTATATATAATAATCCTATATGCTAAAAGCATAAATGGAAAACGATGAAGACATTGAATTAAGGGTGAATAGTAAAAAGATAATTGAAATTTGAATTGAATTTTCACCCTAAAAATAAGATTAAAAGAGATATTTTAGTTATATTAGAATTATAAAATAAATAATAATAATTACATATTAATTATCCTTATTTTCATATAGGTAATTCTAAAAAAATTATTATTTATTTAGAAGTTCTAGCTTATCTAAACAGTAAAATTTAAAATGATTAAATAATTGAAGTTATTAACCTATTTTCAATATAATTCAAATTCTTATATTAAAAAATCATTTGAACATTAAAAATATGTAATTATTAGTATTTATTTTAGAATTCTAAAAAAATTGTTAGTTAATTAGAAGCTCTAGCATATCTAAATAGAGAAAGTTAAAAGGATTAAATCATTGAAAATATCATCTTTATTTTAATTTAATTCAAATTCTTAAATTAAAAAATCATTTGAACATTGAAAAAATTACTTTCTACATTACTTATCTTATATAGAAATATTCTACATGTTATGTTTGTAGATAATCTATATATTTAAATGATATTCAACATTAATTTTGTATCTAATATTAATTTGTAAATATTTTATAAATTTATCATGATCTCTTTACTTGTTTTTATTTTTTAATCCAAGGCTTAAAATAGAAACATGTGAAATGCATTTAAAAATTAAAACATAAGTTTTTGTTAAATTTTATTTCCATCTAAATTGAATTAAATCCTTTTGTAGTTGTGATTAAAAATTTGTTAATAATATTTTATGAATTTATCATGATCTCCTTACTTCTTTTTGTCTTTTAATCTATGGCTTAAAAAACAGGAGAAATGCACTTAAAAATTAAATAATTACTTGTTTTAGATGCATGTCATTTAAACCAATTCAAATAAAAAGATAATAGGAGATTCATAGTCAAATAGATTAGATTAAAGATAAATTAGTTATTATTTAATTTTTAAGATAAAAATAAGATTCAAAATTGAATTTCATTACTTATCAAACAAATAAGATAAATTATTACCTACACAAAATCAAATTGATTACTTAATATAACTAAAATTTAAGTATAAAAATAATTTAAAATATTAGCACAAAGGAGCAAGAATCAAATGAGTAGGATAAAAAAGATATTTATCATATTTAAGATCTAAAAAAGATCAAATATTAACAAATTCTTATATTCAAAAGCATATTTGATAAGATTTAAACAAATCTAATATTTGAAAATATTATATACATTTATATAACTATTTTTAGATAGACTAATTTGTGCATGTTAAAAGAAAATAATAGTTATTTTGATATTTTTAAATTTAAAATTTGGTTTATATTGATTATTAAAGGAACTTATCTAGAAAAGTTGAAAATGTATATTTAATTCAATGCACAATATATATATATATATATATATATATTGTCTACTTAAAAGTTTCTCTATAATTGTACATTTAAATATATGTGAGTTTAGGTACATTTTTGTTAAATTTTATTTCCATCTAACTTAAATTAAATCATTTTGTAGTTGTGATTAAAAAATTGTGAATAATATTTTATGAATTTATCATCATCTTCTTACTTGTGTTTTGTTTTTTAATCCATGACTTAAAAAAAAGAGAAATGCATTTAAAAATTAAAAAATTGTTAGCTTTAGATGTATGTCATTTAGACCCATTCAAATGGTAGGGTAATAGGAGAGTCATAATCAGATTGATTAGAATTATGATTAATTAGTTGTTATTTAAAATTTAAGAAAAGAGTAAGATTCAAAATTGAATTTCATTAGTTATCAAAGGGATAAGATAGATTATTATCCAAATAAAATCAAATTGATAATTTATTATTTAGTATAATTGAAATTTCAACATAAAAATAATTTAAAATTTGAGTATCAAAGGAGCAAGAATCAAATGAGTAAAAATTTGGAAGGGAAAAATTACTTATATAAGTGACACGTGTTATTTGTCCAAATTTCAAAAACATTCTTTTATATAATAGTATATAGATTACTCTACTTGAGGCTAGCACAACTTAATTGAATTTAACTACTCAAGAGGGATGCAAACTTCATAAAGAAACTATACACCCTCAAGAAGACTTGAAGCATGGAAGTTGGAGTCACCTATACAAATTCTTGGAATACTTCTTTAGTGATATCAATCTCTTATCCCAATTTATGCTTTAAATGTGATATTTGGAAATTAGTGGCTTGATTAATGCCTCTATATGTCTTAAGTTGTGCTTCCCTAGCAATGTGCTTAGAAAATGTCTTTCCATGTACTAGTATGCTAGATCAAATACACACATTGATTGAAATGACATATTTTATGGTTAAAGATTAGATATCTTCTTGTTTGAAATTGCTTTATTTGTGCTTATCTTAGAAGCAAGAAGAAAATGATTCATTTGTGCTTTAAATGTATCTTTGATCTTCAATGACTCGTTCATTGAAATCTAACTCTTGAAATGAATCATAAATAGTTTTCAAAATGATAGTTCCATGGTTTTTCAACTCTTGCATTACAAAAGGAAACTTTTACTCTTGATTGGCATGTGTGCATACTTGAAATTATTACATCAGATAACATGTCTTACATGATCATTGTTTGCCTAAAATGCTTATACAAGTTTTGATGATGGTCATGTGTTCCTAGATAAACTTGAATCTTGATATGAAAAATGTGTAAACTATGCTTTTTGGATTCAAGTGCATATGTGCTTCATTCATTCTCATCAAGTGATAACATTGCATGGTTAATACTACATTACATACTTTATATTATATATCAACCTAAAATATGTTTGTGGATATGCTTAAGTGATATTTGATGCTAACTTATGATTTGGAGAGTTTCAGGAATTGACTTTGCAAGTCTCTCCGTGTGTATCCAAATGTAAACATCAAATATTCAAATGTCAAGCATATGTGAACAATGAGAAGAGTTAAATGAAGGTCAAATGGAGAGAAACATGAGGATACTTTCTTCAAGTGCAATGGAATGACAAGATAAAAGGAGGAAAGTTCAAACTCAAAGGTTCAAAAATTGTAGAACCATCTAAAGGAGCATCACACTCTCTCGAAATCAATAAATATCTTTATCCCTAAACTTTTAGGGTATTATATTGAGTGATACTTGTTGATTAAATGCTTTTAAAATGATTAGATGCTATCCTTATATGAGAAGTATGTTTAGCAATGACTTTGTGGCTAATTAGCTCTAATATTCTTAATATTGTCATTGCATATAGGGCTATGTTATTAATTTAAATATACCTTGATCCCTATGGCATATTTCATCATGATAAACTATTTGATATATGATTATCTTGATTCTTAGTGCTATAATTCTTATGAGAATCAGGCTCTTGTTTGAAAAGTGTTTTTGATTTAATTGAATAGTTTTTTTTCATTGGAAAACTCTCTTATATCATTTGAATGAAGCTTTTCAAATTTCATATCCTTGAAAATTATATGAATTTATTTCAAGACTTTGAAAGTGCTTTTCACCTTTTACTACTTTTCAATAATTGGGAAATGGTTTGGATATGAATGAAAAACTCTCAACATGCTTTGGAAAGAATTATCAAATCTTGAGAGAAATGCTCTATAAGAAAGTTTTCAAACTCTAATATTTTGAACTGCTCTATAATGCCTATTTTTTTTAAACTTCAAAAGATGAAGCACTGCTCTTCAAAGTGATTTAATTTCCCTATGACTTCTGTTCAAAGAGAAAAAGGTGGAAGTATACATTCAAATGTCATCTGGAATGCTTTTATTGGATTATTCTTAAGGAATGTGTTTTCAAAGAAAACCTTTGCACCTCTTAAATACTCTTGAAAAATGAAATATATAGTTGCAACATTATTTTTGAAAGGGGGAGAAATTTCTAAATCTTTTGTGAAAAATCGAATTTTGTTGATGATATGCTTAAAGATATGTTTATCATGCTCTAACTTGAGTTTTATCCTGGTAAACATATTCTTCTTGATTTAACTTGTGCATCATCTATTAGTGAGCCAAACTTATTCTTGATTTTAAACTTTATGGCTCAATTTTTGTTTGGAAAAAGAGAAAATTTAAAATGATTATTCTTGATAGATCAAGAAAGAGTATGTATTGCCTTATTATACACTACTTCAAATGTGCTTATATGGTTTTGGCAAACATATTTCACTTGATTCTATCTTGTGATTCAATAAGGAGGAGCTTAACTTATTTTTAAATACCTTATAACTTCCCTTTCTTAAGCTTTTGATTAATAATGGATTCAAATATATGTTTGCTTATTTTTTTGTTGATTATGAATATATGCATAACTATGTTAAAATAATTTATTATGATATCTTGATAATATGCATATGTTAAGGGGGAGCCTAGCTCTTAATTGACCTTTACATCTCTTGGCTTACATCTTTGTTTGACATGAAGCAATTCATTGCTAATACTCTCAGCATGTCATTGAAGATCCTCTCTTATTGTATTTCCCTATCAATGAAAGAAGGTAAACTTTCTTAACTTTTCAATCATTTGATTCTTTCATTATGGAATGCTTGATATATGTGGCAAGGTATATGATCTTTTATTCTGAAAAACTATAACACCATGCTCGTATATGACTTACCTGTAACATCCATCAAGTGGTACCTATTTAATATGTGATAAGCAATATTTCTTACTTTTTATGATCTCTAAAAGCTTTAAGATATCACATGCTAGATTTAGGTTTACCATAAGATAACAATCATAACATGAATCTTATTTGATATCTTGATAACAATGCTTGTTTCAATGGCTATACTTGAGTCATATGCTAAGTCAAATAAGGGGAGATAACTCTGTTTTGTTTGAAAACTTGAAAAGCATTAAGTTTTGATGATCCTACTCTTTGACATCATGTGTTTTATCTAGGGGGAGAAAGGAAACCTTCACTTTCATATAATCCATCCTTTCTTCAACCTTTTTGTTGATGTCAAATAAGGGGAGAGAAAAGAGGAAAGAAAAATATGTTATCGTGCTTAATGTTTGATATTCTCACTTGCACTTATGTTATCGTGCTTAATGTTTGATATTCTTACTTGCACATTCATTTAGATATCTTATCAAACATATTTTTCTTTGGTGATTTTTCATCATAAAAAAAGGGGAGAATGTGAAAATATGTTTGCCCCAATAGTTTATTGTGTTATGTTTTGATGATGACAAATACATTACAAAAAAGGATTAAGAATATGCTACATATGTGTTTGATGAACTATATTGGATAATGTATGGTTATATATGATATTGTTATAAGAATCATGCATTGAGTTATGTGTAATATCATTTATAGAATATATCCAATGTACTTGATAAGTAATTTAATTACTTATTGGATATGTGTCTATATGAAAATCATATATACATGAAGAACTTTATAGAGTTATAAACATGTGAATCATGCATATATAGTTATTAAGCTATGGATTTGGACAAACCATGGTTTTCAAGTGAGTTATGCTTTTTAGGATAGTCCAAGTACCATAAGTGAGCATTGGAATAAGAAAGTGAAAGATCCTATTTATGCTCAACTAAACAAGAAGGAGAATGAAGAGATGAACAAAGCATTTAGAAGATTTGAAGAGAAGAATTATTGGAAGCTTGGATTGCATCAAGAAGCCTAAGGACTCATTTGGGTATATATTATCTTATAAGCAATTCTCATTTGTAAGGATAGAGGTTTTACATGAAGAGAGCTCAAATATCTTTATTCAATCTTGACAAATATTTTAACATGGTAAAATTCCGAACAAACAAGTTTTGATAAGTTAGTCTTTGTGGTATTTCAAAACTATGAAAAATAGTCAAATTTGAGTTTTGGAAAGCTAACCTATGGTCACCATTTTTATCATAACTCTAAAAATACTTTGAGTTTTGATCTGAAACTTATTTCATATGAAAGTAGACTCAAAGAGCTTTCCAACGCATGGTCATTTGCTTACATTCGATAAGAAATGAAGAAGTTATGACATTTTTAAAAACGATTATTTTTCCGAGTGGAATTGTAGTCAACTATATAAGATTTATAGTCGACTACAAAACCACCAAAAATGGATTGTAGTCAAACTACAAGACCTTGTAGTCGACTACAAAGTGTTAGATTTTGAAAATTACTTTCCAAAGACGACTGGTAGTCGACTACAATGTATATGTAGTTGACTACAAAGTGCCAAAATAGCATGTAACGGCTATAAACAGCTAGATTTCAAAAGTAATGATTTTAAAACACCACCAAAGGCTATTTTATCACTTGGGCTATTAATACAAGCCAAGATTGAAGCATTTACAATAGATAAACTCATATTTTTTCATATCATTGCACTTGATCAATATTTCTCTTTTCAAAATCAAGATTTTGGCTCTCATTGTTGTAATCTTTCTATCCATTAGTTCTTCAAGTTGTATTATCTACTCTTTGAGAGAGTTTATCATTTTCTATCAATCATATATACTTGTAAGAAGGTAGATAATCCCTCAAGAGAGTTCAAGGGTAGATTTCCCTTGAAGAGAAAATAAAGAGGCTCAAGCATAAGGGTGGAGGATCCCAAAGTGTGAGTAGTGCTTTGTTTTTGTAAAGGTTTCTCAAGCACCTAAGTTACAAGCTTGAAGAATAGTGGAAACCTCAAGTGGATGATCTTGGGGCTGGATGTAGATCACAAGAAGTGATTGAACCAGTAAAATATTGTTTGCACTCTCTTATCCCTTACTCTCTTTACATTCTAGCAATTTACATTTAACTACTTATTTGTTGATTTCTCATGATTGCTATAATTGTTGATCTATTGCATATCTTATGATATTTATACTTAGATTATTAGAAATTGATATATATCTTGTTTGCTTGATTTATATTTACATTTAAGCTATACTCAAGCTATCTACATTGATTGACAAATCAACATACAAGTAAGGCATTCATTTAAAACTCAATTTGCTCACAGAAGCAAATTGTAGTCTACTACAAGACTACTAGAAACTCAAAATTAGTGTTTTATTTGTTGATCTTGCAAAACCACTTTCAGGGGTTCATTGTAGTTGAGTACACACTACTTGCAGTCTACTACAAGGTTTCAACCAAGTGATTTTCTATCTTGGTTTATTTCCCATTAGTCTCAAATTAATCACATTATAATTTACATTGTTCTATATACAAGTTGAATTAAAATTTGTGATCACCCAATTCGCCCCCCTCTTGTGTGATGCCCTTGGCTAACAGACTTGATATCTCATATCCATGACTTGTGAGACACGGTCATCAGCCTACGTACATACTAGTCTCAGCGCATCACTATAATACTAATTGACAGTAATACTTGACTAGGGACATTTAAGAATATCGTTCCAATTTATCCAATGATATATCACTATCAAGTCATATACTTGATATTCCATGACAAATAATATTTAATTTGATCAAAAAGAATTTTGTAGTTTGAAAGGAATATAAAATTCCCTCTAAGAACATGCGGTCAAAACGTTAGACGCAACTAAAATGGACGCATGTGTCTTAGAAACAATTTTTATCAGTTTCGTTTCAAAAATGATTTTTACTAATCTTTGGACGAACTGACTAGTAAAAGATTTAAGTTGAAACACATCAGAGTAATAGGACTTATTGAATAGAACATGATTGTTAGTCTAACAAGTTTATCAATTGCATAAAAAAGATTTATATATGTAATATCAGAATAACACTTTGTCTAGTTACTTTATACGAACTGGAGCAAAAAACTTTAGATAAGATAAACAAAGTAACTAATATCATAAGCATAGTTAGAGCAAGTCATATTTGATTGAAACTCCAATAACAAATAAATGAATAATAGTAGAATAAGAATCAATCAGATATATGTATAGAATAAATTTAATTTCATTCCTATTTCATGTAAGTATATACAGATCAAATTTTATTTCCCAATTCTCCCCCTTTTGTCATAAGACAAAAAATGAAGAACACATCATAGTCAATGAAAGGTGAAGGAAATAAATAAAAGAATGAACATGAATTTTTTTTTAAAAGAATTGTTTGAAAGAGAAAAGATTAATGAGAAGGTGGTGGAGGAGGAGGGCTATGTGGGAAGTAGAGTTTGAGTAGGCCTTCAATCTGCTTGTAGACACCTTGCATTTCATCTATGGTTAGACGGTGAACATCAAGATGAACATCATAAAGAAGCATGTTCCTCTGCTTGGACTTCTTTTGTTACTTAAACAGTAGCTTGAACCTCAAAGTGACTGGTGTGAGCTTCATCTCCAGAACACATGTCAGGATCCTATGGAAGAGGATATTTTTGATATGAGAATAATATTTCCCAAGGATAATGTTTACCAAGATCATCAGAAGGAGATCTTGAGAAATATTTTCTAGTGAAGAAGATAGAGTCCTCAAGTTTCTTCAATAGTAGTCTAAAGATTCATCCACTCTGTAATAGGGACTGAAACACTGAAAACTTCGTCCTATGACTGATCAATCAATTTGAGACACTTATGTTAGCTTTGTATTAGGCTTTATTAGATGTTTATTGTGCCCAATATTAGTATTTTAGATGAGTTTAATGTTGTTGGGCTTCATTGGGTTTTAATGCAAATATTGGATAATTTTCGGATTTTGATGCATTTTGACCTTTCTTCCTTAGTTAGGCCATAACTTGGGACTCGGTGATCCAATTGAGGTGATCTTGGTGTCTTTGGAAAGCTAAGACAATTCTCTACAAGTTTCATGAAGAACTCAAGAGCTGGATCAGACTTATAAGGGTCCAAAACATCCCTGCAATATAGAGTGGGTTTGCTGTCATGAAAATCTAGGCAGTGTGCACATATTGGACTACATAGTGAGTCATAGGCCTCCTCTTGGGCTGAAACTTGGCCATTGGAAAGATAAGACCCATATCTCCAACTTCACTAAAGACCATTTAGTCAATAGATGTCGTTTTAGGCATGATAATGAAGCTACAAGTTGGTTTGAATTTGGAAACACGTTCTGCCAACCTAACTTGAGGTAGGTTCAGTGTTTTTGGCATATCTGGAGTTCTAAATGTCCAAATGGAATGATTCCAATTGAAAAATTTCAAGAAGACAACTGGCTATAACTTTCATGAAGACCTCCAAGCCAAAATGCACCGTCTAGGTGATGAAAATGAAGCCAGAATTCGGATAAGAGTTGTTGACTAAAAGCCACTAACCATACACCAACCCACCTACCATGCACCAACCCACCAACCATGCATCAAGCTTCCATATTTGACAATTTCCATATTTTTATAGCTTGTATTCAGATTATGTACATGTACAAATTGGCTTCTAGGATTAGTATAAATAGAGCCAACCTCTTTGTATTAGAAAGATTCAATTTTGAAGTAAGTTTGAAGAAAGTTTTGAGTATTTGTGAGAGTTTTCTTTCTCTTCTTCTCCATTCTCTTTAGAATTTCATTTTTGTTCTTTTATTTCTGAGTTCTTCCTTCCCATCCATGGAAGGCTAGGCTCTCATAATCAATCCAAGGGATTAGCCATCTTGATGTTTAATTTGGAGATCTTGTTTTACTTGTTCATATTGCTTAATTGTTATTCAAGTTTCTCTTCTTCCTCTTTTAATTTTGATCTAGATTGAATTGCTTAATTTGATTTGGATGTTTATGTGATAATAGCTTTATTATCATGTATTCAAGAGGATCACATAGAATAAACAATTTATTAAAGCTTTTTGATGGATTGTTTAGCTTGGTTAAATTCTTGATCTGAAGTTGATCTATGTTTGGATGGTGCTTACTTTATCTAACCTTGGTTAATTAAATCCTAGATGCTTATCTAGTGGAGGATTCTTGGATCATGTTGAGGCGTCTTGATATGATCTAAGGCCAAGAACATGGTTAGCAATTAAGTGAATTCCTTGTGATCAATGATGAGTTAAACTCAAGATCGGTAAATGTCCTTGGATTGGTTGTTACTTTAGATTTGTTTTCAACTTTAAGTCTTGTACTTTTATCAATATTGTTAATCAACAACAAAACCCCCTTTTAATTGTCTTGATCTGATTAAATCTTTGTTCTTTTTGGATCCTTGAGAGACGATTCGGTTCATGCTCTATACTACAAATTAGTTTGCGAACCGGTAATTTTTATTATTTGACGGGGTCTCGACAACCTCTTGTCAATGACTGTAGCTGTTTTTAACTTTTCTTCAATGCAGAGTCCAGAAGTTGAGGCTTGTTGTTCACACTCCCATATAAAGCTTTCCCAGTAGTTATTGGCTTCGCAATCTCTAGCTTCTCCAGACTAAGACAATTAATTTAGAACATCCAAGTCAACTTTAGGCTCAGGTTTCCTTCCAAAGTCAGGATTAAATCTAGTGGGTAAAGGGCAAAAGGCTTGATTTGTGAACTTTTTGGGTTCCTTGTCCTTATTAGGGTCCACCATTGGTAGTCTTGGACAAACTCGATTAGGTTGAATCTTGATGGAGGTGGCAGATGTGATGAGTAAAGCATGAGGCGTGAAATGACGGTCCTTAATAGTTTGAGAACACCAGCAAACATGGTGTCGAAGGCTGATGCAAAGAGACCTAGTTCTTCAATGGTCAAATGTTTGAACTTCAGTTGCTTTGGGAAGATGTGTATCTAGGGAGAAAACCATCAAAATCGCGAGCACCCCTTCAGACCATTGAAAGACTTGGGTGCTTGAGCTCCCAATGTTTAAGTTTATGTGATGTTACTCCCAGTGTAAATGTGCAGAACTTCCAATCTCGAATGACAGAGGTTGAGGGTAGTTATAGAGTGAGGAAGGGTTAGTTTTGTACAGGGGAAAAAAGAAGTGGAAATTGGAAGTGTGGAGAAGAAATTTTCTATATGTAGTGGAGAAGAGATTTGTATTTGTGGTGAGGATGAGGTAGAAGCTTGTGTTTGTTGTTCAAGTTGTGGTGAGGTATGTGTTTGGGTTTGTGGCTCAGATTGGGGTTCAGGAATTGAAAGGAAAGGAAGATGAGCATGAGGGGATGACATTGAGAATTGTTTGGAGGTCTTTTTTCTAGCACACCTTTTGGACATTGTTCCTTAAGGAACATAGATAGTGGACGCAACCCGTATTCTTTTGGCAATGTGTTGGTCATCTTCAGAGTCATCGTCCAACATCAATCGTCTTTGTCTTTTGGTTGAAGAGGGAGTGGATGTTGGCTTATGATTCTGTGGATGCTCAACTTCAGCAAAAAAAGGCTTTGGACTGTCTTTTCATGCAATAAATTCTTGGACGATTTGGAGTCTCATCTTCATTAAGTTACTTAGTCCAAAGACTTATTGCATTTGGATTTGTCCAAACAACTTATGCTTCTTTTCCTCGTCCAATGCTTCAAATGGACGGAAAATACCTTACTCCTTGAAGAGCTTGGTTTGGGGAGCACCATATGAGATGGTGGTCTTCTTGCCTTTCCCTTGAACACTTTGTTTGAAGTTCTTGAACAACAATGATGGGAGATTTATCTGTTGGCACAACATTAGATGATAGAGGCAAAAAACATGAACACTCGAGACAGAGTCCTTGGACCCAGCCTTGTGAAGCACCACTTTGTTCAGCAATTGATGTAGCACCCTTATCTTGTCATGCATCCTTGATGCAGTCATCCTATCAGAAGACGAGTCTTTTAGAAAAATGTCAAAAACTCAATCTTTGCCTCCAAAGACTTTTTCCCAGTCAATGGTGATTATGGCTCCTTCTAGCCAACGTTGATTGGCATAAAAAAATGGTGACTTCGGAGACTATCACCTTTTTGCCTAACATTTCTCCTCTGACTTCAGTTGCAGACATAGAGGCATTATTCCAAAATATACGCACCAGTTCTGGATGAACAAAGAATATTTCTCTGAAGTAATTTGCCCAACCAGCACCTTAAAGGTTTTCTTCAATGTCTATTCCACACTCTATTAATGTTGAAGTATGGATCATATACTCCACAGTAACTTTTGCTTCATCCACATTGAACATCTTTCCTTCAGCCATTTCTCAGAATTTTTTTAAGAAGGTTTGGGGTTTTGAGAGAGAAAGATGTTTGTTTGCAAAGAGTTTTCATAGAAGAGTCTTTGAAAAGTTTTGGTAGCATAAAAATATGATCTTCAAATGAAAAGAGATATTTATAGAGATTTGTAAAAACAGAGTCTTGAGACTAAGAGGTTTTTAAGTGAAAATATCAATCGTTTTATGAATTTAAAAGAAGTGCAAAATTTCAACAGTCATCACAATAAGTGCATATTAAAAGTAACTGTCACGTCCGCAGTAAAAAGTAACTTCTGTGACGTTTCAAAAACTGATTCAGTGAGGGAAATTTGAATGAATTCACAACAAACAAAGATATTTAACAATAAATATTATAAATATAATATGTCCAATGACTTATTAGGAATCACATAGGATACATAACAAGTACAAATTATATTGGACGCAGATTATCCATGGACGCGCAAATATCAATTCCTCACAAAATGCATACTTAAATGCTTTCTAATAAAAGTGAATCTATTCTCAGCGATGGGTTTTGTAAAAATATCTGCACATTGATGATCTGTATCCACAAATTGAATATCAAATACACATTTTTGAATATAATCTCTTATAAAGTGATGTTTGATTTCAATGTGCTTTGCCCTTGAATGTAAAATGAGATTTTTAGATAAGTTTATAGCAGCTGTAATATCACAAAGCAGGGGAATCTTACTTTCAAAAATGTTGTAATCCTCCAGTTGATGTTTAATCCATAGAAGTTGAGAGCAGCAACTTGATGCTGATATATATATTTTCAACTTCTGCAATTGAAAGTGCAATGGTACTTTGCCTTTTGCTGGACATTGAGACTAAGCTTCCTCCAATGAAGTGACATCCTCCACTGGTGCTTTTTCTTTCAATTCTGTCTCCAGCGTAGTCCGCATCACAAAAGCCAACTAATATGTACTCTTGAGATCTCTTAAATAACAGACCCAGATTAGTAGTACCTTTTAAATATCTGAATATTCTATTAACAGCAACCAGGTGTGACTTTCTAGGATCAGATTGAAAACGTGCACATAAATTTGGATTATAATAGAATGTGAGTTTACGTTTCTGCGAAAAAGAGTAGTATCAACTTTTCCTCTAGAAAAATAATTTTTCATTAGAAAAGTACTTAACCTCTCATACCATGCTCGAGGAGCTTATTTTAATCCATACAAAGCCTTTTTCAGTTTAAAGACATGCCTTGGATAGTTTTGATCCTCGAAACCAGATGGTTGCATAACCTAAACTTCCTTATTGATTATGCCATTTAGAAAAGCACTTTTTACATCGATTTGATAGTTTCATACTATGATGAGCAGCAAATGAAAGTAAAATCCGTATGGTTTCTAATCTAGCTACTGGAGCAAAAGTTTCAGTAAAGTCTATACCTTCTTGTTGTGAGTATCCTTGGGCAACTAACATTGCCTTGTTTCTCACTACCTTACCATCTTCGTCCAATTTATTTCTGAATACCCATTTTGTACCGATGATGGATTTGTCCTCAGGCCTTTGAACCAGTGCCCAAACATCATTTCTGGTGAATTGATTGAGTTCTTCTTGCATGGCCAATATCCATCCTTCGTCCATCAGAGCTTCTTCAATCTTCTTTGGTTCCAACTCTAATATGAAGGCAACGTCTTAATATTCTTTGAAGGTTGACCTTGTTCTCACTTTGTCATCTGGATTACGGATGATTTGGTTTTCCAGATGATAAGTTTTGAAGTGTCAGTTTCGTTGAACATTATTTGTTGCATTTTCTCTATTTTCTTCAACGTCCAATGTTTCTTTGCTGATTGAATATGGTCATTCTTCTCTGTCATTTATATTCAAATCTGCAAAAGACTCATCTAACTCTGATAAATCTTTATTAGGCTTTTCATCGTTAAACTTAACATGGATAGATTCTTCCACAGTCAAAGAACGAGAGTTATAAACTCTGTATGGCTTTGAAGTTTCAGTGTATCATAAGAAAATACCACAATCAACTTTTGCATCAAATTTTCCTAATAAATCTTTAGTATTAAGAATAAAGCATTGACAACCAAATGAATGAAAATAAAAAATGTTGGGTTTTTGTCCCTTCTACAATTCATAATGAGTCTTTTTCATAATAGGTCTGATATATATTCTGTTTTGAATGTAGCAGGCAGTGTTAACAGCTTCAGCCCAGAAGTGTCTTCAAATTGAGTTATCATTGAGCATGGTTCTTGCCATCTCTTAGAAAGACCGATTTTTCCTCTCTATTACACCATTTGTTGATGTGTTCCCGAAGCAGAGAAGTTGTGAAGAATACCACTTTCCTCACAAAACAATTGAAAGCTCTCATTCTCAAACTCTCCTCCATGATCACTTCGGATTAAGCTGATACACGTGCCTTTTTCATTCTGAACTCTTTTGCAGAATACAGAAAAGACCATAAAAAAACTCATCCTTGTGAGCAAGGAACATAACCCCTGTCCATCTAGTATAGTCATCTACTATGACTAATACATATTTCTTTCCATTTAAAGAAGCAGTTCTTGTTGGACCGAACAGATCCAAATGTAGCAGCTCTAGTGGTCTAGAGGTGGAAACAATATTATTGGATTCAAAATAGCTTTTAACTTGTTTCCCTTTTTGACAAGCATCACACAGAACATTCTATTTGTACACAAGATTTGGTAATCTTCTTATGAGGTTATGCTTGTTCAGCTTTAAGATTAACCTCAGCTTGCATGACCAAGTTTCTTGTGCCCTATCCATTGTTCTTCTTTGATGGACACTAGGCATGATACATTCTGCTCTATAAGATCACCGAGATCAATCTTATAAGATTATTTTTCCTTTTAATAGTACATAGTAATGATCCATCAGGGTTTCTGACTATACATTCTCCTTTGTTGAAAGAAACATCAGATCCACTGTCACATAATTGGCTTATGTTAAGTAAATTGTGTTTTAAACCTTCAACAAGAGGCACATTATCCATTGAAGGAAAATGGAGCTTACCAATCTTACTAATCCTTATGATTTTACCATTCTGGTTTCCTCCAAAGGTGACATAACCACCTGATTTATGTTTGAGGTCTTGGAACATAGACTGTTCTCCCGTCATGTGACGTGAGCAACCACTATCCAAGTACTATGATATGTGTCTTCTTCCTGCTCCTAAGCACATTTACAAGAGGAATTATCATATTTTTAGGTACCCATATCTTTTTGGGTCCTTTTAGGTTAGTTTTTGAAGACTTATAATACCTCAATTTCTTTTTCATAAAAACATTTAGACCCTGCATGTCCTTTCTTTTCACAAATGTTACAAAAGGATTTGGTTTTTGTAAAAGTATATGTCTTTTGGAAATTACTTTTCTCAGTATGTTGATACCCCAGTCCAAATTTGTCACGAGGGTCTCTGTAGTATTTGAGCAATGTGTTTAACTTTTTGGTACTACCCATAAATTTACTGAGATCCTCAGTAAGTTCCATTACTTCAATTTGAAGCTTCTCAACTTCATTAGAAGTATTAGACTCAAAGGATGTTTTTAAAAGAAGGTTTTCTGCTTCTAGTTTTTCACAAAATGTTTTGAGTTCTTATTTTTTAGAAAATAATTTTTCAAATTCCTTCGATAGTTTTGAAAACTTTCTTTTAAGAGATTTGTACTCAACAGACAAAAAAGATGAATTATTTAATAGTTCATCGAAAGCTTTTTGAAGATTAAAGTCAGAACTGGTTACCTCATCTTTTTCCACATCAGAGTATATGTTTGCCATGAAGCATATGTTAGCTTATTCTTCTGCTTCCTCTTCATCTTCAATTGATGAGAGGTCATGATCTTCCCAGGTTGCAATTAGTCATCTTTTCTTCTTGGTGAAGAATCTTTTCTTCTCCTTATCTTTGTTTAAAGAAAGGCATTCAGCCTTGATATGTCCTGGCTTCTTGCACTCGTAGCAAATGATATGATTTTTGTCCTTTGCCTCAGCTCTATCCTTTGGAGTTCTTCGTCCAAAGTGTTTTCTTCTCATGTCACCCTTCTTTCTCCACATTGATTGTATCTTTCTAGAAATGAAAGATAACTCATCATTTTTGGAGATATTTTCTCCAAATGATTCAGCTTCATCTGAAGATTCTTCAGCTTTGAAGGCCTTGAACGCACTTCCTTTGTAGTCTCTTAGGGCAATAGATTTGCCTTTTCTTGAATTGTCCTCTTCTTATAGTTCAAGTTCATGAACTTTTCGAGAATCAAGAAGTTCCTCCATAGAGAGGGAAGCAAGATTTTCTTCTTCTTGTATAGCTGTGACCTTGGGCCTCCATTGCCTGGGAAGGCTTCTTAGAATTTTTCTTATATGATCTTGATTATCATATATTTTTCCCAAAGATCTTAGATTGTTGATGATTGTTTGGAATCATCCAAACATTTGATCAATGTTCTAGTGCTCTCCCATTTTGAAAAGCTCATACTGATGAACTAACATGCTTATTTTTTATTCCTTGACTTGAGTGGAACCTTCATGGGCCAAGGCAAGAGTGTCCCATATTTCCTTAACTATTTCACATCTATGAACCTTGTCATGTTTAGATCTGGTGATGGCACACATAAGATAGTGTTTTACTTTCGAGTTTAGCCGGTGCTTGGTCCGCTGTCCCTCCGTCCATTGTGGTCAAGGGAGTTCTTGTCCTTCTGCATTGGTTGGTATTTGATAGCCATTTTGGACTAAGTCCCAAATGTCCATGTTTTGTGCATCAAAGAATGCAATCATTCTTTTCTTCCAGTAGTTGTAGTTGTTTCCATTGAGTAGAGGTGGTCTATTCATTGCTTTTCTTTCATTTTCCATCCGTGGTCGTGCTTAATCTTTTCCTCTGCACTGTTAAATGCTCAACCCAAGAGGCTGAGCTCTGATACCAATTGAAATAACTAGTTGAAACACAAGAAGGGGGTTGAATTGTGTTTCTTAACTTTTTTGGAAAACTTTTTCTAAAATAATCTTTCGAAAGATAATTTGACAATAAAGCAAATAAGAATGGACGAAACGTAAACTCTTTACAGTTCGTTAGATGCAAGTAGAGTTTTTCAAAAGTTATTGGACGATAGTTTGAAACTTTATCATTTTAGAAAAGCTTATTTACAAAAGACAATATAAATCCCCAGATGTTAGTAAATAAAAGAAATAACATAGAGATGGAAGAAAAAATTATACTAGAGATTTATCCTGGTTCACTCTCACAACATGAGAGCTACGCCCAGTCCCTTCGACTTAAAGGATTTACACTAAACTTCAAAGTTTACAAGTATTCTTCTAATTGCCTCTTCAGGCTACAACAAGTATTCTTAAACTTCTTCAGGTTCTAACCAACAAGTATTCTTTGAATACAACCTCTTTAAGATTAAACAACAGAAGTGAAAAAGGTGTTTTGTAAAACACTTGTGTTTAACTCACAACGAGTGAGGATAAAAGAAATTGCGCTCAAGTATAATTCTTTTACAAGAGTAAAAAGAAATTAATCACTAAGGAAAGCTTTGAAAAGTTTCTCTTGTATTTGTTGAAATTCTGGATTGCTATTTTTTTTTCCACTACTTTCTTCTTCGAAGACACTTGTATTTATAGGTAGCGTGAACTTGAAATGGTCTTCGTAAGCTTCTTCGTCCAACAAAAATATTTATTACCGTTCTGAGTAGCATTAAATGTGTTGAACTGATAACGTGCTGACCTTTTTCTTAAAAGTGACTTTGGTTATTTACACCAGCGAGGAATATGATATCTTAGTTTTGTCTTTTCTAAATACGCAGAAAGTTCTTCATTTGCTAATCTTTGTAGTTGTTAGGAGTATCAGCTTCAGCGTATATATAGTTGATATCTTGAAAGAAGCTTTTGTCAGAGATTCCATCTGCAGTTAATGTATTTTGTTTTGCTTATCTTTTGAAATGCTTTGGATGAAGCTGTTTAAGAAAGAAACAACAGAGACAAAACAACAAAAGTAAATAATGGACGATTCAATATAATATAATATAACGTATTGGACGCATGACTTAAATAAGAACTTAAAACAGAGTTATTCTTTCGTCCACAATAAATACAACTTCGTAAAAGTATAGGTTATTTTCAAAGCTTAATTGTTTCATTGTAATCTAATATTGTTATTATCTTCAAAACTTTGAGGGGTTCAATTTTATTGAACAGTTAAGAAAATAAAATCTATTTTTAGTTCCAACATAGTAGTGCTTATTACATAATTTTTCTTTGTAAATTATGTATAAACTATTAATGTGGTTATATTTATGATGTGGTTCGTATCGCAAGTGTACGATTTCGTCAAGTAGTAAAAATATCGATCCACAGGGACTTGGATTATGATTAACAATTACCCTTAATTGTGATTAACTAGGTGAAACCAATGTTATAAAATTGTGGTGATAGAACAAGATCATAGAAACTAAAATCTGTAAATAAATAAGAATCACAATTTTTGGAATGAATGCAGAAGAGCAATGTAGAGAAATCTGGTTTTTAAGAGATCTAGGATATGGGTTCACCA
This sequence comes from Styphnolobium japonicum, assembly GCA_023212625.1. Taxonomy (NCBI): domain Eukaryota; kingdom Viridiplantae; phylum Streptophyta; class Magnoliopsida; order Fabales; family Fabaceae; genus Styphnolobium; species Styphnolobium japonicum. Next base: position 16,076,474 of record JALBWW010000013.1, read on the forward strand.
CGATGGTAATTAACAAGTCTGTAATCTTATCACCTCTTCTCAACTAAGTTACACTTGAAGACGAATCATCCTAAAGAATTATTGTTTCCTTTCAGAATACAACAACGTATTCAATCTAACTCAACTTCTATTTTCATGATAATCAAATTAGAAAGAATCCATTAAGAGCAGATGATTCATAGAAAGCCTCAAGAGTTTTAATCTACTTTCGTGATTTAAAAGCTCAAGTTCAGTTTATGGAGTTCCATTATCAAGAGTCACCTTTCAGTTTTTCCCTTAATGACTAAGATTATGCAAACAATGTGGCCAGCATTTTCACAAACACTTGGTGTGCCAAAAGCGAATCAAGATAACTTAGCATTGAAGAGATAGCAAATTCATACATCAAGCATTGTTAATACACCATCGGGTTACTACCAATTCCTAGAACAAAAGAACTACTCAAACATGTTTATCAAAATACAATCCATAAGAATGAAGAACAACATTCAGAAAATGAAATAGAAAAGTAAGAAGAGAGGAGAAGAAAAACTCTGCAGAAATCTTGTGGCTGCTCTTGTGAAGTTCCTCCAAGACCAAGCTCCTCCCTCAACCCTAATGACTTGCCTTTTATACACTACCCACTCTCCCCTCTCTACCCTAATTGTTTTCAGGCAAGAAAGGAAGGAAATGGGTTGCCTCCAGGGCTTTTTTTTCGCACTTACTGATGTAGCAGGCTGCCAACCACGACCGTGGTGGCCACCACGGCCTGGCCGTGGTTGATTCTGACTTAGAAATTTCGTGCACTGATGGCCAACCACGGCCGTGGTGGCCACCACGGCCTGGCCGTGGTTGGCTCTGCCATCAAGCATCCTTAGGGAATTTGCCAAAGTGTCCAACATCAAACTTGTAACCTTGTGTCTTAGCTTTCCATAGCAACTTGAATCACCTCAAAAGGACCTCTGTAGCTCAAGTTATGCTCAAATTACTCCTCAGGGGTCCAGCTGATTTTTGAGATCTCAGTATCTCTTCAGGGTAGTTCTGTTTTGGCTCCTCCAAGCTTCAATGTTGCACCATTCCTGCAATTGAACATAAACACACCGCATTTATCTGAACTAAAACTAAAACGGAGGATTAAGTGAATAAATGTACTAAAAAGATAATGAAATGTATGCAAACTAAACTCAAAATGACATGAAGAATCACACACATCAAACTACCCCAAGCTTAAGGTTTTGCTTGTCCTCAAGCAATTACTAAAGCCAAATAAAGATCAGAATTTTCAAAATATGGCTGTGAATTAGGAACCCAAAGAACAACAGATCCAAGAATAGGCATAACATTTCAATGAACATAGAGATGATCAATGTAAAGTTCGATTAGAGGCTTAGGTTCCCTAATTTCATACTTCTCATCAATTGGGGTCACTCACCTAACCACTCTCAAAGTGTCTAAGGGTGAAGAAATATCACTCAAGATCCTCTTAAGAAAAAGCACTTCCATAAGCTTGATAAGAAACCAAATTTCCACACTTTAAATTGCATGCATGCAAGAATCAAAAGGTCTTTGTATGGGTTTGAACTTGGCCAAGGGAATATTGTTAGGTAGGATAAAGAAATGAGGGTATGCACAAAGTGTTGGCAAAATTTTCAATGAAACAAGAGAACCCAATAGAACCAATTTGGAGAATGATTATATCACAAAAGTACATTGCTAAGCTTCTTGCTTAGCCATTTCTTTACTTCTTTTTCTTTTTCTATCCCCAAAATCTTTTTTTTTCTATTTCTTTTCTTTCCTTTTTGATTTCTCTTTTCGATTTGTTTTTTAAGAGAATATTTCAACACATAATTCCCTTTCAACTTTCAAACCAAATATTTGCACCATTTAGTTTCTAAAGGGTAACCAATAATATGTCATCATAGGTACCAAGAAATTTGCAATAGGCTCAAAATGGGCAACTAATGGGTAGTGATATATCAATATACTCAGAAGGCCTGGAAAGATACCTAAAATGCCTTAATCACTTTCAAGCATGCAAACAAAAACTTCGCCTCAAAATGGTTTCAAATCAAGTTCTAGAGCATAGAATCCAAGGGGAGCCAACTTCACTCAAACAAAGAGGAGGGGTTAATATAAAGCACATACCCCTTTTTGGCACAAATCTCACTTTTAGAAGCAAAATCAATGAGAAACACAAAAACAGAGAACCTTATGCTAATCATCAACTATCGAAAAGATCAACTCTTGTAATTAGCCTATCACATGGATAACAAATTTAGGTTCCAAATTCATTATGTCTTTCATATTGGCATAAAGTTCAACAAGAGGATGCAAACTTATCAAGGGGCAACAAGATGGTGTGATTATGCAAAAGAATGCAATATGAAAACATGAAAAAAAAAAAAAAAAGTAAATACCCCACCCCAAGCTTAAAACTTACATTGTCCTCAATGTAAAAATCTAAAACAAGAGAAGGGATGAAAGAGAAGGACTCACTGCGGGTCTTCAATCCATGGCCATGGAATTTTCCATGGGTTGGCAGTGGAATTTTCTGACTTCACTTGCCTCCAAAATTTAGGCTTGTGCCTCCGAAAGCTCAAATCTCTGAGAGTGGAAAGAAGGGGTTTGAGTTCTACCCTTGGAGCTCTTTCTTCTTTCCAATTCTTGTGTTTGGGTTTAGACTCGAGCTTTTCGATTTTGGCCTTTTGGGGTGGAAGTTCCAAGATGACTTCCAACAAATGGGCATATTCGGCTGCTTCCCCTCCACATTCCAATGAATCGCCACCAACCATGCATCGCTCCAAAGGATCTTCAAAATGGATGTTGGTGAATTCTTCCTTCACTACTCGGTGTAATAGATCAATCCTGCAACAAGAGTCCTCAAAAGAAGGTTGTTTAATAGATTTAGCAAGATCAAACTCAACTTTATCATCACCAACAGTTAAAGACAATTTTCCATTTTTAACATCAATTATAGCACCAGCAGTGGCTAAGAAAGGCCTACCAAGAATAATGGGGATTTGGGAATCCTCCTCCATTTCAAGCACAACAAAATCAGCAGGTATGAAAAACTTACCCACTCTAATAGGGACATCCTCCAAGATACCCATGGGGTATTTGACAGAACGATCTGCCAATTGAAGGGAGATAGTTGTGGGTTTTAGTTCACCCACCTCTAACTTTTTACACACAGAAAGGGGCATAAGACTAACACTAGCCCCCAAATCACACAAAGCTTTATCAAAATTAGTATTCCCAATCAAGCAAGGAATAGAGAAACTACCTGGATCTTTGAGTTTAGGAGGTAACTTTTTTTGAATTAAAGCACTACACTCCTCTGTTAAAGCTACTGTTTCATATTCCTCTAGCTTTCTCTTATTAGACAAAATGTCCTTAAGAAATTTAGCATAGGTGGGCATTTGTTGCAACGCCTCAGTGAAGGGTACATTAATGTACAACTTCTTAAGGACCTCTAGAAACTTCCCAAATTGCCTATCTACATTAGCCTTGGCCAATCTTTGAGGGAAAGGCACTGGGGGTTGGTATGGTTTAGGGGGTACATACTTAGACACTTTCTCAGTTGTATCATCTTCATCAAAGTTTTGTGTCTTCGTTGTCTCTTTTTTCTCATCCCCCCATCTATGTCACTTTCGCCCTTTGCCTTGGAATCCTCTAATTGCCTACCACTTCTTAAACTCACAGCCTTGCAATGTTCATTAGGATTTATTTCAGGCTGTCCTTGAAATTTACCTTGTGGTCTATGTGAAGAACTAGCTTGTTGGGCAATTTGGGTTTCCAACATCCTACTATGAGTAGCCAAATTATCAACCTTAGATGACAACTCTCTAATGGCCTCGGCGACCACTTGACCATGTTGCCTGAACTCCTCATTTTGCTTAGATTGACTCTCAACAAAATTCTCAAGAAGAGACTCAAGTTTAGATTTTTGTACCTGTTGGAATCCAAAAGAGGGTTTAGCACTACCTTGAACAACTTGGCTTTGACTATTCTGGTAGGAGAAGTTAGGATGTGACCTCCAACCGGGGTTGTAAGTTTGAGAATATGGATCATTTCTCCCCTTTTGGTTGAAGTCTTGAAAATTATGGCATGATTCCATTTGCTCCACCAGTGTGCCTTGTGAGGAACCAAGTCCAACTTGGCATTCAGCACTAATATGTCCATGTGCTCCACAAATCTCACAAAAATTGTTAGAAGTAACTATGGCATTGGCATTAGCTTTTTCAAGTTTGTCAAAACGTTTATTCAAAGAATCAAATTTTGACATAATCAAATCAACACCGTCTACCTCAAACTTACCTCCCGAGAGTTTTCTCGGGTTGTTACCTCTTTCATTTGCCCATTGGTGATGGTTTGTGGCTACACTCTCTATGACCTCATAGGCTTCTGTTAACCTTCTGTTCATCAAAGCTCCACCAGCTGCAGAGTCTAGAGACACCTTCGAAGGATATTCAAGACCATTGTAGAAGGTGTGGACGATTAACCATTTCTCTAACCCATGATGTGGGCATGCTTCCAGCAAGGCCTTATATCTATCCCAAGCTTCTGACAATGACTCGCCATCTCTTTGAATGAAGCCTGTGATTTGGGTCCTAAGATGAGCAGTCTTGGAAGGTGGAAAGAATTTGTCCAAGAAAGCTTGCTCCAATTGGTCCCAAGTAGTGATAGTTTCAGCTGGTACATATTTTAACCAAGTTTTAGCTCTATCCCGTAGTGATAAAGGGAACAAGCGGAGACGGATAGCATCTACAGAGGCGCCTTCAATTCTGAGGGTCTCACAGAGTTCCAAGAACATATCTACGTGGTCATTCGGGTCCTCTGACGGCAATCCTCCAAACTGGTTTTGCCTTATCATAGAGAGCAAAGCGGGTGGTATGGTGAAGTGTCCAGCTTCAATGGTTGGCCGAGCAATCCCAGATCGCAAACCCCGAGCATTAGGGGCTGCATAGTCCTTCAGTGGCCTATTTTCATCACGTGCTGCCATTATGGGAATAGGTTGTTGTGGCTCTCTTGCACTTTGCAGCTGTTGTCTTCTCCTCCGATGCAAAGTCCTTTCAATTTCAGGATCTGCTTCAATGAAAGTTCCAAAACGTAGAGTACTTCGCATAAAAAAGAGAAGCTACCTGCAGAGAGCAAAAGAAAAGAATAAAAGAATAACTAGAAAATCAGATTAAGAATTAGATTGATAATCAGAAAACACAAGTCCCCGGCAACGGCGCCAAAAACTTGATGTGGTTCGTATCGCAAGTGTACGATTTCGTCAAGTAGTAAAAATATCGATCCACAGGGACTTGGATTATGATTAACAATTACCCTTAATTGTGATTAACTAGGTGAAACCAATGTTATAAAATTGTGGTGATAGAACAAGATCATAGAAACTAAAATCTGTAAATAAATAAGAATCACAATTTTTGGAATGAATGCAGAAGAGCAATGTAGAGAAATCTGGTTTTTAAGAGATCTAGGATATGGGTTCACCACGATGGTAATTAACAAGTCTGTAATCTTATCACCTCTTCTCAACTAAGTTACACTTGAAGACGAATCATCCTAAAGAATTATTGTTTCCTTTCAGAATACAACAACGTATTCAATCTAACTCAACTTCTATTTTCATGATAATCAAATTAGAAAGAATCCATTAAGAGCAGATGATTCATAGAAAGCCTCAAGAGTTTTAATCTACTTTCGTGATTTAAAAGCTCAAGTTCAGTTTATGGAGTTCCATTATCAAGAGTCACCTTTCAGTTTTTCCCTTAATGACTAAGATTATGCAAACAATGTGGCCAGCATTTTCACAAACACTTGGTGTGCCAAAAACTGAATCAAGATAACTTAGCATTGAAGAGATAGCAAATTCATACATCAAGCATTGTTAATACACCATCGGGTTACTACCAATTCCTAGAACAAAAGAACTACTCAAACATGTTTATCAAAATACAATCCATAAGAATGAAGAACAACATTCAGAAAATGAAATAGAAAAGTAAGAAGAGAGGAGAAGAAAAACTCTGCAGAAATCTTGTGGCTGCTCTTGTGAAGTTCCTCCAAGACCAAGCTCCTCCCTCAACCCTAATGACTTGCCTTTTATACACTACCCACTCTCCCCTCTCTACCCTAATTGTTTTCAGGCAAGAAAGGAAGGAAATGGGTTGCCTCCAGGGCTTTTTTTCGCACTTACTGATGTAGCAGGCTGCCAACCACGGCCGTGGTGGCCACCACGGCCTGGCCGTGGTTGATTCTGACTTAGAAATTTCGTGCACGGATGGCCAACCACGGCCGTGGTGGCCACCACGGCCTGGCCGTGGTTGGCTCTGCCATCAAGCATCCTTAGGGAATTTGCCAAAGTGTCCAACATCAAACTTGTAACCTTGTGTCTTAGCTTTCCATAGCAACTTGAATCACCTCAAAAGGACCTCTGTAGCTCAAGTTATGCTCAAATTACTCCTCAGGGGTCCAGCTGATTTTTGAGATCTCAGTATCTCTTCAGGGTAGTTCTGTTTTGGCTCCTCCAAGCTTCAATGTTGCACCATTCCTGCAATTGAACATAAACACACCGCATTTATCTGAACTAAAACTAAAACGGAGGATTAAGTGAATAAATGTACTAAAAAGATAATGAAATGTATGCAAACTAAACTCAAAATGACATGAAGAATCACACACATCAATTTACCAAAAAGATTTTAAATCCACTATGACATATGAATGTGGGAATTGTTGCTTACCGTGTATAAACTACTCATGAAATAGGAGATTGTATTGTATTACAGAAAGGAGTAACAAATCCACCCGACAGAATTACCGAAAGGATTGCTAGACTTGTAAAATACACCAAATATGATTTGATTTCAGCATGTAAGAGGCAGAGTCCATTCATTTACTAGGTAATGGAGAATTAGTGTTCATCCAATTTCACATAGCACAGACAATCATTATATTATTATAATTGCACTGCCTCTATCGCCACGTGTCATTTTTTGTTTTAAATTAGATTAAAATCTTTCTCGCTGTGGAACATCTATTGACTCCCCCAACCATTGTGTAACTCATTCCAATCATCCTAAGGAGAGAAAGCAATGGACCCGAGGAGATCAAGGAGCAGCTTGAAGATCTTGTTCCTTCAACCTTCATATCTAGTTCATTTCTTCCTCTTCCTCTTGATTTCTTGTGTCATTTCTTTTTTCTCTTGATTGTTTTTCGTTTCCTTGTGTTTTTAAATTCCAGTTTCATTTGTTTCTGTTTTGGGTTGGTTTCTTTGCTTTTTCTTATTTCAAGTTGTGTGTTTGTTGGTTTGTGAGTTCGTGGGGTGTTGGCCATGGGTGGCCATGGAAGAGGCTCCCCCTCTTCCTCTTCTAGAGCAAGAAAACGTGCTGCTAAGAGTAAATCTGGTGGTAAGGTTGCGCCTCCTAGTGTAACTCCTTGCTTGGAAGAGATTGAGTCTTATGTTGATGTGGAGCCCAAAGGTAAGTTTGCCTCCATTAATGGCTCCTTGGAGAAGCTTAGGAAGGAGAAAGGGATGGTTGGTGATAGGGGTTTGCCTCTTAAAAAATCCATTCTTGATTGTGTTCTGTTTGAGGAAGTTCAAAAAGAGGCTCATGGTAACATTGTGGTGGAAAAGCCTTGCAGTTTGGAGGAAAAAGAATTTTCTGGTGATTTTCCGGCGGTCAACGCGGTGGTCAACGCTGGAACAGTGGCAGCTGATGGTGGGTATGGCATCCCAAATGGCTCTATGGTGCCCAACGGCTCTTTGGTGGATGAATTGCCTTTGTTTGAGACAAATGGGCTTGATAATGACTTGGTGAGAGAGTGTCTCACAAAAGGGATGCAAAATGAACATGTGGGACTTAGTGTTTGTCAAAAGAATATTGACCATTTAAATGAGGAGCTCTCAACCGTGCACTTCTTGGAGGAAGGGGGATTTCTCTAGCTAAAAACAAAAGTGTGTGTGCTGTTGAGAAAGTGGAGCCAAATTTAAATGGCTTAGAAATGCCATCCGTGAGAATAGATAAAATGAGTGGTGAGGCCTTGTGTGGGGGGGTTTCACGTGGGACTAAGTTTGGGTGTGGGGACCCACTTGATTTGGGTGATTCCTTGTCTAAGATAGGTGGAGATGAGTTGCTGGGCCAATCTTTGGGGTCAAAGTTAACTATTAAAAAGTCAACTTCTTTGGATAAAGTAGTTAATTCTTTACCAATTAATTTGGTGAAAGGATATCAAGGTCGTGAAAAATCTGTTCTAAAACCCCAAGCTCGTGTCCCATTTCGTGACGAGTGCTTAGTAAATGCAGTATCACTTGGACCTCCTTATTTGGTTCCGCTTCAATTGATACGACTTGGATTATTTTGAACCAAAGGTTGAAAATGGCCGTAAGGTTATTGAACCACCAAAGGAGGTTGGTTTAGAGGGTGCAGCCTTATGGAGTAATTCGCTTATTGGTCAATTCATTGAGGGAAGAGTTGACTTTAACTTTCTATGCAGCCAAGTGAATCGCCTCTGGGGAAAATGGGAGAGCCCTATTATTTCCCGGGTTGGGAAGAACCTTTTAGTGTTTAGGTTTAGTGATCTCACTGCCATGAGGAATGTTCTCGAAAATGCCCCATGGTCAATTGGTGGCAAACCACTGGCCTTAAGACCCTGGACTCCTAATATGGATGTTCAAAATTTTAGTGAATCCAAGATTCCGATATGGGTTAAGTTTTTCAATGTTCCATTTGAGTTTTGGACTGCCAAAGGTTTAAGCTATGTGGCTAGTTCCATCGGAAAACCTCTTTATTTGGATCAAGTTACCAGAACTAGATGTCGGCTAGATTTTGCTCGGATTTGTGTTGAGGTCGATACTAAAGACGTTCTACCTGAAGAGGTTTACTTGAGGGTTGGAAATGTTGAACATTGTATTATTGTTGAATACCCTTGGAAGCCAAAGAAATGCGCTTCTTGTAATCTTTTTGGTCATTCTTCTAATGCCTGTCCTAAGGTTGTTAAGAAGGTTTGGGAGGTTAAGAAGGCCAAAATTGATGCTAAAGATTCTGAGGTGGTCACGTCGAGTGGTAAGGAAGCTTCTCTGGAAGCTTCCAGAACCAGTTCGGATTCTTGGGAAGTTGTTCGGGGTAGTGGAAAAGCTTCACCTTCAACCGCTCCTTCTCGGCCTTTGGGGATTAATAAACCTGAAGCCATTCTTGATTCAAATAAGTTTGAAGCTCTTAGTCAATCTGAGGATGATTCTATAGATGATACTCTTTTGGATGAGAATATGCCTCTGACCCGATTACTCATTCCTTTAAAGAATGAGGTTCCTATTGCAGACATGCTGGATCAAAGTCTGTTGGGTTTAGGACCTACGGGATCTCCCTCCCCTCAGGTTGTTTTATGTCAACAATAGTTGCTTGGAATGTCAGAGGATTGAACAGCCCTACCAAGCAGTCCGAAGTTCGTAAACTGCTTGGCCAATTCTCTGGCACTATTGTGGGCATTTTGGAAACTAAAGTGAAGGAGAGATATTTCAACCGCATCGCTTCCTCTATGATGCCGGGGTGGGGTTCTCTTGCGAATTATGGTTCTGACCCTGCGGGGCGTATTTGGGTGTTATGGAACCCTACTGCTGTTTCTGTTTCTCTTATTGGTTCCTCTAGTTAGGTTTTGCACTGTCTTGTCAAAGTTCTTTCTACTTCGGTTGAGTGCCTTATTTCTTTTATTTATGCTTCTAATAGCTCTGAAGAGCGACACCTGCTTTGGAATGAGTTACGTCAATTCGCTACTTGTAGTAAGCCTTGGGTTCTGCTTGGTGACTTCAATAATATTAGATCTAGTGGTGATAAGTCTGGTGGTTCTACCCTTCCTTATGAGGATATGGATGAATTCAATTCTTGCCTATCCTCGGCGGGCTTGGACGATATTCCCTATACTGGCCAGCATTTCACGTGGTGTAACCAAAGGCTTGATGAGGCTCGCATTTATTGTAAACTTGATCGTATCTTGGCTATTGATGCTTGGTTTTTGGGGATTAGGTCTTTCTCGGCTTATTTCCATTCTGCTGGGATTTCTGACCACTCCCCGGGTATTTTATTTCTGGGGGAAAAGAGAGCTAATGTTAAAACCCCATTTCGTTTCTTTGACTTTTGGGCTGATCATGATAACTTTCTTCTTTCTGTGGCTGCGGCCTGGAATAAAGCAGTCTCGGGTACCCCTATGTTTGTTCTTGCCTCAAAGCTTAAGGAGACAAAAGTCGCTCTTAAGAGATTTAACAAGATTCACTTTAGTTCTCTTTCTTCGAGAGTTTCTATGGCTAGGGATCAGCTGGTTAGCTCTCAAACCCTCTTGAGTTGTGATAAAGATAATAGAGTCTTCCAGCTTGTTGAGCGTAATAGATATGCCCACTTTATGCAGCTTAAGTTACAGGAGGAGCAGTTTTTTCGTCAAAGATCCCGTGTGAATTGGGTTAAACATGGTGACCAGAATACTAGTTTTTTCTTTAGGATGATGAAAAGAAACCATGCTCGTGCTAATATCCATTCTCTCATTAATGACCAACATGAGGTGGTTACCAATCCGGATCATATCCAGAATCTTTTCTTGGACCATTTCCAGAAGTTATTGGGGAGTTCTACGCCTACTGAGATTGATGTTAATTTCTTTGTGTCTCGCCTCATTTCGAATCGTATCAATCAGTCTCAAAGTGATCTGTTGGGTAAAGAGGTTAGTGCGGAGGAGATTACTAAGGTTATGTTTTCCCTTAAGAATGGTAAGGCCCCTGGTCCTGATGGTTTCTCTGCGGGTTTCTTTAAGAAAGCCTGGGGAATTGTTGGTGATGATGTTGTCAAAGCTATTTCTTCGTTCTTTAGGGATTCTCGCATTTTGAAGCAGCTTAATAATACTTCTATTGCACTTATCCCCAAAGTGCTAAATCCTTCCCATGTGTCTGAGTTTCGGCCTATCTCCTGCTGTAACACGATCTATAAGTGTATCTCGAGAATTCTTGCGGATAGGCTCAAGGGTGTTTTATCTGGGCTCATTAGTAAGTCTCAGACTGCTTTTGTTCCTGGTAGGCGTATTGCTGATAATATCTTTCTGTCTCAAGAGCTGTTGCGTGGTTACCATCTTCAAAGAGGTACTCCTAGATGTGCTATCAAGGTTGACCTTATGAAGGCTTACGATAATGTGCGGTGGGATTGTGTTATTGCTATCCTTCGGAGTATGGGTTTCCCTGATATATTTGTACGTTGGGTTTTTGAGTGCATTTCTACCCCTTCTTATTCCATTAACATAAATGGCGAGTTGGTTGGGTTTTTCCAAGGTGCGAAAGGTCTGAGACAGGGCGATCCTATCTCTCCATACCTTTTTGTCCTTGTCATGGAGCTCCTTTCTCCTATCCTCCAGACTAGTGCGCATAGGGCTGATTTCCATTACCATTGGAGATGCAAAGAGCTGGGTATTTTGCACCTTTGTTTTGCGGATGATATTCTCTTGTTTGCTAAGGCTGATAAGTCTTCTGTGAGTTTTTTGATGGATTCTTTGGAGGCTTTCCATAGTCTATCTGGTTTGAAGCCTAGCCCTAGCAAGAGTAGTATCTTTTTTGGTGGTAGTGTGCCCCAGTATATTGTTGACTCAATTCTTCGTTTGACTGGTTTCCAAAGAGGGGAACTTCCTGTCCGTTATCTGGGTGTGCCGCTGTTGAGCACTAAGTTGTCGCACCGTGATTGTAGGCCTTTGATTGAGAAAATAACTATTCGTGTACAATCTTGGGCTGCTAAGTTCCTCTCCTATGCTGGTAGGCTACAGTTAATCCATTCTGTCCTCTATTCGATTCAGAATTTCTGGGCGGGTCTGTTTATCCTTCCAAAAAAGGTTACTAGGGAAGTGAGCCGTATTCTTAGCAAGTTCCTTTGGCATGGGGGGGTCGATTCGGGTCATCATGCTAAGGTGTCTTGGATTTACAATACGCCTTCCTAAAAATGAAGGGGGCCTTGGTCTTAAGGAGTTGAATGCCATGAACATTGCGGCTGTTGCTAAGCATATATGGGTCATTCTTCACCATAAAGAGGACTCCCTTTGGGTTTATTGGGTTTTCAAACACCTGATTCGGGATGCTTCCTTTTGGCAGATCTGTACCCCTGCTAATGCCTCTTGGGTTTGGCGTAAAATTATTATGGTTCGTGATATTATTCTGCCTTTTTGCAGGTATGCGATTGGGAATGGTCGGGACGCTTCTCTCTGGTTTGATCCTTGGTTAGAGATTGGCCCTATTGCTCGTAGATTTGGTGAGAGAATTATCTACGATTCTGGCCTTCCTAGAGAGGCTAGGGTTGCGGATATTATTTTGGAGGATCGTTGGAGCCTTCGTCCTTCTCTTTCTGTGGAGCTTATGGAGCTGAGGGAAACTATCTCTAGTTCTGACCCTCCTCGGGTGCTTCGTGATGATCAGTGGATTTGGACGTCGACCACCTCTGGTTCTTTTAGTGTTTCTGCTGTGTATCATGCTTTGCGTTCTGTTGCACCTACTATGCAGTGGTCTCATTTGGTCTGGTTTCCCCAGGCAATTCATAGACACGCCTTCATCCTTTGGCTTGCGGTGCGTAATCGCTTGTCCACTAGGGTTAGGCTTCGGCAGTGGGGTTCCATTTTGCAGGACTCGTGCATTCTTTGTGGTGACCATCCGGAAGATATTTCACACTTGTTCTTTCAATGCTCATATGCTACTGTTGTTTGGTCCTTTATTCGCCAGAAGTGTTGCCTAGATTCTAGCTACACGAGTTGGAGTGTTATTATTCAGGAGCTTTCTATGATATGCAGGAGTCGTGCCCTCCCTTCTGTGATTACTAGGATTGCACTTGCCTCCGCAGTGTATTTCATTTGGAGAGAGCGTAATGCTCGGATTTTCTCTGATGTCTCGAGCACTCCGTCTACTATTTGTTCTCTCATTACCCAGACTGTCCAAGATCGGTTCTTTGATACCCATAGATTTCCCCTTTCTATTTGTAACCGTTGGTGGCAGAATGAGTGGGGGTTACATGTCTCATCGTTTCGGCCTTAGTTTGGATTGGGGATTTCCATGCTTTTTGGTTGTTTGGCCTGTGTGCCAGTTGTTCTTCTAATGTAGTTTTTTTTTTTTTAGTGTGGGGCTTGCGTGCCTTTGTTTTGGTTGGCCTGCGTGCTGCTTTTCCTGGGGAATGCCCATTGTAAACTTGTAGATCTTCTTTTTTAATATTATTCTTGCTTATAAAAAAAAAAAATCTTTCTCGCTTAATTTTTTTTCTCACGCCTTGATGTTTCTTTTCAACGTGATTTTTATCAAGTTTTTGTTTCCTAATCTCACGTGGCTTTTTTTGGTATTTGTTATTTTTTCAAGTGTGCAAAATTTTGAATCCTGGGATGAGCCTTTAAGTTTTCATACTTTGTCCGATGTAGCTTCCTTCTAATCTCTGCCATGAGTGTTTTAAATTCATTTTTATGTTCTTTCTCTTTTCTTACTTTGACTTACTTTTCCTTTTTCTTAAATTCTTTCCAATTGAAATCGAAAATGAAAAAAATAAAAATTCTTCACTTTAGCTGAACACAAAATCAAAGTTAAATGGAATTTATAATTTTTTTTAAAATTTAAATATTTAAAACATGTTTGAATGTTTCTATGTTTTATATTTAATGAATATTAAAATATATATATATAGCTCTGAGTAATTTAATTGTGTATCTTTTACTATTATTTAAAGAATAATTATATTCTAAAAATAAAACTATCTAATAAAAATTATAAAAATATGCACCAAATATTAAGTTAAAATCATATTAACATAAATATAAAATAAAAATTTATTAAACATAAATAAAAAAAAACATAAAAAATATCCGTGAAATTCACGGAGGTGTATTTTTCACTATCATTTAAGGAATAATTATATTCTGAAAATAAAACTATCTAAGACAAATTATAAAAAGATGCATAAAATTAAGTTAAAATCATATTAACAAAAATATAAAAATAAGAAAATATATATTAAACATAAATGAAACAAATCATAAAATATACCCGTATTGAAGTTAATATTTTATATACTCAATGCTTGATATTCTAACAAAATTAATTAAGTCATCAAGGTTTGTTGGGCCAATGTCTATAACCTCTATCTCTATTTGCCAAGCCTTTTTTTTGGATATTAGCATGGTTTAGGTTTTGTATTCAACCTGACTTATCTTTTAATTTTTATCAATTTGTGATTAGCTATATTTTGCGTGATTTCAAATAGATCTATGTGATTTGAAAATACCTTGTGTTTGAAAAGAATTATCAAGTTCTGATAATTTTATTCAGAAGGTCTGTAATTCTATGAAAGGATCTCCAAATATTCAAATACTTATATAACAATAACGCTAATCTGAGTGCAAAATTTAGTTATTAATCTGTTTGGTTTAGTTGGATAATAAACAATTTTGGGAAATTCATTTACCTATTATCATTTCTCGTGCATAGCTAGTACATAATACTATTTATTCTAAATGGATTTTATATCCCTCTTCTTCTTTGTGAAAAGTATCAAGACCCCACATGAATAATGATCTCTTTATCAAGGAAGCTATTGCCAGATATAAAGGCTTCATGTATCTTATCAAGAGAAATAAGGAGAAGGGAATAAAACACTTTTGTGTTCCAACTTAATTACGACATTGACCGAATCTAGCACTCTCATCAGTTACATCCAGTTTCTTATTGTAAAGACCTCAATGAAGCACTTGGGAAAGTATTGGAACATGATGATACAAACTCAGATAGAACCAAAGGAAAGAAGTTGGATGCTTTTTTTCTAGAACCACGAAACTATGTGAAGACATATTTGGTACAAGATATTTTAGGGCACCAAAGTAAAGATTAATGTTCGAGGAAAAGCCAATGAAGGAGTTTTTACAAAATTGTCATTTGTACCAACAAAATACCATAAGCCATCTTGATTTCCTTTGATTTTACATAATAAATTCACCCAAATCCAAATGCAAACCCAATTAACGTTGATCCTTTTATATTTAATTTACATTGCTTTGCTTGCAATGGAAATCGTTAGGGTCACATATGACCCTCTTGTGTATATATAAAAGTTACAATTATGATTTGCTGGATTTTATGTTTCAAATGAGTTGTTTACGCAAGTTTAATTTGGTAAATCATATATAAGAAATAAAACCTACCTTTTAGTTCTGTTAGATTAGCTAGGGATTAGCTACAAAATAGTAAATTAGCTACGGATTAACTACCAGTTTGCTAGGATCTGCTAAGGATTATCTATGGATTAAGTAGGATTAGCTACTAATTAGCTTTGGGTTAATTAGAGTTTAGTTATAAATTAAACATACTAGATATGGATTAACTTGAGAATATAAAAATTAGTTAGGGATTAGCTACGAAAATGTCTTAGCTAATTTTTTATGGAAAGAAACACACTTTTTTAAAAAACATTAGCTAAAAATTAACTACGAAAATTCCATAACTATTCTATTTTAGCTACATAACTATTTTTTGTAGCAAATTAGCTACCTAGATTTTGCTATGAAAAATTTTGTAGCAAATCCCTAGCTAATATTTTTAGCTACGGATTTGCTATGGAATTTTTCATAGTTAATCCATAAATTTCTTGTAGTGCTAAGTGGATGTCTAGGTTAATGTGAAATTTGTTATAAAATTTAGGGAGTCTTCTATTATAGAGGAGACTTTGTTAATTTTTTTATAAAATCATGTGTTATATAAAATCTATTATAAATGGTGTTATTTATTTTCATGAAATGCCCTTGTGGTTTATTGCTTTCAAGTTTAAGCAAGATCGTCACAAAATTTCTTCAATTTCTTCCTTCATCAAATTCAAGTGAAGATCAACACTTCATCATATCAAATCTTCAACAACGCTAAGATCAAGTATCAAACGAGATTGTTGTGAAGAACTTCAACATTTCCCTTTGTCAAGTTCAAAGAAGAGTGAATGTTGTCACGACCGGGAAAAATTACAACGGGGAGTGGCGAGAGAAATAATAATTAAAAATGATGGAGTCGTCACCAATCATTTATTGGGTATGAAAAATGACTGGGAAAACTCTTTTAAAAAATGGATTTAAAAATAAAAACAAAAATAAAAAACGGTGGTCTGCGAACTAAGTAAGGTTCGAGAGTCGATTATGTACAAGAAATGACATGAACTTAATCCTACAGCGTCCCTGATACATCCGTCCTGAGACGGTTACCTTAAGTTAGTTGTGCAAGTTTGATAACCTAAATGATATCTAATTTACCCCTTTTAAAAAAAACCAAGATACAAAAATACACAAAAGCAAACATATATTTACAAATTAATACAGATATTTACAAATTAAGAACTAAACTAAATTACAAAAATTTACAAGTTTGGCTTGACTTGCGTGTTTACGTATCCCCTAGTGCAATGGGGAACTCAAAGCCACGTAGTTCTCTAGAAAATGATTATGGATTGATTGATTTTAATTGAGAAAAATGTTACTTTGAATTAATTGATTAAAAGAAAAAGAAATTATTTGATTAATAGAGAAATGATTTGATTAAAAAATAATAATTTCATTACCACGTCCTAAATAGAATGGAATGCGGTACTAGACTCACTAATCCATCCCAAGAAATTTGTCTAGTGAGTACTTGACCCCTGAAGACAACTAACAAGGCTTGTAGCATTGAACCACTTTTTTTTTTTTTAAAAAAAAAAGACTTCTTAACATGTCTTAAATAGGATGGAAGGCGATACTAGATCCGCTGATCCATCTTAAGAAAATTTCCTAGTGGTTACTTGACTCTTGAAGACAACTAAACACAAGTGTTCATGGCATTGGACCATTTATTTTAAAAAAAAAAGACTTGTTAACGTGTCCTAAATGGGATGGAAGGCAGTACTAGACCTTGCTATCAAACCCCTCCCTAAGTACAAATTAAGCATGCCTCAAAATTCTGCAAATAATTACAATAAAACTAAGCAAAATAACCATAAAGGTCACCATGACTCAAACATTTTCCCCTATGACCAAAAGTCCAAACTCCAGGGTAGCAATTAACTTACCCATGTTCACATACAAAATCTTCACTTGGTATTAGGCAATCCCAAACATTTTTGTCAAGCAACCCATGCAAATTTAGTCATTTTCCACATTAGGTCATTCACAGGTTTGCAAACTAAACCTTATGCTTATTACCAATATCAAACCACACAAGTATTAGCAGGGATATAGATCAGATTTCTCTTTGATAATGAGGAATAAAAAATTCAAACAAAGCATGTTAAGTATCATGTTGCGACAGTGATATACACATAACTTGATCATATGCAATGTTCATAGGCTGCAATTCAATATTGAAGACCTAAATAAAAATTAAAACCTTGGTGTCCATACAAACATTTCAAAAACAACAACACAATCTTGAACTTGTTACTTTCTTAGGTAGAGCACTAAACACCAATACGATATACAGTCTAGACTAACTAAAACCCCAGCCTGACAAAATTTGCCCAGCCCAGACCATTAGATATGACCTTGATACCTCAAAATAGAGCAAACCAGTCAGAAGAAGGATGAACACAGCCCTAAGCCACACTAATTTTATCACTGATTATTACTCGAACCTTGCTATCAATATTACAATACCCCAACATGAGCATCAACAAGGGGATCAAACAAATTATATGTAAACAAACCTGAATCCGATCCAAACCCGAGAACCATTTTTACTTTAGCCAGATCCTACAAGTCACTAACCATAGGTTACCAACTTTGAGATGATAAATATGTTAAACTCAAGTCACCTTATCTTGCCATAGTGAAAATAGATTAACAGTGTAATTGAACCTAGACACACAAATTCATGATATATATAGGTAGATACCATCAAATTCTCAAGAAAATAAGAACATGACCCAAATAGCATATTGCAAGAGTAAAATTCACACAGTCCATGAACAAAAAGTGATAAAAAAGTAGTCATCATGCAGCAGTAGTAAACACATATTCACAGTATGGAGCATGAGCAATTGAAAATAGAGATTTATGACCTAAGTTATTATCATTTATAGCACTGCCATGTCTATCACAGATTAAAACTCACCAGCATTTACTTTTTTCCAAACCAAAACTATTAGCCTTTAATCCCTTGAATCTAAAATGATCTAAAATCTTATGTCATGCCAAGCCAAACAAAATCAAAAGCAACATTAAGACCTACTGATTATTCAACAGGATGCTAAATGCACAAGAAGAAGAGAAACAAGAGAATAGCAACAGATTTGCTTGGGACATATTTTGGACCCATTCACTTACCCATATTTTATATAATCCCAAACAACAGAGACCCAGGTATTGGAAATCAGGATAAAGACAATAGAAATCAGAGTTCATTCCATTTAACATAGAATTAGATATGATAAGGTCACCAACCAACTCTTAGTTTCTCTATATATGCATTCTATACTACTGACCTTGACATTTGATAAAAAAATGAATTTGATTTAATAATGAACACAGAAAAGAAAGATTTTAGAACAGACTTGAAAGGTCTAGTCATAACAGCACCCACCAGAAAACTAAATTCGTTTTTAGACAGAACTGCACCAGCTTGGGACAAATCATCAAGCATGTCAAACATTTCATATACTCAAACACACACACTACATCCATAAATCTCACTATTCATCAACAATCATAGTAGTGGGAGACCAGAAACCAAAACCAGCCATACTAAAAGCATGCAAAACATGCAATCTATATCCATATTCAAACTTTAAAAAAAATTACAATTTCTCAACATAGACAGAGAAGAAAAGATTAAAAGGTTGCCAAGAATGAAACCCACAGCTAAAACAGAATTCCCCTGTATGCATGTATGCATTTCAATGGCTTCTCCTCTAAAAATCCACTGCTCCATCTCCTTCTCCCTCTCAAAATCTCTCTCTCACTCTCCAAAACAGTGAAACCTCCAAAACCCAAAACTCTCCAAGAAACCAAAAAAACCAAAAATCTCATCTTTCTAAACCTTAAATCCCTATTTATTGTCTGTTAACCTCTCTTTCTCCCCGTACAATTTTTTAATCCTTCTCTCTCTGCTTGTAGACCCCTTTGTTCTAGTGTGGATGCATCGAGTGGACAAATCACCCCCATCGGACCCTCATACATCTGTCCATGAGGTCGACCTCTTTTTCAACCAAACATGCGAGCACAGTGGAAAACCTCTTCTGGCTGTTGGAGAGCCTGTCCTCCCTGAGCGAGGGTGAGGACTTGCTCTTCACTCCGCGCGATTCTCAACTGGGCGTACTGATTGTCCCCTTCCTCCATGCATGCGTGAAAACGCAAATGACCCCATGTGTTGCTCGGTTGGTGGGCTTTGGGCGAACTTGCTCCCTTGCCACTGTCATGGTGCCTGATTTGGTGATGTGGGCATCTTGATGCAGCGGGGGGGAGGGGGGGAATGTGGGGGAGAGTGGAGTGCGAGGAAGTGGCTTCTAGGTGAAGTGTTTGCTGGTTTGGATAGGAGGGAATGGGTTGCAGGCTTAGGTATAGTGGATAAGATAGTTGGGTCATGGACCAGGCCAAATAATGGGCTTGGATCACGAGGAAACGGATCACAGGCCTTGGGTTACCTGCTGAAATAGGCCGAATGAGTGGTCAAGTGGGGATTGAATTATGGATCATACCAAAAGATTTTTATTACTAATATTTTTAATTATATTCCCTTTTTTTCATCATTTTTCTTTTAGATAGATTTTTTTAGAACCTTTAAACTGGCTAAAAAAAATTAGTTTTTTTTTATCCAGACAAATTGGGGCGTTTACAAACGTGCTAGAAGATTGAATTAGAGGATTTCTTTATTCTTTGTAAAAGATACAGAGAGATTGCATCTTATTCTTTCATTAATATAAATTGTAATTTTTTATCTTTACTTTCAGACAC
Source organism: Styphnolobium japonicum (assembly GCA_023212625.1). Classification (NCBI taxonomy): domain Eukaryota; kingdom Viridiplantae; phylum Streptophyta; class Magnoliopsida; order Fabales; family Fabaceae; genus Styphnolobium; species Styphnolobium japonicum. Next base: position 16,096,412 of record JALBWW010000013.1, read on the forward strand.
GAAATTTAGATGTAGAATATTTTTTATTTATACATCCTCTTATATAAAATATTGAGAGTATCTTTTTAGTGTTATTTCATCGATCCTATTTTATTTTAGTATTGCATTTATTTATTTTTTTAAATTGTCCTTTGGATAACTACACTTCATAAATTACAGGAAAATTGTTGTTATTCTTTTATAAAATTTGATTATTTTACTAAAGAAACTTGAAATAATAGAAATATGATCAGAATAACCACTCTTTATAACATAATGATTATACTATTTTTTTTTAAAAATAATTATCATATTGTAACGAGTAGTTATTTCAAAAGCAACTCAATGAGCAATATGACACCACCAATCAATTTTTCCGTAATTCTTTATTTTTAAAATCACTTACATTCAATATTTGTTTATAGTATATGATAGTTACAAATAAGATGTAAAATCGTTTACAACACACAATTCTGAATATAAATATTATGTATATACAATTACTCATTTTTTTATCTATACCCTCGATCCTTCAAAATAATGAAAAGGAAGCAACTTATATAATTGACCGAAACTTATATTATTGGACCGCATGAGCATGACAAATCAAAAGTACTTCCCTTCTTTAGCTCATTATTCAATTAAACGACTTCCAAAGTACCTTCTCAAGTTATTGTGGTCAAATAGAAAAGAAAAGTTCTTAAAAAAATAAGCAAGAAACAAGGGTTGGTTAGCACCATGTATAGGACTTCTTGTTTCTTTTGATATGTTACATATCTCTTATGGTAACATCGTTCACATTGCACTGATCAGTACTGTTGAAACCATTTATACTTCACTTTCTGCTGAGAATATTGAAGTGGAATGGAGATGTCAAGGTAAAATTTCTCTTTTGTTATTTGTAAAATACAATACATACACCCACATCCACAAAGATACTGATTGATGGAATGCTTACAATTTCTTGTTACTTTCCCTCACAATTTAGATGATTTTGCAGTGTGGTAATAAACTAGAAAACTATCAAAGGCAAGATTCAGTTAAACATGTTTCTTTATTATTTATATGAATTGTTAGTTATAGTATAATTGTATAGGGATTAATTTGAAGTAATTCAAAAACTCATGTAAAAGCAATTGACTGGTTAAAACGTCCTCCATCTTTTTGTGATAAATATATGAAATTCGCTTATAGTATAATTATCCCTATACAATTGCATAGGAATTAATTAATAAATTATTATACCATAAAAATTAATAAATGAACTGAGGAAAGATATAGAAAGAGAGGTGGGGCACATTAATCACAATGAGTTCAAAACTAAGTAAAAATTATATTTTAGGAGCAAATACAAAAGGATTACATTAAACTACATTTTTTTATAAAAAAAATCTTTCACTATTTTTTTAAATGATATTAATTGCTCATATAAAAAATTAAATTTTGTTAAACCAAAAGAGCATTAATGAAATTTCCATTTTTTTTATAACATGATGATATGATTACTCTACTACAAATATTTATAATTATTTTATTACAAAATATGGTGATGATATTATTTTTTCATTTTCTTCACTACAAAAAAAGTGATGGTTTGCGACAATTTTTTAGGGGCGTTTATAATAAACCGCCGTTAGTTACATTTTTTTATGGCGTTTATAGTAACCGCCGAAATTCTTAAGGTTTAGGGTTAGTGGCCTTTATGTTTAGTGACAGTTGCAGATTAAAAAACTGACCCAAACTAATTTCCCAGATCCCTTTCCATTGAACGGACATTTGAGCCCACCCTCTCTGGCGCTCTCACACTCCTCTCGCTGCCCTCTCCTAGGGTTAGGGTTCTCTCTCTTTGTTTCTCTCTTGAGTGTTCTCTTTTGATTTTACCTTCAATGGCGCAACAAGACGCTCAAAATGGTAGATCTGAGAAGAGTGCTGCTGGTGGAAGCACCCAAGGAAAATGACACTTTGCTGTTCTACAAGCACAAGGCCGATTTCAAGCTCGTTGGTTCCTCCTTTCTCGTTGATGACTCTGCTTCCCAGTGAGTGTCTTTCTTTCTCGCTCATTCTTCGCTTTTCTCATTATAGATCTGTGAATGGTGGTGTGTGTTTTGGTGTTGAATCGTTTTTTTTTTTGTTTATAATTTTTTCTTTAATTTTTTTCATGTTTCATGAGTTTATAACTTTATTTATGGTTTTTTTCTGTGTCTGGTGATATAATTTGATGCGTAAGTTTCATTTTTTGTGATTTATTTTGATTAAATTTCCTTGTTTTTGTTTTATTCATGTTCTGTTTTACATGTATTCATCTTCTAAGGTGTGAAAAATTATCTGAGATCTGCATGTCTCTTTGAAATTTATAGGTTATGAATCAGCAGGTTTTGCACATTATTAATAAGCTGATGATAGACGTAATGGCAATAACATTTCCGCTCTTGAAGGTAGCTGTTACGCTAAAATCGCACTTAAGGGCAAGTGCACCCTGTCGCACAAGTAATAAAGGAGTATTTGGGACTCCAAGTATCGAACCCACAAGGATTGTTGGTAATTACTAAGTTAATTAATCCCTTATGTTATCTAGACAATGAAATTCAAATGAGAAAGGAAAAACTATCAAGCAATTAGGAGAAAGTGAGGAAATCAAAGATTATCAAGCAAAGATTCAATTATGGAAAGCCTAGGGTGTCTGGTTTCACTTATGTCAAAACTCATAAAATTACCCAATTCCTCAATAACGTGTTCCGATTGATTGCCAATCACCTGCTCTAATGCTATTAATACCCAATGGTCATGCAATATTAATATTCTTTTTCTCAATCTGAAACCCCCAATGGTCATGCAAGGCAAACAGTCAAGAAAAGCATAAAGAACCAGCAGATTTGTTAATTAAATAACTGATTGAAAACAAAGGATTGAGTTTGGTCCACACAACCCCAAATCCGATTAATCCTAGAGTTCCGTTAACTAATTGTGGTACGGTCGCCAGTCAATCAATTAACTTTTTAAAGTGCGCAAACCTTATTGGAAAACAAAGCACTAGGAAAAATCCAATCAATTGGGGAAACACAAAATTATTTAGAATTAGGAAAACATTATAAGAATTTGAACATAAGATCCACCATAACCCTAGTTATGGATTTAGCTACACATAGTCAAAGAGAACAAAGCATAAACTAAAACCAAATTCAAATCCATAAAAGAACAATAGAAAAACTAAAACCCGGAAACTCCCTTGCAGTGAAACAGGTCCTTCACGAACAATTGGGGAGACGGTCCTTCACTTGATAGCTTCAAAAACCTCTCAAGCTCCGCTACAACTCTCTAATCAAGCAAAGGGCTATAGCTACTTTCTTTCTCTCGAATGCCTAGGATACTTCTCCTTGCGCTGCCACTCCTCCTTTATAATATTTTAGTGGCCCAACAACTCTACAATCTTTTCTTCTAGGGTTTCCTAATTGTGCACAAATTCATTTAATGTGCAATTCTTGGGTAACAGAGAAAGTAGATTTCTTTCCCTCTTTGAGTATTACTAATTAATGTGAGATAAGAGGAAAAATCTTCCAAGAATAAAAATAGGAAACTTCCACAACTGGATTGATGATATCTTTGTAGGATCTTGCCAAAATCTTTCATAATTATGTTGATGATATCTTTGTATCTTTCCCAAGATTGCTTCCATTTTAACACTTTAAAGCTTGATTCTTATAAATCTTCAACCTGCAATATTCAAAGGAAATTGGGTAAGTTTCCCTCATAAAATCATCAAATAAATACCAAATCAAACTCAATTTCCCAGCACTTAGGTATATAAAACGGCAGTTTATCAACCTTCCCACACTTAAAGATTGCTTGTCCTCAAGCAATAATCCTGGCCCAAAAGAATAGGGAAATCAAATAATAAATCGACCAAGGATTCCATCCATACCAAAGAAATGACAAACAAATCAATCTCAACAGATAAGAGAATAACCATGAGTTAGCCCAATTAGAGGCTTTAGGTTCCCAAAAATCAAACTTTCCACTGGATAGGGTCACTCTCCTCCCATCTCTTAATATGTATGAGGGTAAAGACTTAACACTCAATTCCCTTGAAGAAAGCACATTACCATAGGCTTGATAATAAACCAAATCTCCACTAAGGAGACCATATGCATGCAAAAATCAAGAGGTCTTTTCATTGGTTGTAACTTGGCCATGGGTTAGATGACGTAAAGGTAAGGTAAAGAAAGAAAGGATAAACACAAAAGGCTTAATCAAAATTTGCATTAAACAAAGTACCCTTCTAGAGCAAAGATGGAGCAACAAAATTTCATTCCTACCTTACAAGCATTCATCATAAATTCCTTTTCTCTCCTCACTTGATTTTTCCTTTTCCATTCTTTTCTTTTCTTTATTTTTCAAACTTTGTTCAACAATTTTTTTTCTCTTCTCTATTTTTTTTTCATCATTCTGACAATTGTCATTTTGATTTAAACTCTTTTTTTTTTCTTCTTTTTTTTTTTCAACACGATTGAAGGAAAAGACAAAGATTTGCTAGCAACACAATTATTTTCTTTCCAAACCAAATTTCCAACTAATTGCTCCATCCTTTTTCCAAAAGGTTACCTGCATATGCTTGAATTAAAGACAAGGGTACCAAGGAATATCGGTATTCACAAAGCTCAAAATGGGCAACTAGTGGATAAGCAAATCAGAAGGCATTGAATGATACCTAAAGTGCCTCAATCATATTTAAGCATGCATGCGATCCAAATTCGCCTTGAAATGGTTACAAAGCAAGTTCTAGAATGCACAATCTTTGGGAAAATCACTCAAACAAAGAAAGGGATAATACAATATCAAGCACAAATCCCTGTAATGGTCCAATTCTCACATTTAGAAGTTCAATTCAGTGGAAATATTTTCAAAAAGGGAACTTTATGCTAATTTTTAGCTTTCTCAGGATTAACCCAAATCAATTTCGATCAAATGTTTATAAAAAAAAAATCTTTTAATTGGGATCCTTGACGACAGAAATTGTTAATTCTCAAAATAACTGGGTCAGACTCATTACTTAAAGACAAACTCTCAGTATTAGTTCAAGCAACCACATGCAAACAGATATATTCAATGAATGGGCATGCATTTAATTAGTTGAAGACTTAACAAACTTTCAACTCCTTCCCACACTTAGAGACCAGCATTGTCCCCAATGCAGAAAATAAATAAAATAAAAAGATAATGAAGGGAGAGGGATGAAAAGAGCACTTCCTGGTAGGCGACTAACGACGTATATTCGAGTGTATCGCCAGTAAACGCAGCTTAGCGTGTCTTAAGTTTAAAAAAGAAAAAGAAAAAAGAACAAAACACACAAGAGATAACAAAAAGGGAAAGAAACACAGGTTGCCTCCTGCAAAGCGCTTGTTTAACGTCGCGAGCCTGACGGTTAGGCCCCAAAGGGCTTATTCTAAGAGCATAGTTTGGCGCTCAGGTACCGCACCATCCTCATAATGCTTAGCTCTCTGTCCATTAATTTTGAAAGTCTCATGACCATCTCTCATAACTTCAAGCACGCCATATGGGAAGACTTTGACAACTTCATAAGGGCCAATCCATCTTGACTTTAGTTTTCCTGGAAACAAACGAAGTCGTGAGTTAAAGATTAAAACTTTATCACCCACAGAAAACTCACGCTTTTGAATATATTTGTCATGCCATCTTTTTGTGCGCTCCTTGTATAACTTGGCATTTTCATATGCCTTTAGACGGAATACATCCATCTCATTAAGATGCAATAAGCGCCTTTCATGTTGTGCATATGAAATATTAGGGGGAATGATATCTGGGGGCTTTTTAATTGACTGCTTTGGCATTTGTGAATTAAGCCCCTCTAGAACATTGAATTGTCTCTTCTCTTTCCATCTCTCTTGGACCATTCCTACCTTCAATGTCATTATGTCATCTATCACCTCTTCGGACTCCATAAGTTCATCCCTGTCAAAAATTAAAATTTTCTTAAGGGGATCCTGAATTAATTGTTCCTGAAAGTGAGAAGATATCAATGCAGTAGTATTATCCAAAGAATTAATAAAATTACAAGAATGAAAAGTGGAAGGAATTTTCAAAGAATAAAAAATTTTAAAAACAACTTCCTCATCATCAAGCCTTAAAGTAAGCTTCCCTTGCTGAACATCAATAATGGTTCTGCCAGTGGCCAAAAAGGGTCTGCCCAAAATTATGGGAACCTCTTCATCTTCCTCCATATCAAGTACTATAAAGTCAGCAGGGAAGATAAACTTGTCAACCTTGACTAGAACATCCTCCACTATACCCCTAGGGTAGGTGATGGACCTATCGACAGCACCGAAGCAAGAGTGGGTTTAGGCTCTTGCATACCTAACCTGCGAAAAACAGATAAAGGCATCAAATTAATGCTTGCACCTAAATCACATAAAGCTTTTTCAAAATAAGAAGGACCAATAGAGCAAGGAATAGTAAAACTCCCTGGATCTTTAAGTTTAGGTGGTAACTTCTTCAAGAGGATGGCAGAACACTCTTCATTAAGCCTTACCGTTTCAAACTCCTCTAATTTCTTTTTATTACTCAATATCTCCTTGAGGAACTTTACATATTTAGGCATTTGTGCAATAGCTTCCACAAAGGGATATTTATCTGCAACTGCGTTAACAAATTCAAGAACTTGGTAAATTGTGGGTCATGTTGGCTAGCCTTCAACCTCTAAGGAAAAGGAATTTTCGGCTTTTGAGTTTGAATAGGAGCTTCTTTTTCTAAGACTTCCTTCACCACATTGTCAACTTTCTCATCTTCTTTTGGGCTCCCATCAGTAGGAACCCTTTTTCCCTCCTCTAATCTTTCATCCTTCTTACCATGAGGGCCTTCGACTTCTTTACCGCTTCTAAGGGTAATTACCTTAACCTGCTCCTTTGGATTTGACTCTGATTGACTAGGTAAGGTCCCTTGCGCTCTACGAGTCATCAATGTCGCAAGAGTAGAGATTTGATTTTCCAATGTCTTGATCCTGTCATCGCTTTCTCCATGAATTGCATCATAGTATCATGGAGATTAGACTTCTTTTCTTCTTGCACAGCGCCTGGGTTTTGCAAATGAGGCGGCCTATAGACATTCTGATTTTGGCTTTGACCTTTCTGTTGACCTCCCCAAGAAAAATTGTGGTGACTTCTCCAACCAGGATTATAAGTGTTGGAATATGGATCGTTCTGCCCCCAGTTAGAGTTACCCAAATAGTTGACCTCCTCAGCTGATTCAACAAAGCGATTACCCACCTGACAATTCTTGCTTTCATGCCCCGCCATGCCGCAAAGATCACAAAGAGATGGAGAGACAGGTGTGAATTGTGATTGTGCCTGCATCAGTGTTTCCAATTTCTTTGTAATGACATCCAATTTGAGATCCAATGCTGCATTTGACTCCACCTGATATACCCCAGGTTGTCTCTTGACCACATGCCTGTCACCAGATTTCCACTGATAACTAGAAGTCATTTGCTCTATCAAATCATAGGCTTCTTGTGGCCGCTTGCGCCAAATACTACCCCCTGCTGCCGCATCAATCATGGCCTTATTAGAAGAAGATAACCCATCATAAAAGGATTGAACCAATTGCCACACCGGAAAGCCATGATGAGGACACTTTTTCAGTAATTCCTGGAATCGTTCCCATGCTTCATATAGAGATTCCATCTCCACCTGCACAAAAGTAGATATGTCATTACGCAATTTAGCAGATTTAGCAGGTGGAAAATATTTATCTAAAAATTTAATTGAAAGCTGATCCCAGGTAGTAATGGATCCAGAGGGCAAAGACTTTAGCCATAGTTTGGCCTTGTCGCGCAATGAAAAAGGGAATAGGCGCAACCTAATGGCGTCATTAGAGACCCCATTGTATTTTATAGTGTCACAAATCTCCAAAAATTCATTTAAATGCAAGTGGGGGTCATCACTTGGTGACCCGCTAAACTGAATGGAAGATTGCAACATAGAGATCAAGGCTGGCTTAATTTCAAAGTTATTAGCCTCTACAGTAGGCCTAGTAATACTCCCTGTCAGATTTGTTGCCGTAGGCCGAGCAAAGTCTAGCATAGTCCTCTGGTCTTCTTCAGCCATGGTTCCTCTCTGTCTTCTAATCCTACGAAGAGTTCTATCAATTTCAAAGTCAAACTACAAAATAGGATTATGAGAGCAAGTTAGCATAAAAAAAATAAAAAAAAAACAAAATAAAATAAAAATTGACGTCTAAATTAACTAGGAATTAATTTCCCTAATATCACCAAAAACAATCCCCGGCAACGGCGCCAAAAACTTGTTACGCTAAAATCGCACTTAAGGGCAAGTGCACCCTGTCGCACAAGTAATAAAGGAGTATTTGGGACTCCAAGTATCGAACCCACAAGGATTGTTGGTAATTACTAAGTTAATTAATCCCTTATGTTATCTAGACAATGAAATTCAAATGAGAAAGGAAAAACTATCAAGCAATTAGGAGAAAGTGAGGAAATCAAAGATTATCAAGCAAAGATTCAATTATGGAAAGCCTAGGGTGTCTGGTTTCACTTATGTCAAAACTCATAAAATTACCCAATTCCTCAATAACGTGTTCCGATTGATTGCCAATCACCTGCTCTAATGCTATTAATACCCAATGGTCATGCAATATTAATATTCTTTTTCTCAATCAAACCCCAATGGTCATGCAAGGCAAACAGTCAAGAAAAGCATAAAGAACCAGCAGATTTGTTAATTAAATAACTGATTGAAAACAAAGGATTGAGTTTGGTCCACACAACCCCAAATCCGATTAATCCTAGAGTTCCGTTAACTAATTGTGGTACGATGCAGCGATCAATCAATTAACTTTTTAAAGGGTGCGCAAACCTTATTGGAAAACAAAGCACTAGGAAAAATCCAATCAATTGGGGAAACACAAAATTATTTAGAATTAGGAAAACATTATAAGAATTTGAACATAAGATCCACCATAACCCTAGTTATGGATTTAGCTACACATAGTCAAAGAGAACAAAGCATAAACTAAAACCAAATTCAAATCCATAAAAGAACAATAGAAAAACTAAAACCCGGAAACTCCCTTGCAGTGAAACAGGTCCTTCACGAACAATTGGGGAGACGGTCCTTCACTTGATAGCTTCAAAAACCTCTCAAGCTCCGCTACAACTCTCTAATCAAGCAAAGGGCTATAGCTACTTTCTTTCTCTGAATGCCGGATACTTCTCCTTGCGCTGCCACTCCTCCTTTATAATATTTTAGTGGCCCAACAACTCTACAATCTTTTCTTCTAGGGTTTCCTAATTGTGCACAAATTCATTTAATGTGCAATTCTTGGGTAACAGAGAAAGTAGATTTCTTTCCCTCTTTGAGTATTACTAATTAATGTGAGATAAGAGGAAAAATCTTCCAAGAATAAAAATAGGAAACTTCCACAACTGGATTGATGATATCTTTGTAGGATCTTGCCAAAATCTTTCATAATTATGTTGATGATATCTTTGTATCTTTCCCAAGATTGCTTCCATTTTAACACTTTAAAGCTTGATTCTTATAAATCTTCAACCTGCAATATTCAAAGGAAATTGGGTAAGTTTCCCTCATAAAATCATCAAATAAATACCAAATCAAACTCAATTTCCCAGCACTTAAGTATATAAAACGGCAGTTTATCAACCTTCCCACACTTAAAGATTGCTTGTCCTCAAGCAATAATCCTGGCCTAAAAGAATAGGGAAATCAAATAATAGATCGACCAAGGATTCCATCCATACCAAAGAAATGACAAACAAATCAATCTCAACAGATAAGAGAATAACCATGAGTTAGCCCAATTAGAGGCTTTAGGTTCCCAAAAATCAAACTTTCCACTGGATAGGGTCACTCTCCTCCCATCTCTTAATATGTATGAGGGTAAAGACTTAACACTCAATTCCCTTGAAGAAAGCACATTACCATAGGCTTGATAATAAACCAAATCTCCACTAAGGAGACCATATGCATGCAAAAATCAAGAGGTCTTTTCATTGGTTGTAACTTGGCCATGGGTTAGATGACGTAAAGGTAAGGTAAAGAAAGAAAGGATAAACACAAAAGGCTTAATCAAAATTTGCATTAAACAAAGTACCCTTCTAGAGCAAAGATGGAGCAACAAAATTTCATTCCTACCTTACAAGCATTCATCATAAATTCCTTTTCTCTCCTCACTTGATTTTTCCTTTTCCATTCTTTTCTTTTCTTTATTTTTCAAACTTTGTTCAACAATTTTTTTTCTCTTCTCTATTTTTTTTTCATCATTCTGACAATTGTCATTTTGATTTGAATTTTTTTTTTCAACACGATTGAAGGAAAAGACAAAGATTTGCTAGCAACACAATTATTTTCTTTCCAAACCAAATTTCCAACTAATTGCTCCATCCTTTTTCCAAAAGGTTACCTGCATATGCTTGAATTAAAGACAAGGGTACCAAGGAATATCGGTATTCACAAAGCTCAAAATGGGCAACTAGTGGATAAGCAAATCAGAAGGCATTGAATGATACCTAAAGTGCCTCAATCATATTTAAGCATGCATGCGATCCAAATTCGCCTTGAAATGGTTACAAAGCAAGTTCTAGAATGCACAATCTTTGGGAAAATCACTCAAACAAAGAAAGGGATAATACAATATCAAGCACAAATCCCTGTAATGGTCCAATTCTCACATTTAGAAGTTCAATTCAGTGGAAATATTTTCAAAAAGGGAACTTTATGCTAATTTTTAGCTTTCTCAGGATTAACCCAAATCAATTTCGATCAAATGTTTATAAAAAAAAAATCTTTTAATTGGGATCCTTGACGACAGAAATTGTTAATTCTCAAAATAACTGGGTCAGACTCATTACTTAAAGACAAACTCTCAGTATTAGTTCAAGCAACCACATGCAAACAGATATATTCAATGAATGGGCATGCATTTAATTAGTTGAAGACTTAACAAACTTTCAACTCCCTTCCCACACTTAGAGACCAGCATTGTCCCCAATGCAGAAAATAAATAAAATAAAAAGATAATGAAGGGAGAGGGATGAAAAGAGCACTTCCTGGTAGGCAGCTAACGACAGAAGTATTCCGAGTGTATCAGCAGAAACGCAGCTTGGCAGGTCTTAAGTTTAAAAAAAGAAAAAGAAAAAAGAACAAAACACACAAGAGATAACAAAAAGGGAAAGAAACACAGGTTGCCTCCTGCAAAGCGCTTGTTTAACGTCGCGAGCCTGACGGTTAGGCCCCAAAGGGCTTATTCTAAGAGCATAGTTTGGCGCTCAGGTACCGCACCATCCTTATAATGCTTAGCTCTCTGTCCATTAATTTTGAAAGTCTCATGACCATCTCTCATAACTTCAAGCACGCCATATGGGAAGACTTTGACAACTTCATAAGGGCCAATCCATCTTGACTTTAGTTTTCCTGGAAACAAACGAAGTCGTGAGTTAAAGATTAAAACTTTATCACCCACAGAAAACTCACGCTTTTGAATATGTTTGTCATGCCATCTTTTTGTGCGCTCCTTGTATAACTTGGCATTTTCATATGCCTTTAGACGGAATTCATCCATCTCATTAAGCTGCAATAAGCGCCTTTCAAGTTGTGCATATGAAATATTAGGGGGAATGATATCTGGGGGCTTTTTAATTGACTGCTTTGGCATTTGTGAATTAAGCCCCTCTAGAACATTGAATTGTCTCGTCCCTTTCCATCTCTCTTGGACCATTCCTACCTTCAATGTCATTATGTCATCTATCACCTCTTCGGACTCCATAAGTTCATCTCTGCCAAAAATTAAAATTTTCTCAAGGGGATCCTGAATTAATTGTTCCTGAAAGTGAGAAGATATCAATGCAGTAGTATTATCCAAAGAATTAATAAAATTACAAGAATGAAAAGTGGAAGGAATTTTCAAAGAATCAAAAATTTTAAAAACAACTTCCTCATCATCAAGCCTTAAAGTAAGCTTCCCTTGCTGAACATCAATAATGGTTCTGCCAGTGGCCAAAAAGGGTCTGCCCAAAATTATGGGAACCTCTTCATCTTCCTCCATATCAAGTACTATAAAGTCAGCAGGGAAGATAAACTTGTCAACCTTGACTAGAACATCCTCCACTATACCCCTGGGGTAGGTGATGGACCTATCGACAGTCGCAAGCTTGATGAGTGGGTTTAGGCTCTTGCATACCTAACCTGCGAAAAACAGATAAAGGCATCAAATTAATGCTTGCACCTAAATCACATAAAGCTTTTTCAAAATAAGAAGGACCAATAGAGCAAGGAATAGTAAAACTCCCTGGATCTTTAAGTTTAGGTGGTAACTTCTTCAAGAGGATGGCAGAACACTCTTCATTAAGCCTTACCGTTTCAAACTCCTCTAATTTCTTTTTATTACTCAATATCTCCTTGAGGAACTTTACATATTTAGGCATTTGTGCAATAGCTTCCACAAAAGGGATATTTATCTGCAGCTGCTTTAACAAATTCAAGAACTTGGTAAATTGTGGGTCATGTTGGCTAGCCTTCAACCTCCGAGGGAAAGGAATTTTCGGCTTTTGAGTTTGAATAGGAGCTTCTTTTTCTAAGACTTCCTTCACCACATTGTCAACTTTCTCATCTTCTTTTGGGCTCCCATCAGTAGGAACCCTTTTTCCCTCCTCTAATCTTTCATCCTTCTTACCATGAGGGCCTTCGACTTCTTTACCGCTTCTAAGGGTAATTACCTTAACCTGCTCCTTTGGATTTGACTCTGATTGACTAGGTAAGGTCCCTTGCGCTCTCTGAGTCATCAATGTCGCAAGAGTAGAGATTTGATTTTCCAATGTCTTGATCCTGTCATCAGTTTTCTCCATGAATTGCATCATAGTATCATGGAGATTAGACTTCTTTTCTTCTTGCCTGGCGCCTTGGTTTTGCAAATGAGGCGGCCTATAGACATTCTGATTTTGGCTTTGACCTTTCTGTTGACCTCCCCAAGAAAAATTGTGGTGACTTCTCCAACCAGGATTATAAGTGTTGGAATATGGATCGTTCTGCCCCCAGTTAGAGTTACCCAAATAGTTGACCTCCTCAGCTGATTCAACAAAGCGATTACCCACCTGACAATTCTTGCTTTCATGCCCCGCCATGCCGCAAAGATCACAAAGAGATGGAGAGACATGTGTGAATTGTGATTGTGCCTGCATCAGTGTTTCCAATTTCTTTGTAATGACATCCAATTTGAGATCCAATGCTGCATTTGACTCCACCTGATATACCCCAGGTTGTCTCTTGACCACATGCCTGTCACCAGATTTCCATTGATAACTAGAAGTCATTTGCTCTATCAAATCATAGGCTTCTTGTGGCTGCTTGCGCCAAATACTACCCCCTGTTGCCGTATCAATCATGGCCTTATTAGAAGAAGATAACCCATCATAAAAGGATTGAACCAATTGCCACACTAGAAAGCCATGATGAGGACACTTTTTCAGCAATTCCTGGAATCGTTCCCATGCTTCATATAGAGATTCCATCTCCACCGCACAAAAGTAGATATGTCAAGATGCAATTTAGCAGATTTAGCAAGTGGAAAATATTTATCTAAAAATTTAATTGAAAGTGATCCCGGTAGTAATGGATCCGAGAGGGCAAAGACTTTAGCCATAGTTTGGCCTTGTCGCGCAATGAAAAAGGGAATAGGTGCAACCTAATGGCGTCATTAGAGACCCCATTGTATTTTATAGTGTCACAAATCTCCAAAAATTCATTTAAATGCAAGTGGGGGTCATCACTTGGTGACCCGCTAAACTGAATGGAAGATTGCAACATAGAGATCAAGGCTGGCTTAATTTCAAAGTTATTAGCCTCTACAGTAGGCCTAGTAATACTCCCTGTCAGATTTGTTGCCGTAGGCCGAGCAAAGTCTAGCATAGTCCTCTGGTCTTCTTGACCATGGTTCCTCTCTGTCTTCTAATCCTACGAAGAGTTCTATCAATTTCAAAGTCAAACTACAAAATAGGATTATGAGAGCAAGTTAGCATAAAAAAAATAAAAAAAAAACAAAATAAAATAAAAATTGACGTCTAAATTAACTAGGAATTAATTTCCCTAATATCACCAAAAACAATCCCCGGCAACGGCGCCAAAAACTTGTTACGCTAAAATCGCACTTAAGGGCAAGTGCACCCTGTCGCACAAGTAATAAAGGAGTATTTGGGACTCCAAGTATCGAACCCACAAGGATTGTTGGTAATTACTAAGTTAATTAATCCCTTATGTTATCTAGACAATGAAATTCAAATGAGAAAGGAAAAACTATCAAGCAATTAGGAGAAAGTGAGGAAATCAAAGATTATCAAGCAAAGATTCAATTATGGAAAGCCTAGGGTGTCTGGTTTCACTTATGTCAAAACTCATAAAATTACCCAATTCCTCAATAACGTGTTCCGATTGATTGCCAATCACCTGCTCTAATGCTATTAATACCCAATGGTCATGCAATATTAATATTCTTTTTCTCAATCTGAAACCCCCAATGGTCATGCAAGGCAAACAGTCAAGAAAAGCATAAAGAACCAGCAGATTTGTTAATTAAATAACTGATTGAAAACAAAGGATTGAGTTTGGTCCACACAACCCCAAATCCGATTAATCCTAGAGTTCGTTAACTAATTGTGAGTACGATTAAGCGATCAATCAATTAACTTTTTAAAGGGTGCGCAAACCTTATTGGAAAACAAAGCACTAGGAAAAATCCAATCAATTGGGGAAACACAAAATTATTTAGAATTAGGAAAACATTATAAGAATTTGAACATAAGATCCACCATAACCCTAGTTATGGATTTAGCTACGCATAGTCAAAGAGAACAAAGCATAAACTAAAACCAAATTCAAATCCATAAAAGAACAATAGAAAAACTAAAACCCGGAAACTCCCTTGCAGTGAAACAGGTCCTTCACGAACAATTGGGGAGACGGTCCTTCACTTGATAGCTTCAAAAACCTCTCAAGCTCCGCTACAACTCTCTAATCAAGCAAAGGGCTATAGCTACTTTCTTTCTCTGAATGCCGGATACTTCTCCTTGCGCTGCCACTCCTCCTTTATAATATTTTAGTGGCCCAACAACTCTACAATCTTTTCTTCTAGGGTTTCCTAATTGTGCACAAATTCATTTAATGTGCAATTCTTGGGTAACAGAGAAAGTAGATTTCTTTCCCTCTTTGAGTATTACTAATTAATGTGAGATAAGAGGAAAAATCTTCCAAGAATAAAAATAGGAAACTTCCACAACTGGATTGATGATATCTTTGTAGGATCTTGCCAAAATCTTTCATAATTATGTTGATGATATCTTTGTATCTTTCCCAAGATTGCTTCCATTTTAACACTTTAAAGCTTGATTCTTATAAATCTTCAACCTGCAATATTCAAAGGAAATTGGGTAAGTTTCCCTCATAAAATCATCAAATAAATACCAAATCAAACTCAATTTCCCAGCACTTAGGTATATAAAACGGCAGTTTATCAGTAGCCATTCATTATCTGTTGCTAGTATGTGGTTTTCTGGGCTTAATTTATGCTTTATCGCCAGTGAAATATTTGCTTTGCTTCCTCCAAATTCTAGAACTACATCCCCTCCCATGCCTGAGCCTAAGTGTGGTTGAGTGCTTGAATGCAGTTTCTCTATGCATCACTAACATGCATACTCACACCTCTGTGTAGGTTGCTTTATCAAGTCTATTTGTGCCTCTTGTTCCTTTCCCCCCTTTCTTTTCAGTTTGTCACTTGTAAGGGCAATAGACTCCTTAGTTGCTATCCACTGTGTTTTCACTACCAACATCTTCCAGGTGCACAACAAGGTCAGTGGATGGCTCAACAAATTGATACCCTCTTGATTTGTAGATTCTTCTGTGTTTGAAATATATTAAATATTTTTATATCCAATTAGCATTGCAATTTATTTCTAAATTTCAAAATAGTAACATGTTCTATCACTTGAAATATTGATATTAGATCCGAGTTTGGTTTCTTCAATTCGATTCAATTTTATATAATATATATTCTCTTGGATTTCCAATTCTGTTTTTTATCTATTGGAATTGGATCCTTCATTTGCTGGCGGTACTATTTATATTGATGGAAATTGGAAGTGTTCATGACATAATCCTCCAATATCTGTTGATGGGTATTTTTATGTTTAGTCTTTCCCGAATCATGTCAATGGCTGACTCTACCTTTCATTTAATGTCTAAATTGATACATTAATATGATCAGAAACAAATTGATGGAATGAAATGCAGTGGCTTGACTGTTACTTATCTTCACTCTTCAGCTTTTCAGCTTTCATCTCCCTTTATGGCATTTCTTTTTGTTTTGTGGCAGGGTTGGGGTTTGACAGGGTAAATAGATGGTTTGGGGGCAAGGATGGGGTTTGACAAGGTAAATGGATAGTTGTTTATCGTATGATTTATCTTTTGTACTTCTTCAATTGCAATCTCACATTTTACTAATAAATGATACTCTTGAATTATTTTAGTTATCCATTACAACTGTTATTAGTTTGAATTTTTTTTCTTATTATAAGCCTATATGCAACGTCTTTTTATTAGTGTGATTTCCCCCGCCCCCCTTTTCTTCTCTGTTAAAATCTAGTTAAAATCTATTAAGAAGATATGTTATTAATTTAAATGGTGTGAGGTAGGTTAAATGATGCTTAAATAAGGACATGAAAGACTTTCCTACATATTATAATTTTCACTTTTTAGCCAAAGTATTTAAATTTTTTTATTATGGTGATTACTCTGTTCTTTCTTTATCCAGACATTTAAAATCCAACTCTTTCTTCCTTTGTTATGGTTAATGGGTACAAAACTGTGAAAGTAATCCAATTCACTTGAACTTCTCACACATTATCCTTTTCTAAAGAAAATTTATTTCCTTATATATTACTATACCTTAAAAGGTACGTTCTTGTTAGGAGAAAATTTAATTTAGGGAAAGTAATAAATTGGTTTTGGCCCACAATGCCTTTCATTGTTTAAGCTTGTAATGATTTCGAAGAAGAAAAAACTTGGAAAGTTTGGATTTTGATTTGCTTTCTTTTCAAGCAAGCAGAGAAAACTTTAGTTAATCCCACAAGTTACTAAATAATGTTAAATAAATGGTTTGCTTAAGTGGGTACTTGCTTTTTTTTGTGAACTGGGTCTTTTTTTTTTGGTGTTTCTGATGTTTGACGTTTCTAAGACCATTGATCTCTGTTGGGGAAGTCCTGCTCCTTCTTTGAAATCCTATTTAACAGTGTCATATTACTACTGAATTGTTGTCATTCGATGTATATTGGTCAGGAATTCTTCTCAAAGTTTATGTTTCTTCCATTATTCTGAGCATGGCTATAATTTGGCAGTTTTTCAAGGCCTTTCTAGTGCTCTACACTCAATGGACAAAGGTTTGATATGCTCTTCAAATTGTGATTTAGAGACAATGGCAGAGGTTTCTTATCATTGCTATTATATTCTGCAGCCATCAGATAATGGGCCAATGCTTCTGAGGGTGAGAACTAGTCGCGCATTCAATTTTTATTTTTTATTTATGTTCTTTTTAGTTGCAATTCAAATGTCAAGTTCGTTGCTTTAGTTTTAATTATTGTTCTTCTTCTTCTTTCATGTGGATTGGGTGGATTTTGATTTCCTTATATATCTCACTTTCTGTTGAATTTCTAGGTTGGGACTCAAGGTTATGGTAATGGGTCTTTGGTGTTGTGCCTGAGATATCTATCTAGTACAGCAGCTACCACTGTTAATAAAGAAAACCCAGCTTCAGATACCTCTTCGAAAGACAATTCTGGTCAAGGAAAAGACTCCAGGGAATCATATGAGAAAAGTGATGCTAGGAAACCTGTTAGTGGAGGGGTGAGTTCTAATGTTATTGTACCTCTTCTTCATTGAGCATTTTCATTTGCAGTTAATGTGAACGTTATATGAAGTGGTTATAGTTATGAGCTGCTGATTACGTTGTTGGTTGCAGCCTGTTTCGTGGTTGAGCTTTCTCTTACTAGTTGCTACTGGAGCTGGATTGGTATTCTACTATGACAGGGAAAAGAAACTACATATTGAAGGTAGATTACTATGGTGAGTTGAGTATTTTAAGGCTGACGTCTCTTTTAATTGCATTTTCCTTGAAATTCAGCCTTGACTGATTTATTATTTGTTTATGTTATTTATCATATGATGTTTGAAAGGATTTTGAATAAATTTCAGCATGTGTTCTTGTGGATTTTATAAAGCCTCAGTAGGGTAAAATCTAGTTTAAGGATGAAGTTTGAGTACAGGATATATTGTGCTGCATCATTTTTCGATGGGTTTTATATTTGTGGTAACTTAGTTCCCATTTTAATCTGGCTGGAAAAGTTCAATCTGCATGTCTTCAGGATGCAAATGTTGAAAGAGAGAGAACTAGGGAGAAATTGTGTGTATAGTTCTGCAAACTTGATATCTCTTATTTATAGCTTGATTGCAATCAATCAATATTATTGCCGTAAGTTTGCTTGATTGAAAGAGAGAGAATTAGGGAGAGTTCCTTGTATTTTGGAATATTGAAAACCAAATTTGCTTGCAGATTGATCTAACAGACTATGATCCATTGTTGCATGAAAGAGGCTTTCATCAAAAACTAAATTTTCTTGTCAAAGAAAGCTTTGGTTGGGTTATAGAGAATGAGACATATGGTACAAGTGGAAACATATGAGTTGCAGGTTATGATGCCGCGAGCTGCAGGTTTGTTATCTGCCTTGTTTTATTTGTTTATCTAATTAATATATAATGCCTGCGACCCTATGCTGATATATTGCCTTGACATTGTTTAATGTATGTTGTAGTTTGAGACAGCTTGGGCTTTGACAAATATAGCTTTTGGAACATCTAAAAACACTAAGGTGGTAATCGATCACGGGGCTGTCCTAATTTTTTTTTCCAGAAAATGTCGTTTAGCCGCGGTTTTATAGAAAACTGCGGCTAAACGCTTTTTAAAATAAAAATTTAATAGTAGCAGCGGTTCGTAACCGCCGCTAATAAAAAAACTATTGGTGACGGTTATTCCAGCGGTTGGTGAAAACCGCCGCTAATCGTTTTGCGACCCTCTCATTCGCAGCGTTTTTTTAACCGCCGCGTGTTAGTGTTTTTTAACCACCGCGGAACACGTTTAGCGACAGTTGAAACCGCCGCAAAGCCTAAAATGAAACCGCTGCTAAACAGAGTTTTTTTTGTAATTCTTATATCATTCTTGATGAAAATCATTTCTCAAAAAAAGAAATAAATATATGCCAAAACTCATTAAATACCAAGTAACTCCAACTGACAACTTTTACAATGTAAACTCGCTTCTTCTCATTCTTTCTAAGAAAATGATGTGATATGATATGATTCAATGTGGCAGTGATGAAGCCTATTATGAAAATGAGAAACAATTAAAGTGTAGGAAAGGAAAGAGGAAAATATACAATTTGAATAAGCAAAGCAGAGACAAATTTCAGGAGAGATTGGATTTCAAGTTCTCTGATTTCCAGGTCCTTCAGGTTTTTCTCCTACTATCTCTCTTAACACTGTTCATCTTTATAATTATTTAATTTCAAGTTCTCCTGGCACCATCATTTCCTTTATGAAAATATAATAATAATTATTGAATGTTTCTTTTTTCTTAGGTGATGACTAATTGTTGATTTGTGAATTTCATAACAGGGATAGATTATGCACTCTGGTTTTTTTTCTTTTGTTTGTTAATATGCTGGTGCTTCTTTTCTTTTCTTTTTTGGTTTGATTATGCTGGTGCTTTTATTTGCTAAATAAGAGTGTGTTTGAATATGATTTTTTTTTCTAAATAAAGCACTTTTTTTTAAAAAAACACTTTCATAAGTTTTTATGTATGTTCGGATGAAACTTTTTTAAAAAATAAAAGTTAAAAAAAAAGCTCAATTACCACTGTTTTTAGAAGTTAGTGATTCCTAGCTTCGGAAAAAAAAGAGGATGAGAAGTGGTTTTTAATATTATTTATTGACAGAAATATCATTTACCTTTATTAAAAATTATATATCTTGTCTTCTCTTTCTTTCTCCTTGTAAATCTTACTTCCTTTATTCTGAATACCCTACATTTTTAGTAATTTTACTAAAAAGCTCTTTTATTCTTTTTTATCCAAACAAACTTACAAGTCCTTCTATTACTTAAAAATATTTTACAAACATTGTATCCAAATGTAAAATAATTTTTTCTTTAAAAAAAAGCTCTATGAAAAAAAAGTCTAAAAAAAGTCATCTTTTTAAAAGGATATCCAAAGGAGCCTAAATGTATCAACTACTAGAAACTGTTTCTCCATTCTTCAACTTAATGCCAAGGAAATTTTCATCAAGCAAAGTGAAACCGTAACCCTGATTGAGAAATGAGTAGGTCATTTTTTCACTTCACAATGGAAAAGTCTATTGGAGTTGTAGCAGAGCTGACTTCAAATTTAGATTTACATGGGTGTGAACTTTTGAGAGAGAATTTAGGCCTAGCTTCCTTCTATGGGTTCAAATGGGCATTGTTGGATGTTTTCACCTTTGATCTACAGTTAGGGAAAAGGGAAGATGGACAATGACATTTGTCCTTGTATAATCAGAGGGCCGGTGGAATTGTAGTTTTCTAATTAATTTTTATGATTTGGAAAGATGATTGTCATTAGAGGTACCTCTTGAATGTTCTTGGCTATCATTTTCTTCATTGGTAATATTGGGGTTTGTTTCTTCCTTTTTCCCTTATGTGTATGAAATCATAATATAAGGAATAGTAACCTAGACATAGCTCAGGAGGCTGAGATGTGTAGGGATTTGGATAGAATTTATAGGGTCAGGACGTGATAACAAATCCTAATGAAACCAAAAGAAAATGTAAGAAATAGTGATACCAAGTCCCACATTTCCTATACGCACTCTATTGAGAGACTGAGTAGCCAGTTACACTCCCATTCACTGCTCTCAGTGCTCTTCTTCATTTCCACTGTATGTATGTGGGCATTGGGTTATTGTTAAGTTGTAAAACAACTAATGGTCATTAATTCAGCTTTGCCTTGTGGGTTGTAATTTATAGCATACAGTAAAACAGTTCATGTACTCTTCACTATTCAGTTAGGCCATGTGCTAGCAGATTAGAAATTTCATTTGAAAAAGAAAATAAAAGACAGATAGAACTTGACTCAGAAATCACTACAACACTTTGTTTTCCAAATTTGATTTAACATTTGCACTAAGAGAAATCGTGTTAACATGATGCTTATCATTTATTTGTGCGATGAGATTTACTGCTATGGTCTTGTTGTCAAGCTTTTGACTGAAGTTTTGGATTTATGTGAAAGCTATAAATAAAAGAAAATTCCAAATGTAGTTTACAATATCATCGTTGCTTCATTGTCAAATGATTCCAGTATACTTTATTATTATTATTATTGTGCAGGTGGAAAAAGGGTGGAACAAGCTTTTTATTTCTATTATTTCTATCAAAACGGGGGAAACCATAGCCAAGTCTGGCAAAGCGTCAGTACAAAATGGACAGTGTCATTGGGATGACTCTATATTAAATTCCATATGGATTTGTGATGATTCTCTAGAAGATAATGAGGGCTGTCTCCTTAAGCTTGTTGTTGCCATGGTCTGTCTGTTACCATTGTTGCATAAATCTTTTTTTGGCCATTTGTTGCTTAATTATGTATAAGAAAACTTCACATTTTCTTTTGTTATTTAATATTCTCTAAGTCAACTTACTCAACCCAAAATTACTCAAATGGCATTGTTATTATAGGGATCGGCCAGGTTTGGGACCCTTGGCGAGGCTACCATTAATTTAGCAAGTTACATTAGGTCAGAAACTTCTACAGCATCATTGCCTTTGAAACATTGTTGCCATGGGACAATCTTACAAGTAAGACTTCTGTTTCTTGAATTATATGTGACAATATAACTTACTTTTGCGGATACTATCAGTTCTCAATAACTTTTACTCAAACACTACTATAGACCATGGACATTATGAAATAGTACTGTGCAAATGTTTATGTCTTTTTATGGGCTTAATTTCATTTACCTTGCAACTAACTAGTTGTCTACATTATTCACAGTGAGATATTAAGCTGCCCTTTAACAACAAATGTAAAAGTATAAGCTTTCTACTTTCTTTTGGGTCAATGTAAATAACAACAAAATAAGATCTAGAGATGTTCAAAGAAGCTTTAACTCATACATTCAGGAAATAATTGTCAACTTATGGATTGTAAAGAATGAGAGAGATTGGAGAACTGCACCCAATATGGGTGCAGGTTATGTATTTATATAGATAAGTAGACTAGTAGTACAAGATAGTACAAGATAGCCTTACACACACTAAAATATGTGTGTAAAACACTACTCTTACGCTTAACACTCCCCCTTAAGTTGGATCATAGATGTTAATCACACCCAACTTGTAACAAAGGTAATTAACCATGCTAACATTAAGTGCCTTAGTGAAAATGTCAACTATCTGTTTGCCAGTTTTGACATGTCCTGTAGATACAAGTTCCTGCTGGATCTTCTCTCGAATGAAATGGCAATTCGTTTCTTTGTGCTTATTCCTTTCATGAAATACCGGGTTCGAGGCAATGTGAATGGCAGCCTAGTTGTCACACCACAGCTTCATATGAAGGGGAACCTTGAACCCGATCTCATCAAGTAAATGATACACACATAATAGTTCACAAGAGGTTTGGGCCATTGCTTGATATTTAAGACTTTGCACTTGACCTTGCCACTATGCTTTGTTTCTTCTCCAAGAAATCAAATGTCCTCCAAGAAACACACAATAGCCAGAGGTTGATCTTCTATCTATAGGACACCTAGCCCAATATGCATCAAAATAACCTTCCACTCTACAATGCCCATTATCTTTGTAAGGAATCCCATGGCCTGGGACCCTTTTCAAATATCTCAAGATCTATAACACTGCATCCCAATGAGAATCTCGAGGGGATGACATGAACTAACTGATTATACTTACTGCGAAAGAGATGTCTGGACGTGTCACATTAAGGTATTTAAGTTTACTGCCAACCGCGCGACTTCCTATACTTCTTGGGGTCTGATAGTAATTCTCCATCGCCTGTAGTAAGTTTCACATTTGGAACCATTAGAGTATAACCATGTCTAGTTCCCAACATACTGACTTCAGAGAGTAAATCAAGGACATATTTCAGTTGAGAGAGGAAAATGTCCTTCTTGCTTCTACTGATTTCAACTCTCAAGAAATACTTTAAGGGGCATAAGTCCTTTGTCTGAAATCTAGATTGAAGGAAGCTCTAGAGTTTTGAGATGTCAGAGGTATCGCTTCTAGTTATCACTATGTCATCAACATAGACAACCATAAGAAACCTCCCTCAGATTGCTAGTAAAATACCAAGTGATCATAGCTGCCCCTTTTCACGCCAAAGTCACAAACTACACTCAACCTCCCAAACTGAGCCCAAGGAGATTGTTTCAATCCATACAGAGATCATTTGAGCCGACAAACGTTCCTACTCTCCTCCTGTGCAACAAACCCAGGTGGTTGCCCTATATAGACTTCGTCGTGCAAATACCATGAAGGAAGGCATTCTTGCCATCAAGTTGATGTAAAACCCAATGATAAGAAGTTGCTAAAGGGATGAACATGCAAACAGAGGTCAATTTAGCCACAGGAGAAAAAGTCTCAGAATAATCAACATCATAAGTATGCGCATAACCTTGGCAACCAGGCGAGCCTTAAGACGAGCCATTGTCCCATTTGGATTCACTTTAACAATATACACCCATTTGCAACCAATGGCACGCTTTCCAGGAGGAAGAAGAACAAGGTCCCATATATGGTTATGTTCCAAAGCCAACATTTCCTCTTCCATGGCATTTCTCCACCCATCATTAGCCAAAGCCTCAGCAAGAGTTCTAGGAATTGTGACAACATCAAGAGAAGCAACAAAAGATTTGGCAGAAGGAGAAAGATGGTAATAATGAATAAGAAAGGCAATATGATGGTGAGTGACACAAGAGTGTTTACCTTTTTGGACGGCAATGGAAAGATCTAGAGTCGGATCTTGCGACAATGTGGTAGACAAAGGTGGTGAGTTAGTGGAGGGGCTAGGAACATCCATGAGTGCATCGCTTGAGGTGGGTGGCGGATCACAAGTGCGGCGGACGTACACCTGTTGAATGGGTGGTTGAGGAGGAGAGCAAGATGAAGTCAAGGCGTTTGAAGATGGAGTCGACACAGAAGTAGTAATATGAACCTCTTTATTGATAAAAATTTCTTCATCGTCGTCAAGGACAGAAGAGGAAGAAGGCTTGAAAAAGAACGAAGTGGACCTAAAGAAAGTAACATTAGCGGACACTAAATATCGACTTAAGTCTATAGAGAAGCACCTGTATCCTTTTTTATGACAAGAGTAACCAAGAAAGACACATTTAAGAAACCGGGGGTGTAACTTTGAAAGGTGAAGCCGAACATCCTACACAAAGCATGTAAATCCAAAAATACAGGGGGAAAGGGGAAACAAAGAATGAGATGGAAGGAGAACAAAGTAAGGAACTGACCCTGTAAGACAGAGGACGACATGTGATTAATCAAGAAACAAGCAGTGGAGACAACATTAGCCCAAAAATTTTTAAGGACAAACATATGAAACAACAAAGCTCAAGTAACTTCCATGAGATGCTTGTTGTTGCATTCAGCAACTTCATTTTGTTGGGGGGTAACAACACATGAGGATTGATGGATCATCCCATGTTGAGTCATGTATGTCAAGAAACTTTGGCTTCGTGCCTTCTTTGATTGTATTGTCCTCTATAAATATTACAAGCTCATTTACAGCTATTAATGACACAATAATTCGAATTTAATTCTAATTCCTAATTTGTACAACCTACTTTAGAGATTATGAATATATACAATTAATAGGTTGATTTTATTCCTAAAGTTCAGCCCATATAATAATGGATTCCCTGTCTAACATCCCCCCTCAAAGTGATGCAGCTAATCAAGAAGCATCAATTTGCTAAGTAGAAACTAGTGACGAGGTCGAGGAACGACTTTGGTAAAGATATCTGCAAGCTGAAGTTGCGAGGTGACATGTGGAAGAGAAATAACATGATCATCAAGAACCTCACAGATGGAGTGACAATCCACCTCAATATGCTTAGTGCACTCATGAAAAATCGGATTAGTAGCAATCTGAATGGCACTAGTGTTGTCAGCATGGAGAGGCGTGGCATTGTCTTGAGGAATTCCAAGTTCAGCCAACAAACCACGAAGCCAGATAACCTCAGAACAAGCTATAGACATAGCTCAATATTCAGACTCAGTGGACGACTTGGAAACCCAAGCCTGCTTTTTACTCTTCCAAGAAATCAGAGCAGGACCAAGGAACATGCACCAACCAAAGACAGACCTCCGAGTATCGGGACAACCCGCCCAATTCGCATCACTATAGGCACGCAAGGTAAGGGACGTACTGGCAAGAAAAAATAAACCTCGATGAGAAGTACCTTTCAAGTAACGAATGATGCGACGAACAGCAGCCATGTGAAAATGATGAGGAGTGTGCATGAACTGACTAACTTGTTGGATAACAAAGGAAATACCAGGACGTGTAATAGTCAAATAGTTAAGACTACCCACTAATTGACGATACAACAAGGGATCAGGCAAAAGATCACCCTTATCACAGTGATATTTGACATTAACCTCGAGAGGAGTATCAACAGGGGCAACAGATTGAATACCAGCCAAAGCAATTAAATCTTCAGTATTTTTGTGCTAATTGAGAAATATACCCATGGAGTTAGAATGGCCCTCAAGACCCAAAAAATAATGAAGACAACCAAGATCCTTCATATGAAAGGAAGCTTGGAGCTACTGTTTAAGGTGCTGTATGGATGCCTGATCGAACCCCATAATGACCATGTTGTCGACATAAATAAGAAGAAGAACGAGGCCATTGGCTGTGTGATGAATGAATAAAGAGGAGTCATGTTGACTCTGAGTAAAAAAGAATCCAAGAAGAGTAGACTGAAATTTCTCAAACCTTGCTCAGGGAGCTTGTCGTAAGCCATATAAGGAACAGTTTAGTTTGTACACACCTGCTGAGGAGGAGAACAACCCCGGAGGGGGAGTCATATAGATATCTTCTGCCAAATCACCATGAAGAAATGCATTCTTCACATCCATTTGATGGAGTGACCAACCTTTGGAAGTTGCAATTGAGAGGACAGTTCTAACAATAGTCATTTTAGCCATAGGGGCAAACGTCTCCTCCTAATCCATTCCATATTCCTGTTTGTTACCTAAAGCAACTAACTGGGCCTTGAAACGATATAGAGAGCCATCCGAATTCAGCTTCACATAATACATCCATTTGCAGCCAATGAGTTTAATGTCAACTGGGCAGGGAATAATATCCTAAGTATAATTCTCCTAAAGTGCTTGTAACTCATCTTGCATGGATTTTACCCATCTCGAGTCTTTAACTGCCTATAAATAACATGTAGGAATAGATATCCTATATAAAGTGGCAGTAAGAGAAGTACGTTCGAACCCATACCAATTTGGTGGAAGAGAAATGCGACTAGACCTGCGTGGTGCTATCGGTGGAAGGTCAGGCGTCTGTACAACGTCGAGAAGGGACAAGCTAGTGTCTGACAAAAACATTGCCTATCTTCCAAAGTTCAGTAGGGAGAGGAACCTCAGGAAAGTGAGGGAGGGAGACAAAACCAAGAGAATAAGAGGAAACTGATGTAAAAAAATATTAATGATCAAAGAAAACCACATTTCGAGAGATCCACAAACGTTGGGCAGTGGCATCATAACACAAGAACCCTTTCTGAGTGGGAGCATAACCCATAAAGGCACACTGCACAGATTGAGAGCAAAGTTTGTGACGCTCCAGAGGTGGCAAGTGGACAAAACATACACAACCAAAAGTGTGAAAGTCATGATAACTAGGTGATATGTCATAGAGGTGAAAGAAAGGAGAATCAAGGTCCAGAACCTGAGATGGAAGGCAATTGATCAAGTATACAACTGTGGACAAAGCTTCAACCCAGAACTGTGAAGGAACATAAGCTTGAAGAAGTAATGTTTAGGTGACATCAAGTAAGTGCTAATTCTTCCGTTTTGCAACACCATTTTGTTGAGCTATAAGGACAAGAACACTGGGAAATAATGCTTTTCTGCTGCAAGTATGCCTGAAAGTCATGAGAAATATATTCCCCACCATAATCAGTGGGTAAAAACTTGATACACGTGTAAAACTAATTCTCGATATAAGCCAAAAACTTCTTAAACATGCATAAAACCTCTGATTTAGAAAGGAGAAAATAGATCCACGTAAATTTGATGTAGTCGTCATCAATAAATGTCACAAAGTATTTATACTTGGCATCAGAGAAGATCGGTGATATACCCCAAACGTCACTATGAATGGGATCAAAACATTTATCAACATGGTGTGTTGTAGATCAAAATGGAAGAGTTTTACTTTTAGCAAGTTTGCACACATAACATGTTACCAAGTGGCTTCAATAACTCAAGAGGGGGGTGAAGTGAGTTTTCAAAACTTTCACAAAGTTTGTTTCAATGATACTAGTTATATTGAATCAATGGACTTGGAAAGGATAATGACTAAGAATAATGAGCTCTTTAATAAAGAAAATATAAGACAAGAATTCACAATATTAAGAACATCAAGCTAGTTAAATTGATAGAATATAGCTTATAAGTAAAAGATAAGGGTTGAGAGAATGCAAACAAGATTTATACTGGTTCAATCACTTCTTGTGATCTACGTCCAGTCCTCCAGATCGTCCACCCGAGATTTCAACTATACTTCAAGCTTCTAACTTTGGTGCTTGATAAAAACCCTTACAATATAGAGCACTCTTCACTTAGTTTGGGATCCTCCACCCTCTATGTGCAAGAGCCTCCCTCAATACAATAAGGAACATCTCTCCTTGAACTTATACAAGATAATCAAATGGTTTTTGGTTGTTTGTAACTCTCACAAGAGTAGATATACAACTTGAGGAACTAATGAGTATTTGATCAAATCACTAAGCAAGCTTTTTCAAATAGAAAATAGAGTATGATCAACTGAAAATTAGAAAAAGCTCTTTTAAAATGAATTTATGATCTTGGGTCTGTTTAAAACTCAATTTAAATAAGCTATAAATAGCTCTCACAAACTTAGATCCGTTGGGTAGTAGGTAGGTATCAAATCAATGTTTATACTAGCCGTTGGAAAAGTTTCTGGAGCGTGTGTAGTCGACTACACAACTGTTGTAGTCGATTACCATGTCTTTCTAACTTTTAAAAATATGAGAGTTTATTTTATGAAAAATACACGTAGTCGACTACACTTACAAAGTAGTCGACTACAATAGCTCTCGGACACTTTTTAAAAGTAAAGGACATCTGAGATATATTTTCAAAAATAATATGTAGTTGACTACAAAGCTTATGTAGTTGATTACATGTCTCCTCGGATTTATGAGTTTTTAAAAAGGAACAACTTTTTAAAATGTTGTGACTGACTACAATAGCTTTGGTAGTCGACTACAAGTGTCCTCGGGACATTTCAAGAACATAGGCATTTCAAAGTTTTTCCTAGTGTAGTCGACTACATGCTTTGGTGTAGTCGACTACAAGTCTGTTCTAACTTGTAGAAAACATTGTAAACTTGAAAATTCACAACTGTGTAGTCAACTACACCAACCTTGTAGTCGACTACAAGTTACTTAAAAACTCATTTTTTATTAAGTTAAAAAATATTTCTTTCCAAAGCATTTTCAAGATGACTTTCTTTTTCTCAAACCTTATTTTAGAAATAGTTTTGTAAGATTAAAATAAATTGCTTGCTAAGTGATTTAAGCAATTAAATACTCTTACAATGATAAGTTAAAACCTATAAGACTTGAGTACTCCTTGTGATCTTGTTCTTGTTCTCTTGGTGTGGAAACCTTTATTTGGTTATCATCAAAATCCTATATGTCAAATGAGGAATTAGAAATATCAATTTTATTACTCAACATACCACTTTTCAATAGATGAGACAAAATAGCGGAATTGGGATGACCCAATTTTCTATGTCAATCCTCAAACTTATTTGGAACACCAGTACAAGAAAAAGACATAAAACTCAGTAGAGAAAACTGTAGAGGAAATAGTCTGCCAACTTTAGGCCCCCTCACGATCACTTTCCCCAATGCCTAATCCTGCACAGAACAACCAACACGAGAGAAATGAACATTACAATTGTTATCCATCAATTGTCCAACCGAAATTAAAGAAAAAAGTCCAGGGGATACGAAAACATTCCAAAAGGAGGAATTAAGGTCTCCAGCAGTAATAGAAAGAGTATTACCATCAGCAATCTAAACGTTTTGAGTGCCATTGTAAGTGTGCAATGTTCAAGGGAACTAGTCATGTGATTGGAGGCCCAAGAATAAAAAAACCAAGGTTGAGAGACATCATTAAGCTTACCTTGAATGCCCAAGGCAGAAAGAGCGGATAGTACCATTTGTTGCACGTTTTCTAGTGTCAAGGCACCAGCACTGGCGGCGACAGAAGTGGAGGTTTCGCCCATGGAAGCAGTGGTGGCGTGAAAAGCCTGCACAGGTTTCCGCTCTGGTTTGGTGAAGCATTCTGTGATGATGTGACCACGTTGCCTACAGTAATTGCAAAATTGCATACTGCAATTGCGAGTAATATGGCCAAATTGCTTGCAGGAGAAACATTGAACTTGGCCCATATCGCGACGTTTCCCTTTACTCTGGGCAGAATAGGCAACAGAAACAGCAT
This sequence comes from Styphnolobium japonicum, assembly GCA_023212625.1. Taxonomy (NCBI): domain Eukaryota; kingdom Viridiplantae; phylum Streptophyta; class Magnoliopsida; order Fabales; family Fabaceae; genus Styphnolobium; species Styphnolobium japonicum. The sequence continues at coordinate 16,126,294 of JALBWW010000013.1, forward strand.
TCGTAACAAAGTTATCTTGCGTCATGGTCCCTTGAGTTAGTAGACGCTGCTCCTCCCAAAGTAGTTCACCAAGAGACACATCTAATGAAAGGATTGGAGTCTGATTTAGCAGAGCAACACACACAACTTCAAATTCGGGGCAAAGCTTCATAAGAAATTGATCCCACTTGCTGACTTCATAGACCTATTGAACAGCAATGAGCGAGTCTTTGGAAACATCAGCATGTAAAATAACTGAATGTTCAGCCCATAGATGAAGAAACCCAGAATAATAGTCCTGAATAGAAAGATTTCCCTGACGGTTAGTAGTGATATCAAGCTCCAACTGAAACCATTTGGCAGCATTGTCCTGGTTGTAAACATGCTTTAGGTAATCCCATATAGCTTTAGCAGAAGAAAAGGAACGCAGATTGTTAATCATGTGAGGGTCAACGGAAGCTAGAATCCAAGTGATAATCTGGGCGTCCTTTGTCTACCACGCCACCAATGCAGCGTTGTCGTCTAAAGGCGTGGAGGTCCCATCCACATAGCCCCACAGGCCTTTCCCTTTCACGAACATCTGGAATTGCCCCACAGGCCTTTCCTTTTCACGAACATCTGAAATTGAAACTCCCAGGCTCCATAATTTTTTCCAGTAAAGCGGACACAAAAGTTCTCTGTCGCCATGAGGTAACCGACAGCAGCAAACCAAGAATCAGACAACAACCGACAACCACGAACCACAAACCGCAAGAACCACGAAGTTGGACCAAGAACCACAAATAAAACCAAGACGAGAAATAGGACACACGAACCAAAAACAAAGATGAGAAGCGTTGTTGCTGAATCAAGAACGCACACAGGAGGAAGGACGTCTCTAGCTAGAAGACTCGTGATACCATGTCAAGAAACTTTGGCTTCATGCCTTCTTTGATTCTATTGTCCTTTATAAATATTACAAGCTCATTTACAGCTATTAGTGACACAATAATTCTAATTTAATTTTAATTCCTAATTTGTACAGCCTAAATTAAAGATTCTGAATATATACAATTAATAAGCTGATTCAATTCCTAAAGTTCATCCTATATAATAACGGATTACCTGTCTAACAATGTAGGACTTAAACTCATGGGAGAAATATTATTTGGCTTTGTCACTTCCCAAAATACAAACAGAAGTACCAAATTGAGTGTTAATCTCAGAACAAAAGGCAGTAACTATAGAAAATAACTTAGAGCGAGATTTCATAAAATATAACCAAGTCATTGTTGAAAAATCATTCATAAATATCACAAAGTACTGAAATCCATATTTAGAGGTATTGGGGCAAGGACCCCAAATATCATAATGAACAAGTTCAAATAAGGATGTAGCTCGCTTATTAACCCATAAAGGATAAGGACTCTAATGATGTTTAGCCAACCAACACGACTGACATTCTAAAACAGACAAATGACTTAAACTAGGACACAACTTTAAAGACTGAAAAGAGGGATGGCCCAAACGACAATGAAGCTGAAGAGGATTAACCACACTCGAACAAGCAACGGGTACCAACATCGAAATTGAATAGCACTCAAGGATGTATAAGCCATTCTGTTCACGACCCCTACCAATCACCCTCTTCATCCTAAGTTCCTGAAAGACATACGAGTAAAAAAAAAAATGAATACTACAATTAAGAGAAGGAGTAATCTGACTAACAGAAAGTGAATTATATGGAAATTGACGTAAACATAAGTTGTGAGACAAGAGAAGGGTAGGTGTGGGTGAAGTAGTACCACTTCCAGCAATAGGAGCGGTGGATCCATCAGCTAGAGTAACACTAAGTAAATGAAAAGATTACCTGTGTGGCCAGTCATGTGGTCGGATGCCCTTGAATCAGTGACCCACTTGCAGGAAAGAGAGGATAGACATGCAGTAGGATTACTTGTATGGGCAATAGAGGCAACAGAGGAAGATGATAGGGTTGACCAAGAGGCTTGGAATTGGGTATATTAAGCAAACTCTTCTGCTATCATCATAACAGGCCTGACCGATGGGTTACTAGAATGAGAAACTTCATCAGTAGCAACATGGGCAAAGCACTGTTGTTGGGACTGATTCTTTTGTTGAGGCTTCCAATAGTTCTTTTTAATGTGTCCAAGTTCCTTACAGTAGCGACAAATGAGAGGTTCACCATGCAGATCCCTAGTATCACGGCCTCCCCTTCAACCACCACGTGTGCCACTACAACCACCACGGGAACTATCTCCCTTAAAACTATAACCCACTAATGTAAAAGATTCAGTGGAATCCATAGGGTAAGGCTTATAGAGTTCTCGAACAACCTGGAGGAGGCTAGAGTATACCTCCTTCAATGTCAAAGTACCAGAACCTGTCAAAATTTGAGACTAGGAAGCACTAAATTCATCGCGTAATCCCGACAAGAAGCACATAACAGCCAATTGTTCCTGCTGAGCCTACATCGCCTTCACATCGAAAGTAATAGGCAACAAAGTGTTCAGCTCCTCAAAAAGTCACTTGAAACCCGTGTAATACTCACTGAGTGACTCATCTTGTTGATGGGCACGATAAGGATCCTGAGTCTTCGTGCAGAGAAAAGATAAACCATTAGCCCCAGAAAAAAGAGAATGAAGATACTGCTATAATTCCTTAACAATGTTGCAATGTGTAGTAATATCATCAACCCAAGGATCCAAGGTCCTTTAAATGAGGGAATACAACCGCATATCCTCCTGAATCCACACATCTACAGTTGTCACATCCTTTGGACCATCTTGGCTAAAATGATCTTCCTTGCCATGACCTTTCAAATACATTTCAATCGCCTTTTTCCACTGAGGATAATTTATGCCATCACTATCCAACTCCCTATTAGTGATTTTTTGTATTCGACGGAATCACCTCAACTTCAACATTAGTGGAGGTAGCATCGGAGGATCCGTGTTTGCCACCCGCCGTAGATCAACCACATTTTAAGAAATTTCATCACCTATATTGACAAGCCAACTTGAATCAAGCAAGACGGAGGGAAAGAACCACCAAAAAACCCACCAAGGATGCACAAAATAACACAAAAAAACAACAGATCATGACAAATCACACCAAAAACACGTTTGAAATGTTGTAATCACCTTGCCAGAGCCATTGCCGGACAACCCAATTACAGGTGAGCCTCCCCAACCACCGTGCGCACTGTTTTGTGCCGGAAAATATAGTCATCGCCCACCAACAACACCAGGACATTACACACTCCAACGACCCAGCTCCACCGCCGACCATCAACGATTTTGCCATCCCTCCTACTAGGGTCGGACCAATCAGTCTCCGACGACCACCCGCCGGCTGCCTATGAACTCAAATTCCCTAATTCATGAGTTACTGTTCACATGTTTTTTTTTCTTTTTTGAGAAGGAGGAGGAAGGAAAAAAAAGTTAAAGGGTTCTTGATACCATGTAAAGAATGGGAGAGATTGGAGAATTGTACCCAATATGGGGCAAGTTATGTATTTATATTTATATACCAACAAGGTTTGGAACAGTTCGAAGATAGTTGGGTCCCTTAACTATGTTGTCTTGAGTTCGAATCAAGCCGTGTGTATGGAAAATGCTTTGTTAGGGAGGTTGTACCTACTTCGATGATCTCTCCGCCTCGAAAGGAATTAGTTTCTGACTGTCAGCTGGAAGATACTCTTGGTTCACACCAAAAAAAAGTTATGTATTTATATAGATAAGTAGAGTAGCAGTACAATGTAGTACAAGATAGCCTTACACACACTAAACATGTGTGTAATACACTACTCCTACGCTTGACATGGATGAATTTGGTTTAACATATAAACATTAAAAAGATTAAATATGAGCAATACATCACTTTCACCACACCATAGCCAACTAATGATTTAATTTGAATTAGACTACAGATTTGCTTTCTTCCAAGCAATGCTCAGGTGTTGAAGAATGATTGGAAGTAAACATGTTAAAAACAAATTTTGCTATAAAGGTTTACGGTATAGAAAGAGAGAGAGAGAGAGGTCATTATCTAGTTTAATTTTAATTTGAAATAACAACTACTAAAAAAATTACGGAAAGATAATTATATAATTGATAATCTTTATTGAGCATTGATAGTCTTTGGTAATTCTGGTCCATGAGTGTAAATGACAGTGGTAGTGAGCAGAGCATAGTTATTGCTGATCATTGGTTGCAACTGAGTACAGTGGAGATTAAGATGCTTGAGATGGGTTAAGTGGTAACACTATGCAAACACAGCAGCTAAAAGTATAATTAAGGAATGCCTAAACATAGTTCTGCTACTTAGAATATGTGCCAATGCTTCAATATAAAGAACAATAAGATTTCAGTAGAAAATAAAAACTATTAGAAGCCATAAAAAGGCACAGGCATCAGTGATGAGATATGGCATGTCTAAAAAGAGATTATGAAGATATTATAATGAATTGTTTAGCATAGGATTGTAAGACTAAACTAAAAGTCATATATGAATTTAGAACACCTTTATTATGTAAGGTAGAAAGCATACCTTTGTTAGCTAGGCTTACCAATGAATGTGTATATTAATTGTACTGAAGTGAAGCTTTGAGGCTTGTTTAGGTGATTCAGCAATGTATAAACATGCTGTGTTTGATTGGTTTTAACTAAGTGAACAACTTGCTCAAGATCAAAATGTTATATATTTTTAATATATTTACTTATGGGTGCTGCTAACCAGTGCCCTTAAGGAGAATTTAATATCCCTCAATAAATTCTTTAAATTACTAAATAAAGAAAGTATTAAATGTTTTTCGAATTCCCAAGATATTAAATGTTCTACTTTTACATTTAATCGCATTTTTCCATTTTAATTCCTTAACTAGTGCCTTAAGGGATCTCGTTAGCAAATGCCTTTACTTATTACAAAATTATGTCTCTATATAATTCATGTACATAGATACATACATGAAATGGAACAAATAATGGGTATAATGAAATGGATTCAATTTGCATAAGGTTTATATTAAAGGTACGATATACTTTCAGACTGGTAATATTCAAAATCGTCCCATCTATAGTGTCACGTATTACTTAGATTTAGAAGTTAGTAATAAACTATAGTCTACACATACAATTTACAATTTTTTTATTGGCATCTAAATAATATTTTCAAGAAATCATGCATCATCACATGTTTAATTAGCCCAATTTGCAAAATTTTAAATTCAATAGCTACGGTGCTTCACGAGGAAGAGCACACCATATGAAAATTTCTAAATTATGTGAGAATTCTCCATCTATCAGATCTCTAAGAGTAGAATATTTATTTGCATCAAAATAATATCCTACATAATCAAGTACTACAAAAGTCTCAAGATCCAAAACTGAATAATATAACAATATCTACATAATTGAAATCATAAAAGGGAATTTGGGTTTCATGAAAAAAAAATCTCATGAGGTTTCAATTCCAAAATCAAGATTAAACATTATCACGCAATTGGGTCCTAAATTCATATAAAGGAATTTGAATTTTGTTAAATTCAACCTAAACTAAAATTTATTATATTAAATATTTTCAAACATAAATTATAGGTCCTAGAAATAACATATCAATAAATCATGCATCATCACATGTTTAAAAAAGCCCAATTTGAAATTTTAAATTCAAATCCTAAATTTTGAACCTAAAATTTCAAAAGTTAAATTCTCCATCTACAGATCTCTAATTCATGCATACTATATATCAAAAGAATCATATCGATGAGTACTACAAAAGTCTCAATATCCAAAACTGAATAAGAAATATTATCTACATTAAATCATAAAATTTGGGTTTCATGAAGGTTCAAAGATTATTATCATGCAATTGGGTCCCTAAATTCATATGGATGACTCGAGTCCTTGTAATTTACTAAAAGTTATATATGAATTTTGAACACCTTTATTATGTAAGGTAACCACACATTAGGCTTACTCAATGAATGTGTATATGAATAGAATTCATATCTCCGAGAAGCATCATGAGGTTATCAGTGCTTATCAAAAGTCTCAACAATAATACATATAGGATGAGAGTATTACAAATGGGCTTAACCACCCATCATAGAAAACCCACACATAAGGCTACATTCCACAATATAAGTGCTTATAAAAGCCCAATAACAATTACAATCAATATATGCTCCACAAATATGACATTCAATTAATCCAAGTCTTTTAACAAATATGTGACTATGCTAGTCCACATAGGATTAAATAATCCAACAAGGATTTGATAGGAAGTAGGAACAGAGCCATTTGCAAGGTATTCAAGCTATGGTTGTCACGATTCATATATTAAATGTACTGAAGTGAAGCTTTGAGGCTTGTTTAGGTGATTCAGCAATGTATAAACATGCTGTGTTTGATTGGTTTAACTCGTGAACAACTTGCTCAAGATCAAAATGTTATATATTTTTAATATATTTACTTATGGGTGCTGCTAACCAGTGCCCTTAAGGAGAATTTAATATCCCTCAATAAATTCTTTAAATTACTAAATAAAGAAAGTATTAAATGTTTTTCGAATTCTCAAGATATTAAATGTTCTACTTTTACATTTAATATTTTCCATTTTAATTCCTTAACTAGTGCCTTAAGGGATCTCGTTAGCAAATGCCTTTACTTATTACAAAATTGTCTATATAATTCATGTACATAGATACATACATGAAATGGAACAAACCATATAATGAAATGGATTCAATTTGCATAAGGTTTATATTAAAGGTACGGTATACTTTCAACTGGTAATATTCAAATCGTCCCATCTATAGTGTCACGTATTACTTAGATTTAGAAGTTAGTAATAAACTATAGTCTACACATACAATTTCACTACCAGACACTAAGGCTTGCATGGTTTAGCTGAAATTGGGAAATTGGAAAGAATTTAATTTTAATCCACTGTCATTGTCATCTAATCATGTACTGACACATCATTAAAAGTGTTAGACTTTTAAGTTAGTTGTTATAATAGTCAAACTCTTTTAATGAGTTGACAATACATGATTGGGTGACAGTATAAAGGAACTTTACACTGACAGTTGATCAAAATTAAACTCAATTAGAAAATGGACTAACTGAAAATTTTGGATGCAAATTGTCTTGCACTTGCTTGGTAAAGAAAAAGCTTAATGTTTGTAATCCACTCTTTCTACCAAGTACTAAGGATTTTCACCTTCCCTACGTAGCACACCCCAAATAAGTGGAAACAATTAGCATCCCAAATTTCAACTGGTCAATTTTCCACTGTCCCGCTTTCAGCTGTACCAAGTAGAACCTAAGTTTTTGTACAATTGTTAAACGCTGATCCTCTTTTTTTTTCAGGTTAAAGTTCAGTGGTTGGCACCAAGAAGAAAATACAGGTCTGCTGTTTATGGAATAACTTTATTCTGTTTTTACTGTATGTATGCTTATGATAATGAAATATGACACTTATTCTTAAGGGATAAGCATGGGAAGGATGCAAATTCATATGTGGAGGAAATGAATGTTGGCTATGATGACATAGACAATATATCCGATGTATCTGATAATACATTCAGCAGGATTAGTGGATCTTCATATTGTGACCAATGGGACAACACATATCATCGAGGAGAACTTAGCAGTAAGGTATGAAGGTTGTTTAGCTACTTAACTTTAATGTAATATAATCAGCATTTTAGTACCTATCATTATCCTGTTCTTCAGTCAATCAACTGTACAAGAAAAGAGCGGAATATGTAGTGTTCCTCCTCGACTTGTAAATGAAACATTTTGTATTTTGGAATTAGTCATCAAGCTCTATCATTTTAGTGACTATCATTGTTTGTGAACATGAGTAATATAATTTCAAATGCCTCCGTAATTCTTTCATTTTCATTGGCTTCTTTTCCCTTGAAATAACTAGTTGCCAATTTATTATATGAATTAAACCCACTAGTCTGGTAGTGTGATGTGGTTCAGACAATAAAAATTAATAGTATACTGTTAATTGTACGAAACAAACCTACAAGTTGCTTCAAATCAGGAAGCGTGGCACTAGCTATTTTATTATCTAATCATGATTCTTTTACTGTGGTTTAAGCAGCCTTGCATTTGCTTTTTGTCTTGTTGCCTCTTGTGATAAGTTCTTGTTCAAAATATTTGGCTTTCTTTCAAGACAATAAAATCGCCTTCTGATGTTACAGAGAATAAGTCCACTGGCAACATGTTCAGATCATGACTTAACTCCTTGGATAGTTCCTTTTCCTTTTGGATTGAAAAGTTTCCCCAACAAAGTAATATAAGCGGGTTGAAGAACAATATGAATGAGAGACAAGATTCTACTTACTCTAAAAATGGCCCCTATCCACATTATGATACCTCCAGATCAATATATTCATCCTCTACTTCAGCAACCTCAAGTTTAGGAGCACAGCTTCAAGATAAAATGGAAGACTTCGGGCAAGTTTCACATGCCAGTGACGCAACATTGACAAGGAGTGTTAGTTCATCTAAGGATCTTCTGGGTGCGGCAGAAGTCACAATCGAGTTACTTCATGCTGAAGGAAAGATGTGGGAAGAAAATGCTAATATGCTGATGATTGATGTGGAAAGATTGCAAAAGGATCTATGCAACCAGTCAAAGAATAGAAAAGATCTTGAAATGGAGTTATCAGCATCACACAAAGAGAGTGATGGGCTGAAGGAAGAAATTGAACGACTAACCACTATGGTGAAACAAAATGACAGCAAACATCTTAAATTTCAGATAGGAGAGATGGAAAATATCATAAAGGAGTTGAAAGATGAGATCAAGTATCAGAAAGGACTTAGTAATGACTTGAAATTGAAGCTTAAGAAAACACGAGTCAAACATTGATCTTGTTTCCATTCTCCAGAAACTAGAAAAGACAATAGAAAAGCAGAAAATGGAGATTGTTGATCTGTCGTTGACTAGTTTGCAGTTTCAAGATGCTGAAGATAATAGCCATGGGCTTGAAGACAGTGAGGAAGAGGACTTTAGTTTGAGCAAGGAGGTTTTACAGCAGAAAATGAGAAAGGAGTTTTGTCATTCAGATGTTGATCTCAGTACTAATGAATATACAATAAGATGCCTGCATGAAGGGATTGAACTACAGGAATTCTGGAACATAGAGATTGAGCACCAACTTCTGCAGCAGAAACAAATGAACATGGAAAGTAGCATCCAGTTTCTGGAGAAAACTTTGGTTGAGAAAGATCAAGAGATGAAAATTGCAAGTGGTTTTATGGCTCAAACTTTAGAAGAAAATGAAGCAAAATGAGGAATAGGCTGTTTGAGAAAGGGAATCAAATTATCAAACTTGAAAAGAAGTTATCTGATGGTGTTCATGCTTTTGGCAATGAAATTGGAGCTTTAACACAAAAGGTGCAAGAACTTGAAGCTGAATTTTGTGAGAAGCATGGCCAATCAAGAAAGGATCTTATCATGTCTGGTTCCTTTTCTTCTGACTTTCCGCTGTATGACTCTGATACTGCTATCAACATCACTAAAATGTTCCTTGAATTATATAAGCAGCTTCAGCTTTCCGTAGAAAACCTGAAGGGTCAAGATTTTCTTCTATGTCAAATGGAATTCACCAAAACTGAGAATTGTTTTAAAGGATTTGACTGAGGCAATCCTGTGTACCATTATCCAGTTAAAGAAGTTATTTGAAACAAAGGCTACTGCCGTTGAGTATCAGATTAAATCTCATCATGAGGTGGTCAGGAAAAGAATCGAAGATGCTAATGAGTTTCAGAACGAAGTAAGAGATTGCAGTCTAAAAGAAAATATACTCTGCACTTCTAGTCAGGAATTGAGAAATCTACATGTACAATTGGTATCTGAATTTACATCTCAGACCAAAAATCAGCAGGTTGAATCTGCAGAGACCAACAAGCTGAAATCTGACAATATGCTAGGGAAGGCAAAAGCCAAAAGTCCAAGGTATTCCAAGCTAGAACCGGAAACTCAAGTTGCTTATCTGCAAGATAAAATTGGTTCTAATTGCTCAACTGATTTGCAAAATGATATGAAGTTGCCTGATTGGACAAAGGATTCCCAGAGACTAGTCAATAAAGATGATGTAAGGAATTTATCTGAGCTGGAAAGTTCCTATGATGAACAAGATGCTTTGTTAGGACTAGAAGCTGAAAATGTGCAGTTTTCAGAACAGATATTTGCCTTGGAAGCTGCATTGAAACATTTGACCAATGAAAATGAGTCAACTCGTTCGAAGCTGGAGAATTCTGAAATTGTTGTCATAAATCTCCAGGCTGAGATTAGGAGATTGGAAACTAAAAGTGAGGCACAAAAAGTCGATTTGAAAAGAAAGGAGGAGAGCATGCAGAAACAATGGTTGGAAGTTCAAGAGGAGTGCAGTTGTCTGAAAGTAGCCAGCTTAAAATTACAAGCTACAAATGAAAATTTGATTGAAGAATCTAAAACTCTTCAGACAACAAATGATGAGTTAAGAATGCAAAACCTGGAGTTACATAAGCAATGTACAGTATTGGAATCAGAGCTAGGGGAATCACAAATTGCATTTTCTGATGTCTTGAAACAAGTTGAAGACTTAGAACACAAATTTACTTCAATGCTGGAAGAAAGTTCTTTGAAAGAAAAAACCATAAATATAGACCTAGATGCACTTCTTCAGGAAAGCAAAAAGCATAATGAAAGGTTTATTATGGAAGAAAAACTTTTAACACAGATGTATTTGGAGAAAACAGTTGAAGTTGGTAACTTGCAGAGAGAGGTTGAACACCTAAGAGACCAGATATCTGGCATCTGTGATGGAAACAAGAGGATAGCTTCTAATATTGTACTCGAGGTCTATGACTTATGTGCTGATAAAGCTATGCTTGAAGCTGCTCTTCAAGAAGAACAGGAGAAAGTAAAGCTATATGAAACCAAGCTTGATAGTCTTCGAGCTGAATATGAAGTCAAGGTGCAAAGTTATACAGATGAGCTTGCTGCTACCTGGGCAAACCAAGAAACTCTGATGGTTAATCATGAAAAAGCAGTTGTTTTGTTGGAAAACGTCAAATCAAAAGAAGATAAACTGAAAAGCATTGTTAGAGGGCTCAAGGTGGAGCTAAAATCCTCTGAACTTGATAGACTACAAGCAACAGAAGAAATTTCAGAACTAGAAGTTCAACTTCAGAAAACAGAAATGCTGCAAGATGAAGTTTTAGTCCTTAAGAGATCAATAAATGAAGCAGAATTTGAATACAGAAGACTGGAAGCTTCATATCAGATGCTATCCTTTGAGTATGAAGAGCTGAAGGCTGAGAAAATATCTTATGTTCGAAGAATCTCAACCATTGAGAAAGTTACATCAGAATTGGAGGACTGCAAGCGTAGTAAACTTGACCTTGAGGAAAAAAATTTACGGCTGGAATGGGATCTAACCACAAGAGAAGCTTCTTGTCGCAATAATGCTCAGCTAAAGTATGAACTTTCCCAAATGAGGAGAGCCAATGGTGAACTACATAGGAAGAAAGATTCTTTTCAGGAAGAGAATGAAAAGTACCAGAAGAAAGTTAAAGCTCTTGAAGAAAAGCTGAAACAAAAAAAAATTGTAAAACAAGACCAACATAATGCCAAAGATTCAAGTACTTCCACTACTGAATCAGATGAATTGAAGCTCTTACAGGCATGTACAAGTTACTTATACTTAAACTTTTTGTTGATCTATTAAAATTGGCTCTGGAATAACAGTGAGGTTCATAACTTTGGCTTCCACTTGCAGAAAGGGGATAATTGCAGCAGTCTCAAATCCAATGAGAGGCCATCCATGTCGCCACATTCTTCCAATGGTACTCATGACGTGTTTCAGAAAGACCAATATCCAAAGATGGTATTAAGTTATAACTACCGTTTATACTGACAACACACCAGTCTCTTTGTTAATTGTTGGCTTTGATGTAAAAGTCATAGAAATGTGGCTGATTAAAGTTTTTCTTAAACCTGACTTGTCTTCCAGGTTAATCTCAAAGACTGTGATTCTGGGAATTTTCACGTCATAGAACCTGATTTCTTATCAAAGATCAAATTTCTAGAGAAACAACGTGTGGATGCACAAAGCGGGAATCATATGTACAAGTCCTAACTCAAGAGGTGGGTAAACATGTCAGCTATTCTGATGTTGAAAGATATTCCTTTTGCCTCCAGATTGATGTATGTTTTTCATAGCTTCATGTCCCATATCTCATTAATTATGCCTTTAAGTAACAATTCAACTACACAAAATATTTCCCACGTCACATGAATGAGCATAGCCATGCACTGTGAAATGTGAAGCATGTACAACATCAGTTGCAAGGGTCATTGAATATTTTAATTCTTTTATGTTGTATTAGTCCTAACTTTATTTCATGAATGCTGCTGCTGGGGTGCTCAGCATGTTGTTGGAAAGGAAGAAAACAACTAAGATTTCTTCAGATGTTTACAGAAAAACGGGTCTGGTGAACAAAGAAGAATATGAGTGCAAGATAGCGTCACTTGAGCAGTAGGTAACTTCTAACTGGGCTCTAGTTGCACGTGAACCTCATCTATGTGGAGGTAGAATCTCAGCGTGAGCAACTTATGCTTAGGCTCAAGACAATCAATGATAGAAAATACTACTTTTCATCAGTAAACAAAGAAATCCCAGTAATTTTTTGCTTGTACCAATTCTTGGGTGTTGGTTGGCTATCGTTTTATATCAATTTTCTCTTACCTACCCTCGCACTTCAAAAGGAAAAAGTAGAACATTGAAAGAAAGACAAGAATTAATCCCACACCCAAAAGATATGGGGACACCTTGTAATTTCACCAAACAAAAAAAAAAAAATAGAAAGAAAGAAAGCCAAATCTTGATCAGGTACGTTATAAGAATTATTAACAAAATAAATGGTAAAGTTGATGATGTTTAGAAATTACAATTATACAACTACAAGTAACTATTCTTTCCCGGGTGCTTATGGAACTAGATTCTACTATTGTAAAACTGTTAGAAAATCTAGAAATTGAACTAGATTCTGCTATTGTTGAACTGTTAGAAAATCTAGAAATTTGCATAACAAGTATTGTGGTAGGCTTAGGCTCTTATGAGTAAGCAATGGACTAGAAAAACACAGGAGAAGAGAGGATTGAATATGAACTTGTATTGATCTTGTCTTGGGTCATATTTTGCATCTCATACGACCTCTCCTTATATAGTACCCCTAGAAACCCTTTAAAATATTACAACTAAAAACCAATTAACTAGAGAACTACTAACTATATTTAGTGTTTTTTTTAGGGACTTAATGACTAGTGCCTTATTTTAAGAGCCTAATGATTTGTGCCATATTTCATGAAACTAGTGTTTTAGTGCCTTCTTTCATGGATTTAGAGTCTTCGTGCCTCAATTCTAGGAAGAGGTACTATGTAACTTCTTTCAAGAAGATCCTGAATTAACTTCTAACACCCGTTCTTAATTCTAAAAGTTCTAGAAAACCAAGTTTATCACGAAAGTGAAAAAGCTCGTCTTGGGAAACTAACTTTTTAATGATGTCATTGCAATATAAGACAGTGTCACAAAAAAAAAAAATTTGTAGTGGCAGAGCTTTGGTCTCGCCTCATATCCTTCAAAATTCGTTTATGGAAAATGGTGGCTTCTCGTGATGCACAGATGACTGCGATATATTCTGCTTTTGTTGAAGATAAGACAATATAATATTCTGCTTCTTTGAAGAGCATTAAATAGCTTTACAAGGGAATAGATGGTGAAGTATCAAACATCTAACATTATCATCACACAGTCTTATAGACTCCAGTCAATACCAATTGAGTTTCCAGCTTATTGGCTACATAGTCTTATTTTAGGGACTTAATGACTAGTGCCTTGTTTCTGTAGCTTTTTTTTTTTTTTTTGGTTTCTCAGGGTATTCCCGTGCGCGACTGTGGGACTAATCCATCGAGGTACGGAAATCCATTTAAGGAGTTGACATTTCCCAACATATGTTTTTCCATATACAAGAGTCAAGAATCGAACTCATAACCACATGCTTAAGGGATTCAAGTATCTACCACTTATGCCACACAAATGTCATGTTTCATGAAATTAATGTCATAATGAAACTAGAGCCTTAATTCCTCAATTCTAATTAAGAAGAGTTACTTTCTAACTTATTTATAGAAAATTATGAATTAACTTGTAATAACTGATGTTATAGTTCCTTGTTTCAAGAAACTAGAGCCTTAGTTCCTCAATTCTATCTAACTTATTTTTAGAAAATTCTGAATTAACTTGTAATATTAACTGCGAGATTGATATTAAATAAATTGAAATTGATATTAAACTGACAAGCTCCACAAACCGTGTATTTGCTTAATATATTAAACATATTGTTAAGTATATATATATATATATATATATATATATATATATTGTGATTTTAGGGGTTGCTGGGGCAAGTGTGAGAGGAAAATACAAAAGAGAAGGAAAATACTTTGTTGTATTCATTCAGAAGTAAGAATAATATATATATATAGGCAAATCTGCCTTATTACAAAAATGCAAAAAGGAAAGAAAATAAAAAGGGAATCAGGACAAATCAGAACGATTTGATTCTGACCCAAACCATAATTAAATCAGATCATATTAGAATAATCTAATCTTAATCCTGATTTAATTCAATCTTCTAGAATATTAAGTCAAAGAACAACTGTCAACACTCCCTATCAAGTTGGTGCATAGATATCTAGCATACCAAACTTGCTTACGAGAAACTCAAAGTTGGGCCTAAACAATCCTTTTATAAGAATGTGGGCAACTTGCTGTGAAGTATGAATAAATGGTATGCAAATAAGGCCTGCATCCACCTTCTCTTTTATAAAATGTCGATCAATTTCAACATGCTTGGTTCGGTCATGCTAAATTGGGTTTTGGGAGATACTTATTACAGCCTTGTTGTCACAATATAGCTTCATTGGAAGAGTTATAGGGAGCTGCAGCTCTTCTAGAATTCTTTTAAGCCATATAATTTCACAAACACCTTGAGCCATTGCCCTACACTCAGCCTCGGCACTGCTCCTAGCTACTACATTTTGTTTTTTGCTCCTCCAAGTAACTAAGTTTCCCCAAACAAAAGTGCAGTAACCAGATGTGGATTTTCGGTCAGTGATGGATCCTGCCCATTCCGCATCTGTTAAAGCTTCAATACCTTGCTGTCTAGTTTTTCTAAAATACAATCATCTGCCTCAAGGTGTTCCTTGTGTGGTGAGTGCATGAATTGGCTCACTAAACTGACTGCAAAGGCTATATCCAGACGGGTATAGGAAAGATAAATTAACCTCCCCACTAATCTTTGATACCGAGTTGTATAAATAGGGTCTCTTTTGTCTCCACTTCCAAGTTTTTGATTTAGATCTATGGGAGTATCAGCTGGCCTGCAACCCATCATCCTGGTTTCTTTGAGAAGGTCCAAAATATATTTCTATTATGACACCACAATCCTTTTTTTTTTATCTTGCCACCTCCATCTCCAAAAAATATTTTAGGGATCCAAGGTCTTTAATCTCAAACTCGACTGCGAGGGAAGTCTTCAAGTTGTTTATTTCTCGGGAATCATCACCTGTAATTACAATGTCATCCACATAAACAATAAAGGCAGCCATCTTTCCTTCAACCGAGTGTTTCACAAACATGATGTGATCACTCTGTCATTGAGAATACCCCTGCTTCTTAATAAACTGGAAAAACCTCTCAAACCATGCTCTCGGTGACTATTTCAAGCCATAGAGAGACTTTTGAAGCTTACAAACCCTTTGATTAAATAGTGATTCAAAACCGGGAGGTGAATCCATGTAGACTTCCTCCTCTAAGTCCCCATTCAAAAAAGCATTTTTCACATCAAGTTGTTGTAATAGCCAATCTAAATTTACAGCTAATGATAAGAGAACTCTAATGGTGTTTAGTTTTGCAATAGGGGCAAAGGTTTCTGAGTAATCAATACCATAGGTTTGGGTGAAGCCTTTGGCAACAAATCTGGCCTTGTACCTCTCAATTGACCCATCTACCTTATACTTGATGGTAAACACCCATTTGCATCCTATGGTGGTTTTTCCTCTAGGCAAGTCCACCATTTTCCAAGTTTGATTTTTTTCTAGAGCTCTCATTTCCTCCAAGACAACTTCCTTCTACTTAGGAACCCTTAGAGCCTCCTGTAAATCTCTTGGAATTTCTTTTTCTTTTCAGTTCACAAGTAAAATATCTAAAGGTAGGATACAATAGGGTGCTTTGTACAGGACCTTATACCTTTCCTGACAGCAATAGGAAGGTCAGAATTGTCAAAAACAGGTTCAACAAGGTCAAAAACAACAGGTTATCTTCATTTGAGGCTTGAAAAGCCAGACCCACCCCATTTGGTTTCTTTTTCCAGTTTGGGGGCTGTCCGTGGAGTTTCTAGCAGGTTTCCTTAGTGTGCCATGGCCTTCTACAATGATCACACCAAGGTTGCTTCTTCTTTTCTCCCTCGAGTTCGTGCCCCCTTGCAACCACAGCTGAACTTTCAACATCTTGCATTCTTGTATTATCAGAGTTATTGCACAACATGATCTTCCTCCTAGATTCCTCCCTCCTAACTTTAGAGAATACTTCCCACATTGATAGCAGCAGTTTTCTGCCCAGAATTCTACCCCAAACTTCATCCAGTTTTTGGTTAAGTCCTACTAGAAACACAGAAACTCTATCATTTTCTTCCCTCTTCTTGAATCTGGTTGCATCATTGGGATTTTCCCAATCATCCTCATAGCACTGGTCCAACTCTTGCTAAAGGGTAACCATAAGATTGTAAAAAGTTATGACATCCTTGTCTCCTTGCTTGGACTGCCACAGCTGAGTCTTGAGTTCATGAATCTGAGAAGAGTTCTCCAAGTCAGAATAGCAATCACAGACTGCCTCCCACACATCCTTCGCGGTTGGGAGGAATAGGTATGGCTTCCCAATGGAAGGTTCCATCAAGTTGATCAGTCATGCAATGATCAGAGAGTTTTCTGACTTCCACCTTGGGAGAGATGAGTCAGTTTTCCCTGGTTAAGGGGTGTCGCTTGTCAGGTAGCCCAACTTCCCTTTGTCGTCAAGGGCTAACTTCGGATTTAGGGGTGTTCATTGGTTCGAGTTGACCCGATCAACCCGACAAACCAACCCAAAGTTAGATATAATGGACCAACCTGAAGGGTTTATTATTTTTTTGGTCTAATGATAATTAAAGCCAATGGGGGTTTATTTTTTAAAATTTGAAATTAAATCCCTTTCCTCTCCCTTTTTT
This sequence comes from Styphnolobium japonicum, assembly GCA_023212625.1. Taxonomy (NCBI): domain Eukaryota; kingdom Viridiplantae; phylum Streptophyta; class Magnoliopsida; order Fabales; family Fabaceae; genus Styphnolobium; species Styphnolobium japonicum. The sequence goes on from JALBWW010000013.1 coordinate 16,143,603, forward strand.
GAGTGGCAGTTTTTTCTGACAGTTATCAAATAAAAATAAATAAGTTTATCTTATCTAGAAGAACAACTACAGAAAAACATAAGAAAAGGAATATTGTATTCTCACCATCAAAGAATACAATAAGAGAAAAGGAAGAAAGGGGAGAAAACTCTCAACAAAATCAAGAACAAGAAAAGGCATGGATCCAGGTAAGATTATTAAACTCTCATTATAGAAATTAATGACATTATGAGAATTATGATATCCAAGATCCGTTATTGACTAGTGTAGTTGTTCAATATTATTGAACCCTAGAAAACTACAATTTATAGTTTTATGCTTTCAATTTGGTATCAAAGCAATGTTAGAGATATTATGATTCTCTTTGAATGGATTTTTTCCCAAATTGTATGAACCCTAAAATAGTACAAAACGTCAATTTGCCATGAAATTGATTAGTTTTATATATTTTATAAAAGTGATATCCTGCTGCTTCACGTGATCTATGGAAATATATATATATATATATTTCATTGCAATTTCAAATTGTTGAAATGCTTCCAGGACGTTGGTTCACGTAATGTTTGGTTTTCCTTTTCAATATGTCATTATGTTGTTTTGACCAAATGTTGAATCATAAATGTTGATTGTGATAACAGTAAGTTTTACAGTCTGAATTTGGTCGTGATGTATATCACAGCCGCGAGTGATACTGTTTTTTAAAAATAAAAAAAAATCTAAATTTAGTTTGGAATTATTTATTAAAGTTGGGGTTTTGTTAATCACCAAAGTGATCAAATCCATAAAGTTTATGATTCCAAATTATATAATGATATTGTGATTGTGATGCTATGTGAATAACATGTTTGGGTTGATAAATAAATTCATTATTATAAGGCATATACGGATCACCCAAAAGTGAATCATTGCTTATAATCAATGATATTAAAGGATTTATAATATACTTGTTAAATGCTTGTTTATCCAAAGATAACATGCATGTTAAGATTAGTATGGTTGATTGCCCATTAAAGTATGTTCGTTTAGCATCATTATTGTTATGAAAATGCATTTAAATATTACCCAAAGGTGAACTTAGATGCATAATTATAGTTGATACTAGTTTGAATATATTAAATTTACTCAAAGCATTAATGTGTGAGCTTATTTTGAATATTTGCAGTCACCAATAATATGTTTGCTTTGGGCAATGGAATGACTAAGTTTAATGGGCTGAATTATGCTGATTGGTCCGAACAGATCCAGTTTCAACTGGGTGTAATGGATTTGGATCTAGCATTGGTAATGGATGAAAAGCCCACAACCATTACAGAGACTAGTACAGAAGCTGACAGGTCTCTTTTTGAGGCTTGCGAGCGGTCTAACAGGTTGTGTTTGAACTTAATGAGAATGACGATGGCTGAAAATGTTAAGCCATCAATGCCCAAAACTGACAATGCTAGGGAGTTTATCAAAATGGTGAAAGATTACTCGCAATCTGACATTACTGATAAGTCTATTGTGGGGAATCTAATGAGTGAGCTGACAACTAAAAAGTTTGACTGGTCTCAGCCTATTCATGATCATGTGACTGGAATGGGAAATCTGGCAGCAAAGCTGAAGTCCATGGGTATGGATGTGAATGAATCTTTCCTAGTACAGTTCATCATTAACTCACTTCCTCCTGAATTTGGCCAGTTCCAGGTGAACTATAACACCATTAAGGAAAAATGGAACTTTCAGGAAATTAAGGCCATGCTAGTTCAAGAATAAGGGAGATTAAAGAAGATGAAAGATCATTCCATTCATCTCACAACTCATGATGGAGCTAGTAGCAGTAAAGCCAAGCCTGGTAAGAATGACAAGAACAAGGGCAAAGCCCCAGTGAAGGTTAATGAGGGCGAAGTCTGAAAGGAAAAGAAGTGCTATTTTTGCAAACAGAGTGGACACTTCAAAAGGGATTGTCCGAAAAGGAAGAGTTGGTTCGAAAAGAAAGGTATATATTATGTTTCTGTAAATTTCGAATCAAATCTTATTGAGGTACCTTATAATACTTGGTGGCTTGATTCTGGTGCAACTACTCATGTGTCACATATTATGCAGGGATTCCTTTCAATCCGAACCATAAAGGGAACTGAAAAGTTTCTATATATGGGCAACAGAATGAAGACACGAATAGAGGGAATTGGGACGTATAAATTGATCTTGGACACTGCTTGTCATGTAGATCTAGAAAGTTGTCTTTATGTACCTGGATGTGCTAGGAATTTAGTTTATGTTGCAAAGTTAGATGAATTGAATTTTAATTTTAGGATTGGAAACTGTGTATTTTCTTTATTTAAGGATATATACTATTATGGTTCTGGTACTTTAATTGATGGTTTATATCGTTTCAATCTTGATGTTAAATTTACGGAATCTCTGTTTAATATTGAACATGTTGTTGGTAGTAAACGTAATGCGCATAATGAGAGTTCTGCTTATTTGTGGCATCAAAGGTTAGGTCATATATCCAAAGAAAGGATAATGAGGCTAATGAAAAGTGAAATATTACCTCAATTGGATTTTGATGATTGGGATATATGTTTGGATTGCATTAAAGGAAAACAAACTAAACAAATATCAAAGAATTCGGCTACAAGAAGTAGTGAACTCCTTGAATTGATACACACCGATATTTGTGGTCCTTTTAACGTCCCATCTTGGGGTGGTGAAAAGTATTTTATCACTTTTATTGATGACTTCTCACGTTATTGTTACTTGTATTTGTTGCATGAAAAGTCTCAGTCGGTGGACATCCTCAAGGTGTTCATTGATGAGGTGGAAAGACAACTGGATAGAAAAGTAAAAGTAGTGAGGTCTGATAGAGGTGGTGAATATTACGGAACGTTTAATGAGAATGGACAATGTCCAGGTCCATTTGCAAAGTTTCTCGAAAGTCGGGGCATATGTGCACAATATACTATGTCTGGCACACCGCAACAGAATGGTGTGGCCGAAAGACGGAATCGTACTCTTATGGATATGGTTAGGTCAATGTTAGATTATAGTAATGTACCGTTATCGTTGTGGATGCACGCATTAAAGACCGCTGCATATCTGCTTAATAGGGTTCCTAGTAAGGCAGTTCCTAAGACTCCTTATGAACTGTGGACGGGAAAGAAACCCAGTTTAAGGCATCTTCACGTTTGGGGTTGTCCAGCAGAAGTAAGGGTGTATAATCCACATGAAAAGAAGCTTGATGCAAGAACCACAAGTGGTTTTTTCATTGGCTATCCTGAAAAGTCAAAAGGGTACATATTTTATTGTCCTAATCACCGTACGAGAATAGTTGAGTGATGTGATTCGTATCGCAAGTGCACGATTTCGTCAAGTAGTAAAAATATCGATCCACAGGGACTTGGATTATGATTAACAATTACCCTTAATTGTGATTAACTAGGTGAAACCAATGTTATAAAATTGTGGTGATAGAACAAGAACATAGAAACTAAAATCTGGAAATAAATAAGGATATCAATTTTAGAATGAATGCAGAAAAACAGTGTAGATAAATCTGGTTTTTAAGAGATCTAGGATATGGGTTCACCACGATGGTAATTAACAAGTCTGTAATCTTATCACCTCTTCTCAACTAAGTTATACTTGAAGACGAATCATCCTAAAGAATTATTGTTTCCTTTCAGAATACAATAACGTATTCAATCTAACTCAACTTCTATTTTCATGATAATCAAATTAGAAAGAATCCATTAAGAGCAGATGATTCAAAGAAAGCCTCAAGAGTTTTAATCTACTTTCGTGATTTAAAAGCTCAAGTTCAGTTTATGGAGTTCAATTATCAAGAGTCACCTCTCAGTTTTTCCCTTAATAACTAAGATCATGCAAATAATGTGGCCAGCATTTTCACAAACACTTGGTGTGCCAAAAACTGAATCAAGATAAACTTAGCATTGAAGAGATAGCAAATTCATACATCAAGCATTATCAATACACCATCGGGTTACTACCAATTCCTAGAACAAAAGAACTACTCAAACATGTTTATCAAAATACAATCCATAAGAATGAAGAACGACATTCAGAAAATAAAATACAAAGACTAGAAGAGATGAGAAGAAAAACTCTGCAGAAAACTTGTGGCTGCTCTTGTGAAGTTCCTCCCAGACCAAGCTAACCTCTCAACCCTAATGGCATGCCTTTTATACACCACACACCCTCCTCTCTCAACCCTAATTCTTTTCAGGTCAGAAGCAAAGGAATGGGCTACCTACAGGGCCTTAACTTCGCATTTGTGAAGCAGCAGGCTACCAACCACGGCCGTGGTGGCTACCACGGCCTGGCCGTGGTTGATTCTGACTTAGAAATTTCGTGCACTGATGGCCAACCACGGCCGTGGTGGTCACCACGGCCTGGCCGTGGTTGGCTCTGCCATCAAGCATCCTTAGGGAATTTGCCAAAGTGTCCAACATCAAACTTGTAGCCTTGTGTCTTAGCTTTCCATAGCAACTTGAATCACCTCAAAAGGACCTCTGTAGCTCAAGTTATGCTCAAATTACTCCTCAGGGGTCCAGTTGATTTTGAGATCTCAGTATCTCTTCAGGGAAGTTCTGTTTTGGCTCCTCCAAGCTTCAATGCTGCACCATTCCTGCAATTGAACATAAACACACCGCATTTATCTGAACTAAAACTAAAACGGAGGATTAAGTGAATAAATGTACTAAAAAGATAATGAAATGTATGCAAACTAAACTCAAAATGACATGAAGAATCACACACATCATTGAGTCTGGTAATGCTCGGTTTATTGAGAATGGTCAGTTAAGTGGGAGTGAGAAATCACGAAAAGTGGATATTATGGAAACTTGTGGTGAATCTTCTTCACCTAAAGTCTCTTCCCAGGTTGTTGTCCCTCTTGTTGTATTACAATCACACAACACACAGAGACAACAAAATAATATTCAAAACCCACAGGATGAACATATAGTTGATGAACCAGCTGACAATATGCAAGTTGCAAATGAACAAGTGATAAAAGAAGCGCAAGAAATAGCATTAAGAAAGTCTGAAAGGCAAAGAAGGCCAGCTATTTCAAACGATTATATTGTTTATTCACTTGAACATGAATGTGACTTAAGCATTGATGAGGATCCAGTCTCGTTCAAGCAAGCCATGAAAAGTAACAATTCTGAAAAATGGCTTAATGCTATGAAAGAAGAGTTGAAATCAATGGATGACAATATGGTATGGGATCTAGTTGAGTTGCCTGAAGGTTCAAAACGTGTCGGTTGTAAATGGGTCTTTAAGACCAAACGTGACTCGAAACGCAAAATCGAAAGGTATAAAGCTAGACTAGTCGCCAAAGGTTTCACTCAAAAGGATGGCATTGATTATAAAGAGACCTTCTCTCCAGTTTCAAAGAAGGATTCTTTAAGGATTGTTTTGGCTTTGGTGGCTCATTATGACTTAGAGCTTCACCAAATGGACGTAAAGACCGCTTTTTTGAATGGTGACTTAGAGGAAAAAGTGTATATTGACCAACCTGAAGGGTTTTTGTCTACAGGAAAAGAAAATCTGGTGTGTAGATTAAAGAAGTCAATATATGGACTAAAACAGGCTTCCAGACAATGGTATCTTAAGTTCAATGATACCATTACGTCGTATGGCTTTGTAGAGAACACAGTTGATCGGTGTATCTATATGAAGGTCAGTGGGAGCAAATTCATAATTTTGGTCTTATATGTTGACGATATTCTGCTTGCTGCCAATGATGTTACTTTGTTACATGATGTAAAGAAGTTTCTCTCTAATAACTTTGAAATGAAAGATATGGGTGAGGCATCCTATGTGATAGGAATAGAAATATTTCGTGATAAATCACAAGGACTGTTGGGATTGTCTCAGAAAGGATATATCAACAAGGTATTAGAGAGATTCAGAATGGAAAAATGCTCCGCAGGGATTGTTCCAATTCAAAAAGGGGACAAATTTAGTCAAATGCAATGCCCCAAAACGACTTGGAAAGAAAGGAAATGAAGTCTATTCCCTATGCATCAGTGGTTGGGAGCTTGATGTATGCCCAAACATGTACTCGGCCGGATATCAGTTTTGCCGTTGGAATGTTGGGCCGATATCAAAGTAATCCCGGAATAGATCATTGGAAAGCTGCAAAGAAGGTTCTTAGGTACGTACAAGGCACCAAAGATTACGTGCTCATGTACAGAAGGTCAGATCACCTTGAAGTGGTTGGCTACTCGGATTCAGACTATACTGGATGTGTGGATTCAAGAAAATCCACATTTGGGTATATTTTTCTTCTGGCTGGAGGAGCGGTGTCATGGAAGAGTGGAAAACAATATGTGATTGCTACCTCTACTATGGAGGCCGAATTTGTGGCGTGCTTTGAGGCCACAATTCAAGCATTGTGGTTGCGGAATTTTATCTTGGGGCTTGGTATTGTCGACAGTATAGCTAGGCCATTGAGGTTTTACTGTGATAATTATGCAGCTGTATTCTTCTCTAAGAATGATAGGTAGTCGAAAGGTGTAAAACATATGGATTTGAAGTACTTGTCAGTTAAAGAAGAAGTGCGGAAACAAAAAGTGTCAATTGAGCATACTGGTACAGATTTAATGATAGCGGATCCGTTAACTAAAGGGTTGCCGCCCAAAACATTCATTGGCCATGTTGAAAGAATGGGCATTATGGATAAGTCCTTGTTAACATTATAGTTTGATGTATGTATATACATGTATGGTTATAATGCTTTTATTGTATGACACTTATGAATTCAATTAAAGTTATGTTTCTACTTTATTTATTGTTATCCACATTATAGGGTATACATGTATTGTTCTAGTGTGATGACAAAATGTGTCTTTAAAAAGACATTAAAGACACAAATTGTAGTATCGATTAAAGTTGTTTGAGTTGAGTTGATTTGTGATACATGGAAGGAATCAAGTTGTTAGATAATTTGTGACCGCCATGATCCAATCATTTCAATTCAATTGAAGATGATGACTTGATAATTTCAATGTATAGTGTGCAATTATAGTTTATTATTGAATCTTTAAGTTGTCACATGGGCCAAGTGGGAGATTGTTAGATTATTATTTAATAATCTCTTAGTGGCCCATGTAATTAATGGATTGGCTTTAAATAAAAGATGGCCTAATATGATGTTTTTTTTGTCTAATGATAATTAAAGCCAAAGGGGGTTTATTTTTTAAAATTTGAAATTAAATCCCTCTCTTCTCCCTTTTTTGAGTGGCAGTTTTTTTTTACAGTTATCAAATAAAAATAAATAAGTTTATCTTATCTAGAAGAACAACTACAGAAAAACATAAGAAAAGGAATATTGTATTCTCATCATCAAAGAATACAATAAGAGAAAAGGAAGAGAGGGGAGAAAACTCTCAACAAAATCAAGAACAAGAAAAGGCATGGATCCAGGTAAGATTATTAAACTCTCATTATAGAAATTAATGGCATTATGAGAATTATGATATCCAAGATTCGTTATTGACTAGTGTAGTTGTTCAATATTATTGAACCCTAGAAAACTACAATTTATAGTTTTATGCTTTCATTGTGTACAAGTTTAAAAAAAAATTTAAATACAAATGTGAATAGCAAATGACAAAAAGATCATCTATTAAATTTATGTTTGAACAGATTTGTTTACAAGTTTAAAAAAATTTAAAGGCAATTCTCCCAAATTTAAAAATACTTCAAAATGATATAAAGTTTAAGGGATGTTTGTGCATTTTTCTATTCAATTTAAAGCTAAATTATGCCCTTGGTCGATGAATATATAAAATGCAACCGTTTTTTAGGATATATTACATAATTGAAAAGAGGAGGAACTAAGGATACAAATCAAATAACATGCTTAGTTTGCAATCTATTAATTAGAATTCACAAAGCAAACAAAATCACGAATGAATAAAAAACACTGCAAGGCCATTGTTGCTACCTCATGAGCCAGTCAGTAGCAACTTCTAGGTACAAAGTGCAAGTTGAAGGCAAACACAAAAACATTCTCAAATTTTCTAAGCCCTGCTGATGCGTGGTCCTTGTTGGAGGTTCAGTCAGAGTGATGGATTCTGAAAACTTTCAACTAACAAACAGACAAATGATTATTGTATAATTGATCGAAGAGATTATGATAAGAAAAGGTTAAGAGAAGCATAACAAAAATCTGCTTGTATAAATAACATGGTTCCTTCCAACATATTTTCTCATCATCTTCATTCTTTCTCCAAAAGAGGTCCAATCATGTGCTCTCTCTACAGCAAGGATAACAAATTAACAAATGCAAAATACAAGTTGATTTAATCATTTGTTAGTCTTGTAGTGAGATCATGACATCATGTTATCTTCTATCTTAGTTTTGCATTTAGTTCATATTCTTTATATTTTTTTCTTGTTACTTTTTGAGATGAATGTACTTTATGATCTTGATGCGTTCTTGCATTATAGTCCATAAGTTTATTTCATTTTGCATCTCTCTCTCTCTCTCTCTCTGCCATATTTGTCATTTTAATCAAGTAACACATAGCTCATTATTTCAATGTTTCTCATCATAACTTCACACATCTGAATTCTTGGTTCATGGATTCGTTTACATCTGTATCATAGCATGTTCATGTGCTTAATATCTAGATAGCAATTCAAGTTGCAATAACTCTTTGGTTCCTCATTTTCATGAGGAAGTACTTTTACCAAATTCAAATAAATAATAGTGATGGTTGTTGCAAAAAGGTCCTCATCTTAATTTTTTAAATCGTTGAGTTTTCTTTTAATTTAATTATAATATATATATATTCAATTATTATTATTTTTGTTATTTTAAAAAAATAGAAAAACTAAGACAAAGTAAAGAGTGTAAGAGGTTGCAAAGGCATAACCTAGAAGATAAATGTATATATGTCGATTAGAGACAAACTTGTAAAGTCTTCTACGTAATTTATTTTAAATTAATCGGAATCAGATTGCAAATTTACCAAATATATTGATCTCCTAACCTATAACCTAGCTATGAGTTGTTAACATCAGGGAGAAAGTCAAAATATCTCATTAGAGTATCTTACTTAATTATTAGTATGAATAAACTGAGCAAGTACAAGAAACAAAATCACACAAGCTTGTGTACGTCATTGGATGACAAAATGCACGTAGTTATGGGTTGGGTAGAGTTTAGGTTTGAAGTATTTTTGGATTCAATCTACTCATGGAGGTAATGAGTTGGGTTGGGATTGGTTTGAATAAAATTTTCCTTCGCCCGAACTAACCCAACCCGCTCATGTGTGAATTGAGTTGGGTTCAACTTTTGGGATAAATTTGAACTAAAAAAATTTATTAACATGAAAAAGGAAACATAAGGTTAACCCAAAAAAAATTAAGAACTACAACATGAAACGACGCTAAATATTATCAACTAATTATTAAGGGACCACTACCCTCACAAAAAGGCAAGATGCCGAAGGAATCTCCTAAAATTATATGATTTTAGATAGCTCTGAATGATGAGAAAGCATTTAAAATGGAAAAATACAATTTTGGAGGGGTTAGAAGTCGAACCTAGAATCTCAAGTTAAAAAAAATAGTGCATGGACCAGTGGACCATTTGTTGGTATATGCCTTAGGGGCCAGTTATATCTTGACTTTATGGTTTACATTGTATCATGACATTTATTTAATATATGAGGCATTTCATTTATTGTGTTATTTATTCATATTAAATGAACATAATAAAGTCCTTAGAATGACAAGTTCTATGCCATGAAATATCAAGTACGTGACTTGATAGTGAGATGTTATTGGCCAAATTGGAACGTTATTTTTAAATGTCCCTAGTCAAGTATTACTATCAAGTAAGATTATAATGATGCGTTGAGACTAGTATATGCGTAGGCTGATGATCGTATCTCATAGGTTATGGATATGAGATATCAAGTCTACACATGGGTACATATTAGAATAATGATGTATTGGATTGACCCACCATGAGAACACTACATGGATCATAACGTGAGTGCTATAAGCAGTTCTCATGGTGATAATGATGTATGTGGTCCTTTGACTTGAGGTCGCTATAGTTCCCTATATGTGGAGTTATATGTTTTAATATCGTCAAACGTCACCTGTAACAAGTTGATCATAAAGTCGATTATTGAACATGTTGCAAGTCATGTAGAGGGATGTAAGTGACGTAGATAGGATTTGTCCCTCCCACTAACGGGAGTGATATCTTTGTGACCCTTGATGAGTGAGACTTGAAAATGCATGGTCGTGCTCAAATGAGTCAAGATGAGATATTGATCTCATTTATCTTTATAAGTCTACTCGGCAATCAAGAAACCAATGATTGAACTTTACAAGGGTGACATGTTCCATGCATTGTGTTCAATCAAGATATCAAGACAAAGGAACTAGACTCCATGGTAACATTAGTCATGGTTAGGTTATGTCGAATCACTGACATCATATTACTTGAGTAGCAGTGATGTATTGCTAGATACCGCTCACAATTTGTAATATTAAATAGGATTTAATATTATTGTCAACGTAATAGGATCCTATAGGGTCACACGCATAGAATGAATTGAAATGAAGTTAAATGGGGCTAGTTAGACGTTTGGTAAGACTAGATGGGCCAACCCAATTGAATAGGCCCACACATGAGTCTGACCTAGGTCAGATATGTGTAGGGCCTATATAAACATCTCTTAGTCTCTTTGTGCCAACTACAAGATCACACATAACTCAAATTCAGAAATAGTTTTCGAATAGAGTGAGAGTTAGAGAGGACTCGCATAGAGTCTGCCTCCTTTCATGGCTAGCATCGTGCCGAAGAGGGAGACCATTACTTCTGTTCATGTGGAAACCGTAGAGATGCCACAACCATGTTTGTCGGTCGAAACATTTGTGATTTGCTGTCCATCACGACATCGGATTCGTCATTAAGGTAATCATCTTAACATGGATTATGATCATTGCTTAGATCCTTAAAGGGTTTCGGCTTTTGGTTTGTTTTTCCACTACCTTTTCTGGTATCAAAACCCAACACCATTTGTCAAATTTTAATAAATTTTGCTTTCAATTATACACAATTGCAAATGTTATGATTTAAAAATAAAGTGAATTGGTTGGTTCGGTTTTTTGCGGGATTGGAAAGTCCTAACCCACAAATTGGCCCAACCCCGGCGGCTTGAGTCATTTTAGACTCATCGCATCATTTATGAATTAAATTGGGTCAAATTGTGTTGGTTCATAGATCGACCCAACTCATTGCTCACCCTCAGAGATTTGATATATTCTATTTGCAAGTCTAATGCAACTATTTCTTTATTTATAATAACCTAAATCTTTTACCTTTATCCATGAGCTACACCTAACTAGGTAAATCATGAACAATCTCATTTGCAATGTGTATTCACTCACTGCAAAAAGACTTAATATGTTTACATAGTTATTTTAAATTGTTTAATTTTAATATTTTTACATACTTCATATTAATAGAACAAATTATAAAATTCATTTAAAAATCAAATTTTCACAATTTATGTCTATAAAAATTAATGATATTGATAAAGAAAAACAATATGGTAATTTGTTTTTCTAACTTTGTCCTTGTCCTTATCCCTTTGTAGCTCCACTAAATGGAATAAGATGGAGTATTAATGGAGTGATAATATTTTGAATATTTTAATAAAGGATAATTTAGTCAAATCTAGTTATATTTTCTTATAATTGAGGCTCTTTAATAGCTCTCTTAATTTTTGTAAAATTACCTTAAACCATTGTTGTTTGGTCCTGACTGCACCGACCAATCGAACTATAAATCGGTCAGTGAAAAAGTTTTGTTTCAGCTTTAAAATGAATTCATGGTCATAGCGATTTGAACCAACCAAAACCAAAATCGATTTTCTATGAATTGGCCGCAACACTATTTTTGGTTTTTTTAATTTTAGTTAGTTTTTTTCTTTCATAAATAAATAGAATGATATATATTAAAATTATCAATCATAAAAATATCAATTCTAAATATATATATATATATATATGAGATAATTATATGAACCTAAATGTAATGATATTATTAAATTTATCAATCAAAATATTATCAATTATATATATATATATATACAATTCGGGTTAATGTTATGTGTTAAAGAGATTACTGTTACATGTTACTCATATATAGATTTTTTCCTTCAAATTTTCTCTTTTGATATAGTCTTATTTTCTATGTATCCAAAATTTATTTAAAATAATTCAAATCCAATTCAAATTTCAATTTATTTTATTTTATTTATAAATTTGATTACTCTTTAATTTTTATATTAATTTAAATGTCAATTATTTATTTACTTATTAATAAATGCGATTAATGAAGATCATATATCATAGCATATCAAAATTGTTAATATTTTTTAAATTAATTAAATATCAATTATATATTATTTACTTATTATAATGAACAAATACTCTAATAAAAATTTAATTTGAAATATTTTTAAACTTAATTAAATACTTCAATTTTTATATTTTTATAGTTAGTTTTTACATCTTCCTAGAGACTAGATATATTAAATGTTTTATGATAAAATTAATTTTTATAATTTTTTATTTTTGTTCTGAGATAATTAAATTAAAAAGTGATTAAGTTATTTTTTGATAAATCTAATAAAAATTTCTTATAAAAAAATATCAAAATAAACAACACATTATAATTTAAAAACTTGTACACATATAATATAATAAACTCGTGTATAATATAACTAGTTAAGAATAAATAAATAAAAAAAGAAACATTTATCTTGATTCTTCAAAAATACAAGTATTATTAATTAAGTTTTTCAGTGATAAATACATCAGAATAGTTCATTAATAACAATTTTTTACATCAAATTTGTTATTCAATATTATCTTATACATCAAATTAGTCTTATGAAATAATCAATTTGATGTCAAAAATTATTAAATAACCAAACTGATAACGCTTTTATTTTTAGAAAATCAAAATGAATATTTCTTCTAAAAAAATTAACAAAAACAACAACAAAATACCTCTCCTCGTTAACTTGTGGAGCCGTACAAAAATCCAGCCCCCCCCCCCCTTTTTTATTTTTCAGGTGATGGGTTACATAATAGGATGCAACTCCATATCAAATAAATATCAAATAATTTTGTTGATTTAATCAATTACATTATCCAGTTCAATATTATCTTTTGGACTGGTATAGCCATAGATATTTGAATTCTTCTTTCAAGTATTTACTATACTAGTTTTTGGTAATCTATAAATCTTTTGAATGACTTCCAAAAATAATGAAGATTTTAACATTAGAAAATAAAGATGGAATCAGTTCACCATTTAAAGGAACCAAAAACATACGATACTTAACACCTGTGGTTCTAACTACTATGTCGCCAAAGCCATTTGAGAATCATTAAAAAAAGATCCTGTCAGAATATGTACTATAAAGAGAACAAATAACCATTTGAGCCAAAATGACCAGTTCCGCTTTTGGAATTCTCTAGTTTTATTTACATATGCAAGCTCAGAATTTCGGGGGGGAATTAGATATAGACCTATATTATAAGAAGAAATATTTAGAAAGAATAATCAGGCCAACTATTTATTTACGCAAGAATGATGAATCAACAGCGCCATTTGCTAATCCAATTATACAATTCATGGTGTCCCATAAATAATCAGAAAAACAAAGGCAACTACTGAACACTATAGTTAAGAGCCTCGGGACTTCCAGAACTGAGATTAAATTCCCTCGGATCTTACCGCTCCATATCTTCTTTTCTTCTTTTCCATACCCTTTTAACTTCCTTTTTACAGTATGGAATATGCTCGGACCACCTCAACAATTGGTGCTCGGCACAAAGGACACTTACCTCCACTTCGCACTAACTCATTGGCACATTTTGAACAAGTGCACATGTGCCCGCATCTGCAAGAAATTGCAATTTGGAGAACGCAAGAAACAAATCAAGAGATCAAACCATTGTTCTGAAAAGTTATCAATAGATGAGTAAATAGCATATCCCCACATAAAATGTAGGGTTGTTTTTGTTCATCAGCACAAATTATATATGTATACGGTTTTACCTGTACAAAAGTGAATCGATATGGTTATCACAACAAACACAGCATGTTCCTTTTTTCACATGCCCCCATTTAGACCCATCATCAGATGTCTCAGCACCCAATCCTACAATATAAATTAATATGAAATTTGACTGGAGATAAAAGATAAACACAAATAAAAAAAAATTAAATAAACGAAACAATACAGCTGCACTATCATCAAAAGAATACATTCCTTCATACAAAGCACCAGACTCATGACAAATAAGTACACTGGGGCAAGGGTGAAAAAATCACGCACCGTTTTCACCAGCTGACCGATTCAAGGCTGCAGAGACTTCCTGTCTGACAGAGCGCTGCAACTCCAGCTGCATATCCATGCAGGCCTCCAACATCCTCTGCATGTGATTCATGCCTTGCTGAAGTCTAGCCATATCTGATCTTAAATCATTGACTATCTCCCATTCCTGCACCCAATCAGAATCCAAAAGCAGTGCTTGAGCAAAGTATCTTAATAAAAATATAGCATGAGGGCATACAATGATACATATAAGTATGAAAAGGAATGAGGCAAAGGAAAGAACTTGAAAAAAAATGACTGAAAGAGAAAGGTAAAATCATTTGACCTATTGTCAGAAAGGCATATCAAGACCTGAATGAGAATAAAGATCTCAAATGATAGAGTAGCTAGAGCTTTGAAGCTACTATGAATTTCACATTTTACTAAAATTTATTGGATACTACACAGAGCTACTTGTATATCTTACGAAATATATTCATAATCATTTAGCATGGTGATAATCAACACACAAAAATATAATGAAGGAGCCTTGATTAATATCTTGAACCCAATCGAATTTAATAGCTTTCTTGATTCAATTGGTACCTTAGTAGTAACTACTGATGATTTTGCAACTACTATTTTCTAAATGGAACTCCATGGGAAAAATCTTTTGTTAGACATTCAAAATGCAATATTATATATATATATATATATATAAACATATGTATAAGATGCTCACGATTTCAGAACGATGCATGCTATGGCGAGACCATCCAGTTTGATGCAAGTCCTGGTGCCAGAGTGGTTGTGGCGGAGGAACTGGGGGAGACGGCAACACCAGTGAAGGTCTGTTAATGGCATCATGCACCTCATTACGTTCATCCCCCTGCTGATCAGGGTCCTGTTCAGGTGAGGCAGGAGTTGGTGTTGGCAAGTTCCTGTGCAAATCCCAGTCAATCGGTGCACGACCTTGCCTTTCCACATATGACTGTATTAGTTGGTCCAGACTTTCACGGAAACCACTGTGAAGAAGGTTAGAAACACTTCTCCTGAAACATGAATATAAAAATCCATTACCATCATGAGCCTTGGTGCCTAGAAGAAATTTCAGCCAATAAATGAAATATCAGACCATGGTCTGCACAATTCTCGACATATAAAGTCTTCCATGAGGCAAAAGATCCAAAAGGGAAGAATTACCTGCTCAGAAGTTCTCTAAGCTCCATACTGTACACATTATCATCATCAGGTGGATGAAATCTATTGAATCTTCTAAAAGGAACACCACGGCGATTCCTTGAAGCTCCAGAGGGTCCTTCAGGCCAATTACCAACAGCTTCCCTTGTGTTATCCTCACGCCAAATTCTTTGAGTGTCTCGTGGATGAGCATCTTCCCCATCTAAATTTCTGGGAGTTTCCTGTGGCCAATCACTGACTGCCCTTCCATCTCTTAACTGATTGAATGGACCATAAGTTCTCGGCTGCCAGTTTCCTCCCCCATCTTCAGCAATTTGTTCCTGCCAATTCCCACCTTGATTACTAGCTTCTTGCCAACTAATACTCTCACTTGTGCTACTCTCCAAAGCTCCTGTTTGATTAGGCAACTGACGCACATCAGTTTCCAGGCTCCTAATCTGCTCTTGTTCATAATTTTCTTGTTGGGCATCTATCGTATTGTTTTCTTGGTTCTCATCGCTTCTTGTTTCACTAATGTTACTATTAGATGTGGCATCAGGATTGGTGCCTGCTTGACCACGAACAATATTTTCTAATCTTGAGCGAAACCCCTCCCTGAATCACACCATAGAATTGTCAACACATAATCAACTAGCAACCATAACAAGCACAAGTTGTACGTCAATAATAATCTTCAACACTATCATATTTGAATAGATGCATAATTAATAAAAACATTTATTATAGACATATACAACAGCTATGTAAAAAAAAATTAAAAAATTAAAAAGAAACAAGCCAAGCTGACACAATAGGTATAACCTTGTGTCCTTTTGAACTGCAGAACATAAATATGCAGAGCTCACTACATTTTGAGGACAAAACTTGTGAGCAAAAACCATGGTGCTAATGAACATAAATAAAGGAAAAAAGGATTATAACAAATAATAAATTAATTATAGTAAATATTTAATGTTTATTGCACCTACAGTGGAAACCTAATGTAAGTATCCTACCATAATAACCAAAACCTATTAATAGTATCACTGACAACAAAAATGCCGATTTTTTTACTAAAGGGATTCATTAAGTGTCATTGATAAACAAATAGCTAAATTACACATGAAATAATGGAGTCAAATGAAAATCCACCATTGTGCATATAAGTCACTTATTTTTTTTTTTTTTGATAGAATAAGAGATTTTATTGAGAGAGAAGAGAAATTACAGAAAACATTAAAGAGGATAAGACATCCTCAAGAGAAAACAGAAACCAAGAAACTAGGTGTTTACACCAAACAAAAGAGCAGGTAAGTCTCTTTGCATGTCTGACAAAGACACCCCTCTAAAACAACCATGCGCAGAACACCAAAGAGAAGCTAAAACCACAATCCTATCCCAAATACAATCCAAAGTAGCAAAAGAATCCTGAAAGATTCGAGCATTTCTCTCCAACCATAAACACCAAAGAATGGCAAAAACAAGACAAAGCCACAGAGTCCTTGCTTCTTTACGACAACCAAAACCCCTAAAGTTCATAGCAAGAAACTGATTACACAAAACATAACAGCATCAAATGAAAATCCACCAATGTGCGTATAAGTTACTAGCACCTTGACACAGATGTTAGAGCATGACTAACACTTTTTTCTTTTATTTCTATAACAAAACTTCCTATATTTTAGTATTAGATAGAAGAGGCACCCACAACATGGGTGTAAAGAGGAAATTCAATTTTATTTAAATTATATGATGGTGTGACAGTTTTCTTTTGTATATTGGAGATGCCAAAGAGACCAAACCCAAGTTTTGCTATATTATATCAGTTCAGATTCTAAAAATAAATTAAACAAAAATTAAAATCCTAAATTACATTAAGCAAATGATGAAAAGAGTGAAAAGAACATCTTTGGCAGTATGCCTTGAATTGCATACCTTAAACCAGAGACTGTGTGTCGTTGTCTCAACTGAACTAATTCATTTGCAGCCATAGAAGGAGGCCTCTCATCTTCAACAGTTCTTTCATTTCGGAGGAATCTACCCCTGAGCAATGACTGAAAAGCTAATTTTGTATCAATAGTCAAGTTACAACAGGAGGATGCATATTTGATGAAAATAGTTATAAAAATATATATATATGTGCTATGCACATTAATAACTTACAATCACATGATTTATTAAGTTTCCAGAGAGAAACTAATAAAAATGAAAAGGAATCAATAGAAGAAATCAGACTGAAACAAAAAGCATTTGCTTTCATGTAGAGCAATGAAAAGAGATCTCCTATAATAACCATATTATAGAATCATAACTTGGTCCATTATCCACTACATCAACAATTAACATAACTAAAAGGAAAAGAATATAATTTTTTGTTCTTCTTTCTTTTTAATATTCATTTCTAGAAAAAAGGTTTGGGTAAACCAGAGCACAGAAATACCTGCTGAATAATATTCTAAAAACGTCATGCATTAGGCTAGAAAATAACAACCCAGCAACAGTTTTGAATTTTATAGTGCAATAAAAAGTCAACCACTCTGGGCAGGTGATCTGTAATGATCCAAATAATATTTCACACTTGTTTCTTAAGGAAGGCCATAGTAATTTTCAAGCCAATACTAAATGGTTGTTCTCAATTTATACAAGGTCATGTCAGCGAAACAAATTAGAGGAAAGAAACAATAACACATATTATAGCATAATTTCCAGCATATACAGTAACCTTAAATACTGGAACCAATAACAATCAATAACTATATCAAAGGGGGGCAAAGCAAAACTCCAAACCAGATATATCAGAGAACAAAAGCAAACATATGCAGATTATTTAATATTAAGAAAAAACACAATGCATATTTTAACAGAGTTTCATAAAGTTTAAACCCAAACCGTAATACAAATTACAGGAGCCTCAAATTAAATTTGAGTTCTTGTATGACTTACTTTCATAATCAAATCAGGTTTTCAATTAAGTGAAGACGCCACGAATAAGAGAACCATAAATTCCAAGGCAAATCTAATAGAGGATCCAACAGACCTGAATGCGGTTGCGATGAGCAAAATCAGAAACAGCCCGGTGCTCTAACAAGCCCTGCAGCTCCCTTTGCCTTTCCCTTTCTATCCTCACAAGCAAATCAACTAGAGCCTGCCTTCCACGCAACCTCAACATGTCCCGGCGAACATGCTCTGGCTGGCCCTCATCGTGATCACCTACCACATCACGGACTCCAACTTGAGCACCTTCGCTTACTTGAGCATCCCTCCGGCTCCCACGTGAACCTCTCTGCTGACTAGTCATTTGCACCCACTCCCTGACAATTCTTACCCTCTCACGCTCTGTTTCTCCAAGCCATTCTGCTCTATGGTTATTGTTTCTCTGACTCACATTAGATGAATGATCACTAATGCCACTTTCCATCCATCCCCGAACAATCTGTCTAACTCTCTCCCTCTCAACTTCGCCGAGATCAGGAGATTGCTCCCTGCTAGACCCATTATTATCCCCATGTACATTCCGTGATCCAATCTGATCATGTGACCAAGTACCATAATCATTTTCACTTTCACTTGCATCCCCCAAACTCCCTTGATGCTCACTGCCTCGACTATCTGACATTGTACTTGAGACATTGGTATTAGACTCAGAACTCCTTTGCTGCCTCAACCTTTCCCTCATTCTTTCACGTGCCCGACTCAATAAATGCTCATCCTCCAATTCACGCCACATCTGCAGAATGGTAGATGCCTGAGTGCTCGGCCTCTCCACAGCCCCCTCCCGGCCAGAAGTTGGAGACTGTGATTCCCTCAGAAAAGAGGAGTCCAACATTGAGACTGTGTGCAATCCTGCAAGTGCCATCAACTCAGATTCTCGATTCCTCCTCTCAATAGTAGTTATCATCTCTTGTGCCTGTCGGGCAGCCCATCTGCTCAAAATCCTCGAATGGCGCCTCCGTGCAGCCGATGACTCCGCCAAATCATCCCCTTCAAGATCCGACCTCCGCCTCCTCCGAACCAGCTGATCACCCTCATCATCCTCATCATCAGGAACGTGGGAGGAGCTACACGAAGCAAAAGACATACAATCATCCAAGTGCCCACGCATAAACTCCTCCAGTCCACGCTCAAACTCGGCTCGGGCATCAGCAGGTTCAGGCTTCTGTTGTAGAGGTTGAAAATCCGTCATCCCCACAGAATCTCTACCCCCTCACACCGCTACACTAGGGACACCCAACCTCTATCCCTCTATCAACCCACCAACTATAAATACACATCAAACCTCCATTTCTAAGCCTAAATTAAAAACAACCCAGTTGCTAAACCACCATTTCAATCTCTCGGAAACCGAAAAGGAAAAGAAAAAAGAAAAAGAAAAAAGGGATCCCCAATCTGAGTGTCAAATCCATGACAAAATGGGGGGAAAACAAAAGGGTTTCCCTAATTAAATCGAAATTCAAAGCCCCACACATGCCACCTGATAAACGATACTGATACGAGTCAAAATCAACATACAAAACCAAAAAAAAAAAAAAAAAATCAGATAAAAACAAAACAAAAACAATAAAAAGCAAAAATCGTCAAAATCACGCGCTGAATTCCAAATCAAAAAATTGGGATCAGCGAAAAGGGGAATGGGATGATGATGACGTAGAAATCAAGAGTGGAAACTAGGGCAAAGAAATGGAAGATGGAATTGGCGAAGAAGATGGAGGTACCTGCGAGGTTGCACGTGCCTTTTCGCGTGTTGAGTGATGAAGGGGAAACCCTAGAATTTGGGGGCAATGGAGGAAAGGTGAGAATTGAAGAAAGAAAGAAGGGTTGAGAACAATTGGTGATGGTGAAGACGCAGAAACAAAGAAAGAGAGAGATGAGAGGAGCGTATGATGTGAGAATTTATAAATTATTACAGAAGAGAGAGAGAGAGACAGAGAGACGGAATGCGTTTTCTTCCGTTAACCATTTTATTTATAAAAAAAAAATTAAAACAAAAAATTATTACTCTACTCATATTTTTTTATTCATGAATTACTAAAAATTTATTGATTATTAATTTTTTATAAATTAAGTAATTATTAATTGAAAACTCATTAGCATTAATATATTGGTAAAAAAAATTGAGAGATTTCTAGAAATATTTGATGTAAAATTTCTAGAAGAATAATATTACACAATTAGGAAAAAATTAATCATAATTTATCAAGATTTATGGTTAATTGTTAAATAAATTAAAATAGTGAAAATTACTCATTTATTTAAGAATTTATAACAATATTAACTTATTTTAACAAAAATTATAACTATCTAATATTTTTCTTTTTAAAAATGTGCGACATATTAGTTATGTGAATAAATAACTATCTTTAACTTTAACTATAATATTTAATTATTTAGTGCTAAATTATGTGTAGTGTATGGTTAACTAATGTTGCACGTGTTGAATGGTATAGTGTAAAAATAGTCTTACACCAGATAATATTTTGTGAGGGATTTCTTTTACCATATAATTATTATATTTATTATATCAGCAAAATATTAAGAGCCAACAGCCCAAATCACCACTATGTTGATCCTTTTTATTTACAGCTCATTCGTATGATTACCTTGCAATTCATCTTTCAAAATGAACCTTTTTTTTACCAGGCATATCTTAAATAAGTATCTGTAGATATTCATATATATATATATATATATATATATATATATATATATATACAAATATCACTTAAATATGAAGAGATTAATACATTAAAAATATTAATAATTGATAATAATAGCTCATAATTAGATAAATCAATTGATTAATAACAAAAATATAAAAAAAGTAAAAATTACAAACATGCACTGAACATCATAATTAACACAAAATTTTAGAAAGAATATGCACTCTATCATCTTCATTTTAAAAGTGATAATAATAAAATAACATTAAAATACTAATTTCAAAGAAGCACCAGAAGAATATAAAAAGAATATTGGCATTTAAAGTATTTTTTAATTATTTTTTAACTTTAATTACAATAAATCTTAAATTGAAGTTTAATTCTAAGAATATGAAAATGGCTGTAATACATGTCTAATATGTGACCTCATAGAAGATCCAACGAGTAAATTATTAAAATTTATCAATAATAAATAATTAACAAAAAAATTGGTATATATTATCTTACTTTTGAAGATTATAATATCTACACATAATTTTTATTTTTAAAATTAAAATTCATACATGCAATAAATGAATCGAATTATCTATTCATAAATTTTAATTTAATTAAAGTTAGAGTTCAATATACTTTAATTAAAAATATTAAATATATTTAATTTTCAGTCCAACTCTTTTAGTATCAATATCTAAAAATGGCTTTGTAAAATACTAAATATTTATAAAAAAAAAAGATTAGTAAGAGTCGTGCTTTTCAATATGGATGAATTAATGATGCTTATTTTTAATATATTCTAAATTAGAAAATACATGTAACTAATCATAATAAATGAAATACTTAATTGAAAAAATTAAATAGTAAATATATTAAGGTAACGTTTTGGTTGGAGTTCACAAACTTTACATTATATTTTGTAGTGATTTTATTCATTTTATGTAACATGTGAACAGTAGAACTATTGTTAATTTTAATTGTATATTGACACTCTCACTAATTATTTTTAATTTTAATTTCCTAAAAATAGTCAATTAAATAATTTTTTATTCAAATGAAGTCTTAATAATATTTTTATTTGATTATTTACATTTAATTAAGGAAAATTTAAGAAATAACAATTAAAATAGTTAATGAAGAGTATGAACAGACAATTGGGAACACAATAGCATTATCCCATATGAAATAGTTGATTATTTAAAAATTATATCTAATTATCATAAGTAATTTGTTAAAATATAAGAGAGTATCTCATCTTATTTAAAATGTAATCTATGTCACGCTCTATCATTATTTTATACTCATATAAAATTATTTTTATTAGAGTCATAATTGGTATTTTTAAATCAATTTTTTTTTTAATTTTAGCTTAAGCTTTTATTATAAAAATAAAAGAAGAGTTCTATATAAAAATTAAAAAATACACACAAATAATATTTAATAATTATTATATTTATATATACATTAACCAATAAATTTTAATAATTATTAAATTTAAATTTTATTAAATTTATGTTTAATAAATCGAGCAACCCTAGGTTCTATATTAGTTAGATCTTGATATTAGGTTTAGGCTGAACAGAATTTAAATTTCCTGAAAATAAAAGCCAGGGAAGGTGCTGCTCTCCCCAGTTTGAATTAATGTTAATGAATGATTTAATATTCGCCTCCTCACTACTATACCAGTCATATCATATATTAATATGGCTTATCCAAAAACTTATATTAATATAATAATAATATTTTATTTTATTTTATTTTTTACGTTTATTATCTTTTTACCATACAAATTTTATTTTAAAAGAGAAAATTTAATTAATAAAGTAGTTATTCTTATATTTCCCTTTTCAATAAAAATAAAAATAAAAATAAAAAATAAATTGAAAATAAAATAATTACGAAATTATATAATATTTTAATATTTTTTATTAAAATAAAAATAAATTAAAGACAAATTGACACTAGCTGTATATACTATATAGTATGGCAAAAGAAACTTTTTGGGTCGTTATCTAGTTTTCTGCTAGATGGTTAAATATTGGGTCATAGTCATGCCCATTTACTCCTATCTCATCAACCATCAGCACATTTAGCTCATTCAAATAAATAAATAAGTTTTGTACGTCATGCACATTTCATAACCAATTACCTATTCTTCATTACGTAAAAGTATCTAAATAAATAGTCATAAAATATTTACCAAAAAAATAATTATAAAATTAAAGCAAAGTCTTCTATGGTTCTATCGGAGTCAAAGCACCTAGAATAATTTTCAAAACTATAATTTTTTAAAATTTTATTTAATTATTAAATTGACTTTTATAATTTTAGCCTTTTTAGTTAATTTCTAAATCGGTCGTTGATCATATCAGATTTTTTTTTCCCAATTGGCTTTAAAAACAAACCATATTTTTCAAATGCTTGATGTTGTATTGAATTAAATTGATTTATCTTATGCATTTGAAAAAAGAAATTATATTGGGTTATAACTAAAAAATTTTGGTTTTTTCCTAAATCTTGAATTTATCATCCCTACTTAGGTTTTCTCCATCCTAACTATCTAAGCTATGTCCACGTGACATATTTTCTATTAAAAAAATGTTTATATTAATTAATTTTATTTTGATTCTGAGTCATTAATGTCCAATTATTATATAGAGAAATGTTATATAGATAATTATAAAAGAGAGAGATATAGATAATTAATGTGCAGAATTGTTAGATAGTGTGGATTTGTGTAAACATATTTTGACATAACACTATCCATATTTAGTGATAAATCTAAATCTAATAATGTAAAAAATTGTGATTTTTTTTGGGTACATAAAAGTTGTATGAATTTTTGTAATATAAAAATATTGTCTGTATTGTATTATCTTATTATATTAATTATAATTTCATGTAGCAAGTGTTAAAATTAAATAGAATGGAATGGCATGCTATTTTAATCATTAGATATTTTTTGAAATTTATCATTAAAATAAGAATAACGGAGTGCACCAGGACATATCACAAATTAGCTACACGCACAAATATGAGAATTCAACAAGACTCCACTCCTTACCAGATTACGATTCACTACAAAACTTTGATACAAAAGACATAAAAGAAGGGGAATTCATTCTCTCAAATTCATCACGCCAATGTGAAGGCATGTCCTTAAGATTGTTTAGTAAGACTTAATTTCGGATGACATGAATGCTTTTAAGAATGCCCTATTCATATAATTAAAAAAAAAAATAACTTGCTTTTCAAAGCGATTCTGAGTTTTCAGATCAAAGGCCAAACTGGTTTAGGGATCAAAGAAACATGAGAGATCTAATGAACACTATATAACATCTTAAATGCAAGATTGAATCCTGACTTCACGTTGTAACTGCTACTGCTAGTCTTGGATATGCAATCTGTTGCGGGAACATTTCTCTCCCTCTTTCCACATACAAAAAGTCTTGTTTGCCTATCACCAACCATAACAAAACTCTTCAGAATAATATTTCCAATCTCCAGGTAATTTAAAACTTCCAAAGATAATTTATATTTTTTCCTTTATTTTGGTCAAAGATCCTTTGAATATTCACACTTTAATTATAATAGAATAATTACTCTTAAAATTAATTTTTATAGCACCAGATATATCTATATTTTATAATTCGACCACTATGCTTAAATTGTTCTTATTTTGTTAAAATACATAATTATTATTTGATGAAGTGATACTTACGAGCTTTATTAACCCAATTTTATAATGATTTTTTTTTTGCAACATAATGACTCTATCTAGAATAATTATTTTATTATTAAACTGTGATTATTTAAAATAAATTTAAAAATAGTATAAAATCCCAAAATCACCTACAAAAAATGCTTTGCAACAAGTGTAAGTAATATAAAATTCAGTACACCCCCTCTTACTCTCTCTTGTTCACTTTGACTTATTTAAGTTTAATGACCTCCCTTCCTTTGCTCTTCACTTCTAAAAATCTACACCCTCTCCCTCCCTAGATTACTTTAAGCAAATTCACCCTTCAAGATACCAGTTTTGCTAGACATGGCCAAATTCAACATAATTAACCCATCACAAGAGGCTTCCTTGAAAGTATAGACAGACAATTTCAAGGAAGCCCACCTAAAGTGATGACAATGGCCTCCCTTTAATCTTTCTCCTATTCATGAAGTTGCTTAAACCAAAGTTACTTACATTTTTTGGTGTTGCTTGTAAGTCTAGTCTGGCTCAATTGCAATTCTAGATCATGAACTAATCAATCGAATGCTTAGTCATAGCAAAATTTGTTATAGATCACACATTGATTTGCACGATGTTTGCCAAACATTATTGTTATTAAGTAATCATCAGTTATTATTATTATTATTTTACTAATGTGAATTACAAAAATAATAGGTAGGTCACTTTACTCTAAATGATCCAAATTCCTTTCTTTCTAATTTTCTTAAACTCATAACAAATTACTTTAGTAACTATACTAACTAACACTTTCTTGTCACAATGTCACGAGTATACAAAATTATGAAAGGAATACTAAAATAGATGAAATGTCACCCTTTTTATAAAATAGTGTGCAAGTGAATGGAGACTTTCCATAATTAATTCACTTCTAACTTACTCGGATATTAATGAAATCATTTTTTTTAATTCAGCTAAAGACAAATTATTTATGAAGAAATATAGGAATTCAAAGTTAAAATGAATTATAACTTGGAGGCAAAAAAGTTGGCAATAAATAAATTTGAAATTCAAACCTAAAAACGAGCTATTCTATTCCCTATTCAAACTAGGAACTTGGCAAGTGATCAACACTTTGATGTAGATGTTTGCAGTACTCTATCAGCTCAGCTTTCAAAAGCAAGATCCAAAAACAGATGTTTAGAGCTAGCAAAATCCATGGCAAGAACTTCTGCTATTTGTAGAAATGGACAAAGAAAGGGTATTTGAACAGAAATTAGTTGCATAAGACTAATAACACCTAAACGTAGTTACTCTCACACTTTTTAAGCTAATTTTTTAACAACATACTCTAAGTCGTGTTATAATCTTTTTAAAACGATTTAGTTCATATGAGCAATTTTTTTTTTTTAAATGTAATTTGAATACAAGAAGCATTAGTCACACCTAACAAAAATTAGATGAGTGGATATGCCCACAAATTAGTCAACATGAATCTCCTGCTTAAAATGGTGGCACCGCGTGCAATTTGTTTAGGACCAAAGATTATAGTGGTTGTCAATATGAAAACTACCTTAAGACCTAATTCTAGGTGAGGTGCACATTTTCAACTTAATAATCATTATGCAATTCTCAAGCATGATTATGAATAACTCAGAATATATATAAAGCTTGGCTATTTCTAGACTTTGATTTTTCAAAATTCAAATCAAACATACTTGCCATCATGCCTCATAGATCGATTGAGCAAAATAATTCCGAAGGGAACTTACATTGAAATTGAGAAAAGAAAAAATCTAATGGTTTAAAAAATTAAAACCTTGAATCATCATTACTGGTCTCAAATACTAATGCACTCTCAAGTCTTTTCCTTGAAATTCGTATATTTGAGTTTAGGATAATATATCAATTTATATTCATTTGTTTTATACGTTCAAGAAACCAAATCACTTTGGTTGCTTTCGAGTCATTATCTCACCTTTTGAGCACAAATATTTAAAATTCGTAACATCCCACCTCAAGTTTGACTTACAACATAATACATTTTCATGTTCTATGTTTTCTTGTGTTCTTCTTCATCTTTGCCTTTCATTTTCTCAATGGGGTTAAATATTCACATTTTGGTTTTTAATTTGTTAGATGTTCAAAATCAATTTCAATATCTTTCTCACAATTTTGAATATTTTTTATGGGATAAAAAAGAATAGAAAAAGAATATGGTATAACTAATTCTAAATTTTATGTGACAAAAATTAAACATCCTGCTTATTTCTCTAAAATATTACTTACTCATTTTGTCATCAATAAGATTTTCCTAATGCTGCATATGCATTACAAGTTAGCAGTATATCCTAGCACTGCATATAAAGTAGAAAAAATGAGCTACCGAGGTAAATTTATAAATGCTCCTAGGAGCTTTCTGTGGAACTTGAACGTCAGCAAGCTTGAGCTCACTTGAAGTAATATTTCTTTTCATTAATTATTACAACAAAATTCAATGACCTGGGAACCCGAAAATCGTAGATCTGATAAGTTTTTAGTTGGATTACTTATTGAATATAGGGAAAGTGCTGATTATATGTAGTGTCACACTGATAGGGAAAAAATATTTGTTATAGTAAAAGGAATGTGTTAATGACTTGTATAAGAATATATAAAGAATGTATGGGTGCAAATTTTTGCAACTATCATTACTTTTTAATATTATTGTCATTTTTTTTATTTGTGGTATTGTTTACTGCATATAGTGAAGTGCTGAATATCCTTATTTAATGTCACGCTGATATATTTGTATTAGTAATCATTGTCTTAGAATTTTAGAAATTGAAAGGATATAGTTTTATACTACCAAAATAAATAAAAAGTTATAATTAAGAAAAATTGAAATGCACTGTAATTTAACCTTTTTGAACTTTGCTGATTTGCTCCTCCATTGCCCTTTAAATTGTGACTTTTTAATTTATTACATTCTTTGTACTTCATATTCTGTTAGTATCTTGCTATTTCATTTTTTTTCATGAAAAATAATAATTGCATAAATAAATCTTTTAATAACTCTCATAAGTTATTGGATAAAATTTAAGTCTGAATATAACTTTTTTTAAATGATTTAGATGAGTTCATTTTAAAGCTTGTAAGGAGTTTATACATACATACATATATATATATATATATATATATATATAAAAGGTCATTACAAAAATCATTATGTTTTGTCAAAAAATTTAACAGTTTTTTTCTTTTCGATTGAACAAATTTTGAACAGTTTATGCACGTGATAGCCTACATGATGATGGAATAAAATCAAGGTAAAAATTCAATACCCTATGGACTTATGATAACGTTAATATAGTGTATGACATTTCTTGTTGATAAATTTGAGGTTAAATTCTGAAAGCGGGTTGGCTCGATTGGTCATAGAGTTTTGGATAAGATTTTGATTTTTTAAGTGCATTGGTTTGAATTCCCTCTTTGTCATTGGTGATTAACCCTTCCCAAAGAACCCCTTGCCGCTTGAAGGTTAAGTGTGAGTAGCTTTTGTGCAGAGATCATTCCCTTGAGCGAACCCTTGGAAGTGATTTTGTGGGTGAACTTTTGTCTGTCATTTGTAATCTCACACATGTTATTGGTGTATTAAGTGGTTGTATTAGAATAACATATCCTTTCTATTATTTTTGTCTACTAAAAAGTTGAAGTTAAATTAATATATAGGTCCTTATACTATTTGAGAATTTTTATTTAGCTCTTTATATTTTAAAAATTTGTAATTAAGTCCCTATAGTTTCAAAAATTAATAATTGGGCCCTGTTGTTAGAGTACCATTATAAATTTATAATAGTAGGTTGGATTCAAGACCCAATTAAAATGATTTGAAATTAAAAGGATCCAAAAAGTTTATAATTGGGTCTATATAATTTCAAAAAAAATTAGTTAAGTCCCTAAATCTAGCCTATCAAGTATCACTATAAGTTTCTAACATCAACGACTCAATTAAAATTTTTAAAATTATAAGGATTTAATTATAAACTTTGAAAATAAAAGGACCTAATTATAAATTTTCAAATAACATAAGATACATATTAATTTAAACTAAATTTAATGAAATATATCACAATAATATTTTTGACACGTTAAAATATTATTATTGCCATTTAAAATTAAGACTGATCAAATTCTCAAAGATAAGACATACAATTGATTAGACTTTTTTTAAGTAAATAAAAGTTTAGGAGAAAGGGAAGTTGTCATATTCACAAATCAAGACATGTCACAAGCCTTAATGATAATTTACATTAATACTTTTAGATGATCTATTAATAAATAATCACTAGTAAGAATCAAAATCAAAACCTCTGTGTTAACGCAACTCGATCCTATTAGTTAAGTGGACCCTGCTTATAATTAATTAGACACATTAATATAAAATACAAAATGACACTTTAAAACACACAAGATAAAAATAGTGTTAAATATTTACCACAAAATTATATATTTGAAAATTCTCTTAGTTTCACTTTTACTTTCCTTATTTTTGTCATTGCAACAAAGTTGATTCTAAATTTAGGAATGAAGAGATCAAACGTCCAATCTAATATAATCATTTTTTCTAATGAAATTATCAATCATCAAATAATGGTAAAGTGGTACAGTCCAATCCACTAAAACAGAAAGCACTGAAAATGGGTCGATCGAGCTACATGGGTATTTGACGTTTACCCTAAACTTTTTATATTTAATATTTTGATAGTTTCATTTTCTATCTTTTACATGTGCACAAATTTAGGGATGGCAATTTGCCCTGCCCGACCCGTTCCGATCTGTCCCGACCTGTTCGGGTCGGGTAAGTCAACGGTTGACCGGGTATCGGGGTAGATTCGGGTTTTACCCGAATGTATTTTTTCGAGTATGGGGCGGGGTCGGGTATTGGTTGTCCCGATCCGTTACCCGCCCCGAATATAATATAATATATTAAATATATAAATAATATTATATATCTCTTAATCTAACCCTAATTTTTCCCCTTTCTCACAACTCAAACTTTCCCCTTTCCCCTATCTATTGTATTTGATTTCTTATGAGAATTTGTTTCTTTATGCTTTTGCATAATTTTGTTTGTTATTTTGGGGCTTTGTTTCGTGATGAATATTATGATGTATTCAAAATAACTATGATGTAATAGTCTTAAATCTTTGTGCTAAATTAAAATTGTCATAAACGGGACGGGGACGGGGCAGAGAAATACCCACGGGTTCGGGTATGGGGAGTTTTTTTAATCCCCGACGGGAAACGGGGCAAATTGTATGTAAACGGGGCGGGGACGGGTAATGAAAAATCCGCCCCGATCCGCCCCATTGCCATCCCTACACAAATTAGCTTTAAATTAAGAAATGAAGTAGACATAAAATGTCTAATATTTTTATTTTTGTAAAATGATCATTTAGCTGATAGTTTTAGCTAATATTACATTTTTTACTCACATTCTCAAAATATGGTGATTTTATATCTATATTTTTAATTCATGGCATTTTCATCACATAGGCATCATATGACTTTTTCTTTTCGGTTGGAAAGTCATCAAAACACCCAACGATTTCTCTATGAGAAGCGTCCGAATTACAAGCAACTTTCGTATGAAAATTGTCATAAATCAAAAAGAGATAGATAAAGAAAGAAAATAAGAAAGAAGTGGAGTAAGTCAAACATAATGAGAGAAAAAAGAAAATTACAAGGGAAGTCGTCAAGATACTAAACGACTTTGATATAAAATTTCCTATGTTTTTAGACAATCTTGATATTTTCAAATAGATTTATTTTGGAGTGTTCATGACTTACAATAGTAAAAGCAAGTAAGAAAAAGGGAACGAAAAAAATGCCACATTTGCGCTTGTATGGTTGAAATTATCATAAATCAAGGATTACTTATGAAACTTTATTTGAAAAAGAATGTTATATTTAGGTTAGAAAGCCTCATTAACAAGAGGATCTTTTTAGTTTCTTTCCTTAGCAAGATTGTAACTTCATTTCTTTTGTTTTCAATAATACTGTAAAAGCAGAAAGCTGTTTGAGGTCTCAAAACAAATCATACTTCACATCATCATGCTGGATGAAAAAAGGAGGGTGGAAAAATAAAATAAAGTAAGACCAGCAAAGTTCAAAAGCTACAATAAACAAAGAAAAAGTTCTTATCAAGACAGGGAATATAAGAATTGCTTGTGGGAGTCCCAAAGGTAGAAACTTTAAAAACTCAAAGTGGGAGGCTTGGAGAACACTTTCCTCCAGGTGAAGGGCCAGTTTGAATATGAATGAATATCTATGAGACTATGACTATGTATGAGGTGGAAATTGGGAACTGCCACGAGGGAAATCAGGCCCTTGTCTTACTCCTATCCTTATTGGGGTTTGGGTTAGCATCATTCATGTATGTTGGCCTGCCTTTTTCAACGTTGCTAATGCTGAAAATTGAACTCTTTAAACATGTTTTGGATATCCCGACAGTGTCTGATATAAAAGAAAAATTATCTTAAAAAATTAGTCTAATAATATTTTTAATTATTTTTTTTAAAAAGACATGTATATTTAATACTTTTGTAAGTTCTAGAATTTTCATTTAAATATTTTTTTAAATAATTGTTACACTGATGTTTTAAGAGAAATATTTCTCCTCACAGAATATGTCCTTTTAACTGTTATTTTCTCTCTTCCTTACATGGGTGGAGCTTTGTAGCGGCTTTCATTACTTAGTTTGAAAAAGATATGGAATCTACCATTTTTTCTAAACTCCACAATGTTTAGTTTAAAAATATTTTGTCCCCTTAGAATTTTAAAATAAAAATACTATTGGAAAAAAATTCTAAAAAAATTTAGTTCAGAATAGTAAATTTTCACATTGTTGATTAAGTTCTACAGTCCAAATTGTGCAAATTCCTTGAATATTGACGTCATGGATAAGTTAAACAATGTATATCTCTTCTGAATTTTTTGGGATTTCACATGCCCTAAACTTTTATATTTAGTAGTTTCATTTTCTATCTTTTGAATTTGCACAAGTTAACCTTAAATTAAGAAATGAAGTAGACAACAAATGTCTAATATTTTTATTTTGTGAAATTATCATTTACGGTTGAGGATATATAACACAGTTTTAATGACTTCAATGCCAAGATATTCTGGCAAGTTAATTAGACCTACTCCAGTTAAAGCTTTTGATGATCATGTACAGAATGTATTTGATCCTCTTAGTGTAATTAAGAATCCTCAACCAGTGCCAATTAGAGAAATAGATTGTTAATCTGAACTACCTTTCACACATGAAGTCAATAAAGTCGGAAAAGAAAAGGAGAAGAATTAAATATACACTGACTTGCAGTGAAAACTATAAAGGAAAAGTAATTAATTATACAGTTAATTCGCTGATAGAATTCCTTTTAAGAAAAGTATAAAATTTTAAGAGAATACTTAAGTTCCCTAGCATGCCTATAGAATTGAAGTGAAACAAAATTATTTGTTTAGTGGGCCAACTGTTTGATTGGATCGACCTTGCCTGATGACTAATTTCTAGGCATCAAATGCGCTATCAGGGTAACCTATTAAACTCAATCATTGCTAGTTGGAGACAAATCATATATGATTATTAATTGTTAATCTTTTACATGGTATGGTTTGAAAAAAGTGAGGCAGTAAACAAATTTTTTCCTTTTTGTTCTCTTTTCTTTCCCATCTGGGAGCAATATCATAAATTGAAGCTGCCTTTTGACAAATTATGAAACTATTATCTAAATTCCAATTTCTGCCACATGAATATTCTATCAACATTTTAATAATTTTTAACAATATTTATTTTATTTTATTTTAAATTTTATAATTATTACAAATTGTATTATATATAATTGTCTATTAAGTTATCATACTAACTTATATATTAGATATATAAAACTAAGAATGTTATATAACAATAATAATTATATCATTAAATTATTATAAAATACTAATTATTGAAAAATTAAATTTATATTTAATATTAATGAATAAAATATGATAAAAATAAATTATCTATATTTCTTTATTCCTTTCATTTTAAAATTATAAATATAATCCAATGCACTATAATATAATTGGAATAAGTCAATCTAGAAATTAGAAATCACATTTCTGAAATAAGCCAAAATGCAATGAAAACACTTATTTTGTATATTCATATTTATAATAAATTATATATTGAAAACTATTAAATACTCAAATGATTAAGATTAGTAAAATTAAATCCATCTGTATTTATCTCATTCTCCCTCCTTTTTCTTCTTTTTATTTGCCTCTTCCTACTTCTCTACCTAATCTTTTCTCTATTCCTGCTCTTCTTCTTTTTTTCTCCTTCCTCTTCTCTCTTCTCCCTTCTCCTCATTCTTCTTCCGACTTCTCTTTCGTCCTCCTTTTCATTTTTCCTCTGTCTTCCATCTTCCTTCATCCATCAACATCTTAGAGCGTTACGGAAGAGCATAGTTTCCATCGACTACCAACTTTCTACTAAAGATTCATCTGAAAATTTCAGTAGGATTGGTGTTTCAATTACTAATTGATAGAAGAAAGGAAAGTTTCAATGCACAGAGAAGCTAAGAAGAGCTTTAATTTGCTAAGATCAAAGAGAAGCTAACAACCGTACCAGTGTTAACATTGCCAAATTTGGAACGGCCTTTTGAGGTAAAATGTGATACAAGTGGGTTTGAAATTTGAGCAGTTCTATTGTAAGAAGTAGGGGGTAGAAATATGCCACACGCTTATTAAAGCGCCTTGCATAACTTACTTTCAATATATTTTGACGTAATTTATTTATTAAATATAAGTTAGATTTAATCTTTTAAAAAGCATATTTATTTAAGTAGGTCAAGTGTAAGCCTTTATAAAGTCTTAATTTTGTCTTAATAAATCGATTTATTTATTTATTATTTATTTTATATATAATTAAAATTTTATAATACTTTATAATTTATTAATTATGTATTAAATAATATAATTTATTTATTTTATATATAATGCAATATTTTTTTAAAAGTTATGTCTATTTAAAACTTAAAAAGTTAAAATTTATTGACATATTTGAAGTCTTTCATTTAACATATGCTTTTAAATAGACTTTCAAGCTAAGATAGACTTTTATAGTTTTACAAAAAAGCTTGACCAAGCTTAAAAAAGATTTATAATATATAATAAGTCAATATAAGGCCAATATTTTACAAAACATACTTGTCATATTCAAGACAAAGTCTAGTCTAACCCAACATATTTACACCGCTATTAATAAGGCAATAGTGTAAGCATTGCGGTACTGAGCGTATTGCCTTATTCAAAGGGAATTTGTGATATACTCTGATCATGAATATTTTAGCATTTCATTGAAAACATGTTGCAAAATGATCAAGCACTAGACTGGAGTTCCAAAACATGTTGCAGATGCTTTAAGTAGAAAAAATATTCACTTATTACTCTAGAGAGAGAGGTAGTTAGTTAGGTTCAAATGTTTGAAAGAATTGTATGTGACAAATAGATTTCAAGAGAGTGTGGCAGAAACACTTATGTGACATATTTTGATCACTCCAACTGTTGAGATATAAATAATTATTACGTCGATCTTGCATGATAAATTTTTTTAAAAAATTAAACATGCATGAATAAGTTTGTGATCAAATAGTTAATATTTTTCATTTTTTTGGAAAGCATATTATTCACTAAGATTAAATAATTTTGATAGATTATAAAATAATTTTAAATTAATGTAAAATTTTATGAACATGATATGCATGATACATGCATATTTTTCAATTTCATATTGAATTTTATGAGAAATTGATCCTATAAAAATTATTTATTTGTATAAGATTAGTTTTTATTTATATTGATATTAATATATACTAACCTTAGTTTTTGTGGTTTCTAATTCATTAGCTTAATACACTTTTGTATGGCAAGCACTCAATGGAATTATATGAATTTTTGTTTATTGGTTTGTACCACAAAGGTATCTTCAGGTTAATTTTTGCATCAACTAAAATTAAATTTTTTCTTAAGTGATCTTAGAAGCGTGCCTCCACATCAGCCTGAAGTATTATAAGAAATTAATTCTCTTAAATGTTGACTCAATATCCGAACTCAAGTAATCATCTCAAGGTAATCAACATATCTCCTTTAACCACATATTAAGCCAACCCCTTGTGTTAATTATATGGCAAGGGCGGCTCAAGAGTGAAGTCACCTACGGCCTTTTTTTAGCCCCATAATTTTATAATAATATATTAATTAAATTTATTAAAAATATAAAAAATTAATATAATTAATAAAATGTCTACATATTCCATCTTTTGTAATTAAGTGCATAGTAAATCTTGATTTTCTCTCTCTTCTTATATTCTTATTAATTTTTAACTATTTTTCTTATTTCCAAGATTTATATTAAAATATTCAAAAGTGAAGATAATTAATAAAAGGTCTACATATCCTCTTACTTATTAAGTATATAGTAAATCTATATTTTTTCTCACTTTCCATAAATACAAATCTCTATTACTTCTATTTAGTCATAAAAAGTTGAAGGCACTAAATGTGTTGCTACAAGAAAAATAAGTTTTTCAAAATTAAAAATCAATATATATTTTTTAAAGAGCAACAATGACTCAATAAAAATTAAATATAGTCAACAAACTGTGCATCATGAGGGCGATCATTACTTGTAGTGCATAGGTTCGTAACTCTTAAAATTTGAGTTTGAACCTAACTCAACTCCAAAAACTAGCTCAAAGAGTGAGGGTTGCCCCCTCTTATAAACACTATTCAAGTCATATCACTATTCAATGTAGGACTCTCAACACACCCTCCTCACGCCCATGACTAGATATCTGGAGCGTGAAGTTTGCAGGACTGGACATCTGCGAGTGGCCCAACGGATCTCGGATAGGCTCTGCTACCATCTTAGAATTTGGGTATTTTAGCATATCTTTAGAATATCTTAGCATATATTTAGAAGATCTTTATAATATATTGTAAAATGAATTAGTCATCTAATTGAGGGAGTAATCTTAGGAGTTATTTCCTAATTTCATTATGTTTCATGATTTGTTTCCTTTTTTAATTAGGGTTCTTATTGTCTTAGTGGGATTGGGCTTGTACTAGTAGTACTACACTAGTACTTGACCTAATTATTAGTATAAATAAGAGTTAGTGCTTTGTATTTTACAATATATTAAATCAATTCAATCTCATATTATTCACTAGTATTTCTTCTCTCTTATTCCTTCTCTACCTAAAACCATATAATTTCAACAGTAACCTATTGGAAACACCTTGTGACCAAGTCAAGTCAACTCCTAAGGATTAGTCTTACACCTAAACGTGACGTTTGATATACGGATTATTTTTTCATTCCTGAGAATTTTTAAATGGGAATGTTGGATTCTTATGTTTGGTATAAGTTTTGAGAAAAACATTCTCATCCAAGGATGATTCCCGGGAATGATTTTTGCTCAATATTCCTCCACTTTCATTCCCATGGGAGGAGGTGGGTTTGCAACATTCCTATGACATGAGAATATTTTTGTCATGTGAAATGTCCAAAATACATACCCTTCTATCATCATGCCATCAACCAACCATCTCCACGTCATTATTGGCGACTGCCATCCACCACCACCAACCACTGTTTGTGGCAGTCAGTTACCAGAATTCAGCTACCCTGGTCGTCGCCGGCAGTTGATAGTGCCGGTGACTTCAACCACCGTGTCGGTTACTGAAATCCAGCCACCCTTGTCGCCGCTAGCGATTGACGGTGACCTCGACCATCGTGTCAGTCAATGGAATCTAACTACTTATGCCACCGCTTGCAGTTGACGACTAGTCACTGGAATCTGGCTACCCTTGTCGGACGATGGCCGGCGACTTCGACCTGTCGCTAGCCACCGGAATCCAGCCACCCGCCGCCGTCGATAATTAACAGTCACTGACTTAGATCACCACTAGCCCGCTAGCAGTTAGAGTCATTCCCAGGAATATTTTTGGTTAACCAAACATAGTAATAATCATTACTAGGAATACTATTCCTAGGAATATCGTTCCTGAGAATGTTTTTTCAAAACTTGAACCAAACGCCACAAAAGAGTGTGAAGACACATAGTGATCTTACAAAAAAAAAATTAAGAATTTAGCATCTCAAAAATTTAGGAAAAAAATTTAATAAAAAATTCATGAATTTTAATAGAAGAAAAAAGTCTCATTTATATAAGTAGCTTTAGGTCTCAGTATGTATTGAGCCACTACAGTTATATGGATTAGGTACATAACAAAGGCAATACTACGACTCATGTTCCCATATATTATAGATAAATTTATTAAAAAAAGAAATGACTTTGTAATGAAATATTTATCATGAAGTAAAGTTAGTCATTTTTAACAAAAAATATTAAACTTTGTTCCTTTACTGATAATAGTTACTTGTGTGTATTAGATAATCATATTTCATTAAGAACGAAACAAAATATAGCATTTGATCAACCGTTAAAATAGGAGGAATGTTTCTCACAGATCCCACGTACGTGCGACTGCATCTTTATGCACACTTGTTTAAGCTTAGCCTTTCCTTTCAACGTATAGTAGTCAGCAAAGATACAATTTTAATTAAAGACGATAAAATTTAGAGGGATAAGCCCATATATAACAAGACTAAATAAACGATCATATATGGGTGAAAAATAATAATATTAGCTAAATACAATTAAAATATATATAATCATGCATCTAAGTACAGAACTTACATAAAATATAAGGTTGTAAAAGAGATAAACCAACACATCAACCCTGAAATTAAGATCATGCTCAACAGACATAAAAGAATTCAAATCCTCTATTCGTTGCTGCAACACTAGTTTTGGCTAGATGATCTGGACTTTTTGTTGATTTGCATGGGTTTGTCTCAAATTTTGGCTTTGCCAAGAATAGTAACTTGATCAGTGCATTAGTCTCCTCTAAGATGTAAGAACACGTCTGAACTACAAAGAGGATGTTAGAATCTCTCTAATATATTCAAAACCTAGATCAAGTAGAAAAGTAACCAGAACCAGAAAGAAAATTGAAAAACGGGAGAAAATGATATACAAAAATTAGATCTGAACCAGAAATCGTGGATCTAATAAAAAAAAAGTTAAAAAAGGAAAATAAACAAAGAA
The DNA here is from genome assembly GCA_023212625.1 of Styphnolobium japonicum. Lineage (NCBI taxonomy): Eukaryota > Viridiplantae > Streptophyta > Magnoliopsida > Fabales > Fabaceae > Styphnolobium > Styphnolobium japonicum. The sequence continues at coordinate 16,181,689 of JALBWW010000013.1, forward strand.
GGTGAATGGGAAAGGGAAAGGAAAAAGAAAAGAAGAATAAATAACTAGAAACACATTTAAAAAAAAAAAAAGAATCATCTCCTCAATAATTCTAAGAGACAAAAGAGTCGCACAAAAATCTAAAGTTGCACGAAGATGTTTCTTCCACCCTATATAGTTGCTTATCAATTGATCAATGATCTACTCAAGTAGTAGTTAATTCTTTCTTTGGCCTTCAAATGGTTAAATGTTTGAAACATTTATTTCTTGACACATGGCATATCAATATATCATAATAATCTATATATATATATATATATATATATAAGTTAAGAGGAAGAAACAAATTAACCTTTAAACATTTTAATATGAGACATGCGTATCATTTAAAATTTTGACACATGTCACCTTACAAGTGTCAATATGCACAAATTATTAATTAATGAAGGATTAATGTCCAAAGATGTTAAGTCTAAAAGAGCAGTATTTGGCACAGGCAATTTTGATACCAGCCTAAATAAAACTAATAATCCCCATTCCAAAAGTTCTTAACCTTGAGGAAATTATATCATCACTTCAAGCTGATTAGTTCCAGCAACTTCCTCAATAAAATCATATCCAAAGTATATGTAAATAAATGCAAGCATTTTATAACATCTCATTTCCCACAATAAAAAAATAAAACGTAGTCACTTCAGCTTAGTTTAGGAAATTAGAACGAGTGAGTATCATAATAGAAATTAAGGTTAAAGTCAAATAATGACTTTTTAATGTAAAAAAAATGCAACTAAAAGAAATTAACAAATTTCACTTAGAAAGAGAGCAAATCTTGACAAGTGTCACTTAAAGTGATAATTAAAGAACAATTAACGAAAGTTTAATAAGAAAGTGGAAAAAACATTGGAAGAGAGCAAATCTTGACAAGTGTCACTTAGATATGTTTATGCATGTAATATAATTAATAAAAATTTATGTTAAACCTTAATTTATGCATGCAAATTAAATATTAATTTATGATTATATGAATTCATGTTAAACATTAATTTTGTGATGAAAATTAAGAGCATCAAGAGAAGTGTTTGACATGTGTCACTTAGAAAAAGAAAAAATGTTGACGAATGTCACTTAGAAAATTTGACAATGATCACTTAGATATGATTATACATTTAATTAAAATACATGTCAAACTATAATTTTTGCATATGTTTTACATAGGTAAAATTTTAATTGTCAAAGTTAATTCTGCAAGACTTTTATAATTTATTTATTACTACATTCTTATTGTGAGTAATTAAAAGAACTCTTACTATCTGATGGACAACATACTTTGGTATTATAAATATATGCCAAAATATGTTCTAAAATGACAAATATATGCCACATTGTGTGAATATTTTATCTTTGGTAAAAATAATAAGGAAAAAATATATTTATGAATTTTAAATTACTCAACATACAAAGCAATTGTAAAGGACAAGATAAAAGGAAGTGAAATTGAGTTGCAATGCCATACAAAAGTATATCTAATTTCTTTGTTCTTAAATGTGCCCTTCCTTATAATTACAAATTTGTATATGAATATGTCATCTTCATGATCTTTGTGTTCAAATGAGTAACTATTTAAAATTTTAAACTAGCATAATATATTTATAATTTTTAGTTAGGATTATAAGGCATAAAGTTATATATTACTATGTTTTTATATTATTATTTTTCAATTCGAATACGATTTACGTTAATATTAACTAGTTTGTTTTTACATAATTACATTCAATTACTTAACGTAGTTATGTATTCTAATTGAAAAAGTATTGCTTCTTATATACAAAATAAAAATTGGATGTCTACTATACACAAAAATGTTTTTAGCTAATTTATATAATAATATTATTTTATTAATATTTAAATAAAGAAATTTATTAACTTTTTGTCATATTTTTATAACCATAGTAAAGACATTAAATATTTGTAGTTATGCTTATGTAAAATTCTTTTCTTTTAGTTATAGCATGTACTTTTTAAATTGAGATTTCTCATTCAAACTTAACCTTTCACTATAAAATGATCTCCTATATTTTATATAAAAAAATGTAGATAAATAATAGTTGATAATCATAATATTTATATATACATAACTAATAATGTATAATAATTATTGAATTATGATTTTATAATGTTATACTTTTTATACTTGTAGTGTTAATTCCGCAAGTGTATGGTTTTTGTCAAGTAATAAAAATATCGAATCCACATCGAGTATGTTTATGACAACCAATTAATTGCCATAGTTCGATTAACTAAACGGGAACGGTTAATTTGGTAAAGAAAATATGGTAACAATGAAAAACAGAGAAATAACAAAGAATAAGGTGAGATTAAGAATTCAAGAATGTGTGTTCAATTTCTAGAAAGGTTTCCAGGATTTGGGTTACCATATTGATAATTAATGAATCCTATTTGACTTCCCTTTTATTAAGATTAAAACTTTTTTGAAGGTGAATTATTCTATAATAGTTAATGGTCTCTATCGAGAAACAAGAACTATGCCCAATTAAACCAATTCCTACTCGTGATAATTGTATTTGGATTGAACCTTTTGCGAACTGTGATAATTCAATTGAATCCTCTGAAGACCAAACCTACTATCGTGATTTAGGTCTTAAGTTCAACTCTTACAGTTCCAATATCAAGGCTCACCTCTCGATCATTCCCCAAATATCTATGAGATGCAAATAAGCAGCTAACAAATTCACATGAATAAACTCAATAAGAATCAAATCAAAAGATGTCTAACATTAACAAAAGGGAAACAAAATCAATTCATCATCATGAATATATCAAAAGGTATAACCCAATCCTAGATACAAGAGCAAACTACTTAGACATAGTAAAATTAGAATCCATTAAAGTCTTAAAGAACATTCCAAACCGAAAAGAAATCAAAATTAGATAAAAGAAGAATGATCCAATTCGCAATCCAATCTTCAAGCAATGTCATCTCCAGTTCAGCCCCATAAACGGCTACTTCGTAACTATTTATACTTTAGGGTTAAAAAAGAAAAAGGGTCCAATCCAGTTACAAAACTAATTAACAAAATACAAAACGTGCATCAGATGACGTGCCACGGTCATGGGAAATTCCACAACCTGGCTGTGGTTACTTCTGACTTGTCATTCTTCAGTTTCTGATTTCTTTGATCCATGACTGTGAGAATTTCCACAGCCTGGCCATTGATCATTCTGACTTGTCATTTTTCCTGCAGGCTGACTTCAATTTCATACTAGTTCCAACACAGATGATTCCCACCACTTTCCAAGCCTCAAATGCACATTTCCTACAAAACAAGGTACGAAACACCGCATTTATCTGAACTAGATGAAAATTAAGCAAGGAAACAAGCAAATATGCCTAAATGGACTAAAATTGCATGCAAAACAAAGACAAAATATGATGTTGTTTCACACACATCAATACTCAGAGCAATGTTCAAGTTCTATACTAGTTGGTATAATAATAAGAAAAAACTAGTGATATGATCACTTGAGTTATGACTATTTGTTCTATGGGATATGAGTGATTCATCTTATTCCCGGTGGATAACAATGCAAAATTACATAATTAAGAACATGAAAAACAGTAATTAACTTTATGTTACTCATATAATGTATGATTGTATTCTATGTGACAAGAGTGATACATCTTATTCCCGATGGATGAGAATGAAAAAGTACATTTAGTTGTTAAATATTAATTTTAGAAAAAACTAAAATTTCTAATTTTGAGAAAAGAAGAAAAATTTGTTTCCTTGAAATACATTGGATGATTACTGGCGAGTAGTTTGATGATTACTATTAAACACTTCCAATCAGCATTCAAATCCAACGGAAACTAAAGAAAAAGATCCAATGGATAATGACAAGAAGTTGAAGGAGTCCCACGGATGGCCAAATAAGCACATCTCAACTGCATTTGGTGACAAAGCAATTTCCCTCCATTCTCAACAGACTCAAGGCTAGGACTCGATGGAATAGGGACTGTTTTTAGTTTTATTGTTCTCATTCAGTTTTCTATAAATTCAAGTTGCTTTCATACAAGTTGTATCTCATTCAATTCATTTTCACATAAATACAAATACACATTTTCCTCTTCTCTGTTCATCTTCTTCAATGCTACAATTGTCAATTATGGAGTCTTTCAGCATTTTCATTTCTTAAGAATTACAAATGGCGATATGCATATTTATTGGCAAAATTAGAATTTGAAACACTCAGATATTGTGTAATAAATTTTGGATTTTGCTAATGGGGAGTTGAAAGTTCCAACCCCCCCATCCATCAAATTTTATATTCTAAATGATTTGCTATTAGGCGCGAGCATTGAAATGTGTTCGACCGCCCCATTAAGCAATTACAAATCCCATAAATTTTCAAGCATTGCCTTCTTACTAATATATGCATTCCCTGCTTTGGGGTCCATACATAATTGGATCCTTTCCATTTTTTTGGGTATATATATAACACCATATAAATCAATCAACATGCATATGATCCATTGTAATTAAAATATCGACTCCAAATAACTATGTCTATACCATATTATACATTTTTCTAAATTTCATATCAATAGCACAACAACAAATCAATTTTAAAATTGAAGAAAGTAAGCACATTCTAATTTCATAGTATATATAGTCAACAATCAATTTTACTTAAATTGAAGTATAAAGCATTCTAAGAAAAGGAGGCCAAACCAGTTAAAATATGTCAAATTATATATGAGATATACTCGTATGAATACTCTGTTTATGATGGACAGACTCGCAATATGTCCACAATAAGTTAATGTTTTTTTAAAAAAAATGGGAAAGGTATAATTAGGTCAATTTTTGTGTCAATCAAGATTAAATTCCTTTATGTGAGGGTAATCTTAAGAATGCACATCCTACATCGGCATAATTCATTTAGATGAATGAATTCTCTTAGGTATTGTCCTAAGTTCAAATACAAGTAACTAAGGTAGACAACACAACTCCTTAATCACTAAGTCAACCTCTTGAGTTACAATAATTTTTTGTGAGTACTATATATATATATATATATATATATATATATATATATAATAGTATATATCATAAGCACAATATCTACACAAAAGTTTCAAGAGTAACTCATTTATTTGATTATTAATGAATCAAGTTAATAATAAGTTAATTTTGTGTTCAAAATTTGAAAATAATGTTAAATGTTCTAGCCTATTGAATCATGTCGGCTTGAAGTTAAATATATTGGTCATATTAAAAGTTATTATCTCTTTACTTAAAAAAAATTATGAGCTGGATAGGTTATTCCACAATTAGGCACAATGCAATATTAATGGATGCCTCTTAATGTGGGATAACTAGCAAGAATTGTTTAAAGACATTTGTATCAACGCAACTCAATTTTACCAATTAAATCAACCCTTATTGATCCACTGTTAAGGATTGAAACAATTGCTTGAAAGGCTTATGTTCGATTCTCGCTACCAACAATCTCCTTTGATAAGCAATTTGTAAGTCCATGCTAAAACTTATGACATGCATTAGCCTTGAAATGGGATAGTCTCTCCTTCTCCAATATTTTTCTTCAATATATACATACATACATATATATATATATATATATATATATATATATATATAAAGAAGGGAGGTATATAATAATAATATAAAAACAACTGACACCTTAAAACAATAGGATGAAACAAACTTCCATTTCGTGCATTCTAGAGAGAGTAGGCTCACCAGTCACCACATGGAATCAATACACCAACATGGGGATTAGGTAGAATAAGTGGGATAGCTTTAATACATGACAATTATTTATGTGTTCCATTTGTATCCAGACAAGGCCATTGGGATGAAAAACTGAAGCCGTGTGGGTTTATGTTACTGTTAGGTAATCCATCATACACAATGTTTTATCTCCATTCAACTTGTCCCTTTTCAACCACCCCTATCATCCTCAAGGTTTTCCGCAAAACTCCATCTCCAAGAAGCCATAAAATCATTTCACCCATTAAACTCTGTTCCCTTGGAGTCACCCAAAGAAGATTTGATTATACAGAATCACTTTGGGTCAGGTTGAATTGGTAGGCTCTTTGGGAAACAAGTATAGCATTGCACGTGTGAAGGGTTGCGTTCAATTTGTATCTGCATGCATGTTGTTTACTGAATTCTCTAGGGTTTCACATTGAAGGTGAGATGGTAGCATTCAGAATCCTAAGTTATTGATAGGATCTAGTTAGCATTGAAAATGTAAGAGGAAGACTTGTGTCATGTTGGGCCCATGCAACATATAATCACTTCGGGGGCTTTGCTGCTGTCTAGTTCCTTTACGGGAATATATGCCACCGCCACTTTTTGGCTCTTCCTACCCTACCAAGTTTCACAGATTGCAAAAGACAGGAGAATAAGACAAAGAAGAAAGTGAACCTTCTAGCCTATTTAATTATATTTTGCATAGTAGTATAGATAAGTGAAACGAAGGTGTGTTTGGAAGTTGAAAAGGGAAAGAGAAGAGAAGGAATGAAAAGAAAAATTAAATTAAGAAGAAATAAAGGGAAGAGATAAGAAGGTTAATAACTTTTATTCTCTTGTATTGATATATGTTTAACTAGAATAAATGAAAGGAGAGAGTCGAATAAAAGTAATGATTTAATTTTGATTATTTATCACTATAAAATATTTTTACACATCACTTAATTATGTGTTAACATATTATTAAAAAAGTTTGACTATATTACATATTATTTAATTATATATTGCTACATCATTAAAAAAGTTAAACTATAATGACGATTATCTTATATGTCAACTCTTTAATTTTGTATATTTGGAGTTTGAATTCAAATTAGAGGACGGGGAACACCATTATATATTACCAAGTGGGTGACCACTAAACTAAAGGCTTGAGGTATATGTTAAACTTTTTTAAATAATGTGACGTATTATTAAATGATATTGTAAGAAAATTTATATTGATTGTTAATAAAAATTAAATATTAAAAATAAATAAATAATTATTACATTTTTACAAATTGACTATTTACTAATAAGGGATTATATTAACATTATATTTCAACAATGATATGAAGATAATATTTAATTTGGAAATATTTTTAAGGGTATAATAGTAAACTAGTTAGTTTCTCCTTCGAAATCTCTTAAATTTGGGAACTTAAAAATCTAAGGGCATGTTTGAAAAACTCAATTCAATATATTGAAGATGAAAATATTCGACATTGAAATTGATGTAGTGGAGTGTGTTTAACATATCTAGAAAATGATAGGTCACTAAAGACACTCAGCAGCAACTCTTTGGCTATTTACATTTATACTATTAAAATGTTCGTACATTCCTTTATATATAGAGTTTGATTTCTATCCACTGTCAGTGTAAAATTTATTTACACTGTCATCTAATTATGTGTTGCCAAATCATTAAAAGAGTTTGACTATCACAACCACTACCTAGAAAGTCTAACTATTTAATTATGTGTCAACACATGATTGAATGACAGTGTAAAAAAACTTTATACGTTTCTTTACACTGACAGTGGATAGAAATTAAATCCTTATATATATATATATATATATTCAACACTTGAAATATAAATATTTTCAAATATTATATATAAATCAATGTTTATTTAATTTTCGCTAAAAAATTTGAGTACTAATTTTTTCAATTTTAGAAAACACACTCAGTGTTGGAGGATGATGGAGAGTTAAACAAAAATTCTTATTTTCTTCCCTTTCAAAATTATCTCAAACAATAGGAAAGTTTCACTTGAACCTTTCTTTTTCCTTCCTACCCGTTCATTCTAAAGTACCCTAATTTTAGTGTACTAGCTATCAAAAATTTAAAGTTAAGGGTCTTTCATCAAATCATAAAATATTAGAAAAGAAACTTCAATTTGATAAGTTGGTTTCATAAGTCAATTCTATATTACTCCATATTTTGACAATATTAATTTAGGTGGATATTAAATTATTTCAAATATACTTAATTAATAATTCAATAGCACTAAAAAAATCCTACATAAATCTAATTTCTTTTTTAAAATATTATCCTTTTTTTCTTTGAAAGGTGATTCTTTAAAATATGTGAGATGCATGGACTTAAAAAGTGGTGGGTGATGTAGTAATAAAGTAATCAATAAATGTTAAGAAAAAGATAATAGAATGCTGAAAAAGTGTATTCCGACTTTTAAGAAACAAATAGTTGATATAAAGGAGTTGAACTCGTCTTAATTAGTCGAGTTTAAAATTTGAGCTAATATTTAAGAAAAAATTATTCACGAAAAATTTAATTGTGATAAAAGTAAAAATTAACTCAAAAATATTTTTAACTTATTAAAAAAAATTATTGTTGTTAATGAAATAAAGAAATTAGCTGCTTATTGATTTTGCTAAGTCATGATTGCGTGGCGTCTTAAAACCACTTGTATAATTATTGCTTACAACATGTTTTCCTAAAGTGCCTTAATTTTTGGTGATGGGACTCGAAGAGCAAGCTGGTGTGGGGCCTGTGAATTGAGGTTTCATTATAACTTGCTTGACAATTGAGTTAATTGGTAACTTTAATTATTTAATAATCTACATAAAACTAATGTGCAATGTGGCTAATTTTTTGTAACACTTGACATCGGTATTGCATGCTTGACAATTGAGCTGGTAACTTTTTATTTAATAATAATAATAATCTATATAAAACTAAGGTGTAATATGGCTTAATTTTGTAACAATTGACATCTGTACTTTCACATGCTTAACCTTGTATGACCCAACTTTTACTTCTTACTTATAAACCACATAAGTGAATGCAAATGGGTTTTATTCAAATCTTGGTTTAATTTAAAGTTTAAATTTGATTAATTGAAAATGTTTACACTAATAATAAAATTATAATTGTCAAATCATTGTAATAGTTAAAGTTCATTTATTTTTAATAAAAAAATTTAACGGTTTAAAAAATATATAATTCATTGATAATATAACAAATTTTCATTGTATGATCAGTCTTTTTTTTAACACACTCTAATAATGAGGTTTAGTATACTTTAACTTTTGTTACTTTCACCATTAAGACTACCATACATTTATGTCATTTGATCTTTTTTTATATAGTTTTCCAAGATATCTCCATAAATTACTAAGATTGTAAGATTAATTTCCTTCAAACATTGTCGTAACTACTAGCACAAGAGGCCTTCCCAACAACTATGGACTCAAACTAAGAAGCAATATGAAAATGTGAGATAGATACAGCCTTGGATAATAGGCCAACTACTTGTTCTTTGGAGGGTATGTGATGTATATTAACTTGCTTATGTACTACCTTCTCTCTGACAAAGTATAGATCCAATTCGAAGTGCTTTGTGCGAGCATAAAGGATTGAATTCGTGGCTAGCATGACAGCACTCAAGTTGTCGCAGTAAATTACTGGAGCTTTGGTGACTGAAATTCTTATTTCACTGAGCAAGGACTTGAGCCAAGTGATTTTTGCCACAACTGCAACCAATCTGCAGTATTATGCTTATGTACTTGACCAAGAGACAACATAAATTATCATCAAGAACGGAAGCCCAATCAGAATCCCAAAAAGTCGTAAGTTGTAGATGTCGTGATTTCCTAAGGACCATATGATAGAGTACCACACAAATACCTTCGGATTCTCTTTACTGCTCGCCAATGGGTGTCCAAGGGGTTATGCATGAACTAACACACCTTGTTGACAAAAAATGCAATTTCAAATCTAGTGATTGTGGCATACTGCAACCCTCCGACAATGGTCCTGTTGAGGGTGGGATTAGGACAAGTCTCATTCCCTTGTGCTGAAAGCTTAAGACCGGATGTCCGGTGGCAAGTCTTGGGCTAAAATTTTAGGGGTTCATATAATATTTTGATCATATTTAGAGGAGTAATATGTAATTTTTATAAGTACTCATATAAAATTTCTTAAATTTTTTAAGGGTCATATATTATTTTGACCATGTCTTAATGAAACATAAGAATAGTCAAATTCTTTAGGATTGGTTATTTTTTTAGATCTGCTTATAACTTTAATTCTCTTAATTCTATTAATCAATATCAAATCTCCTCTTTTTAACTACTTAACTTGATCGAATTATGTCTGGATTGTTGGAAGACGACTTGGATCACTCACTACAAAAAATTATAATACTTTGATAGCATAACTTTTGAGTCTCCAGACAAATTTGGTTAAAAAAATTTCTTTCAACATGATTGCAAAAGTATTAAAAAAAAAAAAAAGGAGAAGCTTTGATTGGTAACAAGCTTTATGCATTTTTTTTAAAATTTTACTTCTCCTACACAGTGAGCCAACAAATTTATTAAACAATGACAAAGGTTTTCAACATTTTTTTTTATCTCTTTTCCTTTCTTTTTTTTGTTTTATGAGATGCAAAACTCATGCTAAGGTACAATGCTTCATGCTAACATGTGAGAATGATTTTTTTTCATGCATAAATTCATGCCAACGTGTGATGATTTTTTTTAGATGCAAAAATGAATTTTTATTTATTTTATATTAGATGCAAAAATCCATGCTAACATCCTACTATTCTTTTTTTCTTCCTTTTTTCTCTTAAAATGAAAAAAATTATGCAAAGGTTCTATGAGGGGAAAAAAATCCTCTCGGATGCAAAGAAAAAAAAACTCATTTTGTTGTCCCTTTTTTAGATGCAAAGAATTCACATGCTAAAATGCCATGATGCAAAAATTATGCTAAAGTGTTATGAAGAAAATTTCCACTTTTCTTGTTATCTTTTAGATGCAAAAATCCATACTAACATGTGATGATTTTTTTGTTAATTTTTTTAGATGCTAAAATTAATTTTTTTTTAATTTTTTAATGCAAAAATTAAAGCTAACATGTCATGATTTCTTTGTTTTTGTTATCTTTTTTAATGCAAAAAGTTACGCTAAAGTACTATGAGAAAAATATATATATATATGCAAAGATGAAACTTTTTTTTTGTTATCTTTTTATATGCAAAGATTTATGCTAAGATGCCACGACACAAAAATTATACTAAGATATTGTGACTTTTTTTTATCTTTTAAAGGAAAAAGCTCATGCTAACTTGTAATTATTTTTTTAATTTTTATTTTTAGATGCAAAAATTGATGCCAAAATGTGATGACATTCTTTTCTTTTTTTTTTTAAGGAAATAAAATGACTACTATGTAAAATGTAATTGAAATTTTTTTCAACAAAAGCGATTTCTTATCACATTGAGTTGACAAATTGTTGGTCCACTAAATGACTTTACTTTCTTTTTTATTACAACACTTTCTTTGGAAAGACATTTAATGAAGATTTGAAAATATGGTTTATCATATTAATGGACTGACAAGAGGTTGTCGAAACTCGTCAAATAAATAAAATTTACCGGTTCATAAACTAATTTGTAATATAGAAAATGAACCGAATCGTCTTTCAATGATCCAAAAACAAAAATTCAATTAGATCAAGATATTTAAAAAAGAGATTTTGTTGATTTGTAAAGAATATACACTGATTGAATTAAATAAAATCAATTAACAAATTAACCAATTCAAGAAAATTTACCGATCTTGAGTTTAATTCATCATTGATCACAAGGAATTCACTTAATTGCTAACCATATTATTGGCCTTAGATCACATCAAGAAGCCTTAACATGATCCAAGAATCCTCTACTAGATAAGCATCTAGGATTTAGTTAACCAAGGTTAGATAAAGTAAGCATCATCCAAACATAAATTAACTTAAGATCGATGATTTAACCAAGCTAAACAATTCATCAAAAAGCTTTGATATATTGTTTAGTCTTTGTGATCCTCTTTGAATAAATGATAATAAAGCTATTATCACATCAACATCGAAATCAAATTAAGCAACTTAATTTAGATAAAAATCAAAAGAGGAAGAAGAGAAACTTGAATAACAATTAAGCAATATGATCAAGCGAAAGAAGATCTCCAAATTAAACATCAAGATAGTTAATCCCTTGGATTGATTATAAGAGCCTAACCTTCCATGGATGGGAAGGAAGAACTCATAAAATAAAGAACAAAAACGAAATTCTAAAGAGAATGGAGAAGAAGAGAAAGAAAACTCTCACAAATACTCAAACTTTCTTCAAACAAATACTCAAACTTACTTCAAATTGAATGATATATAATACAAAGAGATTAACTCTATTTATACTAATCCTAGAAGCCAATTTGTAATTGAAAATAATATGAATGCAAGTTGTAAAAACATGGAAATTGTCAAATATGGTAGCTTGATGCATGGTTGGTGGGTTGGTGTATGGTTGGTGGCTTCTAGTCAGCAACTCTTATCTGACTTTCAGCTTGATTTTCATGTCCTAAACGATGTATTTTGGCTTGGAGGTCTTCATGAGAGTTGTAGAAAATTGTCTCCTTGAACTTTTGGCGTTAGTTTCATGCCAATTAGACTTTTACAACTCCAAATATTCCAAAAATAATGCACCTACCTCAAGTCAGATTGGCAAAACGTGTTTTCAAATTCAAACCAACTTGCAGCTTCATAATCACGCCTAAAACGACATCTATTGATTAAATGGTCTTCAGTAAAGTTGGAGATATGGGTCTTATCTTTCCAATGGTCCAGTTTCAGCCCAAAAGAAGACCTATAGCCCACGATATGGTACAATATGTATACACTGCTCAGATTCCAATGACAACAAACCTACTCTGAATTGCAGGGCTATTTTGGACCCTTAGAAATCTGATCGAGCTCTTGAGTTCTTCATGAAACTTGTAGAGCCTTGCCTTAGTTTTCCAAAGATACAAATATCACATCAAATTGATCACTTAGTCCCAAGTTATGGTCTAACCAATGAGGAAAGGTCAAAATGCATCAAAATCCAAGAATTATTCACAATTTGCATTAAAACCCAATGAGACCCAACAATATTAAACTCAGCTAAAATACTAATATTTGGCACAATAAACATCTAATAAAGCCTAATACAAAGCTAACATAAGTGTCTCAAATTAATTGATCATGGACTAAACAATTTTATCAAAACCTATGTATTTTATTAACGCATGCAATGCAGAAGATGAGTATTTTTGGGTAAGAGAAAAAAATGTTCCCTTTGTGCCCTACTTGGGAGTAAAGCTTGTGGTTGGGTGCCCTTAAGGTCATGATTGTAATATTAGGTTCATTCTATCAGTGTATGATTTTTCAAGACAGTTCTAGACTTCTAAATGACAAAGGTCCCTAGATTGCCCCTATATAGTAGATAAAGATCCAGTTTTTTTTTTATCTTAACCGCAAGTAAGGATGAACCCTCTTGACATGGCTATTCTAAGGTCCAGGAACAACCTGAGTGGGTAATCAACAATGGTGGACATTAAGTCCCTCAATGACAATGCTAAGACCCTAACTAGTCCTATGGCTTGCACAAGCTTAGATATAAAGCCCAAAATGTGTGTGAGGCAAACCTTTACAATCATAAAGACTATCCTACCCAGCAAAACAAAACCAAGGCAAAACATCTATACAATAAGAATTGACTACGCTAAAGTTTGTGCAGCAAAAGGGTGGATAATATCAAAAGGAAAACAACAACAATTATATACATATAAAATATGTGAAAATAAAGCCAATAAAATAAAATAATAAATGAAAATTAAGACAAAAAATGAATAAAGCAACAGAGTATAGGATAATATCAAAAAGAATATTGACAACAAATATTTACGACTAAAATATACAAAAAATAAGAGTAAAATAAAACAAAACAACAAATAAAGCAGGTAAAACAAGCACATGAAGGTTATAATGTTTACACAACCAACTATTACTAGCTTGACTTTCCAAACATCCCTAGTGGAGTCGCAAACTATCACGACTAGGATCGCAATAGAATGGCGAAATAATTATTTAAAAATGGAATCGCCATTAATTTTTATTTAGTAGGAAAAATAATTGGCAAAACCTTGTAAAAAAATTTACAATAAAAAATGATCTACAAAACATGTAAGGTTTGGAGGTTGAATATGCACAAAAAATGGTGAAAATTGAATCCCATAGCACCCTTGATACCTTCCTCATAAGACGGTAACTTTAAGTTAGTTGTGTAAATTTAATAACCTAAACAATATTTAATTTATCCCCAAATAAAGATAAAATCAAACAAAATAATTAAATTACAAATACCCACAAATTCAAATAAAAAATAAATTACACAATTTACAAGTTTGTAGGAAAATAAAAATAAGAAAATTAAATTAGAATATTTACAAGTTTGGTTTGCCGTGAGTGCCTACGTATCTTCCAAGTGCAATGAGGAAGTCAAAGTCACATAATTCATTTTTTAAAAAAATAAAAGTTATTGTATAATAGTTGATTTTTTAAAAAATGATTTACTTAATTTTATTTAAAAAGAAATGGTTAATTTGATTTAAAAAATGATTTGAATAAAGTTAACGAATTTGTTAACAAATACCAATTGAAATGGAAGATAATATTATGTTCACAAAGTCATCTCAGGAAAAATTAACCAATAGGTACTAATACGTGTATAAAATACACATTTAGTGCTTAATTTGTTAGGAAACTTAGTTTAAATTTTCACATATCTTTCTTTTTATTGTGCTCTATTGTCATATTTTTCTTTTATACCCTTTTGATATATTTTTTATGAATTTCAAGTGAATGATATATTAATTTGATAAGCTTAGTAAGAGTAATCATCATAGATGATTGGAATCCTTGCTTAACACATTCTCATTTTACTTTCTTTATCATTCTCAAACTTTTTCTCTTTATCACTTTTTAATTTTTAATTTTTTTAACTTTTCGATATTCTTTCGTATACATGTGCACATTTGTTTGCTTTTTTCTACACACACACTCAGACAAGAATATTAATTTATAGTCTTTTTTTTTTTTCTGGGTCATAGGTTGGCAAGGCGTGAACAAGTAAAAACACTACAGGGACACACACATACAAGTTTTCACAGTCTCATTTTCGAGCCCTGTGTATGTAGAAAATTCCCATTTTGCTCTTTATCACTTTTTAATTTTAAATTTTAGCTTTTCGATATTCTTTTGTATAAATATGCACATTCGTGTGCTTTTATATGTATATAAAAGCATATATATATATATATATATATATATATATGTATATATATAATATGAGAAGAATTAACAATCACTTTTACACTACTCAATAACTTTTTATTAGTCAACTTTTACACAAAATTCATTGTTAGATTAAAAATTCTTATTATAAAAATCATAATTATAAAATTTCATATTAATTCAAATTTATTTTAAAATTATTGATATATATCAAAATTAATGTAAAATAAAATTTTAAAATATATAAAAATATGAACTATTTAATTTCATTCTTATTTATATTCAATTTTTAAAAAATTTAACACAAATAACCAACATAATATATAATTATAATTTAATTTAATAAAAAATTATTAAATGATATAAATAAATTAAATGTTACACCAGTGTCAATTGATTTATGTATATATGCGCTCGCTACTCACTCGGATAGGAATATTAATTTATTGACTTCTTTGTTTTTTTTCTTTGTTCTGGGTCATAGGCAGGCAAGGCGTGAACAAGTGAAAGCACTCCAGGGATGTGCACACACAAGTAACAGGAAGCCCAAAAAGGTCACTTACATAGGCTTCTTGCAACGAGTCCCTTGCCATATAGGTGAAAGGAATTACAAGGGCTTCCGGTAAAGATCAGTTGAATCAATTAATCAATATAGCAAACACAGAAAAAGAATATAAGAATGCTATTAGCTTTCCTTGTAAGATTTTACCAAGCATAATGGGACTGCACCTAAACTGTACATTATCATTTTCCACTGCTTCATTTTTTACCTGTCCATTTTAGCTCCTACTAAACACCCTCAACTTTTTTATGTGAAAGAATTCTCCTATTTAGATGGTTCACATTACAGAATATATTGTCAATTCAAGCAAAATTTTCCAAACAAAAATTTATTGAAATCAAATCAACCTGATTTCTATTAATGAAATATTGACAAATACATCATTCGGAAGTTCAGAAATTATTTTTCTACTCAACTATACCTTTTTTTTTGGGAAGCCCTATTGGACTTCTTAAAAATGCAAAGTTGGAAAATTGGAATATCAAACCTCCACCACATAACCACAACCCCTATGCTCAGCCGATCTACTCAAATATACCTTACCTAATTTAGCCAGATAGTTAAACAAGTGAGAGAAAATGACCCACAGATTCAATTGGTGACAAAGTTAAACAATTTAGTTCTTTTAAAAAATTAACTAAGTATTTAATTAATTTAACCAATAATTTATCTTAATTTTTTATACTTGATACATGATTAACCATATATAAATTATTAGTTAAATTAGTTAAATACTTAGTTAATTTTTTAAAAGAACTATATTGTCCCACTTTCTCATCATGCGAAACCTAAGGGTCATTTCCCCTAAACAATTCCCAAAAACAAGCTGACTCTTAAAAATAAAATACACTTCCTTGCAGACTCCATAAATTCATAAACCTGACAGCTTTCTTTGCTAAAACCCTAAACAAGATATTTCCAAGAAAAGAAATGTCTCAGAAAAAAAAAAACCGCATTTACTAGTAATACTGCTGAAATATAAAGATTAAAACATCACTTAACCCAGAAGCATCGACGAAGGTCCCTAAAGGAGCCCAGTTGCACTTTCTTCCTCCCAAAACAGCCTAGCTTCACCTATGTACAAAATTCCTGAATCTTTCACATGCTTTTAGTTTTACCATTGAAATTATATTACCAATCAATTGCAGTCATCACTGCAATAGCATAACTAACAATACGTTCTTTGATTTCACAAGCCTCGCAAAAAAAAAAAAAAAAACTCTTTGAACTCAAAATAACAAGCCAGGAGTAAATTAATGTACATACAAGGAGCTGAATTTATATAACTTATTTGACATCTACAATTTAAGGTAGGCACCAGTGGCAATAGCTATCATCCATGATTTCAGATTTCACCTGTCCCAAGGGCCTGCCTTGAGGTATCTCCAGAAGCCCAGGCTTGATAATCTTTCACAAGCTGTTAAAAAAATATTTATTAGAACAAAATTATGTGTAGCAAGCAGTCCATTATTGAAACATTAGACTCTAGCTAACTAGCTAATCTGTTCAACAAGCCAGTCTCAATTGCAATTATAAAGAACCAAAGGACCGGAATAAATTAGATAGAAAGTAAACCTTACAAAGTTTCTTTAGATGTTAAAAACCAGTATTAATAAATTATTTGCATAGATTTGTATAATGTCATAGAAATTGGAAGGAATAGGTTAGTTAGAAGGGAAAGTAAAATATAATCAAGCTCCTATGAATGCTCAAACAAGTAACAACCACCCCAAGAAAATACCAGTTGCAGTGATGGCAAAGTAAAATCTGAAATTCTTGTGATAATCTCACTTCAAATGCATATAGAAACGGAAAGCATGTAAAAAGACAGACAAATTTCAGATCTAATATGCAGCGCTTTCTGTGGGCAACTTTTAGAGCTTGTCCACTTGGGAGAGAAGAATGAGGTAGACTGTAGGTTGTTAATAGCATCACTTGGGAGACAAAATACCAAATATGAACAATTCTTTGGTTTTAGAAGGCAAGACTAACAGGCAACATTTTTTTATTCAACATCATTTAAAAAATCAGATTTTATATCCACATGGTATGGTACTAATACTTCAATGCCTAATATCAATGTCTGTCAAAAGTCCAGAAACACATTGCAATTTTACACAAAAATATGCCAATGCCAATGGATAACATCCAAATTTATGAAACATGTCCCTGCAAACAGCTCAGACAAGAAGGATGTAATGCAATTAAGAAACAACTGACACCAGGAATATCAAAGAAACATATATTATCATTGAACACAAGCAGATGCAGAACCTTTAAGCCTGCATATAACCTTTTAAGTAAATGACCAAAACAAGGTTCAAGAGACCTTCAGAAATTGTAAACAAAGTACACTAATAGATTATCATCCAATGATGGGAAAAACCATAACTAATCAATAAGACAGATATTTTAACACAGATAGGCAGCCAAGTTCATCAAGTTCAGAACACTAAATGCAACAGTCCATAATCCATTCTTCTTGGGTTCTCATAACTAGCTCTAGCTCAGCAACAGCATGCTAGCATAAAATACCACACGGCATGTTTACTTTTCCAGAATCACAATTATTGTCTGATTCTGATCACATGATTTAACTGGAAAATCAAATTGAGATAATGGGGAACAAAGCATATTATAAAAAATGAAATTCATAAATACTAAACTTCCACAAACCTGTGCCATAAAACGGGGAAGCATAATCCTGAGTATTTGTTCAAGGACTTGAGCCCCAGTTGATTCAATTGCTTGCTTAGGTATTGCTTGGAAAGCAAAAGGAATTTCAATGCTTACCTGGATTCCACATACCAATCCAAAGACAATTTTAACAGACATCCCACAAATAAAAAATCACAAGGATAGAAAACCAATGTACTACCTCAATTATAGTGTCTGATGTGAGTTGCTGCACCAATGAGTTATTAGGATCGCTACCACACGATATCCGGTTCACCATTAAAGCTGCATTACCATATTAAAGTATTGACAAAGCATTCCTCAAAGTAGCACAAACCAATTGACTGGACATAATGCAGGTTTTCCTTCCATATTTCTCAAGGGAATAAGAAGATTGTCTCAACTCTTGCATTAACTAAGGAAGTATCCGTGTAATGGCATAATGATCAAATTTACTGCTTTCAGTGAAAAGCTATTAAGCTACATAAAATTGCAGTGCAGAGCAGAGCAATCATCAGCTTTTATACCAGTTTAGCCATTTGACTGCAATTCCATGTTTTGCTGTGTTTGCAGACAGATTGACAAAGCACGATATTTTTAAACCAATAACTTTCTAAAAGCAAAACACAACCCCAGCCCCACTACTTTATATTTTAGACCTATAATAACTCTTACCCATTTCCAAGAAGTGAGATAAAAATAAATAGTTTTTTTACTTTTAAAAAATGAAATAACTAGTTCTTACCTAAAGGACTGTTAACTCAACTCATGATAGAGAAAATTAGTTCCACAACTAGTCTAATAGATACAATATAAATATAAAAAAGTTGGGTAATAATACCATAAGCAGTCTCTCTTGACTCTTTGTACTTATCAGCAGAATCCTTTGGCCGATAGACAACAATAGAATTTCCATTTGGGTGATCTCAATGTGTACGGGGGAAGAATTTTGTTTTATACATCCCAAAACAACCTTAACAGTTAACAGTCACACAATCAGCAGTTTCATTTATCCTTAGTTACTATCAAGAGCATATTTGAATTGTAAGTTAACTGAATCGCATTCTCAATGGATTCAAGAGATGTTGAGGCTTTTAATACAAGTTTATAGGAGGAAACAACTTAAGCAGCAAAAAGGAAAGAGCACACTTTATTTCAAGTGGCATTAATGTGTCAGTTCAAGTAACTATTTTTCCTTCAGCAGAATGCAGGGCAAAATCCAATATGCCTGACTTACACCCACTAGTTCCTGATTTAAGTTTACACGTAGAGTGACAATCCAAAATCTTTGTTTCTTAGAAATAAAGTTTACAACCAACCATCTGCTATAATTCATGTTCTCCTCACAAATAATAAGTTAGACAGATTTTCTAAAATGTCAAGGTTGTACGTAGGCCAATAAAAAAACTAAAGCACAGCCATAACTTGAAGCTGACAGTCTGGATAAAGATACTGTTTTGTACTATGATTTGCAGAAGGTAGGATCAATTAAAAACAAAAACAAAAACCTCACCTCAATCCAAATTATTTAGATTCACCATGACAGAATTAACAAACAAAACTATTCTTAACTTTTCTTAGTAGCTGTAACTGACACTGGAAAAATATGCAGCAAACATTCCTCACCATCAAACTTGTCATTCTGAGCAGCCACAATCGGTGAGCCCTCGAGCTGTCACCCATCATTAAATCCACAAGAAATCAAAAGAAACGAGTCAACTAGAAAACTCAAAAGTAAATCCTGCAATAAGGTAAACTCAAAACTAGAAAGGTCAGTGTTTCACATCACACCTTGCAGGACAGGAGTTTGATGCAACACCCATCAGGAAGCTCTTCCACCTTTACCAACAAAACTGGACAAACCTCAAAGTTGAAGAACTTAACCCTGTACACATAACACCTGAAAGTGTTATCATTTACCCGCTCAATCCTCTCAGCATCCAACACAGAGTACTGACTCGCAGGCAACCGCATGTACTCAACTGCATCAACCAACGAACCATATCAAAATCCCGAACGCAACCCAATTACCCAAAACCCGAAACAAAAAAAAATTTAAGTGAAACAAAGATACTATCAATCTCTCTGACATTACTTAAAGGGCGTTCGAGTTGCCGAACGGAAATTGACTCCTTCCTCCGTGCAACAAACCGGGCTTTTTGGCTTGAACTCGCTGAAGCACGAAGCAAAGGACGCGTGGATTCATCAGCGCATTTCACACAGAACGAATTTTGATGGGAAAAAATCGAACTGGTTCTCAACAATGAAGAAGAAGCGCTCAGTGCCATCCAAATTCAGCAATTTCGCAATGCCTTAGCATGTAAAAAAAAAATCAGGAAGAGAAAGATGTGGTCACAAAAGATGACCCCCAAGAAGACACGCGCACGTGCGTCACGTGACGCCTCGTTCTCTTGCGAACCAAACAGAACGATAACAGTAAAATCCAAAAAACTTACAAAATGGTAAAAACTCAAAACATTTCTCCGAAAGAAAACGCGATCAGATTCCACAAATCGCATCATCGAAATGGAGAAAAAGGCTTAGAAAATGATTCAAAAGCCCTAACAATTTACAATCCAAAAACCCTATTTGAACAATTTCCACGAACGATTCATTAATATCGATTCAAGAGCTGACCAAAGTAAACCATAAAAAATATAAAAAGAAAACAGAACGGTAAAAGTCCAAAAGTTGAAAGTATCCGCGTACGAACTTTATGCAACATGAAATCGAAGGCGCGAAAAGGTTCATCCAAAAACCAAAATTTCCATTCAAAGGAGCCATCAAACAATAATTTCAGCGCAAAAGCGATTCAAAATCCCTAATAATTTACAATCCAAAAACCCTAACTGAACAACTTCAACTTCCACGATGGGTTCTCAAGAGCTGGTGAACTTTGTGACGGCCTTGGTGCCTTCGGAGACGGCATGCTTGGCGAGCTCGCCGGGGAGGACGAGGCGAACCGCAGTCTGGATCTCGCGGGAGGTGATGGTGGGCTTCTTGTTGTAGCGAGCGAGCCTGGATGACTCCTGTGCGAGCTTCTCGAAGATATCGTTGATGAAGCTGTTCATAATGCCCATTGCCTTGCTCGAGATCCCTATATCAGGGTGAACCTGCTTCAGCACCTTGAAGATGTAGATCTTGTAGGTCTCCACGCTCTTCGCCTTCTTCTTCTTCTTCGATGCCTCCTTCGGGATCTTCTTCTCCGCCTTCGACGGAACCTCCGCCGCCGCCACGGGTTTCTTCTCCGCCGGCTTCTTCTCACCCTTGGCCATGTCTGGGGGATTGGAGTGAATGTAATGCGAAAGAGAGTGAGAGTGAGAGTGGGAGTGAGTGAGAATGAAAGAGAGTGTGTGTGATGGCTTGGGTGGAAGAGTTTATATAGGAATGGTTAATGAGAGGTGATTGGTTGGTTTTAGAGTGCGCGGATTGATGACGTGGAGGAGAATGAGGAGGGAGATTTTCAATTATTCGAATTTCGTGCGGTTTCGTTACTTTTTTTAGATTTTTTTTATTGGCGGGAGTTGTTTAATTAGGCGCAGGGTTGGATGAATTAATTTAGTCGTTTGTTAACAATGGTTCTATATATGCACCTGATTAATAAATTAAAATATTAAATATTAAATGTAAAATTAAAATATTAATAATATATTAAAAAAAATTTAAACTATTTAATTATTTTTAAAAATTATTATAAAATATTAAATATTTCTTATATAGACCAACTTGCATTGGTTTAAGTAATAAGAGCTTGGTCATCTTAAGCATCTTGTCTCATGTTTGATCTTTGAAGCAATGTGTATGAAAAAAAAACACAGTTGAGAATGGTCCCTACTTTATAGACCTGACCGTATCTTGAGAAATTAATCTCTTATCTTTTGAGCCAAGAGATACCCTGATTTATACAACAACAAAAAATACTTCTTATATAGTATCCTTTCATTAGCAACACCTATTAATTTATTAATTAAGAATAATGATACTTGTATAGATTTTAATGTTAATTCATTGAATAGTGAAACTTAAGTTTTATCCATTAACTTGCATAAACCTTTGTGATGGTTTTGTAAAAAGTTTGGTCATGTAAGTATCGTTTCATTAATTAATTAAATTAACAAATCAATTTACCAAATAAAATTAAAATTTATATATTTTATTTTAATATATGATCAAATTAGTTTGGCCATTGTTGGAACCAAAAAACCTTTGTAAAATCAGGTTTGGAACCAAATTGTTTAAAGAATTAATACTCCATAAAGTTCTAAAGATAACAAAGTTTTAATTTAGAATGAATAAGTAAAAGACTCACGTAACCCTGTTTCTAAACTATTTTGATAAATCCTATAACAAGGAAACAAGGTGTTAACATTCTGTTATTTGTACATGCGTCCATTCTTTCTTGAGCTAAAGGAAACTAAGTATTCATCTAATATTTTTTAACTTGTTTTTCAAATAATATTATATTGGAGCGTCCAAACTTTTTCTTACTAAGCTCAGGTTTAAAGCATTCGTCCAAAAGTCCAAATTCAAAATATGAAGAAATTGTTCATAATTAAATGTTGAGAAGAACTCTGACAAAGTACACTATAAAAGAAGTCAACTGAGCTGCTTAGCTGACATCGCTAACAACTACAAAGACCTGAAAATAAGGAATTTTCTGCGCGCTCTAATAAGTCAGGACTTAGCTATCATATTCTTGGACATTCTTGATAATCAAAGTGTCTTTTCAGAAGAAGTTTCACACGATATCAGCTTATGCATTTAATACTGCTCTAAACGGTAATAAATGTTTCCGTTGGACGAAGAAGCTTATGAAGACTACTCTAAATGCTCTCACCTATATATACAAATTTCTTCGAAGAAGAAATAGAGAGATTGTAACAATCTGTGTGATAAAAAGTGTAAAAAAATCAAAGCTCTCATTCTTCCTAGTAATCTTACTCTTGTAAAGAGTTCAAGTCTTAAGATTATTTTTTTTATCCTCACTCATAGTGAGTTAAAAACTCAAGCACCTTCTACATCTTCCTATATTCTACTTGGTTGTTTAAGCCTGAAGAGGCTGGGTATAAAAGAATACTTGGATCTTAGAACCTGAAGAGGTTGAGAATACTTGTGTACCTAAAGAGGTGGACAATACTTGTAATCTTTATAAAAGATTAGTGGAAAATCCTTCTGGTTGAAGGGACTGGACGTAACTCTCGGTTTGTGAGAGTGAACCAGGATAAACATCTTGTGTAAGCTTCTCTTTCTTCCTCTTATGTTTTATCATTTCACTAACATTTGGGGATTACTATTGTTTTCTTAACAAAGGTTATAAAATAAAACTTAGAACTTTTTAACCGCGTTCAAAGTAAATTATTACAAAACCTTTTTAGTGTCCAATTAGACTGAGAAGTTTTTATTCGTCCATTGCGTTTTATTGTTTCAACCATTGTCTTAATTAATTTGCTAATTAACGAAAAGTTTTCTAAAAAGATGAAGAAACACAATTCAACCCCCCTTCTTGTGTTTCACTTGTTTACTTTAGCCATAAATTTGAAAAGTTGAAAATATGAAAAATAAATTACCCTTTAGTATTTTATTATTGTCGTGAAGCTTTTTTATTCCCTTTTTTTAAAAAAATTAATATTTATAAAATGTTTCCCTTTTGGTAATTAAATTTTTTGAATTTTTTAAAAGAACATAAGATTTCAAATTTATCATAATATAGGAGTAAAACACTCGAATGTTATAGAGGAAGTATTAACTAACAAAGATGTATCGCACAAATATAACAAGTTGAGTTATGAAACCTAATGAAAGATTCAACCTATGAATCAAATCCAGCCTAAGTGTGTAGCTCAGTCTAGAATATATGGTGATCACTTATCCATAACAACAATAGAATCCTAACGAATTACGCTCCCAAATGAGGTTGAAGTCTTGTATAACCATACCTCGCACCATATAAAATGGGGGATTCACCCACAAGTATGATCATGCAACCCTAAACAACAAGCCTATCCTGATTATCATTCTATCTTAAGCGTCATAGTATTCTTTGCAAGTACCCCCACCTAATATTAACTTTCCATTGAGCTCAGGACTTCTCATTCACCTTAGAAGAAAATCTGGATGTGAGCATTGATGTTGTCTATAGGAAGTTGTAAAACTCTCTCACTACAATTCAAAAGCTAATTGTTGTGACCTACAAACAAAAAGCAACCCAAACTTGCAACGCACAAAGCCGAAACTTGTACAAGGTTGGGGAGGGGAAAGAATCGTCTCACTCCAAAATCTCCTTTTCCCAAGAACATGATATTGGAACCAAAGAACCTTTTTGAAACTAAGTTTAGAACCATTTCTTTTAAAGAATTATTACCCCTTAAGAGTTTTGAAGATAACGAAAGTTTTAATTTAGATTGAATATGTAAAAGACCTACATAACTTGTTTCGTAACTTTTTAAATACAAAGAAAAGTATTAACAAACAAGTGACTTGTGTGTGCGTCCATTCTCTTCTTAGCTAAAGGAAAGTAAGATGCGTCCATTACCTTTTCAACTGTTTCACAAAGTTTCATTATACTTGGATTGTCTAATGTTTCTTGTACTAAGCTCAGGTTTCAATGTATTCGTCTAATGCTAATTTTCAAATATAAAGAAATTGTTCCTCATTAAATGCTGAGAAGGACTCTGACAACGCACGCTTCAAATAGAAGTCAACTGAGCCACTTAGCTGACATTGCTAACAACTACAAAGACCTGCAAATAAGGAACTTTCTGCGCGCTCAGACAAGTCAGGAGTAAGATATCATATTCTTCGACATTCATGACAATCAAAGTGTCTTTTAAGAAGAGGCTCTACACGTTTTCTTCTTAGGCATTTAATACCACTCAAAACGGTAATAAATATTTCCGTTGAACGAAGAAGCTTATTGAAGACTGCTCAAATTGCTCTCTTCTATAAATACAATTGTATTCATCGAAGAAATAGAGACAACCTTCTGAGAAATTCAAAAGCAAAAAAAAAAAAAAAGGCTTATAGCTTTCATTCTTCTCTGTATTCAATCTCTTAAAAATATTAAGTCTTGAGATTTAATTTCTTATATCCTCATCTGTAGTGAGTTAATAAAACTCAAGCACTTCTACCTTCTTCTATTTGGTGTTTAAGCCTGAAGAGGCTGTGTATAAAAGAATACTTGAATAGTAGAACCTGAAGAGGTTGAGAATACTTGTATACCTAAAGAGGTAGATAATACTTGTAATCTTTGTATAAGATTAGTTGAAAATTCTTCTGGTTGAAGGGACTGGACGTAGCTCTCGTTTTGTGGGAGTGAACCAGTATAAACATCTGGTGTAAGCTTTTCTCTCTTCTTCTTGTGTTTTACGTTTCACTAACATCTGAGGATTGCCATTGTTTTCATAACTAAAAAGTTGAGTTAAAACTCAGAACTTTTTCACTTTGTTTAAAGTTTTTTTTCTCAAACTTGGGTTAACGTCCAATCGGACTCAGAAACTTTCTGCGTCCATTGCCTTTTTCTTCCTGTGTAAAAGCTTTTTGAAAATAATAAAAAAGAGTTAAGAAACACAATTCAACCCCCCTTCTTGTGTTTCACCTGTTTACTTCACAAGAACATGCCACCCGTCGATGACAGCCCTCACCTCTTCCTTCATTCCAGCAGATTCAAACCCAGATAGAGGAACTCATAGGAGGTCAATACAATCCCTAGCCTAGGAGAGTCATTGAAAATCATGACTAAGCCTCGTTATAAAAAGTCCTTTTACACCCAACCATGCTTACTAGACTTGATCATGCACAACCTCCCAACAATAGTAATCCCGCTCCTTTGCCCCCACCACATGATCCCACCTTATTCCAAAATCATATGCCTCCCCTAGCACAATCATTTCATACAAACATCTTGAGGCTCAACAAAATTGTCAAAATAACCACCAAACCCCTAAACCAATATACATTGTGTGTGCTTAAATGTAGCTTAACAACTAAGTCAAGATTTGATAATTTTTTTAAGGACTCACCAAATTAAACCTTGCAGATTATGAATGTAATAAAGTGGAAAGCAAGGGTCATCTCTAATAAGGGATTAAGTCTAATCAATATATTAACAAAATTAAAAATAATAAACTAAGAAAACAATAAAGTAAAAGGGGTTTTTGGAAAACAATGAAATTATATAAACTAAAAAGTAAAGAACGAAAGTATTGATTGCAAGAGAAACAAGATTAGATGCAAATGAGAAGCAACAATAGTTAAGACTTGGTTAAGAGATTTTTCTCCACCACTATACTTTAAAAACAATGACTATTAAATCTGATATTACTCCTAATTACTAATGAAATTACCAACTGTAGATAGCAACAAACTCTGCCTTAGTTTGTCGTTAATTAAAATAAGTTATCTAATTAATCTCTAACCATTAAGCAACCTAGAACAAGCTATCTAAATTTAACCTAATAACAACCTTAAGTTGAGAAAGATAGTTAATCTATGAAACAGCCATGCAAGCTCAGATTATTTAACCTATGTTGTGTTTCACATCGCAATAAATAAAAATCTAGGTCTAATTACCAATTGTAAATTGCTACTAGTGAAAAGGAAAACAAGACAATTACGAACCAAGTTCCCAAATCTTGCTTTAAGTAATTATCGAATTCTATTTAGTTGATCACCTTAACGATTCACGATAATAACCTTAATTAGTTTTAATAGAAAAACCAAAATCAACTTCAATTAGAAACTAAAAGAGTAATATCATAGATTCAATTACAAAGTATGTCTAGGGCATCTGATTCACCATTAACCAAAAGGAAAAGCCTAGTCAAACACAGTCTTGAAAAACTCAAATAGATATGAAATAAATATTGTGAGTTCAAGAGTTATGACTAGGGAATAAAGATAAAACAATTTTGATCCACAAGGTCTCCGCTAAAATCCTTCCTAAAGATTTCTTCCTTGACTTTTTCTCGTCTTCCTCAAAATTGATCTAGATTGATCTCTATCCTTGATGACTCTCTATGCGTTCTCCTTTTGTAGCTATCCAAGTACTCTTCCCCCAGTATTCTTCTCTCCCCTTGCTATTTTATAAGACTTTTATAAACCCTAATGCAATTAAGGATTTAATTTGTACAAGTTCTCGGCTTTCCAAATTTTGTGCGATCATGTGGCAGATTTTGTAACATCCTCCCTTGAATTTAATATTTTATTTTAATTTTTAATTTTTAATTTTTAATTTTTAATTTTTAAATATTAATATTTAATTATGATTTATTTATTATTTTATTTCTACACTATTGTATGCTAGTATTATGTTTTTTTGTTAATCAGAAAGTATAGGGTAGATAAAATTACATAGAGCATATTTTTATTTATTTAATTACAAACATTTACTATTTTTAGCATATCAGTAAACATAATTGGTTGGAATTAATTATTGTTAGTATTATTTTTTTGTTTCTTTATGATTGTAGGTTACTAATATTTTAGAAGCTATTTATGTGAATAAAGTATCTATTAAAATAATAAGTGTAGCTTGTTTAATTATACAATGATATTTTTGTATATAAGGGTTTGTGACTAGGGATATAAATGTCATTTTAAAAAATTCATGTATTAAATTAGAGGCAAAATGGTCATCATAAATTATTAGTAGAATAAGACAAAAATTTTCTAATTAAATTGAATCTAATTGGCATCTAGTTAGAATAAAATTAGAATCTAGTTAGAAACTAACTAAATTCATTAAAATCTAATTAATTTAGTTATAAACTAATCAATTTAGTTACAATTTAACTAACCTAGTTCTAAATTAACTAATTTAGTTAGAAACTAACTAAATAATTAGAATCTAACTAAATGTGTTGCAATAAAGAAATGAGAGTAGTCATTGAATAGATATAAGTTATAATTTTTCTACCTTTTGAAATTGTCTCTTTATGAACCGTTAGCTTTTTCTTAAAATCCTTCAACATCAAATCAATGTAATGAGCAACACATGATATCCAATATAGCTTCTTCCTATTCTCCTTGCATTGTTCGTCACAACTTGCTTTATATTTTCTTCACCAACTTTCTCCACATTGTCATCCATCATCTTAAAAAGTTTATCTATTATTTTGCAGATATTAGATGTATTAATAGAGTTTAAAAGCATCGCTCGCTTAGTGGTGTTCACTAAAAAGTTGCATATAGTCCTCCTCCATCTATCGGTCCAACCATCGATCATGATGGTGCACCTAGTTTTCCTTCATTCAGCTTTGTGATTCTTTATTAATTCCTTGGTCAAATTCATTTCATGCTTCAAATACTTCACTCTAACTTCATGATAAGATGGATGCTTGAATCCAATGCCATGTCATGCAATCAATTCACACATTTTATGAAATCATTACTATTTTGCAGCATTGAATAATATGACATTGTTGTAGAAAATATATTAATTTATTGACATGCTTCCTCCTTCAAATTCTTCTTGCACATTTGAATGATTGTGGATTGAGTGCTCCATATTCTTTTGAAAATATTTCCAATGGCCTCCACTTCTTTCTCTTTCCTTTTTTCACCAACTTCTACAACATCATCATTGTTTCTTCCTCCTCCCTCAAACTCTTATGACTTCTTGTTCAATTTTTGTTAAAAATTTGTTACAATTGCAAACATTTACTTCTTGACCTCATCACTAACAACATTATAACTTCCAACATCCTTTAGGGGTGCCTGCCAAATGGTGTTTCAAATGATAAACCCCTTTGGTTATTACATTCTCACAATATTTACATTTCATTTTCCTTGCATCTCCTTCAAGAGCATAACCATAAGCCTACCCCGGATCATTCCTATTTCTAGGATCATTCATCCTTATCACCTTTCCACTCACCCCCAGCGCCAGAAATACTAGATGCCTTTACATACCAAAAAATGGGAAAACACCAAGAAATTATAGACCAGAAACAACACCAAAAATAAGAAATTCACCAAAATTACAGACCACCAACACCATAGAAACAACGAAAAAACCCATAACCCAAACACAATTACAAACCACACCACACCCTAGTCCTTGCACTTATAGAAGCAAGGGGACAAGTTGCAACACTTAGAAAAGCAATGGGAAAAGGGATAAGTTGAAAAAATTGCAACACTCACTTGCAACAAAGTTATAGATGCACCGAGGGCCAGTCACAACAAGAGTTCAACCACAACAAGGTTCCATCGCTACAAAGGCATATCGAGAGGGCTAGGGATGAAAGTTACGAGTTAGGGGTGGGTAATTTGAAATTGGACTAAAGATCCAAGTGGATCTTGTGCTCATGCTGCAAATGGTTGGATCGATGGGAGCGTACAATCCTATTAATTTTATAAGTAAAATTGTGATCCCACCACAACCCTAACAGATCAAGTTTTCAATTGGGATCTAGATTGCTCCACCACCCAAAACACGTAAACTCTTATGATCTTAAGCTTCAGATTGCAATTTTGACAATCTTAAATGAAAGTCCCAAATAAATTAACATAGCCAGTTCTATAAGAATTCTAGTAATTTTCCAAATTCCGTAATCATTGTATGGGAGAGACTCCAATTTGCACATCAATTAGCACAATTTTACCTTCACAAAAATATGTTTGTAGGTTACGCATTGTCTTTGACTTTTCTATTATAATATACAACACACCACATTATTAGTGTGCTTTTTGCCTTGGGCATTTTCATCTAGGAGAATAATTTTATTTGTATATTGTTTTGGTATAATTAACAAATAATTTAAAGTGTTCTTTTATTTATTTTAGGTATAATATTATAATACAAGAGTTCTTCGAGCTTGAATTAGAAACGACATGGTAGGTACCTGTAAAGGCACTTCGATGACTAAGTTAGAAACTATCATATGTATTGAGGTATAAAGGGTCAAGTGTGTTCCTTTATATCTTGAGTTCCTTCTGAATATGCATCTCCCTAGCATGTCTCTCCTAACCTTGCATATAATGTTGGTGGAAAGGCAATTGATTGTTATGGGTCCGCCTCCTGAAAAACATGGGATTGCAATGTGGTATGCGTGGGATTGTCACACAGCAAGTGGAACTAATCCTCAAGTTCTAGATGCTGCAGAGAAATGGGGAAAAACAATTGTCGGATCATAGGGGTTTTGGGCTTGTTGAAGGGGTTCCTAGGGATAAGAGGGGTCAAAACCCGAGATTTTGGGGCTATATGCCTCTAACCCATACATAGTACAAGCCCCCAAAGCCTAGTATTTTTGAGAAGGCTGTGCTTCAGTAGTTCAAACTTGTTGCGCTAGTGTGTTTAGCCTACTTTAGTTTGAAATTTCTAATAGGGGGAAACAATTGGTTTTTTCAAACAAGTAGGTGTCTTTTGACTTTTCATGTCCCTTCTACTTCATGTCGTCATGTTGCTTTTATTGAGGTGAAGGCATTATCACGGGGGTGTTTGTGTGCCTCCAAGCCGTTGATACTTGACACATTGGACGACTATGGTTAAGGGCACCATTTTGGTTGCCTTTGTTTCCTTCCTTAAAGAGTTTTAGTTACACTTTTTCCACATTCTTTCCTCCTGTTACTTTCATTTTCTTTCTTCTCTCTCGTCTTCCACTCATGAACTTTTCAGGTTTCTAGAGGTTCTTATAGCGTTTTGAAGTGTCAACATTCTTCTTTTTCTGTCTTAGTGGTGGGAATCAGATCAAGTCCGAGGCAAACACTTCCTTAAGGATTTTTCTACAAGGAGCATTCAAAGCTCATTCATATTAGAAGGCAATATTTTGGCTATGCATTTGGAGAAAGCTCATTGCTTAAATCCCTTTAGTATGGCATGCATTGCAACGTCAAAGCTAAGGTCCTTCATTTGTAATTTTTCCTGGTTAAACCTTGTTTATATCCTTAAGGCTATGTTTGGATGTTTTATGGTGGGTGAAATGTAATTGTATATAATGGAATTGAAAGGAATGATATGGAATAAAATTTTCATACCATTGTTTAGATGTTTAATGGTGGAGTGGAAGAAAGTTTCAATTCCTTTGTTTGAAAGTTCTAGTGGAAGTGAATGGAATGACAAGAATTATAAGTTTATTGTTTCCTTATTGCCCTTATTTTAA
This sequence comes from Styphnolobium japonicum, assembly GCA_023212625.1. NCBI lineage: Eukaryota > Viridiplantae > Streptophyta > Magnoliopsida > Fabales > Fabaceae > Styphnolobium > Styphnolobium japonicum. The sequence continues at coordinate 16,213,180 of JALBWW010000013.1, forward strand.
ACACAAAAATATAAGGTTCAAGGAGAGAATTTTTTTTCCATAACTCATTCCATCTCTTACCCCTCAATTTGAAAAGGAAGAGAAATGAGGGAATGAAGTATTATGTAATGGGATGAAGTCTCCCTTATTCCATTCATTCCCATATCCTTTTTGAACATCCAAACAATGATATCATTTATCATGTCACACCATTCCATCCCTTATTACCAAACCAAACATACCCTAAGAGACTCGTCTCTTTATTGTCTCAAGGACATCTGGTTGGTTGAAGTCTTCCTATGAGTAATGTTGGTGGAGAAGTGGGCCATGAATTTCCTTGCCAAGTCTCCAAAGTTGTATACTAACCCTGGTGGTAAAGTGGTAAATCATTGTAAGGTTGCCATTCTAAGGATATCCTGAGAACATTCTACACATTATATGGTCTTGTGCTTCGGATAACAACATGGTAGAGTTAAAAACTTCAATGTGTTCTTGTGGGTTAATGGAGCCATCGTAGGATTATAGGCTCCCAGGTGCCTAGAAGCTCTTGGGCAAAGGGACGACCATGATGAAATTTGAGAACGAGTGAATTGTGAACCACTAGCCATGATCCTGAAATGGAACAAATGATTACTCGTGAGGGGTTGCAATATCGTTGGTCTTGGTTCTTCACTAGGATGGTGAAGTTTGGTGGCTGTAACTAGGTTGATATTGATCGAAACAGGGGTCAATGAAATAAGCATGGTGTTGGGGATATTCGTGGTGTGGTTGATGAAAATGTTGTGGGGGATGAGGTACTAAGGTAGTAAAGGTTGGTAGTGTGTAGAGGGAGGTTGTTGGTGAAGGCTTGTGCTAGTTTGATGGACCTTTTCTAGTTATTGTTGCTAGGTTTGTATTTAGAAGTTGATTTCTTCTAGTGTTAAGTAGCCATAAATAGGTTGGCTTAGGGTAATAACAAAGGCCTCAACCCCATCCTCCCATTGAGGATTTCTAGCTTGATGATGGGAGTTCATTCTTGAGGACATTATCTTACTAGTTTAAGGACTGGCTTTGCAATGGGGTGGGAGATTGTTTTATTGATTTTCCATATACGACACCAATGTTCTTGGTCGTTCCAGGCCCCAGCTTTGGTCTTTGAGATTGAATCCGAGACTAGCATGGCCTGCAAAGGCACTCTGATGACTAAGTTAGAATTATTAGAAGTATTGAGGTATGGAGGGTCAAGTATGTATCTTTCTATCTTGAGTTCCTTTTGAATATGTATCTCCTTCGCTTGCGTATAATGTTGGTGGAAGGTGTGACAACCTTCTATTACAATACATTGTTTCCTACAAGCTATATCTTCTAATAAATAAAATGTACAGCAGCTAGTATAAAAGGATAAAACTGAACCTAAGAGAAATATATATTTATCACCATCCTCCTACTTCATACATAGCTCGATTATCAAAACTCTAAATTTAACTATGCCCTTCATGAATGCAGAATTAGGACTAGGTGTCATGCCTTAGTTTTTTTTTTTTTAATTCACAATTTAGACTCTTCTAGGTCCAATGTGTTTGTCCATCACTTCTATTAGTGCCATGAAGGTTTATATCATGGGTCCATAATATAGGTCATTGATCCAATGCACTCCTTGATGATTATTCTAGTCCCATGGTTCTTGATTGTCTTCGTAATGGTCGATATAGGGTCACTTCAGTTCTAAGTAGGTCATAGGTTCAGGTCACGTTCACATAGTGTTCAGTTTGATACTTCATAAATCTTTAGTTCAAAATATTTGTCTTCTAGTTAAAATTTTTCTTTCATCTTAATCCTCTAGGTTTGTAACATTCCTTGCCTCATTGTTTAATACTTAAAACATCATTTATATCATAACAAAGAGACACAGTCTTAATTTCTTACAAACATTTAGGGCATCATACATGAGTTTTGATATATATATATATATTACATAAGGCATGGTGTAAAATTCTAGGCTGCTGCACCTTCCTTAACAAAATTACAAAACTCTTCTTAACATAAGCCCTAATTAACAGCAACTACATGTTGCTTGACCTCAATTCTCCACCATATGCATCCGAATTTCACGGATGACCTTCACATGGCCTCCTTCTTCCACAGCACTGCATCCAGGACCATTCAATCTCAATCACAATAGTTGTGATTCCCATTTTGATTTGAATCTGAAACCATGAAGAAAAGAGTAAGATTATAAAATCTTAGTAGGAGACAAGATTAAAGGAAGAAATTAGATAACCTCCCATGGTTCCAGCTGCATTAAAACAGAAAACTCAAGGCTGCATGTTAGGTCACTAAAACAAGGTTAAGAAACTGTAATTACAATTTGGGTGCTCAAACATCTCAAAGGGGATTAATACCTTATTAGGTCCAACTAAGACCTTATCTTGGCCATCTTCTGTCTTCAAGACAGTAACCTTTACCTAGGGAATTCCCTTGACCTTATTGAAGTCATATCCTTTCATTCTTTAGGCCCACGGCCTCCTCAACTAGGCCATTCCTCTCTTCCCCTTCTTATGTTGAGTCTAAAACATTTAAACTCAAAACTTTTCCTTAAGTAAATCTGCCACTAGTCCTTATAATTGTTTAAATCCAGCAGTGACTATATTTAAAAGAGAATAGCATGCATGTTTTAGAAGGGATTTTTAGCACATGCATAACATTCACAGGGTATGTCACAGTTTTGTCTTTAAAGTTTTAGCCAAAATACAACTTTTCACAATACAACAGAACGTGAACAGTGGTTTGTTCTAAGCAAAGTAATTCTTAAAACTTGACCTTCAGAACTCAAAAGATACATGCTGCCCAGAATTCATTTAAATAGGAAATTATAAAGGAAATTTCATGAAAATGGATGAGAGTGCCTTGCAGCATATATGATCAGTAGTAAGAGAGAAGAGATAGTAAAATTACAGAACAAAGGAAAGCAGGAGTAGAGATACAAAACCACAAACATGGCAGCCAAGATTTTGAGAATTGGAGGCTTGTTTCCTACCTTTTCAGACTTGGTGTAGCTCTAAACTCTCTCAGCTTCCCTAGTAGCAGAATATCTAAGTGAGTGAATGGAGTGTGTGTGCATGAGGAGTGAAGCAAGTAGCTGTGAGTGTCTTGTTTATAAAGAGCAAGTCTGGTTGGGATTGAACCAGATGGCCACCCATCTCCACGAGCTCCCCTAGTGCTGTGACAGAAATGCATCATTAGGTGCACCTCCTGGGCTGTGGTGCAAGTGACTCATCCAATAGGGCTTCATGCAGTAAGATTCCCCATCATTAACAAGGCTTGGACCTGTTCAAGCTGCAGGGAATGTCTCCTGCAGGCAAGACTTTGCTGCATGCACCATATACTCTTGCCTTTTTGTGTCTCTAGTCCTTGTTCTTTTAAGTATTTTGCAATTTAGTCCCTCCTCTATTGGGCTGACTAGGGGTGGCTTATGGATTAGATTTAGGTCTGTTTTGGTTTATATAGTGTCATTATGAATAATTAAATCTCTAGTTTTAATCATAAACTAATCTTGCTTAATTTTAAATTAAGCTAGTTTTGGGTGTTTGGTCCTTTTTCCTTTATTAATTCAGTTTCTTTACCTTAAATTCTTAATATAATTAAGCCCCCCCTTTTTTATATATTAATTTACCATCTCATCTTTTAATCCCTTAGGTTTAACATTTATTAATAAGGTTTTGTTCTAGTTTGAACTTATGTGTTTTAATATTAACCTTCTTGTTATTTCACTTTATTTATCTCGAATTCTTAGTTCCTATACCCTTCTAAAAATTTCTCTTGGTAATTCAATTATTAGAGTGTTACAGAAGGGCACTTAATTGTGTTGTGGATCCATCGCCTAACAAGTGTGAGATTGCGGCATGACAGGTGACACTAATCCCCAAGTTCCAAGTGTTGCAGAGAAAGGGGAAAAACAACTGTTGGGTGGTAAGTGTGACATCTTCCCCTAAAGTATATAGAAAATTACTAATTGTTTGTTCATTTGTCAGTGTATTTATTTACTTATTACTTTTACACTGTTTATGCTTAAAATCTGTGATTTCTATTATATATATAAAGAAAACACAGAAAATCACCCAGGTTATAATTTTATCTATTTATACCTGAGTATTTACAAGTGTTCTTGATTAGTGAATATGTATTGTTTAATTTTATTCTTATTATAATTGTTATTATGTTTCTTAGTGATTCTAAGAAAATAGAGTCTTGAAAACTATCTAGATGAGACGAGAATTGATTAAAATACCCAGTATAAGTTAGTAGATTATAAAGTGGCATTCATGTAATTATGGGGTTATGACACTAGGGTCCTAATGATCATTTTAGATTTAGTAGTCGAATAAGATAAAATAAGGCTAACTAAAAAGAATCTAGTTGACATAAAATTAGAATATAGTTAAATTTGAACTAGATAGTTAGAAAGAAACTAGATATTTATATAAAATAGTAATTCTTTATATCAACCAATGAGAACAAGACAACTTAGGGACAAATGGTGAAATTCTATTGGTTAAGGTTTAGTATAATCATCAGGTTAGTAAAAGTGTTAGAAGCTTATTGATTAGCATTTAATATTAGTAAAGGTGTTAGAATCTTATTGGTTAGCATTTAATGTTAGTGAAAGTTGTTTAAATTCTATTAGTTAGTAATTAATGAGCTTGTTAAGTATTAGTTTCCTATTGGTTAGTCAAGGTTCCAAGCAATGATTTGGTTAGTGTTAAGTGTTAGTTTTCTATTGGCTAATAATTAATAAGCTTCTTGAATTTAATTTTCTATTGGTTGATTCTTTAAGTAATGATTAATGGTGAAAAATGGTGACTTTCTATTGGTTAATTTATTAGGTAATGATTAGTTATGCTAATAGCCAATAGAAATAAGATACCTTGATGCTAAATGCTGGTTTTCTAGTTGTTGTTTTTTCAAGTCATAATTAGCAATGGATTAGCCATTATAAACGAGACAACCAAAGGGGTAAATGTTGGCTCGTTTATTGGTTAGCATTAATTAAGGTTAAAAGTGTAAGTATATGATTTGTTACATTAAGTTAGCCAATAGAAATAAGTCATTTATAGGTTAGATGTTAACATATGATTGGTTAAGGTGTCAAGTAATGATCAATAATAAATTAACCAATAGGAGCACAACAAGTTAAGGGGTAAGTGTTAGAAAACTATTGGTTAATGCTAGATAATAATCATTAGGTAATGATTTTAAATGGAAAATGCCAAAGTGTGATTAGTTAGAAAATAAAATTGAAAATAAAATGAAAATTATATCTTCTTCTACCTTAGATGACATGAATAACCTAGAGGAAAAAAGTGAAAGAGTGAGGTGGTGGAAGAGAAAGGAAGAGGAAGAAGAAAGAGAAAAAATAGAAGAAGAATAAAGAAAAATCATTAAAAGCTTAGATTTGCATCAAGGATTCAAGAATTAGCAAGGAACAAGGAAGAAACGACCCTAACATCTTCAAATTTTGTGTGAAAGAGGTAGGAGTTCAAGTGGTTTCATTTTCTTTTTGTTCAAGTATGGTGTTTTCATAGCTTTTAAGTGATTTCCATATATCTATGTTGTTGTTATGAACTTTTCTTCAAGATTACAATAAAATAATGATAATTTATGATGGATTAAAAATATGGGTTGGATGATGTATGACCATGTGAATTTCAAAACCTTGGATTAATGGTTCTTTGTTGGTGGTTGATTTGATTCTGAGGTAGATTATACTTGACATTGTTATTTTGATTGCATGAATTGAAAACCCTAGGAACCATGACTAGACTAGTTTCGACCATGACTTGAACTAGGACTAGTTTCGACCATGACTAGTTTCATAACTTTTAAGTGATTTCCATAGATCTATGTTGTTTTTATGAACTTTTCTTCAAGATTACAATAAAATAATGATAATTTATGATGGATTAAAAATATGGGTTGGATGATGTGTGACCATGTGAATTTCAAAACCTTAGAATAATGGTTCTTTGTTGGTGGTTGATTTGATTCTGAGGTAGATTATGCTTGACATTATTATTTTGATTGCATGAATTGAAAACCCTAGGAACCATGACTAGACTAGTTTCGACCATGACTTGAACTAGGATTCCAATTGTCATGACTGGAGTGTTCACACCAATTGATAAACTTGCTAGATTAAAGGTTGGTTAGGTGACCTAATGTGTATCTAAGGTGTTTAAGGCAAAATTAAGGAAGATTATGTGAATTACTCAATTAAATCCTAAGTGACCTTACTATATTAAGTTTCGGCCACCACTAGAAAAAGATGTTAGCATTGAGTAAGATATGAGATTAATGGATTATGGGATGAATTAGTATTTAATTAGGTAATTTGATTATGTTTAGGCATAAATCAAAGATTAAAACTTGAAAAATTACCTAGGAAACACATTATATAGGTTTTGGCTGAGATGAATACAATGCCTAGGTTTGACCTAATTTGTAATTTATATGTTATCTGATAATTAGAATATGTTTCTAGTGGCGAAATCAAGAAAAAGTGAGAGGAAAAGATAAATTCAAGAAAATACAACCACTTAAGGAGCTTATAGATTCAACCAAATTAGGGTTAAATGACCTAAGATTTTATGTAGATATATTCAAATAAATGTTTAGGATGCATAAATAAGGTTAAGTGCGAAATAATAATGAAAGGTCAAGTATTTGGAAAAATGACCAAATGAATAGTAACTTACTAAATGAATAGTATTTTAACTAAGTTGTGAAGCATATTTACACTTCCATATGGCTAATATGTATTAGAAAACATTAATGTTGATGATGAATATGAGAAACCTAGGTCATGGGGTTAAGGTTTTAGCCAAAATCTAGTTCTAAGACTATGTATTATACAAGTAGGTTTCTAAGAGTAATTATGAGATGAAAAAGTCCCAAAGTTGACTTTATGAGAAAAATATTTAATTACTTTAGAAACTTAGAAAATGACATTATATGATCATTTAATGATACAAAAGATAAATGAAAAGCTAAGGAAATGATCATTCTCAAACCAAGGTGATCCTAAATAATGAAAAGAAAATTGGAAATGATCATTCTCAGACTAAGGTGATCCCATGAGTTACATGTGTCAAAGGCAGATATTTCGTCCCAATATTATAGAATTATCTGAGAACTAAATGGAATCTACCCTTAGAAAACTTTGTGGAATGACCATTTGACATAGGATTTTAGGGGACACCCTATGTCAAAGAAGAGCTCTTATTTCTTTATTGACCATGTAAGCTAGGTTATGAACTATGCCTAAAGAAAAGAAAGATGAGCATGGGTATGTAATTGTCCAGGTATGAAAAGTTAAATGATCAATATTTTTCTTTGTTGTTGTATGTTCTAAGAAATGAGATTGTTAAGGAAAAACATGAGAATGTTATCTTGATATTATTTGATTGTATTCTGGCTTATATATGTATCCATGAAACTACTTTATGCAATCTGATGCAACTGAAAGTATTATTGTTTTAATTACTATTTTACTTAAAATTATGCTTAAATTTCTACTGAGAAATATTGTTTCTCACATCTATATGTGGTAGTTCCAGAGGATCAATAGAGATGTATAGAGTGACTATCCTAGTAGATGTAGAGGTGGATTGAGAGTTTGATCCCATAGAGAACCATATCGTCATGACTTGCCATGGCTTTTATGCCAGATGCTTCATCTCTGTGGTGTAGATCTTAGCATGATGCAATAGTTATATAGATAAAATGTTGTGCTTCTGATATAGGTGTCAGGGGTTTAATACCCAATTTTTGAGATGTATAATATTGTATATAAACCTGTATGAATAATATCACACTCTTATTTTACTATATAATGTTTTATTTTTCTTTTTATGATAATTTATGTATTCTTGAGTGAGTTATAGAAATTTTTAGCATTTTATGTGTTTCCTTTAATTTCTAGGAGAAAAAGAAAATTTATAGAAATTCTTCTAGACATAACTAGTTAGAATGAAGTTAAATTCTTTTCACACTAAACTAGATGCTAACTAGATTCTTTTCACATAAGTCAATTTAGTAAACATGTTAGGTGTTAGTTTCCTCTTGGTTAGTCAAGGTTTAAAGCAATTATTAGATTAATGTTAAAATCTTATTGGTTAACATTTAATGTTAGTAAAAATGTTAGAATCCTATTGGTTAGCATTTAATGTCAGGAAAAGTGTTAGAATCCTATTAGTTAGCATTGAATGTTAGTAAAAGTGTTAGAATTTTATTAGTTAGCATTTAATGTTAATGAAAAATGTTAAAATTTTATTGGTTAGTAATTAATGAGCTTGCTAAGTGTTAGCTTTCTATTGGTTGTTTCTTCGTGTAATGATCTGTAATGAATTAGCCAAAGAAACAAGACAAGTCTAGGATAAATATTAGTTTCTAATTGGTTAATTAAAGATAAGTTAGTGACTAAGCCTAATACTTGTCTAATTCTAAGAGATTCTAGTGAGATAAGCATAATAATAATTAGATTAGAATTTTTAGAAATACACTAGTTCAATTGTAATTGGTTAGAAACTCATGATGAAAGTCATGATGTAAGCATGATAATCATTAGAAAAGCCACTAGTCCACTTTTAATTGGTTAGAAACCTAATAGGTGGAAAATGACATAAGCATACCATGGTAAGCAAGTAAGTTAATTATAGTTAACCTAACCTAGGTAAAATACTAACTAAGGTTTAAACTCTTGCCTAGCCTATAAATAGGCCTACTCACCCCATAAGTTTTTTTTTTGGCAAATTCACCCCATAAGTTAGACATATTCAAAGAAGTTAGAGTGATATTTTACTAGAGTATTGAGAGAAAATAGAGAAAACCAAGAAGAATAAGGAAATTCTAGCAAAATCCAGAAAGAGAAAGAAACAAAAAGAAAACTGAAAAGGAAGAGAATAGGAAGTTTGTCAAAGGAAGGTGATCTTACTTGAAGAGAAGCCAAGCACGCGAGGATAATTCATCTACCTTGAACACAAGGTAGAAGGGGTAACATGTACTTTATTTTGAGTTTTATTCATTAGTTATGGATTCTTTTCCTCATCTAAGCTATTTTAACTTTCATTCTCATCTAAGCTTTTAACTTTCATTCTCATCTAAGCTATTTTTACTTCTATTATCATCCAAGCTTCTTTTACTCTTTATTAATTATGTATGGTGCTAAGTTATGATATGTTAAAAGTTTATGATATAAGAATGACTCTACAAATGATGATTTAAAAGACATAAGCACCATAATTTTCACTAAAATGATGAACTTTGACTGTTACCTATGCTTAGATGATGGACTTTTATAAATATTCTCTATGCATGGATGACTTGAAATGAATTTGAATTGAAGGCAGAGAAGACTCATATGCCCTAGGAAGGATGAGAGCCGAAGTTCATTCTCATAAGGAAGCCCTTACTATGAGTTGTTACTTATATGTCCAAGAATGACAAAAAAGGAAATGTTATGATGTGGATCCCTAAGACAAAGAAAGTTTTCAAACCATGACCAAAAAGATATATGAGGCTAACACGTAATCACTAAATAAGAAGATTTAATATAAAGCTTACTAACTAAAATCTTATTGTTTTCATGCTTTATTACTTGAATCCTAGTTTTATTTTGATAAACTATTTTTGTTTTGGTAGTTTATACAGTTGAATTCACCATGTGTTTTACTTACATGTTATTCTTTCTACTAAGAAGTTATTTTTTACCCTTTAACTTGATATTTTCAAAGGAAGATGAACTGCCTCAATATATTAATTGAGATATATTATATTTAGGTAGAATTTCATTGCATGGGGAGTTTGTTAGACGGATTACAGACATTTGACTCTATTATTATCATAATGCTCTTGAATCAAAACCTATTGTGTTGTAGCATTATTTAAATTTTTGTTAATTTTGTTTGATGTAAGGTATAGGACTTAGTCTTTTATAAGGGTCCTATTTGATGTATAAGCAACTTTTAAGAAGTGAAACTTTCATGTATTTAGTTTATTTTCAATCCACATATATTCATGACTTAAAGTAGTAAATTTTAATCATTCTTAATTAGAAAGTTAGTTCTGTATATCCATACTTGAGTGAGGTGCTACGAAAAATATAGATAGATGAAACGCTATAACGTTTTTTTTTTAATAATTTCTATTTATTATAAGTTAATTAATTTATTACGTTAAACAAATAAGCAATAGTCAAGAAAGCTGAGATTTTTGGTCCTATGGGCCTCTAAGCCATACAGGGTACATGTTTTAGTATAATTAACAAATAATTTAAAGAATTTTATTTATTTACTTTAGGTATAATATGTTGATAAATGATAATTCTTATAATAAAATTGAAGAATCGTTTTTGAATATTATATTTCTCAAACTTAAGTAATTTTTTTTGACAACAATACTTTTATCTTAAATTTTGAAGAAAAATATTTATTATCGGTATTGATGAGGATAATCTCTCTAATTCTAAATTTATATATATATATATATATATAGCTTACAAAATATGTTTATTAAGTTTTTAACAAGTGTCTTAAAGTATTTGTTAGTAAAAAGTATGTACATATAATATAAATATATATTACTTGTGAAAAACTTAAATGAGCAATCTTTTATCTGTATTTTATTAGTCAAATATACAGTATATTAATTGAACAGAAAAGTCAACCCTTTTCGAATCATAAATCTCTTGCCAATTAAGATCCATCTAATATGTAAAATAAAAAAATAATCTAATATAATAATAAAAAATGAAAAAGACAGGTATGAAAGATTAACTATACCACTCCTCTGGAGCACCCAACCAATTTTCAGGGCCTCCAGCTAGTCCACGTTTTATAGTTCACAAGCAAACAAACAAAGCAACACACTCAAATGAATATGCGATTAGAAAACGCACAACTAGCCAGGCAATTGGGATAAATCCAAGAGTGAATTTATACTCTCTTTTTGTTATTTTTAATTATAATTTTATAAAATTTACTCAATTAAATAGTTTTCATTCAAATCAAAATCTTAGTTAATTATATTTTTATTTATCTATTTATTAAAAATAAAGAATTAGAAAGATAAATCAACAGTGCCAATGGTATTAAAATACAACAAACTGAATTTTTTCTTCAAACTTCAACACAAATACTTATGTAATTCTATTTAAGCATAAATTTATGAAATTGGAATTATGTTGAGAGTCAAAATAAAACGTATCGTGTCTAAAGAGTTTGTAGCAAAAAGTCACAATTGTTTTTTTTTAAGAGACTTGATAGTAGAGTTGAATTTCCCATACCACTTTACCGGTGACATCTAAGGTGAATCAACAATTAAATGGTTCATTGGTGGACCATTGATTACAAATCGTTAGATTTAATATAAAATAAATGGATGGTTTAGATTAAAACAAATCAGATACCATTAGTATAGGTTACCTGTAATAAAAAAATTATAAGTTAGACCTCAATAAAGTTTATTATTTTTTTGTAAAATATTACAAGTTTGTTCCTAATAAAATATTGTTATTTTTTGTTCTTCTTTCTTGTGTGAAAAAGCTCTTATGCCATAGCCATTTTTGAAAAAAAAAATCATAGATTGTTGAGATTGTAGCAGCATGACATTATTTTCTTTATTCAAAAGGAATATTATTTTACACAATTTATTAACATTTTTCAAAATCTTATCTTTGTATTGATTTAAAATTTATGCATTCTATTGAATTAAAAAAGAAAATTAATGATGTGTATAATTAATTTTAAATTATTATTTATTTAGCCCAAACCATATAGTAAGAAATCTAATTAAACATATTTAAAATGTTGGTTTACAAAAACATAAATATTAGACCGCTTTCAGGATCAATGAGAGATCTACTTGATTATTTTAATAATTAGTATTTTAAAAATTTTACAATATCGATATTATAGATTAATTTATAACATTAATTTTTTATTATTTTAAATCTCTCAAAATTCAAAAATATATAAATATTAAAAAATATAAAATGTCTCATGAAAATGATTTTCTAAACAATTGTTGTTATATTTTTTGAGAATTATTTTATTTCATATTATTTAATAAAAAAATAAATTTATATTATGGAATAAGTTACTATGTAAGAAATAAAATTTGGTTACATATGAATAAAATACTATGGGTTGGAGCATTAATTTAGTGTGTGTTTTGTTTATATTTTGTAAACTTAATTTTAGATGAACATGATTTTACAAACATGATTTTGGTTAAAAGTGGATTTGTCCTAACGTCGTAGAAGCCACCCCACTTTACCAATACTTTATGTTATAATCCACTTTCAAGATCAGATCTTAGAGCTCATTTATTAAAAAATACAAAATTCCGTTTTAAGACGTAAAAGTTGCGATGCAGAGTGGGCACAAACACAAAGCCTTGCCCAATTTCACATTTATTAGTTATTAAACATTAGAATAGGTAATAAGTAATAGGGGTGATGTAGTGTGGGTGTGAAAGAGTATTTTTAAAACTAACAATTAGACAATTATAATTTAGATTACTAAAATTTAGTTAATATTTTATCAATTTTTTATATTATTACATATTAATTATTTTTATAACGCTTTTCACTTAAATTAGTTGATTTAAATAATTAAACTAGTTAAACATAAATTGAAATGTTATGGATTCACTGCCTCATCTGATTTTAATAATGTAGGCATGAAAAATATTTGAAAGCGTATGGAGTGAATAAATACAAAGAGAGAGGCGGTAGTGACGACAACACCAGCTCATGCCTCACACACACACAACACAACACATTTTGTTGGATATGTAGCAGAAGAACACAACTCAAGAGCTTCCTTCTCTTTTCTTCATTTTCTTCTTCTTCACTCTCTCGCTCTTTCTCTCTTCTCTCCGCCAGTTTCACTCTTCGCTTTCTCTCTCTAAGAATTTTCAATTCTCTTATGAAAAATCTTTGTCGCTCTGTTTTCTCTTTCTCTCTCTGAATTTCTCTCTTTTCTCTCTCACACACACTCTCTCTCTCTTCCGAACGAAGGAGAAGAGGTTGTTGTTGTTGTTGTTGAAGAAGAAGAAGAAGAAGAAGAATAACAATGGATTCGACGGAATCCTCGTACGTTTCTTCTCCGGAGGGGCCCAGGAAGCACTTTTCGCCTCCGCCCAAATCCCCTTCTCCAGGTATCTGATCCGATCTGCTTTCTCTCTCTCAATTTCTTCGTTTTCTGAAATGGTAATGGCGTAGCGATTTGGTTGTGGTGAGGTGTAGAGAATGTAGGTGAATGTCGGTGATGCTATTGTACGGTCAGCATCTTGAGTCTTGTTGACCCCCCTTGATTTTGATTCCCAACCCTAATTGTTGACAATGGAGGTGGCAGACAAGGGAAATTCTAGTTTTGATTGGATGGGGAAATTTTAGGAAGTGGAAAATGCGTAGTTGTGTTTTGTGAATGTGATGTTCGGGTTTTACTTTTTTATTTTTATTTTTATTTATTTTGGTAATTGAATGATTGGCATTTTTGGTTTTGGAGTGAAGTAATTGTTCTGAATTTGTACACTGGGTATGCTTAAATTTGTACTTTTTGCCCCCCCAGTTCTTAATAGATACCAAACAACATGGAAGGAAAATATGCTCTCACCAAGTTAATAGATATGAGGATGGATATTGGAAGTTGACTGTTCTGTTGCACAATTTTCTTTGCCTTGTTTTTCCATTTTCTTTTAATTTATAAGATGCAAATTGAGTTTTTAGAAACGTATGCCATTTTATGTAAGGTTGGAGGAGGTATTTTGGGTTTCAATGAAGTTAGGTCACAGCCAGTTTAGATCCACATCCCAGGGCACATGTACAGGCTGCATTATCAATTGACCATGTCAGATTTATCATAAAACTGGAACTTCACTTTGGTTGTTATCTTTGACGAATAAGCTTCTATAAGTAGTGATTTTGGTTTGACTTAAAATGAGTTAATCCTATTTTGTTGTCAGGTTAGCTTCATATAATGAAGTCGTTCTGCCTCCTAAGGGACTTCCTGGTTTCCTAGTATATTCTTTCATGTAACTAGGAGGGGAGGCTTGGTTTCTTTTCCCTCCTTTTCTTTATGTTGAAAAAAAAGGAACACATGGTGTGCTTCCTTTTAGTATTCTGATTACTGGTCAGAAGTAGCTTCTTTTCAAATATTTATTATGATTCGTGTTGTTCATGTGGTAGTTGAAGGCAAGCATCATTGGTTTTCATATGCTGAGGCAAATTGTTCATAATATAAAATATGGAGTGTACATTACAGAAATATTAGGACTATATTATTTAGGATTCTGTTACTGCTTGGTGAAACTAGTCTTTGATGCGTGAGCTCTCCTTGTGCTTGGAAAAGAGAATTCTGTTATATAATGCTTATGTGAAATTAAAAAATTCAAATGTTATTAACCTCTTATGTTGCATGAAAGACAAAGTCCCTTTCAGACCTTCTTGTGAGTTACTTAGGAGTTTTTTTCTTGCTTAGTAAGATAAGTATTTGAAGTATGAGCTCTCCTTCATGTGTAATGATATAATTTATAAAATGCTTGTTGCAACTTCTTATGTTACTTCAAATACAAAAGCACTATCAAGGCCTTCCTGTCATCTTTTTGATGTTATGGATTTCTGTTCCTTCTGGCATTTGATTCCATTCAAGTGAGACTTTAATGCTTCACTGATTGCTTTTTCTTTTCTAATATCTTAATTTTTTAATTCTTTCCCCACTGCATCTAAAAATTTCGCACTTATTTGTAAGTATGTAAAAGTTTTAAATTAATTATTTGTGCTTACTTTTACATAATGCTTTCTTCCAGATTCTGTGGAGAAGCCAACATATGTTAGGTTTCTTGTATCAAACTCTGCAGCTGGTTCTGTTATTGGAAAGGGTGGTTCAACTATCACTGATTTTCAGTCACAATCTGGAGCACGAATCCAGTTATCACGCAATCAGGAATTCTTCCCTGGAACTACTGATAGGATTATCATGGTATCTGGTGCAATAAATGAAATACTAAGAGCTGTAGAACTTATTCTTTCTAAGTTGCTCAGTGAGGTAATCTCCATGATGTCAATTTAATTAGTTATTGGAAGAAAAGATGTCTTATGCATTCCTGAAATTAATTTTCCTTGTATGATTAGCTTCATAGCGAGGATGACAATGATGCTGAGCCAAAAACAAAAGTGAGACTCATTGTTCCAAATGGCTCTTGTGGTGGAATAATTGGCAAGGGAGGTGCTACCATTAGGTACGATTACTTTTCTTTGGGAAGTAGGGCCTACCTGTTTGCCATGTTTATGAAGTATTTACTGATAAAAGAAATTTTTGATACTTAGGCCCTGCTTGTAACTGTTCTGAGTTTTTTGTTTTGTTAAACAGTTAACAGAAACAGATTTCTTAAAACAGTTTTCTGAACAGAATAATAGATAAATTTGATTTGATAAAAATTCTTCCAAAACAATTTTGAAAGCAGTTGGCTTCCAAGAGGAGGTCAAACAAGGATTGGCACACCAAAGGGTAAGGATGCCTGCTCTATGTGCAACTAGGAGACCCATTCCAAAGCAGCTTCACAATCACATATGCATCTTCTCCTTCCCCATTCCAGAGCATCCTTGCAATCACAGAGCCATCCTCCTTCTTCTTTGCTGCTCGTCTCCTCCTTCCCCATCCCACCCCTTTCTTCCACCATATCTTCAACCTCCCCATCATGCCCTTTCTTCCGCCACCCCATCCCTTTCCCCATTGTTTACCTCCTTCCACTGGACCTCTCTTCCCCATGGCTGCAGCCTTCTCTCCATTGAATACATTGGCATCAGTGGTGTTTCCTCTTTATGTGGCAAGGTTCTCCTTTGCCCAGCAGTGGAGGCACATCTGTGCAATTGGCACCGAAGATAGTGCCAGAAGCAAATTGTTGCCCAAATCTGCGCTTCGACTGCCACCGCCTCCTCCACCTTGAAGGTCTCGTCTCTGATGTCGCCAGGAGCAGTTCTCAGGGAACAAAACTCAGGGAACAAATATTATGATATTTCCATTAATGTAATAGTACAACAACAACAACAAAAGCCTTTTTATGTTAGGTGGGGTCGGCTACATGAATCAAACAACACCATTGTGCTCTGTCAAAAACTAGATTTTTGAAAAGACCATTTAGGTCAATGTCTTTTTTAATGGTTTCTCTTTGAGTTTTCCTCTACCTCTGTTTACCTGGCTATCCTCCATAATAGCACTGTTTGATTTAATTACACAACTGCCATGGGTCATCTAGAGAAAGTAAAAAACAAAACCAAGAAAACATCTTAAAGTTGTTCTGGATTTTGTTTTAAACTATTAATTGTTCTTTTGTTTTTAAAAAATGATACTTAAAAACAATAATCTCAATTCCCAAACAAGGTTTATTGTTTTTTTGTTTTGAAAAATAGAATTTTCTTTCCAAGAACAGAAACCAACAGGACCTTATGGTTTTATTTATTT
This sequence comes from Styphnolobium japonicum, assembly GCA_023212625.1. Taxonomy (NCBI): domain Eukaryota; kingdom Viridiplantae; phylum Streptophyta; class Magnoliopsida; order Fabales; family Fabaceae; genus Styphnolobium; species Styphnolobium japonicum. The sequence goes on from JALBWW010000013.1 coordinate 16,229,658, forward strand.
TTTGATTAAAAAAATAATTTCATTGAATTGCAGAGAAGAAATTAATAAAAGATTGGAAGATAAGGAATCCTCATGATAAAAGAGCAAGACACAAGACTAATAAGAAAGTGAAAAACATCAAAAGGGCAAAGCTGCCCAATCTCTGGTCGTAGTTGTTAGGGAGAGCCCCTTAAAAAGACTATATGCTTTACATTAAAGAGAGACTAGACGTTGAATCTTTTCCCAAATCGGTTGTTGTGCCAAAAAAACCTCCTTAAAAATATGAGAGTTACGCTCCAACCAAATACACCAAAGTGTAGTGAAGAGTGCACATTGCCACAAACATTTAGCCTCCTTATTTCTACCAAAGCCATAATAGCTAATCATCAAAAAATGGTCCAAGGACCCAGGGCACACCCATCTTTCTCCAAAAAGGTTGAACAAACAATTCCAAAGAGAAACAACAATTGGACAATGTAAAAACAGGTGGGGAATCGATTTTGAGTAGGCACTGCACATAGCACACATATAAGGGGAAAGCACTTTGTGTGGCCTACGAACCTGCAACGTGTCATTACTATTAATTCTATTGAGCTCCGCAGTCCAAATAAAAGACTTGACCTTTTAGGGAGCTTTGGATTTCCAAAGAGGTTTGTCAAGGTGGAAAGTGACTCTATTCAAAGAATGAGCTAGGAATTAGAAAAAAGATTTGCAAGGGAACACCCAGAGGGATCAAGAGACCAAGTCCTAGTATCTGGCTTGGAAGACAAGTGAATAGAGTCGTGGATACCCAAAAGAGACTCCAATTCAAAAAATTCCTTATCATTTAAGTTACGAAAAAAAGTGTAAATCCAAGAAAAGACAATCTTGAACACAATAAAAATTGTGGATAGGAGAGTCATGTAAGGAAGAAATGTGATAACGACGTGGGAAGGCATATCTAAAAGGGAAATCTCCTACCCAAAGATCCTCCCAAAAGTTAACATGAAAGCCATTACCCACCTTTAGTGAAAGTAAAGACTTAAAGGTAGGCCCTTATGTTTTTTAATTTCTGTTCTTGGAATATGTCTTGACTTCAAGAGGTTATTGTCTTGTATGAATGATTATTAATTTCAATTTTATTTAAGAAATTGTTTAGTGTCCTGTCTGAGCTTTTATGCCCCCTTGCTATTGCACCAGCAAAAAATAAATAAATAAAAAAGAATGCTATTGTTAGGTCAAGTACTATTTTTCATTGCTGGATCCTTTCTCTTTGTTTTTATATTACCCAGAAATGGGGATAAAAAGTTTTGCTTATGCATTCTTTGCCTTTGATCAGGTCGTTCATTGAAGACTCTCAGGCTGGCATTAAGATATCTCCTCAAGATACTAATTACTATGGACTGAATGATAGGCTTGTGACACTGACAGGATCTCTTGATGAGCAGATGCGTGCAATTGATTTGATTGTTTCTAAGCTAGCTGAAGATCCTCATTATTCACAGTCCATGAATTCTCCGTTTTCATATCCAGGTTAGTGTTATTTATATATTGGAGCACCTTATGCCAAAATATGGCAGTAGTGGCTAATCTTGAAATCACTCTTATATATCCTCCATTATCTCTGTTTTCTTTGTGTACGGATCCCTGTGATTACGGTCTTCTCACTTCTTCATTGCAGGAAGAAAGTAGATGGAGGCATTACTTAAATTACTATATCATCCCCATTTATTATTTTAAACTAGGAGAGAAACATAGAATTATTTTTTAGTGATTGTCCACAAACCAATTATATAATTAAATAAAAAAAATATTCTATTGTTTTTTTCCAAATATTTATCTTGTTTTATCCTAATGATGTAAATTTAATATAATTCTTATGCTGATATCAATTGTTATATATAATAACAAGTGGATACTTTCTCAACATGTTAGTAGTGACTGCTGCAAAAGGCATCACCTTCAATAGAATAATATGGAAAACAACTCAGGCTAGAAAAAGTTATAATATGAAGCCTGGTTCAGTCGTTGCTCTCTCTCTCTCCCCGGTTCTCTGCTTTCTTTTCTAAGCTCATTTAGTTTTTGGTTGTAGAGTAAAGAAGGTAAAAAATATTTCATATGCAAATAAAAATGAAGGTAGTGTTGAAACTTGAAATACATCATATTGACACTTTTGCAGTAATATTAGTTCAGTGGAAGAGTATGGTTTGCAGGTTAGGTGTAATTTAAAACAAATTTAGACAATGAGCAGTACACTTGATTTCAGTCATAGGTCAAATGGATCATATAGAAGGCAATGAAACCTAGTCTACCTCTAAGTTTATGAGTTGCACTTTGCCTTGTATATATATTGTTAAAGTTAGATTTGTTTGTGGATTTAGTCTTTTTGTAGAATGTAGAAACTCCATGGTTAACCAATTTTAGAAAAAGCTATGTAATGTAGAAACTTCAGTTAAGTAGGAGTAAGACGGAGTATATGGAATGCAAGTTCAGCAAGATGCGTGTAAGCAATGGTTTGGACGTGAAATTTGGGGATCACATCATACCACAAGTTGAGTGGTATAGGTATCTTGGATCCATCTTACAAAGTGATTGAGAGATGGTAGGGATTTAAGCTGGGTGGATGAAATGTACTTTGGACAATGCATAAGCCCATTTTACCTTGTACTGTAATTTGATATAATTATTGAGAATGAGAGTGGCAAGGATCAAAGTCTTGACCACTTGGTCATTGAGGCTCTAATACTATGTAAATGACCAACTTTCTCAAAAGCTTAAGCTGTTAGGTGAATATTTTTTCTCTAACATGTCCTCACACAAGAGCCCTTTGGGCGTGAAGAGTAGACAATGCATAGGCTCACTTTACATTGTGATGAAATTTAATTTAATTATCAATAATAAGAGTGGCAAAATCAAACTCTTGATCACTTGGTCATAGAGGCTTTGATACTGTTAGACGTCCTCCTATGACTTGGGTGTATGGTAGGAGGAAAGGAATGAGTGGTAGGGGATTAATAGCCCATACGGACAGTAGTGAGGTAAATGTGAGGGAAAAGCATCTTGGGGATCTGAATTGTAACCACCTTCACATGTAAGGCAAGGGAGGGTGTTAGAGACAAAAAACTATTCTAGTGTTTTAACCTAATAGCTTAAGCTTTTAGGAGGTGTCAAGGACTAATTATCCCAAAAGCTTAAGTTGTTAGGTGAAGGCTCACGAATGATATTTATACCTAACATGCCCCTTCACACAAGATCCCTTTGGGCTTGAAGTCAGAGTAGTCAAAAGCGGTCATCGCGGGCGCAATAGTGGTGGAGCGGCGCGGAACACAGCCAGTCCTCCACCAAACATAGGTAGCGGTGCATTTCAGTGTTGCGGCATTTCACGCCGCTATAGCGGCCTTATCTCGGCCTCATTGGGGGAATAGCGTCCGCGACACTGAACAGAGGCTAAAATCTCTGTTTTACGCCCATGTTTCTTTCTTACTTCCATCGATTGAGGTGGCCTATGGTCTTTCTCCACCCATCGCACATCTGAGACAATTTTAGGAAGTTGGAGCTCTGTTTCGTACAGAATGAAGTCGCATCCTATGTTTAGCTTCTCACCCACAATGACCCATCGCACCAAATCAATTCGCACACAGCTTGTGAGCTCCTTTGTGTCACGCGTGGTCCCCTCCAACATATGTTTCTCACTCGGGTCCTTCACCTCTAGCCTCTGTTTGGTTATACTTGTGAGAGGAGTTGTTATTGGTACTTTTAAGTATACTTTTTGACAAACATAAATGATGAATTTGTCTTTCAATTTTGAGTATTAATGATTATTATGTCTTAAGTTTAGAGAACTTTTGAGTTTTGAGTATCAATTATGTGTGTATTATAAATTTGTAAAATTTTTATATTGCATCCGCTATCTTCGGTGTAGCGGTCGCGTATGTTGCTATAGCATTTTTGGGGTTGGTTGCTCCGCCCTGCGTTCTGCCTGCCATTGACTACTTTGCTTGAAGTGTTGACAATGCACATGCCCATTTTACCTTATGTTGAAATTTAACTTTTATATAGAAGAATGTAGGCGGTAGGGATCAAACATATAACCATTTGGTGGAAAAGACTTTGATACCATGTCAAGGACTAACCCTTTAAGCTGTTTAGGTGAAGGTTCGAGATTGATTTTATATTTCTAACAGAAGAAATCAGGTAGAATATAAGGGATGGCAAGGGGAAAAGAGAGGAGAGGGAGAATTGAGTGAGGTTTAGGAAGAGAGAAAGCATTACTAGTTTTAGATCTAGAGAGAGAGTGAGATAGAACTCACTGTGTACAAAACTACATCTGTAACTGATATCATATCAATATCAGTGATAGAGGTGAGGGAGTTATAGAAGTGAATTTAATAAAACAGTACCATATTCTAGTTTCCTATCAATTGGTATCAGAGCTCCCGATCTTAGGAGCTGTGGGTGATACATACCTAAATGGAGGCTAGGATAGAGGCAATGGTGAGGGAATTAGAAAGGTGGAAGAGAGAAGACCAAGAGGTTCGAGAAATCCGGGAGGCTCGCTTCAAACACAACAAAGAAGAAGTACTATCATACATATGCTGAAAGGCCACCGAATCAGCACAGAGGTAGTTAGAAATGCGTTTGGAGGGCAAGGCTAGTGATGGAATGACATTTAGGACCAATCAAACTATCCAAATAGAGGATCGACAATGAAGGTTGGATATCCTCATGTTTTCCGGCGAAGATTCATATGGCTAGGTGAATCATGTGGAGAGCAACATCCACGTTAATGCAGTGGCTGAGGGAGAGGAGTTTCAGGCGGTTACGAGGGCCTTGGAAGGACATGCCCTAAACTGGTACCAGTGGTGGGACGCGTGAACTCCATGTGCAACTTGGGCCGTGTTCAAAGTAGCAGTAGTCTAGCCCCTTTACGAGATGCTACGAGCATCAAGCAGACCAGTATGGAGGGGGGATTTAGGGAACACCTTGAGAGCTCTGGACATTCTGATGAAGATGACCTAGGAGAAGAGGTGAGGGAAAAACAGGGATTACATAGGTTGGAATCATCATCAGGCTTGATGGATTAGGTCTAACTCAGTGAAGAGAAGAACCGAGCCGTTGGAAAAGGTGAGATGAGTCTAGGCATCAAAGGTGGGCCTAATTCCATAATTACCCAGCCCATTAAGACCAATTCAAGGGACCTTGGACCACAACCCAATCTGGTTGTTGAAGCTAAGATGGGTGGCTCAACATCCCCCACAATCAACTCCAGACCCAGTTTTAGCTTAAGCCAGAAAGGATGGCTTAGTCCAAAGGCAACTCATCCCATTTGGTCCACTACAGTGGACCTTGGGCCATGACCAAATCTGTATGTGGGAGTTAGGGGTAGTGGTTCAGCAGCAACCACAACCACCTCAAAGCCAAATATTAATAACATACTAGACAAAGAGACAACTGGAAGAGGAAGTTCCTGTTTTTTTGAGAGCCAGATCACAACTTGATCTTAGTGAGATACAGAAGAACCTGAAGAAAGAGCTCAGGGCAGAGAAATCCATCATTGCTGTTTTCACTATGCTAGAGATAGCTACAACACCAATCATGTGATGTGCCACCAAATAGCTTTAGCAGCACGGCTTTGTTCCCCTCAACACTCGCATTCTATAGCAACAATGTAAATCTGAGAGAGAAATTAAAGGCCAACTCGTGGAACTATGATGTGCCAGAGACGGTCAAGAAGGAGCAAATGCTTTTTGCTATGATTGCAACCATGGTAGCTACAGTGCGTGCAGTACTGTTGAGGCCTACTGATGAGGCTTCCCATTGCAGAATCTACCCTGGTCAAAACAAGGAGGGTATAGTTGGTCATCTCAATGAGAAGTAGTGGGGTTCTTTCAGGTACATAAGCAGAAAAGATGCAAAGAAGAATAAGAGTATGGTTTCTAAGCATGAGCACATCTAGCGGACACCAACTGATCCAAAATTTCCAAAGTGAATGTTTCCTTTTAGAGATTTGCCAGAGTGCACAATGAAAAGGATGCAAAGGGGGGATGTGACAATTGAAATGGATTTGTTAGCAGCACAAATTGATGATTGGGTTGAAGAATCCTCTTCCCCAAGCTCACATTTGGCATAATTTTGGAGTTTAGCCATAATTAGATGCACTTTTGTTTCATAATGCAATTTGTTTGTCTAAATGTTCACCTGGAGCCCAGAAGCTCTTTCCAGACTTTCACCTTGAGGACAAGGTGAACTTCTTGGAGGGAGTATTGTTAGACATCCTCCTATCACTAGGGTGTATGTAGGAGCAAGGTTTTAAATTGCGGTTGCGGTCGCGTTGTGATTACTGCGATTGTGGTTACTACGATGCGGGTTGTGGGCGTGAAATTTTTTCAAGTTTGCAACAATGAATTTCTTTTACTTTTAAACAAAAACTGCAACATTGTGCCCAACATGGTTGCAATGCTGCCGATGCAGTTGTGATGTGGCCGATACGGTTGTGATGCAGTTTCGTTGCAGGTGCGTTGCGATTCCATTGTGGTTTTTTTTGGTGAATAGGAATCATCCCGCAATTGCGGGGTGATGCGGTTGTGGACACTGCCGCAACCACAATATTGCGGCCACATCAGGTGATGCGGTCCGCAATTTCAAACACTGGGTAGGAGGAAAGGAATGAGTGGAAGGGGATTAGTAGCCCATACATGCAGTGAGATAAATGTGAGGGGAAAGCATCTTGGGGATCTGAATTGTAATCACCTACACACGTGAGTAGGAAGGCAAGGGAGGGAATCGGGTAGAATATAAGGGAGGGCAGGGGGAGAGGAGAGGAGAGGAAGAATTGAGTGAGGTTTGGGAAGGGAGGAAACAGACCTCTTGAAGTGTCTGCATTATCTGTTCATTTCCTTTTCTGTTTACTAGTTTCAGATCTAGAGAGTGAGATAGAACTCGCTGTGTACAAACCTACATCTGTAACTGATATCATATCAATATCAGTGACAGAGGAGAGGGAATTGCAGAAGTGAATTCAGTAAAATAGTACCGGATTCTAGTTTCCTATCAGATACCATGTGATGAACCAATTCAACCTAAAGAGCTTAGCCTGTTAGGTGGAGGCCCAAGACTGGTTTATATCTCTAGCAATGGCATTTCGAAATATAGCAGCAACCCGCAACCGTGGACATTTCGACAAAAAAAAAAAAACAGTAAACATTATACTGATAATATGCTTGTTTAAGTTGTAAAGAAATATTCTCAATGATGTACATCATCATAAATTTTTGGTTTTCTGGCTATTTTTGTAGTTAGTCTCAACTTTTTTTGACATAGGATTATTCTTTATTTTCATGGTAGTGAAATTATGGTAATCAAGATTTAATTAGCTTTGTCTTATATACTTAATATGTTTTGTGAGGAATTATTATTGGTGAGTTTGTTGCTAAGTATAGTTTTGTTAACTTGAATTTTAGGTGTTTACTTCTCGGGTTATCATGGTGTTCCATATACATATGTGCTTCCATCTGTTGCACCAGCACCAGCACCAGCAGCATACAATGCAATGAACTATAGACCAAATGGTGCTGGAGGAAAGTTCCAGGACAGCAAGGTTCTTCTGATTCCATTAATTTAATCTTGTTATTGGTTCCTGATGTTATAAGTTGCCAAGTATTCAGACAAAGAAAAAGAGAAAGAAAACATTAAATCCCGTATCTTGTTCTTGAGGCTAATCAACATGCGTGTTGTGAAAGTTGAAATCTGCATGATTCAAGCCTTGCTATCCTAAAATTAGTTTTTATTTTATTTTATTTTATTTTATTTTCACGCTGCTTGATAATCTTTTGAACTTTTTCCATCCTTAATGGGGTCATGCTTAATTGCTTGTAATTTGTACGCTAAGGTGGATGAATGGACATACAAGAAAAGATAAGATTAGGAACAAATATATCCAGGAGAAAGTTGGAGTTGCACTTATTGAGGAGAAGATGATGGAAACTTGCCAAAGGTGTTTTGGTCATTTGAGAAGAAGACCAATAGAGGCTCAAGTGAGAAAAGTGGATCAAATGGAAGATAGATTGGATAAAAGGGGTAGAGGAAGACCTAAGAAAACTTTAGGAGAAACTATTAAAAAAGACTTTGTTCTAAATAGTTTTATTGAAAATTTGGTTTTTGATAAAGCTTAATAGCTTCGATGATCCTTGTCGCTAACCTCACGTAGTGGGATAAGGCTTGGTTGTTATTTAATAATAAATAAATAAAAGGCTTGGTTGTTGTTGATGATGATACTGATATTGGGTAAGTTAAGTTTCTGCTGGTCTATAAATAAATGTATTAACGAAAAATAGAAAAAGGGAACAACTATAGAAGCACATTATCTGATGGGCACTCACTGTTTGAGGGGATGAAGATTAAAGACTTCTTTCAAGACACAAACAAATTTAACAATAAACTGACATTCCCCACTTATGAATCAGAAAAAAGAAAAGGAAATAATAAAAATTTCCATTGAAGCACTAAGCACAATGGAAAGAATAATCCTTGACCTTGTATATCTTTCTCAATGGATACTAACATTAGAGGGGGGAGGGTGAAGGGAATGAAATTCACTTGTGCCATATGCATCCTCATTGACTTACAAAACTTTGAGGCCAAGAACCAAGTTCAAACTGGTTTAACTATGGTGTAAAATATATTGAAAACCCTCACATTTCACCTGATAGATCCAACTTATACTCTGAATCTTGCTTTAGATGGTTTTTGACCAACGTCAGTTTAAAGGCTAACCTAGTTCATAATTAGAATGAATTGACAGTCTATAAGTTGAACCAGTCAGTACAACAACATTTCAAACCATGATGAGGACCTGTTTGATTTGCTTGAGAACAAGGCTGTAAAATTTTACATATGTATATATATATATATATATGGAAATGTTGATTTACTTGGCAGTCTTGAAATTTAAAACAACTATAACAATATTAGAGTCATAAAAGAATATAAAATGTTGTTTGTTAAATAAGCAAAATAATCGAGTTTCATGTTTGAGGGATCAGTTACTATATATGGCTCTCACTTTTCATCTACCTATTTTTGTCTAATTTTTTTTTCTTAATCGTACAAGATCCAACATGCTATCATGAGATTATGTCTATAGTCAATAGTGAATTTCTATATAAAAAAATGTCAATAGTGAATGAAAAACATGCCTATCTTCTCTGTTTAAATCCTTGCATATTTATCTAATGGTGATTTGCTGTCAATTTGAACTGACAGATGTTCTGTTGTTTTTCAGGAGGAGCGGAGTAACTCACTGACCATTGGCGTTGAAGATGGGCATATAGGATTGGTTGTTGGTCGTGGTGGAAGGAATATAATGGAAATTAGTCAGGTTGGCCAATCACTAACGGTATTTATTCGGTATAATGTGATTACTTATACAATAAACTAACTTAACTAACCCTGACTTTTTCAGGTTAGTGGGGCAAGGATAAAGATATCAGATAGAGGTGATTACATATCTGGAACAACCGATAGGTATAAAAAGGAATTCATACACTCAAGATTTTGTATCCCTCTTACCCCCAATATAATGAAAGTCATTTATCAGATGCCCCCGGCATAATTTCTTTTATCATAACATGTTAACATTATGTTCTATTTCCTTATTATACAGGAAAGTTACCATAACGGGATCCCAGAGAGCAATTCGTACAGCTGAATCTATGATATTGCAGAAGGTTGCTTATGCTACTGAGAGGGTGATCGAATAGTTTGCATGTACGCTTGTCTATTGTTTAGATGCTTAGTGAACCTGATTGCTAAGTGCTTATACATTTGCTGAATTTTGGGATTTGTTTACATAAATTCTCATCACATGATACTTTGGGAGATCTTTATTATAGTGGGAGGGCAGGATTTTTTTCTTTAATTGAGAGCGGTCTTATAGGAATTCTTCTCAAACCACTTTAACGGACAGGATCGATTGGGAAGGGCATTATTGCTTTTCCAAATGTAGTATTTAGAAGTATATTCTTTTGTTGTAAGTCAACAGTAGCTAATATCATATCCGATCTGTATCTTCAATTACTGACCTGAGATTGGATTTGAGAATTCTTTATTTGCTGTGATAGCAATTGCTAATTAAGAAATCACTTGTGAGAACCCCCCAACCCCTAAAATAAGTGTTTGTGTGTGTGTTTTTTTTTTCTATTGTCATTATTCTGCTTTAGTTGAACTTACAAAGTAAGATTGTAATCTGACGGCTTGGTTGGTTGTTTTATCAAGGCTGGCTGTGCGTGATGCCTTATCTTAAGGTTGTTGTTGTAGATCAATAAGCATGTGTCTTTGTTCATAATTACACTAATAAAATCATAATTTTTTGTACAAAAAAAATATATCATAAATAACTTTTTATGAAATTCAATAACTATTAAAAAAGATGTCTTAAAAGTAAAACAATTTTTTTTATTGACTGTTTATCCTATCAGAATAATTTACCCTTTTAGTGGCCTCCTTGTGATGACCCAAAAGTTTTAGCTGCTACAGTGGTTTGTACTCTTGTAACAGTTCGGTTGCTTTGCTTGTCCAACTTTTATTCTTTACACTTTGCAGGCACAAGCATGCGAAATCGATTGAGATATTATCCAGAAGCTTATTGAAAGTGGTGGTGGTCCTTTGTCTCAGTCCTTACACGACGAAGCTGGTTTGGTTACGTCAGGATTGGCATCTGCTAGGTCACCTCCACATAGTGGTCCTGGCTAGCTGTCCAATGCCTCCAAAATGACTTTTGTCTGCTTCTGAGTATTGTAGAACCCTAAGCTGCTTAGTGCAGTGTATGATTAAGTTGAATTGTTTTTATGTAATAATAGTTCTAAGAAAAAAAAAAGGGGATATTCAGGACAAGAGGGGGAACTTCTAAATTGAGTATTGAGGATTAAATGAAATAAGAAATACTAGGAAAGGTAATTTGAGCACTTTTGAGTATTACTATGGGGAAACAAAGACTTATAAAATGATTTTTGCAGAGTTGTTTTGTCCTATATATTTTTGCTTCCGCAAAGATTATGTATGTTTTGATAATTATGATTTGAATTTTTATTGTTCGTTAGAGCCTGAGTGCTAGTTTTATTGGTTATTATCATATGCATTGTGACCGGAAACATTTAGTCACGGAGATAAATTATTTTAGTCTGATCTAATATAATTTAAGTTCCTCAATTAATACTGGTGGAATATAGTTTAATTAATCTCTTCTTATATGTACCTGGGGGGTTGTGGTTAAGAGGTAGGAGTTCGATGCCTCACATTTTTATTTCTTATTTTTGCTTAAAGCCTAATAGGACTTCTTTATAACCAAAAAAATATAATAATAACACAATTAATGAGTGTAAGTTACGATCTTTAAAATCATCCCCTCCTTTTCTTATCTTCTATCAATCTTGCAATGTCAGTTTTATAAGTTAGAAGACTTAAATACTCAACCTTGTACTTTTTTAGAGAGCTTGGCCAAATGGCATGTTCACAAGAAGATACAGGTAACTCTACATAGACATTGAGTTATACGTGCTTGTTATACCTTATGTTTGCATCTTTGACTTAAACCCCAAAAATATTTAAGATGGTGTAACATAATATCTCTAATACATAAAAAAAAATTTGGAAGACAAATAGGGTTTTCAAAGATACTGTAAGCCTTATGAGAATCAATAACGTGGCGCCATTTCTAAGATAATGTTCGTGTGGATATTACTATGGTTGCAATAGAAACGTTTTTATCGTGTATGGTTTCCATATCTTCCCAAAAAATTTCATCTTGCAACCCATCAAATAGCACAGTTGGGTGGAGAAAGAAACACTTCTTATCATCTAATGTACGTGTATTTTATAGTGGGACAATTCGAGGATAAGAAATAGCATATATAAAAATTATTAATCACCTATTTTTTTTTTCCTGGTACCCATGAAGGAAAGAGTAGACCCACTGTAGCAAATTACAGAGTATAGTCAAACAAATACCATTATGAATCTATGATAGTGAACTAGCGTTTAGTGATCCTTGCCCATGCAATACGTTGCTGATCGTTAGTGATTACATTATCAATGCCTTCGTGGGGTCCTCGAGGTCAAGCTATGCGTTTAAATAATGTTTCCATTATTATTTAATTTTATATTATTAATTTAATTTTTTAAATTATTGTTATTATAATTAAATTTTTTTAAATGATGTGTATATAATTAAATGAATGCATAAAAAAATTTACAATGTTATTTTTTTAAAAATTCAAAATTAAATCTTTGTTATATATAAATTTAATGTAATTTAAATTTTAATATTAAAATATTTAAGTAATTTATAAATAAATGTAAAAATAATAAATAAATGTGGACATTTTTTTTATTATTACTCATTGCATCGCTCTAAGTCACCAACTTAACATCAATATATGTTTTTAAGAAATAAGATAAGAATATCCTTAAAAAAAAGAAAAAGAAGAAGAGAAAGAAAAAAACAGCTGACTTCACTAAGTGATCTTTTATTAGTGTTATGCTTTTTAATATCACTAACAATGATACATAGTAACATTCATAGTCACACTGATACATAGCAAAATCAACACCACCATGCATGAAGCAGAACGACGATGAAGTCACACTGCAATTTATTTTTGGAAATCACAGATCACAACAAGCTAGATTGAATGCTACCTCAAACAAAACTAATTAACTCTCCATATGTTTAAGGGAACTCATCATCATTTCCTCCACCACCGGACCCGTATCCTTCACCATAGCCGGAGCCACTGCCAAAGCCAGAACCTCCATTACCACCGCCACCTCCTCCACCACCGCCGCCACCACCACCTCCACCTCCACCTCCTCTTCCTCCTCTACCACCTCCTTCACCGTAGCCACCTCCTTCACCATAGCCAGAGCCATAGCCAGAACCACCTGAACCTCCACCACCTCCTCCACCTCTGCCACCCCCTCCACCTCCACCTCCACCTTTCCCACCACCAGACCCGTATCCAGAGCCATACCCAGACCCATATCCAGACCCGTACCCTGAACCGCCAGACCCACCACCTCCACCCCTACCACCACCACCACCACCACCACCTCCTCCTCCTAGTTCTCCACCATACCATGAACCATGTCCAAGACCATCAACCCCTCCTCCTCCTCCTCTTCCTCCACCTCCACCTCTTCCGCCAAGTAACTTATCTGTTACCCTAGCAGCAAATGCTAGTTCCACAATCAGCAAAACAATGAAAGCAGCCCCTGTGACCTTAGAGCCGGCCATCTCTAGGCTCTACTCAGCAACAAACTCAATGCGGGATAATAAGAGGAGTAATGAAAATGAGAATATGTTGATATGAATATGATTTCTGTTTTATAATGCTTGAGAAAGATAGCAAGCTGAGAGCAAGCATATATTGTACTGCTTGAGACAACTATGTGTACTTTGGTGCAAAAAAGTGTGAGGTAACGGACCCTATATATACACATTGTAAAGCTCATTCTAGTAGGTTCCTTTTGATAACACCTAACCAGTTACTAGTATATTGATGATAACTTTCTGAGGGAACGTGTCTGTGGAGGATTTCGTTAGTGGAGGACGACGGTGGTGTCATAGTGGGTTATAATATTTGGTGGTGGATTGTCGGCACTCTGCACTTTTGTCCTAATGCAATTCCTTGCTATGGACTAAAGCTTACTTCCACTTTTGACTTAAGCGTTCCTTTTCTATTCTAGAAAATGGGGCCAATCATATGCATCCCCATTTTGTCAATCTGTTCACATAGGAAGGCCACCAATGTACGAGAATGAGCACAATATATTATATATACACGTGCATTGTGGTGATCATCTCTAGAATGTTTTTCTTCAACAAATTTAGGAAGGCCTCAAATGGTTTCTATGGTTGGGATAATTGTATTAATTACAAGGATTTCATTCTCATCTATTAGATTATTGATGAATTATATATATAGTAACACTTATTAAAAAAAATTATTATAAGTAAAACAATTTTGAATTATTGTACAATTATTTATTAATTTCTTGTTTATATAGTGTAACAAAGTTTACATCGATAATAATTGATCCTTATTTAAACTATAATTATAAACCTCAATATAATATAGATATATGCCACGTTGCTAAATTAACAGGTGAACTTAATTAGTGGACAAGGAAAATAATTTATCTCACATTATATAGTTTATGATAGTGGTGGACAAGTGGTTCATTAGTCAACGAGATTTCATGGTAGTAGAAGTGTATTTAATTCTACATATTATTGGGTTTAACATGGAGTTTATCTTGAATTTAGAATTACATATTATCATTGATCAGATAATTAATGAGTTATAGTTGTGTGGAATGTTTTTGTAAGTATTTTCAATAATTCAATGTAATGAATATGTATCTTGAACGTGATTTCCTCACAATTATTCTCTATCACTTTCATTAAAAAATGATTTAACTTATAACTAAGACTATATAATATGATTTGTGAGTTAAGATTAGGTAAGGAATGCATCTCCTTTCAATAGTACACCAAACAGATACAATCAAAATTCGGTGCTTTCTTTTTGGTAAGAGCACAACCCCTCCCCTTCCAAGCGTAGCATTCCCCTATAAAATTTAATCAATGTCAAAGCAATATGTTCCAAATGCAGGGCACAGGGGCAAATGGAAATTTCAGCCTTTCAGGCCTTGTAGTCCTTTGCGTATCAGTTAGCCAACTTAGCCCTCAACACTTTTTTAGAACAACAAAATTTAATTTATGCACCACAAACGTGTTTATCCCAAGGTTGTAAAAATTGAATCGGTGATTGAACCGGTTAGAGGACTAATTCAAGGTTCAATAGTTTAACCGTGGTTGAACCGTAGTAGAATCAGAATATAATTAAATAATTTAAAAATATATATATAATATACTAATTAAACAAATTAAAAATCATAAAAAATAACACAAATGATAAAAAATAGTTTATAACTTATTTTTTGAGAGTTCAAAACATTCAGTAAAAGTATTATAGCCTATTTTTGTTTAAAAAAATTTCAATTTCAGTTCAAAGAGATATATAATCAATTATATATTCAGTTTCCAAGCTTTTGGTACAATCTAAGTTTAAGTATTTCATATAAAATTCTTTTTAGATTGGCTTACATTAAGTTTTTAGATCAAAATGACATCATTTGAATTAGCAAAAAAAATTTTATAAAAAAAAAGGACCAGTTGAACCTAATTGGACCGGTCTGTGTCAATCGGTTCACCGGTTCTTGACCGATTTTTAGGCTGGGCGATTTTTTGGGATGGACTGGACCGGTGGGGTGACCGGTTCCGGTCCAACCGGTCAGACCAACTAGTCTAGTCCGGTTTTCATAACATTGGTTTACCCATGCACACGAAATATTAACAAGGGATTACTTCAATACTCATTTTTATTTTGTAAGTATAAATATTTAAAGATGAGTTATCAAACATTCATTAATTATTATTATATTTAATAGATTTTTAAATATTTATTATGAAATTAATAGTTAATAAATATTTTACAACTTTTATAGAATAAATGGTACCATAATAACTCTCAATATTCCTCACTTCTATGATCTCAATCTTGGGAGAATTAATTTTAAGGAACGTTAATAAGATATATTTAATCTTAATGGACATAAAAAGTTTAAATTATTAAGAATGATTCAAATTTTATTTAAAGAGAGTGACCATTAAATTTCACTTAATAGGCAAAAATACTCTTAATAAAAACCTTTTTGGAAGACAATATGCGAATGACTTTTTCTTTTTATTAAGAGGTCAAATGTTCTCACGGAGTGACTAATAATAGTAAATAAAGTTATAAATTAATAAGAAATTTGGAAGACAATATGCAAATTACTATTTCTTTTTTAGTCAAGTATTCCCACGAAGTGACTAACAATAATAAACAAAGTTCTCAATTTACAAGAAATTTAGAAGACTATTAGTAAATGACTATTTCTTTTTATTGAGTGGTCAAGTGTTCCCTATAGAGTAACTAATAATAGTAAATAAAATAATAAAATTTACAAGAAGTTTGAAAATCAATATGCGAACAACTATTTCATTTTATTTAGTGGTCAAATTTCCCACGGAGTGACTAACAATAGTAAATAAAATTATAAATTTATAATAAGTTTGGAAGACAATATATGAATGACTATTATTTTTTATTAAGTGGTCAAGTGTTTTCACGGAGTAGCTAACAATAGTAAATAAAGTTCTCAATTTACAATGTAAGACAACACGCAAATGACTATTTCTTTTTATTAGGTGGTTAAGTGATCTCACAGAGTGACTAATAATAATAAGAGTGTAATTTTGATCCACCGTCAGTGTAAAGTTTCTTTACATTGTCATCAAATCATGTGTTGCCAAATCATTAAAAGAGTTTGACTATCACAACAACTACCTAAAAAGTCTAACTCTTTTAATGATGTGTTAACATATGATTGGATAACAGTGTAAAAAAACTTTACACTGACAGTGGATTGAAATTAAATCCTAATAATAAATAAAGTTATAAATTTATAAGAAGTTTGAAAGGCAATATGAGAACGACTATTTCTTTTGATTGAGTGGATAAGTATTCACATGAAGTGGCTAGTAATAGTAAATAAAGTTCTAAATTTACAAAAGGTTCGGTAGATAATATGTGAATAACTATTTCTTTTTATTGAGCAGTCAAGTATTCCTAAAATTTGGCTTGTTCAACCAATACATTACTGAAATCATGTTAGCAGACCAAATCAATAGTCGCCAAACCATCACAATCTTGGTCATTAGCAACTCCTCCCTCCCCGGTAGGTCCCAAAATGCCATCAAAGCAATCATCAGTACCTAAGTTATCCTCGACTACTTTGATGAGAAGAAACTCATGAGCGTTAATGACAGTCACACTCAATTGAACCTATCTGTATCTTACACATGTCAGGACAATAATACTTTTCAATACAAAATCTTATTGTCGACTGAAAGAATGCTTATTGATAAAGCTGCCTCATTCAAAGGAGTTGCAGAAAAGAAAATTCAAAATAAGAGAGAAGCTCATAGATCTAGGGTGTTTACCTGAGTACTTTATACTTGCTTCTTGCTATCACTTGTGATGAAGAAATTGAATGAAAACTGCAACTCTGCAAAGCTCTAATATAATAGAAGAAGACGATGAAGCAAGAAGATAGACAATGCTCTATAACTTCAATTCTAAATTCCAAAATAACTTCTCTTCTCATTACAAGGGTATTTTTTTCCGTTAAATAAAATTTAATAGTCTCTATCCCTAAATAAAATTTGAATAATCTTTTTTATTAATTTAAAACTTTTATATCTGTTGAGATTAAATATACCCTAATTATTAGCAGTGATTAAAATTAATTCTCCTACACATCTTTTTGTTGGGTTTGTCTTCTTTCTTAAAATGTAAGTTTAGTATGACAAATGGCATTATATAGCTTCCATAGCTTCCTCTATATTGCACTCTGCCTTCAATCATTAGAGGATTGAACTGATCAAAGACCACTGACATGATGGGCACAATGGGCCACTGTCATTTTATAATAACTCTATATATATGGTTAATTTTGAGATAAACGTGTGACATATTTTCCTTTGAATTAAAAACTCCAATGGCTGAGTTATTGTGATCATGCTTATCAACTTGCTAGTAGGATATGAGAATTGTTTCCTAGGATGGTCCAATCCAATGGTGGTACAGGACATCGCAAACTCAAAATAACGACTAGACTGTAGAGGCACCACTTAATTTTGCTTAAGCATGCAGAAGTGGGAGAAGTAGAAAGCATTGAACGTGGCGATTAGTGGTACACGTACACTTGTCTAAAATTCATACATTAGATTTGCTTTTGAGTCTCCACAGTCAAATAGTTGTTAATATCAAGTTATCATGCAGCTATCATGTCATTGAAGGATCGATGAGCATTATCTTTATTTTTGGTTAGAATTAAAAAAATCTGTTTCATTTTAAAGAATTGCACGTAAATAATCATTCATAAACTTTTCTAATGAAATATAAGTATCTATATAATAATTTAAAATTTAAATTCTTAATTTATTAATAATTATTTCTATATTATTCTCTCAAATTTACTCTCATTTTAGAAGAGTTTTACCCATCCTGATTGACTCTATTTGTATGATCTTGTGTCATAGACAACTAGCTTTGTCGCTGATCTGGGCCAACTTTCTTTGTCCCTTCGGTGTGATCGAATCAACCTCAAAGGGAAGTGATGTCACCTTCCCTGAGAAAAATTATTAAATTTAGCTTAGGTTTATAATGAGCCTCTCATAAAGTCCTAAGTTGAATCTATACGAGACTTTGCATTAGGCCCAAATTTCTTTTGAACCAAAGATCAAGAGAGATGAGAGAAATTCTGAAGGCCTTTGAAGCTCAAGGTATCCATGAATGGGTAGAAATTTGGTTGGAAAACAATCAGAGTTCCTAGCTAACATTTTAGTGCTCATTGAAGGCCTATATCAAGTTCTAAATTCAATTATGGATCAAAGTCATATATATAAAAAATATAGGAGACATGAAGTGAGATGAGTGATTTATTGTAAGAGATGGAAGAAATAAATTATAACCATTAGATTTAATATAAGTTTTTAAGATTAAAAGATTAAAATTGGATCGGTCCTTTAATCAATAATGAGAGAGGTTTAAGATTTTAAACTTGAACAATGTCGAACCGAGTTCTCATACAAACCTGTATATCTTATAAATATATAACAAGATATAACTATATATATATATATATATATATATATAATGTAACAAATATATGTTAAGTATATAAGTAAATGTAAAATCATGAAAAAAAAACATTGAAATATCTCCAGTATGATCAAATTTGTTTAATGACACATACAACAAGTAATTAAAACATTATAGAAGTACATTAAATATATCTTACACTATATAAATGTATCAATTAATATATCTTACACTAAATATGTCTAAATATTTAATGATAAAAATGCAATACAGTATAATATAATAAATCATTTAAGAATTTTAAAATTACCCTTAAATGGTTTCGTGGTGTAATGTGCTTAGCTTTTACCACAAATCCAGGTTCGATTCCCAACTCTTGAATTTTTCAACATTTGCTCCATATATTGCTTGGAAATATAATACATTAAATGATATAACCATATTAATCAAGGAGAACCACTAGCCTAGTGGTGGCACGTTCGCGCTCTCACTAATTTTTGGTGTAATTTATGCTTTAAACTTGAATCGGTTCAATTGTTCAACCCATGACCGTTGACTAGTTCACACAGTTTGACCAGTTCAGATACTGGTTTTCAACACACTAGCTTTGGAGTCTTGATCAAATTAGTTAAAGGATCATTTCTTGGTTAACCTGGTCCAATCGACTAATCGGAATTGATTTTCAAAACACTGATAAAAAGTAGATTTTATTAGCTTTCCAACAACATAAAATTCCTAAAGTTTCAATATTCGAATTTTAGTCAAATTAGTTTGACACTTGGCTAATTAATATACATACTCAAATGATACTTTTTTTTTTTATAAACCGAACTTTAAGGTTATTTTCCCTTATAAGGATCACTTTGGTGTGAAATTTCTCTCATTTCCTACTCTATTCTCTCTAAAAGTGTTAAAGCTTATTCCACCTTGTAGAAAGGGAGATTCTTGCCTCAAAATACTCCTTGGATGTTGTATTGTACCAACCCCTTGGGCCTGATATGATAAGAACTAACCCAAAGCCTATTAACCTTTTCCCAACTCGTTTGACCCCCATATCCACACGTGTGATTCACTAGTTAAAAGAGTCTAGAATGTGAGGTAGGTGGGGACTACCTCTACATACGCATCCCATGATTGCATAACAGAATGAGGCACCCCTTACGTGAGGCAATAGGGCCCACCCTCACATAACAAACCTCCTCTCCCACGATTGGCTTCCTTTTTGGGTAGTAACAACCAAGGTATATTAAGGGAAGGAGTCCATTTTCAGAGGTACGTCGCTCATTCTTAACCTAAACACTAAACCTTTCATACTCATTTATTGACTTAAATATCAGAGTGCCTTTGCATCATAGTTATTAAACTCAGACTAGTAATTGATTAGGTTATGGTATTAAGTTAATGGAGACCAACTGGTCGAATCACATAAAATTAAATAAAGATATAAATATACACTACATATGATGATATTTCTCATTGTAAACAACTAAAGTACCTTTATTTTGAGGGAAATGATGACCTTAAGAAGAAGAAAAAAAAGTTTAACCCTTAATTCATAAAGAAAAACCCCTAGTTGTTTTTCATAAAAAATGCTCATAACTCTCAAAATAAGATTTTGTTTTTGGAAAATTAGGATCAACATGGCATAAATATAAAAAATTTATATGAAATAGAGATATTATTCATCCAAATCAGACAAACGAGTCAAAAGTTATTACTTTTCAAAGTTTAAGAGTTTTTTTAAAAAAATAAATTTCATGACCAGACTAGTTCATCAGTTCACGGGCCGAGTCATCGATTTTTATCCAAAATTGGTCGAGTCAAACCAATTTTCACTAGTTCACATGCATAACCGATCTGATAACTGATTCAAACTGATTAAGTGACTGGTTCACTAGTCGAACCGGTCAATTCAGGCTGGTTTTAATAACTATGCTTTGCAGGTACTTTCCATCGTGGACCAAACACCCTCTGGCGAGCTCGAGTCATGTTCCTAAGGTGACCTTATGCAATTGAACAAATGTGATATTCCTTCTTCTGGTGAAATTAATGGCGAGTCATTCGATGTTGGAGAACTTGAATTTGAACTTTAACATTTATGCTTGGTTTGGATGAATATATATATATATATATATATATATATATATATATATATAGTGATGTCTAAGGTGCAATGAGTTCAAACTCATTGTTTTGATGCAATGGGTGATGTGGTGGACTCAATAATCATTGGATTGGATGGTGAAATCTCAGCCACTAATTGTGTAAAACAAGTAACATGATCAACAGGTAATTTGTGCATTAATTTTTAACACCCATTCATTAAGTATGCTAAATTGCCAACATGGGCCACCATTCCAACATGACCCCAAGATCACCATCGGCACCATTCAGATCCCTTCTTTCTTTGTCTCCAACGTCAAATTTACCTAGTTATTAAGGAGGACAAGGACAAGGACCAGAAGATTCTTCTCTACACTTGCCGCAACTGCGATCACCAGGTTCTTCTCTTATCTCACTTTCTCTTAATTGTTCTTTCTTGTGGCCCTTTTCCTCTTATTTGATTCGTTGATTTCTCTTGCTTTCGACTTCAATTTTATCGTTTAATATACATTATTGTTGCAAATAGTTTAAATAAGGTTGAACCCATTATAAAACCCTAACTAGTTGTCATAGTAATATTTGGGTTTACACTGATAGTGGCTACTTCTTTAAGCTATATGCTTGACTTGCCCATTGGAAAGAACTTAAGCATTTGTGCTTTTATGTATTATCACGAAGTCTTAAAATTCTCTGATGCCTTGGTTTATTGATTTATCATATCTTTTGGAGATTGCACTTTAGAACAGCTATAATTTGCACATTGTGATTTTTAAAATGAACGAGATTTAACTACTATATTTTTCTACCATACCCTAAGGAAGATAACTTGTTTTTCCACTATTGGTTTTATGTGTGGCGTTCGTTTTCATTGACAGTTGACTTATAATTACTGAAGCATATGTGATTGTTGGTTTTACATTCTGACTTCACGGTTCACAATCACTTCGCATGCCTGGTTATAGTGGATATTATGTTTCCACTTCATGTCAAAAGCAAATTGAGTATTGGTTAACAAAGTGCAATTCATCTGGTGTTAGGCCTAAGCTTACTGTTCAAAGGAAATCAAACTTTGTGTGCTGGAGGACCTGCAGTTCATCAATTTGTGCAGAATACAGGTATGCCATTTTGAGATCACTATATTTAGTTTTTTCTTTTTCAAGACATCAATATTATTGTTTTATTTCTCTGCTATTCGTTTTTGTAGTCATCTGGTACTTGATCCATGGTTTTAATTTGAACCATGTATTTGGTTTATCTAGACTCTGGCTTCATGGGACTTTTTTATTCTTGGACCTTCTCTTTTTACCTCATCTTTACCTAGGTGCTCTGTTTGCCAATGCTTAACTAGTTAAAGTATTTTCCCCCGATAAGGATGGTTTGCAACAAGCGATGTTGAATGAACCCATTCAAACCAGCATAAACTAAAGTCCTGTTTCTTTTCAACCTTCTATAGTTCTTGCTTATGTTTGATGCTAGATAAATTGTAGAATAATATTCCAGATCATTTTCTATAGTTAAACCTGTCAATGAAAGACCAGAAGTGAAGAAAAAATGGTGATTTCAAAGTTTCTTTCCACTGCCCAACACCTTGTATTGTATGTTCTAATTTTTGCCGTTTGTTTTTTCTTAAGAGTTTAAAGGTTCCTTTTTCCCAGTGTATATTATATTATGAATTTAAAAACAATTAGTGAATGGTTTTAGTTTATTAGTTTCAAATTTCAAAAAAGCAAAATTGGGGTTTGGGTTCTGAAACATTATCATGACATTGGAGTCTCATTGCTTAACTTGCCTATTTTTTTAATACTAAAACATTATCATGTCCCACATATCATTGAAAGCAAATTATGATTGAATTTTTTCACCTTTATGTGTAAGATTAAACTAAAGGCCATTTATGAATTTAAAACACTTTAATTAGCAAGGTAGAAAACGTATCTTTGTTAGCCATTAGGTTTACCGATGAATCCGCAAGGGGCTAGGTCTTCCTCTCTTTCTCTATTCTTAATGGGTCAAGCTCACGGTGTTATCATAGATAAGAAAGGGGACCTAGTGTATATATAATGTGATGTCTCAACTCTAGCCAAGTCTTCCCATCACGGACTTGCAGGTTAGGCCTACACTAATATCTGTCCACCACATTGGCCCAACAAGATGAAAGAGGCCAATGACAATTGATCACCAACTTAAAGCCTTATACTATCTCCCATATGGATCGACCATCAACTCATTTTATTAAAACATAAAATAATATCAATTAGTGGCAGTCCACAATAGAAAAATATTATAACATTCTCCCCACTTGGGTAACACTAATTGAAAATAGATGTTTTGAAAAATCATTTTAATTTTGAAAATGACTTTCGGATTGAAGACT
Organism: Styphnolobium japonicum; assembly: GCA_023212625.1. Classification (NCBI taxonomy): domain Eukaryota; kingdom Viridiplantae; phylum Streptophyta; class Magnoliopsida; order Fabales; family Fabaceae; genus Styphnolobium; species Styphnolobium japonicum. The sequence continues at coordinate 16,252,860 of JALBWW010000013.1, forward strand.
AATTTTGAAATGTGGCCACAATTTTAAAACATACGATCCATGGGACAACACCTAAGACTCGACCAAACCTAATACAATTAACAATGTCGAATCATAGAGGTGATTACACTATTTATTGGTGTAAGACCTTCTATGGTCACAAACATCATTAACTGTATAGATCAAAGTCGTCAATGTGATAATGTAACATGAAAAATAACATCAAACTTGTGATCAAAATTATGCTATATTCTAATGTCGATCATCCTGATTTCTCTTATACCACTTTGCTCTTCACGAGCGAGAGAAATCACTTCCATGCTCCTCATGAGCAAGATATAGTGCCATGCTCTTCATGAGCAAGAAAACTAGCATGTTACGACTTCCATGCTCTCCATGAGCAAGATATACTATCATGCTCTCCATGAGCAAGAAAATTGGTATGTTACCTTTGAGCTTTAAAACTGTCACGCTAGCATATCATAATAAAGGTACAAAAAAACACAAAAATCATATGTGCATATATTAAATACCATGTGTACCAAATAGGGCAAGTAAATGTACATCAACAATGTGCTAAATGTGATCACTAAACATATCATAATATCCAATCATGCACTAAATCAACAGGGGCTTATAACTAAATAAACAAGTGTAGTAAATAAATACTAAACACTCCCACTAACCAAGCACATGAAAAGAAATCAAAACACCCATATTTTCAACGTGCCCCTTGAAAACTATAGGTCTAAGCCCCTTGGTTAGTGGATCCGCTAGCATCATGTCCATGCCAATGTAATTGACAATTATGTCTCTTTTCTTCATAAGGTCTCTTACTGTCAGGTACTTTAGCTCCAAGTGCTTAGTCCTATTTGAGGATTTATTGCTCTTTGTGAAGTAAACTGTTGCACTATTGTCACAATAAATCTTTAGTGGCTGAGAAATTGAATTAGCAACTTGAAGTCCAGAAATAAAGTTCCTTAGCCATATAGCCTGAGTAGCAGCACCAAAACAAGCAATAAACTTAGCCTGCATAGTGGAAGAAGGCATCAAGGTCTGCTTTACACTCTTCCAAGACATGGCACCACCCAGCTAGCATGAAAATATAACTTGAAGTGGATTTCATGTCGGCAGGGCAGCCCCCCAAAGTCAAAGTCTGTATAACCAACCATCTCTCGGTTATCCACCCTACTGTATACAAGCATTTAGTCCTTTGTCTTCCGTAAATACCTCATTACTTTGTTGGTAGTAACCCAGTGATCAAGGCGTGGATTGGAGAGATATCTCCCAAGAACACGGGTAGGAAAAGCCAAGTCAGGCCTAGTGCAATCCTGGACATGCATCAGACTTCCTATAGCACTTGTATAAGGAATTTTTTTCATCGTCTTCCTCTCAATTTTATGCTGTTGGCACTAACTCTTACTGATCTTGTCACCTTTAGTGATGGGAACATCCTCAGGCTTACAATCTTTCATGCTGAACTTATCAAGAACACTCTCAATATAGGATTTCTGTAATAATCCTAATAAACCATGTGCTCTATTCTTGTTGATTTGAATACTTAAGACAAATGATGTCTCTCCAAGATCCTTCATGTCGAAGACATTAGACAACATTTGTTTGGTATCAAACAACAGGCATAAGTCATTGGCTGCAAGTAAGATATTATCAACATAAAGCACAAAAAACACAAATTTGCTCCCATTAATCTTCAAATATATGCACTGGTCGACCTTGTTTCCCACAAAGCCTAAGGAGTTCACAACTTCATCAAATTGCAAGTACCACTGAAGGGAAGCTTGTTTCAAACCATAGATGGACATTTTCAATCTGCACACTAAATGCTCTTTCTCCTTTTCCTCCAAACACTCTGGTTGTTTTATATAAACCTCTTCACTGAGGTCACCATTGAGGAAAGATGTTTTCACATCCATCTAATGAAGCTTTAGATTAAAATGTGCTATAAGGGCCATGATGATTCTAAATGAATCCTTGGATGAAACTGGAGAGAAAGTCTCTGTGTAATCAATCCCTTCTCTTTGAGTAAAGCCCTTAGCCACCAACCTAGCCTTGAAGTGCTCAATTATTCCTTTAGAATCCTTCTTTGTCTTGTACATCCACTTGCAGTCAATAGGTCTCATTTCTATAGGATGTTCAACAAGCTCCCAGACTTTATTCTTTGCCATGGACGACATCTCTTCTTTCATGGTTTCTCTCCACAAATCTGATTTAGAACAAGTCACTGCATCATGGTATGTCACTGGGTCAATGACATGTCCCACATCAATATCATGCTCTCCCAGAAAATCAGTTTCATAATAATCTGGAATAGCAGGCCTCTTCTCTTTCAAGGATCTTCTCAAAGGTCCTTATGCAACTGGTTCATCTGGTTGAGGGGCCCCAACAGTAATAAAAGGCTCAAGAGGAGGATGCTCATCAGCATGAGGTTCCTCAATGATCTGATTATCTGTCTCAACCAGTGTCTTAGGTTCCATACTTTCAGCTATAGACTAAGGGATGAGAATAACTTAAATCTGTTCACCTTGGTTATCATCAATAGCAACCTGTCTAATGTTAGCATCAACAACATTAAACTCAAGGAATCTGGTAGTCATGGACTCTACAACCTTGGTACCTTGTCCGGGACTATAAAATCTCTACCCTTTTGCATGCTTAGGGTAATCAATGAAGTAATATTTGACAGATCTGGGATCAGTTTTCTTCTCAAAAGGATTGTATAACCTTACCTCAGTTGGACAACCCCAGACTCCGAAATAATTCAAACTTGGTTTTATGCCCGTCCACAACTGAAAAGGTGTTTTAGGAACAGATTTGTTGGGGACTCTATTTAAGATGTACAATGTTGTTTTAATAGCTTCATTCCAAAGATAATCCAGCAAGTTAGTCTTGCTCATCATGCTCCTCATCATGTCCTTCAGTGTTCGTTTTCTCCTTTCAGCTACACTATTCTGTTCAGGAGTACCTGGCATGGTATACTGGGGAACTATCCCACACTTCTGTAGATACGTTGCCCAGACACTAATAGTCACCCGCCACATTAGTCTAACAAGGTAAAAAAGGCCCAAGACAATTTATCACCAACTTAAAGTCTTATATTGTCTCCCATATGGATCGACCATCAACCCATTTTATTAAAACATAAAATAATATCAATTAGTGGCCGCTCATAATAGAAAAATATTGCAACACTTCATTCTCCATGCACGGAACTATTCCTGTGGATATGTGACAAGAGGTTGTCGAGACCCCGTCAAATAATAATAATTACCGGTTCGCAAATTAATTTGTAGTATAGAGCATGAACCGAATCGTCTCTCAAGGATCCAAAAAGAACAAATATTTAATCAGATCAAAATTAAAATGGGGGGTTTTGTTGTTGATTAACAATATTGATAAATATACAAGACTCAAAGTTGAAAACAAATCTAAAGAAACAACAAATCCAAGGAAATTTACCGATCTTGAGTTTAACTCATCATTGATCACAAGGAATTCACTTAATTGCTAACCGTGTTCTTGGCCTTAGATCACATCAAGACGCCTCAACATGATCCAAGAATCCTCTACTAGATAAGCATCTAGGATTTAATTAACCAAGGTTAGATAAAGTAAGCACCATCCAAACATAGATTAACTTAAGATCAAGAATTTAACCAAGCTAAACAATCCATCAAAAAGCTTTAATAAATTGTTTACTCTATGTGATCCTCTTGAATACATGATAATAAAGCTATTATCACATAAACATCCAAATCAAATTAAGCAATTCAATCTAGATCAAAATTAAAAGAGGAAGAAGAGAAACTTAAATAACAATTAAGCAATATGAACAAGTAAAACAAGATCTCCAAATTAAACATCAAGATGGCTAATCCTTTGGATTGATTATGAGAGCCTAGCCTTCCATGGATGGGAAAGAAGAACTCGTAAAATAAAGAACAAAAATGAAATTCTAAAGAGAAGGGAGAAGAAGAGAAAGAAAACTAACAAATACTCAAACTTACTACAAAATTGAATTCTAACTTACTTCAAAATTGAATTCATATAATACAAAGAGATTGGCTCTATTTATACTAATCCTAGAAGCCAATTTATACATGTACATAATCTGAATACAACCTATAAAAATTGTCAAATATGGAAGCTTGATGCATGGTTGGTGGGTTGGTGCATGGTAGGTGGGTTGGTGTATGGTTGGTGGCTTTTAGTCAACAACTCTTATCCGACTTCTGGCTTCAAATTCATCACCTAGACGGTGCATTTTGGCTTGGATGTCTTCATGAAAGTTGTAGCCAGTTGTCTCCTTGAAAATCTCCAATTTGAATCATGTCATTTGGACTTTTAGAACTCCAGAAATGCCAAAAACACTGCACCTACCTCAAGTTAGGTTGGAAGAACGTGTTTCCAAATTCAGACCAACTTGTAGCTTCAGAAGCATGCCTAAAACGACATCTATTGACAAAATAGTCTTCAGTGAAGTTGGAGATATGGGTCTTATCTTTCAAATGACCAAGTTTCAGCCCAAGAGGAGGCCTATAACTCACTATGTAGTCCAATATGTGCATACTGCCCAGATTTTCCTGACAGCAAACCTTCTCTGCATTGCAGGGATGTTTTGGACCCTTAGAAGTCCGATCCAGCTCTTGAGTTCTTCATTAAACTTGTAAAGCATTGTCTTAGCTTTCCAAAGACACCAAGATCACCTCAAATGGATCACCGAGTCCCAAGTTATGGTCTAACCAAGGAAGAAAGGTCAAAATGCATTAAAATCCGAAAATTATCCAATATTTACATTAAAACCCAATGAAGCCCAACAACATTAAACTCATCTAAAATACTAATATTGGGCACAATAAACATCTAATGAAGCCTAATACAAAGCTAACATAAGTGTCTCAAATTGATTGATCAATATGCAATTATGATTATTTCCTTTTGGCTATATATTTTTTTCTTAGTGTTGTTTGTAAATACAACTTCTGTGATATTATGTCATTTTTATAAGCTAATTCCATTTATTAAATATTAATGTAGTAATGCCTACAAAGATACGTTTATAGAGATAAGATTTTAGCTTTTTCAAGATGGGCAAAAGGTGATCCTTGTCTCAACCATGGGCCTTATAGCCAATCCCCAACGGGTGGCTTGGGGGAGTTACTAGTACTTGAATAGCCATTGAATAGAGGTAGTCTGTTCACAGCTTGTCCTTCGTTCTCCATTTAAGGATGTATTGGATCTTTTCTTCTGCACTGTTAGATGCTCAACCCATGAGGCTGAGCTCTGATACCAATTGAAATAATCAAGTGAAACACAAGAAATAGGGGTTGAATTGTGTTTCTTAACCCTTTTAAAAGATTTTGAAAGTTTTTCTTCAACTAACAGTTTGAACAAGAAGAAGGTTACAAGATAACAAGCAATGGACAAATAAAAAGGCTTCTCAGTCCTATTGAACTCTAAAAGGTTTGTAAGAATTTTCTTTTGGACGCAGTTAAGAGGTTCTAAGATTTAACTTAAAAACCTTTGTTAAAAACACAATGGCAATCCCCAGAGGTTAGTGAATAAATAAAACACACAAGTAGAGAAGAGAAGCTTACACCAGATATTTATCCTGGTTCACTCTCACAAACCAAGAACTACTTCCAGTCCCTTCAACCAGAAGGATTTTCCACTAACCTTTTAAAAGATTACAAGTATTATTCACCTCTTCAGGTACACAAGTATTCTCAACATCTTTAGGTTCAAACACACCAGTATTTTTTTATACCCAGTCTCTTCAGGCTTACACAACTGAATTGAATAAAAGAAGATGTTGAAGATGCTTGAGTTTGAAACTCACTAAAAATGAGGATAAACAATGAATCTCAAGACTTGAACTTTTTACAAGTATATGAATTCTTAGAAGACATAAAGCTTTTTAATCTTTTTACACTTCTTGATCGTCACTCTCTACAAGCACTGCTTCTCCATTTAAAAGAGAGAGCAATTTGAGCAGTCTTCATATGCTTCGTCGTCCAACGGAAACATTTATTACCGTTCTGAGTAGTATTAAATGCATAGACTGATATCGTGTTGAGCCTATTCTGAAATGTGACTTTGATTATCAGGGATTTCCAATCATGTGATAGCTGAGTCTTGATTTGTCTGAAATCGCAGAAAGTTCCTTATTTGCTGGTCTTTGTAGTTGTTAGTAGTGTCAGCACAAGCAGCTCAGTTGACTTCTTCTGATGTCATAATCTGTCAGAGTACTTTTCTAGCATTTAATGAAGAACAGTTCTTCATATTTGAATTTTAACTTTGGACGAAAGCTTGAATCTAAACTTTGGTAAAGACACAATTTAGACGAACCAATGAAATAGTAATAGCATTTATAAATTGGACGTATACAACGGTTTAAAGAGAAACAGAATGGACGCATACTATGAACTAGTTTATTTTAATAAGCGAGTTGTTCTTTTCAAACACATAGTATGAATTCGAAGTTATTAGCAATAGAGTCAGTATTCGATAGAAAGATTTCAGTTTATTGAAACACACTGTTGAAAACTTACTTGTTCAATCTCAATAAAATAATCCTTTTGTTATCCTCAAAACTTAAAAGGGAAAATTATAGCTTTTTTGACTTTAGTGTTAAACCATTAAAAAACTTTGGTTCCAACACTTATAGCTAATCCCCAACGGGTGGCTTGGGGGAGTTACTAGTACTAGCCATCCTGCTTGTATAGGTTTGCACAGTCTGAACTTCTTTTCTGATTTGAGTTTGCAACCAAATCAAGACAAAAAGGGTTTTCGTACTATGTCATTAGTGTTGATTTGACAGGTCATTTGGAGGATTCAAGGTAAGGGAAGAGGGGAGGATAAATGAGGAAAGAAGTTTATTGCATGTTCAAATGTTCAGTATTAGCGTCCTTTTGTTAGTTTCATCGAAGAGCTTAGGGAGAATGACCTGTAGGTTCGACGTGTTTAAAAGGTAGGACAAATTGGTTCATGTAAAAAGTATGTTCTTCTTTGGTTCCTACGGTGTTAAATATACAGCCACAAAAGTCTAAATTAACCTTTGTTAAATTTTCCAAACCCGCATTATCTCTTCTTATTCATTTCTTTCTTACTCGCTCTCTTATTTTATCCTCCTCACACATAACGGCAACCATAGGTGAGATATTTGTTGTAACAGTTAGGGCCAATGGTTCAAGCCCCTCTTCCTCCTCTGTCTCTATCATAGGTAATGCTCGCACTTAGGTGGGGAGCACAAGATAGGCTCCTTCATCATCGTCGACAGTGTCGTTGAAACACAAGATAATCGTCCTTGAATTTCATATTGTAGAGGAAACCTAGGTCTTTGTTATTGTGCTTCTGAACAAGGTCCTTATCTCTCATTCCCCTGCCATTTGCCTACTTATTCCCCAATTTATTTTTGAAATGTTGTCGGTTTTAATCTTGTGGGTTCTATGCTTCCTCTTGATCTCCCCTTCTGCCTCCTCATCCCTCTCATCTTGTTGGATTTATTTCTTCACTACCCATTAGGATATTTTTTTTGGTTTCTACCACAAAGACTAGGGCACCTTCTCAATCTATTGCTGCGAAAGGCTACTTGCTCGTGAGGGGATACAAGCAGAGCAACTTGCATGGCACCTAAAGTCATTTGAATTGAAGGTATTTATATGTATACTACTCAATATAAACTTTCAATCTTCGTTACTTTCATATACATGGGGTAAAATAATTCGATTTAATTTTCTCCCATTCTTTTTGTAATCTTTATGATTGTTTCTCTTTTTTTGAGTATATTTCATCGAAAATTTATGGCTTCATTTTTGTTTAAGCATATTTATGAGTTTAGTAGTAAATAAATTTGAGCTTTACGTACCCTCTTTCTTTTTGGTAGTACATATATTTTTTTTTACCAAGGACATTATGTAGTGGTATTGAATTATGGCCTATATCCAATTAACATTGCATGTGTGATGTGTGGCACCAATCAATTGCTGCTACTAGACTAAGTAGCAACAATTAACATTATAGCAAAGAGCTTTAAGAAAAAAAAATGCATTTAAACCAGAGCATGGTGCAAATGTTTGCTTTTGTTCAGTCTCTTTTCATTTAATATTGCATTGGTGTTGAAAAAGAGAGTTAGCATATTAAGGAAAACACAATATAATAGCACTTATGAATCAGAAAACTAGTTAAGAATTTACTCTAGAATCAACTGTCATCTAGGTAGACCAAAAGTAGTGGTTATTGGACTAAGAATACAGGTGATAAATGCAGTTACTATGACTTCATTTGATTCACTTAATTCTTTAAATATTATATGTACTTGGTTTGGCATCAAGCAATCGTATTAGTCATTTTAATTGGAATTTTGTAGCTAGTAGAAATTATCATCCTTTTTTTTTCTATTGACCAACTAAAGTTGGTCTTAACCAAAACAATACACTAACTATTTCAGCAGCTCTGCTACCTACTGCATATTTGCTACATAATTAATACAAAAAAAAAACTTGACTTAGAGTATCTAGAAAAATCTCATAGTGTAACAGCTCCTGCAAAAGTGTAGATAACTTTGCCAAACCATAAAGCAGTAGCCCTTGACGACCATATATGCTAAGGACTTATTAAAGAGTTTAATTGTTTGCAATCATTCTAAATGCCTCTATATTTGAGTGCATACTGTCATTTAAAATTTAAATAAGTTTACATTTCATCTATGATAAAGATATACATACTCACAATAAATAATTAAGCATAGACTTACTGGTTCTCTAGCATGTAAGATTCAACAACTCTGTAGATTCTAATGGTGCTTTTCCTTCCTTCCTTTATCTCTTCCTCTTTAACTTCAAAGTTGCCAAAGTAAGCTTGTGATATTTGTGTTTCCCTACCCTATGAATTGACTTTAAACACAAAAGTCCTCTTGAAAGGTATCAGCAAACAAGTCACTTCAAGAGGAGTTTCTTTTATTAAAAAACAAAAGTGGCTATGGCCTTGACTAAGGGTCTGTAACATGAACTATTTAGGCTATGTGGTAATTACGAAATATCAAAATAGTTTGATAACCATGTAAAAATTTTCATCATCCAATTTTACTCAAGGGGCACATGAAAGAAGAATTATTAAAGCAAATCTAAGTATATAAATGGTTGTTTTCATTTGAATAAGGTGTGTAGTACACTTTCCTATTTTATGTATTTTTGTGTTGCTCTGTAAAACTGATTGAGAAACTGTTGTATGTAATTTCTGTCATTTGAAAAAGAAAGTTGCATAGAAGTAGAAATATAAAAGTAAGAGGTAGGTATTGGAATGAGAGATTTCACTTCCTTTTATCAATAATTGCAAACAAATACATATAAGGTTTTACAAAATGTAAAAATTGGATGCCAGAATGAGCTCATTTCTGTTGTTACTTTATGGATTTTTTTCCCTTCTAAATTATGGGTTGATTTCTTATTTTACCTTACATGGGTAGTGATAGCTTAGTAAAAGAGCTTAAAATTAATGTATGGGTTCATGTTTGGCAAGGTTATTATAGATTGATCTTATAATATAAAGGAAACTGTATCATGTTCTTATACGAGTGATAAGTTATTTCAAACCATGTTAAACATAGTTCATAGAGATTGGCTATTATTCACTCATGTTTAACTCGTGCAATATTCAACAGAAAAAAAGCCAAGTGAAATTGTCAATTGAATACCAGCATCTCGTGTTGGTAATTATCTGCATCATTGGTTAGAAATAGGTGCTTCAATATATATATATATATATATATATATTATTGAAGCATATTTGTGCTTGAAAGTAAATGATTACAAAACTGTTATTGCTCTTTAGGGATGCTAAGTCCATGCATTTTTATGAGTTTTTTTTTATTAGTTTAGTTTCGTGATTGCAACTCACAAGTCTCATATATGTTAGTCAATATTGTGATTTTTCAAGCTTGTAAGTGATACGAAACAGCAATGATGTATAGTTGATAACACAATTTGTGAGCCCTTTTTTTTGGGGTGGGGGATACTACATAGTTAAAATTTGAATTCATGTAGAACAAAACATACTACTAAATATATTTACTATTATGAGTTTGATTTTGAGTTTGTAACTTTTCTCTTTCATTTAGTTGACATTTTGTTCTAATAGGATAAATATGCTGAAGCCTTTTCAACGCTTTGACCCATGCTTGGTACTAGTGTAATTTAATCTAAGGATGGTTCATCGTAGGACAAATCCATTACTGTGACCTATGTCACTTGCTTTCTTTTATTTTAAAAATTTAATGTGAAAATATGTTCTAATTGCATTTAATGAATTTGTTTTTAGACAATCATTCATCAATTGGCGAGAGCAAGGATGTTTGTTGTTTTGGCTTGGTGGTTGGAAGATTGAAGAACTTGACATTTTTTTTAATTTTATGTGTTCATGGGTATAGTGATATATATAATAGTACTGGTAATTTGAAAGATAGTTTTAGATTTGGCTTCAAGAGCTTTATGTTTAATGGAGAGAACAATTATGTAATCACAAGTTGAAAACTTGGTTACATTTGTATGATTAGATAATTACAATCATATTATAATATGATGTCTTAGTTTATGAGGTGAATTGGGATAAATTTAACTAAACAATTTGTTATTTAACCATTCATTTATTTTATGTTAACCAATATAATGTCTTACTCTATGAAGTGAACTTGGATGAATTTAACCAAACAAGAATGTCATATAATCAATCTTTTATATAATTTTAACTAATATCATGACCAATGGTAGAACGTGAACAAAGATAACTTTAACCAAACAATGCTATCATTTAACCATTAATTTATATAATGTTGACTAATACTATGTCATATTATATGAAGCAAACATAGATAAATTTAACCAAACAATAGTCATATTTCACCATTAATTTATATAATGATAATAAATATAATGTAGTTTATGAAGCGAACATGGTTAATTTTAACTAAACAATACGGTTATTTAATCATTTTTTACTATAACGTTAACCAATATCATGTCAGTATATGAAGTAAACAACTGATAAACTTAACCAAATAAAAAGGTCATTTAACCACTATTTTATATAATGTTAACCAGTATTATGTCTTAATTATGGAGTAAGAAGGGATAAATTTAACTAAATAATAGTCACATTTAACCATTAATTAAAATAATGTCAATCAATTAGTATAATATATTAGTATATGAAGCGAACATGGTTAGTTTTAATCAAACAATAAAGTTATTTAACAATTCTTTACTATACTGTTAACTAATATCATATCTTAGTTTACGAAATGAACATGGTTAAAAAATGAGGTTGTTTGATTAATATGATATCCTTTCACTTTATACTAAGGCAACATATGACAAATGACACTTACACACCATTTTTTATACATCATTTTTACACCTGGTTAACAAAGAGTAAATTTTTGGTTAATACAGTATATCTCTTGGTTAGTGGGTTTTAGTAATTGATTACTTCCAGACTTATTTAACGATAAACATATTCTTGGTTAATTCAATATATTGTTTGGTTAATTATTACCAACTTGTAAGTTATTGGTTAACAAAACTCATTAACCAAATGATATATTGTATTAACTAAGAATTTGCTCATCATTAACCAAGTGTAAAAATTTGGTGTGCAAATATCATTGTTGGGCAACATATTAAAGTTTGAATAAAGATATTCACACATCACAAAATTTACACTATTTTTACACTTAGTTAACGATATGCAAATTCTTGGTTAATATAGTATATCATTTGGTTGATGAGTTTTGGTAACCAATCACTTACAAGTTGGCCAAATCTATTAACCAAATGAAATGCTTAATTAACCACGAATTTGTTCATCGTTAACCAAGTCTGTAAGTAATCGATTATAAAAATTCATTAACAAAAAATATACTATATTAACCAATAATTTAGTCATCATTAACCAAATGTAAAAATGATGTAAAAAAAATTGGTGTTCAAGTATATTTTTCCTTTTATTATGATAACAATGATATTTGCACACTAAATTTTACATCACTTTTACACTTTGTTAACAATGAGCAAATTCTTGGCTAATACAGTATATCATTTGGTTAATGACTTTTGACAATTAATCATTTACAAGCTGGTAATCTATTAACCAAACGATATTCTGAATTAACCAAGAATTTGTTCATCATTAACCAAGTCTGTAAGTAATTGATTACCAAAACACGTTAACCAAAAATTTACTCATTGTTAACCAAATATAAAAATGGTGTAAAAAAAAGTATGCGAGTATCATTTTCCATTATTGGTCCCAATCAACTAATCACACTTTGTAAGTCACATTACATTATTTCATAGATTTTGTAAAAACATAAAGCCCAGTAGTAAATATTTTCATATAAGATGATAATTACATTTAAGCTTCGTAGTAACTTATTCAAAACCCTTCTCCAAAGAACTTCCTCCCTTCAAAAAATCTACTTCAGGTTCAGGATAACCACCTACTGTTAACTACATATCTCCTTCCATAATCAACTATGGTTAAATATAAGCATATTTTTGGTTAAGTAGGTTTCATAATTGGTCACTCAACTAGTGACACATTTTTCAGTCTTTTTTACATTCTAGCATTTACTTTGTACATACCTTAAAGTCAAGTAGTAAGTGTCTTCATATAGGATGATAATTACCTTTAAATTAGGTAAGAACTCATTTAAACCCATAATGAGCTTCCTCCAAAATAAATTCAAGTTTGTACTAAAGTAATCCACGTAACCATCTACAATTTTGATCTCCTATCATAATCAATTGGTGGTTAAATGTAGTTATATTATTGGTTTAAAATGTTTCATAGTTGGTGAAGCAACTAGTCACTTTCTCAGTCCTTTTACATTCTTCCATATGCTTTGTAATACCTTAAAGCCAAGTAGTAATTTTTTTCATATAGGATGATAATTATGTTTGTGTTAGGTAGAGCTCATTCAAACCCATCCCAAATGTACTTGTTCTTAGAAAAAAAAATCTAATTGAGAATGAAGTTGACAACTTAATCACATACAGTTAACCACAAATCTCTTGCCACATCATCTGATGTACTTATATAAGTGTAATATTGGTTAAATAGGTTTCAAAATTGCTCAATAAACTAATCACACTTTGTAAGTAATATTACATAGTAACTCATTCAAACCCCTCTATAATGAACTTCCTCCCATTCCTCCCAAAAAAGTGAACTATGTTTGAATTCATTCCATTTAGGTGACTACTACATTAACTAATGATCAATCAATTTGAGACACTTATGTTAGCTTTGTATTAGGCATTATTAGATGTTTATTGTGCCCAATATTAGTACTTTAGATGAGTTTAATGTTGTTGGGCTTCATTGGGCTTTAATGCAAATATTGAATAATTTTCGGATTTTGATGCATTTTGACCTTTCTTCCTTGGTTAGGTCATAACTTGGGATTCGGTGATCCAATTGAGGTGATCTTGGTGTCTTTGGAAAGCTAAGACAATGCTCTACAAGTTTCATGAAGAACTCAAGAGCTGGATCGAAATACTAAGGGTCCAAAATATCCCTGCAATGCAGAGTGGGTTTGCTGTCACGGAACCATCTGGGCATTATGCACATATTGGACTATATAGTGGGTTATAGGCCTCCTCTTGGGCTGAAACTTGGTCACTTGAAAGATAAGACCCATATCTCCAACTTCAATGAAGACCATTTTGTCAATAGATGTCGTTTTAGGCATGCTTCAGAAGCTACAAGTTGGTCTGAATTTGGAAACACGTTCTTCCAACCTAACTTGAGGTAGGTGAAGTGTTTTTGGCATTTCTGGAGTTCTAAAAGTCCAAATGACATGATTCAAATTGGAGATTTTCAAGGAGACAACTGGATACAACTTTGATGAAGACATCCAAGCCAAAATGCACCGTCTAGGTGATGAATTTGAAGCCAGAAGTCGGATAAGAGTTGTTGACTAAAAGCCACCAACCATACACCAACCCACCTACCATGCACCAACCCACCAACCATGCATCAAGCTTCCATTTTTGACAAATTTCAGATTCTTATAGCTTGTATTCAGATTATGTACATGTACAAATTGGCTTCTAGGATTAGTATAAATAGACCCAACCTCTTTGTATTAGACACATTCAATTTAGAAGTAAGTTTCAAGAAAGTTTAAGTATTTGTGAGAGTTTTCTTTCTCTTCTTCTCCATTCTCTTTGCAATTTCGTTTTTGTTCTTTAAATTCTGAGTTCTTCCTTCCCATCCATGGAAGGCTAGGCTCTCATAATCAATCCAAGGGATTAGCCATCTTGTTGTTTAATTTGGAGATCTTGTTTTACTTGTTCATATTGCTTAATTGTTATTCAAGTTTCTCTTCTTCCTCTTTTGATTTTTATCTAGATTAAATTGCTTAATTTGATTTAGATGTTGATGTGGTAATAGCTTTATTATCATGTATTCAAAGAGGATCATAAAGATTAAACAATATATTAAAGCTTTTTGATAGATTGTTTAGCTTGGTTAAATTCTAGATCTTAAGTTAATCTATGTTGGATGGTGCTTACTTTATCTAACCTTGGTTAATCAAATCCTAGATGCTTATCTAGTAAAGAATTCTTGGATCATGTTAGGGCTTCTTGATGTGATCTAAGGCCAAGAACATGGTTAGCAATTAAGTGAATTCCTTGTGATCAATGATGAGTTAAACTCAAGATCGGTAAATTTCCTTGGATTGGTTGTTTCTTTAGATTTATTTACAACTTTGAGTCTTCCACTTTTATTAATCTTGTTAATCAACAACAAAACCCCCCCTTTTCTAATTATCTTGATCTAATTAAATCTTTGTTTTTGGATCCTTGAGAGACGATTCGGTTCATTCTCTATACTACAAATTAGTTTGTGAACCGGTTATTTTATTTGATAGGTCTCGACAACCTCTTGTCAACTAACTATCAAACTGATGTAAATACTTAACCACTAATAGCTAGTTAACCCATTTCTTACCACAAGCAATGTGTGGTTACATATACATATGTTATTGGTTAAATAGGTTTGATAGGTGATTAACCAACTAGTTCCTTGGTATATTGCACCATATTAAAACAAGTGGTAATCAATCTAATACATGATCATAATTACTTTTAAGATAACTAATAACAAACTCATCCATAATACTAACTAAATTTTCAAAATACATGATCATCCTTTCTTACACTATTTTCAAACTTGGTTACCGATGAATAAAATGTGGGTTAATAAAGTATATCATTTGGTTAATAGATTTTGGTAACCAATCACTTACAAGCTGATAATCTATTAACCAAATGATATATTTTATTAACCAATCATTTGTTCATCGTTAATCAAGTCTATAAGTAATCGATTACGAAAATGCATCAACCAAATGATAGACTGTATTAACCATAAATAAGCTCATTGTTAACCAAGTGTAAAAATATGGTGTAAATAAAATAGTGTGTAAATATCATTGTTGTTACAAAAGTCCATTATCGAAACAGCAATTATATTTGCAGACCAAAATTTTACATCATTTTTACAATTGGTTAACGATGAGTATTTTCTTAGTTACTACAATATATCATTTGGTTAATGTGTTTTCGTAACCAATCACTTATAAAGGTTGTAATCTATTAACCAACTGATATACTTAATTAACCAATAATTTGTTCATCGTTAACCAAGTGTGTAAATAATCAATTATCAAAATCCTTTAATCAATAATTATACTGTATTAACCAAAAATTTAATTATTGTTAAGCAAATGTAAAATGGTTGTAAAAAAGGTGAGTAAGTTTCATTTTTGTTATAGAAATGATATATTGCATTACAACAATGATATTTGTACACCTTTTTTTATACCATTTTTACACTTGGTTAACAATGACCACAATTTTGGTTAATACAATATATCATTTGGTTAATGGGTTTTGATAATTTACTACTTACACACTTGGTTAACGATGAACAAATTATTAGTAATGAAGTATATCATTTGGTTAATATATTACCGGCTTGTAAGTGATTGGTTACCAAAACTCATTAACCAAATGATATACTTTATTAACCCACATTTTATTCATTAGTAACCAAGTGTGAAAATAGTGTAAAAAAAGGTTTGCATTTATCTTTTTCCTTTGGTTAACAAAGACCAAATTTTTGGTTTATTAAATATTTCGTTTGATTAATAAATTTTGCCATCTTGCAAGTGATTGCCTAACAAAACCCATTAACTAAGTGATATCTTGTATTAACTAAAAAATTACTCATCCTTAACTAAGTGTACAAATAGCGCAAATTTTGTGGTGTATGAATATCATTATTTAAATATGAAAATGATACTTGCACATCTTTAACCAATAACTGTAACTAAATACAAAGTACTATAATTATACATAACTCTAACTACAAATCAATTTTTCATTAACTGCAACACAAACCAAAGTATCCTTAATTTAAGCAAATAGAAGCATAAATCCTATAACTGTTGCTCCTATGATTTTCTTGTTGCATAAAAAATATGTATTTCCTCCTCTCCAGCTCCTTATCTTTCTACCCCTTCTTCTTCTTCATACATAGGTAAGCCTCCTAATGCATTCAAAGATCTGATTGATGAAGTATTTGTTGCATTTAGGCTTCATTGTGTTCAATTCGCTTAAATCTTTGATCAACAATGACTTTCCTTTAAGCTCTTGTACAGGCCTGTCGGAGGGGGGCTGATGAGGTGCTTATTCTTCCTACTCTTGAAAGTATGAGTCAATCATGGCCACAATAATTGTTGGAATTGCTATGTCCCCACTAACATGAACTCCAACATCAATCACCCTATCAGTTACAATGACATAAACCAATAACGTTTTTTCCATCGTTACTTCATACATGTTAGACATGGGAAGTACTGTTGACTGAACAAAAGTGCATCAAGTCCTCGAAATTGGTTTGTGTACCTGTTTCTTCATATGCTTAGGATAATTTTTCATATCTAACACCCATTTGGCACATAGCTTAGAAAATAATGTGTAGTACTCTATTCCTCTCCAAAACTCTTCTTACCAAATCACAATAGTTGCATTATCTTGGTTAGTTGTAAGACAACCCAAATAAATCACTGAGAATCCTCTTGTAAAAGTGGATTGGGCACCCTCTTACAACACTTAGAAATAGAGACCTCTTCATCATCACCCACAAAAGCATGAGCATAAAACTCTTTAACTGTATCTCCTGAGCCTTCTTTGGGAGCTGCACATAAGAAAATTTCTTTGTCAAACAATAGCTTTGTCACCAAACTTTTGGTCACATGAAATTTTCATTCCACTCAATAAATAAACCCTTTGTAGAGGAATATGATTGTTTCTTGTGCCAAACCCTATTTTTAGAAATATTTGAGGAATTCCACCATTAGTAGTTTGAACGGTTTCATAAGGCTTTGGTTAGTTTTGATCTTTATGCAAAAATAATTGAGAGGATAAAATGTCACAAGCGATCGTTGGGAATGAATTGAAATTTAATGTGTCTAATGTTTCTGACTGCCTTTTTTATGATATTAAATGCAGTTGTCTAACTTATCTATGTTTTAGAGATTTCCTTTTCCATAATGATGATATTAACATTGGGTGTATGACTTTAGAATTTAATTTATGGTGGCAACATAAAATAACTGTAATTAGTTGAAGGGTTAGTTGCTTTTAAATTTTACCAAAAGAGAAGCGGAGGCATGACTGACTAAATAGGCCCAGGCTTTATTTGGTGCTTAATTAAGGGATGCAACATATTAAGATGTATGTGATTGTTTTGCAAAGAAGAAATTTGCTAATGTTCTAACTAATACTTCAATTGAATCTTTACAAAGATGCTATTATTATTGTCATAACACATTTTCTAATGATTATGTAATCATTTCCTTATCCAAAATATGTTCAAATGGGTTCTAGAATAATTACATTTTATTTTTATTTTCTTTGTCACAGAAAGTGATTCTGAGTATTTTCTTTTTTCATTTTCTAACTTCCTCCAATCCTTTGATGATGTAATTTTAATCAACCTGGAAGGAGAAGGAAACTAGAATGGTAGCAAGCTAACCTACCCAGCTTGGATTCAGAAACGTAGCTAAAGCCGAGTTGGTTAACGCAGAATTTCATTTCTGAAAAAGGATAGATGTCTAAATTGGGATCAATTTATCACTCTGGTTAACTTATGTACATTGTGGGGCAATTTTAATGTCCCCTTATTTATATAATTGATTGCTTTGCTACCTGGACCTTTTTCCATTCTGGCACACTACCCCAAATTGTGTAGGTTTACATTTTCATAAGACTGATTGTGAATTTTTTTAGATGATGTCTATATTTAAGATAGCATCATGTTATTCAAAATCCAAATTATTTGTATATCTATTTTTCCTTTTCAATTATGTTTAATTGGTTTCTTCTCGATCTTGAAGCTATTTTAAATTAACTATTGGACCTGCAGCAACAACAACTATATTATTTCTGCAGGAGATAAGCTTGCTACCAAGGTTAGACACTTTTTTTATTGTTTATACTTATATATCCAATATTTATCAAAAGTTCAAAACTAATGTAGCTTCTATATCAATAAAAGTGATGTTTCTGTTTTTGCCTTCCTTTCCTCAAGGATCATCGCTCATATAATTATTGCTTTTAAATTTCCATGTATTAATAACATCAACTACTTTCTATTTAGAATGACACCTTCAGACATTTGTTAAAGGTTCTAACACAAATGCTTATGCTCTTAAGTGGAGAATTGCACTATAAGTTGTTTTTCAACTCTTGTGCAACTCATCTCAAACATCTAAGCATGATATAACAATGGATTAAATACAACCAAGATAATGAAGATAACAATTTTGATATTGATTCTTCATTCTCCTACAATCCTATCCCATAAGATATCTAAAGGCAATAAAGCTCCCTCAAGCCTAAAAAATATGACCATGTGAACTTAAAGGACTCACCAATCCTTCACAAAATTTCGAAACGAGCATATGTCAATCCTTCAGGCATTTTATCAAACATCTATCACGTATAACACATATTCCCAAAACATACCTATATCCAAAGAAAGCAAACACTAAGACTAGTACAATACCACCCATTATTTAATCAATGTGCTCGAAATCAAAAGTAAAAAATAATATCACACATCAAATCAATCTAGACAGTCATGGTGAGAGATTAGTCTTACATGAATATCTTCAATCTGATGTTGACTCCTCTAATCCACAGACAATTGAGGTTCGAATGGGCAGAGGGGATGTGGAGAATGAATCGCGAGTCCACAAACAGTTGAAGGAGATGGAGGTTTAGAGGTTCGAATGGGCAAAGGGGATGCAGAGGATGAAACGTGAGTCCACACAGACACCTAAAGGGGATGGAGGTTTAGAGGTTTGAATGGCAGAGGGGATGCGCAGAATGAATCGCGAGTCCAAGCGAAAACGAACAAAAACACTTCAACGTAGGGGAAGGGAGGGATGCTGACGTTGAATCGAAAGTCGGAGTAGAGAGAATTAAAGAAACACAAGCAACAAAGAAAGGTTATTTTTGGGGCTGCAATAAGGGCAACATGGGTTTTTCCCAACTTCATAAACTCTACAATACCGTAATTGTATTATATGAACCATATTGGAAAACTTCTCAACACGTTGAACCTACAGGTCATTCTCCCTTTTCCCAAAGACCTTAGGATGGGTGTCCGCTTGGCTCAAGCCAAGGCTGGGATCTTTTGGTTTCTTTGGTTACTCTGATGATGTAGTTCGTTCTTGACTATCTCCTTTTCTTATACTATTTCCTCTAAAATACTAGTCACATGGGCAGTAGTATTCATTTTCACTCGTTGACCTTCAGTTATTCACTTGTTTTCTAACTCAAGTCAACATTGAAAAATCGAGTGAGTTTCTTGTGCCAAACAAGGAGCTTGTAGTCAAACTAGTTAACTAGATGCTTAAAAAAGAACTATTCAGCTTCAGGCCATGTCCCTTGTAGTCTAAAGAAATTTTATTTGGAAAATGACCCAAAAGGTTAGTGTGGTAGAAAAATATTTTTATTTGGTTCTTAGATAAAATTAACTAAATATTTAAATAATTTAATCAATAATTTATATACTGTTAACTAATAATTTATCTTCATTTCAATACTTGATACATGGTTAACTGTATGTAAATTATTAATTAATTTAATTTAATACTTGGTTAATTTTTTTCATGAACCAAATCAGAATATTTTTCTTCAAGTCAACCATATGGATCATTCACCCAATTCTATACTATAATTTTCATGACAATAGTATATTCAATATTTTTAAAAAAAATCAAATTTCAGTTTGCTACTGTTGAAAATAAGTTTCAATTTATAATATGATAATTATTTTGACGCAGATGGATTATTAGACCTGATAAGATCTGTATAGCCTTAACTTTTTGACATCCTCTTGCAGCTTGCTTTCACTGCTTCAACTAACACTGGTAAAGTCGTCCTTGAACTAGCGGCAAAAGCAATCTTAAACCTGTAACTTTGGAGCTTGGTGGTGGGAAATACCCCTTTATTGTATCCAAAGATGCTAATGTAGATTAGGCTGTTGAGCTAGCACACTTCGCAGTGTTTTATCTATGGACAATGCTGCTGTGTTGGGTCTCAAACCTTTGTGTTAATTTGTATTTTTTCAATTTATAAACTTCAAGCTTGTTTTTCAATTCTTGCAACTCATATTTTCATAATTTCTGTTTAATATATTTTTTTAAATTATTTATTACTCTTTTATTTAATTTTCTAAATTTTAAAAAAATTACATCATGCGCAATATTTGAATCTTTCATATTTTTGACACGAGATTTTTTTAATTAGAATCTAGGTTTTAATTTATGTTTTGAAGTTAATCTTAATCTGATTAATGTTCAATTTTTTTAAAATGCATACTTAAAGCTTAATCTTAATATGTTCTTTTAATGTGCAAAATATTTAAAAGCTACATGCCTTTAGTATTAATTTATTTTTCTACTGTTCAGAAATTACAAAACAACATAATTTTAAACATAATTTTTTTTAAAATCAAAATGAAGAAATGAATGCTTTTAATCTTAGAGTTAAATTTTGATCCACTATCAGTGTAAAGTTTTTTATACTATCATTCAATCATATATTGTCAAATCATTGAAAGAGTTTGACTATCTCAACAACTACTTAGAAAGTTTAACTCTTTTAATGATGTGTAGTATGATTAGATGACAGTATAATTTTTTTTATATTGATAGTAGATTAAAATTAAATCTTTAATCTTAATACATGATTATGCATTTAATAAAAATGCATGTAAACTTTTATTAGGAATCCACACTAATTTTTATTTGTTCAAAAAATTGGTCTTTTGAAATTAAATCAAATTTGGGGTTTGATTGTGCATAGGGAATGGTAGGATTATCGGAAAGGAAAGAATTTAATCTTACAACACTTTAGATACATTTATCATAAGGCAATTACTTTAAAGCTAATTATGTAAATTATTAAACTCATCAATATTTATTTTATCTCTTAAATCAAATATACAATGACATAGAAAAAGACAAAGAAACTAAATTAAGATATTTATAATTTTGACTTGTTATAAGTACCTATTATTCTCAACATATAATGAGAAAGTCAAAGTTACATAATTTTTTAAAAAATAATTATTTTTTCGTTAAATTTAATTAAAGATAAAAAAAATATAGACAAAAGAATTTATTTTAAAAATATTTAGTTTAATTTGATTTGATTATATGAGTAAACTTGTTAACAATTTTTAAATGAGATAAGACATGATACAAGGTTACGGTAACTTCAAAATAGTCAAGATAACACGTGACTCTACAAGGCTACTCTCAGCTTCCAACGCCTAGAAAAATCTTTACAATTTCCATCCCATGACTCCTTTATTTTCTTATTAATTGATGTTAGCATATGTGTTTTATTTTTTTTCCATATTGGGTTGAAGTTATATCTTATTTATCTTTTCGTTATTGATTTATTTGTGTTAATTTTGAAAGTAAATTTCATACAGGTAATAGTTAAATATCGCTAGCGATCATGTGGAGTCATATATTGAAGTAATTTGAAAATAATTGTATGCATCTTGTGTCTCTTTAATCCCGCTTATGAATTATTTAAAAAATTTCAACCATTTACACACTTATCTTAAAGGTATTCGTTTTAAGGCTAATATATTAAAGTGCAACGAGAAAAAATTTCACAATTTTTTGTGGTGATTTCGACTTTTGAACTCAAATTTGTTTCAAAAATAAATCCCCAATTATTTTTAACCAAATTAAAAATAAAAATTAGTAGCTACTCTATATTTAATATATTTTCTTGCGTCAATCTCCAATGACGGACGTGACAAGTGTTCTAATTGTTAACCAATCATTAACTTTTGTCACTAATATATTTATTCATTTAAATCAAGTTGAAAAAATATCACATTACAAAAATTATAAAATAGAAACAACATAATTGAATAAAACATAATAAAGTAGTATTATTAACACTAATAACCCTGTTCTTGATTAGAGCAGGAACTAGTGTAAGTACATATTAATATATTACTCTGAACAATTGATTGATTGATTAGTACTTAATTAATATATTACTCTGAACTAGTGTAAGGAACTTACTTATTACAATTAAGCAATTGTAGGTACTTAAACTTACTTCTTAGTATGTAACTAGAATAAGTAATCAATTGTATAACAAATTGTTATATACCACGTCAAAAGCTCAATAAGTAGGGGTTTACATACATGCAATATTATAATTTAATTTTTTAATTATTATTAATAATTCCTGTGAAAAAAATCGTTTAACTTCTATGTGAATTTTTTTTAATGAAAAGTAATTTTTCAAAAAAAAATATTTTGAAATACCTCTTGGAGTGGAATTTGAAATATATAGTTGAATAATTCTTATTCATTATTTTTTTAAAAAAAATCGTGCTTCTAATATTAGATAAAAACAAAAAATAATATGTGTTAACATTAGGACAAGGCATTTTGGGATTTAAGATTATTATTTGAATTGGGAATTTTGAATGTAACTTTGACTCCACGAATTTTAATAGCTCTTGATATGAATTTATAAAAGTACCTTAGCTTGGAAATAATGTGCTTCAAGATAATTTTTGTTTGGATGAACATATATTTATTTTTATTGTTTAAGTTGTATTGTTAAAATTGATATATTGTAAATTTTAACTCCTTTGGTGCCGGTCAATAATATTTTATCAGTGTTTTAAGTAATCTAGTGGCAGTAGATATCATATTAATCTAGAAGTATAAATGGGATATCTCTTTATTAATTTTCAAGGTTGACCCAAATTAAATTTTAAATTGATTAATCATGAACTAATATTACAATTGGAAAATTGAATTCAAAGAGAGTGGACTTTACATGCATGAGCAAGCTGACATTCGAGTAAAAATTAGTCTCACACTCAAAGAAACTTTCTCATGGCATTGCTAAAAAAATTCTAAATTGATTCTCTAATCAATCAGATCAAATTTCCTTTGTTTTGATCAAATGTGAAGGGATAAATTAAATATTGTTTTGGTTATCAATTATTTGCACAATTAACTTAAAAAAATTGTCTTATTTCTAAATGTGTATGTCTACTCTTTTTTAATGACTACTAAAATTATTATTAAAATTTTAATTTCATAGGATTTTAAATTTTAATTATAAATAATAATTTTGTGTAATAAAATTAATATCCAATTCAAACTTTAATTTCAATTATACTTGATTTGATTTCATTTAACTTTTGACAATAGTATATTTATTTCTTAATTTTCAAAATCAAAATTATTAATGGTAAAATATTCATTCAACCATAAAAAGTCGGATGGAGATTACGCAAATATGTTATTTTAAAAATCAAAATTCATATCATTTTACTTTTTATTTAATTTATTAGTATACTTTTTTTGATGGATAATTTATTAGTATATTTTTGAATTTAAAAAAAGAACTTCATATCTTCACTTGTATTTATGTTATTAATATATTATGTTTTATTTAAAAATCCATATTTAAATAGAATCTTCGTGATTTTGTGTTACCTTATCATTGTCGTTATTAGTTTTTCTATGTAACCTAGTTTGCTTTTAATTACTTAGACTTTAAAATTATTTAAAATGTTATTAAGTATTTTGAAAAAAATACAATCATACTAATTAGATTAAATATTAAAATTTAATAATATGTTATATCCCATAATTTAAAAATATAAAGTTAAATATTTATTAATAAATTCTCATACTATTCATAATTAACAGATTACACGAGATACACGAGATTTTAATTTTTTATATTAATTATTTCCTTTTATGCTAAATTTTAAATTTTTATTATTTATCACTAAGATTATTATCTTTTCTTAAATAAAATGTCATAATTTCAAATTAATAAATATATATCAATTTCATGAATGACTCAATATCATTATGAATATTAATCAATTAATCATCACATTGAGATTAAATTTTCCTAGTCACAAAATTTTCAACATAATTTAATTAATAAATTTTATATAAATAAATATTGATGAAAAATAATAATTATTTAGAATATACTTTCTTATTGTTTATTTTAATGTTCTTCTTTTATCTTTGCTAGATATTTGTCAAAATTTATGAATCAAGGATAGCTCCAATTATTAGAGTAAATAGAATTCTTTATTATAATTGTCTTTTTATTTTTTTTCAATTTTTTTAGAATATTTTTATTTATCTAAAATAAATAAAATCCAATTTCACCAAACATGCAAGAAATTCAAACTATTCATTATCATGTGTTAAAAGAAAGTAATATGTTGTGGCAAATAATTAAGAAACATAATGAAGAGAAAATCAAAGAAATATTTTTGCCTTTATCAACATCATGTCTAGATAGCCTCTGCATGACATTAATTTTATTCATCACAACATTAATTTTATTAATTCATCATAGCCTCAAGATACTTCTTTATGAAGCAAACAATTTTAATTGCCACAATTTTATTCTTTTCATTGTCAAAACATTCCAATACTTGGGCAAATGCCCCTGCATAAAATAGGGAAATAAAAAGTAATAATTTGCCCAAAATTATTAGTTTAAGTTGTACTATATCTTTTTTAAGGATTAATTATTCTCGGGGATTGAATTATACCATGACCGATTTGCCTATACTTCAGCCCACCATCTTCCTACTTAATTCTTGCATGAGCGTCGACCCAACCTTTGTCACAATGTATTTTTATTGAAATTTGAACTCCTACACAGTAGTCTACAGATAAAATTCACCTACATGAAGTGATCAGTGCACATCTTGATTAAGAATTTCACATTTAGTTCCATAGTAAGTGCTCTCAATTACCCTTCCTTGTGTTTATCTCTCACAAATTTATTTTTCCACTCAAGTGCATTACTTTCTTTCTTTCAGAAATTTATTTCCTGCCTAAGTGCACTATTTCTCTCTCAAAAAATTATTTCCCGACTGAGTGCACTACTCTCTCCTCTTAAAAATTATTTTTCCTCATAAGTGCACTATTATCTCTCTGTCATAACTTAATGATTTGTTGAGACATAAATTTTATTCAAATAATGGAGCCAAACATTGAATACATATCAAAGCTCTAGTTTGGATGATACTAAGATATACAAACATAAATCATAATGATGCTAATATATAAACACTTAAGTTTGGAAATTAAGATACACTAATTAAATTTATTTGCTATCTTTGCATATGCAAACAAAATTAATAAAACATCCATTACCAACAATTATGCTCATTAATTATAAGAACAAATAATCAACATTTTGGCGATTATGAAATTGTCTAATAATAATGAACTTCAATATACCCACAATATATCACATAACATATTGTCATTAATCAGCATCAAATTATGGGTAATTGAATTTACTTTTACATTGTGAAATTTATGATCCCTAAGATTTGGCCACTTTAGTGACTAACAAATCATTCATAATATAAATTCAAAATTGTAAAAGTAATTGAAAATTAACTATAAACATAAATATTATTAGAAATGTAATAACTTTAATAATTTGTAGTAAACACTTAACAAAATTTATATATTTATATTTTCAAATTATTTAAAGTAACATATAAATAAATATGCTGCGTAACTCGAAATTCTTATGAATAACAATCAATTATTATTATTATTTTAAGAAATTTAAAACTAATATGAATGCCAACCTTCCGCTTTGGAATACAGCGCCCTTATGAATGTCCATTTCATTTTTTACATTCATCATCAAAAGGTATTTCTATTCCAACTTTTTTTAATGCCTTTAAACTCAATTCAGATATCTTTCACTTTTCAAACCACCCCATTCAAATCTTAAACTACCCAATATATTTTGGTAAACGCCAATCTTCTTCATCTGGCCGTGTTGCATCAGTATGGATCAAACAATCCATTGGGTGTTCATTCATAGATTGGTTCATATTAACTTTCTCTTAAGACCTCCATCGAAAGAAAACGGTTATAACATTCTTTCACATGATGTCGCTTCGCTGCAGCCCTCAAATCCATGGCCATCATTATTCTTCATGCGCTAATGCAAGCGCTGATCCTTCAAGTTAAAAACTCATTCGAAGCTTGCTTTGTCGCGCCCTCTTCATGAAGCCATTTTGCATCAACATTTAAACGGACCTTTAAACTTTATGTTTTTTGTTTCACGTGAAAACTCTTCGAATTGCATGCAGTGTTTCTGTATGGCATCATTGTCTTTTTTAATTGCTTTTCAAATGATATGGAGAAAGGATAAGTCCGATAGAGAAGCCCACTTTATGATGATAAGGATGAATATTTTTCGTTTTCTTTAAACTTCTTTTGTAAAGGAGTTCTTTAAATTTTCAATCATAATATCATAAACAAAATAGCAATTATCCTAATGGAAAAATATGAATTCTTAAACCGAAGGCTCTCATACCACATGTAAGCAATAAGTTTATTTGTGTATGAACAATATATATAAACACATTAATCCCATAATCTAAAATTTCATGTTTTTCACATTATTTGTAATAGAAAGTGTACCGTTCTCCGTAGATATAAATAAATAAACAACTTTTTGAAGAAGTAAAAGAATGTTGATTTCTCCCTTTTGGCCCTTTTTTTATAGTACAATAATGATGAAACTAATGAACTTTTATTATTGGTAGAGTGAGGATCACATCCTTATTTTATATAATATGATAATGTGTATCCATTAAACACTTTTATTCATAAAACACACCTATTCTAAATAGTTATGTTGTTTACTCTTCAATGGGTATCTATTTGAATAGTTATATAGATATAACTATTCAAATAGATATGACTGTTTAAGTGTCATGTTGTTTCATTATCCAATAAGTATATATTTGACTAGATGTGGCTTATTCAATTAGATATGACTATTCAAAATAAAGATAACTCTTTAATAAATTAACTAATAAGATTTAATCATTTCAATAATTATTATTTATTAAACTATTAATTATTAAATAAAACATTATATCTGATAAAACATAATATAAATAACTTATAGGACACAAATTCTTACAGTTCTAGCTTACTTTTATTTATAACTGAAACATTCTTCATCCATTATACATTTTTAAGTTAATTAGATATTTTATTGCGACAAAATTTGTCGTATTATTTTTATTAGAATGCATATATAATTATTTATTTCATTCTCTTAATAATATAGAATGTATAAACGTCAAAGTGGGTGTATATATAGTTAGCATCAAATTCAAAACAAATTATTAATCAACAAATTCTGGGGTGAATTGGGTTATTTGTGCACATGATAGGTTTTATCTTTTTATCTTTTCGTTTTTTGGTAATCACGATATGTTTTATTAGAGACTTTACCATGCATGCTTAGTTGACAAACTAAGTTCAATGTGAACGAACTTTAGTTACAGTGTATGAGTTTGAATCTCACTAAAAGCACATTCTGTCATGATAAATCTGATGCCTAAGTGAGAATTAGTCTCATATCCAAAAGGTAATACATCTCATAAGCTTACCAAAAAGATTTGGACAAAAACGAAAGACTTATACTAGCTAAAATGATTGCTGTTACTGGTTAATTATATTGAGTAGATGCGCTGAAAAGTGATTGAGAACCACCAAACACAATTAAATATAAACCAATTTTTTAATAGATAGATGAGGACTGCTAGGGAGCCTGACTATTTATGTACCGGCTTAGTTCAGATAGATTTAAAAACAGTGGGTCTCACTTGTTCAAACAAAATGAAATCTATCCACATTTTAAATTTTTTCTCACCTGGCTCCATCCAGGATTAGAAAAGTCAGGCTATTTAGGATTTTTCTAGATAAATTGCATGTTTGATAAAATCCAGGTGCCAAATTTACAGAATTGATAGTTGAGTGCTAAATTGAAACCTAAAACAAATTATGAAAGACTTAAATATAGTAGTTTACCCCAATTATGTAGTAAGTCATACGAGATATTTCGCAACTTTGATTCTCAAATTAATGTTCCATTAATGAATTAAATAGACAATCGTAGAAATAAAATGTGTTAAAAACTTTACGACATTGAGACATACACAACATTTTGCACTTAATGACTTCTTTTATCAGTTTCATGTTGTGTGAGATCTCGAGATAGATCGGATTAGGAGAGTTTGGAAATCTTAAATGAGGACATTAATCTTGTTCATCACCCAAACAACAGTATGGGATTCCTTACATATTGTTACAAGATGTTAACATGTTGTAGAAGAGCTCTTTGTCTTTCTAGTTGATAACAGATTGATCTAAAGGAACAAGATTGCAATAGCTCTACAAAGGAAATATCTAATTTGAACGATACCATGAACAAACTCATGAAGAGCGTCCATATCACTCACTCTACCTATTCCTCCCTTTTCACGCTTATGACTTATGAGTTTAGACCAACAAGATTTAAATTGGTTCTTTTATTTTTCTTCCTCCCATGCACAATCACAAAACTACACAAGGTATATACATAATAAATAGCTAACATACAAGTGAACTTTCCAATGACATAATTATCTTATATATAGTTTACCCATTGACAAATATTAATAGCAACACCGAAAGCACAAATATTAGAAGGGTAACTGCATCTTCTCCAGCACCCCTATTTCTCGTTTCTCTTCACAAAACAAAAATATCAAAAGGAAATCAACATAAGAATTCAAATATAGGTAATTTCTCTGAATTTTCTTCTGATAACGATGATGGTACCCATGGCTCTCTATGAAACACAATACCTCA
Source organism: Styphnolobium japonicum (assembly GCA_023212625.1). Lineage (NCBI taxonomy): Eukaryota > Viridiplantae > Streptophyta > Magnoliopsida > Fabales > Fabaceae > Styphnolobium > Styphnolobium japonicum. The sequence goes on from JALBWW010000013.1 coordinate 16,282,207, forward strand.
AAGTTAGTCCTCTACGCCGGAAGCTGGTTGAACTGGTCACACCTGTTCCTCACCTCTCCCTTTCTACCAGTCTTCACTCCAAACACAGAAAGCTTCTCCATTGCTTTTGCAAAATCCTGGAAGAAAGCCTGTTCATCTCTTGCATACAGCTCCACAATTGGCCTTGTCCTTGGGTCCACACTCAGAAGGTAGTCTGAGGTCAAGAGCCCCAACCCCTTCAGCACGTTCTGGTAGTAAGCATTGTCAAATTTGCTAGGTGACCTCACATCATTGAAGGCTGCCATTGCAGGGTCCGTAGTGTAGTTCTGGCAAACTTGCCTCAAACCTGCAGCCAGTTTTGGGTGAAGGGTTGGGTCAACCTGAGAGGTTTTGCTGAAGTTGAAGATCCTGTTGCTGAATTCCTTGCAGTGGGTGAACCCAATGGTGTGTGCACCAGTTAAAGCCACCATCTCTTTCACGGTGAAGTTCTTTGACGTAAACCTGTTAATGATCTCATCCATAGTCATGTTTGACCTTGGAATGCTTGCATCTACTCTGGAAGCATTTGATACAAGGCTATCCTTTCGCCCTAACCTCACAGGGTAATAAGGGCCACCCACCATTTTGACAAGGTCTCTGGTGGTTTGTGCTAAAATGTCAGAGCAAGATACAATACCAGGGCATGCCAACTCCAAGGCATTCTTGATTTTGAGAATGATGTCAAAGGCATCACCAGAAAGGGAGAGATTCATTTCGGCGTCCCGCTCGGCGGCGTTGTAGGCGTTGGAGCTAACAAGGATGGAAGCATCACAGCCATCTGTGATGCAGTCATGGAAGAAGAGGCGAAGGACACCAGGTGCTGTGGCTGGGATGGCGCTTTGCTTGTCGAAAACGTTTTCCCTCACAATTCTTTCAAAGTCAGGGCATTTTTTCTGGTAGTAGTCAAGAGTCAGCTTAGCTGATGAGAAGGGAATGGAAAGGAAGAGAAGGAAAAGTATAGGGAAAGCCATGGGTGGAGGGACTCCAAGAGGGGAAGATGAAGGAGAATGTCAAGATCAGAAGGAGACTCCTATGATCTTCCTCTTGGGTTTCTTTGGAAGCCAATGATGAGTGCCCCTTTTGGGAGGAGCAAGGGGCAAGGGAAGAGAATGCAAATGTGCCAAGTTTGGGAACAACGAAGGAGGGAGAAAAGGTGATAGAAGGTGTGGAAGGGAGGGGTTTAAGGAGATTTTCGTTAACTTTTTGTGACTTCAAATTTCAATTGAGTGGTTGGTTTGTGTGGTTTTGCTATTTTTGCATGGTCAACTTCTTTACACACTATTTTTGAATATAGAGAGAAACTAGAGTTGAAATTATGAAGGGAAACAATATTGATATAATAAAGAATAAGTCATGCATCGTTAAACAATGTCCTATATCTTTGTGGGATTTCTGGCTTATCTTGTTTTGTTTGCATTACAAATGGTCTTTGAGCGTAGAATACGCTTCTCCAAAGGAAACCTCAAAGTTATATAGAATATTCTTCTTAATTGACTTTTTTGGTCCTCTTCCTTAAGCCTTTTTTCTTCCCATTGAGTTTTATTTTATTTTATTTTCTCTTAAATTGATATCATGTTAAAAATTAAAATGCGATTATCCAAATTTTTCTTTAAAAAAGAAGGAGAATACTTCAAAAACAAAAAAATAAGGACAAGTTCGTTCACAAAATCCGCACACCTCAAGTTTTACTTTCTTTTATATCTTTAGCATAATTGAGAAGAAAAAATTATTCTCTCACTTGTATGTTCAAAAAGTGAGTAATTTAAATTAATGTTGTTAAAGTCGCAGTGGATAGTAAACCGGAAAAGTTTTCAATTTAGGTTCAATTGGTTCCACCGTCTACTTGAACTAGATGATGTCATAATTACGTATTTTATATATATATATATATATACATGACTCATGATAACACACATTATCAATAATAAAATGCATAATGAGATTTTGAGGTGTTGATTTTCAAGCCTCATATCACTCTCAATTGAGTAGTCAAGTGGTTGGAAAATTAAAAAAAAATTAAAAAAAATAGTCAGTTCACATAAAACCGATTGATTTACTAGTTTTGTCCGATTTTAATTGGCTAACCCGGTCCAACCATGAATCTGGTTATAGCAGTGAACCATAACCAGATGAGGGACCAGTTCATGATCAGACCAGTCCGACTGGCCGGTCCAAACAACCATGATTTTCAAAAATAAAAAGTTTAAGTGAGGTCTAATTTTATAAAAGATTTTAAAATATATATAATTTAAGGGTGTATGAATAACACCACTCATTAAAAATATATAAATAAAGGGACATGTTAAATACTATATTATTTTAAAACAAGTTGAATAGAAAAGCTATAAATAAAGTTGCATGTAAATAGCATATGAGAGAGCTACTTAGCAAAAACTCAAGTAGAATGAATAACTTTGTTGAACCATTGATCATCGAATGAGAGAAACAAGAGGTAAAAAGGTTTTACATGCTCTCAATCATTTGACATGAAAAAAATATATACAATAATTAAATCAAGATGGATAGAAAAAAAATACAAACTCCACTTCAAGAAACCTAACAATCAAATTACAACATGACTCCTTTCATTCTCACAATATAATATTCTCACAATAAGCCACACCTTTTACTTAATATGTTCATATATATATATAATCATCTCGCATCTTCTTAAAATATTTTAGTCATAGCACTTTATTGCCTATTTTTTTAAAAAAAATTTCTAAGTTGCAAGGTAATTAAATTTTAAGACAAAATAATAGGAAAAGATACTTCATGTGTGATGAGAATGGGATTATAAATATAGTATAAATATGAGTCTGATCTTGTATTGAAAAAAAACACACAGATTCTCAATCCCAAACAGTAGCATGCACAGATCATATAGGTTACCAAGAAGACGAATTTCAAGGATTACCTGGATAGGAAGATGATGAACAGTCCATGGTTTTCCTGTAACAGATCAAAGAGAGACAGCAGAATCCTTGATATGTCAGTCCTTGGTGTGTGTGTGTGGAGAGAAACTACTCCTTTCCTAGGGTGCCGTTTTCTGGTGTGCAGTCTCAATGGGGCAACCACACTGAAACCCTAGCTAGGAATAGGGGCCTCTCCCTGTGCATGAAAAATGGGCCTGCTTGCCCATCATAGCAGGCCCAATAAAACAGGCCTACCACATTAAACCCACGTAACAAAATGTGCTCAATAGTAACAGGCCCAATAACCATCAGATGATCACATAATTGGGCCAACAACAATAATAACAATATGCTCTAATAGTTTTGACATCTAATTAATCTGAGTTTTAGTAAAATAACACTGATTTATGCAAGTCCAAATTAAAATAATCCAACAATCTCCCACTTGGACAGCATAAGTCAGGTTGTTTGCTTTGATAAAGAAAACAATACTCCAGATTAATTTACAATATGTGGCCACAATAAGATGTCAAAATTGAGCGAGCACCATCAACCATCGGTCCAAAATGAAACTATAAGTAGCTTAGTAATATAGAAAATCATGCCCGATAGGGGCACTGACATCATATATACCAAACACTCATATTTCAGTGACCTGACAAAAATGTGGGATGTGGAATAAGGAAAAGCATATCAAAATTGTGATCAATCATGCAATTCCAAAACAAACGGCCCTAGCATCCACCCAAGATGCTTGCTAAGATTCAACAAAGTATCTCAGCATAACACAATGAGACTGGGTCCAAAATGTCTCCAAAATATGCCAAAATTATACATGTATAATCATAAACAAAATTGCGCAGAATAATAATATCATATGGCATCAACAACAATAATAATGATAATAGCAACAATTTATTCAAGAGTCTCGAGACATAATAATAATAAAGTTAATGTTGCTATAAATCATAAGATAAAACTCCCACTAACCCAAGGCATCAAAAGATCTCACAAGACCCATATGGGTTACATGATCTACAAAAGTTTTAACAATTAAACCCTTGGTTAGAGGATCTGCCATCATAAGTTCTGTAGGTATATACTCAATACGAGTCTGAAACTCCTGAACTTTCTCTCTAACAAACATATACTTGGTGTCAAAATGCTTTGAACGTTTAGAATTTTTATTGTTCTGAGAGAAGCTCACTACAGCAGAGTTATCACAATATATGGTTAGAGGTCTGGAGATGCTCTCCACAACACCAAACTCAGAAATAAAATTCCTCAACCATATTGCTTGGCGAGTGGCTTCAAAACAAGCCACATACTCTGCCTCCATAGTCGAAGTGGCAGTAAGTGTCTGTTTGACACTTTTCCATGAAATAGCTCCTCCTGCCAACATAAAAACATAACCTGATGTGGATTTATGGTCATCAGGGCAGCCACCATAATCAGAGTCAGAGTAGCCTATCACCTCAAGATGATCAGACCTTTTAAAAGTGAGCAAATAGTCTTTGGTACCCTGCAGATACCTCATAACTCGTTTAGCAGCTTGCCAATGACCCACACCTGGTTTACTCAAGTATCTCCCAAGTACACTAATAGCAAAGGCTATATCAGGACGTGTACAAACCTGAGCATACATAAGACTGCCTACAGCGGAAGCATATGGGACCTTCTCCATTTCACTTCTTTCTTTATCATTCTGAGGACACTGGGTATTAGAGAGTCTCTCACCCTTTTGAATGGGTGCAGCACACGGATTGCAAGATTTCATGTTGAACCTGCTCAAAACTCTTTCAATGTAGTTTTTCTGAGATAAGCCAAGAACCCCACGAGATCTGTCACGAATAATCTCAATGCCCAAAACAAAGGAAGCATCACCAAGATCCTTCATATCAAAATGGGCTGTCAACAACTGCTTAGTCTCAAACAGAAAAATCAAATCATTACTAGCCAGCAGAATATCATCAACATACAAGACAAGTATTATAAATCTACTCCCACTATTCTTCAGATAAATGCATTGATCAACTGTATTTTCTCTGAAGCCAAGAGAGCAGATAACCTCATCAAACTTCAGATACCATTGCCTAGAGGCCTGTTTTAATCCATAAATGGATCTCTGCAACTTACATACAAGATGCTCTTTGCCCTCTTCCTTGAAACCATCAGGCTGGTCCATGTACACATCTTCATATAAGTCACCGTTGAGGAAGGCAGTTTTAACATCCATCTGATGTAGCTCTAAATCAAAATGAGCCACCAAAGCCATCACAACTCGAAAAGAGTCTTTAGTGGAGACCGGAGAAAAGGTCTCCTTGAAATCAATGCCTTCCCTCTGGTTGTAGCCTTTAGCAACAAGTCTGGCCTTATACCTTTCTATTTCACCTCTGGCATCTCTCTTGGTCTTAAAGACCCATTTACACCCAACAGTCTTACCTGCAGCAGGTAACTCCACCAACTCCCAAACATTATTCTTCTTCATAGAAGCCAGTTCATCCTCCATGGCCATCAACCACTGCGAACCATGAGAGCCAGAAATAGCCTCTTGAAAATTAACAGGATCAGAGTCCCCACCTGAATTAAATTCATGCTCCTGCAAGTAAACAAAATAATCTCTAAATTTGGTGGGTCCAGTAGGCTTGGGAAGCCTCTCTGATCTTCTGGGTGGAGCCAAGTCTACAGCTTGGTTTTGTTCATCATTATCAACCTGTTGCTGGGGAACGTCAACATCATTGACTGGATCAACAATGTCATTATGAGTCACCACTGGTGTCTCTACCTCTGAAAAGGGAATAATGGGTGTAGGAACAACAACACTCTCATCTCTAAAGTCAACAATGCGAGGCTCAAGACTCCCACCATGCTCCATCTCATTCTCAAAATAAACAGCTCGATCAGATTCAATAACTCTAGTGGTATGTGAAGGACAATAGAACCTGGATCCCCTGGATCCAGTGCAATACCCAATAAAGAAGCCACTAATTGTTTTGGGATCAAGTTTCTTCAGCTGTGGATTATAAGGTCTCACTTCTGCTTTACAGCCCCAAACACGAAAATGCTTCAAACTGGGTTTTCTACCTGTCATCAGCTCAAAAGGAGTCTTGGGAACAGACTTACTAGGAACATGATTCAAGATGTATGTAGCTGTTTTTAAAGCATCACCCCATAAGAACTCTGGAAGAGTCGAATGGCTAAGCATACATCTCACCATATCCATAAGGGTGCGATTTCGCCTTTCAGCAACCCCATTTTGTTGTGGAGTGCCAGGCATAGTATATTGTGCCTCTATACCACTATCCTGCAAGAACCTAGCAAAAGGTCCAGGATTTCTACCAGTCTCATCATATCTGCCATAGTACTCACCACCCCTGTCAGACCTAACACATTTAATCATCTTGCCAAGTTTCAATTCAACAGCGACCTTGAACGCCTTAAAGGCATCTAAAGATTCAGACTTCTCACGAAGCAAGTCAATCCACCCATGCCTAGAGAAATCATCAATAAAGGTAATGAAATATCTAAAACCACCCATAGCAGTAGGAGTAATGGGTCCACATATATCTGTGTGAATCAACTGCAGAACTTCTTCATTCCTGGCAACCCTACTCTTTCTAGTCCCAGCAGTGAGTTTCCCTTTTACACAATCAACACAAGTATCGAAATCTGAAAAATCAAGATTATGCAGAATATTCTCTCTGATCAATCTCTCCATTCTCTCCCTGGAAATGTGCCCCAGACGTTTGTGCCACAACATGGAAGAGTTTTCAGCAATTCTACCACGTTTCTTTCCAACAACAGTGTTGACAACTGAATATTGTTGGTCAATAGGAAAGGATCTAGTATCTAACAAATACAAACCATCACACAAATTTCCAGAACCAACAACAACAGAATCATAGGACAAAGAAACCCTTTTATTACTGAAGTGAAAAGAGTAGCCACAATCATCCAAAACGGAAACAGAAATCAAATTCCTTCTCATTGAAGGTACAAAAACAGTGTCTTTCAAATTTAAAACATGTCCAGTAGACAACTCTAAGGAAACAACTCCTATGTGCTCCATTTTCACACTAGCTCCATTTCCAACAGTGATCATCAACTCCCCTTCATTTGGCATCCGCCTGCTTCTGAACTCCTTTCTTCTTCTCAAGCCAGCTCTTAAATTTCCAACAATCTGCTTGTTTGTGCCCAATCATGTCACAGAACTTGCACTTTCCATTGAACCGAAATCTGGGCTTTGCAGAATTCTCCCCAGAATGTTGCTCAGATTGCTGACCAGAATGTTGCCCAGAATCGCCACTCCCCTTCTTCTTAAACTGAAACTTTCTGCCCTTGTTCTTATGGAACTTCTTCTTGTCTTTACCTTTGTGAGAGGTAAATTGCACACTATAAGACTTGCCCTTCTTCATTGTCTCCTCCTCTTGAGTGAGGATGGAAATCAGCTCATCAATACTCCATTCATTTTGCTGGGCATTATAGGAGGTTCTCAGCACATCAAACTGAGAAGGAAGAGACTCAAACACCTGCCATATCAGAAAACTCTCTCCCAACTCCACCTTCATAGACTTCAGCTTATTATACCAGTTCACAAGCTTCATGACATGTTCACGGACACCTCCCACTCCATCATATTTAGTCTTTCCCAATAAGGAAAGGTAATGGGCCTTCTCAGCCTTGTCAAACTTCTTGAACTTCTCACCAACAGCCTGGAGAAATTCCTTTGCATTTTCAATGTCGCGGATGCTATCCTTGATTGTCTTGTCCATGGTGTACTTCATTGTCATCAAACACACTTTGTTGGAGTGTGCCCATTTTTCATATTTGGACTTATCAGCAGCAGGAGACACATCTGTAGGCTTAGGAGGCTCATCCTCAGTGAGAGCCAAGTCAACATTGGACACAGCTAGAAACAATTTCAGAGACTCAACCCAGTCCTCATAATTGGTCCCATTCAACCTTGTCAAGGCATTCATTTGCATAGGCAATGCTGGATAGGAGGAAGCACCAAAAGAAGATTTTATATATATATCATCCGCATATCAATATATACATATTAAATTGAACAGAATCAATTGAGCACTCATGCAATTATAATCCCGCCTAAGGGTCCCGAATTATAATACATAAGTAGACTCCTATATACATCAAGATTATGTCCCTAAAGCTAATACCGATAGGATATTGAAAACTCTAAGGCCATAATATTTAATATACTTCACTAAACACCAGGAATCATATCAACAAAGACAAACCGATAGGGTATGCGCATTATTAACACAATTCCTGATGAAAAAACAGTATGGTACAATATCAAAATGACACTTTGTCATGATTGGTCCCGCGATAGGCGAGCTCGCAATCATTCAAAATTGTCCAAAACAATGATTCTAAAATTATAAAATAATTTCCCAGATTTTATTCTTGCACAAAATTATAAAATATAATAACTCTCAAGTGTTGCACAATATTATAATTACATAATAATTACCCAGAAAATTTTACAGTACCCATACAGTGTCAGATCTGAGAGTATGAAAAATATAATATGCCTAACAATGTCAAAATTATACACAAAAAATTCCAGAGGCAAATTCGGAGAGTAACATATATTTTTCATATATACAAAACTGGGGAAAAATAAAATAAATATTTAAATACAAATAAAAAATTCACAAAAATACCTAAAATAATTTTCTGGGCGAGTGGGTCACAGAAAAAAAAAAACAAAAAAAAACAAAATTAAAATGAGTTCACACGCGCTCACACGCTCGTTTAGTGCGAGTGGGATTACTCACGGGTAGGGCTGTCATCTGCCCTACCCGGTTTGCTGCTATCCGGGTCGCGCGACCCGGTTCCCAGACCCGTTCTGGGCAGCAGCCAAGTTCGCCAATTTCTCCACCAATTCTGGACCAAAATTGGGGATTTTTATGTCGTTGAAACCGAAATTTTATGATCTACAATAACCCTCTATCAATTTGATGAATCGTGCACGATAAATTTAAGAACCCTAAACCTAAAACAAGAAGAACCTCCATTAATGGCGGCGGGTAGAGCTTGGTGAGGCCAAAATTGAGGTAGGGATCGTGAAATTCATGTACCCTTCAACCATATTCTTAAGTTGCTTCACAAATCTTAGAGAAACAAAATCAGAATTTGACAAAATAAAACAAAATAATGGGGCTTTGTATGAACGAAGGAAAAAACGAAATTATATATCATAAATCCTATATATCAATGTTCTAACATTATGCAATTAACAAATATGGGCAGCCACAGATGAGATTAAGAAGGCTCTGATACCAATTGATGAGAATGGGATTATAAATATAGTATAAATATGAGTCTGATCTTGTATTGAAAAAAAACACACAGATTCTCAATCCCAAACAGTAGCATGCACAGATCATATAGGTTACCAAGAAGACGAATTTCAAGGATTACCTGGATAGGAAGATGATGAACAGTCCATGGTTTTCCTGTAGCAGATCAAAGAGAAACAACAGAATCCTTGATGTGTCAGTCCTTGGTGTGTGTGTGTGGAGAGAAACTACTCCTTTCCTAGGGTGCCGTTTTCTGGTGTGTAGTCTCAATGGGGCAACCACACTGAAACCCTAGCTAGGAATAGGGGCCTCTCCCTGTGCATGAAAAATGGGCCTGCTTGCCCATCATAGCAGGCCCAATAAAACAGGCCTACCACATTAAACCCACGTAACAAAATGTGCTCAATAGTAACAGGCCCAATAACCATCAGATGATCACATAATTGGGCCAACGACAATAATAACAATATGCTCTAATAATTTTGACATCTAATTAATCTGAGTTTTAGTAAAATAACACTGATTTATGCAAGTCCAAATTAAAATAATCCAACAATGTGGACTTGTTTAAAGATATAATAAATTGTTACCTATTAAAAAAATGTCATTATTTCTTTGAATAGCGTCACTCTCTGTTCCTACATTTGCCTAATTGTGTTACCAGAAATAAATAAGTAACTATTGAAAAAAAAAATTAGACCTTTTAATACGTATAGATAATATGGAATTTCAGTGAGTTAAACTTAACAATGCAATGCGCGGGATAATCAGTAGAAATTTTATGCATAAAGTTATTGAAGATATAGTTGAAAAATATTTATTGATTCCTAAGCCATTAATATCAACAATAAAAATATAACATATAACAAAAAGAAAACTTAAAAAGTTAATCATTTGTTAAACATTTCATATATCGTACATGCAACACCTTAATCTTTATCATGTACAAAAATTTTGATGTAAAATGTTTTTATGTTGTACAAAAAGTTGATATAGAATTTATATGTTAGAGGTAAAATTTTAAACAAATTCTTCATGTTCGTCACGGCTCCATCACATTCCCTAATTATAAAAATTTAAACGATTTATGAATGAAAAAATTGAGGAATAAAATAGTAAAACAAAATTATTATATTTTGCATCTCAATATTTTACCATTTGAAAAATCTTATATACAGAATGCAAGTATTAATAGGGCTTATGCTACCTGAAAAAATAAATTTATTTAATAATAGAAAGTATGCATAAATGGCATAATTAAGAAACTTATATTGCCGGGAAAAAAAAAATCATCCCTTAAGTTTTTATGGGTTTATCAAATTGACCAATAATATCAAAATTTTATTATCATTCATAGTCACTTTGGTATACCCTTATAAATGAGGGTGAAAATTAAAATTGTACTAAGAATTCATCTCTTAATTTTCTCCCCTATTTTTAACTGTATATTAAACTAACCATTAATCTCAAAATTCTATTTGTATCTTCTTCCATATGACTTTTCTTATAACTTTTGAAGATCATGGAAAAAATTCATAGATGACATTTATATGTAAAATTGTATTGAAAATGTCATCCCTTAAAAAACAAATTTACTCCCATTTCAAATGATATACCAAACTGACCTCAAATTTCAAATTTCTATCATTATTTATAATTACTTTAGCATACCCTTATAAATAAAGTTGAAAAATTCATAAATAACATTTATATGTCGCTTAATTTTTCACTCTCATTTCTAAGGGTATACCAAAATGACCCCCTAATGTCAACATATTATTATCATTTTATAGTTACTTTGATATACCTTAAAGATGGTAGTTAAAAATTCAAACATGACATTTAAATGTAGAATTGTATTAAAAGTTCATTCCGTAATTTTTCCTTTTAATTTTTATGGGCATACAAAACTTAGTCATAATGACAAGTTATATTTTTTTAATACTACTTTTTGAATTCAATTATAAAATTCATTAAAAATGAGATAAAAAAAGGATAATAAAAGACACTGCAATGCAACTTAAGAAGACAATATATTTATTTTCTCATTAGGTTTCTCAACATTTTTGTTTAGAATTCCTTTTTCAGAGAATTAAATAATTATTAGTTAATGAATTATTAAGGATTTCAAATCTTTAAATGCGAGGTAATAATAGAGCATGCTAAGTTAATTTAAAAAGATTTACACTATAAATTTATTTCATTAATTTAGAAAAGTAAGATGAATTAGAATAAAGAACTATTTACACATAAATTTCATATTCAGGACATTTTTATTAGTTGCAAGAAATTTATTTTATTTTAGCCAAACTTTAGGTTTATATAAATTTGTAGATATCATTTATTTGATTTTAACATAAGATTAATTATTTCATATTTCAATTGTTGATAAAATTTATTTTGAAAATAAAAAGAACATATAATATCATAGATAAGTAATTAATGATTATAAAGCGTATTCTATCCAGATTCTTCAGCCTATATATTCAGTTCTATCAATTTAAGGAAACTAAATAAAAACTATATTTTTATTTAAATCAATTGTAATCTAACTTCTTAGATTCATCTTTCTTCTCATCTTCTGCATATCCAACTGCAGATTTATTAAACCTTAATTATTTAAAAAATCTAAATTCATTAAATCTAAAATTCAGATAACTTGAAACAGTACTATTATAGTAACCCGAAAATAAAAGTATTGTTATAATTCACCTTGCACTTTACAATCAAATTAAGATTAATTGCCAGAAATCAAAGTATACAAATTAAAAATTAAATTTAATACCAGCTGCCCACAATATAATGACAAAGCAAAAGTTACAGAGAGGAGGGATCCCCCGGTGGGATTTTGGGATTTTCCAAGGCCCAGAGGATTGCCAAAATGGCCACGAGCACCAGAGGAATTTCCTGTAAACACTATTTGCTTCTATTTTGTCAATGCTTTGCCTACCTGCAGATTCATTCAAATATATGCTTTTCTTAAATCAAGGGAACTCTAACAAGAAGTTGTCGAGATTCGTCAAATAATAAAAATTATCGGATCACAAACTAATTTGTAGTATAGAGAATGAACCAAATCGTCTCTCAAGAATCTAATAAAAACAAAGATTCAATCAGGTCAAGATAATTAAAATGGGGGGTTTTGTTGTTGATTAATAAGATTAATAAAAGTATGACTTAAAGTTGTAAACAAATCTAAAAAAACAACCAATCCAAGGAAATTTACTGATCTTGAGTTTAATCCATCATTGATCACAAAGAATTCACTTAATTGCTAACCATGTTCTTGGCCTTAGATCATATCAAGACGCCTCAACATGATCCAAGAATCCTCTACTAGATAAGCATCTAGGATTTAATTAACCAAGGTTAGATAAAGTAAGCACCATCCAAACATAGATTAACTTAAGATTCAGAATTTAACCAAGCTAAACAATCCATAAAAAAGCTTTAATAAATTGTTTAATTTATTCTATGTGATCTTCTTTGAATACATGATAATAAAGCTATTACCACATCAACATCTAAATCAAATTAAGCAATTCAATCTAGATAAAAATCAAGAGAGGAAGAAGAGAAACTTGAATAACAATTAAGCAATATGAACAAGTGAAACAAGATCTCCAAATTAAACATCAAGATGGCTAATCCCTTAGATTAATTATAAGAGCCTAGCCTTCCATGGATGGGAAGGAAGAACTCATAAAATAAAGAGCAAAAACAAAATTCTAAAGAGAATGGAGAAGAAGAGAAAGAAAACTCTCACAAATACTCAAACTTTCTTCAAACTTACTTAAAATTGAATGATGTATAATACAAAGAGATTGACTTTATTTATACTAATCATAGAGGCCAAATTGAAAATAATCTAAATGCAAGCTGTAAAAACATGGAAATTGTCAAATATGGAAGTTTGATGCATGGTTAGTGGGCTGGTGCATGGTAGGTAGGTTGGTGTATGGTTGGTGGCTTCAAGTCAACATCTCTACTCCGAATTCCAGCCTGATATTCATGCTCCAAACGATGTATTTTGTCTTGGAGGTCTTCATGAAAGTTGTAGCCAGTTGTCTCCTTGAAATATTTGCGTTAGTTTCATACTATTTGGATTTTACAACTCCATATATGCCAAAAATACTGCACATACCTCAAGTTAAGTTGGCAGAACGTGTTTCCAAATTCAAACCAAATTGTAGTTTCATAATCATGCCTAAAACGACATCTATTGATTAAATGGTCTTCAGTGAAGTTGGAGATATGAGTCTTATCTTTCCAATGTTGGATTATTTTAATTTGGACTTGCATAAATCAGTGTTATTTTACTAAAACTCAGATTAATTAGATGTCAAAACTATTAGAGCATATTGTTATTATTGTTGTTGGCCCAATTATGTGATCATCTGATGGTTATTGGGCCTGTTACTATTGAGCACATTTTGTTACGTGGGTTTAATGTGGTAGGCCTGTGTATTGGGCCTGCTATGATGGGCAAGCAGGCCCATTTTTCATGCACTGGGAGAGGCCCCTATTCCTAGCTAGGGTTGCAGTGTAGTTGCCCCATTGAGACTGCACACCAGAAAACGGCACCCTAGGAGAGGAGTAGTTTCTCTCCACACACACACACCAAGAACTGACGAATCAAGGATTCCTGCTGTTTTCTCTTTGATCTGCTACAGGAAAATCATGGACTGTTCATCATCTTCCCATCCAGGTAACCCTGAAACTAAATCATCTTGACGTTCTGTATGATCTGTGTATGCTACAGTATAGGGTTAAGAAATTTGTAATAAAGAAATTTGTATTTATAATTTTTTTTCCTTCAATTGGTATCAGAGCCAATTAACCTCATCTGTGGCTGCATATACTTGTTAATTACATGAGATTAACATCTTGATCCATAATTTTAGGGTACCTAAAATCTGATTCATATAGGAAGATAATAAACCCATTTTCGTTTCTCCATTATTTGTGAAATAATTGGTTGGAATATGATTGAATGACTCCTGACTTACACGGTTCAGCCTCTGTTTTGGTCCAAGCAAGCTTTCTGGTCGTCGTTAATGGAGGTTTCCCCTCCTCTAGGGTTTTCGGCTCATGACAAAATAAAGACATAATTGACGAATTAAACATAGGGGTTTTGTAGATCTCATTTTTTCTGATTTCAGTGACACAAAAAGCCCTAATTTTGGTTGAAAAATGAGTGCGAATTGTTGAGGACAAGAAACTGCCCAGAACCGGGTCGCACGACCCGGTTTGCAGGAAAACGGGTAGGGCAGATGATAGCCCTACCCGCGTGACATTCCCACGCGCAGCACAGGCGAGTGCAGGCGCGTGAGATGTCATTAAATGTTATTTTTTTTATTTTTTATTTTTTGGATTTCACGCGCCCAGATATTATTTTTGGTAATTTTTTGGTAATTTTTATTTCCACTTAATATTTTTTCTTAATTTTTCTTAGTTTTGTATGTATGAAAAATATATGATACTCTCCGATTTTGCCTCTGAAATTTTTTGTGTATAATTTTGACATTATTAGGCATACTTTATTTTTCATACTCTCAGATATGACACTGTATGGGTATTGTAAAAATTTTCTGGGTAATCATTATGTAATTATCATATTGTGCAACACTTGAGAGTTATTATATTTTATAATTTTGTGCAAGAATAAAATCTGGGAAAATATTTTATAATTTTAGAATTATTGTTTTGGACATTTTGTGTGATTGTGAGATCGTGGGACCCATTATGACAAAGTGTCATTTTGATATTATACCATGTTATTTTTGCATTAGGAATTGTGTTAGTAATGCACATACCCTATCAGTTTGTCTTTGTTGATATGATTCCTGATGTTTAGTGAAGTATATTAAATATTATGGCCTTAGAGTTTTCAATATCCTATCGGTATTAGCTTTTAGGGACATAATCTTAATGTATATGGGAGTCTACTTATGTATTATAATTCGGGACCCTTAGGCGGGATTATAATTGCATGAGTGCTCAAATGATTCTATTCAATTTAATATGTATATATTGATATGCGGATGATATATATAAAATCTTCTTTTGGTGTTTCTTCCCATCCAGCATTGTCTATGCAAATGAATGCCTTGACAAGGCTGAATGGGACCAATTATGAGGACTGGGTTGAGTCTCTAAAACTGTTTCTAGCCGTATCTAATGTTGACTTGGCTCTCACTGAGGATGAGCCTCCTAAGCCCACAGATGTGTCTCCTGCTGCTGATAAGTCCAAATATGAAAAATGGGCACACTCCAACAAAGTGTGTTTGATGACAATGAAGTACACAATGGACAAGACAATCAAGGATAGTATCCGCGACATTGAAAATGCCAAGGAATTTCTCCAGGCTGTTGGTGAGAAGTTCAAGAAGTTTGACAAGGCTGAGAAGGCCCATTACCTTTCCTTATTGGGAAAGACTAAATATGATGGAGTGGGAGGTGTCCGTGAACATGTCATGAAGCTTGTGAACTGGTACAATAAGCTGAAGTCTATGAAGGTGGAGTTGGGAGAGAGTTTTCTGATATGGCAGGTGTCTGAGTCTCTTCCTTCTCAGTTTGATGTGCTGAGAACCTCCTATAATGCCCAGCAAAATGAATGGAGTATTGATGAGCTGATTTCCATCCTCACTCAAGAGGAGGAGACAATGAAGAAGGGCAAGTCTCATAGTGTGCAATTTACCTCTCACAAGGGTAAAGACAAGAAGAAGTTCCATAAGAATAAGTGCAGAAAGTTTCAGTTTAAGAAGAAGGGGAGTGGCGATTCTGGGCAACATTCTGGTCAGCAATCTGAGCAACATTCTGGGGAGAATTCTGCAAAGCCCAGATTTCGGTTCAATGGAAAGTGCAAGTTCTGTGACATGATTGGGCACAAACAAGCAGATTGTTGGAAGTTTAAGAACTGGCTTGAGAAGAAGAAAGGAGTTTAGAAGCAGGCGGATGCCAAATGAAGGAGAGTTGATGATCACTGTTGGGAATGGAGCTAGTGCGAAAGTGGAGCACATAGGAGTTGTTTCCTTAGAGTTGTCTACTGGACATGTTTTAAATTTGAAAGACACTGTTTTTGTACCTTCAATGAGAAGGAATTTGATTTCTGTTTCCGTTTTGGATGATTGTGGCTACTCTTTTCACTTCAGTAATAAAAGGGTTTCTTTGTCCTATGATTCTGTTGTTGTTGGTTCTGGAAATTTGTGTGATGGTTTGTATTTGTTAGATACTAGATCCTTTCCTACTGACCAACAATATTCAGTTGTCAACACTGTTGTTGGAAAGAAACGTGGTAGAGTTATTGAAAACTCTTCCATGTTGTGGCACAAACGTCTGGGGCATATTTCCAGGGAGAGAATGGAGAGATTGATTAGAGAGAATATTCTGCATAATCTTGATTTTTCAGATTTCGATACTTGTGTTGATTGTGTAAAAGGGAAACTCACTACTGGGACTAGAAAGAGTAGGGTTGCCAGGAATGAAGAAGTTCTGCAGTTGATTCACACAGATATATGTGGACCCATTACTCCTACTGCTATGGGTGGTTTTAGATATTTCATTACCTTGATTTCTCTAGGCATGGATGGATTGACTTGCTTCGTGAGAAGTCTGAATCTTTAGATGCCTTTAAGGCGTTCAAGGCCGCTGTTGAATTGAAACTTGGCAAGATGATTAAATGTGTTAGGTCTGACAGGGGTGGTGAGTACTATGGCAGATATGATGAGACTGGAAGAAATCCTGGACCTTTTGCTAGGTTCTTGCAAGATAGTGGTATAGAGGCACAATATACTATGCCTGGCACTCCTCAACAAAATGGGGTTGCTGAAAGGCGAAATCGCACCCTTATGGATATGGTGAGGTGTATGCTTAGCCATTCGACTCTTCCAGAGTTCTTATGGGGTGATGCTTTAAAAACAGCTACATACATCTTGAACCATGTTCCTAGCAAGTCTGTTCCCAAGACTCCTTTTGAGCTGATGACAGGTAGAAAACCCAGTTTGAAGCATTTTCGTGTTTGGGGTTGTAAAGCAGAAGTGAGACCTTATAATCCACAATTGAAGAAACTTGACCCCAAAACAATTAGTGGCTTCTTTATTGGGTATTGCACTGGTTCCAGGGGATCCAGGTTCTATTGTCCTTCACATACCACTAGAGTTATTGAATCTGATCGAGCTGTTTATTTTGAGAATGAGATGGAGCATGGTGGGAGTCTTGAGCCTCGCATTGTTGACTTCAGAGATGAGAGTGTTGTTGTTCCTACACCCATTATTCCCTTTTCAGAGGTGGAGACACCAGTGGTGACTCATAATGACATTGTTGATCCAAATAATGATGTTGACATTCCTCTGCAACAGGATGATAATGATGAACAAAACCAAGCTGTAAACTTGGCTCCACCCAGAAGATCAGAGAGGCTTCCCAAGCCTACTGGACCCACCAAATTTAGAGATTATTTTGTTTACTTGCAGGAGCATGAATTTAATTCAGGTGGGGACTCTGATCCTGTTAATTTTCAAGAGGCTATTTCTGGCTCTCATGGTTCGCAGTGGTTGATAGCCATGGAGGATGAACTGGCTTCTATGAAGAAGAATAATGTTTGGGAGTTGGTGGAGTTACCTGCTGCAGGTAAGACTGTTGGGTGTAAATGGGTCTTTAAGACCAAGAGAGATGCCAGAGGTGAGATAGAAAGGTATAAGGCCAGACTTGTTGTTAAAGGCTACAACCAGAGGGAAGACATTGATTTCAAGGAGACTTTTTCTCCGGTCTCCACTAAAGACTCTTTTCGAGTTGTGATGGCTTTGGTGGCTCATTTTGATTTAGAGCTACATCAGATGGATGTCAAAACTGACTTCCTCAATGGTGACTTATATGAAGATGTGTACATGGACCAGCCTGATGGTTTCAAGGAAGAGGGTAAAGAGCATCTTGTATGTAAGTTGCATAGATCCATTTATGGATTAAAACAGGCCTCTAGGCAATGGTATCTGAAGTTTGATGAGGTTATCTGCTCTCTTGGCTTCAGAGAAAATACAGTTGATCAATGTATCTATCTGAAGAATAGTGGGAGTAGATTTATAATACTTGTCTTGTATGTTGATGACATTCTCCTGGCTAGTAATGATTTGAATTTTCTGTTTGAGACTAAGCAGTTGTTAACAGCCCATTTTGATATGAAGGATCTTGGTGATGCTTCCTTTGTTTTGGGCATTGAGATTATTCGTGACAGATCTCGTGGGGTTCTTGGCTTATCTCAGAAAAACTACATTGAAAGAGTTTTGAGCAGGTTCAACATGAAATCTTGCAATCTGTGTGCTGCACCCATTCAAAAGGGTGAGAGACTCTCTAATACCCAGTGTCCTCAGAATGATAAAGAAAGAAGTGAAATGGAAAAGGTCCCATATGCTTCCGCTGTAGGCGCCTTATGTATGCTCGTGTTTGTACACGTCCTGATATAGCCTTTGCTATTAGTGTACTTGGAAGATACTTGAGTAAACCAGGTGTGGGTCATTGGCAAGCTGCTAAACGAGTCATGAGGTATCTGCAGGGTACCAAAGACTATTTGCTCACCTTTAAAAGGTCTGATCATCTTGAGGTGACAGGCTACTCTGACTCTGATTATGGTGGCTGCCCTGATGACCATAAATCCACATCAGGTTATGTTTTTATGTTGGCAGGAGGAGCTATTTCATGGAAAAGTGTCAAACAGACACTTACTGCCACTTCGACTATGGAGGCAGAGTATGTGGCATGCTTTGAAGCCACTCGCCAAGCGATATGGTTGAGGAATTTTATTTCTGAGTTTGGTGTTGTGGAGAGCATCTCCAGACCTCTAACCATATATTGTGATAACTCTGCTGTAGTGAGCTTCTCTCAGAACAATAAGAATTCTAAACGTTCAAAGCATTTTGACACCAAATATATGTTTGTTAGAGAGAAAGTTCAGGAGTTTCAGACTCGCATTGAGTATATATCTACAGAACTTATGGTGGCAGATCCTCTAACCAAGGGTTTAATTGTTAAAACTTTTGTAGATCATGTAACCCATATGGGTCTTGTGAGATCTTTTGACGCCTTGGGTTAGTGGGAGTTTTATTTTGTGATTTGTAGCAACATTAACTTTATTATTATTATGTCTCGAGACTCTTGAATAAATTGTTGCTATTATCATTATTATTGTTGTTGATGTCATATGATATTATTATTCTGCGCAATTTTGTTTATGATTATACATGATAATTTTGGCATATTTTAGAGACATTTTGGACCCAGTCTCATTGTGTTATGCTGAGATACTTTGTTGAATCTTAGCAAGCATCTTGGGCGGATGCTAGGGCCGTTTGTTTTGGAATTGCATGATTGATCACGATTTTGATATGTTTTTCCTTATTCCACATCCCACATTTATCAGGTCACTGAGATATGAGTGTTTGGTATATATGATGTCAGTACCTCTATCGGGTATGATTTTCTATATTACTAAGCTACTTATAGTTTCATTTTGGACCGATGGTTGATGGTGCTCGCTCAATTTTGACATCTTATTGTGGCCACATATTGTAAATTAATCTGGAGTATTGTTTTCTTTATCAAAGCAAACAACCTGACTTATGCTGTCCAAGTGGGAGATTGTTGGATTATTTTAATTTGGACTTGCATAAATCAGTGTTATTTTACTAAAACTCAGATTAATTAGATGTCAAAACTATTAGAGCATATTGTTATTATTGTTGTTGGCCCAATTATGTGATCATCTGATGGTTATTGGGCCTTACTATTGAGCACATTTTGTTACGTGGGTTTAATGTGGTAGGCCTGTTTTATTGGGCCTGCTATGATGGGCAAGCAGGCCCATTTTTCATGCACAGGGAGAGGCCCCTATTCCTAGCTAGGGTTGCAGTGTAGTTGCCCCATTGAGACTGCACACCAGAAAACGGCACCCTAGGAGAGGAGTAGTTTCTCTCCACACACACACACCAAGAACTGACGAATCAAGGATTCCTGCTGTTTTCTCTTTGATTTGCTACAGGAAAATCATAGACTGTTCATCATCTTCCCATCCAGGTAACCTTGAAACTAAATCATCTTGACGTTCTGTATGATCTGTGTATGCTACAGTATAGGGTTAAGAAATTTGTAATAAAGAAATTTGTATTTATAATTTTTTTTTCCTTCATCCAATGGCCGAGTTTTAGCTCCAAAGGAGATCTATAACCCACTATATAATCTAATATGTACATACTGCCCAGATTCCAGTGATAGCAAACCCACTTTGTATTGTAGGGATATTTTGGACCCTTAGAAGTCCGATCCAGCTCTTGAGTTCTTCATGGAACTTGTAGATCCTTGCCTTACCTTTCCAAAGTCACCAAATCAATTCTCCACTACTTAGATCCAATAAATTGCAAAAATCAAGAGGTTTTTCAAAAAGGTTGTAATGGGACTATAAGGTGAAGGAAGGGAACAATATGGATAATAGCAAGTTAAAACCAAAGAGAATAAAAGAGCATTGGGGAGTAACTCAAGTAGAAAGCATAAATTTTTTACCCCAAATCATAAAATGCTCATTCTCTTCACACATTCCTTCATTTTTTGATTCTTTTCTTTTACAACCTTTTGGCTTTATTTTCTTTTTCTTTTTTTTTCGTACCAAACATTTCACATTAGCACACTAATTCCCCCACACTTAAATTATTGCAAGCAAAAAAACTCTTCCAATAAGAAAATCAATGCTCTCCTATTCCCTAAGGTAAGGTAAAACATGGTTTTTCACTCAAGGCTTGTAATGAACTAAGAACAAAGAATGGGAAAATAGGCTCAGAGGGGGTTAACAACGGGATAAATGCAAGGTAGGTATATTTGGCCAAAGCAGCTAAGTCAAAAAAAATGCCTCTATCATTTTCATGCAACATATAGACCAATGTAATCTCAAATCGATTCAATGCAAGTTCTAGAAAATAAATTCATAATTGACATCACTCATGAAAGAAAATAAACCAAGTGTAAGTATCAAACTTGGAAAAGCCCAAAACTCACAAAGGTATGGAACATTCACTCAATTCAATCATGCTTTCTTCCTAATATCCATAGTCATATACACATGTATATCATGAAAATGATTCAACTATAAATTGTTTTATATACTTTTATCATCAATTAAGCTCAAATTTAGCACATGCTTGCATCAAAATTAATTGAAAAGATCAAAATGAAATTTTTTTTATATGCAAGAACAAAATAATTTAAGAACTACTATGAAATGCAAGTTAAGATGCGTCTCAAGAGCAAAACTACTCCTTACTCTGCCATCATACATCTAATAAGTTAGTAACAATAAAGATTAGCTAGTTTGTTTTGTTTTGTTTTTTGTTTTACTAAACTATGTACATGGTAATGTCAACTATCCCTCCCCCTAACTAATTTAAGACATTGTCCCCAATGTCAAAATAAAGATATGTAGAGAGTGGAGAAGATCTTACCAGAAAACTGCAAATCGAGCCTGAGATAAGAAAAATTACTAAAAAAACTAAAACCATAAGAGAAAACAAAAATTCACAAGGACAAAGTCACATCAAGTTTTTGCTTTTTGCTGCTGCTGCTACCTTGTTCCTAATTTAGTGGAGTCATTGCTGGATGACATTGTGGAACAAATTCGTATAGGTGATCGAGCAATTGTTCAAGGGTTGCAATAGTTACAAGAATTTGACGTGTCGCTTGTGAGATGAACATTTGTTCCACAACATGATCAAGAAAACAAAACAAATTGTCATAAAAACCATTAACCCAAGATTACCTCATCTGTAAACTAAATGGATTTCTCTTTCAGCTAGCACTCGACCAAGATGGTTTGCAATATTTACAAACTCTTTATCCTTCCCAGGATTAGATCCACAAAAGACACAAACACTCTTGATTCGACGAACTGAAGTGACTTCCATTTTCTTTTTTTTTTTTTTTTTTTTGTACTCTCACCTTATCAATGACCTAAAGAGAGCAAAGTGCATTATTTAAAGGAATAAAAACTCAAATGTAATAATTACACCTATAAAGGAGGGGTAGATTCGTGTGTCAGGCAAGTTTGAAAAGAAGCACAGCAATGAAAATAGCTATATGACAAGGATAAAAGACTAATCTATATGTGTCAGAAGAAGTTTGAAAATACGCAACTCATATTTCAAAACAATACGGCTAAAAAAATATTTCTTTTTGAATTTTTTTTGAATCAACAAGAAGAAAAAGGAAAAATAAAAATTAATACTTACAGGAGGTGTGATTATGGCTCACATTTTCCTCTGGTTTTATGTCCAGTAACGACTTGAATGCTCTCTATGGGTCGATGGTCGGTTTCCCATCCAATTTTCTTAAAAATTGGCAAACATGGTCTTTTTGAGTCAGATTCCCGAGGCTATAACGCTCATGTTCATCTTGGAATATTGGCCATAAATCGAGAAGTACTCTACACATCTCCACTAGGATGCTTCTCAAGAGTCAATAGAATGTTATCTAAAGACTCCTTACTCATGTCATCCTTAATGAAGTGAATTTTATCAAGTCGATTTATAGACGTCATTCCAATTGATCTGCATTTTGTGTTACAAGTCCATCTTGCACATTTATAGCATACTCGTAACCTTTTTGCTTTTCTTTTCTTTGCATATGAACTTTTGCCTAACCCTGACATATTGACAAGAGGTTGTCGAGACCCGTCAAATAATAGAAATTACCGGTTCACAAACTAATTTGTAGTATAGATAATAAACCAAATCGTCTCTCAAGGATCCAAAAAGAACAAAGATTTAATCAGATCAAGATAATTAAAGGGGGGGTTTTGATTATTTGAAAATATAATACACTAGTTGAATTAAAGAAAAGTAATTAACAAATTAACCAATCCAAGGAAATTTACCGATCTTGAGTTTAATCCATCATTGATCACAAAGAATTCACTTAATTGCTAACCATATTCTTGGCCTTAGATCATATCAAGACGTCTCAAAATGATCCAAGAATCCTCTACTATATAAGCATCTTGGATTTAATTAACCAAGGTTAGATAAAGTAAGCACCATCCAAACATAGATTAACTTAAGATCCAGAATTTAACCAAGCTAAACAATCCATAAAAAAGTTTTAATAAATTGTTTATTCTATGTGATCCTCTTTAAATACATGATAATAAAGCTATTACCACATCAACATCTAAATCAAATTAAGCAATTCAATCTAGATAAAAATCAAAAGAGGAAGAAGAGAAACTTGAATAACAATTAAGCAACATGAACAAGCGAAACAAGATCTCCAAATTAAACATCAAGATGGCTAATCCCTTAGATTGATTATAAGAGCCTAGCCTTCCATGGATGGGAAGGAAGAACTCATAAAATAAAGAGCAAAAACAAAATTCTAAAGAGAATGGAGAAGAAGAGAAAGAAAACTCTCACAAATACTCAAACTTTCTTCAAACTTACTTAAAATTGAATCATGTCTAATACAAAGAGATTGACTCTATTTATACTAATCCTAGAAGCCAATTTGTAATTGAAAATAATCTGAATACATGTTGTAAAAACATGGAAATTGTCAAATATGGAAGCTTGATGCATGGTTGCTGGGTTGGTGCATGGTAGGTGGGTTAGTGTATGGTTAGTGGCTTCAAGTCAGCAACTCTTATCCAAATTCCAGCTTGATTTTCATGACTTAGATGGTGTATTTTGGCTTGGAGGTCTTCATGAAAGTTATATCCAGTTGTCTCCTTGAAATTTTTCAATTGGAATCATGCCATTTGGACTTTTAGAACTCCAGATATGCCAAAAACACTACACCTACCTCAAGTTAGGTTGGCAAAACGTGTTTCCAAATTTAAACCAACTTGTAACTTCATAATCATGCCTAAAATGACATCTATAGACTAAATGGTCTTCAGTGAAGTTAGAGATATGGGTCTTATCTTTCCAATGGCCAAGTTTCAGCCCAAGAAGAGGCCTAGAACCCACTATATAGTCCAATATGTGCACACTGCCTAGATTTCAGTGACACTAAACCTACTCTGCATTGCGGGGATATTTTGGACCCTTAGAAGTCCGATCCATCTCTTGAGTTCTTCATAAAACTTGTAGAGCCTTGTCTTAGCTTTCCAAAGACTCCAAGATTACCTCAAATGGATCACCGAGTCCCAAGTTATGGCCTAACCAAGGAGGAAAGGTTTAAATGCATCAAAATCCAAGAATTATTCATAATTTGCATTAAAGCCTAATGAAGCCCAATAACATTAAACTCATCTAAAATACTAATATTGGGCACAATAAACATCTAATAAAGCTTAATACAAAGCTAACATAAGTGTCTCAAATTGATTGATCACATATATGAAACAAGAGCGTTAGAAAATTCCCCTGTGATTCGGACATTGCTTCGATTAACCAACGTATATCCGCAGGGATGCCTTTGTGCATAAGCATCCTTAATCTCTCAAACCTTGCACAATAAATGTTAGTTAAAGCATTTTGAGGGAGAGAAGAGAATCACTTGCGGAGGTTAACAAGCTGATTATCCATTTTGAAAGAAAGAAATGTGAACACCGTATTTTGTCTGGGCCACATAAAAAGTTAATAATTAGCCATTTATTTCTTAAAATGAAAATCTAAGAATTAATTAACCAGCCATTTAAAAATAAAAAATAAATAAAAATATAATAAATTAGAAATAGATTAATTAGCCTATTAATTCCTTAAAAAAAGGAGAGTAAATACTAAAAAAAGAAAATAAGAAAAAACAAGGAAATAATGTTAAAAAAAATTTATTAATTAAAAAAGAGAAAATTAATCAAAAAGGATTTAAAAAAAGACAAAAAAAAAGAAGAAAAAGTAAAATAGATGAATTAAGTAATTAACTCTCCATGAAAATTCAAAAATAAAATAAGTCATTTGATCATATAATACAAAAATACAAAATAATAAAATAAGAGAAAACAAGAAAATAAAAAAATTAGACCTCATTTATCCTTGGCCCATTAATTTGAGCCCACTACCCATCTGCTTCCTCCCCAGCCCAATACCCGCGACCCGCGACCCGGTCCCATTTCCCCCTCAGCAGAAACTCACGCCCAAGCCACCCCTTTTTCTTTTCCTTTCCCTTTTCTTCCCCAACAGCCCCTGCACCCGTTACCGCGCCACCTTCCCATCCCATTCCCTCTGCCACGCCGCCCAGCAACCTGCATTGCCGAACTCTGCTACACGGCTCTAGCCACCCTCGAGCCCTACAAGTCGCAGACGGATGAAGGAACAGAGGAGTATTTTTTTTTTCGTTTTTTGTCATTTTTGGGTCGAAATTGGTATAAATAGGGCCATTTGCTTCGACCATGGGGGTGATTGGACTGATTCTGTGTTCGGAGAGTGAGAGTTTTTTTTTTTTTTTTGGATTTCTGGTAGAGGGGATTTTTCCTTTGTTACAAGTCTTGATCATATTCGAGAGGGAAGAAGAAGTTAATCGGAGAAAGCCAAGGTTCGAGACTCGATGAAGGAAGACTCATCGGTATCCCAATCCCTCTGTGATTAAATTTGTAATATTCAAAAATAAATATATCTCTTGATACTGTTCTTAATGGCTTGAAATCTATACTTGAATCTGTTTTGTTCTGTTTCTATTCTTGTTAGATTGATCATCTTGATTATACAACCTTGGGGTAATTGCTCTATTTGTTTCTTAAGAGTTTTAACATGGATGTTTAATTTACTTTGTTAGTGCCTGGGATTGCTGTTGTCTAAGGAACCATGAGCCTGATTTAGAGTTTCTGCTTATACTCTTCCGTATTGGTTTGCTTTTGTTTTAATAATTATGTTTTGACTGTTTATTGGCTCTGGTTTAATGTTGATAACTCGAAGCTGCAGCTGGGTTTGAGTGTGTAATGATTCTAACTTGTTTAGCAACTTGGGTTTGGATTGTTAATGATTCTGGTTTAATTCAAGACTGCATCTTGGTTTTTTTTTTTGGTAGAGATTTTGGTTTGTCTGGTGATTCAGATTCAGTGTGCTTAGTGATTCTAATTTGTTGATGTTGGATTGTATAGTAAATTGGTGATTTAGGCCACTAATCTGTGTTTTCAATTATTCACGTCTCATGATAATTTGGCAGTTTGTTTAAGGCTCTTTTTATCATATTCGCTCATGAATCATGAAAAGTTCACTTTTATATATGCTATTTATGGTCATGCGCTGAGTTTAATAGGGACTTGTATAATAAGGATCTGTTTTTGTTTTTGTTTTTTCCAGTGAATGTTGATTTGTGCACATGAATGAGTTGGTATATTACAGCTTAATATGTCTTCCTTGGAAATCTGCTCTAATTATTCACTGCTCACTGGTTTAGGTGAAACGCTAGGTTTTTGATGTGTGTGAGTATTCACGGATTCTTTTGTTTCAATATGTGAATTTCTGGTTTTGTTTTTGGATTGGGTGTGAGGTGCCTAGTTTTGGTTAAGCAAAGGACATATTTATGATATACGCTGCTATCTTGCTTTTATATAATTATGCTCATTCCATTGAAGTTTTCTTGAAGGCCTGGTAATCTGGTTGCTTTGTTTTAACAGAGACTTTGAATTCTTTCTACGTGTTTCATGAATTCAAAATTTGCTGGTGGTTTCATTTTCATGCATGAGTTAGATTAGTCTTCTGCTGGTGCAAGTTTAGTCTTATGTTAACAATGATAAATGGATTAATGTCACTGGTATTGACTTATGTTCTTTCAAGGAATCTTGGGTATGGCTTCGGAATTTGGTCTATTAATTTTCTTATTGGACTGAGTTCTGTTTGGATTTCTTTTTGGTCCAAGTTTTATTTAATTTTCTCATAAGTCCAAATTCTGTTTTGAAGTTTAGATTTAAAATAATCTCATTCTGGTTGTGTGTCTGTACTGAAACCCGTGTTGATTTTATTGGTTTGGTCTTTTTGGTTATGTATATGTTGTGTCATAATACCCTTTTTGGTGATATATTAATATGTTGAATTGATTGATTAGAGTCAGGATGCTTGATTATTTGTGTGGTGTCTGATATCTTTTATTTCAGGTCTTCATAATTGCACGTCTAATATTGAACTGATGTTTGAACTAATTTTATTAACTTCATACTGGTATATGCACTCGATATCTCATAGCCGGGTTTTTATTTTGAGTCTTGGGCTCTTAGTCGTGGACCAATTTCATTAACTTGCCAAGTACTTCTAAAAAGTGTATGGATAAGCGGGGCTTCATGCCTTGTGTAGTTTCAGGATGTAAACAGGTTAGTTTTAACAATAAAGAGAGAGAGAGAGAGAGAGAGAGAGAAAAGGAATAAGAAACTAAGATTGAATTATTGGCATGTGCTGGTAGCAATTGGACCCGAGGTTTTCTAAAGCCCAAGTAAGGTGTTTTATTCTTAGGCTTTTGGATCATGTAGGAATAGGAACAAATAGCCTGAATCAAGTATATTAAAAATGATTTTGGTTTAATTTTAATCCACAATCTCATTTCCTTTTGTCTGTTAGTTTGAGGATTTGATAAATGGAACAATATATGCGTGAATGAAATACTCTAGTATTATTCTTAAATTGGTAAATACTTGTGAGTGAAGCCTCCTAGTAGTTTGATTCGTGAATTCTTGAGATTATGATTAATACATATCTTTTACGTGGTTTATCAAAAATCTTTAAAATTAATGATGGCTTAAGATTCCAATGATAGAATAATTAAAAATATGTTGCGACGGTGACATTTGTTAATTTTCTTGAGGTAAGAATATTATTTATAGTTTTGCCGGGAGCGTTGGTGGGACTATAAACAATTTTTCACACAAAAAATATCTTATTTCATGATTAATTTGACCAATCTATATTTCATCTGATTTATTTCAAAATTAATTTGTGGAATAAAGTTCCAACGATGGGATACTTAAAATTAACTGCGATGGCGATGACATTTTAATTTCCTTGAGGTGAGGAGAATTTTTATAGTTTTGCCAGGAGCGCTGGCGAGGTTATAAATAATCTCCAATAAAAGCCATATTCCATTATTAATTTTGCTACAATTTAATTTTCCATTTTGTCTTCGTGACTTAAAATGATATTCCATAAAAATCATATTTAATTTATCACGGTGCAATTCATTTTAAATATTAACCCCTCACGCAACATTTTAAAACTGGCCGATGACAGAAATTGGGAGAGGATCGGGAGTCTGATCAACTAAACTCTTCCCAGTATTCTTGAGGCATTTATATCAGATTTTGCCAGGAGTGCTGGCGGGGTATGATTTCCAAAATAAATAAAAACAAAAATATTTTTTGAAAACAATAAAAAATAGAATAATTTTTTCAAAATTAATAAAAATAACTCAAAATAACTGCGAACAAATTCATATTACCTATATTTGATGACAATGGTGAATTAAAATTCGAAATTCCTTTTAAACAATGCATTTTCAAATCATTTACCTTGTTAAATAATTTTTTTCAATTATGAAATTTATTTTCCAAAAACCATTTTATTTCTCAAAAAATATTTTCTTGGAAATCCAAGTTCTAATTCACCAATGTCATCCCTAATAAATTATGGGTTTACAATTTGTTCCCCAATAATGGCTTTTAAGCCACTCATTCCCTATCTCGGACAAAATGGGACATAAAAAATAATAATAATAATAAATATATTTTCTTCAAATAAATAATCGACCTAATTAATTTAGCAGATAACTTTAGATTAAATAGGTAACCGTTCTCGGAACGGACGGTGTAGGGTGCTAATACCTTCCCTACCCGTAATCAAACCCCCGAACTTAAACTCTGGTACGCAGATTCTTTTCTTAGGTGTCCAATTGCACCATTGTATTTTTAATAGAAAAATCGATTGGTGGCGACTCCGAAAACCCTTCCGTTTTAACAAATCTCGATTATTAGTTGTCTTCTCCCTTCGCGGTGCCCTTCGAGACGGTTGCGACAAGAAAGAAGAAAGAAAAAAAATGAGTAAAATTTTATACAGATTTTAGTGTTTGTGGGTAACTAAAGGGACCGAAAATGATTTTCACGGAGTACCGTTATCCACCATTTAACCGGTGAAAAATCATCTATTAATGAAAAACAAATAGAATTAGTACAGAAAAATCAAACTCTGATAGATTTTGCTGTTTGGCATCGATTTTCTGTCTCAATTCCTGTGAGAGTCAATAACCCTTGAAGATTTTATTATTGTTGTATACCGATGGTTGTTGGTGTCAAATAATGGAAGGCACGGGCATGGAGGATGGAGGAGGAGAAGGAGGAGGAGGAGGAGAAGAAGAAGAAGAAGGTGAAACCAAATCTGAATAGTTGAAGGATTATCAGGATGAATTTTAGTTCAAAATAACTCTGTTTAGGATTATACATTATAGAGAAAGATTGGCAAGTTGGGAAAGAAAAATACTCCAGGTGAAACCATTTAATGTCAAACAATGTGATGCTATCAAAAGGAATTTTATCTTGCTAGAAGATAAATGTCACACAATATCATCGCACATGCTCAAAGAAATTTTTCTTATAAAAGGAAGATCACAAAGCAGGCATTGACAAGACTCACCTCACCAAATTATAAAGTGTTTGCCAATTTCTATTCCTTGGGTGTGAAAGATTCGACTTGCTAAATGGGCATTTTGTTGCAAGAACCGGTAATGAGAAGCAGTGACTGTAACACCCCAAAATTTCTATTTTTAATTGAAATAATGATTTTCCCAATTTTTGTGATTTATGATGATTTTTGTGAAATTTTCTGAGCTTCATTTAAAATAGGTTATTTTTCATAAACGCTATGAGCCGATTCGGGGAAGTTCTAGAAAATAAAAATAAATAACATATATTTTCAGCCCGTAACTACCCTTACTATTTATTAGGACCGGGGAAAGTCACGGAACTCGAATCTAATACCAGATTCGTAAATTTTTCATTTTTGGAAATTTTTAAGTTTTGTTGACTTTATGTGTTAAACCGGTACTATTTCGGATAATAAAATAATAATTTTTAAATTTTGACAAAAAAATACTCTGACTATTTATTTGGAACAGGGAAGTTTACGAAACTCAATTCCGGGAACATATTTGATCATTTTCCATTTTTAGGGATTTAATGATTAAATAAAATCTTCGGGTGATTTTGGGTATATCCTATTGTCCATTGAACAATAGATACTGTTCTTTGTCCATTGGATAATAGCTACTGAAAAATATCTCAAGGAAAATATCTATGACATTTATGTGGATGGGTGACTCATTTTGGTGAGTCATGAATGCATTAAATGACATGGTGAATCACCTATGTATTAATGGCAAGGTAAGCTAAATATCTTGATTTTCTTTCTATTTAATTACTTTTTGGTCCTTACTTTTCTCCTATAAATAGCCATCTTCACCATTCACTTGAACTCACACCAAAACCTTCACTTCTTCTCTCTAAAGCTCACGACCTAGAGCTCTTCTTCACCTTCTCAAACTCTTGCCAAAATTCTAAGTTAATTTCTAGCATCCTAGTAGTGTTTTGAGAAACTTTGATGTTGTAAAGTTTCTTTAAATACAAACTCTTTTCACGACTTTCAAGCTTGCTTAAATTTGAAAGAGCCTAAGGTGAAAATTCTTTCTCTTCACTTTTAAATTCCTATTTCAAAGTTTTAGATCATTGGATTGATCCATGATCATCTTATTCCATGTTTTAGAGTTTAAAAGTTATGAACTTGATTCTATAAGGGATTTCGTTGGTAGAAAAAGAGATCTTTATTGGTGGGAAGATAAGGAACTTTCACTAAAGAAGATTTTGAACCAAGGTAAGGGGGAGATTTCTCTCATCAACCAATATGGTGGTAAGGAACTAATTTATGGTTTATATTTTATGCTTTCATGTTTTATGGTTGATATGTTGTGCTTTGTGCTTTATGATTTACGTTTTGGTTATCCTATGTGCTTTTATGTTTAGAGATATATGGCATGAACTTGTTATGATTCAAGAATGATTTAGCTTATGTGTGAGTAAGATGATGTATGTGTGGATGAAAAACATGGTTATGAACATGCATATGTTTGGCTAGATGGAAACCAATGAATCATGATGGAAAGGAAAAGTTTTGAAAAGAAACTATGTAGGAATGATATTTACTTTATTAAAGATTTTGTTATTATTTTCGAAAATTAGGATATGGTTTAAAGGATTTTCGAAAATATGAGAGAAAATATTAGTTATGATTTAAAGATGAAAACAACTATTTTTCAAGTAGAAATACTTTTGAAAATTTGTTTGGATCTTGAAAGGTTTTATAAAGATTAGTTTAGATCTTGAAGTATTTACTAGTATCAAACTATTTTGAATTAATGCTTACTTTTATTAAGGGATTTTATTTTTCAGAAAGTTGGAGAAAAACATTTTTGTAATGATTTGATGTAGAAATAAATGTTTTTCAATAGAAATGATTTTTAAAAGATTTGTTGAAAAGTCACTATTCATATTTGAAACTTATTTTTAGCTCACAGTGAGAATAGACTTGAAAATATTTTATTTAGTTCAAAATAGCTTAGTATTTGTGAAAAATGCTTTACGCAATTTAAATTTTACAGAAAATACTTTATGCGATTGAAAAGTGATTTTAAACTGTTACGCAATTCAAAAATATTAATTTTTGAGTTACACGATTTGAAGAATAGAAAAATGGTTTTATGAGACTTGAAAACCGTAACAGATGTGTTACGTGATTTTATGAATTATTTTATAGCACCATATGATTGAGAAACAGCGGTACTACTATCGGGCCGACGTAGACTGGACCCTGGATATGACAGTTGACGCTATTCTTAAAATGGTGGCTTGAATCCCGAGGAGATTGTGTTTTGATAAACCAATAATTATGGGTTTATTGACCATGAATTATTGGGTTGATTATGATTAATTTGATAATTATGGGTTAGTTGACCATGTCATTGTAATAGTCTGTATGAGACTTGTTGTTAAGGCTTTGAGCCTAGGAGTTGAGCTTACACCTTAGTGCGAGTGCGAATTGTGTAGTGAAGATCTTCAATGATCTTGGGGACGTCGGGGTGCGGAAACTCCACAGGAGACCAGTTGGACTGTGCCGTGGTGATATGATTGCAACACACAAAACGATCCCGACCAGACACTATCATATTCCCGATTGGTGGATAGTGTTCTCGTGAGCCGTATTGCTAAAAGAAATGATTCTGTAGCACTTTTGAGCAAATTGGAGGCTAATGAGATACTGAACATGTGCTCCCAATCACTCTCTCTGACTAGTTATGATTTAGCTCCATGGAGTAGGGGTCAATCATGGGATGGTTGCATAGTCAGTTGTCACATTGTCACATTATCATGATGCATATTGATATGGATTTAACCATTATTTGATAATATGATTATATCTGTTGATCCAGTATGAAACTATGTTATATGCTATGTTAACTAACTATTTGATTTTGATTTCTCATTGTTCGATAACATGATTGTATCTATGAAACTATATAAATTATTATGTTTTCTACACTGCTTTATTGGTATTGATAGGTGACGAGGATCTCACCTCTTTGTTGTATTGTTTTGTATGCTGTGTTGTTTTTCTTTCTGTTTTATGAAGATGGCGAAGACATCATGGAAGGATCTGTTTAGTTTTGTTAGAACATAGTTCCACGGTGATTCAGATGCGTGGCGCGTCCCCTTGGATATTAAGTATTTAGAACTTTGGTCAATAAGATGATATACAAAGTTTGTAGACATTCTGCTGAATATCTTTTATGTATTTTGCTAAACAGTATAATTAAATAGTAGAATCATATATAAATACTTATGATGTGTATTCTTGAAATCTTTTTGAGTTATTTCTTTTCTGGTTATTTTATGTTATATCTACGAAAAGAAATTTTAGAACTCATATTTTCATAAAGATAATACAAAAGGTTTTTGAAATTTAACTTGAGATTCCGTTAAATGTGACATCCAAAGGAGGGTGTTACAGTGATAGACCATTTCATGACCATTCATGTCATAACCAAGAGCTGAAAGGCAAGTAGTGATGGGGCATTGCATCCATCTACTACAAGACCATTTGCAAAATTTCACGTTAGCATATAAGAGATCTACATCAGAAACTATGAGAGAACTACATAAAAAACTATGACAATTTGTTTGGAGGGATCCACATTAGTAATTGAGAGTATGTGGTATTATATGATTGCAGGAGACAACTTTAATTAGATGTATATAAATTTGCAAGATTTCATGTCATCATATGAGATCCACATAAAAAAACTATGGTAATTTGTTATGAGGAAGCCATGTCAGCAATGAAGAATAGTATGTGACATTATATGCTTGTAAGAATTGACTTTAATTATATGTATATAGATATT
Source organism: Styphnolobium japonicum (assembly GCA_023212625.1). Lineage (NCBI taxonomy): Eukaryota > Viridiplantae > Streptophyta > Magnoliopsida > Fabales > Fabaceae > Styphnolobium > Styphnolobium japonicum. The sequence goes on from JALBWW010000013.1 coordinate 16,315,865, forward strand.
GATATAGATTCAATCAGTTCACAAGTCACTTATAGCTTGATGATACACTCACGCAACGATCCATGCAACGTTCTCATGATGGGTCAATCCAATACAACATTACTCTAATGTGTCCCCATGTGAAGACTTGATATTTCATATCTATAACTTATGAGATATGGTCATTAGTCTATGCACATACTAGTCTCAATGTATTACAATTGTCCTAATCCACAATAATACTTAACTAGGGACATTCAAGAATAGTGTTTTGAAAGTAACTTATAGGATCTCATAATCAAGTCATGCAATTGATATCCTACGGCATTGTACTTACTATTCTAAGGACTTTATTATGCATATTTAAACAAAATAAATAATACAATAACTAAAATGCCTTATATATATATATGACAAGATACAAAGTATCCAAAAATGTCAGTATACAACTGGCCTTTAAGGCATACACCAGCATTAAGATAGTCGGAAGTCTTTTTTAACAGTGACAATTTGTTATTAGGTTCTCAATATGTGTTATTTAGCTTTGCCTTATAAAACTCTATGGCAGCTAGCACCCGAACTTGCTGCGTCGTCATAAAGTCCAACACCTTCAAGCCCTCGGTCTACTGAAACTTGGGTAGATCATCTTTGCGGCAGGAGGTACTGCGCACTTCACCTCTCGGGTTAGCCCACTGATCAAAAACCAACTCTACATCCCCTTCACCCACGAACGACTCGGGAAGTGGGAAGTTAGGTCGTCAGTTAGAACTTCCCAGAGCCGGTGTAGTGGGCACCTGATCCAATGGGATAGAGGAAATAGGAGTAGCTTTAATCAATGACGCCTACCTAGGAACAAGATCCTCAGAGGCACTTGAGGGCGAAGAATCCACCACCTAAGGCCTTTTTCTTTTCTTATCCGCAGTCGTTTCCTTACCCGAAACCATCTCTCCCTCTTTCTCCTTCACCGGCTCTTTGATGACCACAGATACAAGCTTCGAAGCAGTAACACCCGGAGCGAATTTGTTTTCAACCACACCTTTCCCAGCTTTCATAAGAGCAAGCAGGGCACGTGGGTCCACTTTACCAAAGACCATCAGGTCATCCACGAACAAAGCTACAAAACAGACACCAAAGGATAATCACTAAAAGGAAATGTAGCATAACAAAATTTCATCACATGATATGAGATTCAAAGAATGACTACTAATGAAGTAAAGACACCAGACATACAAATATGAGATCCCTCTTAAAAATCGAAAATCTCTTGATTAAGTGGGCAGTGCTAATAAGCGACTTAGTCGCCTTTTCCAAATAGCTTCCACTCGACCCTGGTCACCATTAGCCAAACCATCCCACTCAAGATCCTCATTTGACCTCCAATTTCGCTCCCACTACAAAGGAAACTTGGCTTCGTTGCCATCCTTCTCTTGAAAAATAGAACTCCAATGGGTGTCCCTATAACGCGAAAAAAAAATCCTAAGTTTTCATATGAAGCCTCAAAAGGGGTCATAATTCTCCTTCCAACCTTAGCAGAAAAGGATATCCACGTAGCCCTTTTTTCCTAAGTAGGGGATTTAACTCGAAGAAAGTAGAAGAATGCATCCGCAGTCGGGATATCCTCCATATTTTCACAAACCAACTCAAACCCCTAGATGAACACACATGTGTTGGGATGAGGCTAGGTGGGGGTAGCATTCAACTCGTTCAACACCCCAATATGGAACTCAATAAAAGGGAACCTAATCCCTCAAATTAGTCATCTTCGTCCTTTTGGGGAGTGTACCACAAACTCGCTCCCAGGTCTTATACCCTCGATACTTGACCTCCTCATAATCCAACTCGGGACCTAAGAAACCATCAAGACATTCTAGGTCACCGTTCATGACTTTGTCCAAAGTCACAGCAAAGGGATGCTCAAGACATCCAAGTCACTTGAACCCATGCTGGTGACCTTCGCGGTCCCCCCCCGGCGACCGCTTTGCTCCTCGCGAGCCATTCGCAAATAGGAAACAAGAAATCACCAGCGTCTACACTCAGAAGAAATTCAAGAATCCCTGCCCCGAAACCAAGTTAACAGCAACAAAAGCAAAAATGAGGAAGAAGCAAGAGAGCAAGAAATTTACCTAGAATTACAACAGTAAGCTGAAAAAAAGCTCCAAAAACGTCAACAAATAGTAACAGAAGCAGAGGAGAATGGAAAAGCAAACACCAAAGAATAAGGAAAGGAAGGTAAATTGGGCAGGGATACACTAAAAGGAAAAGGAAACTAAAATGACTCCTAATCTCAACCACATTATGTGTAATGAATCAACAGCCCATAAACACCCATATTCCTATATCAAATGATTCACTACCTTGAGATGCGCAAAACGGTTGCTTGGATTAAACATAAACACCTTAGAGGGACATGTGTCCTGAGCTTCCCCTAAAAGGCCAATCACTCTGAGACTTCAACCATTTTCCTCCAAGGCCCCCTCCTTTTGAGTAATTTGGTCGATAAAATTTGGGCTCCCAACTCAATAATCAAGAATCTTAAAGTCTTCAACTTGACAGACTCTAAGCTTGGGGGGCTTGTACCATATATAAGCCATAGTGCCTAACTCGCACTCACAAGGCCCAACACCCTTAAGGCCCAACAAATAGCCCTTTTTCTTTTCCAAGTATATCCTTCTACAATGACACATGCAACCACTCCCTAAAAGGTTCAATCACCTAAAATACGACGCCCTAGAGCCTGCCACATATCAATAGAGTGATTCGCTACAGTAGGCGGAGGTGACCACTTAATAGACCTAGCCCCCAATATAAGGTATAAAAAATCATAAGGAAATGAGGAACAAAAAATTAACTTAAGCTTCATAGTGCCTTTGCAGATACCCACCTCCGACTTGTGATTGGAGCATCAGAGTTCAGCGACCAACTAGAGCGGACCAGAAAAAGTATCTTTGGGCTAATTTTTGTATCAATTAATATTAAGTTCCTCTATGGGGACGATCTTAAAAGTGAATCATTAAATAACTAATTTAATATATTTATAAATAAATGACTAACTTGATAAAAATTATATATTTGACTAAAATAAAGATTTACACTCTGATTTTATTTATGGAATCATACAGTCAAATTTTTTAATAGAGTGAGTTAGTGCTATTATTAATTCTTAGATAAATAAGTCTCCCATTACTTTAAAATCTTCACAAAATTCTCTGTCAAATATTTTTGGGAAAATGACATTTTAGGTCAGCTTAGCAAAGATAATATCAATTTGATCTGTTTTAAAAATTAATCAAGTATTCAACTACATTAACTAATAATTTATATATGGTTAACTATATATCAAGTATCAAAATAAAAATAAATTATTGGTTAACCATATGTAAATTATTAATTCATGTAGTTGAATACTTATTTTTAAAAATAACAAAATTGACATTATATTTGCTGAAGTAAAAGATCATTTTTCCAATATTTTTCTGCTGTGTATCATCTTTACTCTATTTATTTTTACAATGACAGCTACAAGTCTCATACTCTTCTACGACGGCTTCTAAGTTCTTGCCATAAGGATTGTTGTGTCCGAAGGTACCCGCGCACCAACTCTGACTCACACTCCAACCACAAACCTTTGTATTGTACCTCAGATCTCGACGGTGGCTATTCATCCTTCGCCGGAATTGGGGATCTGCCACCGTCCGATCGAATCTTACGACATCGTATCGAGATCTGACAGGTTTCAACCCTTTTGCTCCTTTGATTTCACATTCAATTCGAATCCATTTCTATGTTATATTCCTGAATTTCGAATTCTCTAATCTACTGCTACTTGCTGAGGTACCAAAGAATGAACCTTTTTAAGTTCCATTTCGACTGTTGCATATAATTATCGTGCTTTTTTTCCCTTGAAAATGTTGTTGTGTTCAATATCTGACCGTTAGGATTTCAAATTTGAAATTTGGATGATTTGTCTGGTGGGTTGGATTTGCAATTTCAGAAACTTAAAAAAGAAAAATAGAGAGAGAGAGAGAGAGAGAGAGAGAGAGAGAGAGAGAGAGAGAGAGAAAATTGACTCCCAGATTTTGGTTAGAAAATTTTGACTTAAGATGGTTTGTTTCTTGGATTCCTGATTTTCTTGGAAGTTTAAGCTATATTGGAACTTCTTGATGTAGAGTAATGCTATATTTGTCTAAACCCACAAAAGAATATGACACAACTCTACTTCTCTGCAATTGATTGTGACACAATTTTTTAAATCAATGAAAAAAAGTTTTTATTTTTCTTTGGTAATGGGAGAGTTGCGGCACGATCATTACCTGTCTTAAAATTATGCATCTTGAAAGATTAGTTGGTATGAGAGAACCCAAAATGAGGTTAATAAGAAGTCCTTTTGCTTACCCAAAATTAGGTGCAGGAATAGATTTTGATGTCTAATTTTCAGTTAAAATATCAGAGGTGTGATGCAGCATCTTCTTTAGGTTCTATGTGGTCATACATTGTGTATGGTTATAATCATGAATTTGTTTGTTATTGTTAGAATATATTAGGGCTATTAGTCTTATTGTATTACTAGTATTACTAGTACTTGACCTGATTATTAGTATAAATAGGAGCATTATGTTAGTGTATTGAACACATCAATCATATATTCAGTATTATTATAGTTAGCATCCATTCTCTTTTCTTCCTTCTCTACCTTATAATTTCAACAGTTACATAATTAACTTTTGAGTCTTGGTTCTCCTTAATTTCAGTTACATCGTTAGATGATAATAATTTCTTTGCCAGCTTGTCATAAACCCTATTATCATCATGGTGGTTGTTGTATTGGACTAAATTCTTCAATATGGATTCAGTGAGTTAGATTCTTGGGACTTGTGTAAGGAGTTCTCTAGTGGCATCTAGCTTTTGTGTCATCATTTCTTTTTAACAATTCTTATATTTCTAATTCTATTTTTTTTTATCATTTAGGCCATTATATGAATGAAGTCAATCAACTAGATATACGACTTGTCAGTTGTCAGTGGGTCAATGATTGATCTTTCCTAGATTGATCAATCTATGATTCCCTTCTCGCCTTTTCTCCCTAAACTTGTCTTGTCTATTTTCTCATCAAACCCTTGCCATCTTTCCCTCCTTATTGTGATGTTTCTTGGGCCTATTCCTTATATACTTTTATTTCTTTATTCATACTGTTTTTTAATACTTGATGTGATTCAAAGATTACATCCTATGTTTCTCCAGTATGGGATTAGTCCATCTACTTATGATATTAATATCTGTTCTCTCTCTCTCTCTCTCTATGTATCTATCTATGTTGTGAATGGTGTTAGAAACTTGTGACCATTATCCGTTTTACTCCTCTACGGATCCTTTTGTGTGTGTCCTCTTGAGCATTTGTCATTTGCAATCCTTTGCTTGTTTATGACAGTTATCTTGTAACCTGAAGTGACAATTAAGGTGATTTGAAACAGTTCTTCCTGGACTAAAGGAAAACCAGAAAGATATGGATGTCAACAATTGGCATAAGGAGCTGACATATGATGAGTGGGTACCAATCCCTGTATCTGGTGCCCGTCCATCTGCTCGCTACAAGGTTTCTCTCTCTCTCTCTCTCTCTCTCTCCTTTTTCTTTTTCTTTTTATTTTGGATACAAGAAGAAATTTATTAGAGGGAGGAAGGAATACAAAATTATAAGGAAGACAAGACAAGATATCCTCCTTAACAAAGGCATAAAAATAACTCATTATTGGGTCTTGAACCATTATGAATTAATTTTTTTGAATGCTAAAAGTCCTTAGTCATTCTTGGCTTCTTAGCTGAACTCCTTCCTTAGCCTTGGGAGTTGGTCCAGATGCTTACTCCGTGTTTTGTCCTTTTATTGTAGCATGCTACAGTAGCAGTTGATGAAAAACTATACATTGCTGGTGGGAGTCGTAATGGTCGAAACTTATCTGATGTTCAGGTATAGGGTTTGCTCAGATGCTTCTGAATCTTAGACTCTTTCTAGGGGGTCACGTGATTTAGCTGTGTGCAGGTTTTTGACCTCAGAAGTTTGACATGGTCTTCTCTGAAACTAAAAGTAAACGCTGGTAAAGATGATGACAATAGCTCACAGGAGATTATTCCGGCCACATCCGGTCACAATATGGTAAAAATTTGTATGCACAACCATTCTCTCTATGTTCATATATATATATATATATATATATATATATATATATAAATCATGCAATGTTATAGCATGCAATGTTGTTACTTTCTTCTGTTTGCTAATTGATGAAACATGAGTTTTATTGACAACCTGGATGTTTGATTTGTTCTGATACAGACTTGGAAATTTCTGCAGATTAGGTGGGGGGAGAAACTACTTCTTCTTGGTGGCAGTTCAAAGGATTTTGATAAATTAATGGGTTAGTCTCTGTACAATGTTTTTTATAATGGAGAGAAAAACATACGAGTTCCTGATTTATTTCATATCTGCAGATAGCATATTATAATATGGTGTGTTACATAGGAAACTCACAATGTTTATTGAACTTTTTGCAGTTCAATACATAGACATCAAAACATGCCAGTATGGGGTTATTAAGACTTCTGGAAGTGTTCCAGTAAGTGTGTTTCGTTGGATGTGAGTCCAATGTTGTCGATTGATTCATGTAGCCAACCCCAACTAGTGGGATAAGGCTGGGTTGTTTTTGTTGTATCTTCATTATCCTAATTCTTTTTCTTCTTTGGATTATGTATGTAGGATATTTAATTTGCATAGAATTTCTTCCTAATATCTATATATGCAATGCGGGAGTCACTTTGATTCTGTGGTTAAATAGACATTTGAACATTTCTTATTTTTTTCTCCAGGTAGCTCGTATGGGACAGTCTGCAACACTGGTTGGTTCAAAAGTGATATTGTTTGGAGGAGAAGACATGAGTAGGAAGCTGTTGAATGATGTCCATGTTCTTGATCTGGAAAGTATGACTTGGGATACGATAAAGACTACGTAAGTAGTCTTTATTTTACTTTCATAAAAGATGCCTTCATGCTTTAGAGAAGTTCCATACCACTTTCTTGCATTTTGATAGGCAGACACCTCCAGCTCCTAGGTACGATCATGCAGCTGCCGTGCAAGGAGAACGGTACCTTCTGGTTTTTGGTGGTTGTTCTCATTCTGTCTTCTTCAATGATCTTCACATATTAGACATGCAAACAGTAAGTGAATATTATTTTCTACCAGTTTGTTTTGTAGGGCATGTCAATTGTATTGTCTATTAGTTTGTCTTGAAGAGGAATGTCTTGTGACCTTTAATTTTTTGCTCTAATAAAAAATTCCGACCCCTACTAGCGTGTATATTTTCAACTCCTACTTGTTTCTGCATCTTATGCTTGGCAGCTATCTCCTTGCTTGTTGACTTCTGAATTGGAAATTGTTTCATTGGAAACATAATGGTTATGGGTTTACACCATTCAACTGGACCCTGCAACCCATGGAAAGAAGGGGAAGAACAATTTCAATCTTCTAAACTTGAGATTAGTTGTCAATTTATATTTCCCTGTCCAGAAGCTTGAGTTTTGGTCATTGATCTTGATAGCTGCTTTTGTTTCATTCTTACAAGTTTAGCATTAACGATCCCATTTGGTTCAGATGGAGTGGTCCCAACCACAAATTCAAGGTGATTTAGTATCTCCCAGGGCTGGTCATGCTGGTATCACTATTGATGAAAGCTGGTTCATAGTTGGTGGCGGAGACAATCGAAGTGGTATGTAATTATGTTTTTTTTTTTCCTTTTTAATAGAAAAAAGAATTAGTATTAGAGAAAGTGTGAAAATACAACTAAAGGGCAGCTGATAAGATATCCTCCAAAACAGAAAATTAAAAGAAAAAAAATTGTGACAAAAAGAGAGATTCAAGAATGCAACATGGTGGACCACTCCATGTGCATGCTAGAAATAAAAACTCCCTTGAAACAGCCTTGAGCGTAGCAATAGAGTGAAACCATAAACACAATCCTATCACAAAGCAAATCTAGGGGGAAAAAGACTCCCTTAAGGATGCGGGCATTCTGCTCCAACCAAAGTCACCAGAGAACAGCATAAACCACACAATGCCTCAAACTCATGGCCTCCTTGTTTCGATTAAAACCTTAAAATGAACCATAGGAAAAAGTTTCAAAGTGAAGGTGGTAGGTAAATATATTGTTTACATCAATTATGCATACATTATGCTCTTAACATTAATGAGTCCACTCTTTATGGATGACTGATTATCTAATCTAATTTTTAAAACAGGTTGCCCTGAAACCCTAGTGTTGAACATGTCTAAGCTAGTTTGGTCAGTGTTGACTGTTGTGAAGCAGAAAGACCCACTTTCTAGTGAGGTAATTACTTGTGCAATCTATCTTTTTAATATTTTTGTTCATATTTCCAGGAATGTTGTATGGAGGATTGTAATTCTTTCTTTTCCAAGAATTATATGAGAGTAGCAATACATGTGATTGTTGATTGTGAGGTTGTTTGAAAATAATTCGTTGTACTAGTTGGAGTATGATTATATATGTATTTCTGATTTGAGTTGTTTCCAGGTAATTCTTTTCCCTTGAGTAGAGGAACTTGTTTTTCGGAATTTCTATTAATTAGGATATTTTTTTCCTCTGAACATTGAACCAGGAACCTGGAAGTTTCATTTTTCTGTTTTCATAAAACTAACAGATCTTACTTTTCATTTTTTTTCTTATTTCTCACTTTAAGCGACTGGGTAGTATGGCAGTGTATGCAGAAAGTGGATGGTCTAGGACATTCATTTGTTATCTATGTATTATGCTTGAATGCAAATGAGTGAGTGGTGTCAGAAGTGAATTTAAAATGACAATTTGCCTACCTCAAGATAAGCTTTAAGAAACATGTTGAAATTTTATCCATGAATAACTTAAAATTGCAATAGGTCCTACAGATGGAAAAAATCCTGCTTCAATTTAAGTTTGGATTTCATAATAAAGTGAGATCTTATCAAATGATAAATTTAGTCCCTGTCTGAATGAGCATTCATGCATAGATTGCTTGTTTAAAAAGTCAGACTCTGATGACTGTGTTAGAACTGGTTAGTAACGATCAAGAACCCAAGAATCCTCACTGAGTATGTATGTATTATTGAGAATTATCGAGTAACAATGTGTTACTCTGATATGAAAAGAATACAAGAAATGCAGAATAGTGTCAAAGGAAATAGGTACACCTGATAGGAAATCCGAGAGCCTATCCCCCTCCCCCAACCTCCTTTCCAACCAACTAACCGAATGTCTTTTCCCTCTTCCCACTCTTCTATATATATTTCCCCCCTTCAATTACATTTAGCTTCCTTAGCTGTTATTCTAACCGCCCTAACTACTTCTCAGTTTGGTTTTGGATCAGACCCATTTGCCACGGGTCTGTACTTGCCATGGGCTCTTGTAAGTTTCTCTGACTTGGGGTCTACTAACAATACTCCTCCCCCCCCAAGAGAGCCACCTTGTCCTCAAGGGGAAAGGTTGGAAACTGCAATTTAATGGAATCAACCGATTCCCATGTGACCTCAAAATCTGGGAGATCCTACCATTGAATCAGAACTTCAGCATGCTCAGCAGGGTGATTGCGGATGGCTTTCACTGCAAGGGGTTCCACAGCCAATTCCAGATCTTCAGCCAGCATTGAGGGTAATGGTTGGGGTTGCTCAGTAGGGGAGATGGCCTTCTTTAACAGAGAAACATGGAAGACTGGATAGATTTTACTTGTTGGAGGAAGATCCAATTGATAGGCTACTTTACCAATAGCTTTGATGACTTGGTAGGGACCATAGAATCGAGGTCGTAGTTTTTCATTCTGTTTGGTTGCCAAGGACCACAATCTGTATGGCTGCAACTTGAGGTATACCCAATCCCCCACTGCTAGAGTGACCTCTCGTCGGTGCTGGTTGGCATACTGACGCATCTGATTTTGAGCTTTCACTAAATTGCTCTTAAGATCATGGAGGAGCACATCTCTGGTGTTTGTCAACTGATTAACCTCCTCTACAGCCGAGGGAATTGTGGCCATACAAGGCCTTAAAAGGAGTCAATTTGGTGGAGCTGTTGTAATTTGTATTGAACAAAAACTCGGCCCAACTAAGCCATTGAGGCCATTGTTTAGGTTTTGTCCCCGTGAGACACCTCAAGTAAGTCTTGAGGCTGCGGTTGACCACCTCAGTTTGCCCATCCGTTTGAGGATGATAGGCTGAACTGAAATTGAGCCTATTGCCTGCAGCTCGGAACAACTCTCTCCAAAAGTGGCTGATAAAAACCTTATCCCGATCTGAAACTATGGTGGAAGGAAAACTATGTAAACGTACAACCTCTTTAAGGAACACATCGGCTATCTCCTTCGCAGTAAAAGGATGGCTGAGTGGGATAAAATGTGCATACTTGGTGAGTCTGTCAACCACCACCAGTACAACATTTTTTCCTTGAGCTTTAGGAAGACCTTCAACAAAATCCATGGATATGTCTGACCAAACCTGCGTAGGAATGGGTAGGGGTTGCAAGAGTCCTGCTGGTGATAAGGCCTGGTACTTGTTCTGCTGACAGATTTGACAAGAAGCGACAAACTTCTGAATGTCTTGTCTCATGCCCTCCCAATAGACTAGGGAAGCCAACCTTTTATAGGTTCTGAAAAAACCAGAGTGGCCCCCAATGGCTGAACTATGATATTCAGCAAGCAGATTTGGTATCTTTAAGGATCCTCGGGGTAAGACTAACTTCCCTTTATACCACAACTTCCTATTCTGAAAGCTGTGCCTCGGGTGTGCAGCAACATCGGTTAGCAAGTCCTGTATGATGGTCCTCAATTTGGCATCAACTTGCACCTCTTCTTCCCAAGCCTCCAAATCAGAGAATTGGACCCTGGAGATAGCTGCATACAGCATTTGCCTGGACAGTGCATCGGCCACCTTATTCTCACCTCCCGATTTATATAAAATTTCGAAATCCATACCCATGAGTTTGGAGGTCCATTTAAACTGCTCCTCCCCTAAAATTCGCTAATCATGCAAAAACTTTAACCTCCTCTTATCTGTATATATGAAGAATTTTCTGCCCATCAAATAATGCTTCCATTTTTGTATGGCCAAGACAATGGCCATCAGTTCCCGTTCATACACTGACTTTCTCTGGGCCCGGTCAGATAAGCATTGGCTTAAGAAAGCCACTGGTCTTCCGTCCTGCATAAGAACTGCACCCAACCCTTTGTTTGACGCATCAGTTTCAATGCTGAAGGGCATGGAAAAATCAGGAATCATATGTGTAGGTAGGTCGATCATGGCCTGTTTGAGAGATTCAAAAGCCCTCTGAGCTTCCTCACTCCACACAAAATTATCCTTTTTGAGCAGCTGTGTTAATGGTCTGGCAATTTTGCCATAATCTTTCACAAATTTGCGGTAGTACCCTGTGAGTCCAAGAAAGCCTCTTAGAGCTTTGATATTTTTTGGAATGGGCCAATTTTGCATCCCTTCCACTTTCTTTGGATCAGCTGCCACCCCTTGGGCTGAAATGATATGGCCAAGATATTCCAACTGGGTTTGCCCGAAGCTACACTTCTTTTTATTAGCAAACAATTTGTGCTCCTTTAGCAAGGACAACACAGCTCTAAGATGCCTGCTATGGTCCTTGGGAGTTTTGCTATAAACCAGGATGTCATCGAAGAAAACAAGAGCAAACCTCCTCAAGTAGGGCCGCAACATTTCATTCATCATTGCTTGGAAGGTTGATGGGGCATTAGTAAGGCCAAATGGCATCACTACAAACTCATAATGCCCCTCATGTGTTCTGAATGCTGTCTTTTGTATATCTTCCTCCCTCATCCTTATCTGGTGATATCTAGACTTTAAGTCCAATTTTGAGAAAATAGTTGCACCTCCCAACTCATCCAGCAAATCATCAATAATTGGGATGGGAAATTCATCAGGGATGGTGATTTTATTCAGGGCTCTCTAGTCCACACAAAACCTCCACCCTCCATCTTTTTTTTTTTGACTAAGATGATTGGGCTTGCATAGGGACTAGTACTGGGTCTTATCACACCAGAATTGAGCATATCATCTACCAATTTTTCTATTTCAGTTTTCTGGTGATGGGGATACCTGTAAGGTCTCAGGTTTGGAATTGTAGCCCCTTCTTTCAGCACAATGGCATGGTCCTGCGCTCGGGGTGGTGGTAGACCCTGGGGTTCTTGGAATACCTCTGAGAACTCTGCCAATACCATTTCCAGCCACTGTGGCCATTCCCTTGCTTCCAGTTCATCTGGGGAATAAGTATAATTCAGTATGAAACCCTGTCCTTCATCCTTGAGGGCATTGAGCAAGGCCTTCAAGGATGCTGCAGATCTGGCCAAAGATGGTTCTCCTCTCAATGTCTGGATCCCTGTTGGTGATGGAACCTTCAAGGTGAGCTCCTTGAAATTGGCACGAACCTCCCCCAATCCGGCTAACCATTCCATACCCAACACAATTTCCACTCCTCCTAATTCGAACAAGAAGTCTTGTTGGATGTTCAGGCCTTGTATTTGTAGCTACAACTGTTTGCATACCCCTGCACACCTTATTTTTCTGCCATCCCCCACTTCAACAGTATATGGGGAAGTTGCAGTTACTGGTATCTCCATCTCCTTGACCAACCCGGCCGAGATGAAGTTGTGGGAAGCCCCACAATCCACTAATACAATTATTTGATGCCCTTGCAAGTCTCCCTTCAGTTTAATGGACTTCTTTGAAGTAAGTCCAGTTATGCTACACATTGATAGCTGTTTGGCTTCCATACCCGCCTCTCCTGTTTCGACCTCTATCTCCTCTTCCCCTTCACTTTCATCTCCTCCAAGAATCAAGACTTGCAGTTGCTTACTAGCACAGATATGCTCGGGTCCAAACTTTTCATCACACCTAAAACATAACCCTCTGTTGGCTTTATCCTGCATCTCAGCCTTGGTCAGCCTCTTGAAGGCTCGCCCTCTGAAGGTACCGGTTGATCTGACAGCATTAGATTCTGTGCTGGAATTAGGGCCGGGATTACTGCTCAAGGTCTTAGCAATAATTCCCCGATTTCCTGGATCCCAGGTCACTATCCTAGAGGAAGTATAGGACTTGCATGACCCTCCTCCCTTGTGCACCCATGGATTACTCCTATTCAACCAAGCATTTTTCTCATCAATACGTTGTGCATAGTCCATCAATTCCGGTAGGGAATTTACCCGATGGAGTTTCAATTCTGCCTTTACCACATCCTTCAACCCGTTCACAAATATGCCCCTCAGATAAGCGGGATCCGCTCCCCTTAAGGGCCCCGCATACAATTAGAATTTCTCTTTATACTCTTCCACTGTCCCTTGCTGTTTTAGACTAAGTAGCAATTCATAGGGACTTTGTAGCATCGAAGGTTGGAACCTCCTGATTAGGGCCTCCTTAAAGTTCTCCCAAGTGGGATCGGTGGTACAAAATTCCCAACCACTGATACCAAGTGAGAGCCTTTCCCTCCATGGCTACCATTGCCGCTTGCACCTTCTTTGGGTCATTCACCCCTTTCAATTCAAAGTAACGCTCAACCCTACTGGTCCACCTGTACGCATCCTCACCCTCAAAAATTGGAATCTCAAGTTTCCTCCATCGCTCATCGCGGCTCCGGTTACTATCAGAATCTCCCCTTCGCATCTCCTGCTCCTCACTTCTTCCCCCATTCGCATTACTTCCTCCACTTCCGCCGCCATTACTGTGACTTCCTCACCCCCAAATCCGTCAGGCTTCGACTGGCCTCGGACGGTTTCTAACAATTCTCGTAATTGCCTCTGCGTCTTGATTCTTTAGAGCCTTTCTTCCTCGAACATCGCTTGATCCTCGATTCGCCTGGTTCTCTCCTCTTTAAACAAACGACGCAATTCTTGCACTTCCGCTCGCTTCTCCACTACGGTTTCGTAACCCTGCTCCAAGCATTCCACACGAGCCTCCATTCTCCTTGTCGAGACCATGAAAATTCGCCCAGAAACGTAGAGCTTTGATACCAGTGTTAGAACTGGTTAGTAACGATCAAGAACCCAAGAATCCTCACTGAGTATGTATGTATTATTGAGAATTATCGAGTAACAATGCGTTACTCTGATATGAAAAGAATACAAGAAATGCAGAATAGTGTCGAAGGAAATAGGTACACCTGATAGGAAATCCGAGAGCCTATCCCCCTCCCCCAACCTCCTTTCCAACCAACTAACTGAATGTCTTTTCCCTCTTCCCACTCTTCTATTTATATTTCCCCCCTTCAATTACATTTAGCTTCCTTAGCTGTTATTCTAACCGCCCTAACTACTTCTCAGTTTGGTTTTGGATCAGACCCATTCGCCACGGGTCTGTACTTGCCATGGGTTCTACTCTTGTAAGTTTCTCTGACTTGGGGTCTACTAACAGACTGTTTCTCCATGTAAGCTTAAATCTTTTTATTGTGACTTGGATTCTGTAAAAGCATACAGGATATCCGTTTATAATTTATCAGATTTTCTTTTTAAAGAAAAAGATACATGCCTCTTCATTTATAAAGTATGATGAAATCAAAACGAAAAGGGGAGGATGACTCTTTTTGAGAAAACTGAAATTCATTCAACTAAACAAGCCCAGTGGCACTTGCATTCCAAAGTGAAGAAAACATATCTAAAATTACAACATAATTGCTATGGACTTCTTCTGTACTAGGAAGCAAGTGTAAGGCTAGTGGCATTCAACAACAAAGCAACTTATTGATGGAGATGTGACACTATACGTGATACAGCAAGCAGAGAGTAGTTGGTTACATAAAATAGTAGATCTATCACTTTCATTGAGAACAAAAACCTGAGATCTGCCATGAAAGATGCCAGATGTGAGGAAAAAAGTAACCAACTTCTCATATCTATTATCTACCAAAGATAGAGGTAGATTTAAAGGATTTATTGAAAGAAAACACAAAAACCTATATAAGAAGAGAACAGAAAGGGCTGCCATGACAGGGGCAACTTGAAGACGAAAATAAGAGAGGAGAGAGAGAAGAAAGTGGGACCTTGAATTTTTCTAACTTTCTAATTAATTAATCAATCAAAATGGGTGGGCTGTTCTTTATATGTAATTAAATATGATAATAATTCATACCATGTTATGTTAATGCATACTCTTACCTATTGATTTGTATGTGATATAAGTATTTATTGCTGATCAGGGTCTTAGTGTCTGCTCAGCATTGATTGGTGGAGAGAAGTATTTGTTAGCTTTTGGTGGCTATAATGGGAGGTATAGCAATGAGGTATGTGACCTTTGTTTATAATTTTTCTGTTGTCTATTTAAGACTGGCTTTCTTAATGTATTTTTGTCAGGATATGCATTGGAAAGAGAACTTAGGTTTTAAAACTTTCAGCACTTGAATCAAAGAATTTTTCCTCAATCACTTTCGTTTTCCTCCTTGACTTCATATATATTATCCCCTCTCTATGTCTTATGATCATTCAAGAGGTCATTTTAATCAATTATAGCCATTGGAGAGGTTTCATCCTTGATTGGGTTCTTTTTGCAGCGTGCTGACATGGTTCTGTTCAACAGCTTGAGTTCCTGCTTGTTTGCTTGTCTCAGCAGTTGGTTGTCTTGACTTGCATGTCTGTTCATTTGGACATGTGTGTTTGGACATGCATGCTTACTCATTTTCCTCTGGAGATGAGGATAGAGACAGTTTCTGAATCCTTTCTCTCTATTTCATCTTTTCGAGAAATCATCTGGGTTGAAAATTAATCTGTCCAAAAGTGGTTTGGATGGTATTAATGTAGATTCTCAAACTCTCTTCTTTTGCTTCACTGGATAATTGTCAGATCTTGGAATGACCTCTTGTTTACTTGGGAGCAGGGGCGGTGGATGGTTAGACTTCCCCCCAAAATTTTTGAAAAGTTATATTTTTGCATGTGTCTTTTTTTTTTAAATAAAAAATCTTCAACTTGGCCCCCAAACAGTTTGTTTTTTCTCTTTAGCCCCCTAGGAAAAATCCCCTAGCTCTGTCCTACTTGGAAGTCCCCTTGGGTGGTAATCATGGAGGTGTTTCTTTTTGTGATCCAGTTGTTGAGAAGATCTCTAAGCACATGGACAATTGGAATGGGGCTTATGTTTCTCTTAGGGGAAAGATTGCCCTTATTTAGGCTTCTCTTTCCAGCATTCCTCTATGCTACTTATCTTTATTATGTATCCTTGTGGGAGTATCCCATACAATACGGAAGATTATTGGGATTTCTTTGGTCAAGAGTAGCGGAGATGAGTTGGGAGGTGCGTTGTTGTCCTAAGAAGGAATGTGGTTTGGGTCTTGGTAATTTGGTGTCTAAGAACATTGCTTTGGAAGGTAAATGACTATGGTGTTTTCCTATGAAGCTTCTCTCTCTTTGGCATCAGGTTATCTGAAGTACGACTTAGAACAAAATGGGTGGGATGTCAATACAGCAATTCAAGCTTCTCATTTTAGTCCATGGAAGTTTATCTCACAGGGTTATGCTACCTTTAGGTCTTTGCTTTCCTTGAAGGTGGGTTATGGTTCTCAAGTCAACTTTTGGGAGGATCATTGGGTAGGAGACTTCTCATTTAGATATTCTTTCACACATCTTTATCATTTTTTTTCCTTACATAACTCTCCTATCCAAGATTGTCAAACTTGAGAGTTTAGGTAAACTTGTGAAGTCTCAGTAAACTTGAATTGGAAACTTGTAAGAGTTTACATAAAAAATATTATTTTAAAAACACATCCTAGTACCCCAAACATAGTTAAATAGCATATCCATAATCAATATTCAACATTTCAACTCTATAACAAAGCAAACGAATGTAATACAGTAAAAACATAACTCAATACTTGACCCAATTGTTATGTTATACTTAAAGCCCAATACATACATTATTTTGTAGTTTAACAAAAAATAGCAAAAATAATAATAAAAACATAAAATTAGCTTTGTAAACCCAATACATATTGCAGAACAGAGGCAATTCAATCCAAGTACCCAACAAAATCAACCAAAACTGTGCGGTTTGAGGCCAAAACCATGTGTAAATCCAGGCTTGTAAATTCTAGTAGAATCAAAAGTTTAGTTATTCGGTCAGAGTTTACTTGAACTTGTACGAGTTTGGCAGAAAGAGAGTTTACATGCGATTTAACTCATTTTTGTGTTCTAGGATCTATACTGTAAGAGTATAAGAGTTAACTTGAGAGTTTGACAATCATGAACCTCTTATCTGTTTTTCTTCTTTCTAGTAATAAATTTGTCTGTTACCAGTGCACAAAGATTGATGCATTTTGGTTATCTTTTACCATGATCCTCATATTTCTGTTTGTTAGAACTGATTTCTTGGAATTAGCTATTTGTGCTTTATTATATTGGCAAATATCATTTCAAATTGATTAGAAAATTTTTATCAGACAACTATGAGACTAGCAACGCTCTATGGTAGTGAATGTTGGGTAGTGAAGTTTCAACAATTGCAAAAAATAAGTGTAGCAGAGATGAGAATGGGGGATGAGTGGATATACAAGAAAAGATAAGATTAGGAATGAAGATATCTAGGAGAAAATTGGAGCAGCACCTATTGAGGAGAATATTACAGAAACTCAGCTTGGGTGGTTTGGTCATGTCAGAAGAAGACCAATAGAGGTGTCGGTGACAAAAGTGGATCAAATGGGAGATAGTTCAATTAAAAGGGATAGAGGAAGACTTAAGAAAACTTTAGGAGAAACTATGAAAAAAGACCTTGCTCTAAATGATTTTATTGAAAATTTGGTATTTAGCATCGATTATCCACATAGCTCCTAGTGGGATAAGTCTTGGTATCATTGAAAATTGATTGAATTGGATTCAATGAAAATGGATTTTGCCTCACTTTATTTATAGCAGGGCTTGTTATGCCATAAATTCTGAATTTGCTTGTTTTACAAATTTTTAAGTGCAATTTTTTAAAATATTTTGGTGTGTTTGAAATAGTGGATTCTGTGCCTGATGGTCCCCTTGCAAATTTAGGTTTTTATTATGAGACCCAAGGCAAAGGACTCCTTGCGTCCCAAGATTTTCCAATCAGCAGCCGCTGCTGCTGCAGCAGCTTCTGTTTCTTCTGCCTATGCATTGTCTAAATCTGAGAAGCTGGATTTCATGCAACTAGATGATATAAATTCCAAGTCATCTGCAAATGGTCCGCCTCCAGATGATGTCGCAGTGAAAATTGAGGCCATTAAAGAAGAAAAACAGTTATTGGAATTGTCAATTGCTGAAGTCAGGGCTGAAAATTCTAAGCTTGGAGGTGAGATTGATGAAGTTAATAGTACTCATGCTGAGTTGACCAAGGTATGTAATAAATTCTCATGTGGAGGTGCACTATAATTTAATAGGTGACTGTAGTTTTCATCATTGAATATGTATTTTCAGGAACTCCTGTCAGTCCAGGGACAACTTGTTGCTGAGAGATCAAGATGCTTTAACCTGGAGGTATAAATTGACTTTCCTATTTTTGAAGTATATTATCGCTTTATGGTTGTTGTGCCTAGATTTGAGTTAATAGGTAATGTTTTTTACCAGGCAAAAATTGCGGAACTCCAAAAGTTGCTGGATTCAATGCAGTCTGTGGAAGAACAGGTACAGGCTCTTCGTAAACAGAAGTCTGCTCTGGACCAGGAGATGGAGCTCGCTTCAACTGCTCAGAGGCAGAGTTCTGGTGGTGTTTGGCGATGGCTTGGTGGGGGTGAGACATGAAAATTATGAGGGAAATGCCAACTAAAGTGTTTTGGGTGCTGAGTCTGAGGAACCACAATTTTCTTACCAGCAACAGATTGTATTGTTTTAGCTCGTGCAGATTATGACTTTTCCTTTTTACAGAACTTTGAGGTGTTAATCTTTTCTGTGTTGAAATGCATGATGGATTATATGTTGGACGACTCCAATTTTGAAGTACTAAAACTTTCAAGAGGAGGTGGGTACATAAGCTTTTTGTATTTGTATATCGTACATTAACAGGTCTACTTTTGTCTCATTCATTTCACTCGCTAATGTTTCCGTTAAATTCTACAGAATTTTTGTCTCATTCATTTGAGTATATTGGTATCTTCTTCTCATGTTCTATTTCATTTAAATTTAATTTACTAGAGCCTGGAATTAAAGAGTATTGACGAGCAATTCTCAGTTTGCCACCACACAGTAATTGGGATGGCAATGAGCAGATGTGTTATTTTTTTAAGCATATGTTTTGTATCTGATCTAATGATTCACTATTGCCATAATCTGAGAAAAATACAGTTCTTTCACATATTTGAAATACCTGATATTGGAAACATTAGAAATATCAAAACTTCAAAATAGGAGTCACATTTGAGTCAACCTATTTCTCATGTTTGGTAAACTCAACTTGATAAAAACTTAATTGACCTGATTCAAAACTCAATTATATTAAAGGAGACTATAAGATGGTGGACCAAAAGTATGGGTGTTTTA
This sequence comes from Styphnolobium japonicum, assembly GCA_023212625.1. Classification (NCBI taxonomy): domain Eukaryota; kingdom Viridiplantae; phylum Streptophyta; class Magnoliopsida; order Fabales; family Fabaceae; genus Styphnolobium; species Styphnolobium japonicum. Next base: position 16,335,351 of record JALBWW010000013.1, read on the forward strand.
GGATCCTTGATACTGCGACTTTGAATGACAGTTAAGAGAAAGAGGGATCAAGAACTCAAGCTGCTGGGTAAAGATGGGCATGCGCTGGGACATTTGAAGCAGGAATTCGGAAGAAGAGAGTAGAGAGTGCTAATGGGTTTCTGCTCACGGTTTGGGTTGGCTTTTGTTGGGGTTGAGTTGCAGGGTTCGGGTACTGCTGTGCTGGGGCAAAGCTGATGGCTTTCATTAGAAGTGGGTTTGCATTCTGTGGCTCAATGCTTAGGTAGTTGTTTGTTGCTAGTTGTAGGCACTCATGGCAAGGGTGAAATAGGGACTTGTGTGGAAAGTGGCTTAAGAGCTTGGCTTCTCATGGAGGCTAAATTGGGCAGTGAGCTATGTGATTGTTTGGGAGGTGGGTTATGTTTTGATGGTTGAAAACAGGAGCTTGGAACACTAGTTTAGGTGCTTGATTGCTATGTTGTGGCTGATGGTGTAACAGCCCGTGCTATAGGTTTGACGACTGGCCCCACAAACCAACACGAGTCTTTTTCAGCGTGCTTATGTCCTCACTCACACGCACCCTGAGAACTTCCCAGGGGGTCACCCATCCCAGAATTGCTCCAGGCCAAGCACGCTTAACCTTGGAGTTTCTAAGTTATGGGCTCCCGAAAAAAAAGATGCATCTTGTTGATATAGGTAGTACCTATCAAATCCTATATGAGCTTCCTTAATTGCACAGTCCCATACCTGCACAATCTCGGAATTCCCCTCTTCTTCTGGTGTGGGCTCGTTTCATCCATGTCTCCCTCCGCCTAGAAGCCTGCCAGGAGCCTCTCATTGTCCGTGCCTCTTTGCACCGGCCATCACTCCCCGCCCTCTTCAGCCCCGGGTATTACATGCCCACCAGCTTCCGCTTGGTTCGTCCCCGAACCACACACCGTACTAGTAGAGGGTCGGCTCTGATACCAATTGTAACAGCCCGTGCTATAGGTTTGACGACTGGCCCCACAAACCAACACGAGTCTTTTCAGCGTGCTTATGTCCTCACTCACACGCACCCTGAGAACTTCCCAGGGGGTCACCCATCCCAGAATTGCTCCAGGCCAAGCACGCTTAACCTTGGAGTTTCTAAGTTATGGGCTCCCGAAAAAAAGATGCATCTTGTTGATATAGGTAGTACCTATCAAATCCTATATGAGCTTCCTTAATTGCACAGTCCCATACCTGCACAATCTCGGAATTCCCCTCTTCTTCTGGTGTGGGCTCGTTTCATCCATGTCTCCCTCCGCCTAGAAGCCTGCCAGGAGCCTCTCATTGTCCGTGCCTCTTTGCACCGGCCATCACTCCCCGCCCTCTTCAGCCCCGGGTATTACAGATGGTGGTGTGGCCTGGGAGAATAGGTGCTGTGTGGTAAAAGTCTTTGGGTGTTGTTGCTTGGCTGTTTGGTGTGGGGTTTGGGTTTCCTGTTGCCTTGTGTGCAAGGCTTATTTTGGTATCCTAGAGGTTTAGATACACCGTCAAATTCAACAGCTACTTCCAATAGATAAAATAACATCTACAACTAGCAGAACTAATGGTATTTCGGCTACAAATTCAACTAGAAGCTTCAACACCAAACCCATAAATGTGTGTCAAACTCAGTTGTGCAGCAATGCATACGTGTTTTGGGTTGCCTTTTATTCATCAGAGGCAGCAAATGCAGTTCTTGCAAATATTTAGGTGGTGCTCTATCTTTAAGCTAAGAAAACAGGGGTTGGGATGCATAGAAAACAAGGTCCAGTGCTGGTCACGTGCCTTGTTCGCTTGATAACGTTCTTAGTTAAAATCATACTCCATGGAAATCTAGTGACGAAGAAAATACTTTATGGAGGTAAGTTGAGAAAGGCTTATATTTTATGGGGTTATCTATATTTTACCCAAACTAAAATGAAAAACCAGATTTATATAACACAATCAAATTCTAATATGTAATGTGAGTTGTTTGATTTGTTTATGATTAGTTCTCAATCAGAAAACTGACAACCAAAGTGAATCAATTGGTTTTTTCCAAAATTGCCATTTGGTCAAGAGTAATGTTATATATCTTGGAAACCAAAAAGTATTTAATATTTTCTTTTTCAGGTAATTATGATAATTATTAGGCTAATTCATTATGAGGATATAGAATCAATATGACTATAATGAATATGCCCTAAACATAGGGCCATCGTTATGTTATTGAATACTGAGTACATATTGGGACTACTGTACTAATAATGAATGTTAACTCGAGAATGCCTAAAGGAAATCAAGAGTGGGCCCTAAACATAGGGCCACCGTAATGTTATTAAATAATGAATACATATTGAGACTACTGTATTAATGATGAATGTTAACTCGAGAATGCCTAAAGGAAATCAAGAGTGGGCCTTAACCATAGGGTCATCGTAATGTTATTGAATAATGAGTACATATTGAAACTATTGTACTAATGATGAATGTTAACTAGAGAATGCCTAAAGGAAATCAAGAGTGGGATTTGGATCACTTGCATTTTAACTGCATGTGCACTTAAAGAGAGATAAACACGAGGAGGTGAGTCATAATTTTTTAAATTGTGTGACCCACATGCTTTCTTTCTATATCTCTCTAATTGCATCTACAATTGAACTCTAGAGGATCTTGAGCCCCAAGAGTGAGTTATGTGTTCAAGAATGTGATGACAAACTGAATGATTCAAACAAGGAGAGTCCTATTTAAAATTGAAGTAGTTATGAATTCTGAATATGTTTTAGACAACTCGAGATCTTAAGATGAGAGGTAGTGTAACACATTCACCTTCTTCCATGATGAAAAAGATTCAAGATGTTGAGACGAAGGATTACCCAACACCTCCGTTCTCTTCAATTGCTTCATGTGCTTTGCAACATTTATAGGGGATAGCAATCATAACATGACTTGAACTCAAAGAAAGTCCACAAAATTGTCCAAACTGCCCCATACACTACACACCATATAGAAGGGATATCATTATTTATTGAGGCTGGTTTGAACTCAAAGGAAGTTCATAGAACTGCACGTGCCTTCTCACCTCCATTCTTACTACCTAGCTCACGCCAGTTTGTCAGTTTGTTCTCCGAAGAAGTTGAGAAAGTGGGGATCAACACTTGATACTTTATCCTAGGAGTAGTGTCGTCTAGATAGTCAGTTTATCCTTCAAGTAGGAAGATTAAAGCTCTTAGATCATCAGTTCGAGTCCAGTTAGTGTGCTAACTGCTCAGGAATGACCTGCAATGTAAGCCAGTTTTAGATCTCTTTTATGAGTTTCATTTTTTATCTGTTCCCAGCAATTATTACTTTCTGTAGTTTTGATGTTAAGAGTTCTATCTTCAATATGACTGCCAGTTACGAATTCGAAACTTCCTCATCTTCCAAGTCTTTCTTTTATTCAAGAGGTGTACCGGTGGGAACTAGGATAAAACTTTTGGGAGGCAAAATAAAAATATTAAAGGGTTAATTTTATTTGATAGAAAAAAATAACTAAAACTTATGGGGAATTTTTGTAAGTTTGAAAATTTTTGGGGGCAGTGAACGTGATTCCGTCTAACAAGTATCGTGATGCTTTCCAAATACATGTGCATGAATACTATTTAGAATTTAATTTTAATTTACTGTCAGTATAATGATATATTGACAAATCATTAAAAGAGCTTGATTATTACAACTATATAAAAAGTTTAACTGTTTTAATGATGTATTAATATATGATTAGATAACAATGTAAAATTTTTATATACTGACCGTGAGTTAAAATTAAACTCTATTACCTATCACAACTAACAATAACTTTGGGACCTTTTTTTTGTTAACAAAAAATAGTAGTAAGGTCTACTCTGAGAATTGTCTCCAAGATACTCACCCATAATCTCTAGGTGTTGGGAGATATCCCTAAAGAGGGATCACAACCAAAGTAGGATTATTATTTAAGGAGAATTCAAATTCGTACACTTTAAAAGTTCATAGCCTTATCCGAAACCCTTGAATTAATTAAGGTAATCACTTTCACAACTTTAAATTTTTATTGGATCATATTGGATGGGATTGAAACCCTTAGCCTACTTAAACAAAGCCCATATAGATGAGACTAGAATTAGCAGCCACAGCTCTGCAGTCTGCATTGAAATTCCACCCGAGCTGTATTTTCCTAGGCTTAAATGAACAACTTTATATGACATTGACTACTGATGTGGCCATCACGTGCGGCATAAATAAGAGGAAGAAGTGGAAAGGTAGATACACCAAAGGAGATTATCATCATCCAAGTTTCAATTGAAATAAGGTGGCTTCTATTCAGTTTTGAACTTCCCTTCGTTAACTGGGGACAAAGTAAAACATTCTAGAGCACTACCATTCATACTGAGGTTACTCATAATTTGGAGACGAGTTGATATTTGCTTTGAGAAACAAGATCCTTGCGCAAGATCTTGCCAGCAGCTGACCTTGGAATAGTGTCAATGAAACTCACCCTTCTTACTTTCTTATATGGAGCCACCTGAAAATTTACAATAAGTAAAAGGAAAGAGAATCAAATTAAGATGACCGTAGGAAAGAGAGGAGTTAGGAGGTAAGAGTGACCTGGCCGGCAACAAATTGAATGACTTGGTCTTCCGTGAGCTGGGAACCAGCTGCTCTCACCACATATGCCATTGGTATCTGTCCAGTTTCTTCATCTTCAACCCTGAAACATATCTTTTACATGTGAGAAAGTCACAGAGAGAATGAAAATAATAGAGAACATGTGCTGAGGGAAACGCACGGTATAACTGCTGCATCAACAATAAGGGGATGACTGAGCAGCACAGATTCCAGTTCTGCAGGAGCCACCTGACACAAACAATCCATGTATATTAATGAAAACTGAAGAAAATTTTGGGTTCTCAAACGCAATTCGATACCTTAGAGCTCAAGGAATTTTAGTAAAAGGAAAATAACTAAAACTAGTGATGATATTCTAATTGAACTTGTTAAGAGCAAGAAAATTGCCACTACTGAAAACTGAAACAATTATGAATTGGCTTAAGTACCTGATATCCGTTGTGCTTGATTAGCTCCTTTATTCGTTCAACTACATAAACAAATCCATCCTCGTCAATATAACTAAGATCACCTGTCTTCAACCACCCTTCTGAATCAACAGTTGCAGTTGTTGCCTCCAAATTTCCTAGATATCCTTTCATAATTGTAGGACTTTTCAGCCATAACTCTCCTTCCTTATGAGGAGGCAAAGGCTTCCCTGTTTCAATATCTATCACTTTTGCACAGAAAGTAGGAATTAGCTTCCCACATGAGTCTGGCTGAGCTTTAGCATCTTTATTTGACACAAAAAATGCCGCTGCACCGCTACTTTCTGTTAGTCCATATCCTTGCCTTAGTTCAACCCAAGGAAACATCTCTCTAAACTCCTGTGCCACTTCCTTACTCAATGGTGCAGCACCTGAGCCCACCTTTCTGAGGCTGGACAAGTCACACCCAGCTTTGCTTGCAAATTTTACTAGTGAAAGGATCACTGGAGGCACTGCTGGTATGTTATTAACTTTGTGCTTCTGGATCGCAACAAGCATAGTTTGGAAGTCATATTTCTGCATCAAAATCGTTGTGACACCAACGCACAACAATCCTAATCCAAAGAACACCAGCCCATAAATGTGAAACATTGGAATGAAGGCCAAGAAAACATCATCTTGGGATGCAGTTACATGAGCAGACCAGAAGAGTAATCTCATTACGGATATGAGATTTGCATGTGTCAAAACTACACCTTTGCTTACCCCGGTAGTCCCTGAGGAGTAAAGTATAGCAGCAATGTCTGATTGAGTCACAGGAATTTGTGGCAACACTAGAGAGCAAGAGCAGCCTTCTATTAACTCTTCAACTGATAACATTTTCCCATCAGATGGACGAGATGTGAGAATCGTAGGCACCCCAGTTGGAGCCAATTTGTGTTGCTCCTCTGGTGCTGAGATGGCTAGTTTAGCACCTGAGTCACGTACTTGCTTGGCAATTTCTGACTCAGTATTGAGTGGGTTGGCGGTGGTCAGAATTGCTCCAACTGATAACACAGCTAGGCATATGGTTGGGTACAAGATTGAGTTTGGGGACAGGACAAGCACCACATCCCCTTTGTGGACCTCAAGTCCATGGAGCAAAGCTGATGCAAAGGAGTAAACAGACCGGCGAAGCTCGCCATAGCTTAGACTCTGGTTAGTAACGGAATCAATGTATGCAATTCTTGTCTCAGCAAGGTCTGCTTGTGGGAACTGTGATAGCACAAGACTGGCAGTGTTAAGGTCAGGCCTTGTTGGGATTTCATACTTGGTGCCAAGTCTAACAATAGAGTGATAAATGCCTGTTCTTGAATCATAGCCACTCCTTTTATCAAATGGAGGAAGAGATTTATTAGATTCTTCTTCAATGGCTGGGCAAATTTCCTCTCCTGACATTGTTTTCTGCAAAATTAATAGATGTGTGAAGCAAGTAGTCAATGGTAATGTTGTGAGGCTGAGGGAAACTGAAGGTGAACCATAAACTGCATACAGAATTATTTTTTGTGTATTTTATGTGGCCGGCCTAGAGGCTGAGACGTAGCGATCAATGGGTACTAAGTAGCTAAAAGATATATACTTGAAAAATGAATATTCTTTTCCTCAACAAAACAATATTTGAAGGATGGAGATGTTGTCTACTGATGATGGTTTACATTCATATATGCCGCCTAAACAGATGGTGGGATGAGTTGCTTGTCCCATATCTGCGTCTTGTTTTTCATTGACATGATGCTAAAGATAAAAAATTCATATTTATAGTTTCATTATGTCATCTTTTTAAACAATGATAATACATTGGAAACATCTAAAATCTCAAAGACACTTTCTTATTAGAGTTCAAGTTAAAATTTGACATTCTTGTAATTATCGTATGTGGACTCCAATTATGAGTACTATTTGAGTGTCCTATGAGCATTGATTTTAAGAGTAAACAAGAGAGAATCTGAAGGGCGAAGCCTGGAATTTCTGAGTGTTTTTTCCCTAAGGACTTATTAGATTCAATAGTATATTTCTATGACGGACGTTTTTATTGACTTATTATGCTCTACATACTTAAATTAAATCAAATGAAGCCTTAAATTAGTTCACTTGTGTTGATTCATTACTTCGTTAGCTTGTAAAAATAAAAGCAAAAGATTTAAAGACTGAAAAAGAATTTGCTAACGGAAGTAGATGGCTGATAAGACACTTGTGGGTTTATGGAAAAAAAAGAGAAATAAGAAGAAGAAGAATGATAGCTCACCACTTTAAGGGGGTCGTGTCCTCCAAAGAGCCTTAGGCTATAATCTTTTATTGATGAGAAATAAGTCATACGGCATCTACAATTTATAAACACTCAACTATAAGAGATAAGAGATTACGATAATTATTTCTTAATTGGGGTTTCCCTAATTACTCTAGATTGGAGTTTATCATAGTCAACTATAATCAAGGAAACTAGGAAATGAAATCAACTACATAAAATAAGGAAACTAAATCATAATAAACCAAGAAAGTAAATCATAATAAAAGCCATAAATATGGAACCTATCATTCCCCTCCCCTTAAGAACAATCTTGTCTTTAACACTGAACAACTATAAGCTCTAGAAACTTCTCCTTGAAGGTATGATAAGGTTCCCAAGTCGCGTCTTCAGCTGCCAAATTGGACCATTGTACAACGAAAGCTCTATTGCTTTGCTTCACAACACGTTGATCAATAATAAATTTAGGATGAACTTCTGTTAGGTTTCAGGATCAGGAAAATGCAGCGGAAAACAAATCCAAATTCCAAACCCAGCTGAAGATCCATACAAAAATCATAAAACATGTTATAGGAATTTACCTCTATGAAGAAACAATTGTTAATCACGAGCACAACAATTGAGCGGTGCCTCTAAGGTATCCACACTAAGGGACTGAATATAGGTTCTCCTCCACTCTGGAGTACTAGCAGCCGAGGGGGTGCATGCTCCTCTCACACTCTCCGTTTTCTATCTCTTGTGTTGTGTGCGGCTGCAACGACTATATATCATATATATAGCTAGGGCAGCCATCATAAGAGCATGAGAGGAGTATTGAAGTGCCTACTCATAATTTGACCTAGGTCACAATTATGTGCATGCTCATTTTTTCAGTTGGTCCATTTATTCTAACTAAAAGTCCAACTAGCTATCTAGGAGTCTAAGTCATAATTGTATTCCTAATTAAATTTTTCTAATGAATATTAAATCCCAATACCAATCCATTCAAAGTGTGTGACCCTATAGGTTCCCATTACGTTGACAGTAATACTAAAATTCAAATTTAGCAATTCGAACAGTGAGGGGTATCTAGTAATATATCACTGCTACTCAAGTAACAGGAATGTCAGTGATTTGACATAACCTTTCCGTGAACAATGTTATCGTGTAGTCTAGTCCCTTTGTATAGATGTCTAGATTGAACACAAGGCATGGAACAGTCATCCTTGTATAGTTCAATATTTGGTTTCTTGATCTCCGAGTAAACATACTAAGACAAATGAGATCAATATCTCATATTGATCCATTTGAGCATGGTCATGCATTTTCAGTCTCACTCTATCAAAGGCCTCACAGATATCGTTCCCTTTAAGTAGGAGGAACAAATCCTATATAGGCCACTCACATCCCTTTACATGATTTGTAGTATGTCCAATAGCCGTCTTACAACTCCTCATGTAAGGAATTGTAGTGCTTTCAAGTCAAAGGACCACATATACCATTGTCACTATAAGAATAACTCATGACACTCACGTAACAATCCATGCAGCATTCTCATGGTGGGTCAATCCAGTACAACATTACTCTAATGTGTACCAATGTGAAGACTTGATATCTCATATCTATGACCCGTGAGATATGGTCATCAGTCTATGTACATACTAGTCTCAATGTACTATATTGTCCTAATTCACAATAATACTTGATTAGGGACATTTAATAATAGTGTTCTGAAAGCAACCAATAGGATCTCACAATCAAGTCATGCACTTGATATCCTATGGCATTGTATTTACTATTCTATGGACTTTATCATGCATATTTAAATAAAAATAAATAACACAATAACTGAATGTCTCATATATATAATAAACGACAAGATACAAAGTATCCAGAAAGGTTAATATATAACTGGCCTCTAGTGTATACATCAACAACGTCTTACGTCAATATTGCACCAATTCCAACTCCTGAATCATCTAATTTGATGACAAACACTTTATGAAAGTCTACTAGAGCAAGAATCAGTGTAGTTGTCATAGCGTGCCTTAGAGCCATAGAAGTAGTCTCTGTGTTTTTACACCAGCGAAATGCATCCCTTTTTCTTACTAATAAGACTAGCGATGAGTAAGGTCACACACTTGGTTGAATGAAACGAGCATGCAACATATATTGGATAACCTTCTCAATCTTTGTTTTTTGAAAATAAGGATAACGATAAGGCCTAACATTAGTTGGGGGTCTGCTTGGTAATGATGGAATTATATGATCGTGAAGGTGCTGGGTAGGTAGCCCTTGAGGTTCAACAAACACATAAGAAAACTCCACAAGGAGTTCATTAACGGCTTAATCCTTCATACTATCAGATAAAAGTTTGTCACGTCATCAAAACTTTAGCAAGAACTCATGCTTTTCTTTTTGCCAAATTTTCTCCATACGATGGCTAGTGACATTTCCACCACGCTTTCCGGTAAGTACCATCTTTCTCCCACCTAACATGAACTTCATCACCAACTTAGAAAAATTCCAAGATATATCTCTGAGCATTTGCAGTTATTCATTGCCCAAAACTACTTCATAATCCTCCAACAACAATAAGAAAAAATCAACAGATAATTTCTGGTCTTGCATAGTGAGTCGTACTCTAAAGCATTTATTTTGACAAGTTAAAATTCCCCCATCAGCTACTTCACCTCAAACTTGTCACATGGTTCCATTAGATAAGCAAGGCGTTTAGTAATTTTTATATCCATAAAATTATTAGTGCTGCCAGAGTTGATTATAATAGTAACATGTTGACATTTCAATGAACCACTAATTTGCATAGTTTGAGGATTAGAATAACCAGCAAGAGCATGAACATAAGGTGTAATAGCAGCACATGTAATTTCAATTTTCCTACCTTCTTGTTTACCATCAACTGCCTTTACTCCAATGGTAGGTTCAATGACAAAGAGCCTATGATAAACAATGATGATTCTTGTGCCACTTTTCATCACAATGCCAGCATAACCCCTTTGCAGATCTTTCTGTCAGTTCTTCTTGGGTGAGACACTTAGTAGGGTCATTAGATGTAGAAGAGGTTGGAGCACTATTATTACAAGTAGAATAAGCTGGTGTATGATTATTCTTATGCCCACGTGTTCCCTTATGACGACATTCCTCATTTAACTTTTCCTCCTGTAATCGAGGAAAGGAAATTGCAGCAATCATGATGCGGGGTTTGCAAGCTTTTACCTCCCGTCGAATATCAGATCAACGCCCTTCTATAAAGGTACCTAGTAGTTGTTTTTCACCCCAATCTCTGGCACAGTTTGATAGTTTGACTCTGGTATTCTAAGACAATGGTAGTCTAATGTATCTTAGCGAGCTCTCCATCAATATTCTCATATTCTAATGGTCCAAATCAAGTGAGAAGACCATCAAAAAATTCTTCCCTGATAGGCACACCATGGTAAGATTCAAACCAATCATACCATTGGATGGCTTCCCCATTAAGACTAATGGAAGCGACTTTAACCTGCGAAGCCTCTAGTGTCCAATGGAAGCGGAAAAAAATTTTTGCTCTAGAAATCCATCCAGTAGGGTCTCCTTCCCAGCGAGGGGATTCCACCTTTATCCAAGGAGCATCGTCATACTCCCACTCCTCCAATTTACTCCTGCGGTTAGAACCAGAACTAATAGTACGATTAGAGTCATCATCACCACGTGAAAGAGATAGCTTAATCTCTTCTAATTTCTTGAGGAGTTTTTCTTCCAACATTTCCTCAATCTGAGACATAAGTGATTCTTCTGAAGTCATTGCATACAACTACAAATCAGTGATTCCCAAATTCTGTGGGTTTATGGAAATAAAAGAGAAATAAGAAGAAGAAGAATGATAGTGACCGCTTTAAGGGGGTCGTGTTCTCCAAAGAGCCTTAGGCTATAATCTTATTGATAAGAAATAAGTCATACGACATCTACAATTTATGAAGACTCAACTACAAGAGATAATAGATTACGAAAATTATTTCCTAATTGGGGTTTCCTTAATTACTCATAGATTGGAGTTTACCATAATCAACTATAATCAAGGAAAATAGGAAAGGAAATCAACTACATAAAATAAGGAAACTAAATCATAATAAAAGCCATAAATATGGAACCTATCAATAGCCATGTCGATCAAAATATGGTTTGGGTAGTCTTTCTTTTTTATGCTCTGAAATTTGGACTAGTAATCGACCATATTCCCAAAAAAAACTCTTCAGGTCGTTGTCTTGGAAAGGAAGGAACATTAAAATGTAAGAAAAGGGAATTATTCTGGTATACATATTTTTTTCTTAGTATGGTATTTAAGGTGAGTTGTGACATTCATAAGTTGTTATTTATATTTATTAGACTTTCAAACATTTATTATGAAATTAACAATCAATAAATGATTGACAGTTTCACCTTAGATACCATGAAATAACCAAGTGAAACACAAGAAGGGGGGTTGAATTGTGTTACTTAACCCTTTTGTAAATCGTTTTTGAAACTCTTTCTTCAACTAACAATTGAACACAACGAAGGTTAAAAGTTAACAAGCAATGGACGTATAAACAAGACTTCTCAGTCCTATTGGACTCTAAGGGTTTTGTAAAAGATTTCTTATGGACGCAGTTAAGAAGTTCGAAGAAACAATTTAAAAACCTTTGTTAATAAACACAATGGCAAACCCCAGTGGTTAGTGGAAATAATAAAACACACTAGAAGAGAAGAGAAACTTACATCAGAGATTTATCCTGGTTCACTCTCACAAACCGAGAGCTACGTCCAGTCCCTTCAACCATAAGGATATATCAACTAATCTGTTTCGAGATTACAAGTATTATTCACCTCTACAGGTAACAAGTATTCTCAACCTCTTCAGGTTCAAACACACCAGTATTCTTTTATACCCAGCCTCTTCAGGCTTACACCACTACGTTGAATAAATAGAAGTTGATGAAAGCTTGAGTTTGAAACTCACTAGAAAATGAGAATAGACAAAGAATCTCAAGACTTGAACTTTTTACAAGTATATGAATTCTAAGAAGAGATAAAACTTTTTAGTCTTTGTAAGCTGCTTGGGCAAAATCACTCTGCTTCTTCTAGTGCTGCTTCTCCTTTTTATAAGTGAGAACAATTTGAGCAGACTTCATAAGCTTCGTCGTCCAACGGAAACATTTATTACCGTTCTGAGTAGCATTAAATGCATCGACTGATATCGTGTTGAGCTTCTTCTGAAATGTGACTTTGATTATCAGAGATTTCCAATCATGTGATAACTGAGTCCTGATTTGTCTGAGACCGCAGAAAGTTCCTTATTTGCTGGTCTTTGTAGTTGTTAGAAGTGTCAGCAAAAAGCGGCTCAGTTGACTTCTTCTGTTGTCATAAGCTGTCAGAGTTCTTTTCTAGCATTTAATGAAGAACAGTTCTTCATTTTTGAATTTTAACTTTGGACAAGAGCTTGAACTTCAACTTTGTAAGAGTGCTTTGAATCTGAGCTTTGGAAAGGAGACAGTATTGGACGAACCAATAAAATAGTAACAGTATATGCATACAATCATTGGACGCACCAATAGTAATAGTATATGTAGAATGGACGCATATAAAAGGATTAAGCAGAAACAGATTGGACGCAACTATCAAATAGTTTATTTTATGAAACTATTTGCTCTTTTCAAAACTCATCGAAGAATTCACAATTATCAACATCAGAGTCAGTATACAAGGGAATTCAGTTTTATTAAAACACTCTGTCGACAAACTTACTTGTTCAATCTTAAAATAATTATTTTGTTATCCTCAAAACTTAAACGGGGAAAGCTACAGCTTTTTGACATTAGTGCTAAACCTTTTAAAACGACTTTGGTTCCAACAATCTCCTCTTTTTTTATGATGACAAAACTATTAATTTGATTGAACACGGATTCTTTTACAAAAACATTATTTGCTCCCCCTAAGAAAAACATTTCAAAGAAATGGACGCAGAATCTGTTGGACGCTATACAAGAAATTTATTTTTTCGAAAGAAAAAAAATTTCAAGTGCAAGTAACATTATTTCTATATCGAAGTTTAGTACTTAAGAGAGAAACGTTAACAGAGACAATACCTTTTGAAAAGAAATAACCATGCTAATATTTAGAGCAAATCCTTTACAACAACACAATGTATTAGCAGAGTAGTCAAAATTTCAAACGAAGCAATTATATTCGGTATTTGAATTTACTACTATATGAGCAAAAGAAAAGACGAAATAAGAGTAATAAAACAACCAGATAATGTAATAGTTCACAATTTTATTGAATCAGTATAATTAATAAATCAACAAATCAAAATCGTAACAAATCAAATTCCCCAACAAATATTCTCCCCCTTTGTCATCAAACAAAAGGAAGAAAGACATCATTGTCAAAATAATAATAATAATAATAATAATAATAATAATAAAGAGAAGAAAAAGAAGAAAAGACAACTTTGGCTATTAAAAAACTTAAGAGGAAGGAGGAGGATGAGGAGGACCTTGCTGAAAAAGAGATTTGAGGAGGTCTTCAACTCTCTTGTACATTAATTCCATTTGATTATTCACATAGGCCTGAAAAGTTGGGGGCACTTGGGGTTGAGTTTCAGCAGGAGGTTGTGGTTCCAAAATAATTAACTCAGTTGTAGTAGCAGGAGGGGCCACTTCCATTGGCTGCTCAACAGATCATCTTTAGACAGAGGAAGGTCAAAATCCCAAGGAAGAGGATCTCTTCGATATCCAAACATTTAATCCCAGGGATAAGGTCTGCCTATGTTGTCAGAAGGAGGTCCGGAGACATAGCTTGGACAAGAGAAGATTATGGGTAACGGCGATTTCAGAGGCAGTCCAAGAACATCATCTACCATAAAGATAGGACGAAAACATTGGAAGCTCTCTGGCCAGGCACCGTTATAGTATCTTCCTTATCTTCATCGCTAAGACCTGAAGAAGACGCTTGTTGCTCACAATCCCATATGTGTTTTTCCCAGAATGTCTTGGCCTCGTTCTCCTCTACTTCTCCTTTATTTGAGACTTGCCATAAGAATTCTACATCAACCTCAGGTGAACTTAGGATCCCAAAATTAGGTTTGAAGTAGAAAGGTTTGGGAAATGTGGCTTGGCTTCTGTATTTTTTCAAATCTTTATTTTTATTCAAATCCACCATTGGCAACCTTGGACAAACCCGATCAGGCTGAATCTTGATGGCAGTTGCAGAAGAGATGATCAGAGAAGGGGGAACAAATCTCAGATCCTTCAACAGAAGACTCCCTTTGATGACACTGATAAAGATGGTGTCATATGGACTCGCAAACCGATCCATTTCTTCTAGAGTAACTGGTTTGAAGGTGAGTTGACCAGGGAAGATGTGAACTTTTGTAGAACAACCATCACAGCATCGGGAGCGTCTTGCTGTAAGTGAGAGAGAAGAGTCCTTTGATTCCCAATGAGGGATAATGTAGGGGGTAACACCCACAGAGAAGGGCTTAAGGTTTCAGAAGGTTGAGAGGGTCCTTTGTGAGGGTGAAGGTGAAGAAGGTTTGAAGGGTATTATGTGTGTTTGAGAAGAGGGTTCAGTGTTTAAGGGAGAGGAAGTAATTGGAGAGGTTGGGAAAGAGGTTTGAGGTTCTGGTTGAGAAGAAGGTAAAGAGGGGGAAGAGGTAGTGGTAGGAAGAAGTTCCTCAAGAATGGATGCAAGCTTGGAGGAGGGTTTTCTTGTGATGGGTAACTTCATCCTTGTTCCCTTTGGAATGCTTATAATGGACGCAACCTTCATCCTTTTAGCGATAGGTTGGTCATCGTCAGAGTCATCGTCCATTATTAGTCTTCTCTTTGGAATGGCTTAGACGGATGGTGATTTCTTCTTTGGACTCTCAGCCTTTGCAGTTTTTAGAGGCTCTTTCTGGTTCAGAAAATCTTGGACGCTCTGAAGCTTCATCCTTAACAGATTGCTTCGTCCAAAGATTTGTTGCTCTTGGATTCGTCCAAAGATCCTCTTCTTCTCTTCAACGTCTTTAATCTCATGGGGACTAAAGATACCTTGATCTCTGAAGATCTTGGTTAGGAGGACACCATAGGAGATGGTGGTCTTCTTCCATTTTCCTTGCACACTTCTCTTAAAGTTTTTAAACAGCAGGGAAGGGAGATTGATCTGTTGACACAAAGATCGGATGACACAGTGTAAGGCATGAACTGTAGAGACTGAATCTTTGGACCCTGCCTTGTGGAGTACTGCTTTGTTCAGAAGTTGATGCAATACTCTTGCCTTGTCATTCATCTTGGATGCAGTTATTTTCCCCGTAGATGACTCCTTTAACAAGGTGTCAAGGACAGCATCCATCCCCCCAAAGGCTTTCTCCCATTCTGAAGTGATGGTGGCTCCTTCCAACCAACACTGGGTGGCGTTGGAGATGGTTACCTCTGAAACAATAACTGGTTTTCCCAGCACACACCCCCTGACCTCAGTTGCAGACACAGAGGCATCTTTCCAGAACATCTTTACCAATTCCGGATAAACTTCCACTGGTTCTCTGAAGTAATTATCCCAGCCAGCACCGACAAGACAATCTTTGATATCGACCCCACATTCTGCTAGGATCGAAGCTTGAAACGAGTATTCGACCGAAACCTCGGCTTTTTCAACATCAAGGGTCATTCCTCCGGCCATTTCTTAGGGTTAAGATTTAGAGAACTTGAGAGAGAGGAATTTGCTGAGGTTCTTTTTTGCAAAGGGTTTCTTTCAAAGTTTGAAGGCGTAAAAATTTGATCTTGAAAAGAAGGAAAATATTTATAGTAGAAGACAAAGCTTACACTGAAAGGTTTTTGAAGGAAAAAGAATCGTTTTTTTTTTTAAAAAAAAACTCACATTAAATGTGTATTAAAAGCAACTGTCACGTCCGCAGTAAAAAGTAACTTCTGTGACCTTTCAAAAACTGACTCAGCGTGGGAAATTTGAAAAGTTTCAAAAGTGATAAATGCAAATGATATAAGTCTTATCAAGAAATTTTCCTCACTATTTAACAAGTGCAAAGCAGATTGGACGCAGATCTTCAATGGACGTAAAAAGTATTAATTCTTTACAAAGTGCATACTTAGATGTTTTCGAATGAGAGTGAATCTATCCTCAGATAGGGGTTTTGTGAAAATATCTGCCCATTGATGATCTGTATCCACATATTGAATATCAAACACACCTTTTTGAATATAATCTCTTATAAAGTGATGTTTGATTTCAATGTGTTTTGCCCTTGAATGTAGTATAGGATTTTTTGATAAGTTAATTGTAGCAGTATTATCACATAGTAAAGGAATCTTACTTGTTGAAACCAAATTCTTATAAAAAGGTTTAAGTACTAAATTCTTAAAAGCTATAAGCTTTCCCTGTTAAGTTTTGAGGATAACAAAAATATTTATTTAGTTTGAACAAGTAAGTGTTTCGACAATAGTTTTAACAAATCGCTACTTGTTGTGCGTCCATTCTGCTCGATGCTTAAAGATAACTCTTCGTGCGTCCAATATGCTATAACTCTTCGTGGGTCCATTAAATGTATTATATACTTTTACTATTGGTGCGTCCAATACTTGTATGCATATACTGTTACTTTCTATTAGTTCGTCCAATACGATCTGTCTGCCAAAGCTCGAACTCAACTCACTCTTTCAAAGTTCAAGCTCAAGCTCTCGTCCAAGTGAAATTTCAAAAATGAAGAACTGTTCCTCATTAAATGCTAGAAAAGAACTACGATGACTCACGGCGACGTAAGAAGTCAACTAAGCCACTTTTGCTGACATTGTCTAACAACTACAAAGATCTGCAAATAAAAAACCGTATGCAATCTTAGACAAATCAGGACTTTTGTTTTCATTGATTGGAAATCTCAGAGAATAAAAGTCACCGTCAGATGAAGTTCAGCACTTTTCCAGTAGATGCATTTAATGCTACTCAGAACGGTAATAAATATTTTCGTTGGACGATCTAGCCCATGAAGTCTGCTCAATTTGTTCTTACTTATAAAGAGAAGAAGCAGCACTTGAAGAAAAGAAGAGATCTTTGCCGAAGCATCCTACAAAGTCTAAAAAGCTTTATTTCCTTTTGGATTTCCATATTCGTGTAAAAAAGAAAAAGCCTTGAGATTTCTATTGTCTATTCTCATTTGTCAGTGAGTTTCAAACTCAAGCTTTCATCTACTTTCACTTATTCATATTAAGCCTTGTAAGCCTGAAGAGGCTGTGTGTAAAAGAATACTTGTGAGATAGAACCTGAAGAGGTTGAAAATACTTGTTACCTGAAAAGGTGCATAATACTTGTAATCGTGAAAAAGATTAGTTGGAAAATCCTTCTGGTTGAAGGGACTGGACGTAGCTCTTGGTTGAAAAGAGTGAACCAGGATAAATCTCGTGTGTAAGCTTCTCCTCTCTTCTAGTGTGCTTTATTATATTCACTAACCTTTGGGGTTTACCATTGTGTTTATTAACAAAGATCTTTTTATTTGGTTTTAGAACGTGTTAACCATTTTATTAAAAGTCTTTTCGAAATCCTTAGAGTCCAATAGGACTAAGTTGTGTTGGTCCTCAGCTCTTTGCTTGTTAAACTTTATCCTTCGCTGTGTTCTATTTTCTATTAAAAAGGAAAATCTTTTATTAATCGAAAAAAGGTTAAGAAACACAATTCAACCCCCCTTCTTGTGTTTCACTTGGTTATTTCAATTGGTATCAGTGCTCAGCCTCTTGGGTTGAGCATCTAACAGTGCAGAGGAAAAAGATCCAGTACACCCTTTAATGGAGAACGAAGGACAAGCGGTGAACAGACCACCTCTATTCAATGGAAACGACTATGATTACTGGAAGAAGAGAATGATTGCCTTTTTGATGCCCAAAATATGGACATTTGGGACCTAGTTCAAAATGGATATCAAACACCCACCAACGCAGAAGGACAGGATCTCCCTCGACCACAATGGACGGAAGGACAACGAACCAGACATCAGCTTAACTCAAAAGCCAAACATTATCTTATGTGTGCCATCACCGGATCGAGCACGATAAAGTCCATAGTCGTGAAAACAAATAAAGAGATATGGGATACTCGGCCTTAGCACATGAAGGCTCATCTCAAGTCAAAGAATCAAAGATAAGCATGCTGGTTCACCAGTATGAGCTCTTCAAAATGGGAGAGCATGAAAACATTGATCAAATGTTTGGACGATTCCAAACAATAATCAATGGCTTGAGATCTCTGGGAAAGAACTATGATAATCAAGATCATATCAGAAAAATCCTAAGAAGTCTTTCCGCATGCTGGAGACCTAAGGTTACTGCCATACAGGAAGCAAAGAATCTAGCTTCTCTTACAATGGAGGAACTCTTGGGTTCTCTTAAAGTTCATGAGCTGGAACTTCAAGAAGAGGAAAGCGCAAGAAAAGGGAAATCAATTGCCCTTAAAGCTCATAAAGGCAAGTAAGGCCCAAAGCACTTAAAGCTGAAAAATCATCAGACGAGGCCGAGTCATCTGAAGATGATATATCTGATAATGACGAGTTATCTTTCATTTCTAGAAAGATACAAGCAATGTGGAAAAAGAAAGGAGGTATGCGGAGAAAGCACTTTGGACGAAGGTCACCAAAGGACAGAACAGAAACAAAAGACAAGAGTCCAATCATATGCTATGAATGCAAGAAGCCCGGACACATTAAAGCGGAATGCCCTTCACTAAACAAGGAGAAAGAGAAAAGGAGATTCTTTCCAAAGAAGAAAAGAGGATTAATGGCCACCTGGGAAGATCTTGATCTTTCAACTACTGATGATGAAGAAGAAGCAGAAGAAGAAGCAAATCTATGTCTCATGACTAACACCGTGTCAGAAGAAGAAGAAGATGAGGTAACAAACTGTGATCTTGATCTTCAAAATGCATTTGATGAGTTGTTAAATAATTCATCTATTTTAGCGGTTGAATATAAATCCTTGAAAAGAAAGTTTTCAAAATTAACTAGAGAATATGGAAAAATGTTTTCAGAAAAACAAGAACTTGAAATTTATTACGAAAAATTAAAAAGCTGAAAATGCTCTTTTAAAAACATCTTCTGAGTCCAACACTTCAGATGAAGTTGATAAACTTCATAATGAGGTAAAAGAGTTAACGGAGGACCTCAGTAAATTTGTAAAAAGCACCAACAACCTAAACATTTTACTCAAATATTCCAGAGACCCTCGTGACAAATGCGGATTGGGATATCAAGATACTGATAAACAGTTTTTTCAAAAAACTACTACTCAACCTAAATTCATTAAGAATGTTTGTAAAAAGAACGTTTACCCTTCCTCAATAGATCTTTTTAATAAAAGGTCAAAATATTATGGATCTCCAAGAGCTAACCAAAAAGGACCCAAAAAGATATGGGTACCTAAGGATATGATAATTCCTCTTGCAGATGTGCTTAGCAACAAGAAAAAGACACCTGTCATGGTACCTGGACAGTGGTTGCTCACGGCACATGACGGGAGAAAGGTCTATGTTCCAAGACATCAAAACTAATAAAGGAGGCTCCGTCACGTTTGGAGGAAACCAGAAAGGTAAAATAGTTGGAATAGGTAAGATTGGTAAGCATCCTTTTCCCTCTATCGATAATGTTCTTCTAGTTGAAGGATTGAAACATAATCTGCTTAGCATTAGTCAATTATGTGATAGTGGATCTAATGTTTCATTCAATCAAGGAGAATGTATAGTTAAAAACTCTGACGGATCCATACTCTTCATTGCTAAAAGGCAAAACAATCTTTATAAAATTGACTTGGAAGATCTTTCAGATCAAAATGTATCATGTCTAGTTTCCATAAAAGGAGAACAGTGGATATGGCACAAGAAGCTTGGTCATGCAAGTTTGAGATTAATCTCTAAACTAAATAAGCATAACCTCGTAAGAGGACTACCAAAGCTTGTGTACAAATCAGATGTTCTTTGTGAAGCTTGTCAAAAGGGGAAACAAATCAAAAATTCTTTTGAGTCCAAAAACATCGTTTCCACCTCTAGACCACTAGAATTGTTACATCTTGATTTATTTGGTCCTACAAGAACTTCTTCACTAAATGGAAAGAAATATGGATTGGTCATAGTAGATGACTATACTAGATGGACATGGGTTATGTTTCTAGCTCACAAGGATGAGTCTTTCAAAGTCTTTTCTATTTTCTGTAAAAGAATTCAAAATGAAAAAGGAATGTGTATCAACTCAATCCGAAGTGATCATGGAGGAGAATTTGAGAATGAGAGCTTCCAATTGTTCTGTGAAGAAAACGGTATTCATCACAACTTCTCTCTGCCCCAAGAACACCACAACAAAATGGTGTGGTAGAAAGAAAAATAGATCTCTTCAAGAGATGGCTAGAACAATGCTCAATGACAACTCAATCTCCAAACACTTCTGGGCTGAAGCTATTAACACTGCGTGTTATATTCAAAACAGAATATATATTAGACCTATTTTAAACAAGACTCCGTATGAATTGTGGAAAGGACGAAAACCCAACATCTCTTACTTTCATTCTTTTGGTCACAATGTTTTATTTTGAATACTAAGGATTCTTTAGGAAAGTTTGATGCTAAAGTTGACTCTGGTATTTTCTTAGGATACTCAGAAACATCTAAAGCATATAGAGTATATAACTCTCGCTCTCTAACTGTTGAAGAATCTGTTCATGTTAAATTCAATGACAAAAAGCCTGACAATGACTTGTCGGAGCTAGATGAGTCCTTTGCGAGTTAAACTTAAAAGACAAAGGAGAAGGATCAAGAACCCAAAACAAAGAAGCATTGGACGATGAAAGAAAAGAAGAAACAAGCGATGGTCAAAAGAAGCTGGCATTTCAAAACTTATCATCCAGAACACCAAATCATTGGTAATCCAGATGATAAAGTACGTACAAGATCTACCTTCAGAGAATACTCAAATGTAGCCTTCATCTCTGAAATGGAACCAAGAAAAATAGAAGAAGCACTGAAGGACGAAGGATGGATCTTAGCCATGCAAGAAGAGCTAAATCAATTTAAAAGAAATGATGTTTGGACGCTGGTTCAAAAGCCTAAAGACAAGTCCATCATCGGCACAAAATGGATATTCAAAAACAAACTGGACGAAGATGGTAAGGTTGTGAGAAACAAAGCAAGGTTGGTAGCCCAAGATTACTCACAACAAGAAGGTATTGATTTCACTGAAACTTTTGCTCCTGTAGCTAGACTAGAAGCCATACGCATTTTACTTTCATTTGCTGCTCATCATAGCATGAGACTATATCAAATGGACGTAAAAAGTGCATTTCTAAATGGTATAATCAATGAAGAAGTTTTCGTTAAACAACCACCTGGTTTCGAGGATGAAAATTTCCCTGAGCATGTTTCCAAATTAAAAAAGGCCTTGTACGGTTTAAAACAAGCTCCTCGAGCCTGGTATGAAAGGTTAAGCACCTTTTTAATAGAAAACGGTTTTTCTAGAGGAAAAGTTGACACTACTCTTTTTCGAAAAGACAAAAACTCGAAATTCATTTTAGTTCAAATTTATGTTGATGATATTATCTTTGGAGCTACTGATGAATCTCTTTGCAAGGATTTTTCCAATATGATGCAGAAGGAATTCGAAATGAGCTTAATGGGAGAATTAAAATTCTTTCTGGGTTTGCAAGTGAAGCAAACATTGGACGAAATCTACATTCATCAGACCAAATATATAAATGAACTTCTGAAGAAATTCAAATTGGACGATTGCAAAACAATGAGCACACCAATGCATCCATCATCCACACTAAGATTGGACGATAAGGATAAAAAGGTGGACGAAAAGGTATACAGAGGTATGATCGGATCACTCTTATATCTCACTGCGTCCAGACCTGATATAATGTTTAGTGTGTGTCTTTGTGCACGTTTTCAATCGATCCTAGAGAGTCACACTTAATTCTTTGTAAAAAGAATATTCAGATACTTGAAAGGAACTACTAATCTGGGTTTGGTATTTAAGAAATCTCATGAGTACAGATTAGTTGGTTTTTGTGATGCTGACTATGCTGGAGATAGAATCGAAAGGAAAAGTACAAGTGGAGGATGTCACTTCATTGGAGGAAATCTAGTATCATGGTCCAGCAAGAGACAAAGCACAATTGCTCTATCAACAGCTGAAGCTGAATATATCTCTGCGTCCAATTGTTGCTCTCAACTACTCTGGATCAAACATCAATTAGAAGACTACAACATCTTCGAAAGTAAGATTCCTTTACTATGTGATAATACTGCTGCAATTAACTTATCAAAAAATCCCATACTACACTCAAGGGCAAAACACATTGAAATCAAACATCACTTTATAAGAGACTATATTCAAAAAGGTGTGTTTGATATTCAATATGTGGATACAGATCATCAATGGGCAGATATTTTCACAAAACCCCTCTCAGAGGATAGATTCACTCTTATTCGAAAACATCTAAGTATGCATTTTGTAAAGAATTAATATCTCTTGCGTCCATTGAAGATCTGCATCCAAAATGCTTTGTACTTGATAAATGGTGTGGTAAATTTCTTGATAAGACATAAATCATTTGCATTTATCTTGTTTGAAACTTTTCAAAATTCCCATGTGAGTCGAGTTTTTGAAAGGTCACGAAAGTAAATTTTTACTGCGGACGTGACAGTTGCTTTTAATACACATTTATTGTGTTTGTTTTATTTTTTAAAAAAAAAAACGATTCGTTTTCTCTCAAGAAACCTTTCAGTGTAGAAACCTACCTTTTTCTATAAATATTTTCCTTCTTTACAAGATCAAATTTTTACGCCTTCAAACCTTGAAAGAAAACAGTTGCGAAAAGAACCTTAGCAAATTTCTCTCTCTCTTTCAAATTTCCTTAACCCTAAGAAATGGCTGGAGGAAAGACCCTTGATGTTGAAAGAGCCGAGGTATCAGTTGAATACTCGTTCCAAACTTCAATTTTAGCATAATGTGGAATAGATATCAAAGAATGTCTCGTCGGTCTTTGGTTGGGATAGTTACTTGAGAACCGGTGGAGGTTTATCCTAATTGGTGAAAATGTTACGGAAAGACGCATCCGTGTCTGCGACCAGGTCGTGGATGTGTTTTGGGAAAACCCGTTGTGGTTTCAGAGGTAACCATCTCCAACGCCACCCAATGTTGGTTGGAAGGAGCCACCATCACTTCTGATTGGGAAAAAGCGTTTGGGGGAACTGATGCTGTTCTTGACACCTTACTAAAGGAGTCATCCACGGGGAAGATAACTGCTTCCAAGATGAATGACAAGGCAAGAGTTTTGCATCAACTTCTGAACAAGGCAATACTCCACAAGGCAGGGTCCAAAGACTCAGTCTCTACAAGACATGCCTTCTCACTGTGTCATCGATCTTTGTGTCAACAGGTCAATCTCCCTTCTCTGCTTTTTAAGAACTTCAAGAGAAGTGTACAAGGAAAAGGGAAGAAGACCACCATCTCCTATGTTGTTCTCTTAACCAAGATCTTCAGAGATCAAGGTATCTTTAGTCCCCATGAAACTAAAGATGTTGAAGAGAAGAAGAGGATTTTTGGATGGATCCAAGAGCAACAAATCTTTGGACGAAGCAATCTTCTAAGGATGAAACTTCAAAGCGTCCAAGATTTTCTGGACCAGAAAGAGCCTCTTATTCCTTCAAAGGCTGAGAGTCCAAAGAAGAAATCACCATCCGTCCAAGCCATTCCCAAGCGGAGACTCATAATGGACGATGACTCTGAAGATGACCAACCCATCGCTAAAAGGATGAAGGTTGCATCCATTGCGAGCATCCCAAAAGGAACCCGGACGAAGCTACCCATCACAAGGAAACCCTCTTCCAAGCTTGCGTCCATTCCTAAGGAACCTCTTCCTACCATTCCCTCTTCCTCCATTTTACCCTCTTCTCAAACAGAACCACAAACTTCCTTCCCAACCTCTCAAATAACTTCCTCTCCCTTAAACACTGAACCTTTTTCTTCTCAAAGTCACATCTTACCTTCCCAATCTCCTTCAACTTCCACCTCTCAAAAGACCTTCTACAACTCCTCCTATCTTAACCTTTTCTCTGTGGGGGTTTCCCCTCACATTATCCCTCTTTGGGAATCCAAGGACTCTTCTCTCTCACTCACAGCAAGACGCTCCCGGTGCTGTGATGGTTACTCAACAAAAGTTCACATCTTCCCTAGTGACCTATCCTTCAAACCTGTCACCTTGGAAGAAATGGGACAGTTTGCGAGTCCTTATGACACCATCCTTGTCAGTGTCATTAAGGGGAGTCTTCTGTTAAAGAATTTGAGATTTGTACCCCCTTCACTGATCATCTCCTCTACAACTGCCATCAAGATTCAGCCGGATCGGGTTTGTTCAAGGTTGCCAATGGTGGATTTAAATAAAAACAAAGACTTGAAAAAGTACAGAAGCCAAGCCACCTTTCCCAAGCCCATCATCTTTAAGCCAAATTTTGGGAGCTTACGTTCCCCTGATGTTGATGTTGAATTCTTGTGGCAAGTTTCGAATAAAGGAGAAGCTGAGGAGAACGAGGCTAAGACTTTCTAGGAAAAGCACATTTGGGAGTGTGAGCAACAAGCATCTTCTTCAGACTAAGTGATGAAGATAAGGAAGATATCATAATCGTGCACAGTCAGAGCTTCCAGTGTTTTCGTTCTATCTATATGGTAGATGATCTTCTTGGACTGCCTCTGAACTCGCCAATACCAACAATCTTCTCTTGTCCAAGCTATGTCTCTGGACCTCCGTCTGACAACATAGGCAGGCCTTATCCCTGGGATCAAATGTTTGGATACCGGAGAACCTCTCTTTCTTGGGATGTTGACCTTCCTCTGTCTGAAGACGAAGTTGAGTCTGTTGTGCAGCAAGTGGATGTGACCCCTCCTGCTTCCACCACTGAGCTAGCTATTGTGGAACCACAACCTTCTGCTGACATTCTCACCCAAGTGCCCCCAGCTTTTCAGGCCTACGTGAATAATCAAATGGACTTAATGTACAAGAGAGTTGAAGACCTCCTCAAATCTCTTTTTCAACAAGGGCCACCTCCTCCTCCTCCACCTTCTTCCTCTTGATTTTATTTTATTTTTTATTTTAGCCAAATTTTTTTTGACAGTGATGTTTTTCTTTCTTTTTGTCTGATGACAAAGGGGGAGAATAATGGGAATTTGATTTGTTACATACAAATTTATTTATACTGATTCAATGAAACTATGTTTGTCTATCATCTGGTTGTTTCATTATCATTGTCTCGGTTATTCTGTTGCCTTTATATAAATGCTTTAATTGAAATTGTGAATACTCTGCAAATGCACTGTGTTGCTGTGTAGGATCTGATCTAAATTTTGGCATGGTTTATTTCTTTTCAAAAGTATTGTCTCTGTTAAACTCTTTTCTCAAGAACTAAACTTCGATACAAAGATATTATTACTTGCTCTTGAAACTTGTCTCGTAAAAATAAATTTCATGTACTACGTCAAATCGACTTTGCGTCCAACAGACTTGGAGTCCATCCCTTAGAAATGTTTTTCTTAGGGGGAGCAATTTTGTTTTAAAGAGAATCTGTGTTCAACCAAATTAATAGTTTTTGTCATCATCAAAAAGGGGGAGATTGTTGAAACCAAATTCTTATAAAAAGGTTTAAGTACTAAATTCTTAAAAGCTATAAGCTTTCCCTGTTAAGTTTTGAGGATAACAAAAATATTTATTTAGTTTGAACAAGTAAGTGTTTCGACAATAGTTTTAACAAATCGCTACTTGTTGTGCGTCCATTCTGCTCGATGCTTAAAGATAACTCTTCGTGCGTCCAATATGCTATAACTCTTCGTGGGTCCATTAAATGTATTATATACTTTTACTATTGGTGCGTCCAATACTTGTATGCATATACTGTTACTTTCTATTAGTTCGTCCAATACGATCTGTCTGCCAAAGCTCGAACTCAACTCACTCTTTCAAAGTTCAAGCTCAAGCTCTCGTCCAAGTGAAATTTCAAAAATGAAGAACTGTTCCTCATTAAATGCTAGAAAAGAACTCTGACAGCTCACGGCGACAGAAGAAGTCAACTAAGCCACTTTTGCTGACATTGTCTAACAACTACAAAGATCTCGCAAATAAAAACCGTATGCAATCTTAGACAAATCGGGACTTTTGTTTTCATTGATTGGAAATCTCGTGAGAATAAAAGTCACCGCGTCGATGAAGTTCAGCACTTTTCCAGTAGATGCATTTAATGCTACTCAGAACGGTAATAAATATTTCCGTTGGACGATCTAGCCCATGAAGTCTGCTCAATTTGTTCTTACTTATAAAGAGAAGAAGCAGCACTTGAAGAAAAGAAGAGATCTTTGCCGAAGCATCCTACAAAGTCTAAAAAGCTTTATTTCCTTTTGGATTTCCATATTCGTGTAAAAAGAAAAAGCCTTGAGATTTCTATTGTCTATTCTCATTTGTCAGTGAGTTTCAAACTCAAGCTTTCATCTACTTTCACTTATTCATATTAAGCCTTGTAAGCCTCGAAGAGGTCGTGTGTAAAAGAATACTTGTGAGATAGAACCTGAAGAGGTTGAAAATACTTGTTACCTGAAAAGGTGCATAATACTTGTAATCGTGAAAAAGATTAGTTGGAAAATCCTTCTGGTTGAAGGGACTGGACGTAGCTCTTGGTTGAAAAGAGTGAACCAGGATAAATCTCGTGTGTAAGCTTCTCCTCTCTTCTAGTGTGCTTTATTATATTCACTAACCTTTGGGGTTTACCATTGTGTTTATTAACAAAGATCTTTTTATTTGGTTTTAGAACGTGTTAACCATTTTATTAAAAGTCTTTTCGAAATCCTTAGAGTCCAATAGGACTAAGTTGTGTTGGTCCTAAGCTCTTTGCTTGTTAAACTTTATCCTTCGCTGTGTTCTATTTTCTATTAAAAAGGAAAATCTTTTATTAATCGAAAAAAGGTTAAGAAACACAATTCAACCCCCCTTCTTGTGTTTCACTTGGTTATTTCATTACTTTCAAAGACGTTGTAATCTTCTAATTGATGTTTGATCCAAAGTAGTTGAGAGCAGCAATTGGACGCAGAAATGTATTCAGCTTCAGCTGTTGAGAGGGCAATTGTGCTTTGTCTCTTGCTGGACCAAGATACTAGATTTCCTCCAATGAAGTGACATCCTCCACTTGTACTTTTCCTTCCGATTCTATCTCCAGCATAATCAGCATCATAAAAACCAACTAATTTGTACTCATGAGATTTCTTAAATACCAAACCCAGATTAGTAGTTCTTTTCAAGTATCTGAAAATTCTTTTTACAGCAATTAAGTGTGACTCTCTAGGATCAGATTGAAAACGTGCACATAGACACACACTAAACATTATATCAGGTCTGGACGCAGTGAGATATAAGAGTGATCTGATCATACCTTTGTATATCTTTTCGTCCACCTTTTTATCCTTATCGTCCAATCTTAGCGTGGACGATGAATGCATTGGTGTGCTCATAGTTTTGCAATCGTCCATCTTGAATTTCTTCAGAAGTTCATTTGTGTATTTAGTTTGATGAATGTAGATTTCGTCCAATGTTTGCTTCACTTGCAAACCCAGAAAGAATTTTAATTCTCCTATTAAGCTCATTTTGAACTCCTTCTGCATCAGATTGGAAAATTCCTTGCAAAGATATTCATCAGTAGCTCCAAAAATAATATCATCTACATAAATTTGAACAATAATGAATTTTGAGTTTTTGTCTTTACGAAAAAGAGTAGTGTCAACTTTTCCTCTAGAAAATCCGCTTTCTTTTAGAAACGTGCTTAACCTTTCATACCAAGCTCGAGGAGCTTGCTTTAATCCATACAGGGCCTTTTTCAATTTGAAAACATGCTCAGGGAAATTTTGATCCTCGAAACCAGGTGGTTGTTTAACGAAAACTTCTTCATTGATTATACCATTTAGAAAAGCACTTTTTACATCCATTTGATAAAGCCTCATGCTATGATGAGCAGCAAATGAAAGTAAAATGCGTATGGCTTCTAATCTAGCTACAGGAGCAAAAGTTTCAGTGAAATCAATACCTTCTTGTTGTAAGTAACCTTGGGCCACTAGCCTTGCTTTGTTTCTCACAACCTTACCATCTTCGTCCAATTTGTTTTTGAATATCCATTTTGTGCCGATGATGGACTTGTCTTCGAGTTTTTGAACCAGCGTCCTGTGAACAACATTTGTCATATAGAATTTTGATGATAACCAAACAAAGGATTCCGCACCAAGAAGACAAGAACAAGTTCACAAGGAGTACTCAAGACTTATAGGTTTTTACTTATCATTGTAAGAGTATTTAATTGCTTAAATCACTTAGCAAGCATTTTTTTTAATCTTACAAAACTATTCCTAAAATAAGGTTTGATAAAAAGATAGTTATCTTTAAAAAATGCTTTGGAAAGAAAGATTTTTTAACTTATCAAAAATGAGTTTTTAAGTCACTTGTAGTCGACTACAAGGTTGATGTAGTCGACTACACATCTGGAAAATTTTAAGTTTACAAACGTTTTCCAAAAGTCAGAACAAACTTGTAGTCGACTACACAAGTATTGTAGTCGACTACAATAGGCAAAACCTTGTAATGCTTGTCTTTTATAAATGTCCCGAGGATGCTTGTAGTCGACTACAATGCTGAGGTAGTCGACTACAATTCTAATAAAAATACTTTTGTTAAATTCATGTTAACCCGAGGACATTTGTAGTCGACTACCAAAGTTATTGTAGTCGACTACATCGTTTTAAAAAGTTGTTCCTTTTTAAAAGCGCATAAACCAGAGGAGACATGTAATCGACTACATAATATCTGTAGTCGACTACATAATATCTTTGATAATATATCTCAGATGCCTTTGCTTTTAAAAAGAGTCCGAGAGCTATTGTAGTCGACTACCTTGTAAGTGTAGTCGACTACATGCATTCTTTTAATAATAAACTCTTATGTTTTTAAAAGTTAGAAAGGCATGGTAGTCGACTACAACAGTTGTGTAGTCGATTACACACGCTCCAGAAACTTTTCCAATGGCTAGTTTGAATATTGTTTTAATACCTACCTACTACCCAACGGATCAAAAACTTGTAAGAGCTATCTATAGCTCATCTAAATTAAGTTTCAAATATACCCAAGATCAGAAATTCATTTTGAAAGAGCTTTTTCTAATCTTCAGTTCATCATACTCTGTTTTCTAGTTGAAAAAGCTTGCGAAATGATTTGATCAAATACTCATCTGTTCCTCAAGTTGTATATCTGCTCTTGTGAGAGTTACAAACTACCAAAAACCATTAGATTATCTTGTGTAAGTTCAAGGAGAGAAATTCCTTGTTGTATTGAGGGAGGCTCTTGCACATAGAGGGTGGAGGATCCCATACTAAGTGAAGAGTGCTCTATATTGTAAGGGTTTTTATCAAGCACCCAAGTTAGAAGCTTGAAGTATAGTTGAAATCTCGGGTGGATGATCTCGAGGACTGGACGTAGATCACAAGAAGTGATTGAACCAGTATAAATCTTGTTTGCATTCTCTCAACCCTTATCTTTTACTTATAAGTTATATTCTATCAACTTATCTAGCTTGATGTTTTTAACGTTGTGAATTCTTGTCTTATATTTTCTGTATTAAAAAGCTCATTAATCTTAGTCATTATCCTTTACAAGTCCATTGATTCAATATAATTAGCATCATTGAAACAAACTTTGTGAAAGTTTTTGAAAACTCAATTCACCCCCCCTCTTGAATTATTGAAGCCACTTGGTAACACGTCCAAACATCGTTTCTTTTAAATTGATTTAGCTCTTCTTGCATGGCTAAGATCCACCCTTCGTCCTCCAGAGCTTCTTCTATTTTTCTTGGCTCCATTTCTGAGATGAAGGCTACATCTGAGTATTCTCTGAACGTAGATCTTGTACGCACTTTATCATCTGGATTACCAATGATTTGGTGTTCTGGATGATAAGTTTTGAAGTGCCAACTTCTTTGACCATCAGTTGTTTCTTCTTTTCTTTCATCGTCCAATGCTTCTTTGTATGAAGTAGTTGATCCTTCTCCTTTGTTATTCAGGTTTAACTCTGCAAAAGACTCATCTAGCTCTGACAAATCATTATCAGGCTTTTTGTCATTGAATTTAACATGAGCAGATTCTTCAACAGTTAAAGAGCGAGAGTTATATACTCTATATGCTTTAGATGTTTCCGAGTACCCTAAGAAAATACCAGAGTCAACTTTAGCATCAAACTTTCCTAAAGAATCCTTAGTATTCAAGATAAAGCATTGACATCCAAAAGAATGAAAATAAGAGATGTTGGGTTTTCGTTCTTTCCACAATTCATAAGGAGTCTTGTTTAAAAGGGGTCTAATATATATTCTGTTTTGAATATAACATGCAGTGTTAACAGCTTCAGCCCAGAAGTGTTTGGAGATTGAGTTGTCATTGAGCATTGTTCTAGCCATCTCTTGAAGAGATCTATTTTTTCTTTCTACCACACTATTTTGTTGTGGTGTTCTTGGGGCAGAGAAGTTGTGAAGAATTCTGTTTTCTTCACAGAACAATTGGAAGCTCTCATTCTCAAATTCTCCTCCATGATCACTTCAGATTGAGTTGATACACATGCCTTTTTCATTTTGCATTCTTTTACAGAAAATAGAGAAGACTTTGAAAGACTCATCCTTGTGAGCTAAAAACATAACCAATGTCCATCTAGTATAGTCATCTACTATGATCAATCCATATTTCTTTCCATTTAGTGAAGAAGTTCTTGTTGGACCAAATAGATCAAGATGTAACAATTCTAGTGGTCTAGAGGTGGAAACGATGCTTTTGGACTCAAAAGAATTTTTGATTTGTTTCCCCTTTTGACATGCTTCACAGAGAATGTCTGATTTGTACACAAGCTTTGGTAGTCCTCTTACGAGGTTATGCTTATTTAGCTTTGAGATTAACCTCAAGCTTGCATGACCAAGCTTCTTGTGCCATATCCACTGTTCTCCTTTTATGGATACTAGACATGATACATTTTGATCTGAAAGATCTTCCAAGTCAATTTTATAAAGATTGTTTTTCCTTTTAGCAGTGAAGAGTATGGATCCGTCAGAGTTTTTAACTATACATTCTCCTTGATTGAACGAAACATTAGATCCACTATCACATAATTGACTTATGCTAAGCAGATTATGTTTAAATCCTTCAACTAGAAGAACATTATCAATAGAGGGAAAAGGATGCTTACCAATCTTACCTATTCCAACTATTTTACCCTTCTGGTTTCCTCCAAACGTAACGAAGCCGCCTGAATTAGTTTTGATGTCTTGGAACATAGACCTTTCTCCCGTCATGTGCCGTGAGCAACCACTGTCCAGGTACCATGACAGGTGTCTTTTTCTTGTTGCTAAGCACATCTGCAAGAGGAATTATCATATCCTTAGGTACCCATATCTTTTTGGGTCCTCTTTGGTTAGCTCTTGGAGATCCATAATATTTTGACCTTTTATTAAAGAGATATTTTGAAGTGGGGTGAACTTTCCTTTTATAAACATTCTTAAAAGATTTAGATTGAGTAGTAGTTTTTTGAAAAAACGTTTTATCAGTATTTTGATATCTCAATCCAGATTTGTCACGAGGATCTCTAGAATACCTCAGTAAAATGTTTAGGTTGTTGGTGCTTTTCACAAATTTACTGAGATCCTCCGTTAACACTTTTACCTCAGTATGAAGTTTATCAACTTCATCTGAAGTGTTGGACTCAGAAGAAGTTTGCAAAAGAGCATTTTCAGTTTTTAATTTTTCATAACAAATTTCAAGTTCTTGTTTTTCTGAAAGCATTTTTCCATATTCTTTGGTTAATTTTGAAAACTTTCTTTTCAGGGATTTATATTCAACCGCTAAAATGGATGAATTATTTAACAGTTCATCAAAAGCATTTTGAAGATTAAGGTCAGAGTTTGTTACCTCATCTTCTTCTTCTTCAGAAAATGTGTTCGCCATGAAACATAGATTGGCTTCTTCTTCTGCTTCTTCTTCATCATCAGTAGTTGAGAGATCAAGATCTTCCCAAGTGGCCATCAATCCTTTTTTCTTCTTTGGAAAGAATCTCCTTTTCTCTTTCTCCTTGTTTAGTAAAGGGCATTCCGCTTTAATGTGTCCAGGCTTCTTGCATTCATAGCATATGATTGGACTCTTGTCTTTTGTTTCTGTTCTGTCCTTTGGAGATCTTCGTCCAAAGTGCTTTCTCCGCATACCTCCTTTCTTTTTCCACATTACTTGTATCTTTCTAGAGTTGAAAGATAACTCGTCATTGTCTGAGATATCTTCTCCAGATGACTAGGCCTCATCTGATGATTTTTCAGCTTTAAGTGCTTTGGACGCACTCCCTTTGTGAGCTTTAAGGGCAATTGATTTCCCTTTTCTTGAGCTTTCCTCTTCTTGGAGTTCCAGCTCATGAACTTTAAGGGAACCAAAGAGTTCCTCCATGGTAAGAGAAGCTAGGTTCTTCGCTTCCTGTATGGCAGTAACCTTAGGTCTCCACTGTCTGGAAAGGCTCCTTAGAATTTTTCTGATATGATCTTGACTATCATAGGTCTTTCCCAGAGATCTCAAGCCATTGATTATTGTTTGGAATCGTCCAAACATTTGATCAATGTTTTCATGCTCTCCCATTTTGAAGAGCTCATACTGGTGAACCAGCATGTTATCTTTGATTCCTTGACTTGAGATGAACCTTCATGTGCTAAGGCCAGAGTATCCCATATCTCTTTAGCTGTTTCACAGCTATGAACTTTGTCGTGCTCTGATCTGGTGATGGCACACATAAGATAGTGTTTGGCTTTTGAGTTAAGCTGATGTCTGGTTCGTTGTCCTTCCATCCATTGTGGTCAAGGGAGTTCCTGTCCTTCTGCGTTGGTGGGTATTTGATATCCATTTTGGACTAGGTCCCAAATGTCCATATTTTGGGCATCAAAAAATGCAATCATCCTCTTCTTCCAGTGATCATAGTCGTTTCCATTGAATAGAGGTGGTTTGTTCACAGCTTGTCCTTCGTTCTCCATTTAAGGGTGTACTGGATCTTTTCCTCTGCACTGTTAGATGCTCAACCCAAGAGGCTGAGCTCTGACACCAATTGAAATAACCAAGTGAAACACAAGAAGGGGGGTTGAATTGTGTTTCTTAACCCTTTTGTAAATTGTTTTTGAAACTCTTTCTTCAACTAACAATTGAACACAACGAAGGTTAAAAGTTAACAAGCAATGGACGTATAAACAAGACTTCTCAGTCCTATTGGACTCTAAGGGTTTTGTAAAAGATTTCTTATGGACGCAGTTAAGAAGTTCGAAGAAACAATTTAAAAACCTTTGTTAATAAACACAATGGCAAACCCCAGTGATTAGTGGAAATAATAAACACACTAGAAGAGAAGAGAAACTTACACCAGAGATTTATCTTGGTTCACTCTCACAAATCGAGAGCTACATCCAGTCCCTTCAACCAGAAGGATTTATCAACTAATCTGTTTCGAGATTACAAGTATTATTCACCTCTTCAGGTAACAAGTATTCTCAACCTCTTCAGGTTCAAACACACCAGTATTCTTTTATACCCAGTGATCAATCAATTTGAGACACTTATGTTAGCTTTGTATTAGGCTTCATTAGATGTTTATTGTGCCCAATATTAGTATTTTAGATGAGTTTAATGTTGTTGGGCTTCATTGGGTTTTAATGTAAATATTGGATAATTTTCGGATTTTGATGCATTTTGACCTTTCTTCCTTGGTTAGGCCATAACTTGGGACTCGGTGATCCAATTGAGGTGATCTTGGTGTCTTTGGAAAGCTAAGACAAGGATCTACAAGTTTCATGAAGAACTCAAGAGCTGGTTCGGACTTCTAAGGGCCCAAAATAGCCTTGTAATACAGAGTGAGTTTGCTGTCACGGAACCATCTGGGCAGTATGTACATATTGGACTATATAGTGGGTTATAGGCATCCTCTTGGGCTGAAACTTGGTCATTTGAAAGATAAGACCCATATCTCCAACTTCACTGAAGACCATTTTGTCAATAGATGTCGTTTTAGGCATGATAATGAAGTTACAAGTTGGTTTGAATTTGGAAACACGTTCTTCCAACCTAACTTGAGGTAGGTGCAGTGTTTTTGGCATTTCTGGAGTTCTAAAAGTCCAAATGACATGATTCAAATTGGAGATTTTCAAGGAGACAACTGGCTACAACTTTGATGAAGACAGCCAAGCCAAAATACACCGTCTAGGTGATGAATTTGAAGCCAGAAGTCGGATAAGAGTTGTTGACTAAAAGCCACCAACCATACACCAACCCACCTACCATGCACCAACCCACCTACCATGCATCAAGCTTCCATTTTTTACAATTTTCATATTCTTGTAGCTTGTATTCAGATTATGTACATGTACAAATTGGCTTCTAGGATTAGTATAAATAGACCCAACCTCTTTGTATTAGATAAATTCAATTTGGAAGTAAGTTTGAAGGAAGTTTAAGTATTTGTGAGAGTTTTCTTTCTCTTCTTCTTTATTTTCTTTAGAATTTCGTTTTTGTTATTTTATTTCTGAGTTCTTCATTCCCATCCATGGAAGGCTAGGCTCTCATAATCAATCCAAGGGATTAGCCATCTTGATGTTTAATTCGGAGATCTTGTTTCGCTTGTTCATATTGCTTAATTGTTATTCAAGTTTCTCTTCTTCCTCTTTTAATTTTGATCTAGATTGAATTGCTTAATTTGATTTGGATGTTTATGTGATAATAGCTTTATTATCATGTATTCAAGAGGATCACATAGAATAAACAATTTATTAAAGCTTTTTGATGGATTGTTTAGCTTGGTTAAATTCTTGATCTTAAGTTAATCTATGTTTGGATGGTACTTACTTTATCTAACCTTGGTTAATTAAATCCTAGATGCTTATCTAGTAGAGGATTCTTGGATCATGTTGAGGCGTCTTGATGTGATCTAAGACCAAGAACATGGTTAGCGATTAAGTGAATTCCTTGTGATCAATGATGAGTTAAACTCAAGATCGGTAAATTTTCTTGGATTGGTTAATTTGTTAATTGCATTTCTTTAATTCTACTAGTGTATTATCTTTTCAAATCATCAAACCCCCCTTTTAATTATCTTGATCTGATTAAATCTTTGTTCTTTTTGGATCCTTGAGAGACGATTCGGTTCATGCTCTATACTACAAATTAGTTTGCGAACCGGTAATTTTTATTATTTGACGGGGTCTCGACAACCTCTTGTCAAATTTGGCGCCGTTGCCGGGGATCCAAAGGCAACTATTTGATCATTTCATCTAACTCTAACAATTGTGTTTGTTTTGTTTTTGAAGCATTTTCTAGTGGAATTCAACTGAAATTGGGTAAAGGGCATCCTGTCAAGATTTTGTTTCAGTAACGTATCTCTGATTGATCTAAATTTTGGTAGGCTAATGAAAGTCGTTATTTTGAGAAAGGCTCACTATTTATAGTGAGGTCACCCTTATTTTAGCCAAATTCCATCGTTTAGACCACTTTTTCAATTTTTTAAGATTTTTTATTATTCTGTTAGATAGAATTTTTGTGTAGATTTCACTCTGTGGTAGTCCCATAATTTTTAAAAATCTGTAGATATGCTTTCTATAATTATTTTGTGTGTATATTTAGACTTGTTTTTGTGATTTTGTGTTTTTGTGTTTGATCTCTAATCTGATGGAGCATAAACTTGATGAGCTGGCTTATTTGGTGGGGCAGTTGGCAGTGGAACAACATCACTTACCTGTGCAAGAACCTGCAAGATTTTGTAGTATATGTTGTAGTTCTTATCATCCCACATATGCTTGCACCACACTACAATATGATGGTTCTGTATTTCATGTCCATACTGTTGATGCAACAGGTGTATTTCTTGGTGAACCACAATACCCACAGCTTGGATATGATCCTTATTCTACCACATATAACCATGATTGGGGAGATCATCCTTGGTTCGATCCTTATGTTGAACCAATCAGTCTATACCAGCAGCAAGTCCCAATAGGCATGGAATGTGAGCCTACATTAGAGGATTTGGTGAAACAATTGGCTCAGAACAACATCCAATTCCAACAGAGAACAGAAGCTATAGTACAAAACGTGAAGACCCAAGTTGGTCAACTTACATCTTTATTAAGTCAGTTGAGCAAGCAACAGATGCAGAAATCAGTTTCTGCAAAACATGAGATCATTGATGAGAAAAAACCAATTGATGATTTGTGTGCTGAATTTGCTAGTTTTACTGATTTTGATGATTCTGTTTGTTGTACTGGTTGTGATGGTGATATGTTGTGTATTGCATGTGCTGAGATTGATGCCTTTTTGAGACATGATGAATCTTTTTCAACAGATAATGCAGCAATTCAATCTACAAAAGTAGTGCAGCCACCAAAATTGGAGTTCATTGTGGCTAAAAACTTCCTTACTGATGAGGAGGAGAGGTTGCTGCAGATTTTTAAGGATAATCAAAGAGCCATCATACTTGCAGACATTCCTAGCGTTAGCCCATCCATATGCATGCGTAGGATTATACTTGAAGATGGAGTTAAGCCAATAAAGCAGCCTCCGAGGAGACTGAACCCTTTGATTCTGGATGTGGTGATCCATTACACTGGCTATGGTGTGGCCGCCGGGATTTTGTTGCTTCTGCTATCCATAGGGAGTTTTCTTTCCACACTTTTATTTCATTTTTCTAGTTGTTTTCTTTTTGTTTTTACTGTTTTGCTATTGTTTTCAATCCTATTTCTGTTTTTATTTCTTATCAAGTATCGTTTACTCTTTTCTGTTGCTATCATTTTTTCTGTTTGTTGTCTCTGTTTTGATTCTGTTTGCTGTATTTCATTTCTATTTTTTGTTTTATTTGTTGTTTCTGTTTTCTGTTTAAATTTTTGTTTTGAAAAAAAAAAGGTGTGATTTTCGTGTGTTTAGTCCCTTCCAATCATGTTTTTAGAATTATGAAAGTCATGAGTTTGCATTATTTAAAGTTCAAGTTTCCTAACATAAATGAATGAATTGTCTATCCTCTTGAATTTCACATGCTTTGTGTTGGATTTTGGATTAGTGGATTAAGTTTGGTAGATGCATCCATACCTTGTGAGATTTTGAACCTATTGATGAATGGATGTTGCATCTATGTCATTTTCTTCCTTTCTTGTGTGAGTTTCACTCATGGATTTTGTCACTCTAGAACTTGCTTTGATTCTTTTTGAGGCTACATTTTCATATGCATGCATGAACTTGATTGAGGCATTTTTCTTGAATTAGCTACTTTATCCAAATAGTCTACCTTGCATTTATTCCATTGTTAACCCCCTTTGAGCCTAATTGCCCATTCTTATTCTTAGCTCATTACAAGCCTTGAGTAAAAAAAAAAAAATTCATGTTTTACCTCACCTTAGTGAATAGAGAGCATTGGTTTTCTTATTGGAGGAGCTCTTTTTGCTTGAGGACAAGCTATGGTTTAAGTGTGGGGGGATGTTTATGCAAAATATTTGGTGCAAAAGAAAGAACAAGTGAAAAAAAAAGAAAAAGAAAAGAAAAGACTAAAGCCGAAAGGTTATAAAAGAAAAGAATAGAAAAAGGAAGGAATGTGTTAAGAGAATGTGTATTTTATGGTTTGGGGTAAACTTCTGTGCTTGTTACTTGAGTTCCTCCCCATTGCTCTTTTTTTTTTTTTCTCTTTGGTTTTAACTTGTGTATATCCATATTGTTCCCTTCCCTTACCTTGACCCCATTACAACCTTGAATAAAGTCCTCTTGATTTGTGTGTGCATGTGTTTGAGTAGCGGAGAAGTAGAAGATAAGCAAGTTTATGGCAGTGCAATTTTTCATGAGTTGATTTGAGTGTAA
Source organism: Styphnolobium japonicum (assembly GCA_023212625.1). Classification (NCBI taxonomy): domain Eukaryota; kingdom Viridiplantae; phylum Streptophyta; class Magnoliopsida; order Fabales; family Fabaceae; genus Styphnolobium; species Styphnolobium japonicum. The sequence goes on from JALBWW010000013.1 coordinate 16,373,602, forward strand.
ACACAAACCTAAACACTTGAGAGATTGAGAGTGTATCTTGTGAGATTCTATCATGCTTGATCCATGATTCTACTTGAATTCACCTTGCTAGTTAATTTGGGATGTAAAGGCATATCACTTCATGAATGTTTGGAATCCTTGAAATTGTGGTTACTCATAATCCTCTTGTAAATAAAGTATTACATGTTTGTGGGTATCATCCTGGTAAACCCTCACGAGACTATAACTCGTCCACTAGGGACACCTAGGGGTTTAAAGGCTTGTGGCACATGCTAAGTGCCATCGTGTTTTCCTACGAAAGTGGATTAGATTAGGTATAATCAGTTTTTATGTTTTTAGTTTAATAATATAATGTTTCTTATTTTTTCTTTAGTTTTGTTCTTATGTGTTTTGCCCAGGAGTGCAAAAGTTTAAGTGTGGGGGAATTTGATCAATCAATTTGAGACACTTATGTTAGCTTTGTATTAGGCTTCATTAGATGTTTATTGTGCCCAATATTAGTATTTTAGATGAGTTTAATGTTGTTGGGCTTCATTGGGTTTTAATGTAAATATTGGATAATTTTCGGATTTTGATGCATTTTGACCTTTCTTCCTTGGTTAGGCCATAACTTGGGACTCGGTGATCCAATTGAGGTGATCTTGGTGTCTTTGGAAAGCTAAGACAAGGATCTACAAGTTTCATGAAGAACTCAAGAGCTGGTTCGGACTTCTAAGGGCCCAAAATAGCCTTGTAATACAGAGTGAGTTTGCTGTCACGGAACCATCTGGGCAGTATGTACATATTGGACTATATAGTGGGTTATAGGCATCCTCTTGGGCTGAAACTTGGTCATTTGAAAGATAAGACCCATATCTCCAACTTCACTGAAGACCATTTTGTCAATAGATGTCGTTTTAGGCATGATAATGAAGTTACAAGTTGGTTTGAATTTGGAAACACGTTCTTCCAACCTAACTTGAGGTAGGTGCAGTGTTTTTGGCATTTCTGGAGTTCTAAAAGTCCAAATGACATGATTCAAATTGTAGATTTTCAAGGAGACAACTGGCTACAACTTTGATGAAGACAGCCAAGCCAAAATACACCGTCTAGGTGATGAATTTGAAGCCAGAAGTCGGATAAGAGTTGTTGACTAAAAGCCACCAACCATACACCAACCCACCTACCATGCACCAACCCACCTACCATGCATCAAGCTTCCATTTTTTACAATTTTCATATTCTTGTAGCTTGTATTCAGATTATGTACATGTACAAATTGGCTTCTAGGATTAGTATAAATAGACCCAACCTCTTTGTATTAGATAAATTCAATTTGGAAGTAAGTTTGAAGGAAGTTTAAGTATTTGTGAGAGTTTTCTTTCTCTTCTTCTTTATTTTCTTTAGAATTTCGTTTTTGTTATTTTATTTCTGAGTTCTTCATTCCCATCCATGGAAGGCTAGGCTCTCATAATCAATCCAAGGGATTAGCCATCTTGATGTTTAATTCGGAGATCTTGTTTCGCTTGTTCATATTGCTTAATTGTTATTCAAGTTTCTCTTCTTCCTCTTTTAATTTTGATCTAGATTGAATTGCTTAATTTGATTTGGATGTTTATGTGATAATAGCTTTATTATCATGTATTCAAGAGGATCACATAGAATAAACAATTTATTAAAGCTTTTTGATGGATTGTTTAGCTTGGTTAAATTCTTGATCTTAAGTTAATCTATGTTTGGATGGTGCTTACTTTATCTAACCTTGGTTAATTAAATCCTAGATGCTTATCTAGTAGAGGATTCTTGGATCATGTTGAGGCGTCTTGATGTGATCTAAGACCAAGAACATGGTTAGCGATTAAGTGAATTCCTTGTGATCAATGATGAGTTAAACTCAAGATCGGTAAATTTTCTTGGATTGGTTAATTTGTTAATTGCATTTCTTTAATTCTACTAGTGTATTATCTTTTCAAATCATCAAACCCCCCTTTTAATTATCTTGATCTGATTAAATCTTTGTTCTTTTTGGATCCTTGAGAGACGATTCGGTTCATGCTCTATACTACAAATTAGTTTGCGAACCGGTAATTTTTATTATTTGACGGGGTCTCGACAACCTCTTGTCAAATTTGCTCTTCAAGCTTACACCACTACGTTGAATAAATAGAAGTTGATGAAAGCTTGAGTTTGAAACTCACTAGAAAATGAGAATAGACAAAGAATCTCAAGACTTGAACTTTTTACAAGTATATGAATTTTAAGAAGAGATAAAGCTTTTTAGTCTTTGTAAGCTACTTGGGAAAAATCACTCCGCTTCTTCTAGTGCTGCTTCTCCTTTTTTTATAAGTGAGAACAATTTGAGCAGACTTCATAAGCTACGTCGTCCAACGGAAACATTTATTACCGTTCTGAGTAGCATTAAATGCATCGACTGATATCGTGTTGAGCTTTTTCTAAAATGTGACTTTGATTATCAGAGATTTCCAATCATGTGATAACTGAGTCCTGATTTGTCTGAGACCGCAGAAAGTTCCTTATTTGCTGGTCTTTGTAGTTGTTAGAAGTGTCAGCAAAAAGCGGCTCAGTTGACTTCTTCTGTTGTCATAAGCTGTCAGAGTTCTTTTCTAGCATTTAATGAAGAACAGTTCTTCATTTTTGAATTTTAACTTTGGACGAGAGCTTGAACTTGAACTTTGTAAGAGTGCTTTGAGTCTGAGCTTTGGAAAGGAGACAGTATTGGACGAACCAATAAAATAGTAACAGTATATGCATACAATCATTGGACGCACCAATAGTAATAGTATATGTAGAATGGACGCATATAAAAGGATTAAGCAGAAACAGATTGGACGCAACTATCAATTAGTTTATTTTATGAAACTATTTGCTCTTTTCAAAACTCAGAAGAATTCACAATTATCAGCATCAGAGTCAGTATACAAGGGAATTCAGTTTTATTAAAACACTCTGTCAACAAATTTACTTGTTCAATCTTAAAATAATTATTTTGTTATCCTCAAAACTTAAACGGGGAAAGCTACAGCTTTTTGACATTAGTGCTAAACCTTTTAAAACGACTTTGGTTCCAACCCTTATCGGTCTACTGCTCCCTTACCTGAGCATTCTGTTCTTTTATGGCATTCTAGATTAGGTCATCCTTCTTCTACAGTTGTAAAACATGTCCTGAAACAATGTAATATTTCAATTGCTGATAATAAAATTCCTTCCATATGTGTTTCTTGTTGTATGGGCAAGTCTCATAAACTTCCCTTTCCTATTTCTAACACTTTGTACTCAAAACCATTAGAGCTAATATACTCAGACATATGGGTCCATTCCCAATTCCCACTTCATATGGATTTAGATATTATATCCATTTTATTGATGCTTATTCCAAGTTCACTTGGATTTACTTGCTCCAACATAAATCACAAGCCTTTCATACTTTTCTTCAATTCCAAAGAATGGTAGAACTTTAGTTTAATACAAAAATTAAGGCCTTCCAGTCTGATGGAGGTAAAGAATACTCTGTCTTCACCGAATATCTAACTGAAAACGGTATACTTCACAAACTGAGTTGTCCTTATACCCATGAGCAAAATGGCACAGCAGTGGGGAAACATAGACAAGTCACAGAGGTTGGCCTCACTCTTCTTGCTGCCTCTTCCCTTCCTTTACAATTTTGGGGAGATGCCTTCTTCACTGCCACTTATCTCATTAACAGGCTGCCGACACCCATCCTTCATCATAAATCCCCTTTCGAAACACTTTATAATCAGTCCCCTGACTACAATTTCCTTAAGACCTTTGGTTGTGCTTGTTATCCTTACATACGACCCTATCACCAACACAAATTGGATTTTAGGTCAGAACAACCGATATTCCTAGGATATAGTCCTATGCACAAAGGGTACAAGTGTTTATCACCCTCTGGAAAAGTTTATATTTCCAAACATGTAACGTTTGATGAATTCCACTTTCCTTTCAAAACACATCCTAAATTGTTTCTGTCTTCCACCAAGTCTCCTACCATTCATCTTTCTTCTCCAACCCCATCTATACCTATATTGCACACTAGATCACTTGAGAATGCTTTATCTGTTAATGCTCATACAAATGCCCCTTTATCAGTTACTGATATACCTGTAACTTCTGTTGATGATATCAATTCTGATCACAGTTTTACTACTTTTACCATTGTTGCAAGAAATTCACTCAATCATGCTTCTACCACCAACATTTTATCCCATGACTACTAGAGCTAAGGCTGGGATTTTTAAGCCCAAAGCCTTTGTTGCTGCTCTCGAACCCACATATGTTTTTTATGCTTTATCCCAGCAGCACTTGAAAGATGCCATGGTCACTGAGTATGATGCGTTGATGAAAAATGGCACCTGGTCTCTTGTTCCTTTGCCACCAGGATGATCAGCCATAGGCTGCAAATGGGTTTTCGAAGTCAAACAAAATCCTGATGGTTCCATTCAAAAATACAAAGCAAGATTAGTGGCTAAGGGATTTCATTAGAGGGAAGGTCTTGATTTTTTTGAGACATTTAGTCCAGTGGTAAAACTTACAACTATTAGAGTAGTTCTCTCTCTGGCACTCTCAAACAGTTGGCCTATCCGTCAATTAGATATCAATAATGCATTTCTTAATGGTGATTTACAAGAAGAAGTTTTTATGCAATAACCTCAAGGGTTCACCAAAGGTGATGGGAGTCTTGTATGCAAGCTTCACAAAGCATTGTATGGCCTTAAGCAAGCCCCTCGTGTTTGGTTTGAGAAGTTGAATGCTACGTTCTGCAAGCTTCGTTTCCAACCCACTAAGTTGAAATAACTAGTTGAAACACAAGAAAGGGGGTTGAATTGTGTTTCTTAACCATTTTGAAAAATATTTTTAAAGTAATATTTCGAAAAATGATTTTGCAGTAAAGCAAGGAAGAATGGACGAAGCATAAACTCTTGACAGTCCGTTGAACGTAAAGAGAGTTACTCAAAAGTTATCAGATGATAGTTTGAAACTTTATCCTTTTAGAAAAGCTTAGTTACGAAAGACAATATCAATCTCTAAATGTTAGTAAATAAAAGAAATAACACAGAGAGGGAAGAAAAGCTTACATCAAAGATTTATACTGGTTCACTCTCACAACCCGAGAGCTAAGTCCAGTCCTTTCAACTTGAAGGATTTTCCACTAAACTTTACAAAGTTTACAAGTATTCTTCTAATCGCTTCTTTAGGCTATAACAAGTATTCTCAAACCTTTTTAGGTTCTAATTAAGAAGTATTCTTTAAACACAGTTTCTTCAGGCTTAAACAACAGAGGTGAAAAAGGTGTTTTGTAAAACACTTGAGTTTAACTCACAACAAGTGAGGATAAAATATATACGCTCAAGTATAATTCTTTTACAATAGTAAAGATATTAACACTAAGGAAAGCTTTGAAAAGTTTCTCTTGTATTTGTTAAAATTATAGATTTCTTTTCTAATCTCGTTGATCTCTCTTTGATCTCTGTGATCTCTATTTGATTCTTTGAAGACATTTGTATTTATATGTAGCTTTCACTTGAAATGGTCTCCATAAGCTTCTTTGTTTAATGAAAATATTTATTACCATTTTGAGTATCATTAAATGTGTTAAACTGGTAACGTACTAATATTCTTCTGAAAAGTGGGTTAGGTTATCAGCATTAGCGAGGAAAATGATATATTAGTGCTGACTTTTCTAAATATGCAGAAAGTTCCTCATTTGCTAATCTTTGTAGTTGTTAGGAGTGTCAACTCCAGAGTACAAAGTTGATATCTTGAAAGACGCTTTTATCAGAGATCCCATCAACAATTAATGCACTTTGGTTTGCTTATCTTTTTGAAAAGCCTTGGACGAATCTATTTAAGAAAGAAGCAACAAAGACAAATAACAGAGGCAAATAATGGATGATCCAATAAAAAATAATATAACATATTGGACTCTCGGTATAACTTTAAAACAAAGTAGTTCTTTCGTCCAAAACAAATACAACTTCATAAAAGTATAAGTTATTTTCAAAGTTTTTTTGTTTCAATTTAATTTAATATTGTTGTTATCTTCAAAACTTTGAGGGATTCAATTTTATTGAACAGTTAAGATAATAAAATTTGTCTTTGTTCCAAAAATCTCCCTCTTTTTTATGATGACAAATAATATTAAATTTAATCAAAAAAGAATTTTGTAGTTTGAAAGGAATATAAACCCCCCCCCAAGAACATGCTTTCAAAACGTCGGACGCAACTAAAAATGGATGCATGTGTCTTAGAAACAATTTTTATAGTTTCGTTTCAAAAAGGATTTTTACTAAACTTTGGACGAACTGACTAGTAAAAGTTTAAGTTTGAAACACATCAAAGTAATAAGACTTATTGAATAGAACACAATTGTTAGTCCAACAAATTTACTAGTTGCATAGAAATATCAGAATTTTATCAATAGTATCAGAGCAACTTTACTTATAAATTAGAGTAATCATGCAGAATAAGATAAACAGAGTAACCATGTAACTTTGCTATTAGAATAGTATCAAATTTATCATAAGCATAGTCAGAACAAGTCATATATGATTGAAACTCCAATAACAGATAAATGAATAAGAGCATAAATAACATTCAATCAGATATATGCAAAGAATAAATTCAATTTTATTCCTATTTCAACTAAGTATATAAAGAGCAATAAACAAATCAAAATTTCCCAATTCTCCCCTTTTTGTCATCAGACAAAAAGCGAAGAACACATCATAGTCAAAGAAAGGTGAATGAAATAAATAAAAGAATGAACATAAAACTTTGTTTTAAAAGAATGTGTTTGAAAGAGGAAAAAAAATATTGGGAAGGTAGCGGAGGAGGAGGGCCATGTGGGAAGTAGACTTTGAGAAAGCCTTCAATCTGCTTGTCGACACCTTGCATTGCATCACTGATGAGTCTATGAACATCATACACAGGGGCAGGTTGATGAGCACTCTCAGCAGATGCTTCCATGGTTGATGATCTAACTGCTATGGAAAGCTTAGTATGAGGAACAACAGATAAAAGAGCAGGTTCCTCTGCTTGGACTTCTTCTGCAGCTTGAACCTCAAAGTGATCTTCATCTCCAGAACACATGTTAGAATCCAATGGAAGAGGATCTTTGCGATGTGAGAACAATATCTCCCAAGGATAATGTTTACCTTGATCATCAGGAGGAGATCCTGAGATATAGCTTCCAGAGAAGAAGATAGAGTCATCAGGTTTCTTCAATGGTAGTCCAAGGATGTCATCCACTCTGTAAAAAGGAGTGAAACATTGAGAACTTTGTCCTGTGACTGTAAATGTGTCTAGCTTTTCTTCATTGCAGGGACCAAAAGTTGAAGCTTGCTATTCACATTTGGCTTGCCCAGTAGTTCATGGCTTCTCCATCTTTAGCTTCTCCAGACTGAGACAACTGATTTAGAACGTCCAAGTCAACTTTAGGTGCAGGGTTCCGTCCAAAGTCAGGATCAAATCTAGTGGGTAAAGGCCAAGAGACTTGATTTATGAACTTTCTAGGTTCCTTGTCCTTATTAGGGTCCACCATTGGTAGTCTTGGACATACTCGATTAGGTTGAATCTTGATGGAGGTGGCAGATGTGATTAGCAAGGAGGGAGGCATATATTGAATGTCCTTCACAGTTGCACCAGATTTGAGAACACTAGTAAACATGGTGTCAAAAGCTGAGATAAAGAGACTTAGTTCTTCAAGTGTTAAAGGTTTGAACATAAGTTGCTTGGGGAAGATGTGAATTTGGTGAGAAAAACCATCAAACCCGCGAGCTCTCCTTTGGACCAATGAAAGACTAGGTTGCTTGAGCTCCCAACGTTCAACCTTATGAGGTGTGACTCCTAGTGTAAATGTGCGGAACTTCCAATCTCGAATAACAGAGGTTAGGGGTAGTTGTAGAATGAGGGAGGGTCGATTTTGTTTAGGGAAAGAAAGAAGTGAGGGTGTGAAGTGTGAAGAAGAACTTTTTGTATAGAGGCAAGAAGAAATTTGTATTTGAGGTAAGAGTGAGGTAGAAGCTTGTGTTTGTTGCTCAGGTTGTGGTGAAGTATGTGGTGATGAGGTAGGTGTTTGTGTTTGCGGTTTAGGTATTGAAGGTAAGGTAGGAGGAGTAGGATGGGATGATAATGAGAATTTGTTGGAGATCCTTTTTCTAGCAACCCTTTTGGTCCTTGCTCCTTGAGGAACATTGACAGTGGACGCAACTCATATTCTTTTGGCAATAGGTTAGTCATCTTCAAAGTCATCGTCCAACACCAATCGTCCTTGTCATTTGGTTGAGGTGGGAGTGGACGTTGAATTCTACTTTTTTGGATGCTTAACTTCAGTAACCGAAGGCTTTGGACTATCTTTTCATCCAACAGTGTCTAGGATGGATTGGAGTGACATTTTTATCAGATTACTCCGTCCAAAAACTTGTTGCATTTGGATTCGTCCAAGCAGCTTCATCTTCTCTTCTTCGTCCATAGCTTCAAATGGATGGAATATTGGAACCAAAGACGTTTTAAGTTATTAATGTTAAAACAAAAATAGTTCAAAGATTTAGCCCCTCAGAATTTTGAAGATAACGAAGGAATAAAATTGAAATGAACATGTAATATTTCAATAGAACCAGTTGATACCATAAAGTGTTAATCCAATATTGCTTATCTTGCCTATCAAATGTTGTTTAATTTCTGATTTGGAAGCTCGGGTTTAACTATACGATTTTTTTAAGTGCGTCCAATTGGCTTTTTTAACGACCTAAAAGAAATTGTTGGTGTACGTCCAATATACCTTGTTTTTGTTTTGTTACTCTCTATTGGATCGTCCAAAGTCTCTCTCAAAGTTCAAATTCAAATATTCGTCCAAAGTTTCAAATTCAATTTCAAGAATTGTTCTTCATTAAATGCTGAAGACATCTCTACTAAAGTGCGCGGCAAAAAGAAGTCAAAGTATGCTAATGCTGACACACCTAACCTCTGTACAAGTTCAGCAACTAAGATATCTTTGTTCACTCAAAAGATTCAGTACAAGACTTTGTTGTTTTTAGCAACAATGATAACCAAGCTCACTTCTCAAGAGAAGACAAACATGTTATCTGTATTAAGCATTTAATACAGCTCAGAACAAGAACATTTATTACCGTTGAACAAATAGCTCGTGAAGACAAGCCCAAAGCTCTAAAGCATATAAATACAAGGTGTCTTCAAGGATGAATGGTGTGAAGGAAAATACAAGCACTTTCTATCTTTTAAGAATTCAATCTTGCACTTTCATATTTCCTGTAAAGATTTCTTAAACGCACTGAGCTTTATAGTTCTTACCCTCACTTTTCGTGAGTTATTTGTTAAGTGTTTTCATACGCAACTCTTTTACTACTTGATTCCTGAAGAGGTGTAGAATACTTGTTACCTGAAGAGATGTAAAATACTTGTATCCTGAAGATGAGAAGAATACTTGTAATCTTTATAAAAATTAGTGAAAAAATCCTTCTCTTTGAATGGACTGGACGTAACTCTCGGATTGAGAGAGTGAACCAGGACAATCAACTAGTGTGAGCTTCTCTTCCCTTTACTTGTGTTTTATTTATTTACTAACATCTGGGGATTGCCATTGTTTTCTTAACAAAGTTTTCAAGATAAAAATTAAATCTTTTCAACTACGTTCAAAAAGAAGTCTCACAAAAATCTTCTCTGCGTCCAACAGGACAAGAAGCTTTTCTTTCATCCACTGTTTATTAAGTTTCAACAGGTCTCTTATTTGAACTGTTTGCTAAATAAAAAGGTTTTCCAAAAAGGTTAAGAAACACAATTCAACCCCCTTTCTTATGTTTCACTTAGTTATTTCATGGAAAACACCTTGCTCCTTAAAGAGCTTGCAAAGGAGTGCACCATATGAGATGGTGGTCTTCTTGTCTTTCCCTTGGACACTTTGTTTGAAGTTCTTGAACAACAGTGAAGGGAGATTTATTTGTTGGCACAACATCAGATGACAGAGGCAAAATGCATGAACACTCGAGACAAAGTCCTTAGACCCAGCCTTGTGAAGTATCACTTTGTTCAATAGTTGATGTAGCACTCTTGTTTTGTCATGCATCTTCGCTACAGTCAACCTATCAGAAGATGAGTCCTTAAGGAGTATATCAAAAACTCCATCTTTTCCTCCAAAAGCTTTTTCCCAATCAGTAGTGCTTGGGCTCCTTCCAACCAGCACTAAATAGCATCCAAAATGGTGACTTCGGACATAATCACCTCCTTTCCCATCACCTCTCCTTTGATTTTAGTAGAGGAGACACTTGCGTTTTTCCAGAACATGCGAACTAGATCCAGATGAACTTTAACAGGTTCTCTGAAGTAATTTGCCCAACTAGCACCTTGGAGATTTTTTTCAATGTTGATGCCACGCTCTGCTAGTATTGAGGTTTGGAAGAAGTACTCCACAGTGACTTTTGCTTCATCTACATTTAGCATCTTTCCTCTAGCCATTTCTCAAGATTTTTGAAGAAGGTTTAGGGTTTTAAGAGAGAAAGAGATTTGTTTGCAAAGAGTTTTCAGAGAAGAGTCTTTGGAAAATTTTGGTAGCGTAAAAATCTAATCTTGAAATGAAAATAGGTATTTATATAAACTTGTAAAAACAGAGTCTTGAGACTAAGAGGTTTTTGAGTGGAAATATCAAACATTTTACGAATTTAAAATAAATTCAAAATTTCAACAGTCACCACAATAAGTGTATTTAAAAAGTAACTGTCACATCCGTAATAAAGAGTAACTTCTATGACTTTTCAAAAAATGAATCAGCGTAGGAAATTTGAATAAATTCACATCGACAAAGATATTTACCAATAAATGCAAATATAATATGTCCAAAGAGTTATCAGAAATCACACAGGATACATAAAAAGTACAAATTATATTGGACGCAAATTATCAATGGATGCATAGATATCAATTCTTCACAAAATACATTCTTAGATGCTTTCTAATAAAAGTGAATCTATCCTCAGCGAGGGGCTTAGTAAAAATATCATCCCATTGATGATCTGTATCCACAAATTGAATATCAAATACACCTTTTTTAATATAATCTCTTATAAAGTGATGTTTGATTTCAATGTGTTTTGCCCTTGAATGTAAAATGAGATTTTTAGATAAGTTTATAGCAGTTGTATTATCACAAAGCAAGGGAATCTTACTTTCAAAAATATTATAATTCTCCAATTGATGCTTAATTCATAGAAGTTGAGAGCAGCAACTTGATGCTGATATATATTCAGCTTCTGTAGTTGAAAGTGCAATGGTACTTTGCCTTTTGCTGGACCATGAGACTAAGCTTCCTCCAATGAAGTGACATCCTCCACTGATGCTTTCTCTTTCAATTCTGACTCCAGCATAGTCTGCATTACAAAATCCAACTAATCTGTACTCATGAGATTTCTTAAATAACAAACCCAGATTAGTAGTACCTTCAAGTATCTGAATATTTTCTTAACAGTAACTAGATGTGACTCTCTAGGATCAGATTGAAAACTTGCACATAAACACACACTAAACATTATATCAGGTCTAGATGCAGTAAAATATAATAGAGATCCAATCATACCTCTATATACCTTTTGGTCTACCTTTTGTTCTTTATCGTCCAATTTTAGTGTGGACGATAGATGCATTGGTGTACTCATTGTTTTGCAATCGTCCATTTTGAACTTCTTCAGGAGTTCTTTTGTGTATTTTGTTTTATGAATGTAAATTTCGTCCAATGGTTGCTTTACTTGCAAACCCAGAAATAATTTTAATTCTCCCATTAAGCTCATTTCAAACTCCTCCTGCATCAACTTAGAAAAATCTTCACAAACTGATTCATCAGTAGCTCCAAAAATAATATCATCTATATAAATTTGAACTATAATAAAATGTGAGTTTACATTTTTACGAAAAAGTTTAGTATTAACTTTTCCTCTAGAAAAACTATTTTTCATTAGAAAAGTACTTAACCTCCCATACCAGGTTCGAGGAGCTTATTTCAATCCAATAGAGCCTTTTTCAGTTTAAAAACATGCTCTTGATAGTTTTGATCCTTGAAACTAGGTGGTTGCATAACTTAAATTTTCTCATTGATTATTTCATTTAGAAAAACACTTTTTAAATCCATTTGATAAAGAGTATTATGATGAGCAACAAATGAAAATAAAATGCATATGGCTTCTAATCTAACTATTGGAGCAAAAGTTTCAGTAAAGTCAATACCTTCTTGTTGTGAATAACCTTGGGCAATTAACATTGCCTTGTTTCTCACAACCTTACCATCTTCGTCTAATTTGTTTCTGAATACCCATTTTTGTGCTGATGATGGATTAGTCCTCGAGCCTTTGAACTAGCATCCAAACATCATTTCTAGTGAATTGATTGAGTTCTTCTTGCATGGCCAATATCTATCCTTCGTCCATCAGAGTTTCTTCAATCTTCTATGGTTCCAACTTTGATATGACGGCAACATCTGAATATTCTTTGAAGGTTGACCTTGTTTGCACTTTGTCATTTGGATTTCCGATGATTTGGTTTTTCAGATGATAAGTTTTGAAGTGTCAACTTCGTTGAACATTTGTTTGTCGCATTTTCTCCTTTTTCTTCATCATCCAATGCTTCTTTGCTGATTGAAGATGGTCCTTCTTCTCTGTCATTTAGATTTAAATCTGCAAAAGGCTCATTTAGATCTACTAAATCTTTATCATACTTTTTATCGTTAAACTTAACATGGATAGATTCTTCCACAGTCAAAGAACAAAAGTTATAAACTCTGTATGCCTTTGAAGTTTCAGAATATCCTAAGAAAATACCAGAGTCAACTTTTGCATCAAATTTTCCTAATAAATCTTTAGTATTAAAAATAAAGCGTTGACATCCAAATGAATGAAAATAAGAAATGTTGGGCTTTCGTCCTTTCCACAATTCATAAGGAGTCTTTTTAAGAATAAGTTTGATATATATTCTGTTTTGAATGTAGCAGGCAGTGTTAACAACTTCAACCCAAAAGTATCTTGAAATTGAGTTGTCATTGAGCATGGTTCTTACCATCTCTTGGAGAGACCAATTTTTCCTCTCTACTACACTATTTTGCTGAGGTGTTCTCGGAGCAGAAAAGTTGTGAAGAATACCATTTTCATCACAGAACCGTTGAAAGGTCTCATTCTTAAACTCTCCTCCATGATCACTTCAGATTGAACTGATACACGTGCCTTTTTCATTCTGAACTCTTTTGCAAAATATAGAAAAGACCTTAAAAGACTCATCCTTGTGAGCAAGGAACATAACCCATGTCCATCTAGTATAGTCATCCACTATGACTAATCCATATTTTTTGCCATTTAAAGAAGCAGTTCTTGTTGGACTGAAAAGATCCAGATGTAGCAGCTCTAGTGGTCTAGAGGTGGAAACAATATTTTTGGATTTAAAAGAGTTTTTAACTTGTTTCCCCTTTTGACAAGCATCACACAGAACATCTGATTTGTATACAAGATTTGGTAATCCTCTTACGAGGTTATGCTTGTTTAGCTTTGAGATTAACCTCAAGCTTGCATGACTAAGCTTCTTGTGCCATATTCATTGTTCTTCTTTGATGGACACTAGGCATAATACATTATGTTCTATAAGATCACCTAGATCAATCTTATAAAGATTGTTTTGCCTTTTAGCAGTAAAGAGTATGAATCCATCAGGGTTTCTGACTATACATTCTCCTTTGTTAAAAGAAACATCAGATCCACTGTCACATAATTGGCTTATGCTAAGTAGATTGTGTTTTAAACCTTCAACGAGAAGGACATTATCTATTGAAGGAAAGAGATGTTTACCAATCTACCAATCCCTATGATTTTACCATTCTGTGGTTTCCTCCAAAGGTGACATAGCCACCTGATTTATGTTTAAGGTCTTGGAATATAGAATTTTCTCCCGTCATGTGTGAAGTAAACAAGTGAAACACAAGAAGGGGGTTGAATTGAGGGGTTGAATTGGGTTTCTTAACCTTTTTGAAAAAACTTTGTCACAAGAAGCGAAAAGCAATGGACGCAAAAAGCTTCTGAGTCCAATTGGACGCTAATGCAAATTTGAGATAAACAACTTTAAATGAAGTGAAAAAGTTCTAAGGTTTAACTCAACTCTTTAGTTAGGAAAACAATGGCAATCCCCAGAAGTTAGTGAATAAGTAAAACACAAGAAGAGGAAAGAAGAGCTTACACTAGATGTTTATCCTGGTTCACTCCCACAAACCGAGAGCTACGTCCAGTCCCTTCAACTAGAATGATTTTCTACTAATCTTGTACAAAGATTACAAGTATTGTCCACCTCTTTAGGTATACAAGTATTCTCAACCTCTTCAGGTTCTACTATTCAAGTATTCTTTTATACACAGCCTCTTCAGGCTTAAACACCAATGAATAAAAATGTATAGAAGAGCTTGAGTTTTTAACTCACTACAGGTGAGGATTGAAAATGAATCTCAAGACTTAATCTCTTTACAAGAGTTTGAATACAAAGAAGAATGAGAGCTTTAATCTTTTTACTTTTGATTTTCTCAGAAAGTTGTCACCTTTCTCTTCTTCGAAGACAATTGTATTTATAGTTGAGAGCAAATTGAGCAGTCTTCATAAGCTTCTTCGTCCAATGGAAACATTTATTACCGTTCTGAGTGGTATTAAATGCCTAACATGAAAATGTGTAGAGCTTCTTCTAAAAAGACACTTTGATTATCAGGAATGTCCAAGAATATGATAGCTTACACCTAACTTGTCTAAGCGCGCAGAATGTTCCTTATTCGCAGGTCTTTGTAGTTATTAGCAATGTCAGCTAAGCGGCTCAGTTGACTTCTTTTTGAAGTGTGCGCTGTCAGAGTCCTTCTCAGCATTTAATGAAGAATAGTTTCTTCATATTTGAATTTTGGCATTGGACGAATACTTTGAAATCTGAGCTTAGTAAGAAAAACATTGGACGATCCAAATATAATGAAACTTTGTGAAACAGTTCAAAAGGTATTGGACGCATACTTAGTTTCCTTTAACTCAGATGAGAATGGACGCACATACAAGTAACTGTTTGTTAACACTTTTCTTCTTGAAATAGTTACGAAACAAGTTACAAGAGTCTTTTACTTATTCAATCTAAATTGAAACTTTTGTTATCTTCAAAACTTTATGGGGTAATGATTATTTAATCAGTATGGTTCCAAACTTAATTTCATAAGGTTCTTTGGTTCCAAAAATCTCCCCCTTTTTGATGATGACAAAACATTTTAAATTTTGATTGAATACTTAACTTTTTACACGAGAGACCACTCCCCCTAAGAAGATGCATAAAAACAGAATGGACGCACAAAGGATACAACAGGATTTCGCTAGGAGTGAGTAAGTGTGCTAACACAACGCTTAGTTTTGTGCAAAAGTTGATTTTGAGTAAAATACTTAAGGGCTGGGAAAGTACTAATGTTAGAACAGAGTAAGCACATCCTTTACCAATACCAGCATTAGAATAAGAATATAATCAGTTTAGATATCAGATAATGCATTAGAATAAGTATGATCAATTGAAACAGCTCATAGTAAACAATTTTAGACAACATACAGAAAATTCACAGATATGCTTATATTATTTTATCAATAGTATAAACAGAATCAATCAAGAATTTTTTCCCAATTTTCTCCCCCTTTGTCATCAGACAAAAAGTGAGAGAAAAACATCATTGTCAAAAAAATAATAATAAAGAAAATGTAAAAGAAAATTTTGAAAGAAATAAAAAACTAAGAAGGAGGAGGAGGAGGAAGAGGAGGAGGCCCTTGCTAAAAATGAGATTTGAGGAGGTCTTCAACTCTCTTGTACAAATGATCCATTTGATTGGTTACATAGGCCAGAACTTCATGGGGCACTTGAGATTGTGGGTCAACAGTGGGCGGGTGGTCAGCAGAGGTCTCTCTAACAATTAACTCAGTGGAAGGCACAGGAGGAGCAACCGAAATAGGAGCAACAATAGAGACTGTGGATGCTGGCTCTTCTGCTGCCGTAACCACTTCAACTGATTGAACTTCATCGTCTGACAAAGGAAGGTCAGGGAGATTATGTCCTTGATATCCAAACATTTGATCCCAAGGATAAGATCTTCCTAAGTTGTCAGAAGGAGGTCCGGAGACATAGCTCTGAGAAGAAAAGATTGTGGACGCAGGCGTTCTCAGTGGTAAGCCAAGGATATCGTCCACCATGTAGATTGGACGAAAACACTGAAAGCTCTGGCCTGGCACTGTCACAGTATCTTCCTTCTCTTCATTGCTTAGTCCTGATGAAGAGGCCTGTTGTTCACAATCCTATATATGTTTTTCCCAGAAGGTCTTTGCATCCTTCTCCTCTACCTCTCCTTTCTCCGATATTTGCCGTAAGAATCCCAAGTCTACCTCAGGTGATTTTTGAATGTCGAAGGTAGGTTTGAAGTAGAACGGTGTTGGCAACGTGGCTTGACTTCTGTACTTCTTCAAATCCTTGTTCTTGTTCAAGTCCACCATTGGCAGTCTTGGACACACTCGATCAGGCTGAATCTTGATGGCGGTGGCAGAAGAGATTATCAGAGAAGGGGGTACAAATCTCAGATTCTTCAACAAGAGACTCCCTTTGATGACACTGACAAAGATAGTGTCATATGGACTTGCAAACTGATCCATTTCTTCCAAAGTGACTGGTTTGAAAGTGAGTTGACTGGGGAAGATATGGATTCTTGTGGAGCAGCCAACACAGCATCAGGATCTTCTTGCTGTGAGTGAGAGAGAAGAGTCTTTAGATTCCCATCGAGGGATTATGTGGGGGGTAACACCCACAGAGAAGAAGTTTGGGATAGGAATGGTTGAGGTGAAGTGTTTTGAAGGTGAAGAGGGTTTGTATGATATGGCTTGTGTTTGTGAGAAGGGTTCAGTGTTTGATGAAGAGGAAGGTAAATGAGAATAAGGTGAAGAAATTTGAGGTTTTGGTTGAGATGAGGGTAAAAGTGGTGAGAGGAGGGGAGCAGGAGTGGGTTCCTCAGGAGTGGACGCAGCTTGGGCAACAGGTTTTCTTTTGATGGGTAGCTTCGTCCGAGTTCCCTTTGGAATTGTCACTTTGGACGCAACCTTCATCCTTTTCGCAATAGGTTGGTCATCGTCAGAGTCATTGTCCATTATCAGTCTTCTTTTTGGAACGGCTTGGATGGACGGTGATTTCTGCTTTGGACTCTCAGCCTTTGCAGCTTTTAAAGGCTTTTTTTGCTCAAGAAAATCTTGGACGCTTTTTAGCTTCATTCTCAGCAGATTGCTTTATCCAAAGACTTGTTGCTCTTGGATCTGTCCAAAGATATTCTTTTTCTCTTCTATGTCTTTAGTCTCATGGGGAATAAAGATACCTTGATCTCTGAAGATCTTGGTTAGGAGGACACCATAAGAGATGGTGGTCTTCTTCCCTTTTCCTTGGACATTTCTCTTGAAATTTTTAAACAACAGGGAAGGGAGATTGATCTATTGACAAAGCATCAGATGGCATAGGCAGAAGGCATGGACTGTAGAAACTGAGTCTTTGGACCCTGCTTTGTGAAATATAGCCTTGTTCAGCAGCTGATACAGTACTCTCGCCTTGTCATGCATCTTAAATGCAGTGATTTTCCCCATAGATGACTCCTTTAGCAAGGTGTCAAGAACATATCCATTCCACCGAAAGCTTTATCCCAGTCTGAGGTGATGGTGGCTCCTTCCAACCAATACTGTGTAGCATTTGAGATGGTTACTTCTGAGACTACCACTTGTTTTCCCAGAATTTCTCCTCTAACTTCATTTGCAGACACAGAGGCATTTTTCCAGAACATCTTCACCAGTTCCAGATAAATTTCCACTGGTTCTCTGAAGTAGTTCTCCCAGCCAACCCCTTGAAGACTATCTAGGATGTCGACCCCACAATCTGCTAGAACAGAGGCTTCAAAGAGATAATCCACTGATACCTCAACTTCTTCAACTTTTTTTTTAGCAAAGGGTTTCTCAAACACTTGAAAGCGTAAAAACTTGATCTTGAAAAGAAATAAGATATTTATAAGATAGCAGAGCTTATACTGAAGGGTTTCTGGAAAGAGAAGGTGAATCATTTTTCAAATATTACAATAAATGAGTATTAAAAGTAATTGTCACGTCCGTAGTAAAAAGTAACTTCTGTGACCTTTCGAAAACTGACTCAACGTGGGAAATTTGAAAAGATTCAAATGAGACAAAAGGAATGTTAAATTAAATGCAATAGACATATCAACTTAACCGAGAAATCACCACATATATTAACAAGTACAAACCTTGTTGGACGCAGAGTATCAATGGACGCAAGAGATGTCAACTCTTTACAAAATGCATACTTAAATGCTTTCTAATAAAATTAAATCTTTCCTCAGAGAGGGATTTTGTAAAGATATCCGCCCATTGATGATCTGTGTCCACAAATTGAATATCAAACACACCTTTTTGGAAATAATATCTTATAAATTGATGTTTAATTTCAATGTGTTTTGCTCTTGAATGTAAGATGGGATTCTTTGATAAGTTAATTGCAGCAGTATTATCACAGAGTAAAGGAATCTTACTTTCAAAGACGTTGTAATCTTCCAATTGATGTTTGATCCAAAGTAATTGAGAACAGCAATTGGACGCAGAGATATATTCAGCTTCAGCTGTTGAAAGAGCAATAGTGCTTTGTCTTTTGCTGGACCATGATACTAGGTTTCCCCCAATGAAGTGACATCCTCCACTGGTACTTTTTCTTTCGATTCTATCTCCAGCATAGTCAGCATCACAAAAACCAACTAATCTGTACTCATGAGATGTCTTAAATAACAAACCCAAATTAGTAGTTCCTTTCAAGTATCTAAATATTCTTTTAACCGCAGTAAGATGTGACTCTCTAGGATCAGATTGAAAACGTGCACAAAGACACACACTAAACATTATATCTGGTCTGGACGCAGTGAGATATAAGAGTGATCCGATCATACCTCTGTATACCTTTTCGTCCACCTTTCAATCTTTATCGTCCAATTTGAGTGTGGACGATGGATGCATGGGTGTGTGCTCATAGTTTTGCAATCATCCAATTTGAACTTTTTCAAGAGTTCACTTGCGTATTTTGTTTGATGAATGTAGATTCCGTCCAATGTTTGCTTTACTTGTAAGCCCAGGAAGAATTTTAATTCTCCCATTAAACTCATTTCGAACTCCTTCTACATCAACTTGGAAAATTCCTTGCAAAGAGATTCATCAGTAGCTCCAAAGATAATATCATCTACATAGATTTGGACTAATATAAAATGTGAGTTTTTGTCTTTACGAAAGAGAGTATTATCAACTTTTCCTCTGGAGAAATCATTTTCCATTAGAAAAGTGCTTAATCTTTCATACCATGCTCGAGGAGCTTGTTTTAGTCCATACAGAGCCTTTTTCAGTTTGAAAACGTGCTCTAGGTGATTTTGATCTTCAAAACCAGGTGGTTGTTTGACATAAACTTCTTCATTAATTATACCATTTAAGAAAGCACTATTTACATCCATTTGATAAAGTCTCATTCTATGATGAGCAGCAAATGAAAGTAAGATGCGTATGGCTTCTAGTCTAGCTACAGGAGCAAAAGTTTAAGTAAAATCGATACCTTCTTGTTACGAGTAACCTTGAGCAACTAACCTTGCCTTATTTTTCATAACTTTACCATCTTCGTCCAATTTATTTCTGAATACCCATTTTGTGCCGATGATGGTCTTGTCTTTAGGCTTTTGAACCAGCGTCCAAACGTCGTTTCTTGTAAATTGATTTAACTCTTCTTGCATGGCTAATATCCATCCTTCGTCCAACAGAGCTTCTTCAATTTTCTTTGGTTCCATCTCTGAGATGAAGGCTATATCGGAGTATTCTTTAAAAGTAGATCTTGTACGTACTTTATCTTCTGGATTCCCAATGATTTGATCTTCAGGATGATATGTTTTGAAGTGCCAATTTCTTTAAGCTTCATTTCTTGTTGTGTTTTCTTCTCTTCTGTCATCGTCCAGAGCTTCTTTGTTTGTTGAAGATGTTCCTTCTCCTTTGTCATTGAGGTTTAATTTTGCAAAAGACTCATCTAGCTCTGATAAATTTTTATCAGGCTGTTTGTCATTAAATTTAACATGGATAGATTCTTCAACAGTCAAAGAACGAGAGTTGTACACTCTATATGCTTTTGAAGTTTCAGTCTTAAGAAAATACCACAGTCAACTTTAGCATCAAACTTTCTTAAAGAATCTTTCGTATTTAAAATAAAGCATTGACATCCAAAAGAATGAAAATAAGAAATGTTGGGTTTTCGTCCTTTCCACAATGCATAAGGAGTCTTATTTAATAAGGGTATAATATATATTCTGTTTTGAATATAACAAGCAGTGTTAACAGCTTCATCCCAGAAGTGTTTAGAGGTTGAGTTGTCATTGAGCATTGTTCTAGCCATCTCTTGAAGAGATCTATTTTTTCTTTCTACCATACCATTTTGCTGTGGTGTTCTTGGGGCAGAGAAGTTGTGAAGGATACCACTTTCTTCACAGAACAATTGAAAGCTCTCATTCTCAAATTCTCCTCCATGACCACTTCGGATTGAGTTGATACACATGCCTTTTTTCATTTTGAATTCTTTTACAGAATATAGAAAAGACTCTAAAAGACTCATCCTTGTGAGCTAGGAACAAAACCCATGTCCATCTAGTATAGTCATTTACTATGACAAATCTATATTTCTTCCCATTTAATGAGGCAGTTCTCGTTGGACCAAACAGATCAAGATGTAGCAGTTCTAGTGGTCTAGAGGTGGAAACAACATTTTTAGACTCAAAAGAATTTTTTAATTGTTTCCCCTTTTGACATGCTTTGCATAGAACATCTGATTTGTACACAAGTTTTGGTAGTCCTCTTACGAGGTTATGCTTATTCAGCTTTGAGATTAACCTCAAACTTGCATGACCAAGCTTCTTATGCCATATCCATTGTTCTCCTTTTTATGGATACTAGACAGGATACATTCTGATCTGAGAGATCTTCGAAATCAATCTTGTAAAGATTGTTTTGCCTTTTGGCAGTGAAGATTATGGATCTGTCAGAGTTTTTAACTATACATTCTTCATGGCTGAACGAAACATTAGATCCACTGTCACATAATTGACTTATGCTAAGCAGATTATGTTTCAATCCTTCAACCAGAAGTACATTATCAATAGAGGGAAAAGGATGCTTACCAATCTTACAAATTCCAACTATTTTACCCTTCTGGTTTCCACCAAAGGTGACAGAGCCACCAACTTTAAGTTTGAGGTCTTGGAACATAGACTTTTCTCCCGTCATGTGCCGTGAGCAACCACTGTCCAGGTACCATAACAGGTGTCTTTTTCTTGTTGCTAAGCACATCTGCAAGAGAAATTATCATATCCTTAGGTACCCACATCTTTTTGGGTCCTCTTTGGTTAGCTCTTGGAGATCCATAATATATTGACCTTTTATTGAAGAAATCTTTTGTGGTAGAGTGGTCTTTCCTTTTATAATCATTTCTAAAGGATTTAAACTGAGTAGGTGATTTTTGAAAAACTGTTTTCTCAGTATTTTGATATCCCAATCCAGATTTGTCACGAGGATCTCTAGAATATCTGAGTAATATGTTTAGATGATTGGTGCTTTTCATAAATTTACTGAGATCCTCAGTTAACTCTTTTACCTCAGTATGAAGTTTATCAACTTCATCTGAAGTATTGGACTCAGAGGAAGTTTTCAAAAGAGCATATTTAGTTTTTAATTTTTCATAACAAAATTCAATTTCTTGTTTTTCTGAAAGCATTTTTCCATATTCTTTGGTTAATTTTGAAAACTTTCTCTTTAGGGATTTATATTCAACTGCTAAAATGGATGAATTATTTAATAATTCATCAAAAGCTTTTTGAAGATTAAGGTCAGAGTTTGTTACCTCATCTTCTTCTTCTGCTTCTTCTTCATCATCAGTAGTTGAGAGGTCAAGATCTTCCCAAGTGGCCATCAATCCTCTTTTCTTCTTTGGAAAGAATCTCCTTTTCTCTTTCTCCTTGTTTATTGAAGGACATTCAACTTTAATGTGTCTAGGCTTCTTGCACTCATAGCATATGATTGGACTCTTGTCTTTTGTTTCAGACCTGTCCTTTAGAAGTCTTCGTCCAAAGTGCTTTCTCCGCATACCTCCTTTCTTTTTCCACATTGCTTGTATCTTTCTGGAGATGAAAGATAACTCGTCATTGTCTGAGATATCTTCTCCAGATGACTCGGCCTCATCTGAAGATTCTTCAACTTTAAGTGCTTTGGACGCACTTCCTTTGTGAGCTTTAAGGGCAATTGATTTCCCTTTTCTTGAACTTTCCTCTTCTTGAAGTTCAAGCTCATGAACTTTAAGGGAACCTAGGAGTTCCTCCATAGTAACAGAAGCTAAGTTCTTTACTTCTTGTATGGCAGTAACCTTGGGTCTCCACTGTCTGGAAAGACTCCTTAGAATTTTTCTGATATGATCTTGACTATCATAGGTCTTTCCCAGAGATCTCAAGCCATTGATTATTGTTTGGAATCGTCCAAGCATTTGATCAATGTTTTCATGCTCTCCTATTTTGAAAAGCTCATACTGATGAACCAGCATGCTTATCTTTGATTCCATGACTTGAGAGGAACCTTCATGTGCTAAGGCCAGAGTATCCCATATCTCTTTAGCTGTTTCACAACTATGAACTTTGTCGTGTTCTGATCTGGTGATGGCGCACATAAGATAGTGTTTGGCTTTTGAGTTAAGCTGATGCCTGGTTCGTTGTCCTTCCGTCCATTGTGATCGAGGAAGTTCATGTCCTTCTGCGTTGGTGGGTACGTGATAGCCATTTTGGACTAGGTCCCAAATGTCCATATTTTGTGCATCAAAAAATGCGATCATCCTTTTCTTCCAATAACCATAGTCATTTCCATTGAATAGAGGTGGTCTGTTCATAGCTTGTCCTTCGTTCTCCATTTAAGGGTGTACTGGATCTTTTCCTCTGCACTGTTAGATGCTCAACCCAAGAAGCTGAGCTCTGATACCAATTGAAGTAAACAAGTGAAACACAAGAAGGGAGGATGAATTGTGTTTCTTAACCTTTTTGAAAAAACTGTCACAAGAAGCGAAAAGCAATGGACGTAGAAAGCTTCTGAGTCTAATTGGACGCTAATGCAAATTTGAGATAAACAACTTTAAATGAAGTGAAAAAATTCTAAGGTTTAACTCAACTCTTTAGTTAGGAAAACAATGGCAATCCCTAGAAGTTAGTGAATAAGTAAAACACAAGAGGAGGAAAGAAGAGCTTACACCAGATGTTTATCCTGGTTCACTCCCACAAACCGAGAGCTACGTCCAGTCCCTTCAACCAGAAGGATTTTCTACTAATCTTGTACAAAGATTACAAGTATTGTCCACCTCTTCAGGTATACAAATATTCTCAACCTCTTCAGGTTCTATTATTCAAGTATTCTTTTATACACAGCCTCTTCAGGCTTAAACACCAATGAATAAAAATGTATAGAAGAGCTTGAGTTTTTAACTCACTACAGGTGAGGATTGAAAATGAATCTCAAGACTTAATCTCTTTACAAGAGTTTGAATACAAAGAAGAATGAGAGCTTTAATCCTTTTTACTTTCGATTTTCTCAGAAAGTTGTCACCTTTCTCTTCTTTGAAGACAATTGTATTTATAGGTGAGAGCAAATTGAGCAGTCTTCATAAGCTTCTTCGTCCAACGAAAACATTTATTACCGTTCTGAGTGGTATTAAATGCCTAAGATGAAAACGTGTAGAGCTTCTTCTGAAAGGACACTTTGATTATCAGGAATGTCCAAGAATATGATAGCTTACACCTAACTTGTCTGAGCGCGCAGAAAGTTCCTTATTCGCAGGTCTTTGTAGTTGTTAGCAATGTCAGCTATGCGGCTCAGTTGACTTCTTTTTGAAGTGTACGCTGTCAGAGTCCTTCTCAGCATTTAATGAAGAACAGTTTCTTCATATTTGAATTTTGGCATTGGACGAATACTTTGAAATCTGAGCTTAGTAAGAAAAACATTGGACGATCCAAATATAATGAAACTTTGTGAAACAGTTCAAAAGGTATTGGACGCATACTTAGTTTCCTTTAGCTCAGAAGAGAATGGACGCACATACAAGTAACTGTTTGTTAACACTTTTCTTCTTGAAATAGTTACGAAACAAGTTACAAGAGTCTTTTACTTATTCAATCTAAATTGAAACTTTTGTTATCTTCAAAACTTTATGGGGTAATGATTATTTAATCAGTATGGTTCCAAACTTAATTTCATAAGGTTCTTTGGTTCCAACAATGTGACGTGTACAACCATTGTCCAGGTACGATGACATGTGTCTTCTTCCTGCTGCTAAGCACATCTGCAAGAGGAATTATCATATTTTTAGGTACCCATATCTTTTTGGGTCCTTTCAGGATAGTTTTTGAAGACTTATAATACCTTAATTTCTTTTTGTAATAACATCTGGACACTGCATGTCCTTTCTTTTTACAAATGTTACAAAAAGATTAGGGTTTTGTAAAAGTATATATCTTTTGGAAGTTATTTTTCTCAATATGTTGATACCCAGTCTAGATTTATCACGAGGGTCTCTGCAGTATTTGAGCAATGTGTTTAGCTTTCTGGTCCTACCCACAAATTTACTGAGATCCTCATTAAGTTCCATTACTCTAATTTGAAGTTTCTCAACTTCATCAGATGTATTGGACTCAGAGAATATTTTTAAAAGAAGGTTTTCCGCTTTTAGTTTTTCACAAGAAGTTTAAGTTCTTGTTTTTCTGAAAATAATTTTTCAAATTCCTTGGATAATTTTGAAAACTTTCTTTTAAGAGACAAAATAGATGAGCTATTTAATAGTTCATCGAATGCTTCTTGAAGATTAAAGTCAGAACTAGTTACTTCATCTTCTTCCTCATCAGAAGATGTGTTTGCCATGAAGCATATGTTAGCTTCTTCTGCTTCCTCTTCATCTTTAGTTGATAAAAGGTCAAGATCTCCTCAGGTTGTCATTAATCCTCTTTTTTTCTTGGTTAAGAATCTTTTCTTCTCCTTATCTTTGTTTAGAGAGGGGCATTCAACCTTGATATATCCCAGCTTCTTGGACTTGTAGCAAATGATAGGATTTGTGTCCTTTGCTCAGCTCTATCCTTTGGAGTTCTTCATCCAAAGTGTTTTCTTCTCATGCCACCCTTCTTTCTCCACATTGATTGTATCATTCTAGAGATGAAAGATAACTCATCATTTTTGAAGACATCTTCTCCAGATGATTTAGTCTCATCTGAAGATTCTTCAGCTTTAAGTGCTTTAGACGCACTTCCTTTGTGAGCTTTTAGAGCAATTGATTTGCCTTTTCTTGAGTTTTCTTCTTCTTGAAGTTCAAGCTCATAAACTTTGAGAGAGTCTAGAAGTTCCTCCATGGTAAGAGAAGCAAGGTTCTTTGCTTCTTGAATGGCAGTGACCTTAGGCCTCCATTGCCTCAAGAGACTTCTTAGAATTTTTCTGATATGATCTTGATTATCATGTTTTTCCCAGAGATCTCAGATTGTTGATGACTGTTTGGAATAGTCCAACCATTTTATCAATGTTTTCATGCTCTCCCATCTTGAAGAGCTTATACTAATGAACCAGCATGCTTATTTTTTATTCCATGACGTAAGTGGAACCTTCATGGGCCAAGGCAAGAGTGTCACATATTTCTTTCACTATTTCACAGCAATGAACCTTGTCATGTTCAGATCTGGTAATGACACACATAAGATAGTGTTTTGCTTTTGAGTTTAGCTGGTGCTTGGTCCGCTGTCCTTCCATCCATTGCGGTCAAGGGAGTTCTTGTCTTTCTGCATTTGTGGGTATTTGATAGTCATTTTGGACTAAGTCCCAAATGTCCATGTTCTATGCATCAAAGAATGCAATCATTCTTTTCTTCCAGTAGTTGTAGCCGTTTCCATTGAATAAAGGTGGTTTATTCACTGCCTGTCCTTCGTTTTCCATTTGTGGTCATGCTGGATCTTTTCCTCTGCACTGTTAAATGCTCAACCCAAGAGGTTGCGCTATGATCCAATTGAAATAACTAGTTGAAACACAAGAAGGGGGGTTGAATTATGTTTCTTAACCTTTTAGGAAATTTTTTTTAAAGCAATCTTTCAAAAGATGATTTTGCAGTAAAGCAAGTAAGAAAGAACGAAGCGTAAACTCTTGACAGTTCGTTGGACGCAAAGAGAGTTACTCAAAAGTTATTGGACGATAGTTTGAAACTTTATCCTTTTAGAAAAGCTTAGTTACGAAAGACAATATCAATCCCTAGATGTTAGTAAATAAAAGAAATAACACAGAGAGGGAAGAAAAGCTTACACCAGAGATTTATATTGGTTCACTCTCACAACGCAAGAGCTACATCCAGTCCCTTTGACTTGAAGGATTTTTCACTAAACTTCACAAAGCTTACAAGTATTCTTCTAATCGCTTCTTCAGGCTACAACAAGTATTCTTAAACCTCTTCTAGTTCTAACCAATAAGTATTCTTTAAACACAGCCTCTTCAGGCTTAAACAACATAAGTGAAAAAGGTGTTTTATAAAACACTTAAGTTTAACTCACAACAAGTGATGATAAAAGAAATACGCTAGTATAATTCTTTTACAAGAGTAAAGATATTAACACTAAGGAAAACTTTGAAAAGTTTCTCTTGTATTTGTTGAAATTCTAGATTTCTTTTCTAATCTCGTTGATATCTCTTTGATCTCTGTGATCTCTATTTGATTCTTCAAAGACACTTCTATTTATATGTAGCTTTCACTTGAAATGGTCTTCATAAGCTTCTTCGTCCAATGGAAATATTTATTACCGTTCTGAGTAGCATTAAATGTGTTGAACTAACGATGTGCTGATCTTCTTCTGAAAAGTGGCTTTGGTTATCAACACTAGCAAGGAATATGATATATTAGTGCTGACTTTTCTGAATACGCACAAAGTTCCTCATTTGTTAATCTTTGTAGCCAACGTACAAAGTTGATATCTCAAAAGACGCTTTTGTCAAAGATCTCATCAGCAGTTAATGCACTTTGGTTTGTTTATCTTTTTGAAAAGCCTTGGACGAAGTTGCTTAAAAAATAAACAATAGAGACAAACAACAAAGGCAAACAATGGACGATCCAATAAAAAATAATATAACATATTGGACGCATGGTTTAACTTTAAAACAAAGTTGTTCTTTTGTCCAAAACAAATACAACTTCATAAAAGTATAAGTTATTTTCAAAGTTTATTTGTTTCAGTTTAATTTAATATTATTGTTATCTTCAAAACTTTGAAGGACTCAATTTTATTGAATAGTTAAGATAATAAAATCTGTTTTTGGTTCCAACATAAGTGTGATAATTCTCTATTCACAAAGATCACTCCTTAGTACACACTTTTGGTCCTTGTCTACGTTGATGACATTCTCATCACTGGGATCTCTCCCACTGCTTGCTATATCAGAACTGATTCTGAACCTTGATTCTACTTTTGCATTGAAAGTCTTGGGAGACCTCAATTATTTCCTCGGAATTGAACCCAAAATGACCACAGATGGAGGCATCCATCTTTCCCAAGGAAAATATATCACAGATCTATTAATTAAGGCTAAGATGCTACATGTCAAGCCAATGAACACTCCTATGACGTCTAGCCAAAAACTATCAGCTCGAGACACAAAAGTTGCCCCAGATCCTAAACTCTATCGTTCAATTGTTGAAGGGTTACAATATGCAATAATTACTAAACCTGAAATTGCTTTCAGTGTCAACAAGGTTTGTCAGTTTATGCATGATCCTAAGGAGTCTCACTAGAAGGCAGTTAAACGAATTATGAGGTATTTAAGTAGAACTTTGACATATGGGCTCCATCTCAGGAAGTCATCTCTTTTGGGCATCATGGCGTTTTGTGATGCTAATTGGGGGGCTGATCCTAACGACCAAAGATCCACTTCTGGAACCTTTGTATTCCTTGGCTCAAACCTAATATCATGGACATCAAAGAAACAACATGTTGTTTCTCATTCTAGTACTGAGGTGGAGTATCATAGCCTCGCAGCAGTTGTGGCTAAAATTTCATGGCTCAACTCCATGCTTAGTGAATTGCATGCTCCCATCACAAACACACCATTCATCTACTATGATAACCTGAGTGCAGTAATGTTACTTCAAATCCCATACTTCATGCTCGAACTAAGAACTTCGAACTTGATTTGTACTTTGTTCGAGAGAAAGTCATACAGAAGCATGTTGTTGTCCATCATATTCCTCCGTAAGACCATAAAAAATTATTAGAAGAATAACCTTTCTTGGTGTTCCTAAGTTGGACTCTTAGTTGTTTGATTTTGGCTTTAGATTGGGAAGCAAAGAACTCTTCAAGTTTTTGCCATACCAATGAGAAAATTCACACCCAACCATTCTTGTGGTTAGGGCCCCTGTCATTAATGACAATAACCAGGACAATAACAATTGATATTGCTGCTCCCAGTTCAAGTATTCTTCACTGCAATTTCCAAGCCCTCGATCTGCTGCAGTAGCAAACTGCTGTGGTATGTTCATACAAGTGATAAATTTCTGCAATTTGAAGCCTTTATGGTTGCCATAGCTTATTGCTTCCATGGCAAAAAGTTGCTCTCGTCCAGTCTAAAGGAAACTAGATTAAAGAAGGTCTATAACACAAACCTTGGTGTTGAGGTTGAAGATGATGAATGATCCTCCACAGGTGAAGCATGATGCTCCGATACCATAAAGGTATCTCAGCCAGAGAGAGAAAATGAGGATGAAAGAATTGTATGTAATTGATTGAATGAATTGTATTGTTACAGTTACACAATGTATAGGGTTTGATTGCACATGGCTAAATAGAACTCTAACCAACTTGTGTAACCATGAAACTAAACTGAAACTAACTCATAACTACTCTCTCTTATTTTCTCATTTTGTCCTACTTCTTTTCATTTATTTTTTATTTTTTTTAATATTTCCTTCCTAAATTCTTTTCCTTTTTTTTCTTTCGTTTATTCTTTCTCTTTCTAATGCCAACGTAACAAATTTATTTTTCTTCCAACTTTTTTTCACTACACCAATTCCCCACGTAAACAGCTCAATATCCTTTCCTTATCTTTTTTTTTTCTCTTACTCCTTTTGCCAAAGTCTTTCCCATGTTAATTTAAAAAGCATCACAATATATTACACAATGACAAGTATCCTCTCTAGTGTATATCATAATTCCAACCACACGTTATATTTTAAAAAGCTCATAGTTTCATACATCAAACTTTCTTAGTTAAGAAACCAAATCATGATGGAAACTTGAGACTCATGACCCACACTTATTTTAATTGGAAATCAACTAGCCACAAACTTCAGCAAATCAAACGAACTTTACAAAATAAAAAGGGAATTTTCTGACCAGAAATGTGAAGGACATTGATATGCAATTAGAATCAATGCAGAATGACAACTACCATGGTTCTCAAAGGTGACAAGGAGGCTTGATGCAATGATTGCTGTGAGGAGTGTGTGTTGCGTGTTGGATGAAGACTTAGTGCGTTGCAGGTAAGTAGGTGGCCAAAAGTTCTGTGATGGGGCTTGTGGTTTTGTTTGCGCAGAGGTCTTGGGTGTTTTTATAGGGACCTTGTTTCTGTTTGGGTGGTTGATTTGGTGTTGCTGAGGCTTAGTTGGTTGTTCTTGGTGCTGTATTCATGGGGGCTTGGTTTTATTAACCGTAGAAGAAGAGGATACTCAAGGCAAGGAGAAGTGCCAACTCAGCACCAGCCAATGAGTCAGTTAGTTTAATTAGCTGGCATTAGTTAATCATTTGTAGTTAGTTAGTTACAAATGAAAATTCATTTCTCTGTAATTTCAGTTCATTTCATTTCGATTGTAGTTCGTATAAATACCCTGTATCTCGTTTACTTCAGTAACGTGAATCAGTTTGATAATTTCTTCATTCATTCTTGTGTCTTCAATGGAGGTCTTTGATACTTTGATGGTATCAGAGCGGGTTCTTCCCGCTCTGCTTCCGTCACGTGTAGAACTCTGATTCTTCGTTTCTTTTGATTCATTGATTCTGTTTTTCTTAATTTCTACATTTCATCGATTTCGATTTCCTCGATCATTGAAAATGGCGAGAAACTCTAACAAAGAACAACAATTCTTCTACTTCTAACTAAATCAAGGTTCAAATCGTGATCAATCTCTTGATCCATATTATGTTCATCATTCGAGAAAACACCGATTACGTATCGCTTACACCGCAATTATCTGGAAAGAATTACCATAGTTGGGCAAGAAAGATGCGAAGAGCTTTGGCGCTAAAGAACAAATATAAATTTGTAGATGGAACAATTCCAGTACCGACTGAATCAAACCCGAATTTCGCAGCTTGGGATAAATGCAATAATCTGGTGCATTCATGGATAATCAATTCCATGACTCCAGAACTTGCTGAAAGTGTTGTGTTCATAGAGAACGCGATCGATGTGTGGAATGATTTAAAAGATAGATTCATGAGAGGAGACAGGATTCGAGTCTCACAACTGCAACAGGAAATTTCCAATCTGAAACAAGGTAATCATACAATTTCAGAATACTTTACTGAATTAAGAACTTTGTGGGAGGACTTAGAACAATTCAAGCCTTTGCCTCAATGTAAGTGTACAGTGCCTTGTGGTTGTTTGGCCATGAGAAATGCAAGAAGCTTTAAGTTGGAAGATAGGATAATCCAGTTTCTGGTTGGTTTAAATGATGATTATCAAGGAGTGAGATCACAAATCCTCCTTATGGAACCCTTTCCTCAGATAACTAGAGTCTTTTCAATGGTGATGGAGCAAGAAAGACAGTTGCAAGGTTATTCTTCTTCAAAGACAAATGCTGATAATGATGAATCAGGAGCTTTAGTTAATGCTGTGGAAGGAACAAGGGACTATGGAAGAGGTAGAGGAAATAGTAATTTTCAAGGAAGAGGTAATGGTGGCTTTCAAGGAAGAGGAAGAGGCAATGGAAAGGTGTGTACCTTCTGTGGGAAAATTGGTCACACTGTTGAAACTTGTTACAAGAAACATGGCTTTCCTCCTAACTTTGGTCGTGGAGGTTCATCTTATGCAAATAATGTCACTAGTGATGATTCAGATGGCAAGTCAGTGATAGGGTCAACAAGAACAGAAAATGAAAATGTGAGTTTGACAAAAGAACAATACAACCAATTGGTTTCTTTACTTGAGAAGAATTTTGTGAATTCAAGACCTTCAGTGAACATGGCTAAGGGAGAAAGTTACTGTCATGCAGCACATGCAGCAGGTAATCCTTCCTTAATGTCTTTTGATTCCAAAAGTAACAAGTCAAGGTGGATTTTAGATACTGGGGCCACTCATCATATTTGCTGTTGCATAGATTGGTTTGTTACTTATCAAAAGATTAGTCCAATTGCAGTTAATCTACCAAATGGTAATTCTGTAAGTGCATCAGTTAGTGGTACAGTGAAGCTTACAAGTGATTTAATAATAGATGATGTGTTGTATTTTCCTCAATTTGCAGTAAACCTGATTTCAGTAGCCAAACTAAGTAAAGCACAATCATGTTCATTGTCTTTTGGACCTGATTGTTGTGTCATACAGGCCAAGAAGGATTCAAGGAAGATTGGTTTGGCTAGAGAAATTGGAAGTCTATACTACTTGGAAACAGATCAGGTTTCATCCACTGTTATTCCAAATTTAGCTACTGCATTTAATCTGAATACACATGTAAAAACCTCTGCTATTCTATGGCATTTGAGGTTAGGTCATCTATCTCATGATAGGATGCATTGTTTGAATAAACAATATGCATACATTCCTGCAGCTCAACATACTGCATGTGATGTGTGTCATATGGCTAGACAAAAGAAGTTGCCATTTCCTATTAGTAGTAATAATGCAAGTTCAATGTTTGACTTGGTTCATTTTGATATTTAGGGCCCTTTTCTACTAAATCAGTACATGGATATAAATATTTCCTGACTATTTTGGATGATTTTAGCTGACATGTTTGGGTGGTAATGATAAAATTGAAATATGAAGTTTCTGCATGTGTTCGAAGATTTATTGCCATGGTGGAAAATCAGTTTAAAGGAAAGTAAAAATAGTGAGAAGTGATAATGGGCCTGAGTTTATACTGCCAGAATTTTATGCTTCAAAAGGTATCATCCATCAAAGAAGTTGTGTGGCTACTCCTCAACAGAATGGGAGAGTTGAAAGAAGACATCAACACATACTTAATATCAGTAGGGCTTTAATGATTCAATCTCAAATGCCTAAGAGTTTCTGGTCTTATGCAGTACTTCATGCAGTTTTTTTGATGAACAGAATTCCCACAAAGCTGCTAGGAAATAAGTCTTCTTATGAGATGTTACATGGTCACATGCCTAATCTTAGTTGCTTGAAAGTGTTTGGCTGTTTATGCTATGCTTCAACTCTTTCTAGCAACAGAAATAAATTTGATTCTAGAGCAAAGAAGTGTGCTTTCCTAGGATACAGGTTAGGCATGAAAGGCTATGTGTTGGTTGATGTTCACTCCAATGAAATCTTGATTTCCAGAAATGTTTACTTTTATGATTTGGAATTTCCTTTCCATTCCACAACACAACCACCTTATACTCATTCTGATTCTCAAATTATCAGTTCAATGCCCAAACTTACGATCGGCAGTGTAGTTCCACCAAACCAAGAAACAAGCAGTTCCATCTGTTACCTCTAATTCATCTTCTGCTTTTACACCTGGTAGTTACGAATCTACACCGAGAATGCTTCCTCCTTCTTCTGCAGAAAATCCACAAGAATTAAGCCAAAGACCTTCACATCTTAATGACTATTTTTTTAACCATTCTTCAACAATCAAACATCCTTTATCTGAATTTCTTACCTATTAACATCTTACATCTAAAAACAAAGCATATGCCATGTCCCACTCACTTATTTGAACCTACCTCATACTCCACTGCCAGTAAAGATCCAAAATGGATTGAAGCTATGAATCTTGAAATAGCAGCTCTAAACAGCAACAAAACTTGGGAATTTGTAGATCTTCCAACTGATGTTGTACCAATAGGCAACAAATGGGTTTACAAGATAAAAAGGCATGCTGATGGATCCATTGAAAGGTTCAAGGCTCGATTAGTTGCTCAAGGATTTAATCAAACAGAAGGCCTAGACTACTTTGAGACATTCTCTCCAGTTGCAAAATTGTCTACAGTCAGAATCTTGCTTGCATTGGCAGCTATACATGGATGGCATCTTCATCAGCTTGATGTTAACAATGCATTTTTGCATGGAGACTTACATGAAGCTGTATATATGAAGGTTCCTCAAGGCGTTTCAGCTCCCAAACCTGGCCAAGTTTGTAAGTTGCTTAATCTCTTTATGGACTTAAGCAAGCTAGTCGACAGTGGTTTGAAAAATTGACTAGTTTTCTTACTTCTCATGGTTTTGTTCAAGGACAAGCTGTTCACACACTTTTCATCAAGTCTACAAAAGATTCTTTCACCGTATTACTCATATATGTAGATGACATAATATTGGC
The DNA here is from genome assembly GCA_023212625.1 of Styphnolobium japonicum. NCBI lineage: Eukaryota > Viridiplantae > Streptophyta > Magnoliopsida > Fabales > Fabaceae > Styphnolobium > Styphnolobium japonicum. The sequence continues at coordinate 16,407,289 of JALBWW010000013.1, forward strand.
AGGTACATCCCTTATTGCATTTGATCTTATTAAAGCACTTTTACATAATGCTTTTAAGATTAAAAATCTTGGGCAACTTAAGTTCTTTTTAGGACTTGAAGTAGCACATTCTTCCAAAGGGATTTCTTTGTGCCAACGGAAATATTGTCTTGAACTACTAGCTGATTCTGGTCTCACTGGTTGTAAACCTACCAGCACTCCACTTGATCCTGCTGTGAGATTACATCAGGATTCTAGTTCTGTTCTTACTAATATAGCAGGTTATCGAAGATTGGTTGGTCGTTTGTTGTATCTAACTACAACAAGACCAGATATTGCGTTTGCAACACAACAATTGAGCCAGTTCATGTCTAAACCAACTGAGGCACATCATAGAAGCGACTCTTGAGTATTGCGGTATCTCAAAGCGATCACCTAGCCGTGGTCTCTTTTTCTCCGGCAATTCGATTTACACGTTAAGGTTTCTCCGATCTTTGATTAGGCGGCTGCATTGATACTCGCAGGTCTATTTCTGGGTTCTATTTTTTTATTGGACACTCATTAGTCTCTTGGAAATCAAAGAAACATGTCACAGTGAGTTGCTCCTCTGCTGAAGCCGAATATCGAGCACTAGCATCTGCTACTAGAGAGTTGCAGTGGATTTGCTACTTACTTACAGACTTGTCCCAGTTACCTTCTCGATCTCCTGTTGTTTACTGTGACAATCAAAGTGCACTCCATATTGCAGCTAATCCGGTTTTCCATGAGCGGACAAAGCATCTTGATATTGATTGTCACATTGTTAGGGAAAAGTCTCGTGCTGGTTTAATGCGACTCCTTCCAATATCTACTCAATTTCAAGTTGCTGATGTATTCACTAAAGCTTCATGTCCTCGGGTTTTTCATGGAGTGTATCACCAAGCTTGGCATGGTGGACATATTCCACCCTCCAACTATGCGGGGTATTAGCTTAGTAGAAGAAGAGGATACTCAAGGCAAGGAGAAGTGCCAACTCAGCACCAGCCAATGAGTCATTTAGTTTAATTAGCTGGCATTAGTTAATCATTTGTAGTTAGTTAGTTACAAATGAAAATTCATTTCTCTGTAATTTCAGTTCATTTCATTTCGATTGTAGTTCGTATAAATACCCTGTATCTCGTTTACTTCAGTAACGTGAATCAGTTTGATAATTTCTTCATTCATTCTTGTGTCTTCAATGGAGGTCTCTGATACTTTGAGGTTTCAATGGTGTATGGCTATGCATAAATAGGTGTGGGTTCTGTTTTGGTGGGGAAGGTGAGCTGCTGTTTAGGGGTCTTGGATGACTAGTTGGAGATGCAGCAAGGTAGTGCTACATTGAAGGTGGTACAGAGGCTTGTGTGCATTGGTGAGAAGCTTATGCTAATGGGGTTGTGTGTGCAGGCTTGGTGGTGAGGTTACAGGGACTCAGTTTGTGCATGGGAGATGGTGGATACTGTTTCATGGTGCCAGGTTGAGGGTTCTGTGTAGGTTCATGTATCTTGGTACGAAGTGGGGATGATTGGTGAGTTCTGGGTGCTGTTTCATAGTAGTGAAAGAGATGGGTTCTCAATGTTGTTTAGTGGTTGGTTAGGGGTGGTTTCAAGTTTGGTGGATGGTGATGCAGGGTTATGGGCTTGGGTAACTTCAGTGGCTGCTGGCTTGTCTCTTTTGGGTGTTGTTTTATGGTGCAAGGTGGAAGGGTTCTGTTTAATGGTGGTTGAAGGATTTGTTAGTTAAGATGGTTGTATGGTGCGAAGTGGAGGGAGTTTGGTGGATTTCGTGTTGAGTTTTGGAGACTTGTAGTTACTGGGCTTAAGGGATGGAGGTACTGGTGCGTACTGCATGTGGAGGTCTTGGTGCCACGACTTCAATGATGGGGTTTCACAGGATTTAGGTGAACTTGTGAGGAAGAAGTGATGGTTTTCATGGTGGAATAAGTTTAATGGGGAGTGGTTTGAAGTATGTGTGAGGCTTCCGTGTCTAATTCTATTTTGGTGTTGATAATGGAGTGATGGTTATGGTGGAGAGTAAGGTTGAGGTGTTGTGATGGTGAGCCTAGAGAGCTTGGTACAAGGCCCCATTTTATTTTCTTTTTGAATTCTTCTCATTTCTTTTTCTATCAGTCCCTTTCTCTCATACCCCTTACTTTTCTTTTCAGCCTTATCCCCCCTCTGCATGCTTGCTCCTTCTTTCTCTAATGAAGACTTCACCACTTTGTATTCTAGCATATTCTCATTTCCTCTACTAGTACAAGGGTGCAGCTGGCAAAGGACAAAACCTTCCCAAAACTTTTGGGGAGCTGTTAGTGAAAAAAAAACAAAAGAAAATTGTCCCCTATGGTACCAACCAAGGTTTTAAAAACGGGACCGGACCGACCGGTCGGACCGTGACCCGCGTGCCTGGCCAGTCTAGTTAGTCCTCAAAACCGTTTGGGTGATTGAACTACCCAAAAACCATACCAACAAGGATGAACCGATGAATTGGATGAACTAGACTTGGTTCTTGAAAATCGGCCGATTCTCCAAATTTTTTTTTTACTTTTTTCTGAATTTTTTTATTACTTTTTCAAATTTTTAAATTTGTTTTTTAGAGTTTTTTCTCCATCTATCTCCCAAAAATCATAACTTTTTATTCTTTCATCTGATTTCAATGCATTTTATATCGATTTCACGTAGCCTTTTAAGATCTATGCAATGAAAAAAGAATGAATGAAGTTGAACCAACTGATTTTCAAAAAAATAAAACCATTATTTTCATAGTTATGAGTATTTTTAAAAGAAATAATAATAGTTATTTTTTAAAATAAGATTTAAATCCTAATTTTTTTCTTAAATCCCTGTTACTCTCAAAATAAGGCTATTTTAATTGAATACAATGATAAATATTATTATATGTAGTCAATTTTTATTATTCATGTTATTAGATTTACTTATATGTATATAAATAATTATGTATAGAATTATAATTATAATTATTACGTCATCTAGTTTAACCACTGGTTCGACCGGTTTATCCAATCGAACCATCACTCAGAGGTCTCGCCGATTCGATCTCGGTTCGATTTTTAAAACATTGGTACCAACCTAACATGTACAAGAAAAGGGGGGAAAGATGCATGGTAGGAAACATTTTGAGAAATGAGAGAAAAAGAGAGTAAAGGAAAATGGACTCAAGGAAATGCCAAGTGGGTCTTAGGCTAGAACTAAGTGCTTGGGTTCATCAAGAATAAAATGGCTAAGTAAGATTTATCTTTGGGTCTTGAAAATCATTTTATTTTATTTTATTTTGTCATTTCTACTTTTTAATTATTTTAATTTCTTTTTTTTTTTACTTTTTCATTTTCAAATTATCACCCCGGTCAAAATGGGGTATTCACAGTGCATTTCATCGTTACAAGCTCCTATAAGAACATTTTAGTATTATACACAACTTAATATTCAACTTACAATTAAATGTCAAAAGTAAGGAAAACAAAACCCAACACACATTACTTCAGTCACGAAACATTATATGCTTTCAACTTAACACCTTTAACAAGCTTATTTTAATGGATTTATGACAAAACATGTAAAACAATTCTATAGTTAATAGCAGCAATTAAATAACATCAACTTCACTTAAGATGACCATTGCTTATTCAACCACTAACATATACTACGTAAGGTCTACATTTAACATAAGGTTTTTAAAATCACAACAAATATGAACATTGCATAAAACACAATTTAAAGAAAATTCCCTACTGCAAAATAAACATAACGAATTTTGACTCACTCATTACAGCCCACAAGGCCGACAAAAGGCTTCTATACTATATATGAACACCTAATGACAAGAGGGCAACATAACGCATCACATGTATAGCTCAAACCACCCCACCTTCTATTCATAGCAACACTGACATATATACCTCCAACCACCACCAACCTCATTTATCCATGCACTTTGTGTGCCCATGAGTCTATGCATCATCATCAAATAGACTAGATGAACATTCATGTCTTTATTTTGCAACATTATGGAATTAAAATAAATGTTCCAGTAGCATCATTTCAAAGTAAATGAACATCGTATGTTGGTGAAAATTACTCACCCAGATTTTGATGAAAACCACTTCCCCTTTATACCTCCTCCCTCAAACTTTACACAATACTCTTCTTCCTTTGAACAATTTACCCCAAAATTCGAAGGTGGGTTAGAATGATGGATGAGAGAGGAAATACAAAGGGGATACATGTTCTTGTTCGGGTACAAAGTGAAGGCCAAAATGATAGACTAAGAATGTATGGAGAAGGAGGGAGAAGACGAGTGGGAAGAAAATGAAAATTTGAGACTTTGTCACGTTTGAGCACCTTCGAGGAACCTTTTGCTAACGTTGCTAGCCACATATGCTGAGTCATAAAAACCTTACACCTAGCCTTTGGTGTAATATTTCGGTGTACATATAGCATTTTCCATAAAAAAAAATTACCCATATTATTCTTAGATGAATCCATGACCATGCCAAGAATCCTTTGCGTGAAGAATTTCTAGTACTTTATCAACGAGTTTTACATCAAATCATGATTTCACTATAAACCAAACAAAAAAATGGGTATAAAAAAAAGGCAATGGTTGCAAATGCACTTTTATTCAAATAAACTAAATTTTCATGATAACACTAAAATTATACAGTCATAAATAGCGTTAAAGAAGCTTTGATCTAATTACAAGAATAAAATTTATAAATTTAATTTTAGAATTACTTGTGTATTGAATACCAAAGAGCATATTTTCTTGGGAAAATAATTAAAAAAGTTAGCTTGGTAAAAGGTTAGACAATTTAGTTCATTTTAAAAATTAATCAATCATTCAACTAATTTAACTAATAATTTATATACACTTAATCAATAATTTATCTTCATTTTGATACTTAATATATAATTAACTGTATGTAAATTATTGATTAAATTAGTTAAATAATTAATTAATTTTTAAAATAAATCAAATTAATCTTATTATTCATTAAACTAAAATTTTAAGTCATTTTTTCAATTTTCTTTTCAACTTAGCTCCAACTTGGTTCGTTGCTCAATGGGGATATGTGCCACCTTTTCTCTTATTGTGTTGTGTAGTTTTCTTGGGTTTTGACCCTCTCGAGTACCAAAGAGCAAATTCACACTGGATAAACAAAAAAATTCACCAACCACATTAAATTCGGTTTCATCATTGGTATCATCCTTGTGGAATATTATTGTCTTTTTAATAAATTTTATTGCTACAATTATCACTTACTAATTTAGTAGACAAAAATGACTTTAATGATGCGTGGATATGTAATACCCTCCTATTTTTTATTAATTTATTTATAACCACTAAAATATTGCTTTCATAAATAGAAATTGTTTGAATATCATAATCCAAAGAAGAAAAGGTTAAATACGTCATTGACTATAGACTACCAAAAGTTAGAGACGTAGGTTTATTTTTCTCTCTGGTTAGTAATATTTGATTTTCTTTATATTTAAATTTAGTGTGAAACCCACATCCACATTGTGAATATGCTAAAAATTTGGGTTAAGTATTTGTTTATTCAAATTTTATCCTTCTAGTTATCAATGTCTAATTTTTAATAAAAAAAATAAAAAGTGAAATAGAATTAGCAATTTTAAATGAAATAAATGGTTTTTTTTTTCCCATAGTTCGAGTGATCCAATTTCCACATTGCACAAAGAGCATATATTCTTCACGTGGCATAGTGTCTATGTCCCACCAAAATACTAAAAATAAAATTTAATATTTTAATATATATATAAAATGTAAATTCAATTTATACACAAGTATGCAGTTAGCTTAATAAATCTTATCTAATAAAACAAATTGAAAAATATTAAATTAATTATCACTTTTTGTCGATTCGATACATAAAATTATTCATACATAATATCTATCCAATAATTTCTCAAAATAAAGAAACAGAATTTTGAGAGTCCAATCCACCTTGCATGATGATAGCCCAACCTTCGAAGGACTTCTAGTGGATGATGTTTACAGTGATCAGTGAGTGCTTTGACATGTGTCATTTCCATGGCCTTATACTAGTATTTCAAATCATCCTCTTGCTGTCCCTCCGCTTCTTTTTTTTTTTTTTTTTCCTTCCCTTTCTTTAACTGTTTCCTTCACTTTTCTGCTATCTCTCCCTCCAGTTTGCAACCCCTGAACCAAACGTTATCTTTTATCTCATTCCTTTCTCGTACAACATACCCTTTTGAAACTTCTTGAAAAGTGTTGCTCGTCTCTGTACCAGGTGCAGAAAGGTTGCTTCTTTCTGCAAAGTCCAAAACCTCTTCTTCTCTGAGACTCTTTCTCTCCTGCCATGGCTTTGGCAGAGTTGAACCCCACTTACACTAAAACCCATCTTCACTCATCCCATCTCTCATTTCTGTCAAGGAGTCTCCCCAGACACCGCCACTGTGCTTTTGCACCGATTCGTAGAACCCAGCATGCTAGGATTTCTTGCTCTATTGCACCAAAGTAAGCTTCTATACTCTTCATCCAACATATTTAGCTTCTTGGGTATGACTGAATTTTCCTCCTTTCACTTCTCAGTCAAGTTCAGGTGCCAACTGTGCAAACCCAGGATCCCAAGAGTAAGTCTGATTGCTACGGGGTCTTCTGCCTTACCTATGATTTGAAGGCTGTAAGTATCCCCTCCTTTCTCTTCTGTATTTTATCCATATATATGTGCTGTTTCAGCTTGTCTTAAATCCAGATTGTGGTTTTTATCCATGATTCTGTGAGTTAGTTCCTTCCCAAGTACTGATTGCTTTTGGGGTTTTACTCTGATGTTTGCTTGGTGTTTTGGAGCAAAAGTTTGGTATAAGTAGCACTAATGGTGTTTGCCAATATGTGGATCAATATACACGAATTCCTTTGCAACATGTATTTAGGCTATATACATACAGTTGGATTGGTGTATCTCTGTCTTTAACTACACTTATCTGAATTTCTCCTCTTTTGTTAAGTTTGATCTATTCAAAGGCCTGACTTTTTGTTTAAACACCAATAGACAACCAAAAGGAATCAAGAACATTGTTCACTATCTCCCATAACAAAATTGTGTTTCTCAGCCCTGTCAAACTTCAGAATTTAATAAATGTTTTCGTTCACTGCTATTTCATCATAACACTTCTGGCAGGTATTTATGAACATTATAGGACTATGGTTGTGACTTGTGGTTTTGTTTTGCAACAAGTAATACGAATGCATGGATTTTCTCAATTTTGCACATTGCTGTGTACATCCATGCTTGAAGTCAGTTTCCTCTTTGTATAGTCAAATCATATTAAGTTATTTTCAACTTTATTCAATCTACTAAACTTATGTATTATAAAGGTAATTAACAGCTGTTAGCTATGGTCATAACTATAGTTGACTAACATTCTAACGTGCTAAATGTGCTAAAGAACCTAATCTAGTATTCTAACATGCTTGAAATTTTTAACTGATTGTACAGTATGAGGTATTTTGCAGATCTTTTCTTTCCAATTTTCCATTTTGATATTCAATTGAATGTTCATTCTAATTTCGGTAAAGAAAGATACACAACATGAACAATTAACTTGAAATTGAGTACATTAATATAATATTGTATTGTTATGATTTTTTCTTATAAGATCTTTGAAAGAGCGGAGATGATAAACCTGTGTGCATGTGACTCTAATGGCTCTTTGATGTTAACACAAAGTTAAATTTGTTAATCTAAGCTGTATGTATCTTAAAAACAATTGGCTAATGTGTGCTCAGGAAGAAGAGACAAGATCCTGGAAGAAATTAATCAACATTGCAGTCTCAGGTGCTGCTGGAATGATTTCTAATCATCTACTTTTCAAGGTGAATATATCTTGGATTTAAATTAGAACCGTATTCGGTGAAAGCACATTGGCAGTTCAACTTATCTCTTATCTTCATTTATATATTTTCAATTATTTTCTTATTATTTCAGTGCTTTCAGATTAGGATTTTTAAAGCCATTGGGATGGGCAGGACGTAACCTATCATAAACTTCTTCCTACTGGTTGATGTAGCTAAATATATTGCTGCATAGCCCTTTTGGTCCTTGTTTTTTGTGTTCCTTTGCATTGACTCAGGAATTTATTATGATAACCACATACTTGAATGAGCACTGCAGTAAATTGTTGAACATGGATATGCATCACTTAGTTTGAATTTACTTCTGTTTTTCTTCTTACCATTGTCTCTTCTCTAGAGCAATAGAAACCCACTACTACCTAGAAATTTGAGCTTGATTTATCTAGTTTGAAGATTTGCTAGAAGCACCAGATTCTTATATCTTTGTTGTGGAATTTACAAGCAATAGAAATTGAATTGAGCATGAAAGCTAAATTGGAGATTTGGTGAGTTTTTACCTTTATTTTGTAGAATTTTCCCACAGTATGTTAACTGTTCAAGCTGAAAATTTAATTTTGCATGTATTTGGATTTTGGAGATTTCTTTTTATGAGACAACTACTACATGTAATGGTCATGCAATTTACCTTGTTTCACTCTGGAATCTGAGTTGATTTATTATGTCAGCTTGCATCTGGCGAGGTTTTTGGTCCAAATCAACCTATTGCTCTGAAATTATTGGGATCTGAAAGGTCAATCCAAGCTCTTGAAGGTAAGTTTCATGCATATTGTTTAGGTTAAATAGTTTAAATTCCTAAAATGTCCTTATATTTTATATTTCAACATATAAAACAAGGGATAGAAGAGTCATCCAACAATTTTTAATATAGAAAAACACCACTCCACTCCTTACCCCCATATTTGGGGGAAGGAATTCAGTGGATAGTGGTTTGAGGGGAGGGGGGCTGTGGTTGAGCCCCCTTCATACCATTCCAATTCCCTGTTGACAAAACTTCCTCACGACAATGAAACTTCTCATTCTTGCTCCACTCTGTCTCCCCATGATCCTTCCCATCTAAACATACCCCGAGGCCTTGACAGCATCCACTATTCAAACCAATAATAGGAACTTAATTAGTGTCAAATATTGTTAGGCCAAGTGGAAACATTTTGGTTTACCATTATGGGTAGTTTCCTTCTTGATTTGTAGATAAGGAATAGAAGAGATCATAGGTGAATATGACTTGTGAGGTTAAAATAGGCTCATATTTGTGTTTACATGTTTATTCAAATATTCTTTTAACTGAAACAAGATACCCCTTAATGTTGACTGATATAATATATCACTGATGCTTTTCAATCTGAATGTTCTAATTCAACATGCAGGAGTTGCAATGGAATTGGAGGACTCTTTGTTTCCTTTGCTGAGGGAGGTGAGTATTGGTATTGATCCTTATGAGGTGTTCCAAGATGCAGAATGGGCTTTGCTAATAGGTGCAAAGCCTCGAGGTCCTGGAATGGAGCGCGCAGACTTGTTAGACATAAATGGGCAGATTTTTGCTGAACAGGTGAAGTGGTATTCAAATTTAATCCATACTTATTGCTTTCTGCTAAAAGACAGTTAACTATACTGACATCATATCTTGTCATGTGTACAAAAGGGAAAAGCACTAAATGATGTGGCATCCCGCAATGTCAAAGTTATAGTTGTGGGAAACCCTTGCAATACAAAGTAAGCTTGGTGTTTCATGTGTAAACTTGTAGTTGCATACTGTGCCCGTTGGTGCTAATTCTCATTTTTGTTTTATAATGCAGTGCATTAATATGCTTGAAAAATGCTCCTAACATTCCTGCCAAAAATTTTCATGCTCTAACTCGCTTAGATGAGAACAGAGCTAAATGTCAGGTAAACAAAGTTTATAAACTTCACTTTTTTAAAATTGTTCTACAGCAGAAGAAATAACAACTATCTTCTCTGTATTGTCTCAATTAAATGTGCCAGCTGGCCCTCAAAGCAGGCGTCTTCTATGATAAAGTATCAAATGTGACCATATGGGGCAACCACTCAACTACTCAGGTCATTGAAGATAATTACTAGAATGATGTGTGAACTGAATTTCTTCAATTCTCTTATATGATATGGTTTTAACTTGTTAGCAGGTCCCCGACTTCTTAAATGCCAGAATCGATGGTTTGCCTGTCAAAGATGTGATTAAGGATCATAAATGGTTAGAGGAAGAATTCACTGTGAAGGTTCAAAAGGTAAAATTTGTAATTAGCATCAATAGCTAAGTATGTGGAATAAAAAATACATAGTTTCCTTGTGCTAAAAGCTGGCAAGTAATTGTTGGGCTGGCAGAGAGGGGGTGTGCTTATTCAAAAATGGGGAAGATCATCAGCTGCATCAACCGCTGTGTCAACTGTTGATGCCATACGGTCTTTAATCACTCCTACTCCTGAGGGTGATTGGTTTTCCTCCGGTGTAAGTTGATTTTAGTTAAATAACCTTGTGTATTTACTTTATATAGAATTATATGAGTTTTTTCAGCAAGACGGCAACCATCTTGTTTTGCAACTTAACTGAATTGAACTAAGAGACGGGAAAACGGAAAAAAGTTATCACCAATTCATGAGGAAGAAGAGTAAAAGAGTGCAAGGCAGTACAGTTTCCGGTTCCTTCATGTATACTAAGCAAAAACAATATTGGAAGTTACAGTCAAGATGAAATATTTTTTCTTGTACATATACTTATATCTGAAAATTGTTATTTTAAAGCTTAATTGGAAGGCCTATAAATAGAGTCTTTATTACAACTTTAAACACTGCATAGCCTTCCATTTGCACATACAATGTCTTTTTATTCTCTATCTTTTCTAGTTTCTACTTCAATCACAAAGTTTGGAAATGTAATATCAGGTATATACCAATGGAAATCCTTATGGAATAGCTGAAGGTATTGTTTTCAGTATGCCGTGTCGATCAAAAGTAAGTGGTACTACTGTGTTCTTCATTCCTTTTATTTGCAAAATTGCTTAAGTTCCTTCTATGACATAGTTTTTACCAATTAGGGAGATGGTGATTATGAACTTGTCAAGGATGTTATATTTGATGACTACCTACGGCAGCGAATAGCCAAGGTAAGTGTGAAACTTCATATATTTCATGGCAACAAAACAACTTCACATTTGGTAAAAAAATGAAATAATTGTACACCTATACTACATAGGAACTTCCCTATCCACTTTTTCAGTTCAGAAAACCCAGTTTACAATTCCACGTGCATGTAGTTACATATTACATTTAAAAACTTTACAGGTTGCAAATCCCACTTTCTAGTGCTTATATTTTGAAGTCCTCAACATCTATAACTGTTTAATTATTTTTTCGAGCATATCACATAAATTCAGTTATAACTAATAAATTTGCATTGTGTCCCAATTGTGCAGACAGAAGCTGAGTTGTTGGCCGAGAAGAGATGTGTGGCTCACCTGACAGGCGAGGTAAACATCATATCACCATGCCATTAATTCCTTCTGCTGATGTAGACATGTAGTGATGTTCACTGTCATCTGAACATATATTCTCTCTTATCAGGGAATTGCTGTTTGTGATCTACCTGGTGATACCATGCTCCCCGGAGAAATGTAACTAGTCAACCACCTGAATGCAAAAGCAGATATTGAAAATAAAATGACACTAATTGATGTAGAATATGGTTGTTCTGGAATAAGCGTGCAAATTTTTAATTAGTTATAATAGAAGTTTAAAAACATTCATTTGATTGTAGAAACATAAAGCTCCTCAATAATGTATGATGTTGGAAAAGTGATTTGTACTCATGTAACCTAAGATGGCTGGCCTAAATTATCTTGTACTACAAAATGAAGTTCTAACTGTCTTGAGCACCGTTAGTACTGAACTTGGTTAATTGCATTATGTTACATATAAATGTGCTACTTTTACAGTTAAAAGTTGTTTGTTATGCCTTAAGCATTGTGCCCACGATGTTGCCTAAATTATCTTGTACTACAAAATGAAGTGCTAACTGTCTTGAGCACCGTTAGTACTGAACTTGGTTAATTGCATTATGTTGCATATAAATGTGCTACTTTTACAGTTAAAACTTGTTTGTTATGCCTTAAGCATTGTGCCCACGATGTTGCCGTTAGATTATTTTTAGTACTAGGGCACGAATACGTCTTTGAATTGCATTTGGTAGGTGCACTTTCTGTTCTCTACTTTCCGAGAAACATGTTGGTTGAACACTTTTACAAAATCCACAGTTGCTTTTCATATATAAACTACAATAAAAAAAAATAAACAAAAAAACCAATAAGATCTGGCATAGTTAGTAGATAGGTGAGTCCTTTAACTATGTTGTTCTAATTTTGAAATCAGGCCGTGTATGAAAAAAGTTTTGTTAGAAGAGGTTGTATTTATTTTGGTAGTTTTTTTGCTTCGAAAGAGATTAGTTTCTAAGTGTTGGCTAGAAGATGCCTTTGATTTACACCAAAATAAATAAGTAAATAAAACTTTACTACACAATAAAAGGTTTTATTTATAATTTTTTAAAATAAAAATCAGAAACTAAAATTGTTAGTTCCTCAATATATTTTTATTTTCCAAAGCAAGCCAATACATGGTTCTTTACACGTCCATATTCAAACGATAGCTAAAAATGACCACAATCAGGTTAGCGTTTTATCTGTTTGTCAGCACAATGCTAAAGTTCTGGTGTTCAGTACAGTTTGTATTTCATTTTAACCATACAACTGCTTGATTTAAGCCCTTTTCATACAAGTGACTAAGACTACATCACAAAATTAGCACAGCATATTTGCTTCCTAGAATTACAGATGATATACTTGGCGTGACTCATGTCTCAACGGTTATAATTGCATGGTGTCAAATAAAAGTAAGCTTCATCTTGGTATGAGTCCAAGTATTTACATCACTCCATGGAATGTCAACTCCCATGCATACTCAGAAAGAGATAATAGCGAGACACCTTACACTTGATTCTTATGCTCAGTGAATCAAGTTACATTTCCAACTCAGAATAATGGATAACCACAGTCAAATTTTGCATCTATTAAAAGTAAATAGTAACAATAATATATATTACGAATTTCATTAAAGACAGTATCACTATCATTTGGCAACCTGAAACCAAAAATGTATGTGAATAAATTACAATGAAAAATGTATAGATCAGTATGACTAAGTTATTAACATAAAGCAATCTAGAGATCCTAGTCTTTCAATGAGTGCCATTGACACCAAGCGGACACTTAACTGACTGCAGCTCATTGTATCATAGCCAGCCTTATAATTGTCATTTACAGGTATACATGAAACTTCCAATCTTGAAACTCAGTGAAAGAATCAGCACCGAAAAGCACACCAAGAAAACCCAGCCATGTGATAACACAAATGCAGTCTTGCTCGAGAGCAAACCAAAAACAGGCACCAAAGCAGCAGAATTAACATCAGGTTGAGAAAATCCAGTAGAGATTACGGCATTAAACTCTCCATTCTTGCCCAGCATCCAGTCCATCGAATTGCCTCTTGAAGTCATGTTTGTTATTCTGATCACACCTGCAGTTACATGAGCTGAATTGGAAGACTGAGCTGCAGAATGAAGCCGAAGAGCAATTTCCTTAGGAGGAAACTCTGATGCAAATGCAGGAGGAGCAGGGATGCTAGCCAACAAGCTATTGGCCTGCTTTATAAATGGATTTGTATTTTCTGCCAAACAATGAACAAAAGAATTGACCCACATTAAGTCAAAAGGGATAGAACACCAGCTTACAAGCTTTATCGATCCACAGGAACAGACACACATTGAAAGAATTGCTGGAGAAATTAGGGTACTACATGAAAGAGAATTCACCTGATACCAACTTCGACTCTGGCTTTGAAGTGGAAGCTTCATTACTAGAATGTGCTTCAAAATCATGTTTGCTTGCCATGCAAATATCATTGTTTTCTCCATCCACATTCTGTCAACGACCAAAAAAGTGTAATAGACAGCAATAATACAAATCAGAAAGGCAGAAGACCTACAAAATCTAGAGTAAGCCCAAACCTGCAGGTTGAAAGGTGGTCCTTGGTCGGTTTCACTCCCCATAATCTGAGGAGAATCAAAAGATATATACTGGGAAATATCATCATCAGCACCAGTGTATACAAGATACTCATCTAGAATGTCAGTACCAGAAGGATCTGCCTCGGTGGGATTAGCCTCATCCAGATTCAAAAGATCATTGGTTTCCAAAAATGATTCAAACTTTGGCGCCAGTGAATTCTGCTTTGAAGAGGAAGCTTCATTACTAGAATGTGCTTCAAAATCATGTTTGCTTGCTATGGAAATATCCTTGGTTTCTCCATCCAAATTCTGTCACCGACCAAAAAAGTTTGATACATAACTACAATGTAAATAAGAAAGGCAGAAAATCTAAAACATCTAGAGTAAGCCCTAACCTGCTGGATGATAGGTGGTCCTTGGTCGGGAATAGAGTTTTCACTCCCCATAATCTGGGGAGAATCAAAAGATATATACTGGGAAATATCATCATCAGCATCAGTGAATATAAGATACTCATCTAGAATGTCAGTACCAGAAGGATCTGCCTCGGTGGGATTAGCCTCAACCGGATTCAAAAGATCATTGGTTTCCAGGAAAGATTCATCACCAACCAGAGGAATATTCATAGCATCGAAGTATATATCACCAGTTGTATAATTGAAACTCAGAGGATTCTCATTATGGTTCAGCTCACCATTGTCTCCATCTTTCACTGAATTGATATCCACACCATATTGCTCAGGCATATTAAAAAACTGGCCATTTTGAGGCTCAGAAATTCCAACAGTGCCTACCAAGGGCTTCTGATCTTTGATGAATTCTTGGGAATGCTCAGGATAGCTACTACACTCTCCGTAATAGAAGTTTGAAGGACAATCAGCACTTACAAATGCCACACCCATATCCTGCATCTGCTATGTAAAGACATTTTTCAAAATTACAGAATTGAATAATGCTGGACACTTTAAAGGAAACAAAACAGCTAAAGCAAGAACCATGGCATACATGTTTCAAGAAGAAACTAAGAAAGCAAAAAAAGAAAAAAAAAATTGAAAACTGAAGAAGTGCAGACAGCTATCATTGATCAGAATGAGTCATAACAATGACAAAACGTGCCGAAGGGAAGATCTCAAATGATGACCAGGATAACATACATAAATCTGCATGCATGGCGTGCTCACTTAACAGTCAAGTCAGTAATTCACATTTAACATTTCTCAGTATGTTTTCAAAATCTTCTATGGGGGGAAAACACTATTAAAATGTGTGTGCTAATTACCGACTTCTAAAAGTAGCAATTATGAGGAAGACCTGTCTTAAGGAAAATTACATAAAGGAATATATAATGTTAGATGTAAAAACTACCCAAATTAAGCCAATAAACCCCACAACATTGAGATACCAAACATGTGGACACAGTAAGAGAATGAAAGAGAAGTACAACTTAAGTCGCAAATTTGAAACTTAACAATTAGTATTCAAAAAAGTCATCAGTCACGCATGTATTACACATTTCACTAAGAAAAGGAATGTATGACTTTGATTGTCAACTCACATTACCACAAAAGGAAAAAATATGATTCAAAACAGGCACATGGATTGACCACGCTGATTGGTGACAACAGACACAAAACAAAAACTTAAGGAACGAAACTATATTAGATAACCACGGGATATACGATGTAAATTTGCCCAGCAACCAACTTATACTTCTTTATAAAGCATAGTGACTTGCCTTCTTTCTACTGATGGCATAACTGACAACATCAATATATTTCTGGTAAACCCACAAACAAAAATTAACATCAATACATATGCATGTTCTGTCATGTATAGTTCATCAATCCGTTACTTATCAAAAATACAAAGCATGACATGTTCTTTTATAAAATCATAAAATGAAATTCCAATACAATTCCCATTATTTGAGATAGAACACGAACCTGCTCAAGGTAGTCGGTTTCACCAAAAGCACTAGTATCACCAGGTACCACCAGTTCAGGTACAGGTACAGGCACTGGCACTGGAGCCACCTCATCATCTTCCCATTCCTCCTCAATTAACGGGGCACCATACCGCTCCCCATTCTTTGGCCCTGAACCACTCTTCTCGAAAATCCTACACAGCACAAAAGCATCCTTCTCCACCCAAGAAACAAAACAAAACAAACACAAAACATATCTCCAATAAGAATCAATACCCAGATAAATAATAATAATAATAATAATAATAATAATAATAATAATAATAATAAATTCCAAAGAAAAAGAGAAAGAAATATATTACTAGGTACCTGAGCTATTCCGGCTTGGGCCAATTGTTCATCAACCAATCTGTACTCATGCATGACCCAATTGGTACGAAGACCGCGGGGCGCACGCCCAGTATGGAAAACAAGAGTTTTCTTCATTCCGACTATCCGGGACCCGTGTTTCACGGGGCGATCCTTACCAGTAGTCTTCCAGTACCCTTTCTCCGTCGCCCGATTCGTCCTCGACCCGTTTCCGTACTTCTTGTCCAGCGCACTGAAGAAGTACCACTCCAAGTCCCTGCTCTTCAGCTTCGAACGACCTTTCAATCATCAATAAAACAAAACAAAACAAAACCTTTGGATCATCAACAATTCAAGACCGAACGAAAGAAAAAAGAAAAAGGGGCAAAACAAGAGAACCTTTCAATCATCATGATCGAAAGAAACCCCAAAAATAGATCAAGAAATGGAGAGAGAAAAGGGGCGCTAACAGGGGAGGTCCCAGGGTTCGGACTTGTAGACGTCGACGACGGCGATGGGGTCCAACCGGAAGGATTTTCCCGTGACCTTGCGCTTCAGGTAGAAGCGAACCAGTTCTTCATCCGTGGGGTGGAATCGGAACCCCGGAGCGAGCGAGGCTGCAGAATCGCGCGCCATGGGTGAACGCAATCGAGCAGAATTGCTGAGAAAATCTCTATTTGGGTTAGAGATAGAGAGAGAATTGGGGATTAGGGTTTCAATGGGAATCGCAGAGTTGAAAGGCGAAGAAGGAAGAAAGGTAAGTCATTTGGAAGAACGTGTTCGAACTGAGACCAAAGGGAGTAAGGGGTTTTGCTTTGATCCAATATGAGAAGAAAAAAAAAAAAAAAAAGAAGGTTCTAGGTGGTGGGAATGGACAACGTGGGATTTTGTATACAGTCATAGCTTGGTGAGAATATGTCGGCGTCACCTGTGCCACGTGTTCATAACAGGATGGGGAGGAGAAGGAGAAAGTTTCTTGTAATTTCTGACTATTACAACACTTTATTAAAAATATAACATAAACATATATATCATTTGATTGATTATATTTTTAATATTATATAATTAAATTTAAATTAAATTTGATAATTAAAAAGTATTACTTCAAAGTATTTAAATATAAATATTTTTCTTGAAAGAGCTATACTATTCCACTATTAAGAGGAAGATACTAAATTTAGGTAAAGGCTTTGTTTGAGTTATGAGAGAAATAGAGTGGAAAGAAATAGAGTAGAAAGAAATAGGGAGAAAAGAAATAAAGTAGAAAATGAGTAGATTTTTAAGTTGTTTGGATTAAGAGAATTATGAGAAAAATAGGAAAGAAAGAAAATTAAATTTTATGGTAAATACATATTTGTCCCTATTTATTTATTTATAAAATAACAAAAAAAGGGTATATTAGTCAAATTTTCATCTCTACTTATTTCTTCTCTACTTCTTCTCACTTTAGGAAAGAAATGAAAAAGGTGTGGGACCTACCACTTTTTTTTCTTTCTTCTCTATTTCTCTTCTAACCAAACAAGAGAATTTCTCCATTTCTCTTCTATTTCTCTCTTCTTTAATTCTCTCTTCTCTATTTCTCTCATACCAAACAAAGGTAATTATACTATTCCACTATTAACAGGAAGATACTAAATTTAGGTAAAATGTTGCTAGATTATTAAAAACACTAAGTAATCTAAACTTACGAAGAAATAATCAACTTGTTATAAGAAACCCAAATTAAGAAGAAACTTCAATACTTCAAGATAGAAACTAGATATAGATAAGAGAAATAAAAATTTCATTACATAATTAGTCTATTCCAATTGTTAAAAGAAGTGAATTTTATAAAAATAGATCAATTTTCTCTCCATCATCTCATGAAGAGATACATTGTGTAGAGTATAGTTATCCAGAGCATCAAATAATAAAACAATATAATTACTAGAACAATAAATATTAGATGAACATATTAAAAAGGGTTTCATCTTTATCCATAGGATTAATACAAGTAGCCGCAGAACCTAATTACCGATTAGGAATTGGTATGCTAATATTAATCCTCTTAACAGATTTAAGATTAACAAAATTCAAAGATTTAATAGTAGCAATTTTAGAAAGTAATTTACATAATAGACTAGCTTTCTTTAATTGTTATCCAAATTATGCGATGAATTTAAAAAATAATTACACAACAAGTGCAATAAAATTAATTATTAAATCACGAGAAAATGTTGTAAAAGAAGGAACAAATCCCTTTCACATTATTTCTAGAATTTATTATAAAGTAACCAAAGTCAATTATGGCTACAAACAATTGAGAGAAAATATCAGTCCAAATGAAACAATAATTGTAAAATCAAACCTTAGAAGATCTTCAATATAAATTCCTAAAAAACTCAATCATCAAGAAATAACTAGTAGAATACCAAAAGAATGGATTTTAGAAGATGTTATATAAGAACCAAAGATTTACAATACTAATATTAGAGAAATAATAGAAGAAGTTCCTAATGTAAGACTTAGGGTGAACAAATCCTCATCCTTAAGAAAATCATAAACACAACAAATTAGGTCAAAAAGATCTAGACATTCAGTAGATGGGTCTACTGTTAATGTCAATTTAATAGGATTAGATAATAGTTTCCTCAGAATCTCTAGGCCAGTATATGAAACAACTGAAGCTGTAAACTATTCTCCAACAACTTCACAAGTTTTAAATGTACTTAATAAAGAAGAGCCTTTTGAAATAGATAAGCAATGGATTAGAGAAGACTTTGAGGCAGATTACAATAAAGAAGAAAGAGAATGGTTTTTCTCTAACTTCACAAAAGAACAAACTATTGAATACAGAAAACAGTTTTATCAATATATGGAAGAAAAAGAAATAAATATGTATTTCTTTAATTGGTTTTCAAGATTTTGTCAAGAAAATAATATAGACTATTCCTTTAATAAGATTTGTCCAATAACTAAAAAATATTCATCATGGAAAACAACTTCAAGAAAAATAATAGAATCTGAATATCCACCTCTAGAAAATATTAAAATTCAATTATCATAAAATATAGAAATAGAAGCATCACTATACAAAACAGCTAATTTAGAAAAGACAATTCAAAACTTACAACAACATTTTGGGAGTCAAATCCCTTATGAACTTGACTTATGGTCAATTACATAATATTGCAGTAGAAACAAGAATACAAATGTGTATAGATTCAAAATTACATGATAGGATTAAAAAGGAAAAAAATAGTTGTAAAAAAGAAATTGGTACATTTTGTTAACAATATGGGTTTGAACCCATTCGAGCCCCAAGTAGTCAACATAAAAGACAAGTTAGAAAACAAAGTAAAAAATCTAATATTAGGTTTAATACTAGAAGTCATAGGCAAATACCACAAAAACAATTTTAAATCAGCCTGTACAAAATTATAGTAAATCTAAAAAGCAACCTAAATATAAAAAATTTCCTAAAAAAGATAATGTATGCTGGACATGTGGCAGACAAGGACATTATGCTAGAACCTGTAGGGTACAACAAAAAATAAATGAGTTAAATAATGAAGAATTAAAAACCAGTTTATTAGCAATATTTATCAATTTAGATCCCGAACTAGAAGAGAGTTCTGAAGAAGAAGAAGAAGAAGAGACTAAAGATAATGAAATTTACCAATTAGATAATTATGAATGTGTTGATAGGGTTACAAAAGGCATATAGTGCCAAACATCAACATAATCATGATAATTATAATATTATGGATAATATTGTCTTGAAAAGCTTTTAGATTGGTGCAAGGCTTGTCCCCAATCAGATATTGATAAAACATTAAGAATCTTGATTTTGGAAAAAGCTATTTCATTTGTTGTAGCATTTTTATGATGCTCAAGTTCTATTGATAATGTATTTACAAGAATAAACTCATAGGATTGTCTCTTTTTTGTTCCACTTGTAGGAACATAATGAATCTCTTGAGGAAATATTTGTGTTGCTATTTGGTTTCTAGGAATAGAAAACCAATCTTGTTCAATCATAATAATGGGAAGATAATCTGGCTTTTCATAATAAGCATCTATGGCCTTTGCTAGTTCGGTTTGTTTTAGGAAATTAAATGGAGTGAATTTATTTTTTATTGGAATGGACTATTTGGTGGATGATGAAGATGCTGGTTGGTTAACAATCTAGGCTAAGGTCATGGGATTTTTAAAAGTGTTGTCCTCTTGTCTTATGATGCTGGTTGAAAGGGCCATATTGATCTTTGGTCATGGCTTTAGGAGGCATTTTGTTTCGTATAGAAATTCTCTTATTAAAAAATCTGGTAAAACATTCTTTTCTCCTTTAATATGAACAATCTTGGAGAACTTGTTTAAGAATACCTCCATATCTTATATCATAAGCATCATTCTCGATTATCAATGATGCATTTGGATCTGGAATTCCTAAACAAGGAAGGCTTTTGACTAAGGTTTTGACTTGTTTTATTACGTTAGTCATCTCATCATCCCATGCTGGAGGGTCTTTTCTAAGACGTTTATACAAGGGAGCACATATTGTTCTAATATTAGGGATGAACTCAGCTACATAATTGAAACATCTTAAGAATCTTTGTAATTGTTTTTTTCTCTTTGATCACATATGGAAATTTACTAGCAAATTCTAATGATCTTTGAATTGGAGTAATAGTTCCTTGATATATTTCATAACCTAAGAATCTCACTTTAGGCTAAAATATTTTCATTTTCTTGGCTGATACAACTAATCCATTTTCTTTAATAATATCAACAAACTTGTTTAAATGCTGAATGTGACGATTAATTCCGGTTGAAAAAATTAATACATCATCTAGATAAACTATCGCAAAATCCATATATGGGTAAAATATATTGTTCATAATTTCTTGAAACTCACTATGAGCATTTTTTAATCATTATGGCATTACATTTCATTCATAATGTCCAAAAGGAACTATGAATGTTGTTTTATATCTATCTTCTTCTTTTCTGAGATTTGATAATATCCAGATTTCATATCAAATTTTGAAATATATTGTTGCTTTGTTTAATCTTTTAATTAAATCTGATTTATTGGGTAAGGGATATATAATCCATTTTAAAACTTTGTTTAATGGTTTATAATTAATTACTAATCTAGGTGCTCCTCTTTCAAGCTCAGAAGCTTTCATTACATAAAAGCCTGAACAACGCCAAGAATATTTTGATGGTCTTATCAATCCTTTTTCTAAATATCTTGTATTTCTTGTTTACAATATTTTAAATATTCTTCATTCATTTGTATTGGTCTAGCTTTTGTCGGGATGCCTTTTTCATTAAACCCATCCTCATATGGTAATGATACTACATGTAGTTTTCTATAACGAAGAGCTATTGGGTTTGTTTCACAAATTTCTTTTTCTATTTTCATTTCAAAATCTTTGATAATTTTTTGAATTTTAGGAGTTTTAATTTGTTCTTCAACTCTTTTATACTGAATTTCTTTATGTAGTAATTTTGTTTGATTTTATTTTTTATCTATCAATTTAATTTTCTTTATTGATGCATCTTGCAAAAGATTTAGTTCTTTTATCTTTAGTGGTCTAATAAACTCAAATCTAATTGGATTATCTTTGCCTAGAACATAGGATTCAATTCCTTGTTTTGTAATTAATAAAGGATATAATAATGAAATAAAAGGGGTACCTAATCTCATGCTATTTAATATATTTTTTTACTAATACAAAAGATGTTGTTAGACAAATCTTATTTTTACAAATCTTTGCATTAGAAAGTTTATATTTTATTTCCATTTTTGAGCCATTGGCTCTAGTAACCTTTCCTTCTTGTATACAATTAATATCTGCTCTTGAATCTATTAGTGCAATCATATTGAATCTTTCTTGGTGGATGATCAATCAATTTGAGACACTTATGTTAGCTTTGTACTAGGCTTTATTAGATGTTTATTGTGCCTAATATTAGTATTTTAGCTGAGTTTAATGTTGTTGGGCCTCATTGGGCTTTAATGCAAATTGTGAATAATTCTTGGATTTTGATACATTTTGACATTTCTTCCTTAGTTAGGCCATAACTTGAGACTAGGAGATCCATTTGAGGTGATCTTAGTGTCTTTGGAAAGCTAAGACAAGGATCTACAAGTTTCATGAAGAACTTAAGAGCTGGATCAGATGTCTAAGAGTCCAAAATAGGCCTACAATTCAAAGTGGGTCTGCTGTCACTGGAATCTGAGCAGTGTGCAGATATTGGACCATATCGTGGGCTATAGGTATCCTTTTGAGCTGAAACTCAGCCATTGGAAAGATAAGACATATATCTCCAACTTCACTGAAAATCATTTAGTCAATAGATGTCATTTTAAGCATGACTATGAAGTTACAAGTTGGTTTGAATTTGAAAACATATTCTGCCAACCTACTTGAGGTAGGTATAGTTTTTTTTGGAATATCTAGAGTTTTAAAATTCCAAATGGCATGAAACCAATACCAAAAGTTCAAGGAGACAATTTTCTATAACTGTCATGAAGACCTCCAAGCCCAAATACATCGTTTAGGTCATGAAAATCAGGCTGGAAGTTGGAGTAGAGTTGCTGACTAGAAGCCACCAATCATACACCAACCCACCTACCATGCACCAACCGGCGGAACCATGCATCAAGCTTCCATATTTGACAATTTCCATGTTTTTACAGCTTGCATTCAAATTATTTTTAATTACAAATTGGCTTCTAAGATTAGTATAAATAGAGTCAACCTCTTTGTATTAGACATAATTTAATTTGAAGTAAGTTTGAGTATTTGTGACATCTTAAATTTGATAATTGATTAGTTATTTTGTTTCTAAAGATATTTGGATCTCTTATAAAATTTTGAATAATTGTAAAAATTAATATTAAAATTGCATCTTCCTCTTACGTTTCTCGTTTTACACTGTAAGAGTTGTTTCTTTATCTTGAGGACTCATAGCATTATCCCACCATCTTTTTAATTGTCCAGTAAAACCTTGGATTAATGTTGTTGCAACATCTCTTTCTAATAATCTTCTTGCTTTATCAGTTGCTGGTGCCATTGACATTTGGCAAGTGAAATCTAAGATAGTTTGTTCACTTAAACCATCTAAATTCCATTCGATTGTATCATTTCCTGTAAAGGAGTTTTGTACAAATTGAACATTTGGTAATGAAGGTCTTCAGTAATAATTTCTAGTTTTTTGGTAATTGGTTTTAAAATTCATTTTATTAATTTCTAATTCTTTTTCTAAAGTGGTTATTGATTGTTTATTAATACTAAGGTCTTTTACTTTTTCTTTTAATTCTTCTATATCCATTCCTACTGGGCTTTTAAGAGTTAGTCTTTTTTGTGGAGTGGTATTTATTTTGTAAATTGACCTTTCTAATGGTCTTATAATCTTTCAACTACTTGGTTCTTCCTTATTTTCGATTCTTCCTAATTGTTTGATCATAGTTTCTAAAACTATATTGGAATAATTTATTTGTTCATGAAGTTTTTTAATGTCTTGTTTTTCTACGGGCTTCTCTAAATTAGTGGTTTTGTATGGTGATGATTCTATTTCTGTATTTTCTGATAATTGAATTTTAATATTTTCTAGAGGTGGATATTCAAATTCTATTATTTTTCCTGAAGTTGTTTTCCATGCTGAATATTTTTTAGTTATTGGACATATCTTATTAAAGGGATTCTATTAATTTGGACTTTGAGGGGGAAGGAGAGCGAACATTGACCCCTAATTCCCCCTCATTTCCTCTCATTAAAAACTATCCAAACAAGGGTTGGGGTCAATTTTTCCTCCCATTTCCCCTCCTTACCCATATCCAAATAATACATTAGGGTTATTCAGTTTTGTGTCATGTCCAGTCTTGCTTTCCATTCAAATTAAATTTAAATAAATTAATATTCCCTTAGTAGGTTTGAATAGTCAAGTACAATCTTGATCCAGTTTAGGGTTGTTCTGCAGCATTGTGCAGTATCATATCTAACTTTGCAAATGATAACAAACCATATTCTCATGCTTAAATTAAATATTTTTTAAGGAAATCAAATTAATTATTTAATGTTAAATAAATTAATCTTGTTCTTACTTAAAAATAACTAAGTTAGAATTGTTATTTTAAAAGAATTATGTGGCTTAACATTTCAATTGTATGTGAGGTATATGTAAACACTCATTATGAACACCGTATTTTGTCTAAAATTATATATATATATATATATATTGGATTATGTTTAAAATTTCATAAATTGTTTTTATTAGTCATTTCAAAATAAAAAAAAATTAATAATAATATAAAAGGACGGAGGTTTGTTAACATTGAAAAGTCCTCGAAATAAAAAAAAATACAAAAAATATAGAAAAAAAGAAATTAGAAAATTATGTACTTTTTAAATTAGTTATTTTGTATGGTGATGCTTCTATTTCTATATTTTCAGATAATTGAATTTTAATATTTTCTAGAGGTGGATATTTAGATTTTATTTTTTTTTCCTGAAGTTGTTTTCCATGCTGAATATTTTTTAGTTATTGGACAAATCTTATTAAAGGGATAGTCTATATTATTTTCTTGACAAAATCTTGAAAACCAATTAAAGAAATACAAATTTATTTCTTTTTCTTCCATATATTGATAAATCTGTTTTCTATATTCAATAGTTTGTTCTTTTGTGAAGTTAGAGAAAAACCATTCTCTGTCTTCGTTATTGTAATCTGCCTCAAAGTCTTCTCTAATTCATTGCTTATTTATTTCAAAAGGCTCTTCTTTATTAAATACATTTAAAACTTGTGAAGCTGTTGGAGAATAGTTTATGTCTTCAGTTGTTTCATATACTGGCCTAGAGACTCTGGGTAAACTATTATCTAATCCTATTAAATAGACATTGACAGTAAACCCATCTACTGAATGTCTAGATCTTTCTAATCTAATTTGTTGTGTTTATGGTATTCTTAAGGATGAGGATCTGTTCATCGTATGTCTTACATTAGGACCTTCTTCTATTATTTCTCTAATATTAGTATTGTAAATCTTTGGTTCTTCTATAACATCTTCTAAAAACCATTCTTCTAGTATTCTACTAGTTATTTCTTGATGACTGAGGTTTTTAGGAATTTGTATTGAAGATCTTCTAAGGTTTGCTTCTACAATTATTGTTTCATTTGAACTAATATTTTCTCTCAATTGTCTGTAGCCATAATTGACTTTGGTTACTTTATAATAAATTCTATAAATAATGTGAAAGGGATTTGTTCCTTCTTTTACAACATTTTCTAGTATTTAATAAATAATTTTATTGCACTTGCTGTGTAACCATTTTTAAAATTCATCGCATAATTTGGATAACAATTAAAGAAAGTTGGTCCATCATGTAAATTACTTTCTAAAATTGCTACTATTGAATCCTTGAATTTTTTATAATCTTAGATCTCGTAAGAGTATTAATATTGGCATATCAATTCCTAATCTGTAATTAGGTTTTGCGACTACTTGTATTAATCCTATATGGATAAAGTTGAAACCCTTTTTAATATGTTCATCTAATATTAATTGTTCTAGTAATTGTATTGTTTTATTATTTGATGCTCCTGGATAACTGTACTCTATACAGTGTATTTCTTCATCAGACGATGGAGAGAAAATTGATCTATTTTTATAAATTTCACTTCTTTTAACAACTGGGATAGACCAATTTTGTAATGACTTTTCTATTTCTTCGTAAGTTTAGATTACTTAGTGTTCTTTAATAATCTAGCCATCTTTTACCTAAATTTAGTATCTCCCTGTTATGGGACCACCCTCGCTAACCAATGGTTTCACTGCCTTTCTCAGGACTTACTACCGAGACCACAATACTGAGCTGACCAACGTATTAACGGATCTCATCGCTACAATAGACACTTAATCTAGATAAAATCTTGCTAGACTTTTCAATACTTCTAAGAGCATAAAATTAGTAACAAAAAAGGCTGGGGACAAAATAGAACCACTCACTCATCAGAAACATTACAATATATGTTGCTGAGAAACCCAAAGGGCTAGGTCATTTTGTTCTCCTCTGTTTTAGCTTCAAGCAAGCTTGAAATGGAGAGGCAGAGGAACAGACCATAGCAAAGGAACCTAGAGAAGCAAAAGAATCATCGAAACCTGTAATTTATTCACAATTTATATATATTGCCTTTGGGAGATATGAAGTTGACATGACAGTAACAGAGTAACCTCCCCATGGAGGCAAGGTAATGCAACAACAAAAGCAATTAATCCAATAATATGGCTATATAAATAGTAAATATCATTGCTAACAATTCTTAACTTAAAGAGCAATCCTATGATGCAAATAAAAAATGTGGTAAGTATTGCCAACACACTAATGAGATGAGTGAAGAAGCAAAGGTCATGTTCATGGATAAGAAAGAAGCTACTATAGTCCAACAAAGAATGTTGATCCAAAAGTTATCTTTTCTGTTTCTTTACTTCAAAGGATGTGGGCATATAACTAAGCTTTTGGTTTCACAAAATGCATAAATCAATAGTATAACTATGGATGACTTTCATATACTTTAGTCTAGAATTCTGAAAAATTATTAGCTTATTTTTGTGAGAAGATGTACTAAACTAACAGGGCTATAGAAGAATGAATAAAAGGAATGCATTAAAGCTCCATGACGCTCAAACATGTACATGTAAAGCTAAAACAGAAACTATTAAACTTGCACATGTAAAACTAAAACAGAAACATCATTCTTTTTGTTCATTAGTAAGTTATAAAGTTCCACTTGACTTGTTAAAAAATAGGAATGGAGAAGAAAAAGAAGGACCAACATCAGTCAGATTAGAGGGTGAACAAAAGTTGGGGTTATGACAACAAAATGTTATAGAATCAACTTGTGCAAGACAATAGAAACAAAAATGTAATGTGATACGATTTTTGGCAAGTATACCTAGTCGCAACAAGTAATACGGTGGTAAGACTGAATATCGTTCACTAGGATCGTGGACAATTATCACTTCTTAAATTGGACTACTATTTAAACGTTCATTTACTTGAAAAGGTCTTAATTAAGATTTCTTACTAAGTATAAATATAATTTTCTTTGTAGACTTTTATCAAACACTTGGTGGTTAAACATAAAATTGATTAGTAAATGGGTAAATTGTCAAGGTTAGATTATACCAATCATCCCTTAATTGTTATGAAACGGTTATTAATACAAGTCCAACTTTAATTATGACAATCAAGTCTTTTAAATACCCAAACCCTAATTCCTTAGAGAGATTGAGCCTAAAACCCCATAGTAAACCCCTAATTCCTTAGGTGGATTAATAAGAAGATTTGCATTAAGAATTAAGACTTAAACATTACTAGCACTCCAATATCTATTCCTAGATTCATGAAGTACTAGGTATCTAATTCCATGAGCATGCATTAGCATCAATTTTCCAATTGTTTACCAACACAACAAAACATTTCAAGGTTGATCAAGCCAAGAAAAGCATTAAGAGTAGAATTAAATACTCATAAGAAGAAGGAACTTGCATTAAACCCAATCCAATTACAACCAAGTTCTGAAAAGTAACATCTAACCCCAACAAGGGGATTTAGCTAGACATAATCTAATAAATAACAAAAGGAAAGAGAAAGAGAAGAGAAAGAACAAGAAGAATGATTCAAACTCTATTGATATCTTCCTCCAAGATGTTTACAAGCTAATTTCGTGCAGCTGCTAACCTAAAACTACTTTTTCTTTTTTTTTTTAATTAGTGACAAAAAGAAACAGAATATATATAGGTGCAGTAAGTTGCCTCACGCTGCGGCATCGAGTAGTTCACGCCGCGGCGCCCAAGCTTCGGGTCTCTGCAGGGTTTTGTGGCTGAAGCTTCCACGCCGCTGCAGTGGAAGAAGAAATATGATGGAGTGAAAAAGTTATTCATGCCGCGACATGAATAACTTTTTCACTCCATCATATTTCTTCTTCCACTGCAGCTCAAAACTCCTTCCAAAAGCTAGATTGGGATGTTTCCTGTAACAAGGATAGTATTAAAATGAATACAAGTGCAAAACTAATTGATTCCATTGAACAAGTATCAAAATAGATTCCATTGAAAGTGAATGAGAATTCATCTATTTAAACATGAAATTTAGAACTAAGCAATCTAAAGTTAACAAGATTTGGGTCCAATTAAGTATATTTTTACACGGTTATCACACCCTCGAACTTAGATTTTTGCTAGT
Source organism: Styphnolobium japonicum (assembly GCA_023212625.1). Classification (NCBI taxonomy): domain Eukaryota; kingdom Viridiplantae; phylum Streptophyta; class Magnoliopsida; order Fabales; family Fabaceae; genus Styphnolobium; species Styphnolobium japonicum. Next base: position 16,435,774 of record JALBWW010000013.1, read on the forward strand.
CCTCGAGCAAAATGTAACCTAAAGAAAGTATACTTGCAAGAACTAACTCTTAACCCTCAGAGTAGTAACTGATGATTATATAGCCCTCAAAGAATGCTCATGCTTCTTATCCAAGAGCATACAAACACAATCCCTGTTATGTCAACATGAAAGTTCCTCTTTATGCAAAAGATGTTTCCCATAGTTATGCATGTTAAACTTCTTCAAATCAATTCCTGCTCACTCAGATAGGGTTATGGAATTCTAATGCAAATCAATCTTGTACTCAAAGAAATTATGTTCAACTCTTTCTCCACTAATGTAAATATCACACGATTGAGGATCAAAAGGGACTTTTTCAGCTTGTAATGTATGGCTAAAGGTAAGGATAGAAAGGCAAAATGGAAGGAAAAACACTAATATATTGAGCAACAAGTTGTCAAGGGTTGAGTTTCTGATCAATCAATTTGAGACACTTATGTTAGCTTTGTATTAGGCTTTATTAGATGTTTATTGTGCCCAATATTAGTATTTTAGATGAGTTTAATGTTGTTGGGCTTCATTGGGCTATAATGTAAATATTGAATAATTTTCAGATTTTGATGCATTTTGACATTTCTTCCTTAGTTAGGCCATAATTTGGGACTCGGTGATCCATTTGAGGTGATCTTGGTGTCTTTGGAAAGTTAAGACAATGCTCTACAAGTTTCATGAAGAACTCGAGCTGGATCGGACTTCTAAGAATCCAAAATATCCCTGCAATGCAGAGTGGGTTTGCTGTCACGAAAATCTGGGCAGTGTGCACATATTGGACTACATAGTGAGCTATAGGCCTCCTCTTGGGCTGAAACATGGCCATTGGAAAGATAAGACCTATATCTCCAACTTCACTGAAGACCATTTAGTCAATAGATGTCGTTTTAGGCATGATAATGAAGTTACAAGTTAGTTTGAATTTGGAAAGACGTTCTACCAACCTAACATGAGGTAGGTTCAATGTTTTTAGCATATCTAGAGTTCTCAACGTCCAAATGGCATGATTCCAATTGCAAAATTTCAAGGAGTCAACTGGTTACAACTTTCATGAAGACCTCCAAGCCACAATACACCGTCTATGTGATGAAAATGAAGCCAGAAGTCGGATAAGAGTTGTTAACTAAAAGCCACCAACCATACACCAACCCACCTACCATGCACCAACCCACCAACCATGCATCAAGCTTCCATATTTGACAATTTGCATATTTTTATAGGTTGTATTCAGATTATGTACATGTACAAATTGGCTTCTAGGATTAGTATAAATAGAGTCAATCTCTTTGTATTATGATAAATTCAATTTTAAGTAAGTTTGAAGAAAGTTTGAGTATTTGTGAGAGTTTTCTTTCTCTTCTTCTCCATTCTCTTTAGAAATTCGTTTTTGTTCTTTTATTTCTGAGTTCTTCCTTCCCATCTATGGAAGACTAGGCTCTCATAATCAATCCAAGGGATTAGCCATCTTGATATTTAATTTGGAGATCTTGTTTTACTTGTTCATATTGCTTAATTGTTATTCAAGTTTCTCTTCTTCCTCTTTTAATTTTGATCTAGATTGAATTGCTTAATTTGATTTGGATGTTTATGTGATAATAGCTTTATTATCATGTATTCAAGAGGATCACATAGAATAAACAATTTATTAAACCTTTTTGATGGATTGTTTAGCTTGGTTAAATTCTTGATCTTAAGTTAATCTATGTTTGGATGGTGCTTACTTTATCTAACATTGGTTAATTAAATCCTAGATGCTTATCTAGTAGAGGATTCTTGGATCATGTTGAGGCGTCTTGATATGATCTAAGGCCAAGAACATGGTTAGCAATTAAGTGAATTCCTTGTGATCAATGATGGATTAAACTCAAGATAGGTAAAATTTCCTTGGATTGGTTAATTTTTTAATTACTTTTCTTTAATTCAATTAGTGTATTATCTTTTCAAATCATCAAAACCCCCCATTTAATTATCTTGATCTGATTAAATTTTTGTTCTTTTTGGATCCTTGAGAGACAATTCGGTTCATGCTCTATACTACAAATTAGTTTGTGAACCGGTAATAATTTTTATTTGACGGGTCTCGACAACCTCTTGTCAAATTTGGCGCTATTGCCGGGGATCCAAAGGCAACTATTTGATCATTTCATCTAACTCTAACAATTATATTTGTTTTTTTTTAAAGCATTTTCAAGTGAAATTCGGCTGAAATTGGGTAAAGGGCATCCTGTCAATATTTTGGTTCAGTAACATATCTTTGATCAATCTGAATTTTGGTAGACTAATGGAAAACATTATTTTGAGAAAGGCTCACTATTATAGTGAGGTCACCCTTATTTTAGCCAAATTCCATCGTTTTGACCACGTTTTCAATTTTTTAAGATTTTTTATTATTCTGTTAGATAGAAATTTTGTGTAGATTTCACTCTGTGGTAGTCCCATAATTTTTAAAAATTTATAGATATGTTTTCTGTAATTATTTTGTGTGTATATTTAGACTTGTTTTTGTGATTTTGTGTTTGATCACTAATCTGATGGAACATAAACTTGATGAGCTGGCTTATCTGGTGGGGCAGTTGGCAGTGGAACAACATCAGTTACATGTGCAAGAACCTCCAGGATTTTGTAGTATATGTTGTAGTTCTTATCACCCCACATATGCTTGCACCACATTACAAGATGATGGTTTTGTATTTCATGACCATTCTGTTGATGCAACAGGTGTATTTCTTGGTGAACCACAATACCAACAGCTTGGATATGATCCTTATTCTACCACATATAACCATTATCAGGGAGAACATCACTGGTTCGAACCTTATGTTGAACCAATCAATCTATACCAGCAGCCTATGCATCAACAACAGCAAGCCCCAATAGGCATGAAATCTGAGCCTACATTAGAGGATTTGGTGAAACAATTAGTTCAGAACAACATCCAATTCCAGCAGAGAACAGAAGCCATAGTACAAAACTTGGAGACCCAAGTTGGTCAACTTACATCTTCATTGAGTCAGTTGAGCATGCAACGGATGCAGAAATTTGATTCTACAGAACATGAGACCATTGATGTGCAAAAACCAATTGATGATTTGTGTGTTGAATTTGCTAATTTTACTGATTTTGATGATTTTGTTTGTTGTACTGGTTGTGATGGTGATATGTTGTGTAATGCATGTGCTGAGATTGCTGCCTTTTTGAGACATGATGAATCTTTTTCAGCAGATTATGCAGCAACTCAATCTGCAGAAGTAGTGAAGCAACCAAAATTGGAGTTTATTGTGGCTAAGAACCTCCTTACTGATGAGGAGGAGAAGTTGCTGCAAATTTTAAAGGAGAATCAAAGAGCCATCATACTTGCAGACATTCCTAGGGTTAGCCCTTCCATATGCATGCGTAGGATTTTACTTGAAGATGGAGTTAAGCCAATAAAGCAACCCCAGAGGAGACTAAACCATCTGATTCTTGATGTGGTGACCCATTACACTGGTTATGGAGTGGCTGCTGGAATTTTGCTTCTTCTGCTATCCATAGGGAGTTTTCTTTCCACACTATTATTTCATTTTTCTGGTTGTTGTTTTCTTTTTGTTTTTACTATTTTGCTACTGTTTTCAATCCTATTTCTGTTTTTATTTTACTGTTACTGTTTACTCTTTTCTGTTGCTATCATTTTTTCTGTTTGTTGTCTCTGTTTTGATTCTGTTTGCTGTATTTCATTTCTGTTTTATTTGTTGTTTCTGTTTTCTATTTAAATTTTTGTTTTGAAAAAAAAAACAATTATGAGAGTTTGATGTGATAATAGCTTTATTATTATGTATTCAAAGAGGATTACAAAGATTAAACAATATATTAAAGCTTTTTGATAGATTGTTTAGCTTGGTTAAATTCTAGATCTTAAGTTAATCTATGTTGGATGGTGCTTACTTTATCTAACCTTGGTTAATCAAATCCTAGATGCTTATCTAGTAGAGAATTCTTGGATCATGTTAAGGCTTCTTGATGTGATCTAAGGCCAAGAACATGGTTAGCAATTAAGTGAATTCCTTGTGATCAATGATGAGTTAAACTCAAGATCAGTAAATTTCCTTGAATAACAATTAAGCAATATGAACAAGTGAAACAAGATCTCCAAATTAAACATCAAGATGGCTAATCCCTTGGATTGATTATGAGAGCCTAGCCTTCCATGGATGGGAAGGAAAAACTCAGAAATAAAAGAACAAAAACGAAATTGTAAAGAGAATGGAGAAGAAGAGAAAGAAAACTCTTACAAATACTCAAACTTTCTTGAAACTTACTTAAAAAAAAAAGAGGTGTGATTTTCGTGTCTTTAGTCCCTTCCAATCGTGTTTTAAGAATTATGAAAGTCATGAGTTTGCATTAATTGAAGTTCAAGTTTCCTAACAAGAATGAATGAATTGTCCTTCCCCTTGAATTTCACATGCTTGGTGTTGGATTTTGGATTAGTGGATTGAGTTTGGTAGATGCATCCATACCTTGTGAGATTTTGAACTTATTGATGAATGGATGTTGCATCTATGTCATTTTCTTCCTTTCTTATGTGAGTTTCACTCATGGATTTTGTCACTCTAGAACTTGCTTTGATTCTTTTTTAGGTTACATTTTCATATGCACGCATGAACTTGATTGAGGCATTTTTCTTGAATTAGCTACTTTATCCAAATAGCCTACATTGCATTTATTCCATTGTTAACCCCCTTTGAGCCTAATTGCCCATTCTTGTTCTTAGCTCATTACAAGCCTTGAGTAAAAAAAATTCATGTTTTACCTCACCTTAGTGAATAGGAGAGCATTGGTTTTCTTATTGGAGGAGCTCTTTTTGCTTGAGGACAAGCTATGGTTTAAGTGTGGGGGGATGTTTGGTGCAAAAGAAAGAACAAGTGGAAAAAAAAGAAGAAAAAAGAAAAGAAAAAAAGAATAAAGCCAAAAGGTTGTAAAAGAAAAGAATAGAAAAATGAAGGAATGTGTTAAGAGAATATGCATTTTATGGTTTGGGGTAAACTTCTATGGTTGTTACTTGAGTTCCTCCCCCTTGCTCTTTTATTCTCTTTGGTTTTAACTTGTGTATATCCATATTGTTCCCTTCCCTTACCTTGGCCCCATTACAACCTTGAATAAAGTCCTCTTGATTTGTGTGTGCATGTGTTTTGAGTAGTGAAGAAGTAGAAGATAAGCAAGCTTATGGTAGTGCAATTTTTCATGAGTTGATTTGAGTGTAAACACAAACCTAAACACTTGAGAGATTAAGAGTGTATCTTGTGAGATTCTATCATGCTTGATCCATGATTCTACTTGAATTCACCTTGGTTGTTAATTTGGGATGTAAAGGCATATCACTTCATGAATGTTTGGAATCCTTGAAATTGTGGTTACTCATAATCCTCTTGTATTTAAAAATTAGTTGAATTGATTAAATAAAGTATTACATGTTTGAGGGTATCATCCTGGTAAACCCTCACGACACTATAACTCGTCCACTAGGGACACCTAGGGGTTTAAAGGCATGTGGCACATGCTAAGTGCCATCGTGTTTTCCTACGAAAATGGATTAGATTAGGTATAATCAGTTTTTATGTTTTTAGTTTAATAATATGATGTTTCTTGTTTTTCTTTAATTTTGTTCTTATGCGTTTTGCCCAGGAGTGCAAAAGCTTAAGTGTGGGGGAATTTGATCAATCAATTTGAGACACTTATGTTAGCTTTGTATTAGGCTTTATTAGATGTTTATTGTGCCCAATATTAGTATTTTAGATGAGTTTAATGTTGTAGGGCTTCATTGGGCTTTAATGCAAATATTCAATAATTTTCGGATTTTGATGCATTTTGACCTTTCTTCCTTGGTTAGGCCATAACTTGGGACTCGGTGATCCATTTGAGGTAATCTTGGTGTCTTTGGAAAGCTAAGACAATGCTCTACAAGTTTCATGAAGAACTCAAGAGCTGGATCGGACTTCTAAGGATCCAAAATATCCTTGCAATGCAGAGTGGGTTTGCTGTCACGAAAATCTGGGCAGTGTGCACATATTGGACTACATAGTGAGCTATAGGCCTCTTCTTGGGCTGACACTTGGCCATTGGAAAGATAAGACCCATATCTCCAACTTCACTGAAGACCATTTAGTCAATAGATGTCGTTTTAGGCATGATAATGAAGTTACAAGTTGGTTTGAATTTGGAAACATGTTCTACCAACCTAACATGAGGTAGGTTCAGTGTTTTTGGCATATCTAGAGTTCTAAACGTCCAAATGGCATGATTCCAATGGAAAAATTTCAAGGAGACAACTGGATACAACTTTTATGAAGACCTCTAAGCCAAAATACACCGTCTAGGTAATGAAAATGAAGCCAGAAGTCGGATAAGAGTTGTTGACTAAAAGCCACCAACCATACACCAACCCACCTACCATGCACCAACCCACCAACCATGCATCAAGCTTCCATATTTGACAATTTGCATATTTTTATAGGTTGTATTCAGATTATGTACATGTACAAATTGGCTTCTAGGATTAGTATAAATAGAGTCAATCTCTTTGTATTATGATAAATTCAATTTTAAGTAAGTTTGAAGAAAGTTTGAGTATTTGTGAGAGTTTTCTTTCTCTTCTTCTCCATTCTCTTTAGAATTTCGTTTTTGTTCTTTTATTTCTGAGTTCTTCCTTCCCATCCATGGAAGACTAGGCTCTCATAATCAATCCAAGGGATTAGCCATCTTGATGTTTAATTTGGAGATCTTGTTTTACTTGTTCATATTGCTTAATTATTATTCAAGTTTCTCTTCTTCCTCTTTTAATTTTGATCTAGATTGAATTTCTTAATTTGATTTGGATGTTTATGTGATAATAGCTTTATTATCATGTATTCAAGAGGATCACATAGAATAAACAATTTATTAAAGCTTTTTGATGGATTGTTTAGCTTGGTTAAATTCTTGATCTTAAGTTAATCTATGTTTGGATGGTGCTTACTTTATCTAACATTGGTTAATTAAATCCTAGATGCTTATCTAGTAGAGGATTCTTGGATCATGTTGAGGCGTCTTGATATGATCTAAGGCCAAGAACATGGTTAGCAATTAAGTGAATTCCTTGTGATCAATGATGGATTAAACTCAAGATCGGTAAAATTTCCTTGGATTGGTTAATTTTTTAATTACTTTTCTTTAATTCAATTAGTGTATTATCTTTTCAAATCATCAAAACCCCCCATTTAATTATCTTGATCTGATTAAATTTTTGTTCTTTTTGGATCCTTGAGAGACGATTCGGTTCATGCTCTATACTACAAATTAGTTTGTGAACCGGTAATAATTTTTATTTGACGGGTCTCGACAACTTCTTGTCAGTTTCTAAGACTTAAAACTTGGGTATCTCTACCAATGATGCCATGAAGAACTATCCCATGCTCTTTTGCATTGCACGTTTCATTCCTTGTCACAATTCCTTGCAAGCCAACTCTTTGCTTTGCTTCTGTTTTTGTTTGTTTTTGTTTTTATTTATTTTTGTTTTTTTTATTTAAGAAGAAGTAATCACATCGGGTAATCTAAATGAAATCAACAAGTAGGAACCCATGTGCTCAATATACTATGAAATTATGAAGATGATATGATGTTAGCATCCAAATGTGAAAAGGTTTGAAGGGTGAGGGACCTATGGATTTATCATTTAAGGGTAAGCTTGAAAGGCTCAATCGATCCAAACAATGCCCTAATCATTTCCTCAATCATGTAACATCTAGGATTTCGCCTCAAAAGAGATTCAAAACAATTTCTAAAGTATTCGAAATCTCTACAAGTCTATTGCATAAACTTTCTCTATACAAGCATGATTATCAGATTCAAAGTTATCCAGCATAATAACAGGATACAATTCATGCATAAGACGAGACTTAATTGTTTAGACAAATATGAGATCACATAAGGATGCACAAGGACAAAAGAAGTTAAATTGCACACAAAAATCTATCATCGGGCAACTAACAATGCTTAACTTCAGCAGTGAGGTTTAAGAATCAACTTCACAGTATCAAAAAGTTTTGCAAAACAACACCCCCAAACTGAAGGGAAACAGTGTCCCCACTGGCCACAGAGAACAAGAGAAACAGGATAGATAACACTAAACATAAAAGAGAAACAGAAAAGATATCCTGGGTACATCAAGACTAAGAGAGGTCGTCCGGAGTAGCATCATTAGCATCAGCATCGCCGTCCTAGGCATCATCATCGGGATCAGCAACAGCCTCCAGTGGAAACTCAGGAAAGTCGTCCATCGAATGGCCAGAGTGCTCCGCCAACCAACGCATACTCTGAACGGTGAACTGGTACAGACATGACAGGAGGGCGGACTGGTGCGTCTGATGGAGCTTCATAGCTGCAATGCGGGCCTCTATGGCTGTGATGCGGTCATGAAACTCAGGAACTGGCGGAGGGGCATCAGCAGACTGTCGACGGCCTGCTCTCTGGCGAGGGGCAGCAGGAGGAGGAGCAGCGGCACCAAGACGCTCAAGAATATAGTCAGATAATGGTTGCTTGACCTCACTGAGCTCCTCATGGGTCTCCCACTGAACCTGGGTGCGCTGGCAGAGCAGCTGGATGAGTGATGGGAAGAATAAACTACGGAACTCACTGATAGACCGCCGAATCTAATCATAAATGACCCGGGCAACGTCAATGGAGCGCCTCTCCATAATAGCATAAATCATAATGGCACGCTCTCTAGTCACAGAAGACATATTCCCCGAAGGAAGAATGCGGTGGGAAAGGAAATGATACCACACCTTCGCCTCGGGGGCGAGGTGAGATCTGGCAAAGTGAAGAGGACGCTGCGTCTGCACACTCAAAATCCAAACCACAGGGGTGTTGGGTCAGCAGATGTGCTCAGTAACCGTGCCCAAATATATCCCCTCCGGCTCCCAGCGGATAAACTCTGTGTAATCACACATCTCAGGTGGAGGTGGCAAGCCCAAAACAGCTCGAATGGATGCCGGCGAGTATGAAACACTACGGCCACGGACTCTGACCACCATCCGATCCTCTGAAAAGGCGGCATTCGCGTAGAACTCGCGGATGAGTGGCAGTACACCTGATTGCGGATGGCGCCCAAAGTCCTCCCACCCATGATGGTGAAGGATAGTGTAGATCTCTCGATGCATAGTGGGGGTGAAAGCAAAGCCCCTCTCCGGGATTACAGGGCGAGAGACCAGAGAGGTATGATACCGTTTCGAGGCTTCAGCAGAAATGAATCGCCTCCTATCAAACGTAGGTGGGGAGGTCTCACGTCGCTGACTAGTAGAACCCCTCTGGCGTTTAGGACCCACGAAAGCTGTGAGAGAGTACCTACAGGTAAAAAATCATTAGGTCATACTGCATGTCACAAAAGATCTTAGGTAACATGTATTCAGCTTGAAAAACTCAAAAATCAAATGACAACCAATGATATGTGACAAGAGGTTGTCGAGACACGTTAAATAAATAAAATTACCGGTTCACAAAATAATTTGTAGTATAGAGCATGAATCGAATAGTCTCTTAAGGATCCAAAAAGAACAAAGATTTAATCAGAGCAAGATAAATAAAAAGGGGGTTTTGATGATTTATAAAGATAATACACTAGTTGAATTAAAAGAAAGTAATTAACAAATTTAAAGAAACAACCAATCCAAGGAAATTTACCGATCTTGAGTTTAACTCATCATTGATCACAAGGAATTCACTTAATTGCTAACTGTGTTCTTGGCCTTAGATCACACCAAGACGCCTCAACATGATCCAAGAATCCACTACTAGATAAGCATCTAGGATTTAATTAACCAAGGTTAGATAAAGTAAGCACCATCCAAACATAGATTAACTTAAGATCCAGAATTTAACCAAGCTAAACAATCCATCAAAAAGCTTTGATATATTGTTTAGTCTTTGTGATCCTCTTTGAATACATGATAATAAAGCTATTATCACATCATCATCTAAATCAAATTAAGCAATTTAATCTAGATAAAAATCAAGAGAGGAAGAAGAGAAACTTGAATAACAATTAAGCAATATGAACAAGCGAAACAAGATCTCCAAATTAAACATCAAGATGGCTAATCCCTTGGATTGATTATGAGAGCCTAGCCTTCCATGAATGGGAAGGAAGAACTCAAAAATAAAAGAATAAAAACGAAATTGTAAAGGGAATGAAGAAGAAGAGAAAGAAAACTCTCACAAATCCTAGAAGCCGATTTGTACATGTACATAATCTAAATAAAAGCTATAAAAATATGGAAATTGTCATATATGGAAGCTTGATGCATGGTTGGTGGGTTGGTGCATGGTAGGTGGGTTGGTGTATGGTTGGTGGCTTTTAGTCAACAACTCTTATCTGACTTATGGCTTCATTTTCATCACCTAGACGATGCATTTTGGCTTGGAGGTCTTCATGAAAGTTGTAGCCAGTTGACTCCTTGAAATTTTACAATTGGAATCATGTCATTTGGACATTTAGAACTCCAGATATGCGTAAAACACTGAAGCTTCCTCATGTTAGGTTGGCAGAACGTGTTTCCAAATTCAAACCAACTTGTAGTTTCATTATCATGCCTAAAACGACATCTATTGACTAAATGGTCTTCAGTAAAGTTGGAGATATGGGACTTATCTTTCCAATGGCCAAGTTTCAGCCCAAGAGGAGGCCTATAACTCACTATGTAGTCCAATATATGCACACTGCCCAGATTTTCCTAACAGCAAACCCACTCTGCATTCCAGGGATGTTTTGGACCCTTAGAAGTCTGATCTAGCTCTTGAGTTCTTCATGAAACTTTTAGAGCATTGTCTTAGCTTTCCAAAGACACCAAGATCACCTCAAATGGATCACCGAGTCCCAAGTTATGGCCTAACTAAGGAAGAAAGGTCAAAATGCATCAAAATCCGAAAATTATTCAATATTTGCATTAAATTCCAATGAAGCCCAACAACATTAAACTCATCTAAAATACTAATATTGGGTACAATAAACATCTAATAAAGCCTAATACAAAGCTAACATAAGTGTCTCAAATTGATTGATCAATATGCATGTAAGACCTGTAAATTTGACATAAAAGTCCCTTTTTTTTCACATCACTCAAAATTTTAAGAATGAGAGACCAGTAACGTGCGCCGCGGCATAAAGTGGGAACGCCGCGGCACCGTTCTAACACATGCCGCGGCATACATTCATCACGCCGCGGCATAGATCATGTCACGCCGCGGCACAGATCATGTCACGCTGCGGCGCGACACTCGAAAATTTGAAAAAATTAGTTCCCTGCCCTTATGTTAGCCCAAAATCAACCTTTCAGAATACCCAGAATCATTACTTTCTAAGTAAAAAACTAAGAGAACCTAAAATGCAACAGAAAAGAAATAAACTTAAACCTAAACATCCTTCAAACAAAATAAAACAAAACAAAACAAATCACAATATATAAAAGAAAGAAATAAAAGAAGGATAGGGAGTTACCTAAGAAGTGATGTAAAATGGGGTGAGGGAAGAACCAAGAACTAACAATGCAAGAAAATGAGAGGGAAAGAGAGTACTAGTGACAATGTGAGGGAGGAGGGAAATAAGCAAAACTGTTCGCGTTTTTCAAAATTATAGAGTTAGTGCCGCGGCATAGAAGTGATCCACGTCGCGGCATGGGATCAATTAAAACGCGCGTTTCAAACTAGGGTTGCACGTCGCGGCATAGTTCCATGTCACGCCGCGGCGCGAACCCAAAATTCCCAAACCTTACATACTTACCTGCGCCGTGGCACAAAAATGGCTCGCCGCGGCGTGGGACCTTTAGGAAAATTTTGGTGCAGGTCCAGAAGCTCAAGCGCCGCGGCATGAATGGGTTATCGCCGCAGCGTGATCACTGTAATGTAATTCCGCGGCGTGAAATAACCTACGCCGCGGCATCTAGCTCTCTGTTGCTAATTCCTGAATCTCCCGAAGCTCAGCCGCCGCGGCGTGCACTAGTTAGTGCCGCGACATGGGCATCCAGTCTACAGAATTTAGCAGCTTTTGTGATTCTGCTACAGTTGTTGGTTCCTAGGAGCCTCCATCACTTGTCAAAACATGTCATAACATTTAATTAGGTGATCGAGCTCCTAAAAAAAAAGAAAGCATGTGAATTCAAAACTAATTCACTAAAGCAAAAGCAAGGGAAACTTGGTGTCCCTTCAAAAAATTATGGCCTTATTTATAGTCCTGGCTGGACTTTCTCTATTTCAGATGGGGTTGGATAAGGTGACGGAGGATTTGGAGTGATCCACTTCTCCTCCGCAATAATGCTTAAGTCTTTGCCCATTAACCTTGAAGGTTCTTCCAGAAGAGGGATCCTCCAATTCAACTGCACCAAATGGAGAAACTGACTTAATGGTGAATGGACCCGACCACCTTGATTTTAACTTTCCTGGGAATAACCTGAGGCGTGAATTGAAAAGTAGAACTGATTGGCCTTCTTCAAATTGCTGAGGTAGAATATGCTTATCATGCCAAAGCTTTGTTCTTTCCTTATAAATTCTTGCACTCTCATAAGCTAACAGTCGGAATTCACCCAATTCATTCAATTGCAGTAGTCTTTTATCCATGGCTGGTTTCATATCAAAATTCAAAGCCTTCACAGCCCAAAAAACACGATGTTGGAGTTCTATCGGAAGATGGCATGATTTCCCAAACACTAATTGGTATGGGGACATACCAATAGGTGTCTTATATGCAGTCTGGTATGCCCAAAGTGCATCATCCAACTTTCTCGCCCAATCTTTGTTCACGGTTTTCTCCAAAATCCGTTTCAACTCCCGGTTTGACAGCTCCACTTGCCCGCTTGTTTGCGGATTGTATGGTGTGGTTACTTTGTGAGTGACTCCAAACTTGGCCAGGATGGCTTTGAACTCCTTATTGCAAAAATGAGTACCCCCATCACTTATGATAGCTCTAGGGGTCCCAAATCACGTAAAAATATTCTTTGTCCCAAAATCAACGACCACTTTTGTATCATTTTTTACAGTTGGAACTGCTTCCACCCACTTACTGACATAATCAACCGCTACCAAGATATACTGGTGGTTATAAGATGATGGAAAAGGCCCTATAAAATCAATTCCCCACACATCAAAGAGCTCAACCTCTAAAATTCCTTTCAAGGGCATCTCATTTCTCTTGGATAAGCTTCAGGTTCTTTGACATTTGTCACACTTCATTACCCAAGATCTAGAGTCTTTAAAAATGGTGGGCCAAAAGAAACCACTTTGTAGAATTTTCATGGCAGTTCTCTCTCCACCAAAGTGTCCTCCATATGGTGAATTGTGACAATGAGTCAGAATTTCTTCCATTTCTTCTTCCGAAACACATCTTCTCAGAATCCCATCTGATCCCCTTTTGAAAAGGTAGGGCTCATCCCATATGTAATGTTTAGCATCATTAATGAGCTTTTTCCTTTATTGTGCATTGAAGTCCTTCGGGATCTTGTTGGCGGCCTTATATTTAGCAACATCTGCAAACCAAGGTGTTGCTTGCGCCAACATTAACTTCTCATCTGGAAATTCTTCTTGAATTGGCATCTCATCTACTACTTGACCTTCCACTTATGGGATCCGAGACAAATGGTCGGCTACCACATTTTCTACTCCCTTTTTATCTTTGATGTCAAAATCGAATTCTTGGAGCAGAAGTACCCATCTAATGAGCCTTGGTTTGGCATCCTGCTTAGTCATAAGATACTTCAAAGCAGAATGATCAGTATACACAATAGTCTTAGAGCCAATCAAGTAAGATCTAAACTTGTCAAAATCAAAAACTACAGCAAGTAACTCTTTTTCAGTCGTGGTATAGTTTAATTGAGCATCATTCAACACACGACTAGCATAATAAATCACATGCAGTAGTTTATTTTTTCTTTGGCCCAAAATGGCTCCCACCGCATAGTCACTCGCATCACACATCAATTCAAAGGGTAAACTCCAATCCGAAGGTGTAATGACTGGTGCGGTGGTGAGTTTTTCTTTCAAAACAAGGTAGGCATGCATGCATTCATTATCAAATACAAAAGGTGTGTCCACTACCAAGAGTTTGCACAAAGGTTTCACAATTTTTGAAAAATCCTTTATAAATCTCCTATAAAATCCTGCATGTCCTAAAAAACTTCTCACACCTTTCACATTCATTGGAGGAGGAAGTTTTTCAATTACTTCAATTTTTGCCTTATCTACTTCTATTCCTTCAGATGTGATTTTATGTCCAAGAACTATGCCTTCCTTTACCATGAAATGACATTTTTCCCAATTTAAAACAAGATTAGTTTCTTGACATCTTTTAAGAACACATGCTAGATTTTTCAAACAATTATCAAAAGACTTACCAAACACAGAAAAATCATCCATAAATACCTCTATAAACTTTTTAGTCATATCAGAAAATATGGATAGCATGCACCTTTGAAAAGTGGCAGGGGCATTACATAACCCGAACGACATTCTTCAATATGCGTGTATACTCCGTAGGGACAGGTGAAAGAAGTTTTCTCCTGATCCTTTGGGTCTACCACGATCTGATTGTAACCAGAATAACCGTCAAGGAAGAAATAGAAATTGTGGCCTGCCAATCTTTCCAACATCTGATCAATGAATGGCAATGGAAAATGATCTTTTCTTGTTTCTTCATTCAACCTTCTATAATCTATGCAAACCCTCCATCCTGAAGTAGTCCTTGAAGGGACAAGCTCATTCTTCTCATTGACTATAACCGTCATTCCTCCTTTCTTGGGCACTACTTGGACCGGATTCACCCATGGGCTATCAGAGATTGGATAAATGATGCCTGCATCTAATAGCTTCATAACCTCCTTCCTCACAACTTCCATCATGTTCGAGTTGAGTCTCCTTTGAGGTTGCCTCACCGGCTTGAAGTTGTCGTCTAAGAGTATTTTGTGCATACAGAATGAAGGACTAATTCCCTTCAAGTCGGCTATGGTCCATCCAATTGCCGATTTGTGTTCCCTAAGCACTCTTAACAATTTTTCTTCCTCCAATGAATTCAACCCATTGTTTATAATTACTGGAAATGAAGAATCTGCCCCCAGAAATGCATAACGGAGATTAGAAGGAAGTTCCTTCAATTCTAACTTCGGTGTCTCCCCTTTATCTTGAATCCTCACATCTTCCACAATCTTTTCTACATTAGAATCCAAAACAGGGCATGCTTCAAGGGATTTCAACATCATTATCCTTTCCTTTTGTTCACAAGTATATTCTGCCTGGTTTTCAAGAACAAGAGTTGCTTCCAAAGTATCTCCAACAGTTTGTTGCATAGTTTCCTCGACCATTGTTTCAATTAAGTCCACTCTTAAGCAGGATTCCTGGTCACTAGGATGTTTCATTGCTTCAAAGACATTGAATGTAACTTTCTCATCTTGAACTCTAAGCATTAGTTCTCCTTGTTGTACATCAATCAATGCTCTACCTGTGGCTAGGAATGGTCTACCAAGGATAAGAGGAGTGTTGGTGTCTTCTGCCATGTCTAGCACTACAAAGTCTACAGGAAAGATAAATTTATCTACTTTCATCAACAAGTCCTCCACAACACCATAAGGGTATGTAACGGATCGGTCTGCTAATTGGAGTGAAATCCTTGTAGGCTTGACTTCACCTATTCCAAGCTTTTTGAAGATAGAAAAGGGCAATAAGTTGATATTGGCTCCAATATCACATAATGCTCTTCCTATGTTGAGATGTCCAATAGCACAAGGAATGGTAAAACTACCCGGATCCTTCATCTTTATCGGTAACTTCTTTTAGAGTATGGCACTACACTCCTCCGTTAACATCACCGTTTCTTCCATCTTCAGTTTCCTTTTGTTGGAAAGAATCTCCTTCAAGAATTTTGCATATGATGGCATTTGTTGGAGTGCCTCTGCAAATGGAATGTTAATTTGTAATTTCTTGAACACTTCCAAGAACTTTGAAAATTGTTGCTCTTTTTCCCCCTTCCTCAACCTTTGAGGGTATGGTATTTTAAAATAAGGGGGAAGCTCCTTAGGGTTGTCAACTTCTTCAAGAATTTGCCTTTTTGTCTTTTTCTTGGCAAGCTCTTCATCTACCAATTTTTCTTTTGTTTGAGCTTTGTATTGCACAACCTTGGGAATAGAGGAATTGTCTTGTGAATGGCTCACTTCAACATCAATATCTCCTTCATTGTTGTTCTCAAGTGCTTCCTCGTCCTTCTTTTTCTCTTCCTCCTTATTCTCAATTTTTTTCTCTTTTCTTTGTGGAGTTATCACCTTCCCGCTTCTAGTGGTGATTGCTTTACATTCATCCTTAGGGTTTTTCTCGGTATCTCCCGGAAATGTACCTTGAGGCCTTTCCGTCATTTGTCGAGCCAACTGGCCTATTTGGTGTTCTAAATTCTTGATGGATGCCTCTTGGTTTTTCATCATTGCTTCTTGGTTTTTTATCACAGTTTCTTGCCCCTTCAAACTAGCTTGTGTTGCTTGCATAAACTGTCCTAATATATTCTCCAAGTTGCCTTGCTTGTCTTGCGGTATCTTGCCCTGAGAATTAGATTGGAAGTTTGAGCTTTGGCCCTGTTGTCTTTGTCTCCAACCAAAATTAGGATGATTGCGCCATCCTGGATTATAAGTGTTGGAAAAAGGGTCATTTTTGAATCCTTATGGGCTATTTCCCATATACTTCACATCTTCTTGCTCCGAGCTTCCAACTACACCCGCTTCACAATTTCCATTGGCATAGTCACCACCACAAAAATCACAAACTAGAGCTTGTGCTTGTACATTTTTAGCTTGGACGGTTCCCAATTGCGTGGTAAGTGCAGCCATTTGTGCTAAAAGTGCATTATAGGTGTCCAACTCCATGACTCCTTTCTTTGGCATTAAGCGAGAACTAGGTGACAAGAGGTTGTCGAGACTTATCAAATAAAATAACCGGTTCACAAACTAATTTGTAGTATAGAGAATGAACCGAATCGTCTCTCAAGGATCCAAAAACAAAGATTTAATTAGATCAAGATAATTAGAAAAGGGGGGGTTTGTTGTTGATTAACAAGATTAATAAAAGTAGGAGATTCAAAGTTGTAAACAAATCTAAAGAAATAACCAATCCAAGGAAATTTACCGATCTTGAGTTTAACTCATCATTGATCACAAGGAATTCACTTAATTGCTAACCATGTTCTTGGCCTTAGATCTCATCAAGAAGCCTTAACATGATCCAAGAATTCTTTACTAGATAAGCATCTAGGATTTGATTAACCAAGGTTAGATAAAGTAAGCACCATCCAACATAGATTAACTTAAGATCTAGAATTTAACCAAGCTAAACAATCTATCAAAAAGCTTTAATATATTGTTTAATCTTTATGATCCTCTTTGAATACATGATAATAAAGCTATAACCACATCAATATCTAAATCAAATTAAGCAATTTAATCTAGATAAAAATCAAAAGAGGAAGAAAAGAAACTTGAATAACAATTAAGCAATATGAACAAGCAAAACAAGATCTCCAAATTAAACAACAAGATGGCTAATCCCTTGGATTGATTATGAGAGCCTAGCCTTCCATGGATGGGAAGGAAGAACTCAGAATTTAAAGAACAAAAACGAAATTGCAAAGAGAATGGAGAAGAAGAGAAAGAAAACTCTCACAAATACTTAAACTTTCTTGAAACTTACTTCCAAATTGAATGCCTCTAATACAAAGAGGTTGGGTCTATTTATACTAATCCTAGAAGCCAATTTGTACATGTACATAATCTGAATACAAGCTATAAGAATATGAAAATTGTCAAAAATGGAAGCTTGATGCATGGTTGGTGGGTTGGTGCATGGTAGGTGGGTTGGTGTATGGTTGGTGGCTTTTAGTCAACAACTCTTATCCAACTTCTGGCTTCAAATTCATCACCTAGACGGTGCATTTTGGCTTGGATGTCTTCATCAAAGTTGTAGCCAGTTGTCTCCTTGAAAATCTCCAATTTGAATCATGTCATTTGGACTTTTAGAACTCCAGAAATGCCAAAAACACTGCACCTACCTCAAGTTAGGTTGGAAGAACGTGTTTCCAAATTCAAACCAACTTGTAGCTTCATTATCATGCCTAAAACGACATCTATTGACAAAATGGTCTTCAGTGAAGTTGGAGATATGGGTCTTATCTTTCAAATGACCAAGTTTCAGCCCAAGAGGAGGTCTATAACCCACTATATAGTCTAATATGTTCATATTGCCCAGATGGTTCCGTGACAGCAAACTCACTCTGTATTGCAAGGCTATTTTGGGCCCTTAGAAGTCCGATCCAGCTCTTGAGTTCTTCATGAAACTTGTAGATCCTTGTCTTAGCTTTCCAAAGACACCAAGATCACCTCAATTGGATCACCGAGTCCCAAGTTATGGTCTAACCAAGGAAGAAAGGTCAAAATGCATCAAAATCCGAAAATTATCCAACATTTACATTAAAACCCAATGAAGCCCAACAACATTAAACTCATCTAAAATACTAATATTGGGCACAATAAACATGTAATGAAGCCTAATACAAAGCTAATATAAGTGTCTTAAATTGATTGATCAAATTCCCCCACACTTAAGCTTTTGTACTCCTGGGCAAAACACATAAAAACAAAACTAAAGAAAAACAAGAAACATCATATTATTAAACTAAAAACATAAAAAAACTGATTATACCTAATCTAATCCATTTTCGTAGGAAAACACGATGGCACTTAGCATGTGCCACAAGCCTTTAAACCCCTAGGTGTCCCTAGTGGACGAGTTGTAGTCTCGTGAGGGTTTACCAGGATGATACCCACAAACAAGTAATATTTTATTTAATCAATTCAACTAATTTTTAAATACAAGCATTGTATCAAATATAAACCATAATTAATAAGTCAAGTATGCTTAACAAAGAATAGTTGAATCAAATCAATTGAGAATAAAGTATAGCATAATCATGCTTTAATCAGAAATAGGCATGTTTAGATTGAGTAAAATTCTTCACAAGTGACACTCAAATCACACAAGGTGTTTAGGTTAACTGTTTACGCTCAACTCAGTCAAATTATGAAAGTATTTTACCATAGGCTTGCATATACATCAATTCTCCACTACTTAGATCAAATAAATTGCAAAAATCAAGAGGTCTTTCAAAAAGGTTGTAATGGAACTTATAAGGTGAAGGAAGGGAACAATATGGATAACAGCAGGTTAAAACCAGAGAGAATAAAAGAGCATTGAGGAGTAACTCAAGTAGAAAGAATAAAATTTTTACCCAAAACCATAAAATGCTCATTCTCTTCACACATTTCTTCCTTTTTCTATTCTTTTATTTTTTTTTTGTTTTTTTTGTTTTTTTGTTTTTTTGTTTTTTTTGTTTTTTTTTTGTACCAAGCATTTCGTATCAGCACACTAATTCTCCCACACTTAAATCATTGCAAGCAAAAGAACTTCTCCAATAAGAAAATCAATGCTCTCCCATTCCCTAAGGTAAGGTAAAACATGGTTTTTCACTCAAAGCTTGTAATGAGCTAACAACAAAGAATAGGCAAATAGGCTCAGAGGGAGTTAATATTTGGATAAATGTAAGGTAGGTTTATTTGGCCAAAGCAGCTAAGTCAAGAAAAAATGCCTCTGTCATTTTCATGCAACATACAGACCAATGTAATCTCAAATCGATTCAATGCAAGTTCTAGAAAATAAATTCATAATTGACATCACTCATGAAAGAAAATAACCAAGTGTAAGTATCAAACTTGGAAAAGCACAAAACTCACAAAGGTATGGAACATTCACTCAATTCAATCATGCCTTCTTCCTAATATCCACAATCATATACACATGAATATCATGAAAATGATTCAACTATAAAATGTTTTGCATACTTTTATCATCAATTAAGCTCAGATTCAGCACATGCTTGTGTCAAAATCAATTGAAAAGATCAAAATTGTGTGTGTGTGTGTGTGTGTGTTTTTTTTTTTTAATATATATACAAGAACAAAGATGATTTAAGACCTATTATGAAATGCAAGTTAAGATGCGTCTTAAGAGCAAAACTACTCCTTACTCTGCCATCATACATCTAAAAAGTTAGTAACAATAAAGATTAGCTTTTTTTTTTTTTTACTAAACTATGTACATGGTAATGTCAACTATCCCTCCCCTCAACTAATTAAAGACATTGTCCCCAATGTCAAAATAAAGATAGGTAGAGTGTAGAAGGTCTTACCAGAAAACTGCAAATCGGGCCTGAAATAAGAAAAATTACAAAAAATTAAAACCATAAGAGAAAACAAAAATTCACAAAGACAAAGTCAAATCAAGTTTTTGCTTTTTCTTTCTTTGCCTTGTTCCCAATTCCGTGGAGCCATTACTGGATCACGTTGTGGTACAAATACATTGAGTTGATCGAGCAATTGTTCAGGAGTTGCAGCAGTTACAAGACTTTGACGTGTCGCTTGTGAGATGAACCTTTTTTCTACAAAGATGATCAAGAAAACAAAACAAACTGTCATAAAAACCATTAACATTTAATATACCTATGGGTTTTGGTGAAAGTTCTGCTGTGACCAGGATGTAATTTGAAAGAGTTCTTCCAATGTTTCAAAACCACCAGGTAGGGCAATAAAAGCATCAGCATTTGCTATCATAATGTTCATGCGTTGGTGCATACAAAATACCATTACTTCATCCCCTAATGTTTTTCCAATGGGCTTCTTTGGTAGATAAAGGACTGGGAATGACACCAAGGACTTTGCCACCTCCTAAATGTGCAGCAGTTGCTACACAACCCATTAACCCAAGACTACCTCCTCCGTAAACTAAATGGATTTCTCTCTCAGCTAGCACTCGACCAAGATGGTGTGCAATATTTACAAACTCTTTATCTTTCCCAGGATTAGATCCACAAAAGACACAAACACTCTTGATCCGACGAACTGAAGTGACTTCCATTTTCTTTTTTCTTTTTTTTTTGTACTCTCACCTTATCAATGATCTGAAGAGAGCAAAGTGCATTATTTAAAGAATCAAAACTCAAATGTAATAATTGCACCTATAAATGAGGGGTAGAACCGTGTGTCAAGTAAGTTTGAAAATAAGCATAACAATAATAATAGCTATATGACAAGGATAAAAGACTAATCTATATGTGTCAGAAGAAGTTTGAAAATATGCAATGCATATTTCGAAAGAATACGGCTACTTTTGATTTGAATTTTTTTTTTTAAATTTTTTTTTAAATTTTTTTAATAAACAAGAAGAAAAACAAAAACAAAAACAAAAATAAAAATAATACTTACAGGAGGTGTGATTGTGGCTCACAAATTCCTCTAGTTTTACGTCCAGTAACGGCTTGAATGCTCTCTATGGGCCAATGGTCGGCTTCCCATCCAATTTTCTTAAAAATTGGCAAACAGGGTCTTTTTGAGTCAGATTCCCGAGACTATAACGCTTATGTTCATCTTGGAATATTGGCCATAAATCGAGAAGTACTCTTTGCACATCTCCACTAGGATGCGTCTCAAGAGTCAATAGAATGTTATCTAAAGACTCCTTACTCATGCCATCCTTAATGAAGTCAATTTTATCAAGTCGATTTATAGACGCCATTCCAATTGATCTGCATTTTGTGTTACAGGTCCACCTTGCACATTTATAGCAGACTCGTAACCTTTTTGCTCTTCTCTTTTTTGCATATGAACTTTTGCCTAGCCCTGGCATATATGAAACAAGAGCATCAGAAAATTCCCCTGTGAGTCGGACCTTTGCTTCGATCAACCAGCGTATATCCGCAGGGATGCCTTTGTGCATAAGCATCCTTAACCTCTCAAACCTTGCACAATAAATGTTAGTTAAAGCATTTTGAGGGAGAGAAGGGAATCGCTTGCGGAGGTTGACAAGCTGATTATCCATTTTGAAAGAAAGAAAGAAGAAAAAAAAATTGAGTAAAATTATATACAAATTTCAGTGTTTGTGGGTAATTGAAGGGACCGAAAAAGATTTTCACGGAGTACCGTTATCCGCCATTTAACCGGTGAAAAATCATCTGTCAACGAAAAATAAACAAAAATAAGACAGAAAAATCAAACTCTGATAGATTTTCTCACTTGGCACCGATTTTCTGTCTCGATTCCTGTGATTGCAAAAAAGTCAAAGTTGAAAGATGAAAGAGTTAGAAAACTTGGGTTGCCTCCCAAGAAGCGCTACTTTTAATGTCCTTAGCCAGCGTGATTGAAGATTTTACACGAGCGATGGGTTCTCCCCAATAATGATTCAATCTCTGGCAATTGACATTAATCGTGGCTTTTTTTTTTTCAACACAGTAGTGATCAATCATGGTAGAGGGCATCCTGCAGTTGAACTTCCTCCACGAGGTTCTCTTGAGCTCCTTCATAAAAATTTTTGAGGCGGTGACCATTAACTTTGAACACTTTGTTGGTGGCTTCACTCTTAATTTCCACTGCACCATGAGGAAAAATGTTAGTGACAACAAACGGACCGTCCCACCTAGACCTTAATTTACCAGGCATCAACTTAAGGCGAGAATTAAACAAGAGAACTTTTTGCCCAACTGAAAACTCCTTTCGAAGAATAAACTTATCATGGAAGGCTTTGGTTTTTTCTTTGTAGAGTCGGGAGCTCTCATAGGCATCTAGGCGGATCTCTTCCAATTCCTGTAATCGCAACTTCCGCTCTATGCCAGCTCCGGCCAAATTCATGTTGCATGGCTTCACAGCCCAATATGCTTTGTGCTCAATTTCTACTAGCAAGTGGCATGCCTTACCATAGACTATCCGATATGGAGACATCCCGATTGGAGTTTTGTAAGCGATCCGGTAAGCCCAAAGAGCATCCTCAAGCCTCATGCTCCAATCCTTCCGATTAGGTTGGACTGTTTTTTCAAGTATGCGCTTGATCTCTCTATTGGAGACCTCGGCTTAACCATTAGTCTGGGGATGGTAAGGTGTAGAAACTTTATGCAACACGCCATATTTCCTCATCAATCCCTCCATGCTCGGTTACGTAAATGGGTGCCTTGATCACCGATGATAGCTCTCGGGATTCCAAACCTGCGAGAAAATCGTGATCTAACAAAATCCACAACAACTTTGGAATCATCGGTCAGGAGTGGCTTTAGCCTCCACCCATTTTGATACATAATCAACAGCTAGCAAAATGTAAACATAACCAAAGGAAACAGAAAAGGTCCCATGAAATCAATACCCCATACGTCAAAGATTTCACAATACAAGAGAGGTTCTTTGGGGCATCTCATTCTTGCGAGAAATGTTCCCGGTTCTCGACACTTTAATTCACAAGACTTACGTAACAAATATGTATCATGAAATAAGGTAGGCCAATATAAACCGTAGTCTAAAACTTTCCTAGCTGCATGCGTTGAGGCCCAAAATGTCCACCACATGCAAATGCATGACAAAAGCTAAGAACAGAATGAAACTCTTGATTAGGCACACATCGCCTAATAATTTGGTCACTACAAAATCGCCACAGATATGGATCATCCCACACATAATATTTTGATTCACTCTTAAGTTTATAAATTTGTGCACGAGTGAAATGTGAGGGAAAAACTGTAGCAACCAAGAAATTCACCATATCAGCAAACCAAGGGAAGGTGTTCTTACCTTGCAGCTGCATAAGCTGCTCATCTGGGAAGGAGTCCCGTACAGGGAAGGGATCTGAAGCCCTTTCAATGCGGCTCAAATGATCTGCCACTAGGTTCTCTGCTCCACTCTTATCACGGATCTCTATGTGAAACTCTTGGAGCAGTAGCATCCATCTTATTAGTCGGGGCTTTGCCTCTGGCTTCTTCAAAAGGAACTTCAGAGCTACATGATCAGTAAACACAATAACCTTAGAACCAAGCAAATATGATCTAAACTTATCCAAAGCAAAAACGATGGCTAAAAGTTCTTTTTCGGTTGTGGTATAGTTGGCACGAGCGAGATCTAGAGTTCGAAGCATAGTATATCACATGAGAAGCTTTCCCCATTCTCGTGCCAAGACTGCTTCCTCGTGCATAGTTAGAAGCATCACACATTAACTCAAATGGCAATGTCCATCAGTGGGTGGATGATAGGGGTACTAGTCAAGGCCTGCTTCAAGTGGTTGAAAGCTGCCTTGCACTTGTCATCAAAATTGAACTCCACATCTTTCTGCAGTAACTGGGAAAGTGGAAGAGCAATCTTGCTGAAGTCGGCAATGAAGCGTTTGTAGAAACCTGCATGACCAAGAAAAGAACGCACTTCCCGCACGCATGTGGGGTAAGATAGACAAGTAATTACATCAATCTTGGCAGGATCTACCTCAATGCCCTTACTGGATACTACATGGCCTAAAACTATACCCTGTTCTACCATAAAATGGCATTTCTCAAAATTTAGCACAAGGTTAGTCTCAATGCATCTTTGCGATACTCTAGATAGGTCAAGCTAAACATGAATCAAAAGAAGAACCATAGACAGTAAAGTCATCCATAAATACCTCCATGCACTCCTCTAAGAAATCAAAAAATATGCTCACCATGCACCGCTGGAAGGTACCAGGGGCATTGCAGAGGCCGAAGGGCATCCGTCTGTAAGCAAAGGTGCCGAAGGGACAAGTAAATGTGGTCTCCTCCTGATCCTCCGGTGCAATGTGGATTTGGAAGTATCCAGTGTAGCCATCTAAAAGCGATAATGGGACTTACCCACCAATCGTTCCAAAGATCTCGATCAATGAACGGAAGGGGGTAATGATCTTTCCGAGTGGCTTGGTTGAGACGTCCGTAGTCAATGCACTCTCCGGCTATTGCACTCGGGTTGGAATGAGCTCATTCTTACGGTTGGCCACAACGGTCACCCTGCATTTCTTTGGAACTACCTGCACCGGCTCACCCACTTCTTTGTCGGAGATGGGATAGATAATGCCACTGCAGAGCTTGGTCACTTCTTTTTCACCACATCTAGAATGAGAGGATTCGTCTCCTGCGGGGTTGTCTCACTGGTTTAGTTTCCTCCTCAAGTAATATCCTGTGCATGCATGTGGAGGGGTTAATACCAGGAATGTCTGCAAGTGTCCAGCCAATTGCCCATTTGTGTTGCTTCAAAACTTCCAATAATTTGGCTTCTTGCTCAGGTTGGAGGTGTTTGGCCATTATCACCGGGAGCTTCTCATCCTCCTCCAAGAATGCATACTTCAAATGCTCGGGCAGGGGCTTAAGTTCAATGGAGGGTGGTTCTTTGGGTGACGGTACTAGTTTTGGAACCGAAACTAAATCGGCTAAATTCTCGCCAGCTTGCACTGCACCGCAAGTCGTGCACAATCTTGCAAAACAACATCATCATATCCTATGGAATCAAAAGAATCACACTTAGCAGCAGGATGAATGACAACATCACTAATAACAGCATCATTGCCATTAATAACAGAAACAGAGTCATCAATGTCAACAGCACATGATAAGTATGTAGAAATCTCAGCACAGGCTGCACACATTGCATTGGGTTTACAACCAGAAAGTCTGAAATAGGCGGAACAAGTATCACAAGCTATGCTATCAGTGTATCCTACAATTTCAGGAAACTCTGCCAACATATCAGCATGCATATCATCAACCAGTAAATCAATGACATCAAAATGAAAAACATATTGATCCTCACAAGGGTATTTCATGGCATCAAAAATGTTAAACTGAATGATATCATCACCAAATTCCATGGAAAGGGTACCAGCATGCACATCAATATTAGTTTTAGCAGTTTTCAAAAATGGCCTACCTAAGATCAATGGGGGTGGGGAAGAGGCAGATTTCATCTTCCATATTCAACACATAAAAATCAGCTGGGAATATTAAATTATTTACCCGAACCAGAACGTCTTCCAACACTCCTGCAGTTGAGCGAAGGCTTCGGTTTGCTAACTGAATGACAATGCCGGTGGATTTTAGCTCTCCCATATGCAAGGAAGTGTAAACTGACTTTGGCATTACATTGATGGAGGCTCCCAAGTCTAGCAAGGCATGAGTGAACTGTTGGTGCCCTATGGTGCAAGGGATGGTAAAAGTGCCTGGATCCTTGCATTTGGGAGGCAGGTTGGGAAAAGGAAGAGGAATGTTGGAACTTGACTTTTTTGGATGTTCACTTTTCTCATTGCATCAATTTTCTCACAACCGCCGATTTGATCCGGTTTCGCTTGGTCGTTGTAGGATCATTTGCTGCTGAATTTGCTACAGCATCTGAATTAGCTGCAGAACTTGAAGTTGCTGTAGAATCTTGTTTCTCTTGGTCAAGGGTAGAATCTGGAATTATCTGCTGCACTGGTCCATTGATTTGCTTATCACTGCGTAAAGCTATAGCACTAACATTGCCTCTAGGGTTTGGAGTAGTTTGAGAGGGTAATTGGCCAGAACCCTGTGACTTTAATTCATGAATTGATGTGGCAAGTTGACCAATTTGAGTCTCCAAGTTTTGAATGGTGGTTTTAGTTCTCTGTTGAAACTGGATGTTATTGGTGGCCAACTGTTTCACCAAATCCTCCAATGAGGGCTTAGATTTTGTGGCTACAGGACCTTGCTGCTGGAATGGTGGTCTACTTGGTCCAGCATGTGGCTGAAACTGATTTGTCCTTGCTTGCTGCTGGAATGGTGGTCTATACTGGTTTGGTGGTCACGATTTGATGCATTCCCATATCTCAGATTGGGATGGTCCCTCCAGCCAGGGTTGTAAGTGTTGGAGAATGGATCATACTTCTGTTGTTGCTGATGATGAAATTGTGGCTTTCCAGGAAATATACCAGCTGCAGCCACAGATTGGTCTTGAAACTCAGAATCATCTTGCAATGTGGGGCACGCATCTGTGGGGTGAGAGGAACTAGAACATATGCTACAAACAATAGCAGGGGTTTGCACACGTGGTTTGTGTTGTCCTATTGCCATCTGTCTAACCAAATAAGTGAGCTCATCCAATCTATGTTCCACCCTTTGTTGATCAGCATGTGAAGAGGTATTAACTTCATTGACTACTCTGGTTGCAGCACCCATTCGAGTACCAAATTGCTGAGAATTTGCTGCCATGTTTGCAATTAAGTTTACGGCGTATTTGGAGTTTTATCTACCAATGCTCCACCACTTGCAGCATCAATCATACTCCTTTCCATTGGCATCAATCCTTCATAGAAGTATTGGATCAGCAGTTGATCACTAATTTGATGGTGTGGGCAGCTTGAGCACAATTTCTTGAATCTCTCCCAATACTCATGGAGAGTTTCACCACTGATTTGCCTTATGCCATAAATATCTTTCCTTATTGCGGCAGCTTCTTGATGCAGAAAGAACTTCTCCGTAAATAATCTTTTCATGTCATTCCAAGAAGTGATGGCGGCGAGGTTGTAAGTAATACAACCAATCCTTAGCAGCACCATCCAAAGAGAAAGGAAAGGCCCTTAGCTTGATGTGATCTTTAGCTATTCCATGAGGTTTCATAGTGGAGCAGACAACATGGAACTCCTTCAAATGCTTATGTGGATCTTCACCTGCAAGACCATGAAACTTGGGCGCAAAGAAGTGTATCAATCCGCATTTCAACTCAAAATCAACATTAAGTTCGTGGATATTGAATGCACAAAGGTTGATAATTCACATCGAGTGCGACCAATTCCTTAAGGGTCCTATTGTTATAGTCACCATAGTAAAATCAACAGACTCGATGATCGCACAATCGAAGTACTAATGTATGCACTCAACAGATTAAAAGAGTCAACAAGATTAGGTGCAATGTCAAGTTCAAGTCCAATTCCGTAAGTAATTCTATTAGCTCTATGAATGCTACTACCAAATCCTATGAATTCTATGAAGTGTATGAAATGTTCTATCAATTTCAGGATCAAATGAATGCAAGGTACTAGGATCAGATCTAGTCATACAGCATGCAGTTCATAAGAAGGTATTAGAAAAGCAATAATAACTAAAACACTAAAAATTCCTAAAACAAATACTCCAAAAAAAAAATTAAACAAAAATAAAAACAGTATCAAATGAATTTTAAAAATTATGGAACCACCACAGGATAAAATCTACACAAAAATGCTATCCAACAAAATAATAAAAAATCTTAAAAAATTGAAAAAGTGGTCTAAACGATGGAATTTGGCAAAAATAAGGGTGACCTCACTATTAATAGTGAGCCTTTCTCAGAATAATATTTTCTATTTTTGTACCAAAATTCAGATCAATCAGAGATGCCCGAACCGAAATTCTTGACACAATGCCCTTTATCCAATTTCAGCCGAATCCCACTTGAAAAAGCTTCAAAAACAAAACAAACACATTTGTTTGAGTTAGATGGGATCTTGAAATGATCAAATAGTTGCCTTGGATCCCCGGCAACGGCGCCAAATTTGACAAGAGGTTGTCGAGACCTATCAAATAAAATAACCGGTTCACAAACTAATTTGTAGTATAGAGAATGAACCGAATCGTCTCTCAAGGATCCAAAAACAAAGATTTAATTAGATCAAGATAATTAGAAAATGGGGGGTTTGTTGTTGATTAACAAGATTAATAAAAGTAGGAGATTCAAAGTTGTAAACAAATCTAAAGAAACAACCAATCCAAGGAAATTTACCGATCTTGAGTTTAACTCATCATTGATCACAAGGAATTCACTTAATTGCTAACCATGTTCTTGGCCTTAGATCTCATCAAGAAGCCTTAACATGATCCAAGAATTCTTTACTAGATAAGCATCTAGGATTTGATTAACCAAGGTTAGATAAAGTAAGCACCATCCAACATAGATTAACTTAAGATCTAGAATTTAACCAAGCTAAACAATCTATCAAAAAGCTTTAATATATTGTTTAATCTTTATGATCCTCTTTGAATACATGATAATAAAGCTATTACCACATCAACATCTAAATCAAATTAAGCAATTTAATCTAGATAAAAATCAAAAGAAGAAGAAGAGAAACTTGAATAACAATTAAGCAATATGAACAAGCAAAACAAGATCTCCAAATTAAACAACAAGATGGCTAATCCCTTGGATTGATTATGAGAGCCTAGCCTTCCATGGATGGGAAGGAAGAACTCAGAATTTAAAGAACAAAAACGAAATTGCAAAGAGAATGGAGAAGAAGAGAAAGAAAACTCTCACAAATACTTAAACTTTCTTGAAACTTACTTCCAAATTGAATGCCTCTAATACAAAGAGGTTGGGTCTATTTATACTAATCCTAGAAGCCAATTTGTACATGTACATAATCTGAATACAAGCTATAAGAATATGAAATTTGTCAAAAATGGAAGCTTGATGCATGGTTGGTGGGTTGGTGCATGGTAGGTGGGTTGGTGTATGGTTGGTGGCTTTTAGTCAACAACTCTTATCCGACTTCTGGCTTCAAATTCATCACCTAAACGGTGCATTTTGGCTTGGATGTTTCATCAAAGTTGTAGCCAGTTGTCTCCTTGAAAATCTCCAATTTGAATCATGTCATTTGGACTTTTAGAACTCCAGAAATGCCAAAAACACTTCACCTACCTCAAGTTAGGTTGGAAGAACGTGTTTCCAAATTCAGACCAACTTGTAGCTTCTGAAGCATGCCTAAAACGACATCTATTGACAAAATGGTCTTCATTGAAGTTGGAGATATGGGTCTTATCTTTCAAGTGACCAAGTTTCAGCCCAAGAAGAGGCCTATAACCCACTATATAGTCCAATATGTGCATACTGCCCAGATGGTTCCGTGACAGCAAACCCACTCTGCATTGCAGGGATATTTTGGACCCTTAACATTCCGATCCAGCTCTTGAGTTCTTCATGAAACTTGTAGAGCCTTGTCTTAGCTTTCCAAAGACACCAAGATCACCTCAATTGGATCACCGAGTCCCAAGTTATGACCTAACCAAGGAAGAAAGGTCAAAATGCATCAAAATCCGAAAATTATTCAATATTTGCATTAAAGCCCAATGAAGCCCAAGAACATTAAACTCATCTAAAATACTAATATTGGGCACAATAAACATCTAATGAAGCCTAATACAAAGCTAATATAAGTGTCTCAAATTGATTGATCACTAGGCAATTGATAATCATTAGAAGCCATAGTCTCAATCAAATCTCTTGCTCCTTCGGGAGTTTTGGCGTTCAAGGATCCACCGACCGCCACATCTACCATACTTCTTGTATTCCGAGAAAGACCATTGCAAAAGATTTGCACTTGGTGCCAGAGAGCAAATTCATGGTTGGGACACGAATTGAGAAGCTCCTTAAATCTTTCCCATGCTTCATAAAGTGATTCTCCGTCCCTTTGGCCAAAAGAATTTATTTCACTTCGGATCTTCATCACTCTAGAAGGTGGAAAGAAGCGTGACAAGAATTTACATACGAGATCATCCCAAGCTGAAATACTACCCCGAGGTTGTGACTGTAGCCATGCCTTCGCTCTATCTCTTAGTGAAAATGGAAAGAGCCTTAAGCGAATGGCTTCATCCGATACCCCATTCATCTTGATTGTGTCACAAAGTTGAAGAAACGAGGCAATATGGGCATGAGGGTCTTCACTATCCATTCCTCCAAATTGCTCTTGTTGCACAAGATGTAGAAGTGCCGGCTTTATTTCAAAGTTGTTTGCCGCCACCACAGGCCGAACTATGCTAGAAGTGCATCTATCCGCCGTTGGGGTGGCATAGTCACTCATAGTCCTCCTTGGAGGATCATTTCCTTCATCGGCACCTGCCATGTTCTCTCTGGGTTCCTCTACTTGTGGTGCTTGTGTACTGGTGGATGCTTTCTCTTGGTTTTTCCTTCGCCTCGTTCTTGCTCTATTGCTTCTTGCAGTACGTTCCACTTCTGGATCGTAGATTAATTCACTTGGATCAACTGTACCTCGCATACAAAGAACAGCAGTTGAGACACAAGACTAATTAAACTGAAATTGATGCACACTTCAAGAAAACAAACACGAATTAAAATTGAAAACAAGAAAGAAAAAGTGTCTAAATTAGGAGTCCCCTTTAGTACTTGTGATATTGGCTCACCGATCCCCGGCAACGGCGCTAAAAACTTGATACGATTTTTGGTAAGTATACCTAGTCGCAACAAGTAATACGATGGTAAGACCGAATATCGTTCACTAGGATCGTGGACAATTATCACTTCCCAAATTGGACTACTATTTAAATGTTCATTTAATTGAAAAGGTCTTAATTAAGATTTCTTACTAAGTATAAATATAATTTTCTTTGTAGACTTTTATCAAACTCTTGGTGGTTAAATAGAAAGTTGATTAGTAAATGGGTAAATTGTCAAGGTTAGATTATACCAATCATCCCTTAATTGTTATGAAACGGTTATTAATACAAGTCCAACTTTAATTATGACAATCAAGTCTTTTAAATATCCAAACCCTAATTCCTTAGAGAGATTGAGCCTAAAACCCCATAGTAAACCCCTAATTCCTTAGGTGGATTAATAAGAAGATTTGCATTAAGAATTAAGACTTAAAGATTACTAGCACTCCAATATCTATTCCTAGATTCATGAAGTACTAGGTATCTAATTCCATGAGCATGCCTTAGCATCAATTTTCCAATTGTTTACCAACACAACAAAACATTCCAAGGTTGATCAAGCCAAGAAAACCATTAAGAGTAGAATTAAATACTCATAAGAAGAAGGAACTTGCATTAAACCCAATCCAATTACAACCAAGTTCTGAAAAGTAACATCTAACCCCAACAAGGGGATTTAGCTAGACATAATCTAATAAATAACAAAAGGAAAGAGAAAGAGAAGAGAAAGAACAAGAAGAATGATTCAAACTCTATTGATATCTTCTTCCAAGATGTTTACAAGCTAATTTCGTGCAGCTGCTGACCTAAAACTACTTTTTTTTTTTTAATTAGTGACAAAAAGAAACAGAATATATATAGGTACAGTAAGTTGCCTCACACCGCGGCATCGAGTAATTCACACCGCGGCGCCCAAGCTTTGGGTCTCTGCAGGGTTTTGTGGCCGAAGCTTCCACGCCGCGGCGTGGAATGTAGTCATACCGCGACATGAATAACTTTTTCACTCCATCATATTTCTTCTTCCACTGCAGCTCAAAACTCCTTCCAAAAGCTAGATTGGGATGTTTCCTGTAACAAGGATAGTATTAAAATGAATACAAATGCAAAACCAATTGATTCCATTGAACAAGTATCAAAATAGATTCCATTGAAAGTGAATGGGAATTCATCTATTTAAACATGAAATTTAGAACTAAACAATCTAAAGTTAACAAGATTTGGGTCCAATTAAGTATATTTTTACACAGTTATCATAATGCATAGCCTACTTGCTACTTTAACTTAAATGTAACTGCTTATAGTAATTCTCCATATGAATCAAATCTGTTATTAATCATAGAAAGTTTAACCTATTGAAATTTAACAGACTGGTTGAAAATCTATCATTAGTCATAGAACTTGGTTCTTTAGCTAAATTCTTCAATATTATGCAACTGAGATGTTTTCATATATGATCCTTATGTAGGTCCTCAAAAACCTGTTATATAGAATGATTATTAAATGCTCTCTCACATGATTAAAGTTTGAGAAGTTTACATAGTCTTAAAATTCCTTAAAGTCTTATCATTTGCAATGCACTGATTGATTAGTAAAAAATTTATTTAAAAATTTATGGAAATTATAAATAAAAAATATTTATTTATTCATGGCATCAATATCAATTATAAGAATATATAACATATAACAAAGAAAATAAAACATAAGAAATATTTAAATATTGTAAAATAAAATTACTAGAGTAAAAATAAATTCTGGAAAATATAACTAATTAATTAATTTAGTTTTTGAATAATAAATTTTCATTCAAAATTTTATTTTATTTTTTTGTAAAGTTCTCAATCCCGCGAAATATAAATATTGAAATATTGAAATATTATAGAACATTATATATCTACACAAAAATATTTATTTAAGAAAATAATAATTAATTAAATTTTCACTTAAAGTTTTCACTCCATGCACAAATATTAATATGTTTTCACTTAAAATTTTCACCACGTCCGATGGAAATATAAGATTTTTAAATACTATATAACAAAATATATCTAAATAAAAATAACATTTTAAAAATATAATCAATTAGTTAATTTATTTTTTATATTTTAATTAATTTTGTTTTGTTTTCATATTACGGTTTTTTTGCTGTGCGTAGATATTAATATGTTTTCTTATAAAATATTTAGCCTCATGTGATATAAATATTCAAATATTTAAATATTAAAGAATAATATATAACTGAATAAAATAATTATTTTCAAAAAAATGATTAATTAATTTAGTTTTCTAATAATTAAATATAATTAATTTATTTTATTATATTTTCATCTAAAATTTTCCTTACATGCAATGTAGATAATATAATTTTTAAATATTATAAAACCAATGAATATAATCTTAGTAACTCATTTTTTAGAACAAAAAAAAAAACAGTATAATTCTCACTAATTTTTTAAGTAAACATGTGTCGTAGTCTTGCAACAAATTCATGGATTTCTTATACCTTCGTTTTTTCAACTACCGATTGAAGCTACTATCACTTAACGAATCTGATTCCTTTCTAAAAGTTTGACTTTTTATATAAATGATATAAAAGAAAGGAAAAGATCGAGGGTTGCAAGAAAAAAGAACAGAAGAAAAAAGCCTTGTTAAAAGAAAACAATTATAAATCAATGACGCTTGCACAATGTAGAAGCAAGTTTTTGGCATGCACTCAAGGATTATGGCACGATTCTATAAACAAAAAGTTCTACCAAAAAACTATTCCATAAATGAGATCTCAATAAAAAAAAACAATTTGCATTGTATTCCCAAATAAAAATTATATCACAAAAAATTTGAAAAAATGTATTCCCAAATAAAAATTATAAGTTTATAATAATATAGAAGAGAGTTAAATTTTATTAGTTGAAAATTACGAAAGATAATTTGCATTGTAATTCATTAAAACAATAAAGAATTGTGTAGTCCATTTGTTATGGAATTCTCTCAATTATAATTTAGGTAGTAATAAATTAACGTATACAAAACTAAAATAAATATATAAAAAATGTCATAGAACATTTCTTTAATTATCATAGTATAAATTATTAATTTAACAATAAAAATAAATGTTTTCTAAACTCTAAGTCTTTATATAATTATTATCTTATTGATATATTTCTTTTTCTTTGTCACGATTATTCTTAAAGGAGAAGATCTTATTTCTAATTACACCTTTCAGTATCAATTGGTTTGTATTTTATTTAAGTAGCTAATCTGAGGTAGATTTGAGAACTTATAGTAGATCTTCACTTCTCATGTAATATTTTA
Source organism: Styphnolobium japonicum (assembly GCA_023212625.1). Lineage (NCBI taxonomy): Eukaryota > Viridiplantae > Streptophyta > Magnoliopsida > Fabales > Fabaceae > Styphnolobium > Styphnolobium japonicum. The sequence continues at coordinate 16,470,206 of JALBWW010000013.1, forward strand.
AGTTAAAAGACTACAATATTTAAATTATACTGAAAAACTTTACTATATTACTAAATAGTTGAAAAATTGAATGATATTAAAAACATGATTGTATACAGAAGGGATACGGGAACTATCCGCATTCTATTGAATTGGATCTCCATGGAGGGATGTTTTACTCTCATATAAAGAAACTATGAGAAGCACCTATGACTGGTCATGTTGTGCCGAGCTTTGCAGATGCACTTCAACTTCAAAACAATCTTGAAAAGGATCATCATAACCATTCAAATAACAATACTTCTGCAAGAATAGGAAGCTTTTTAACTTCCTTCATATATCTAATGTTCTTTATTCTTTTCCCTGACTATAACACCTTCTCTGTGTATATCCTTAGATTGTTTTGATGTGATCGAGGAGAAGTACTTAGATTTATGTAAACAAAATTCTATTCTTTCACTTTCCGTCCTTATTCAATAAAATAAAATTACCCAACTTCATATCATATGTGGCACATACAACTAGTGGGATTTGCAAATTTAAAATTGAGCAGGAAAACAACAAATTGGTAATGGAAAATTCTTGTTGAAGAACCTCCCCTGGTCACGGGTGGAAAAAATCATTGGACAAACACTCAAATCTTTTTCAGCTGTAAAGAGTTTAAAGTACATATCAAAATAAGAATAATGAACAAAAAATTAATATATTACAGTAACTTCTCTGCTTGCATATAGAATAAAAACTAACCAAAACAATCTAAAAATGAAAAAAAGTTAATAAATTAAAAAGACAAAGCTTAAAGATTTTCATTGTACGCATTACAGTACCTGTTTCAGGGGCTGTTGTAAGACATTTTGCATTCTTGTTTTCCCTTTCCCAAGTTTTAGAAGAAAAAGGCATTGCTGCATCGGTTGTAACTCTTTCCCCCACAACTTAAATAATAATAACTTACTTTAATTTCTAAGTTCACACCAATTAACGAAAATGAAGAAAATAGAAAGATGCATTATATATTGATGATATTGGATACTTTAATTTATGAATTTGCAGCAGTTACATTCATTGCAGGTCAGTGCACTTACATGAATTTTCTGTTTGTTATTTCGAAATTTATCTCTTCACAATGATTTTCCTATTTTGCCTTGCAGTCTTGGAATCAACACGACTGGCTTGTTCCATATTTTGCACTCTAAACGTCAGACGAATAGGCACATAGAGAGAACAAAAGAAAGATTCAAACATATTATCAAAGGAAAATGGAATAGTGCCTAAAAAATATAGTAATACACAGGCTAGTGCCATGATTTTAACATAGCAATAGAATAGTAAAACATTCCATCCTTAGAAATATGATCCCTTTCATTAACTATTGCATTCTATTGAATTGGATCTTTTTAAAAAATAATATGTTGAAGTTTGAATCCATTTAAAAAGGTGTCCATTAAGGTGACTCGTGCACATGGCAGAAAAATCAAACTCCGGAGCTAACTTCAGTGGCTTTATGGTTAAAAACTATAATTTGGCATATTAAAATAAAGCAAACATAGATCATCTCCAATAGAGTAGAAACTGGTGCATTGTATACCAATCAAGTAACAGAATGCTCATACAAAAATATATTCAAGTAAGACATTAACCTAAATTTATACCTCCCTGATGTCATACAAAAATCTACTTTTACAGGTGGGGAACATTGCCTAAAATAAGGGAATTTTTTTGACATTTCCAAAGTAAATTGGTCATAAAGCATGTTAAGTTAGAAAAAAAATTGTAAAATTTCGTATCCCATTGAGTAGGTTCAAAAGTTTTGATCCTTAATTAAAAACTCCCTGCTGTAAGCATAACAAAGCAAATCTCCAAAAGAAAAAATAGAAAGAAAAAAATAGAAATAAAATGAATAATTGGCCTTGCAAGCAAATAAGAACGAAAGATTTTTCGTTCTTACGCAACTAAAATGTCTAAGATAAATAGTCAAAACAAAAATACAATTAAAAACCCTAGTATACGATGGAAAAGGAAATTTCAATTTAAATGCAACCGAGATTAGAAAAAACAAAGCAGGGGTTTAATGCAACAATACCATTTTAAGATCCATTGCCTGCAACTACATTTGCACATATGGAATCCCTCTAGCTCTTTATCCTTCGTCCTTGCAGACACAGATTGGCTGATAAAGAAGCCAACAATAAAAAAAATCATCTGCATTCAGACATCCTAAGGTATGATTGAGAATGAAAGAAAATGTGGGTAAGAATGCCAAATTTATAAAATGTATTTAAATGAAATATGCACTAATGGCCAACAATTCAAGTATTGAAAAAATCAAATGGCGTAATTGTTCCGCCAACATCAATGTAAAAAAAGGTCCAAGTTTTATCATATATAGATGATAGCTTATATATAATGTGCACAAAATACAAAGATGCATCCCAATCAAAACTCAACAGATTGCAAAAATGAAGTTACAAATCTGTCTATATGTCTACTCGAAGGAGGCAGGGGTGGATTTTGGCAAATGATGACAGAGATCGCCTCATCCTATCCTTATAAATCATTCTTTATGCTGCCTTCTCAACCTTAAAGCAAAAGAATTGTTAGAGAAAATCAACACAAACACACATGGATTAAAATTTATCAAATTTAACAAATTATATAATCATTTGATCATGAAAAAACTATTCCAGGAGGAATTTCCTCATCTTTAACCTTCTTGTTCTGTAATTTTTTCATTTCTTTCTATAAGAGGCTATGTTATTCATTACTCTTTTGTTAAAAATAATTGTTAAGATAAAATGTTATACCTTAGGAGGTGAGATTCCCAACAGTGTGCCTAACATAGTAACTTATCATAGCTACAACCAAGACACAAGCAACTAAGACAAAATGGTATTCCTTCTGAAGTGGCAATAAAGAGAAAACTCAATAAGAAGACAGGTAAATTTTGCATATAGACAGCTAGAAATGATAAACGTTTCAAATGATGAAGTTAAGATATCTACATTTCCTTTCCTAATATGCAAATTACAAAATGGTTCCAACATTTCTAAAAGCATTTGCTCTAGAGGTAGTACACAGCATGTCAACCATATATTAAAGTCCAATAAACTGTTTGTGCTCCTTATTATTATGTACGTTATTTCAAAAAGGATCTAAGAAAGAATAATGGATATTATTTTCAGTGCTCATAGCAGTAACATTATTCATTTATCAAAATAACCATGTGACTTATAGTCATTTATCAAAACAACCATGTGCCTTGTAAGACCTATTATTTACTACATCATTTACTAACTCATAAGTCTTACGTGAAATATTTTTTTTTTCTTTATATAGAAAATTTGGCAGAGTTTTCTTTGTTTCTCGTATGTTCCCAAATGACATAAAATAAACGGCAGATTCCAACACAATCATTTCAAACCATCCATAATATATATATATATACACACACACACAGGAGATCTCCGATCTCATTCAAAATAATATCAGAAGAACTGAGAACATCAACAGTAACTCATCAGTTTCCCTATCATGTTTATGTCAGAGTACTATATATTACACAATACATTATAAATACATAACGGAGCTCAACTCCACTAAAATACAAGTATTATAATGCACATTCATTGCTAACAGCAATAAACAACTGATTCCTCCGTACTTAACCCTAGAGGGCCCGGGGTGTTCCTGCGAATTTGAGAAAGAGGGGGTGAGAATAACTTCCCAATGAATGTGAATATAACTTCCAGATAAAGTATGTATACAATTAGAATGCAAGAATAAGACGCAATTCAACATACCAAGTAATTCCAATCCAATATATGCAATGGGTTTATGAATGCATATGTATTCACATCTTTTCTTTCCATATAACCCCTTCCGGTTAGGTATACCCTCAACGTTTTTGTACACTAACCCCTTCCGGTTAGGCTTTCTCGCTATGCATATGCAATGTTTTATGACACATTTTCTTTCCATCTAACCCCTTCCGGTTAGACAAACCACTCATCTTTTGTACACTAACCCCTTCTGGTTAAGTATACTCTTAACGTTTTTGTACACTAACTGCTTCCGGTTAGGCCGCTCACCATGCAGATGCAATGTAATCATACCATGCTCAAATGACAATATCACAATAACATAACATTTGCAACTATCTAATACTTACAATCACACAAGCATCATGCTCCATTCTTTCCAAACACATTCACTTAGTCACGCTTCCCAACATTGTACTAAGTCATCCTTATTCACAAACATAGCATATGGTAGCAAAGTAGTAGACATATGCCCCAAAAAGACACAAACAGAGTTAACCACGGCTTGAGTGTGGTGGGAACCACGGCCATGGTTTAGAGAACCAGAAATTCAATAAAACAGAAACAGAGACAACCACGGTCAAACCATAGTGGACACCACGGCCGTGGTCTGGTGTCAGAATACAAAACCCTAATTTCAGAGGCAACCACGGCCAGACCGTGGTGGAGGCCATGGCCGTGGTTTGGAATTCTGCACACGAAAACCACATTCCAGAGTTAACCATGGCTAGACCGTGGTCTGGAATCTGGGCAGCAATAGTGCCACGACCAACCACAAAGCAAAAACCTAATTTTTCCCTTTGGGATCATATCCCCCAATCCATCAAAATATACCAACAATATCATCCATCTTCCTATACCCAAATCTTTGAAAACAAGTAACAAATACACAACCAACCTCAAAACACATGTGAATCCCTACTTTCAAGCTTAATCTTACATATTAAACTTACATCCTAACAACACCATACAATATCACAAATTAACCCACACTCACCTTGAAATGCTCCAAACTTGTTTTCAATCTAAGATTTGTAATCAAGACAGCTTTCTCTTCAACTTCTTTCAAAACACTTAAACCAAGTACACAACTTTCAAAATTGATGTTTGACAAGAGGTTGTCGAGACCTATCAAATAAAATAACCGGTTCACAAACTAATTTGTAGTATAGAGAATGAACCGAATCGTCTCTCAAGGATCCAAAAACAAAGATTTAATTAGATCAAGATAATTAGAAAATGGGGGGTTTTGTTGTTGATTAACAAGATTAATAAAAGTAGGAGATTCAAAGTTGTAAACAAATCTAAAGAAACAACCAATCCAAGGAAATTTACCGATCTTGAGTTTAACTCATCATTGATCACAAGGAATTCACTTAATTGCTAACCATGTTCTTGGCCTTAGATCACATCAAGAAGCCCTAACATGATCCAAGAATTCTTTACTAGATAAGCATCTAGGATTTGATTAACCAAGGTTAGATAAAGTAAGCACCATCCAACATAGATTAACTTAAGATCTAGAATTTAACCAAGCTAAACAATCTATCAAAAAGCTTTAATATATTGTTTAATCTTTATGATCCTCTTTGAATACATGATAATAAAGCTATTACCACATCAACATCTAAATCAAATTAAGCAATTTAATCTAGATAAAAATCAAAAGAAGAAGAAGAGAAACTTGAATAACAATTAAGCAATATGAACAAGCAAAACAAGATCTCCAAATTAAACAACAAGATGGCTAATCCCTTGGATTGATTATGAGAGCCTAGCCTTCCATGGATGGGAAGGAAGAACTCAGAATTTAAAGAACAAAAACGAAATTGCAAAGAGAATGGAGAAGAAGAGAAAGAAAACTCTCACAAATACTTAAACTTTCTTGAAACTTACTTCCAAATTGAATGCCTCTAATACAAAGAGGTTGGGTCTATTTATACTAATCCTAGAAGCCAATTTGTACATGTACATAATCTGAATACAAGCTATAAGAATCTGAAATTTGTCAAAAATGGAAGCTTGATGCATGGTTGGTGGGTTGGTGCATGGTAGGTGGGTTGGTGTATGGTTGGTGGCTTTTAGTCAACAACTCTTATCCGACTTCTGGCTTCAAATTCATCACCTAAACGGTGCATTTTGGCTTGGATGTTTTCATCAAAGTTGTATCCAGTTGTCTCCTTGAAAATCTCCAATTTGAATCATGTCATTTGGACTTTTAGAACTCCAGAAATGCCAAAAACACTTCACCTACCTCAAGTTAGGTTGGAAGAATGTGTTTCCAAATTCAGACCAACTTGTAGCTTCTGAAGCATGCCTAAAACGACATCTATTGACAAAATGGTCTTCATTGAAGTTGGAGATATGGGTCTTATCTTTCAAGTGACCAAGTTTCAGCCCAAGAAGAGGCCTATAACCCACTATATAGTCCAATATGTGCATACTGCCCAGATGGTTCCGTGACAGCAAACCCACTCTGCATTGCAGGGATATTTTGGACCCTTAACATTCCGATCCAGCTCTTGAGTTCTTCATGAAACTTGTAGAGCATTGTCTTAGCTTTCCAAAGACACCAAGATCACCTCAATTGGATCACCGAGTCCCAAGTTATGACCTAACCAAGGAAGAAAGGTCAAAATGCATCAAAATCCGAAAATTATTCAATATTTGCATTAAAGCCCAATGAAGCCCAACAACATTAAATTCATCTAAAGTACTAATATTGGGCACAATAAACATCTAATAATGTCTAATACAAAGCTAACATAAGTGTTTCAAATTGATTGATCAAATTCCCCCACATTTAAGCTTTTGTACTCCTGGACAAAACACATAACAACGAAACTAAAGAAAAACAAGAAACATCATATTATTAAACTAAAAACATAAAAACTAATTGTACCTAATCTAATCCACTTCCGTAGGAAAACATGATGGTACTTAGCATGTGCCACAAGCCTTTAAACCCCTAGGTGTCCCTAGTGGACGAGTTATAGTCTCGTGAGGGTTTACCAGGATGATACCCACAAACATGTAATATTTTATTTAATCAATTCAACTAATTTTTAAAACTAATTTTTAAATACAAGCATTGTATCAAATATAAACCATAATTAATAAGTCAAGTATGCTTAGCAAAGAATAGTTGAATCAAATCAATTGAGAATAAAGTATAGCATAATCATGCTTTAATCAGAAATAGGCATGTTCAGATTGAGTAAAATTCTTCACAAGTGTCACTCAAATCACACAAGGTGTTTAGGTTAATTATTTATGCTCAACTCAGTCAAATTATGAAAGTATTTTACCATAGGCTTGCATATACATCAATTCTCCACTACTTAGATCAAATAAATTGCAAAAATCAAGAGGTCTTTCAAAAAGGTTGTAATGGAACTTATAAGGTGAAGGAAGGGAACAATATAGATAATAGCAGGTTAAAACCAAAGAGAATAAAAGAGCATTGAGGAGTAATTCAAGTAGAAAGAATAAATTTTTTTACCCAAAACCATAAAATGCTCATTCTCTTCACACATTCCTTCCTTTTTCTATTCTTTTTTTTTCTTTTTTTTTCTTTTTTTTGTTTTTTTGTTTTTTGTTTTGTTTTTTTTTTTGTGTACAAAGCATTTCGTATCAGCATACCAATTCCCCCACACTTAAATCATTGCAAGCAAAAGAACTCCTCCAATAAGAAAATCAATGCTCTCCCATTCCCTAAGGTAAGGTAAAACATGGTTTTTCACTCAAAGCTTGTAATGAGCTAAGAATAAAGAATAGGCAAATAGGTTTAGAGGGAGTTAATAATTGGATAAATGCAAGGTAGGTTTATTTGGCCAAAGCTGCTAAGTCAAGAAAAAAAAAATGCCTCTGTCATTTTCATGCAACATACGGACCAATGTAATCTCAAATCGATTCAATGCAAGTTCTAGAAAATAAATTCATAATTGACATCACTCATGAAAGAAAATAACCAAGTGTAAGTATCAAACTTGGAAAAGCCCAAAACTCACAAAGGTATGAAACATTCACTCAATTCAACCATGCCTTCTTCCTAATATCCACAATCATATACACATGTATATCATGAAAATGATTCAACTGTAAACTGTTTTGCATACTTTTATCATCAATTAAGCTCAGATTCAGCACATGCTTGTATCAAAATCAATTGAAAAGATCAAAATTGTGTGTGTGTGTGTGTGTGTTTTTTTTTTTTAATATATATACAAGAACAAAGATGATTTAAGACCTATTATGAAATGCAAGTTAAGATGCGTCTCAAGAGCAAAACTACTCCTTACTCTGCCATCATACATCTAAAAAGTTAGTAACAATAAAGATTAGCTTTTTTTTTTTTTAACTAAACTATGTACATGGTAATGTCAACTATCCCTCCCCCCAACTAATTAAAGACATTGTCCCCAATGTCAAAATAAAGATAGGTAGAGTGTAGAAGGTCTTACCAGAAAACTGCAAATCGAGCCTGAAATAAGAAAAATTACAAAAGACTAAAACCATAAGAGAAAACAAAAATTCACAAAGACAAAGTCAAATCAAGTTTTTGCTTTTTCTATTTCTTCTTTGCCTTGTTCCCAATTCGGTGGAGCCATTGCTTTGGATCACGTTGTGGTACAAATGCATTGAGTTGATCGAGCAATTGTTCAGAGTTGCAGCGATTACAAGACTTTGACGTGTCGCTTGTGAGATGAACCTTTTTCTACAAAGCATGATCAAGAAAACAAAACAAAGCTGTCATAAAAACCATTAACATTTAATATACCTATGAGTTTTTGGTGAAAGTTCTCATTGTGACTGGATGTAATTTGAAAGAGTTCTTCCAAAGTTTCAAAACCGCCAGGTAGGGCAATAAAGGCATCAGCATTTGCTATCATAATGTTCATGCGTTGGTGCATGCAAAATATCATTACTTCATCCCCTAATGTTTTTCCAATGGGCTTGCTGGTAGATAAAGGACAGGGAATGACACCAAGGACTTTGCCACCTCCTAAATGTGCAGCAGTCGCTACACAACCCATTAACCCAAGACTACCTCCTCCATAAACTAAATGGATTTCTCTCTTAGCTAGCACTCGACCAAGATGGTGTGCAATATTTACAAACTCTTTATCTTTCCCAAGATTAGATCCACAAAAGACACAAACACTCTTGATCCGACGAACTGAAGTGGCTTCCATTTTTTTTTTCTTTGTTTTTTTTTTTGTACTCTCACCTTATTAATGATCTGAAGAGAGCAAAGTGCATTATTTAAAGGCATCAAAACTCAAAGGTAATAATTACACCTATAAAGGAGGGGTAGATCTGCGTGTCAGATAAGTTTGAAAAATAAACACAGAAATGATAATAGCTATATGACAAAGATAAAAGGCTAATCTATATGTGTCAGAAGAAGTTTGAAAATATGCAACACATATTTAAAAAAAAATACGGCTAATTTTTCTTTTTTTTTTTTGAATTTTTTTTTTTGAGTTTTTTTTTTTGAATTTTTTTTTAATAAACAAGAAAAAAAATTAAAAATAAAAAATAAATACTTACAGGAGGTGTGATTGTGGCTCACATTTTCCTCTGGTTTTACGTCCAGTAACGTCTTGAAGCTCTCTATGGGCCGATGGTCGGCTTCCCATCCAATTTTCTTAAAAATTGGCAAACAGGGTCTTTTTGAGTCAGATTCCCGAGACTATAACGTTCATGTTCATCTTGGAATATTGGCCATAAATCAAGAAGTACACTCTGCACATCTCCACTAGGATGCGTCTCAAGAGTCAATAGAATGTTATCTAAAGACTCCTTACTCATGCCATCCTTTATGAAGTTAATTTTATCATCTCGGTTTATAGACGTCATTCCAATTGATTTGCATTTTGTGTTACAGGTCCATCTTGCACATTTATAGCAGACCCGTAACCTTTTTGCTCTTCTCTTCTTTGCATATGAACTTTTGCCTAGCCCTGGCATATATGAAACAAGAGCGTCAGAAAATTCACCTCTGAGTCGGACCTTTGCTTCGATCAACCAGCGTATATCCGCAGGAATGCCTTTGTGCATAAGCATCCTTAATCTCTCAAACCTTGCACAATAAATGTTAGTTAAAGCATTTTGAGGGAGAGAAGGGAATTGCTTGCGGAGATTAAAAAGCTGATTATCCATTTCGAAAGAAAGAAGAAAGAGAGAGAAAAAAAATTGAGTAAAATTATGTACAGATTTTAGTGTTTGTGGGTAACTGAAGGGACCGAAAAAGATTTTCACGGAGTACCGTTATCCGCCATTTAACCAGTGAAAAATCATCTGTCAACAAAAAATAAACAAAATTAAGATAGAAAAATCAAACTCTGATAGATTTTCTCGCTTGGCACCAAGTTCTGTCTCGATTCCTGTGATTGCAAATAAGTCAAAGTTGAAAGATGAAAGAGTTAGAAAGCTTGGGTTGCCTCCCAAGAAGCGCTACTTTTAATGTCCTTAGCCAGCGTGATTGAAGATTTTGCACGAGCGATGGGTCCTCCCCAATAATGATTCAATCTCTGGCAATTGACATTAATCGTGGCTTTTTTTTTTTTTTTCAACACAGTAGTGATCAATCATGGTAGAGGGCATCCTGCAGTTGAACTTCCTCCACGAGGTTCTCTTGAGCTCCTTCATAAAAATTTTTGAGGCGATGACCATTAACTTTGAACACTTTGTTGGTGGCTTCACTCTTAATTTCTACTGCACCATGAGGAAAGACATTAATAACAATGAAGGGACCAAGCCACCTAGAACGAAGCTTACCGGGCATAAGTTTGAGGCGAGAGTTGTAGAGAAGAACTTTTTGACCAATGGTGAACTCCTTTCGTACCAACATCTTATCATGAAGGAGTTTGGTCTTCTCTTTGTAGATCCGGGAGTTCTCATATGCCTCTAATCGAAGCTCCTCAAGTTCCTGAAGTTGGAGCTTTCTTTGAGATCCGGCTTGACTCAAGTCAAGGTTACACTGTTTCACCGCCCAATAGGATTTATGCTCAATTTCCACCGGAAGGTGGCACGCTTTCCCAAAGATAATCCGATGCAGGGGACATCCCTATCGGTGTCTTGTAAGCGATTCGGTAAGCCCACAGAGCATCCTCAAGTCTCGTGCTCCAGTCCTTCCTATTAGGTTGGACTGTCTTCTCAAGTATGTGCTTGATCTCTCGATTTGAGACTTCGGCCTGCTCGTTTTCTGGGGGTGATAAGGTGTAGAAACCTTGTGCAAGACACTGTACTTTCTCATCAAAGCCTCTATTCTCCGGTTACAAAAGTGTGAACCCTGATCACTGATAATAGCCCTCGAGATTCCAAACCTGCAGAAAATCTGTGATCTAACAAAGTCCACAACAACTTTGGAATCATCAGTCCGAGTGGCTTTTGCCTCCACCCATTTAGATACATAATCAACAGCCAACAAAATATAAATAAAACCAAAGGAAACAGGGAAAGGGCCCATGAAATCAATACCCCAAACATCAAAGATCTCACAAGACAGCATAGGCTGCTGAGGCATCTCATTCCTGTGTGAAATTGTCCCTGTTCTCTGGCACTGTTCACAAGACTTACAAAACAGATATGCATCATGAAATAGGGTAGGCCAATACAATCCAGAGTCCAAAACCTTCCTAGCTGTACGTTGGGAGCCAAAGTGCCCACCACATGCAAATGTATGACAAAAGTTAAGAATAGAATGAAACTCATGATCAGAGACACATCTTCTAATAATGCAGTCCTTTGCAAAGCTTCCACAGATAAGGATCATCCCATACATAGTACTTGGACTCACTTTTCAATTTATCAGATTGAGCTCTAGTAAAATATGCAGGAAAAACACCAGCAACCAAAAAATTAACCATATCTGCAAACCAAGGGGAGGTGTTCTTACCTTGCAGCTGCAGAAGCTGCTCATCTGGGAAGGAGTCCTGTACAGGGAAGGGATCTGAAGCCCTTTCAATGCGGCTCAAGTGATCTGCCACTAGATTTTCTGCTCCACTCTTGTCACGGATCTCTATATGAAACTCTTGGAGCAGTAGCATCCACCTTATTAGTCGAGGCTTTGCCTCTGGCTTCTTCAAAAGAAACTTAAGTGCTGCATGATCAGTAAACACAACAACCTTAGAGCCAAGCAAATATGATCTAAACTTATCCAAAGCAAAAACAATGGCTAAAAGCTCTTTTTCAGTTGTGGTATAGTTGGCCTGAGCAGCATCCAGAGTTCTGGAAGCATAGTATATCACATGAGAAGCTTTCCCCACTCTCTGTGCCAAGACTGCTCCTACTACATAGTTAGAAGCATCACACATTAACTCAAATGGCAATGTCCAGTCAGGTGGCTGGATGATAGGGGTACTAGTCAAGGCATGCTTCAAGTGGTTGAAAGCTGCCTTGCACTTGTCATCAAAATTGAACTCCACATCTTTCTGCAGTAACTGGGAAAGTGGAAGAGCAATCTTGCTGAAGTCGGCAATGAAGCGTTTGTAGAAACCTGCATGACCAAGAAAAGAACGCACTTCCTGCACGCATGTGGGGTAAGATAGACAAGTAATTACATCAATCTTGGCAGGATCTACCTCAATGCCCTTACTGGATACTACATGGCCTAAAACTATACCCTGTTCTACCATAAAATGGCATTTCTCAAAATTTAGCACAAGGTTAGTCTCAATGCATCTATGCAGCACCCTAGATAAGCTAGCTAAACATGAATCAAAAGATGAACCATAGACAGTGAAGTCATCCATAAACACCTCCATGCATTCCTCTAAGAAATCAGAAAATATGCTCACCATGCACCGCTGGAAGGTACCAGGGGCATTGCAGAGGCCGAAGGGCATCCGTCTGTAAGCAAAGGTGCCGAAGGGACAAGTAAATGTGGTCTTCTCCTGATCCTCCGGTGCAATGTGGATTTGGAAGTATCCAGTGTAGCCATCTAAAAAGCAGTAATGGGACTTACCAGCCAACCGTTCCAGCATCTGATCAATGAACGGAAGGGGGTAATGATATTTCCGAGTGGCTTGGTTGAGACGTCTGTAGTCAATGCAGACTCTCCAGCTATTCTGCACTCGGGTTGGAATGAGCTCATTCTTCTGGTTGGCCATGACAGTCACTCCGGATTTCTTTGGAACTACTTGCACCGGGCTTACCCACTTGCTGTCAGAGATGGGATAGATAATGCCAGCCTGCAGTAGCTTGGTCACCTCTTTTTTTACCACATCTAGAATGAGAGGATTCAGTCTCCTCTGGGGTTGTCTCACTGGTTTAGTTTCCTCCTCAAGTAATATCATGTGCATGCATGTGGAGGGGTTAATACCAGGAATATTTGCAAGTGTCCAACCAATTACCCTTTTATGTTGCTTCAAAACTTCCAATAATCTGGTTTCTTGCTCAGGTTGGAGGTGTTTGGCTACTATCACCGGGAGCTTCTCATCCTCCTCCAAGAATGCATACTTCAAATGCTCGGGCAGGGGCTTAAGTTCAATGGAGGGTGGTTCTTTGGGTGATGGTACTAGTTTTGGAACCGAAACTAAATCTGCTAAATTCTCAGTAGTTGCACTTGCTGTACTTGTACCTGCAAGCTGTGCACAATCTTGCAAAACAACATCATCATATCTTATGGAATCAAAAGAATCACACTTAGCAGCAGGATGAATGATAACATCATTAATAACAGCATCATTGCCATTAATAATGTAATCATCAATGTCGTGAGAATTAACAACAAAGACATGACAAGTATGTAGAAATCTCGGACAGTCGCACACATTGCATTGGGTTTACAACCAGAAAGTCCGAAGCAAGCAGAACAAGTATCACAAGCTATGCTATCAGGGTATCCTACAATTTCAGGAAACTCTGCCAACATATCAGCATGCATATCATCAACCAGTAAATCAATGACATCAAAATGAAAAACAGAATGATCCTCTAAAGGGTATTTCATGGCATCAAAAATGTTAAACTGAATGATATCATCACCAAATTCCATGGAAAGGGTACTAAAGATGCACATCAATCTTAGTTTTAGCAGTTTTCAAAAATGGCCTACCTAAGATCAATGGGGGTGGGGAAGAGGCAGATTCATCTTCCATATTCAACACATAAAAATCAACTAGGAATATTAAATTATGTACCCGAACTGTAACGTCCTCCAACACTCCCGCAGTTGTGCGGTGCTCGGTTGCTAAGCTAATCGAATGACAATGCCAATGGGCTTTAGCTCTCCCATATGCAAGGAAGTGTAAACTGACTTTGGCATTACATTGATGGAGGCTCCCAAGTCTAGCAAGGCATGAGTGAACTGTTGGTGCCCTATGGTGCAAGGGATGGTAAAAGTGCCTGGATCCTTGCATTTGGGAGGCGAGGTTGGGTGAATCAAAGCAGAGACATTTCTCCCCATACTCACTTTTTCAGTGCCCTTTAGCTTCCTCTTATGGGTGCACATCTCTTTCAAGAACTTGGCATACTTGGGGATTTGTTTAATTGCCTCCAAGAGAGGTATATTCACCTCAACCTTCTGAAAAGTCTCCATAATTTCCTTATCCAAGTCAGTTTCAACCATATGCCTCGGCTGTATCATTCGGTTGGGAAAAGGAAGAGGAATGTTGGAAGCTGACTTTTTTGGATGTTCACTTTTACATTGCATCAATTTTTACGTCAACTGCTGATTTGATGCGGTTTTCTGCTTGGTTGTTGTAGGATCATTTGCTGCTAAATTTGCTGCAGCATCTGAATTAGCTGCAGAACTTGAAGTTGCTGTAGAATCTTGTTTCTCTGGGCCAAGGGTAGAATCTGGAAGTATCTGCTGCACTGGTCCATTGATTTGCTTACCACTGCGTAAAGCTATAGCACTAACATTGCCTCTAGGGTTTGGAGTGGTTTGAGAGGGTAATTGGCCAGAACCCTGTGACTTTAATTCATGAATTGATGTGGCAAGTTGACCAATTTGAGTCTCCAAGTTCTAAATAGTGGTTTCAGTTCTCTGTTGAAACTGGATGTTATTGGTGGCCAATTGTTTCACCAAATCCTCCAATGAGGGCTCAGATTTTGTGGCTACAGGACCTTGCTGCTGGAATGGTGGTCTACTTGGTCCAGCATGTGGCTGAAACTGATTTGACCTTGCTTGCTGCTGGAATGGTGGTCTATACTGGTTTGGTGGCTGCTGATTTGATGCATTCCCATATCTCATATTGGGATGGTCCCTCCAGCCAGGGTTGTAAGTGTTGGAGAATGGATCATACTTCTGTTGTTGCAGATGATGAAATTGTGGCTTTCCAGGAAATATACCAGCTGCAGCCACAGATTGGTCTTGAAACTCAGAATCATCTTGCAATGTGGGGCACGCATCTGTGGGATGAGAGGAACTAGAACATATGCTACAAACTCTTGCAGGGGTTTGCACACGTGGTTCGTGTTGTCCTATTGCCATCTGTCTAACCAAAGAAGTGAGCTCATCCAATCTATGTTCCACCCTTTGTTGATCAGCATGTGAAGAGGTATTAACTTCATTGACTACTCTGGTTGCAGCACCCATTCGAGTACCAAATTGCTGAGAATTTGCTGCCATGTTTGCAATTAAGTTTCTGGCAGCAGCTGGAGTTTTATCTACCAATGCTCCACCACTTGCAGCATCAATCATACTCCTTTCCATTGGCATCAATCCTTCATAGAAGTATTGGATCGTGATTGATCATTAATTTGATGGTGTGGGCGGCTTGAGCACAATTTCTTGAATCTCTCCCAATACTCATGGAGAGTTTCACCGCCTGATTTGCCTTATGCCACAAATATCTTTCCTTATTGCGGCGTTCTTGATGCAGAAAGAATTTCTCCGAAATAATCTTTTCATGTCATTCCAAGAAGTGATGGCAACAGTTGTAAGTAATACAACCAATCCTTAGCGCACCATCCAAAGAGAAAGGAAAGGCCCTTAGCTTGATGTGATCTTCACTATTCCATGAGGTTTCATGGTGGAGCAGACAACATGGAACTCCTTCAAATGCTTATGTGGATCTTCACCGCAAGACCATGAAACTTGGGCGATAAGTGTATCAATCCGATTTCAACTCAAAATCAACATTAAGTTCAGGATATTGAATGCACAAAGGTTGATAATTCACATCAAAAAGTGCAGACCAATTCCTTAAGGGTCCTATTGTTATAGTCGGCCATAGTAAAATCAACGAGACTCAAGATCGTATTTGAAGTACTAACAAGCGAGACTCAACGAGATTAAAAGAGTCAACAAGATTAGGTGCAATGTCAAGTTCAAGTCCAATTCCGTAAGTAATTCTATTAGCTCTATGAATGCCACTACCAGTCCTATGAATTCTATGAAGTGTATGAAATGTTCTATCAATTTCAGGATCAAATGAATGCAAGGTACCAGGATCAGATCTAGTCATACAGCATGCAGTTCATAAGAAGGCATTAGAAAGGCAATAACAACTAAAACACTAAAAATTCCTAAAATAAAAAATCCAAAAAATTAAACAAAAATAAAAAAAAACAGTATCAAATGAATTTTAAAAATTATGGAACCACCACAGGATAAAATCTACACACAAATGCTATCCAACAAAATAAAAAAAAATATTACAAAATTGAAAAAGTGGTCTAAACGATGGAATTTGGCAAAAATAGGGGTGACCTCACTATAAATAGTGAGCCTTTCTCAAAATAATATTTTCCATTTGTGTACCAAAATTCAGATCAATCAGAGATGCCCGAACCGAAATTCTTGACACAATGCCCTTTATCCAATTTCAGCCGAATCCCACTTGAAAAATCATCAAAAACAAAACCAACACATTTGTTAGAGTTAGATGGGATCTTGAAATGATCAAATAGTTGCCTTGGATCCCCGGCAACGGCGCCAAATTTGACAAGAGGTTGTCGAGACCTATCAAATAAAATAACCGGTTCACAAACTAATTTGTAGTATAGAGAATGAACCGAATCGTCTCTCAAGGATCCAAAAACAAAGATTTAATTAGATCAAGATAATTAGAAAATGGGGGTTTTGTTGTTGATTAACAAGATTAATAAAAGTAGGAGATTCAAAGTTGTAAACAAATCTAAAGAAACAACCAATCCAAGGAAATTTACCGATCTTGAGTTTAACTCATCATTGATCACAAGGAATTCACTTAATTGCTAACCATGTTCTTGGCCTTAGATCACATCAAGAAGCCCTAACATGATCCAAGAATTCTTTACTAGATAAGCATCTAGGATTTGATTAACCAAGGTTAGATAAAGTAAGCACCATCCAACATAGATTAACTTAAGATCTAGAATTTAACCAAGCTAAACAATCTATCAAAAAGCTTTAATATATTGTTTAATCTTTATGATCCTCTTTGAATACATGATAATAAAGCTATTACCACATCAACATCTAAATCAAATTAAGCAATTTAATCTAGATAAAAATCAAAAGAGGAAGAAGAGAAACTTGAATAACAATTAAGCAATATGAACAAGCAAAACAAGATCTCCAAATTAAACAACAAGATGGCTAATCCCTTGGATTGATTATGAGAGCCTAGCCTTCCATGGATGGGAAGGAAGAACTCAAAATTTAAAGAACAAAAACGAAATTGCAAAGAGAATGGAGAAGAAGAGAAAGAAAACTCTCACAAATACTTAAAATTTCTTGAAACTTACTTCCAAATTGAATGCCTCTAATACAAAGAGGTTGGGTCTATTTATACTAATCCTAGAAGCCAATTTGTACATGTACATAATCTGAATACAAGCTATAAGAATCAGAAATTTGTCAAAAATGGAAGCTTGATGCATGGTTGGTGGGTTGGTGCATGGTAGGTGGGTTGGTGTATGGTTGGTGGCTTTTAGTCAACAACTCTTATCCGACTTCTGGCTTCAAATTCATCACCTAGACGGTGCATTTTGGCTTGGACGTCTTCATCAAAGTTGTAGCCAGTTGTCTCCTTGAAAATCTCCGATTTGAATCATGTCATTTGGACTTTTAGAACTCCAGAAATGCCAAAAACACTTCACCTACCTCAAGTTAGGTTGGAAGAACGTGTTTCCAAATTCAGACCAACTTGTAGCTTCTGAAGCATGCCTAAAACGACATCTATTGACAAAATGGTCTTCATTGAAGTTGGAGATATGGGTCTTATCTTTCAAGTGACCAAGTTTCAGCCCAAGAGGAGGCCTATAACCCACTATATAGTCCAATATGTGCATACTGCCCAGATGGTTCCGTGACAGCAAACCCACTCTGCATTGCAGGGATATTTTGGACCCTTAACATTCTGATCCAGCTCTTGAGTTCTTCATGAAACTTGTAGAGCATTGTCTTAGCTTTCCAAAGACACCAAGATCACCTCAATGGGATCACCGAGTCCCAAGTTATGACCTAACCAAGGAAGAAAGGTCAAAATGCATCAAAATCCGAAAATTATTCAATATTTGCATTAAAGCCCAATGAAGCCCAACAACATTAAACTCATCTAAAGTACTAATATTGGGCACAATAAACATCTAATAATGCCTAATACAAAGCTAACATAAGTGTCTCAAATTGATTGATCAATGTTCTTGATTCTTAAAGATGAAAATGAGCTTTTCAAGAAACTAAAACCATAGGCTTAAAGAAGAGATCAAAGTGATCAATAACCATCAATAAGTTAATCCAAAAGATGAATAAAAATGCTTACTTTTGGACTTTGAAACCTTAAAAATCCATAGCTGTGGAGAACTTGTCTTGAAATTTTGGAGAAGATGGACTTATGGCCATCCAAGTGTGACCGGTCCTCTTAATCACAAGGGGATGGAGTTGAATTGTCAACTTTGTCCCCCACTTAAGTGGAAAAATACTAAATTGCCACTGAGGATGTAAAAAAACTAAAATACACTTGGTGATTTCTAAAAATTCCTAATTTATCCCACTTCCAAAAAATTACACTAGGACTCCCATATGACTTAATTAAGCTAGCAATAAGATTGGAAATCAAAATTTAGGGATGTTACATTCACCCCTCCTTAAAAGAATTTTGCCCACAAAATTCAGTTAGAGATATTCCTGATAAAAATAGTTCGGGATGTTGCTTGCGCAAATCTTCCTCCAATTCCCACATAACCTCTTCAGGTGATAGTCCATCCCAGAACACCTTCACCAGGGAAATAGTCTTGTTCCTCAGGGTCTTCACACTGCGGTCAATGATCTTAGTTGGCCTAGCCTAAAATGTAAGGTCAACTCTCAATTGTATTGACTCAACCTCTATGATGTGTGAAGGATTCGGAACATACTTTCTTAACTGGGATACATGAAACAACGGATGGAGATATGACAGATGTGGTGGAAGACCTATGTGGTAAGCTACATGTCCAACACATTTCAGAATTTGAAATGGACCAATGAAACGAGGATTTAACTTCTTTGCCTAAATGGCCTTACCAATTCCTGTCATGGGAGAGACTCTAAGAAATACATGATCACCATTTTCAAACTCTAGAGGACGCTTTCTTTTGTCAGCATAACTCTTTTGCCGACTCTAAGCAATTCTTATTTTCTCTTGTATAACCTTAATTTTCTCGGTAGTCTCTTGCACTAAATCTGGGCCTAACAGGTTTCGCTCACCTACCTCATACCAACAAAGAGGTGACCTACATTTTCTACCATAGAGTGCCTCATATGGTGTCATTCCAATGTTGGAATGATAACTGTTGTTGTATGCAAACTCTACCAATGGTAAATATCTATCCCAACTACCCTTATCTTCAAGAACACAAGCTCTCAATATATCTTCTAACGTCTGGATAGTCCTATCGGACTGACCATCTGACTGCGGGTGATAGGCAGTACTAAAACTGAGCCTAGTCCCAAAAGATTGATGTAAAACATTCCAAAATCTAAAGGTAAATCAGGGATCTCTATTTGACACTACGCTCAACGGCACTCCATGTAATCGGACAATCTCTCCAACAAATAACTCAGCAAGTTTATCTAGGGAATAGGAAATCCTAATGGGAAGAAAATGAGCAAACTTAGTCAGTCTGTCCACAATGACCCATATAGCATCATAACCCTTTTGTACCCTAGGCAAACTGGTCACAAAATCGATGGTAATTTTGTCCCACTTCCACTCGGGTATTTCCAAAAGTTGGAGCATCCCGGCTGGTTTCTAGTGTTCGATCTTGACCTTCTGACAAGTCAAACAAGTCAAACACTTGGCCACATATTCGGCCACATCTCTTTTCATACCTGGCCACCAAAATCTTGCTTTCAAATCTTGATACATCTTAGTCATACCAGGATGTATTGAGAACTTACTCTTATGAGCCTCCTCAAGAATCCGTTCCTTAAGGTTTCCCCCTTTAGGAATACAAATCCTCTGTTTAAACTTGATTAATCCATCATCTTCCAAAGAAAAAGCTATCGTGACCCTACGATCCTGTAGTTCCTTATCCAAACTTTGTTCATGTCTAATCTGAACCAAAATCTTGCTTTCAAATCTTGATACATCTTAGTCATACCAGGATGTATCGAGAACTTACTCTTATGAGCCTCATCAAGAATCCGTTCCTTAAGGTTTCCCCCTTTAGGAATACAAATCCTCTGTTTAAACTTGATTAATCCATCATCTTCCAAAGAAAAAGCTATCGTGACCCTACGATCCTGTAGTTCCTTATCCAAACTTTGTTCATGTCTAATCTGATCCTTAAAGTTGCACGAGATTTCCAACAAAGTCAATCTCAACGTCACACTACTCATATCCACTTGTAATCTAAGGTCTCGAAATTGCTCTGCCAAATCTAACTCATGCACCATCATCTGAGATACGTGCAGAGATTTCCTACTAAGGGCATCAGCCACAACGTTGGCCTTGCCTGGATGATACTTAAGTTCAAAGTCATAATCCTTTAAGTATTCCATTCATCTTTTTTGTCTCATGTTCAGCTCCTTTTGATCAAACAAATACTTCAAACTTTTATGCTAACTAAATACCTCAAACTTTACACCATACAAATAATGTCTCCAGATCTTAAGCGCAAAAACTATGGCTGCTAGTTCTAGGACATGTCGGATAGTTCTCCCCATGAGGTCTAAGCTGTCTAGAGGCATAAGCCACTACCTTTTTGTCTTGCATTAATACACATCCTAAGCCCATTTTAGAGGCATCACAGTACACTTCTAAATCTCTGGATAGATCAGCAATAACCAAAACTGGGGCAGTGGTCAATCTATGTTTGAGTTCCTGAAAACTCTTCTCACACTTTTCACTCCACACCATGGCTTGTCCCTTCCGGGTCAGTTCAATTAAAGGAAGAGCTAATTCAGAAAAACCCCAAATGAATTACCGATAATATCCAGCTAATCTTAGAAAACTCCTGATCTCAGTAACCGGCTTTGGTCGTTCCCACTGTACTACCGCCTCAACCTTACTAGAGTCCACTACTACCCCTTCCTAGGATATAGTGTGCCATAGAAATTTCACTTCATTAAACCAAAATTCACACTTCTTTGGTTTAGCATATAGTTTCCTCTCTCTGAGTATCTGTAGGACTATCCTGAGATGTTCCTCATGTTCTTCCACTATCTAAGAATAAATGAGAATATCATCTATGAACACTACCACAAATTTATCTAGGTACCGCCTGAAAATTCTATTCATATAATCTATAAATACTGCTGGAGCATTGGTTAAGCCAAACGGCATCACCAAATACTCATAATGTCCATACCTAGTCCTAAAAGCAAACCTTGGCACATCATCCAGCTTTATCTTGATCTGATGATAGCCAGACCAAAGATCAATCTTAGAGAACATCGTGGCATCTCTAAGTTGGTCAAGTAAATCATCTATTCTAGGTAATGGGTATCTATTCTTTATGGTAATCTTATTCAACTGCCTGTAATCCACACACAATCTCATACTCTCATCCTTCTTTTTCACCAACAACACTGGTGCTCCCCACGGAGACACACTGGATCTAATGAATCCTTTTTCAAGTAATTTCTCTACTTGTTTCTTAAGTTCTCCTAGTTCCAATGGTGACATTCTATAAGGTGCTATGGACACATGTCCGGCTCCCGGTACTAAGTCTATAACAAACTCTACCTCTCTATCAGGTGGCAAACTAGGAATCTCCTTAGGAAACACATCCATAAACTCGCTCACTATTGGTACTCCGACCAATTCTGACTGAACATCTAGGTCAAGAGAAAATAATATCATGTATACTTGACTCACATCCACCAGGCAATGGTTCAATTCTAACATTTTGGGTAACATGGAAATTTCAGGAATCAGTATATGATTTGTAACAGGAGGGATAATAACAGTCTTATTACAACAATCTAACAACACTTGGTTGGATGTGAGCCAATCCATACCCAAGATAACATCTAACCCTCTCAAAGGTAAACATATCAAATCAACAACAAAGGTTCGGTCCTGTAACACAAATGTGCAATTTAAACAAATACGGGTGGTAAGAATGTTATCCTTAGCAAGAGTAGTCACTGACAGCGTATAAGGTAAGGAAGTAGTGGTCAGACTCAAGGACTTCACACATGCATAAAAAATGAATGAATGAGTTGCCCCAGAGTCAAACAGTACAATTAAGTTCTGACCATTCAGTAAGCACATACCTTGGATCAAATCATCCACATGTGCCTCAGCCCCACTGAGGGTATACACTCGCCCCTGGGTTGGAGCTCTAGGTGTAGGAACTGGCGCCTTAGAAGTCTGTGGACAATCTCAGGAAATGTGCCCTTCTGCTAGCACTTGAAGCAAACAATTATCTGCTGTAAGCAGTATTTTGCAATGTGTCCCTTCTGGCCACAAACAAAACACACACCAGTAGTTGCCTGACAATTACCTTGATGCAGCTTTCCGCATGTCTTGCATGGTTCCACTTTAAACCCTACTGTACCCGATGCCCTCTTAGTATTCCTTGCAGGCTGGGGGTAACCTCTGCCTTTCTCTTTCCAGATCCTTGACCGCTCTCAGCAACAGGGGTCATGCATTCTTCCATAGTCAAACACTTTCAAATCCCCTAATCTCGAAGCCAGAAATAGCCTTTCTCAGCTCAAATTCAAGTCCCCTCTCGAACTGAATGATGGACTTTCAAATCTCATTCGGTCCATACTGTAGGTAACTAGAGTATTTAGACAATTCATCAAATTTGGCCGCATACTGACCAGCTGTGAGATCTCTCTGTCTCAAGTGCATAAATTCTTGTTCCTTTTAGATCCTGACATTAGCGGGGAAGTACTTACGCAGAAATGCCATCTTAAAAGACTCCCAAGTAATAGGATCCTCCTTGATAAGTAATTCAGGATGAGTAGCTTCCCACCAGTGTTTGGCCTCATCCTTCAATTTGTAAGCAACAAAGATAACTTTATGCTCTTCAGTACACTGCATGGCCTTAAAAAACTTTTCAAGGTGCTTCACCCACCTTTCAACAGCCACAAGGTTATAATTCCCATGGAAAGATGAGGGATCCCGCTTGCAGAACTCTGTCAGTCCCATCTGCTGAGGAACGACAAGTCCCGCAATAGGATTACAATCCTACTGAGGTCTAGGCATACGGTTTATGGCTTGGGCCAGATGTGCAAGCACAGCCACAAGACCCTTGCCCTCACCAACAGTAGCAGTGGGTTGGCCTCAGCCTTTGCCTTGGCCTCCACTACGGGTTCGCCCTAGTCCGCTCATAACTCTGTATACAGCATAGAAAATATCGGGTTGATTAGTCCCAATTCCCCACATGTAATATATCATAAGTATATGAAAAGCTATAGGCATGCATCCTAAGTGCTCAGTATCAATCTAGACCTATATTTCACAGTCTTATGGGAAAGAACTACTCTGATACAAAAAATGTATGACCAATTATTTGCATCATTTACCAACTCATAAGTCTTACGTGAAATTTTTTTTTTCATTATATAGAAAATTCGGCAAAGTTTCCTTTATTTCTCGTATGTTCCCAAACGACATAAAATAAATAGTGGATTCCAACACAATCATTTCAAACCATCCATAATATATATATATATATATACAGGAGATTTCTGATCTCATTTAAAATAATATCAGAAGAACTAAGAATATCAACAATAGCTCATCAGTTTCCCTATCATGTTTATGTCAGAGTACTATATATTACCCAATACATTATAAATACATAACGGAGCTCAACTCCACCAAAATATAAGTATTATAATACACATTCATTGCTAACAGCAATAAACAATTGAATCCTCCGTACTTAATCCGTAGAGGGTCCAGGGTGTTCCTGCGAATCTAAGAAAGAGGGGGTGATAATAACTTCCTAGTGAATGTGAATATAACTTCCAAATAAAGTATGCATGCATTTAGAATGCAAGAACAAGACGCAATTCAACATACCAAGTAATTCCCATCCAATATATGCAATTGGTTTATGAATGCATATGTATTCAAACATTTTCTTTCCATCTAACCCCTTCCAGTTAGGTATACTCTCAATGTTTTTGTATACTAACCCCTTCCGGTTAGGTCGTCTCGCTATGCATATGCAATGTTTTATGACACACCTTTTCTTTCCATCTAACCCTTCCGATTAGACGAACCACTCTTTTGTACACTAACCCTACTGACATACCCTTCGTGATCCTTTTCCTTTCTGATCCTTTTCAAGCCCCAATGGCTTAGATAACAGTCAGGGCTATTATCATCAATCAAAAGGTAAAAAATAATCAGATAGTCACATATTGAGCAAAAAGTATGAAAAGGAAAGCTCCCAAATTAGATGCAATTGCTTAAGCGAGTTTAGTGTGAAGCCTTCAAACCTTTCATGTAACAACTCTTACATTACTGCTAAAACACTAGCTTGCTAAGTAAAGAACCGAAACACCTAAGAAGAGTAGAAGAACGGATAAAAAAATAGTTTTCCATTGGTGATGGCTTTTTGTCCCTTCTGTTTTACGATACTCCAATCTTTAATTCAATCCCAACAACCTCTGTTGTTTTATATGAATCCTTATGCTTTTAGGGGTTGGATTTTTGTCAAACTCACTGCCCATCAATCAGCCGCTCGCATAGAGCACCTATGCTTGCTGAAAAAGTTATCTTAAGGCACGATAGGCATGCGCTTCAATGAAGGAGCAACGAGATAGGGCCCAAAATGAGTTATGAGATCCAAAAGAACAACTGGGTTATCATGTGTCAAATGGGCCTAAAATTTGGAAAGTTTATAATAGGAGAAATAGAGGGTGAAATACTGAGCTGGCAGTAAGAGAAGAAAATAGAGAAGGGTGGTTAAAGGAGTTGTGGGTTACGGTTATTAATAGGTTGGGTGCAAGGTAGTGGAGGTATCTTGGAAAAACAGTTATGCTGATATGGATAGAGAGCATTAGCTCTTTGTAGGAGCCTAGCTCGGTGGTAGTAGGGGTATTCATCCCATTGTAATTCCTTTATTTCAGAAATAATACACATATTTCTTTCCATATGAATTATGGTCGTTTAGTTTTCTACTGTGTTATTTCTGGTTTGTATCAAACTGGTCTGACCTGCCAAATACGCACAAGGAGACATTTTTTTGAGAAGGGATAAGCGGTTTAAGGAGAAGGGGTGAGACGAATACCACCAAAGAAAATGGAGACCAAGATAGCATCATTCAAGAATGAGGTGACGAGCATCAAAACAGCTCTAGTAAACATGAAGCTCAAGGCAAAAGAGAACCAAGAGGAGATAATTGCAATGCTAACGAAAGGCCTGGGCGAGAGCTCAGGAGAGGATGGATGACGGAACACAACACCAGAAAACGAGAACGAGGAATCGATCACCATCAGGGAACCGTGCAAGTTCGGGTCTAAAGAAATTACAAGGGGAATCGTTGGAAGAATTCTGAAAATCAATTAAACCTCACATCTGAATCCAATACTTCAAATGTGAGACTCAAGTCCCATACCTTGCAATTGGATCCTAACGTTCCACCACGCTTTCGTAGCCGACGTCCACGTTGGTCTCTTTACCCCAGTGACCACTGGTTAGCCTGCCACGTAGGTGACGTCTACGTGGGTGGAGAATCATGCTCTGATACCTATTGATACAACCTTGGGAGAACCACACCCCAAAAGTTAGCTATTAAGGTGGGAGGCCCAAGGCTATATAAACCCCACATCTGAATCTCATACTTCCGATGTGGGACTTAAGTCTCATCCCTTGCAATTGGATCCTAACATGATGTCAATGAGGAGTTAACAGCTCTCCGTCAATGGAGCAACGTCGACGAGTATATCCAAGAGTTTGAGAGGTTGACAGCCCAGGTGAAGAGGTTACCCGATGATCAATACTTTTGGTATTTTCTCCATGGGTTGAGGGAAGAAATCAGAGGACGAGTTCGAAGCCAAAGAACCCAGGGGCCTTTGTCGCAATCTTGTCTAATGAATCTGACCAAAGTGATGGAAAGGGAGTTGCAGACGAAAAGAGGAGGATCGAACGTGTCGAATGGGTCGAGAGGCATGGGGGCTAGAGACGGGCCAACCCAAGTTGTTTGGGTCATAACCCAGGATCTGAATGGGTTTATATGCATAAGGGTAAGGAGGCGGGCCCAGGAGAGGGAAGCAAGACAACGAAAAGAGGGTAGTATGGGCTCAATGTGAAGTCAGGTCCAAATTCAGAACGGAAGAGAATGAGCGATAAAGGCCTCAAACATTTGTCATACCATGAGCTGATGGAGAGACGGCAAAAGGGCTTATGTTACAAATGTGGTGGGCCATATCACCCACTCCACGAGTGGTCGGATAAACAACTAAGGGTGATGGTGCTGGATGACATGGAAGAAGGAGAAGCAGACGATGCCCATCTAGCTGCCAAAATGGAGGAAGAAACCGAGATAGATAGGGAGTGTAGTATCATGGGTTTGGGGAACATATTGGCAGAAGAAGAGGCGAAACCTCAGACCATGAAGTTTCGAGGGACAGTCAATAGGGTACCCATCCTCATGTCGGTAGATAGCAGTGCTACTCACAACTTCATCTCCAAGAAGCTTGTGGAAGCCATGGGATGGCAAGTGGAAGATACCAAGCCTATGATGATTAAATTTGGGGATGGCTACAAAATAGAGGCTCGTGGTATATGTAGAAGAATCAAGCTGGAGTTGGAAACGGTGAAGGTAACATTGGATGCCTTTCTTTTTGATCTCGATGGAATAGATATGGTATTGGGAATTTCATGGTTGGCAACTCTCGGAAAGATGTTAGTTGATTAGGGCACACAAACCATGACATTCCAGCTGAATGGAAAGTGGGTGGAACTCAAAGGAGGAGGCAACAACTGTTTCAATCAAATAGCCTCACAGAGTTTTTTTGGGAAGCCAAAAAGGATGATTGAGGGCTTATTCTTATCAACAGAGATATGCATCTCTCCAACAATGTCGAGAATGGAGCAGAATTTGGGGGGACTAATTTGAAACAGCAAAAGGAGTTAGAAAAATTGTTGATCCAATATGCTGCAGTCTTCACAGAACCTAAGGGGCTGCCGCCTAACAGATGAAGGGAACATGCTATCAATCTCTTTGAGGGACAAAGACCTGTCAATGTACGACCCTATCGTTACTCTCATCACCATAAAAATGAAATTGAGAAGCAAGTGAAGGAGATGCTAAGTTCGGGAATCATTAGACACAATCAAATTGTTTTATCTCGCCCTGCCCTTTTGGCAAAAAAGAAAGACGGAACTTGGAGGATGTGTGTGGATTACAGAGCCCTAAAGAAGTTGAAGGTGTCGAACAAATTTCCCATTCCTGTAATAGATGAATTATTGGATGAGTTGCATGATGCCCAATTTTTCTCAAAACTGGATCTCAAGTCTGGCTATCACCAAGTGCGGGTCAGAAGTGAAGATGTGCACAAGACAAATTTTCGAGCACATGAAGGGCATTACGAGTATCTAGCAATGCCATTCAGGTTGCTGAACTAATGAATGAGGTATTCATAACAATGTTGCAGAGATTTGTGCTTGTATTCTTTGATGATATACTAGTGTACAGTCCAGATTGGGAGATGCATGTGGCACATCTAACTGAGGTATTGGAGACATTGCAAGGCAGCACCTAGTGGTTAATTGTCATTTTGCTCAATCCACAGTGGAATATTTGGGGCATATCATCTCCAACGAGGGGGTGGCTATGGATCCAAGAGAGATCAAGAGTGTAATCCAGTGGCCCATTCCACAATGAGTGAAACAAAACTTTTATCCTAACACCCATCTTTCCCAAAATTCATTTTAACCATTGTCATTTCCATGAGGTGTGAATTAAAATACAAGATGGTAACTTGTCCAAGATCAGAATCACCTATTGACATACGTTAGCGTGTATCCCTTACTGATCATGCTAAAAGCATTAGCTCGCTCATTCATCAAACAAAACATATAGCACCATTTTTTTTTTCAAAACCATGAAGTCAAATCTAAATAAATCACTTAAAGAATAAACATATCATCAGGTAGTATGACCAGAAACAAATGTTTTCACAAGCATATAAAATGGGTATATATCATAAATTGGCAACCATAACAAATTATTCGAAACAAATTTGAAACAAATTTGTAACCAAAATTCTTTTTTTTCTCACAAGGCAGAATAAAACAAGCTATAAATTATTTTTAAGAATCAAAAGATATTATGTAAAAACACAGAGATACACGAGACCTACATTAGAGGAAAATTTTGAAAATCACAAAATACCACTATAAACCCCTACGTTTACCACGTCGAGATGACATATCGCGGTGATTCTAGGAAACCGTTGGAATAACTACCACTAACAGTCATATTAATTGGCGGCCATGGCGGCGCCATGGCAGAAAGCGGTGGCGAAAATCCACCCAAACGCCATTTGAAAGCCATGGCGTGGCATCTTGTTCATGGCGGCGCTATGGCAGGAGCCATGGTCATGGCAGTGCGGCGGAGCATGGCTTGAAATGGCGGAAAAAGTGGTATTTTGGCTTTTCATTGGGTATTTTGGGATTTGAGAATCCCATATTAAACATAGTCATCGATACGACGATACCCACAAATCAGTCTTAAGCTACGAAAGTGAAAGTGAAAGTGAGAGTGAGAGTGAGAGAGAGATGCACATCTCCGGCGACGCTGCTGC
The DNA here is from genome assembly GCA_023212625.1 of Styphnolobium japonicum. Classification (NCBI taxonomy): domain Eukaryota; kingdom Viridiplantae; phylum Streptophyta; class Magnoliopsida; order Fabales; family Fabaceae; genus Styphnolobium; species Styphnolobium japonicum. Next base: position 16,499,138 of record JALBWW010000013.1, read on the forward strand.
TGTCTTCGACAACTCTCTCTTCACAGGTAGATGCAGACCTCTAAGCCTCTGTTTTGTGCGAAGAGGCTCTCTTTCTCTTTTTTTTTGTGCGAAGGTTGTTTCTCTTTTTTCTTTTTTAACCCACCCAACCAGATAAACCCACCCACCCATCCATCCAAATAAGCCCATCCACCCACCCACCCAAATAAGCCATTAATCCACCCAACCAGATTTTACACCTTGACCCTATAACCCACAGTACCCACCCTCTGTTTTGTGAGAATGCTTCTGTTTGTGCCTCTGTTTTCTGTTTTAAATTTCTTTTCCTTTTTTCACATGATATAGGACAATGGCAGCACAAGAGACTTCACAAGTTGCACAAGCTTCACCAAGACCTCCTAGTAGGACTGACCTAGGTTGGAAATATTGTCACCCTTTGGAAGAAAATGATGCCAATAATGTGGTTTGCAATTTTTGTGGCAAAATTATAAAGGGAGGGATCACTAGAGCCAAAAACTATCTCCTGGGGAAGAAAGGGAATGTTGTAGCTTGCCAAAAGTGTCCAAAAGAAGTTAGAGAAGAGTTGTGGGCGTATCTTAGAGGCAAAAATAAGGAAGAAAGTATTGATATTGAAAATGTGAGGGATCTTGACCTTGAAAATTTAGGTTTTGGTGATAGTGAAGAAGAAGAAGGGCTAAGAGATGATGTATCAGCTACTAGTGGGAGGAAGAGGAAGACTACCATGAAAGGCCCTTTGGATTTGTACTGTAAAAAAACCAGAAATTGTTGCTGAACGAAGGAAAAAGGAGAAGATGAGGCAAAGTAGCATAAATGAGGCATGTGACAGAGAAGCAAAGGCTAGAGTTAATCAATATATAACTCGGTGGTTTTACCAAGCTGGATTGTCATTCAATGTTGTCAAATTGGAAAGCTTCCACCATATGATTGAAGCTATGGTCCAAATTTAAAGCCACCAAGTTTTCATGAGATAAGAGTTCCACTCCTCAACAAAGAGATGGAATACACAGAAAATCTGTTGAAGGATCAAAAGGAGCAATGGGAAAAACATGGTTGCTCTATTATGCCAGATGCATGGATTGATAGGAAACAAAGGAGCTTGGTCAATTTCTTGGTCAACTCTCCTGCTGGGACAATGTTTGTGAAGTCTATTGACGCATCTAAATTTATGAAGACTGGTGAAAAGTTATTTGAGTTGCTTGATGCTCTTGTGGAGGAGATTGAAGAGAAGAAAGTTGTTCAAGTCATAACTGATAATGGGAGCAATTATGTTTTAGCCGGTAAAATGTTGGAAGAAAGGAGACAACATCTTTACTAGACTCCTTGTGCTGCCCATTGCATAGACTTAATGCTAGAAGACATTGGAAAGCTTCCTCTAGTCAAGAAGACAATTTAAAGGGGAATCACACTTGTTGGCTTCATCTATAGCCATTCAAGTACCTTGAACATGTTGAGGTACTTCACAAACAAGAGAGAATTAGTAAGGCATGCAGTTGCACACTTTGCTACATCCTATCTTACATTGGAAAACATTCATAAACAAAAAGCCAACCTCAGAAGAATGTTCAGCTCAGAAGAATGGCTGCAAAACAATTTGTCTAAGGATGCCAAGGGGAAGAAGGCTACTGAAGTTGTATTGATGCCTTCTTTTTGGAACCATGTGGTTTTTACCCTTAAAGTTATGGCTCCTCTTATTCGAGTGTTAAGGCTTGTTGATGGTGAGAGAAAACCAGCCATAGGTTATATTTACGAAGCAAAAGAAGCTATTATGAAGTCCTTCTACAACAATGAAAGCAAATACAAAGATATATTTGCAATCATTGATAATAGATGGACTTGCCAGCTTCATCGCCCATTACATGTAGCTGGTCACTTCTTAAACCCATAATTCTACTATGCAAATCCTCAACTTGAGTTTGATATGGAGGTTACAGATGGCATGTATCAATGTATCAGGAAGTTGGTACCAAGTCGAGAGGTGCAACAAAAGATCCTACTTGAGATACCAATTTACAAGGCTGTTGGGAATCTCTTTGGATCTAACTTTGCAATATCCCAGTGGAAAACACTTGCACCTAGTGAGAAACTAAGAATATGTACTACATTCTAGTCTTCTAACTTCTAGAATTTTAAGTCCTATGCTTATAAAAAACATCTATGACTTTGCAGCTCAATGGTGGCGAATGTATGGACATTCAGCCCCAAATTTGCAGCAACTAGCCATTAAGATTTTAAGCTTGACATGCAGTGCATCCGGCTGCGAACAGAACTGGAGTGTGTTTGAGCAAGTAATTACCATTTCTTTTATTTTCTCTAGCCTAGTAATATATTATAATTACAATCAATAATATGTTTTTCATTATATTAAAGATGCAGATTCATTCTAAAAAAAGAAACAGGCTTGAGCACCAAAGATTACATAACTTAGTTTATGTAAAATACAATCAAGCGCTCAAGCAACACTACAATCTTAGGGATGAAATTGACCTAATCTCACTCTCCGAAATTGATTGTTGCAATGAGTGGTTAATTGGAGAGATGCATAAGGAGAATGCTGCTGAAAATGAATTGGTTTTTGAGGATGACGACACTTAAATTGGGGTGCTGTTTATAGGGCATCCAGGGCTGGAGAGATTAGGACACACACTAGGCAGCAAACTAGGAAACGGAAGGCAACCTCAAGTGCAATGCCAATAACTTCAAGAGTTGGAAAGAGAGGTTCAGCAGCTCCATCTTCAAGTTCAAGAGGATGAGACATTGAAGAGGAATTGGAATTTGAAGAGAATTTTGAGGAATCGGAAGAACAATTGGAAGATATTACTTTTGAGGAATTGGAAGGTGAAGAGGAAGAGGGATGTGCTTCACTTGATGATGCTAATGAAGGCCATGATAATGATGATTACATAGGGGAGGAGGAGGATTAGATTGTTAATTTGGCCTTGTCTAACTCTTGACTTGATTTGTAGCAACTGTGTTATTTTTTGGTGACGCACATGTTGCTACTTTTTATTTTTTTGGTGATGCACATGTTGCTACTTTTTATTTTTTTGGTGATGCACATGTTGCTACTTGTTTTTTTTTGGTGAAGCACATGTTGCCACTTGTTATTTTCTTGATGAAGCACATGTTGCTACTTGGTTTTTTTGGTGATGCACATGTTGCTACTTGTTACTTTGTGGTGACTTTATGACATTATTACTTTATGATATTATGACATTATGACATTGTCATTAGTTATTACTAATTTTATGTTTTTCCCTGTCTCTGTTATGTATTTTCCTTTCTATTGCCTTTATATTAGAGTTTGTGATAATTTTAGTTAGTTTGATATCTAGAAAATGTTTTAGTTAGGTTTATTATTCTTGATATAAGGTGTTATATTATTATTATTTAGGGTATGCTAGTCTTGTAGTATATTTTATCGTTTTTAACATGGCCGCCATGCTTCCGCCATTTGCCACATCGCCATATTTCCATGGCAGATTTTTGACTTGCCGCCATCCGCCATTGATAACATTGACCACTAATAAAAATTTATATTCGCGAGTGTTTTTCTATTTACTCTCTCTAATGAGGGGCTGGTTTATTTTGCTATAGGGGCCATCTCCTTCACCCAATCTGAGATGCCCAGGAGCAGCCCTTTAAAACATGAATGGTAGATTCAGGCTCCATTCCACATTGTGACTAAAATATTAAAAAAAAAAGGCATCAAATTATAATGACCAAACGTGCATTTTAGCCATAAAAAATCAATTTATGCCATTCAAATAACTTACTAATTTACAGATATTAAAAAAAACCAGTCCTGGTCCTTCTTACATTTGGGATAATTGGTTCCTTGACATATTATTAGAGACTTTTTTACAAAGAAATAAAGGGTTTCAATCTTCGCCACCTGCACTCTGAATTAAATTTCATCAATAAGGTTTGGGTGAGCCTGTGCCCTTTCCATGCTTTGAGCCCAAAGAGCATTCTCATGAGGGGGCAGCCTATCCCCCTCAAACTTCACCCTGACCATCATCTATATATAAGTATATCTCACTTTATAGAAATCCACTACAACCACTTTCCTGTTAATGCTACATTAAAAACCACAAATTAAAAGCATTGGAAATTATTTCCTCTCAAATCTTCTCTAAACTACAGCAACATAAGTTTAAACATAAAATTCATCAGCAAGCTTATAGAAGGGATTTCAGAAAGAAATAACCCACTTTTAATCTATCTCATAATTCAGTAATGTCATCAACACTAGAAATCGTGGACTCAATTTGTTTTAATTCTTTCTCTTCTCTTTTCTCGAATAATTTTTGAACATGCACAGGCAATGGCATCTTTTCATATAAGTAGAGAATATAAGAATCAAATGCGTACCTCCTTTAAAGTAATGCCATCTGATCCTGCAGCATCAATCATATCAAAAATTTGATGCTCAATGGGAAGCTCTACAAACTGATCAATGACTTGACATATTTTCCCAGAGTTCAAGTTTCAATCTTCATTTTCAGATCCAGCAGTTCTTGGGTCAAGCAGCCGTGGGCGAGCCTCAATCTGCAAACAAGTAAAAACTTAAAAGTTATATTATCCCCAAAACCGAGTTATACCAAGTTAAGGCAACAAAAGGATTTTGGTTACTGATAGAAAGTGGTATACCAAAAGGCAGAACCAAAAGAATAGAAAAGATTTTTGGTTACTCAGATATTCAATATCTCGTGACATGAGTTGTAGAGAAGTTTGTCATTACTGCCATGTTATTTGGAAGGATAGTGTAAAAATATAGAAGCACTAAATAACCACATTTTATGTTTATGGGCAATACCAAGGTCATTCATGGATCTGGTTCATTCTTGGAACAACAAAAAGTCGTTATTACTTAGAAATCCAGATATGCAAAGGACACTGACACACCAAAACAAGCTGCTTTTCCCCTTAATTTGACTGCTAATTTGAATTTGCTTCCCTTAAGGAAAAGAAGAATTCTAAGGAAAAAAAGACATTGTTAAGACAATTCCTGATAACTTAACTACTATCACTGTTAAGACACTGACAAAATAATACAGTAGAACCCCAATCTCTAGCAATCAAGATAACAAATCCACAGTCTCTCTCCATCTGTCATGAACGGATTTGTCCGGATTTTCCTTCATAGGAAGGGAAAGGAAGAATACATCACCGGTGATGCCAAAGAGCCAAAGAAAAAGGACCCCAACCACTCAAAGTGGAAACTAGAGAACGGTTTAGTCGTGTCATAGCTGCTGAACTCGATGACCACTGAAACATTGGAAAACTTCATGTATTACAGCACTGCAGCTGAGATTTGGAGCGCTGCCAAGGAGACTTACTCAAACATTGACAATACTTCTGCCATATTGGCGATCAAAAGTCTTCTCCATGACTTGTGACAAGGAGATGCAATGGTCCCTGAATACTACCATACCCTCACCCGATATTGGCAACAATTGGATATCTATGAGGATATGGAGTGGAAATGTCCAGAAGACAGCAAACAGTACAAGAAATTGGTGGAAAATGACTGAATTTATCAGTTCCTTCTTGGCCTAAACAAGAATCTGGATGAGGTAAGGGGAAGGATTCTTGGAACCAAACCTCTGCCCAGCATTAGAGAAGCCTTTTTCAGAAGTGAGAAGAGAGGAGAGTCGAAGGAAGATCATGCTTGGTAGCACTGACAAGAGGTTGTCGAGACCTATCAAATAAAATAACCGGTTCACAAACTAATTTGTAGTATAGAGAATGAACCGAATCGTCTCTCAAGGATCCAAAAACAAAGATTTAATTAGATCAAGATAATTAGAAAAGGGGGGGGTTTTGTTGTTGATTAACAAGATTAATAAAAGTAGGAGATTCAAAGTTGTAAATAAATCTAAAGAAACAACCAATCCAAGGAAATTTACCGATCTTGAGTTTAACTCATCATTGATCACAAGGAATTCACTTAATTGCTAACCAAGTTCTTGGCCTTAGATCACATCAAGAAGCCTTAACATGATCCAAGAATTCTTTACTAGATAAGCATCTAGGATTTGATTAACTAAGGTTAGATAAAGTAAGCACCATCCAACATAGATTAACTTAAGATCTAGAATTTAACCAAGCTAAACAATCTATCAAAAAGCTTTAATACATTGTTTAATCTTTATGATCCTCTTTGAATACATGATAATAAAGCTATTACCACATCAACATCTAAATCAAATTAAGCAATTTAATCTAGATATAAAAATCAAAAGAGGAAGAAGAGAAACTTGAATAACAATTAAGCAATATGAACAAGTAAACCAAGATCTCCAAATTAAACAACAAGATGGCTAATCCCTTGGATTGATTATGAGAGCCTAGCCTTCCATGGATGGGAAGGAAGAACTCAGAATTTAAAGAACAAAAACGAAATTGCAAAGAGAATGAAGAAGAAGAGAAAGAAAACTCTCACAAATACTTAAACTTTCTTGAAACTTACTTCTAAATTGAATGCCTCTAATACAAAGAGGTTGGGTCTATTTATACTAATCCTAGAAGCCAATTTGTACATGTACATAATCTGAATACAAGCTAAAAGAATCTGAAATTTGTCAAAAATGGAAGCTTGATGCATGGTTGGTGGGTTGGTGCATGGTAGGTGGGTTGGTGTATGGTTGGTGGCTTTTAGTCAACAACTCTTATCCGACTTCTGGCTTCAAATTCATCACCTAGACGGTGTATTTTGGCTTGGATGTCTTCATCAAAGTTGTAGCCAGTTGTCTCCTTGAAAATCTCCAATTTGAATCATGTCATTTGGACTTTTAGAACTCCAGAAATGCCAAAAACACTTCACCTACCTCAAGTTAGGTTGGAAGAACGTGTTTCCAAATTCAGACCAACTTGTAGCTTCTGAAGCATGCCTAAAACGACATCTATTGACAAAATGGTCTTCATGGAAGTTGGAGATATGGGTCTTATCTTTCAAGTGACCAAGTTTCAGCCCAAGAGGAGGCCTATAACCCACTATATAGTCCAATATGTGCATACTGCCCAGATGGTTCCGTGACAGCAAACCCACTCTGTATTGCAGGGAAATTTTGGACCCTTAGCATTCCGATCCAGCTCTTGAGTTCTTCATGAAACTTGTAGAGCATTGTCTTAGCTTTCCAAAGACACCAAGATCACCTCAATTGGATCACCGAGTCCCAAGTTATGACCTAACCAAGGAAGAAAGGTCAAAATGCATCAAAATCCGAAAATTATTCAATATTTGCATTAAAGCCCAATGAAGCCCAACAACATTAAACTCATCTAAAGTACTAATATTGGGCACAATAAACATCTAATAATGCCTAATACAAAGCTAACATAAGTGTCTCAAATTGATTGATCAAATTCCCCCACACTTAAGCTTTTGTACTCCTGGGCAAAACACAAAACAACGAAACTAAAGAAATACAAGAAACATCATATTATTAAACTAAAAACATAAAAACTGATTGTACCTAATCTAATCCACTTCCGTAGGAAAACACGATGGCACTTAGCATGTGCCACAAGCCTTTAAACCCCTAGGTGTCCCTAGTGGACGAGTTGTAGTCTCGTGAGGGTTTACCAGGATGATACCCACAAACATGTAATATTTTATTTAATCAATTCAACTAATTTTTAAATACAAGCATTGTATCAAATATAAACCATAATTAATAAGTAAAGTATGCTTAACAAAGAATAGTTGAATCAAATCAATTGAGAATAAAGTATAGCATAATCATGCTTTAATCAGAAATAGGCATGTTCAGATTGAGTAAAATTCTTCACAAGTGTCACTCAAATCACACAAGGTGTTTAGGTTAAGCTGCTTACGCTCAACTCGAAATCAAATTATGAAAGTATTTTACCATAGGCTTGCATATACATCAATTCTCCACTACTTAGATCAAATAAATTGCAAAAATCAAGAGGTCTTTCAAAAAGGTTGTAATGGAACTTATAAGGTGAAGGAAGGGAACAATATAGATAATAGCAGGTTAAAACCAAAGAGAATAAAAGAGCATTGAGGAGTAATTCAAGTAGAAAGAATAATTTTTTTTTTTTTTTACCCAAAACCATAAAATGCTCATTCTCTTCACACATTCCTTCCTTTTTCTATTCTTTTTTTTTTTGTTTTTTTTTTATTTTTTTTTATACCAAGCATTTAGTATCAGCACACCAATTCCCCCCCACTTAAATCATTGCAAGCAAAAGAAACCTCCAATAAGAAAATCAATGCTCTCCCATTCCCTAAGGTAAGGTAAAACATGGTTTTTCACTCAAAGCTTGTAATGAGCTAAGAACAAAGAATAGGCAAATAGGTTTAGAGGGAGTTAATAATTGGATAAATGCAAGGTAGGTTTATTTGGCCAAAGCGGCTAAGTCAAGAAAAAAAAAATGCCTCTGTCATTTTCATGCAACATACAGACCAATGTAATCTCAAATCGATTCAATGCAAGTTCTAGAAAATAAATTCATAATTGACATCACTCATGAAAGAAAATAACCAAGTGTAAGTATCAAACTTGGAAAAGCCCAAAACTCACAAAGGTATGGAACATTCACTCAATTCAACCATGCCTTCTTCCTAATATCCACAATCATATACACATGTATATCATGAAAATGATTCAACTATAAACTGTTTTGCATACTTTTATCATCAATTGCTCGGGATTCAAGACATGCTTGTATCAAAATCAATTGAAAAGATCAAAATTGTGTGTGTGTGTGTTTTTATTTTTTTTTTATTTTTTTATTTTTATTTATTTTTATTTTTTTTTAATATATATACAAGAACAAAGATGATTTAAGACCTATTATGAAATGCAAGTTAAGATGCGTCTCAAGAGCAAAACTACTCCTTACTCTGCCATCATACATCTAAAAAGTTAGTAACAATAAAGATTAGTTTTTTTTTTTTTTTTTTTTTTAACTAAACTATGTACATGGTAATGTCAACTATCCCTCCCCCCAACTAATTAAAGACATTGTCCCCAATGTCAAAATAAAGATAGGTAGAGTGTAGAAGGTCTTACCAGAAAACTGCAAATCGGGCCTGAAATAAGAAAAATACAAAAACTAAAACCATAAGAGAAAACAAAAATTCACAAAGACAAAGTCAAATCAAGTTTTTGCTTTTTCTTTGTCACGCCTTGTTCCCAATTCCGTGGAGCCATTGCTGGATCACGTTGTGGTACAAATGCATTGAGTTGATCGAGCAATTGTTCAGGAGTTGTAGCAGTTACAAGACTTTGACGTGTCGCTTGTGAGATGAACCTTTTTTCTACAGCATGATCAAGAAAACAAAACAAACTGTCATAAAAACCATTAACATTTAATATACCTATGGGTTTTTGGTGAAAGTTCTCATTGACCAGGATGTAATTTGAAAAAGAGTTCTTCCAAAGTTTCAAAACCACCAGGTAGGGCAATAAAGGCATCGGATTGGCGATCATAATGTTCATGCGTTGGTGCATGCAAAATACTATTACTTCATCCCTAATGTTTTTCCAATGGGCTTCTTGGTCGATAAAGGGACTCGGGAATGACACCAAGGACTTTGCCACCTCCTAAATGTGCGGCCAGCTTGCTACAACCCATTAACCCAAGACTACCTCCTCCATAAACTAAACGGATTTCTCTCTCACTAGCACTCGACCAAGATGGTGTGCAATATTTACAAACTCTTTATCTTTCCCAGGATTAGATCCACAAAAGACACAAACACTCTTGATCCGACGAACTGAAGTGACTTCCATTTTTTTTCTCTTTGTTTTTTTTTCGTACTCTCACCTTATCAATGATCTGAAGAGAGCAAAGTGCATTATTTAAAGGCATCAAAATTCAAAGGTAATAATTATACCTATAAAGGAGGGGTAGATCTGTGTGTCAGGTAAGTTTGAAAATAAGCACAACAATGATAATAGCTATATGACAATGATAAAAGACTAATCTATATGTGTCAGAAGAAGTTTGAAAATATGCAACGCATATTTCAAAAAAATACGGCTATTTTTTTTTTGATTTTTTTTTAATAAACAGGAAAAAAAAATAAAATAATAAATAAAAAAAATACTTACAGGAGGTGTGATTGTGGCTCACATTTTCCTCTGGTTTTACGTCCAGTAACGTCTTGAAGCTCTCTATGGGCCGATGGTCGGCTTCCCATCCAATTTTCTTAAAAATTGGCAAAGCAGGGTCTTTTGAGTCAGATTCCCGAGACTATAACGTTCATGTTCATCTTGGAATATTGGCCATAAATCGAGAAGTACTCTCTGCACATCTCCACTAGGATGCGTCTCAAGAGTCAATAGAATGTTATCTAAAGACTCCTTACTCATGCCATCCTTTATGAAGTTAATTTTATCATCTCGGTTTATAGGCGTCATTCCAATTGATTTGCATTTTTGTGTTACAGTCCATCTTGCACATTTATAGCGCACTGTAACCTTTTTGCTCTTCTTCTTTTGCATATGAACTTTTGCCTAGCCCCTGGCATATATGAAACAAGAGCGTCGTAAAATTCACCTCGAGCCTGACCTTTGCTTCGATTAACCAACGTATATCCGCGGGGATGCCTTTGTGCATAAGCATCCTTAACCTCTCAAACCTTGCACAATAAATGTTAGTTAAAGCATTTTGAGGGAGAGAAGGGAATTGCTTGCGGAGGTTGACAAGGCGATTATCCATTTCGAAAGAAAGAAGAAAAAGAGAAATTTTTTTTTTTGAGTAAAATTATATACGATTTCAGTGTTTGTGGGTAATCAAAGGACCGAAAAAGATTTTCACTGAATACCGTTATCCGCCATTTAACCGTGAAAAATCATCTGTCAAAGAAAAACAAACAAAATTAAGACGAGAAAAATCAAACTCGATAGATTTTCTTGCTTGGCACCGATTTTCTGCCTTGATTCCTCGTGAATGCAAAAAAGTCAAAGTTTGAAAAATGAAAGAGTTAGAAAACTTGGGTTGCCTCCCAAGAAGCGCTACTTTTAATGTCCTTAGCCGCGTGATTGAAGATTTTGCACGGCGATGAGTCCTCCCCAATAATGATTCAATCTCGGCAATTGACATTAATCGTGGCTTTTCTTTTCTACTTTTTTTCTTCTTTTTTTGTCTTTTTTTTTTTTCAACACAAGAGTGATCAATCATGGTAGAGGGCATCCCGCGGTTGAACTTCCTCCACGAGGTTCTCTTGAGCTCCTTCATAAAAATTTTTGAGGCGGTGACCATTAACTTTGAACACTTTGTTGGTGGCTTCACTCTTAATTTCCACCGCACCATGAGGAAGAATGTTAGTGACAACAAACGGACCGTCCCACCTAGACCTTAATTTACCAGGCATCAACTTAAGGCGAGAATTAAACAAGAGAACTTTTTGCCCAATCGAAAACTCCTTCCAGAAGAATAAACTTATCATGGAAGGCTTTGGTTTTTTTCTTTGTAGAGTCGGGGAGCTCTCATAGGCATCTAGGCGGATCTCTTCCAATTCTGTAATCGCAACTTCCGCTCTATGCCCTAGGCCAAATTCATGTTGCATTGCTTCACACCAATATGCTTTGTGCTCAATTTCTCTTTGGTAAGTGGCATGCCTTACCATAGACTATCCGATATGGAGACATCCCGATTGGAGTTTTGTAAGCGGTCAGTAAGCCCAAAGAGCATCCTCAAGCCTCATGCTCCAATCCTTCCGATTAGGTTGGACTTTTTTCAAGTATGCGCTTGATCTCTCTATTGGAGACCTCGGCTTGACCATTAGTCCGGGATGGTAAGGTGTAGAAACTTTATGCAACACGCCATATTTTCTCATCAATCCCTCCATGCTCCGATTCTGAAATGGGTGCCTTGATCACCATGATGATAGCTCTCGGGATTCCAAACCTGCAGGAAAATGCGTGATCTAACAAAATCCACAACAACTTTGGAATCATCACCGAGTGAAAGTGGCTTTAGCCTCCACCCATTTTGATACATAATCAATGAGTAGCAAAATGTAAACATAACCAAAGGAAACGGGAAAAGGTCCCATGAAATCAATACCCCATACGTCAAAGATTTCACAATACGATGAGGTTGTCTGGGGCATCTCATTCTCTGAGAAATGTTCCCTGCTTCTCACGACCTTTGTTCACAAGACTTACGTAACAAATATGCATCATGAAACAAGGTAGGCCAATATAAACCGAGTCTAAAACTTTCCTAGCATGCGTTGAGGCCCAAAATGTCCACCACATGCAAATGCATGACAAAAGCTAAGAACAGAATGAAACTCTTGATTAGGCACACATCGCCTAATAATTTGGTCACTACAAAATCGCCACGTATATGGATCATCCCACACATAATATTTTGATTCACTCTTAAGTTTATAAATTTGTGCACGAGTGAAATGTGATGGAAAAATCAGCAGTAACCAAGAAATTCACCATATCAAAGAAACCAAGGGAAGGTGTTCTTACCTTGCGGTACCGCATAAGCTTCATCTGGGAAGGAGTCCCGTACGGGGAAGGGATCCGAATCCCTTTCAATGCGGCTCAAATGATCTCCCACTAGGTTCTCTGCTCCACTCTTGTCACGGATCTCTATGTGAAACTCTTGGAGCAAAGAGCATCCATCTTATTAGTCGGGGCTTTGCATCCTGCTTCTTCAAAAGGAACTAGTCGCATGATCGCAAACACAACAACCTTAGAACCAAGCAAATATGATCTAAACTTATCCAAAGCAAAAACAATGGCTAAAAGTTCTTTTTCGGTTGTGGTATAGTTGGCACGAGCATCTAGAGTTCTCGAAGCATAGTATATCACATGAGAAGCTTTCCCCACTCTGTGCCAAGACCGCTCCTACCGCATAGTTAGAAGCATCACACATTAACTCAAATGGCAATGTCGATGTGGGTGGATGATAGGAGTACTAGTCAAGGCACACTTCAAGTGGTTGAAAGTCGCTTGCACTTGTCATCAAAAATTGAACTCCACATCTTTCGCGATGGCGGGAAAGTGGAAGAGCAATCTTCTTTGAAGTCGGCAATGAAGCGCTGTAGAAACCGCATGACCAAGAAAAGAACGCACTTCCCGCACGCATGTGGGGTAAGATAGAACAAGTAATTACATCAATCTTGGCGGGATCTACCTCAATGCCCTTACTTGGATACTACATGGCCTAAAACTATACCGTTCTACCATAAAATGGCATTTCTCAAAATTTAGCACAAGGTTAGTCTCAATGCATCTTTGCAAGATTACTCTAGATAGGTCAAGCTAAACATGAATCAAAAGAAGAACCATAGACAAGTAAAGTCATCCATAAATACCTCCATGCACTCCTCTAAGAAATCGTAAAATATGCTCACCATGCACCGAAGGTACCAGTGGGCATTGCAGAGGCCGAAGGGCATCCGTCTCAGAAGCAAAGGTGCCGAAGGGACAAGTAAATGTGGTCTTCTCCTGATCCTCCTGCAATGTGGATTTGGAAGTATCCGATATAGCCATCTAAAAAGCGATGGGACTTACTCGACCCAACCGGATTCCAAGATTCCGATCAATGAGCGGAAGGGGGTAATGATCTTTCCGAGTGGCTTGGTTGGGAGACGCTCCGTAGTCAATGCACTCTCGGCTATTACTCCGCACTCGGGTTGAATGAGCTCATTCTTCCGGTTGGCCACAACAAATCACCCAGATTTCTTTGGAACTACTTGCACCGGCTCACCCACTTGTCAGAGATGGGATAGATAATGCCACTGCGGTAGCTTGGTCACTTCTTTTTCACCACATCTAGAATGAGAGGATTGGTCTCCTCACAGGGTTGTCTTCTTGGTTTAGTTTCCTCCTCAAGTAATATCCTGTGCATGCATGTGGAGGGGGTTAATACCAGAATGTCTGCAAGTGTCCAACCAATTGCCCTTTGTGTTGCTTCAAGACTTCCAATAATCTGGTTTCTTGCTCGAGGTTGGAGGTGTTTGGCCATTATCACCGGAGCTTCTCATCCTCTTCCAAGAATGCATACTTCAAATGCTCGGGCAAGGGCTTAAGTTCAATGGAGGGTGGTTCTTGGATGACGGTACTAGTTTTGGAGGCGAAACTAAATACGCTAAATTCTCGTGATTGCACTGTACTCGCAAGTGTGCACAATCTTGCAAAACAACATCATCATATCCTATGGAATCAAAAGAATCACACTTAGTGCCAGGATGAATGACAACATCATTAATAACAAAGATCATTGCCATTAATAAACGTAAATCATCAATGTCAAGTCGAATTAACAACAAAGACATGATAAGTATGTAGAAATCTCGGCCGCAGTACAGCACACATTGTAGTGGGTTTACAACCAAAAAGTCCGAAGCAGGCGTAAACAAGTATCACAAGCTATGCTATCATGTATCCTACAATTTTTGAAACTCGCAACATATCGGCATGTATATCATCAACCAAGAATCAATGACATCAAAATGAAAAAACGAGAATGATCCTCTAAAGGGTATTTCATGGCATCAAAAATGTTAAACTGAATGATATCATCACCAAATTCCATGGAAAGGGTACCGGATGCACATCAATCTTAGTTTTTAGCGGTTTTCAAAAATGGCCTACCTAAGATCAATGGGGGTGGGGAAGAGGCGATTCATCTTCCATATTCAACACATAAAAATCGGTAGAATATTAAATTATGTACACCGAAGAACGTCCTCCAACACTCCCTGCAGGTTGTGCAATGCTCGGTTTGCTAATCGAATGACAATGCCTTAGGTAGGCTTTAGCTCTCCCATATGCAAGGAAGTGTAAATCGACTTTGGCATTACATTGATGGAGGCTCCCAAGTCTAGCAAGGCATGAGTGAACCTGTTGGTGCCCTATGGTGCAAGGGATGGTAAAAGTGCTGGATCCTTGCATTTGGGAGGCAGTTGGGGAATCAAAGCGAGACATTTCTCCCCATACTCACTTTTTCGCCCTTTAGCTTCCTCTTATGGGTGCACATCTCTTTCAAGAACTTGGCATACTTGGGGATTTGTTTGATTGCCTCCAAGAGAGGTATATTCACCTCAACCTTCTGAAAAGTCTCCCTAATTTCCTTATCCAAGTCTGTTTCAACCATATGCCTCATTTGTATCATTCGGTTGGGAAAAGGAAGAGGAATGTTGGAACCTCGACTTTTGGATGCTCACTTTTTACTATCTTGAATTTTCTCACTCACTGATTTGATCCAATTTTACGCTAGTCGTTGTAGGATCATTTGTTTGAATCGCTCTGACATCATCGAATTAGTTGCGTAACTTGAAGTTCTTTGTAGAATCTTGTTTCTCCGGGGCCAAGGGTAGAATCTGGAAGTATCTGCTGCCTTTGGTCCATTGATTTGCTTACCAACTGCGTAAAGCTATAGCACTAACATTGCCTCTAGGATTTGGAGTGGTTTGAGAGGGTAATTGGCGAACCTTGTGACTTTAATTCTTGAATTGATGTGGCAAGTTGACCAATTTGAGTCTCCAAGTTCGAATGGTGGTTTCAGTTCTCTGTTGGAAACTTGGATGTTATTGGTGGCCAATTGTTTCACCAAATCCTCCAATGAGGGCTCGAGATTTTGTGGCCTACAGGACCTTCTTCTTTGGAATGGTGGTCTACTTGGTCCACATGTCATTGAAACTCGATTTGTCCTTGCTTGTTGGAATGGTGATCTATCTTTGGTTTTGTGGTCGATTTGATGCATTCCCATATCTCGATTGGGATGGTCCCTCCAGCCCAGGGTTGTAAGTGTTGGAGAATGGATCATATTTACTGTTGTTGCCGTTGATGGAATTGTGGCTTCCCAGAAATATACCAATTAAAGAATTGCGCCTGATTGGTCTTGAAACTTCGAGAATCATCTTGCAATGTGGGGCATGAATCAGAGGATGAGAGGAACTAGAACATATGCTACAAACTCTTGCAGGGGTTTTGCACACGTGGTTCGTGTTGTCCTATTGCCATTTGTCTAACCAAAGAAGTGAGCTCATCCAATCTATGTTCCACCCTTTGTTGATCAAAGCATGTGAAGAGGTATTAACTTCATTGACTATTGCAGTTCGGCACCCATTCAAGTACCAAATTTATTGAGAATTTGCTGCCATGTTTGCAATTAAGTTTCTGGCAGCAACATGAGTTTTATCTACCAATGCTCCACCACTTGCAGCATCAATCATACTCCTTTCCATTGGCATCAATCCTTCATAGAAGTATTGGATCAGCGGATTGATCACTAATTTGATGGTGGGCGACTTGAGCACAATTTCTTGAATCTCTCCCAATACTCATGGAGAGTTTCACCAGATTTGCCTTATGCCACAAATATCTTTCCTTATTGCAGCAAATTCTTGATGCAGAAAGAACTTCTCTAGAAATAATCTTTTCATGTCATTCCAAGAAGTGATGGCGACAGTTGTAAGCATGTCAATCAAAGCACTCATCCAAAGAGAAAGGAAAGGCTTAGCTTGATGTGATCTTCAGCTATTCCATGAGGTTTCATGGTGGAGCGACAACATGGAACTCCTTCAAATGCTTATGTGGATCTTCACCGCAAGACCATGAAACTTGGGCAAAGAAGTGTATCAATCCGCGATTTCAACTCAAAATCAACATTAAGTTCAGGATATTGAATGCACAAAGGTTGATAATTCACATCGTGCGGCCAATTCCTTAAGGGTCCTATTATTATAGTCGCCATAGTAAAATCAATGCACTCGATCGCATACGAAGTACTAATGTATGCACTAACAGATTAAAAGAGTCAACAAGATTAGGTGCAATGTCAAGTTCAAGCCCAATTCCAGTAATTCTATTAGCTCTATGAATGCTACTACCAGTCCTATGAATTCTATGAAGTGTATGAAATGTTCTATCAATTTCAGATCAAATGAATGCAGGTACCAGATCGAGATCTAGTCATACGGTATGCAGTTCATAAGAAGGTATTAGAAAAGCAATAACAACTAAAACACTAAAAATTCCAAAAACAAATACTCCAAAAAATTAAAAAAAAATAAAAACAGTATCAAATGAATTTTAAAAATTATGGAACCACCACAGGATAAAATCTACACAAAAATGCTATCCAACAAAATAATAAAAAATCTTAAAAAATTGAAAAAGTGGTCTAAACGATGGAATTTGGCAAAAATAAGGGTGACCTCACTGTATACAGTGAGCCTTTCTCAGAATAATATTTTCCATTTGTATACCAAAATTCAGATCAATCTGAGATGCCCGAACCAAAATTCTTGACACAACGCCCTTTATCCAATTTCAGCCGAATCCCACTTGAAAAAGCTTCAAAAACAAAACAAACACATTTGTTAGAGTTAGATGGGATCTTGAAATGATCAAATAGTTGTCTTGGATCCCCGGCAACGGCGCCAAATTTGACAAGAGGTTGTCGAGACCTATCAAATAAAATAACCGGTTCACAAACTAATTTGTAGTATAGAGAATGAACCGAATCGTCTCTCAAGGATCCAAAAACAAAGATTTAATTAGATCAAGATAATTAGAAAAGGGGGGGGTTTTGTTGTTGATTAACAAGATTAATAAAAGTAGGAGATTCAAAGTTGTAAATAAATCTAAAGAAACAACCAATCCAAGGAAATTTACCGATCTTGAGTTTAACTCATCATTGATCACAAGGAATTCACTTAATTGCTAACCAAGTTCTTGGCCTTAGATCACATCAAGAAGCCTTAACATGATCCAAGAATTCTTTACTAGATAAGCATCTAGGATTTGATTAACCAAGGTTAGATAAAGTAAGCACCATCCAACATAGATTAACTTAAGATCTAGAATTTAACCAAGCTAAACAATCTATCAAAAGCTTTAATACATTGTTTAATCTTTATGATCCTCTTTGAATACATGATAATAAAGCTATTACCACATCAACATCTAAATCAAATTAAGCAATTTAATCTAGATAAAAATCAAAAAGAGGAAGAAGAGAAACTTGAATAACAATTAAGCAATATGAACAAGTAAACCAAGATCTCCAAATTAAACAACAAGATGGCTAATCCCTTGGATTGATTATGAGAGCCTAGCCTTCCATGGATGGGAAGGAAGAACTCAGAATTTAAAGAACAAAAACGAAATTGCAAAGAGAATGAAGAAGAAGAGAAAGAAAACTCTCACAAATACTTAAACTTTCTTGAAACTTACTTCTAAATTGAATGCCTCTAATACAAAGAGGTTGGGTCTATTTATACTAATCCTAGAAGCCAATTTGTACATGTACATAATCTGAATACAAGCTAAAAGAATCTGAAATTTGTCAAAAATGGAAGCTTGATGCATGGTTGGTGGGTTGGTGCATGGTAGGTGGGTTGGTGTATGGTTGGTGGCTTTTAGTCAACAACTCTTATCCGACTTCTGGCTTCAAATTCATCACCTAGACGGTGTATTTTGGCTTGGATGTCTTCATCAAAGTTGTAGCCAGTTGTCTCCTTGAAAATCTCCAATTTGAATCATGTCATTTGGACTTTTAGAACTCCAGAAATGCCAAAAACACTTCACCTACCTCAAGTTAGGTTGGAAGAACGTGTTTCCAAATTCAGACCAACTTGTAGCTTCTGAAGCATGCCTAAAACGACATCTATTGACAAAATGGTCTTCATGGAAGTTGGAGATATGGGTCTTATCTTTCAAGTGACCAAGTTTCAGCCCAAGAGGAGGCCTATAACCCACTATATAGTCCAATATGTGCATACTGCCCAGATGGTTCCGTGACAGCAAACCCACTCTGTATTGCAGGGAAATTTTGGACCCTTAGCATTCCGATCCAGCTCTTGAGTTCTTCATGAAACTTGTAGAGCATTGTCTTAGCTTTCCAAAGACACCAAGATCACCTCAATTGGATCACCGAGTCCCAAGTTATGACCTAACCAAGGAAGAAAGGTCAAAATGCATCAAAATCCGAAAATTATTCAATATTTGCATTAAAGCCCAATGAAGCCCAACAACATTAAACTCATCTAAAGTACTAATATTGGGCACAATAAACATCTAATAATGCCTAATACAAAGCTAACATAAGTGTCTCAAATTGATTGATCAAGCACCAATCAAAATTCCATCACTGAGAGTTCAGCCTTGGCTGTGAAAGGAAACCAGAAAAAGTCCAGAGGATGGTGTGACCACTGCAAAAAACCAGGCCACACCAAGGACACATGTTAGGTCATTCATGGGAAACTAGCAGATTGGAAACCCACGAGGAGCAGGGACAGCTGCGCCAATGCTGCCACATCAGAATGAGACAAAGTGTTGACTGCACCAGCACCTGAATCAAGTCCATTTAGCAAGGAACAAATGGAGATGTTGCAAAAAAAGCTACAGAAAACCCTCCAAAACACTAGCACACACTCTGCTGCCACCTTGGCTCACAAAGGTAATCCCTAAAATGCTTTTCTTGTTAAAAAGGGGAAATCTAACTCATGGATTGTAGACTCTGGAGCTTCAGACCATATGACTGGGGATATCACTCTATTTGATGAATACTCCTCGTGCAGTGATAACTCGGGTACGGATAACAGATGGCACAAACACAATAGTGATTGGTAAAGGCTTAATAATCATCTCTAAGGACATTACTCTTAACTCAGTCCTTTATGCTCCAAAGTTGAATTGCAATCTCCTTTGAGAACTTTCACAATATGATCCAAACCCAATTCCAGACCAAAATCCAAGTCCTCGGAACAGATAATGGTCCTGAATACTATCACAACTCCCTCAATTCTTACCTGCTCAAGCATGGAATAATTCACCAAACCACTTGTGAGGACACACCACAACAGAATGGTATTGTGGAGAGAAAAAAACCGGCACCTCATGGAAGTCACAAGGTCCCTCATGTTATCAACTAATGTGCCAAACCATTTTTAGGGAGAAGCTGTCCTCTCAACAGCATATTTAATAAAAAGAATGCCTTCTAAAGCCCTCAATTTCAAAACCCCTTGCCAAACCGTCTCATCCATTTACCCAAACACTAGGCTCCTATCACCTATTCCTCCCAAAATATTTGGCTGCACTGCATTTGTGCATGACTACAAACCTAACAAAGGCAAATTAGAACCCAAATCCCTGAAATGCATATTCTTAAGATACTCACCCAATAAAAAGGGGAATAAGTGCTACTCCTCTATAACCAAAAAATTCTACCACTCCACGGATGTAACCTTTTTTGAGAACCAACCTTACTACCCCAAAGTTGGCATTCAGGGGCAGAGACAAGGAAGCACAATCGAATCCCAACCTTGGGAAATGGAGCAATTTTTTTTTGGAAACAGAACAACACTTCACACAACAGCAAGTTGTAGAACCAGTAATTGATCCTGTGACTGGAGAAACAACAGATCCAGTAGCCAGATTAGAGGCAGAACCAGAAGAAGTAGCAGCTGAAACCACTATTCAAGGAAGGAAAGAACTGCCGGTGTTTTCAAGGAAGAAGAAAACTCAAAGGGGGGAAGAAATCTGCACATCTCCAAGGCTACACCAAAATTCAGATTTAGAAATTCCACCAAGTAACATTGTTCCTGAGCCTAATACTTGCCAAATTAATGATGGCTGCTGTTTGAATGAGAATGACCTTAACCTACCAATTGCCTTGAGGAAAGGAATAAGATCATGCACTCAACATCCAATTGGCAATTAGGTGTCTCATGAAAAATTGTCACAGGAATACAGGGCATTTATCACCACCTTGGACAATATAAAACTTCCCTGTGATGTCCAAGAAGCTATCCAACATGCTGAATGGAAGGCTGCGGTGGAAGAAGAAATTAAAGCATTGGAGAAGAATGGCACAAGGAAGTTTGTGGAGCTGCCAGAAAGGAAAAAACTACTTGGGTGCAAATGGATCTTCTAAATTAAACATAATGAGGATGGCAGTGTGAATAGGTACAAAACGCGCTTGGTGGCAAAGGGATTCACCCAATCCAATGGGCTGGGCTATGAAGAAACATTTGCCCCAGGTTCAAAATTAACTCAGTTCGTGTCATTCTCTCCT
The DNA here is from genome assembly GCA_023212625.1 of Styphnolobium japonicum. Classification (NCBI taxonomy): domain Eukaryota; kingdom Viridiplantae; phylum Streptophyta; class Magnoliopsida; order Fabales; family Fabaceae; genus Styphnolobium; species Styphnolobium japonicum. Next base: position 16,520,168 of record JALBWW010000013.1, read on the forward strand.
GAGAAGTAAATCTTGATTGGCCGTACACCAACTAGACATCAAGAATGCATTCCTAAATGGTGAACTCGATGAAGAGGTGTACATGAAGATACCACCTGGACTTGAAACCCCCGAAACAACTGGCGAGGTATGCAAACTTCAGAAATCTCTTTATGGTCTTAAACAATCTCCATGGGCATGGTTTGACAGACTAACCCAAGTTGTTAAGAGGCAAGGATTTACTCAATGTCAAATTTGACCATACAATGTTTGTCAAGCACTCTAGAGAAGGAAAAATGGCAATATTTATTGTCTATGTGGATGACATCATAATCTCAGGGGATGACCACAAAGAGATAGAAGAACTCAAGTGGTTCCTAGCCAAAGAATTCGAGGTCAAGGACCTTGGACACCTAAAATATTTTCTTGGGATGGAGGTTGCTCGCTCCAAACATGGAATTTGCATATCCCAAAGAAAATATGTGCTGGACCTATTGGAAGAAACAGGAATGTTGGGGTGCAGGCCAGCAGATACACCCATGGAACCTAACATAAAATTGGAAGAAAAAGAGGGCAGTCCCCCTGCTGATAAGGAGAGATACCAAAGATTGGTAGGAAAGCTAATTTACCTAACTCACACTAGACCTGATATCAGTTATTCAGTGAGTATGGTAAGCTGGTTCATGAATAATCCTACTGAAGATCACGAGCTGTAAATCGAATTCTGCAGTACCTAAAAAAGACACCAAGGAGATGCCTTCACTTCAAAAAGAACCCAGATAAGAGTGTGAAAGTGTTGGCGGATGCAGATTGGGCCGGTTCATTGATTGATCGCAAGTCAACAAGTGGGTATTGCACATATGTGTGGGGAAATTTGGCTACTTGGAGAGGTAAGAAACAATCAGTAGTGGCAAGAAGCAGTGCAGAGGTTGAGTTCAGATCAATGGCTCTTGGCATCTGTGAGGGAATTTGGTTGCAAAGAATGCTTAAGGAACTAGGAGTGCTAACATATTGCACCATGAGACTCTTATGTGACAATAAGGCAGCCATCAACATTGCTAAAAATCCAGTCCACCATGATAGAACAAAACATGTGGAGATAGACAGACATTTCATACAGGAGAAGACAGATGATGGAATTATCAAACTGGAATACGCCCCTTCCAGTCAATAGACTGCAGACATACTAACCAAGGCTCTTCACAAGTCAAATTATGAGAACTTAAGGACCAAGCTAGGCATGATTGACATCTACTGCCCAGCTTGAGGGGGAGTGTAGGATGCTAAATCGAGCCTGAGAATCAGTCAATTATTGACTGATTGCATTGCTATTATTTCCTTATATTAAGGTCAGCTGTAAATATGGTTATACCCGTATTTTAGGGATCAATTGTACATATATATCCATGCTAATTATAGCCCAGCAGATCTATCTCTTTTAAGCAACTAAGTAATACCTTGTAAATTTTTTTATCATAATTGAATCAATTCAATCAATCTGATAGGTACTGGAAGTAAAATGTCACGAAAAATCCTCAATAAAACATAATAATTAATTTCCTTTTTATTTGATGTACCTTAAAGGAGCAGGGATTAACTAATATCTCCACTACTTTACAACCATCAGTTCCCATTCAGGGAATTGTCCTAAGCTACATATTAGAAAGGCAAAAAGGACTAAGCTAGTTAATGCACTTATGTCTTATGGTACAAATTTATGCATACAGCTTGAAAGAAAAACCTAATGACTGTGAAAGAACAATTCTCATTTGGAAATAGCATAAATATGTAAGAATACTCCAGCCAATAAAGCTTAGCCACCGTAAGTACCAAAAAATAAATAAATAAATAACTATGATATAAATGCACTTGAAACTCCTAAACACAGATAATATTAAAAAGATAGTGGTGTAAAAAATTAACAAAGAATAGAAAAGAAAGTAAAGGTAAGCATCCATGACAACCATTTTAACAATCAAAGAAGAAAGACAATTTTTAAGATACTCATCATAATAACAATAGGTAAACTAATAGAAATGGTTTATACCTGCGATATATCTCAGGCAGCACCAGTAAATTGATCTTCATAGAGTGGTGCCCGATCCTCCATAGACCGGCTCGCCTCAACTACATAGGCATTCTTCCTCACGATTTAACATAGAATATACATAACATATTTACATGTTTTCTCTCCTTTATTTCCTTTTCCGTCACCCCCTTTAATTATTCAACATACTGCAATATAGATTACAAGAATAATGAGTTTTCCATTTTTTTCGTATTGGGGATTGGGAAAAACAAAAAGTAGGCCTCGAATTAGTTTAAGCCTTGAACCAACTCTATGTTTATTTGCAGATAAACTAGAGACACACAAGTGAAATATTCATGAGGCTTCTAAATAATCTTGTTTCTTCTTTGTGTGTGTACTTCACTTAGTTACCTGGACCCTTCACTTGGTATTTAGAATTTAGATTATCTTTATATTTGATTCATGATTGGAGGAGCGGAGGAGTGAGGACCATACGAAAAGAAAAGAATTACCCTATTTCATGGGTGCTGATCCACATGAGTGGTTGTACCTGGTGGAGCATTTTTTCATGATCAACCATATCCCAATGACAGAGAAAGTGGCTACAGCTGTGGTGTGCCTTGAAGAAAAGGCTCTGAACTGGTTCCAATGGTGGGAACCATGGATGGTAGTGGTTACTTGGCCAACTTTTTGTCAAGCGTTCCTAGGTAGATTTCATACGGCTTCATCAACAATCCCATATGAGGTGCTTATAGGACTGAAACATAGAGGATCTGCCATGGAATACAGTAAGCAATTAGAATTGCTCTCCGCTCCGTTGTGGTATGCAGACGATACCAAGGCAAAAATGAAGCTCCACCAGTCAAACTAGCAAGGTGGCATGATGGCTGTAGCGCAGCATATCGAAGAAAAGAAACTGATGGTGGGTGGTATACATGGGCACCCACCCATGCAAAATTGGGTAAACCCAAACCAGCCAGCTAGGTCCAGCCCAATAGAGCCATCTATTCGGATTGGGCCTTGGAGAGAAGCCTTCCCTGGTGCCCGAGTTCACCCAACGTTCACACCTCCAACCATGGGTTCCCATTTGGACTTCCCAACGGCTGGGGAAGGGTGGACAACTAAGGGAGGGAGAGGACCACCCACAAATTCTAGGAAAGGGAATGGATTCAAGTCGTTGACAAATGAAAAGGAGGAAGTGACAAGGAAAGAAGAGCAAGAAGTATCGACAGCAGCCTTCATGAACGGTATCAAGGACGAAGTGAGATTAGAGGAACTCTGCGAAATTATGGCTCAGCCTCAGCCTCAGCAGGTGGACGATAAAGATAAATTTATAGGTCAGGTTAGTGGGTACATACCCATTTGAACTGGACCAAGCCAACCAACTTTCACCACCAAAGGAAATGGGTCTCTAGTGCAAATTTTGGGAACTAGGCCATGGGGAGAGCCCAACTCTGGGCTGCGGTTTGCAAGAACTGGGCCGCTGGGTGAGCCAAATTCTAGTCTGCAAACCCAGCCAGCAAATTTTGGGACTAGAACAGAGGTTTCTGCATTTGGAGGAGGTTCCAACATGACATCTAGGAGGAATAGGGAGTTCAGGCAGTTGTCTGATGAAAATTTCACTCCAGGCCATATTTGTAGAAATAGACAGCTGAATTTATTGATTCTTGGACCAGAGGAAGAGGAAGGAGGGAGGGAGGGCATGACGGTGGAAGATGAGGAAGAAAATGAAAAAAAAAAAAACAGCAATGCTATTATTTACTGCAAGTTTCAAAAAATGAGGAAAAGGGTTGCTGTGTGGAGTTAGGGATGCAGGCTTTAGTGGAGGAAGATAAATTGGCAAATGAGGGAGTATTTTTTGAAGACACCCAACACCAGTACACAAAGTACCACCTTATCATCTACGTGTTTGATCCTGGAGGGGCCTTGTTTAAGCTTTCTATTTCCCACCTTGAGGACAAGGTGGCTGATATTGGGGGGGTATTGTTAGACTTTCAGAAGAGGAAATGTGGGACACGTGGGAAGGGATCACAGGTGATGTAGAGAGAGAGAGAAAGGGTGTAGGGGGAATTCTGTTGGGAGGGGAATAACATAATGGACAGCTGACATGAGTGGATGATTCTGGAATCACACTAGAATCGTTGTAAGGATGGCTATATAATGGGTGGAGAGGGTCACGAAGAGGGGGGAGGATTTTGGATAAGGATTGGGAAAGGATTTTCCTCTAGAGGGCTCAAGGCATCTGTTTTGAGAGTTAGCTTAGGATTTCAACGCTTTCTTTGTATTTTTCTCTGCTTCCCATTTTAGAGTGAGTTTCCCAGCTGTAATTCCATGTTTTCTAGTAAGAATAGTTGGCTTCTAACACTAACACACATGGCTTTACACTGCAATAATTTCATATTTTAACTCCCAGCCATTAACTACCAGTTTGCATCCGAAGTTAGTTTTGTTTCTACATAATTTTAGATATAAGCTGTGTTAAAATTTATTTATAAAAGGATATCTGCAAACTTACTATAATATCAACCTACTAGAGGAATTTCCAAATCCTATACCTTTTTCCCCCACCATTAAAGAAGGATTTGACATTAGAGTTTAGAACAAAACCAATGTCAAACAATAGAGTACAAAAGTAAGAGTAATAACAAGGCAAAGCAAAATGATTAATGATCGATAGACACTACCAAAAGTTGAAAACTCACCAAACGGTGACAGCATTGAGTAAAGCAAGGTGGACCCATGGACTGTCCAATTGCAAGCAATTTACCATCTTTCGGCTTGCTTTCTTTCATTTTGTATTCTATTTGTACAAGTAAAACAAAAAAAAAATCACATAAGGGATATGCCAGGGAAAGTGTCTTGTAAATAATAGATAAAAGAAAAGGTTTTCCAATGATGTAATTGTTAATCACTGTCAACAAAATAAAAATGAGTGATGAATATATAACTTTTCAACATGATAAGATGAGGCCTCGGACCAACTCTATGCTCTTTTGTAGATAAACTAGTGACACACAAGTTAAATATTCTTCAGGTTTCCAAATAATCTTGTTTCTTCTTTGTGTGTGGGCTTTTGTATATATAGCACATTGGTTACATGGACCCTCCACTTGGCATTTACAATTTAGATTATTTTTATATTTGATTCACGACAAAAATGGCAAAAAATGTACTTTAATTTTGAACCGTGATTCTGGTGGAGGAGCCAAAAGTTTTTTTTTGGGCAAATTCGCATGCTCATCCCTTTTGGCATTATGCACTGTTTGCCCCATAACTTGAGCTATAAACATCAAAATCAGTTCTCATGTCTCATTGGACAACTAAAACACCTTGCTTTATACTGTAATAATTTTAGATTTTAACTCCTAGCCATTAACTACTGGTTTGAATCCAAATTTAGTTGTTTTTGCATAATTTTAGATATAAGATGTGTTAAATTTATTTATAAAAGGATATCTACTAACTTATTATAATATCAACCTACTACAGGAATTTTCAAATCCTACACCTTTTTTCCCCGCTGTTAAAGAAGGATTTGACATTAAAGTTTAGAACATAACCAATGTCAAACAACAGAGTACAATAATAACAGTGTTAACAAGGCATAGCAAAATGGTTAATGGTCAATTCACACTACCAAAAGTTGAAAACTTACCAAAGTTCATAATCAAAATAGATGTATTGCATCCCTAAAAATTAAAAATTAAAAATCATAACAGAAATTGATAAACATGTTAGATATCTTCACTTAATAAAATATTGTATTAATATAATTTCATATTTCTATAAGTAGACAGAATAAAAAAAAAAGAACTTTAAAGCATTTTCGGTGACAGAGTGATAAAACTCTATGACACATAATTGAAAACAAAGCATGAGACCAGAATACAGCCCTAAAGCAGCTTTAAGAATAAAAACAAAATAAAAAAACTATTAAAGTAGAATGGAAATTGCCGAAATAGATAAGACAAATAAAACATTAATTGAAAAACAAGTTTAATGATAGAAAGTATAGAAAAGAGAAACAAAATGATTGAAAACAAACCATTGAAAACAAAGCATGACTGAAGAACAACACATGTGGCTTGTCAGTAGTGAAACAAAAATAAAATAAAATAAATAAAAAAATGTTATTGTCACATAAATAACTGAAACAGCTATGCGATGTTTGGGAGAGGAAAAATGATGGAAAATGAAGGATAAGTTTTAGAATTAAATTTCTAATATAGTCCTTATGTTGCTAACCTTATTTCACATATCTAGGGTATATTTGTAATTTCACACATATTTAATTAAAAATTAATCATTTCCCCCTCTCTACCCCTTTATTTGAGGGGAAGAATTTTTGGGCTTCCCCAAAATCATCCAAACAAGGCTTTTGAGTCATTTTTCTCTTCCCTTCCCTCCACCCTCTTACCCACATCCAAACAATACACTAAAGAAGAGTAGAAGAACAAATAAAAAATAACTTTCCTTTGGCGGTGACAGAATTTGGTTTAGTGATGCCTTTTTCACTCCTATGCTTTATGAAACTCTAATCTTTAATTGAATCTTAACTACTTCTGTTGTTTTATTTGAAATCTTACTCTTTTAAGGGATGGGCTTGGTCAAACCCACTGCCCATCAGTCAGGCCCTCACATGTAGCGCCTCTGCTTGCAGAAAAAGCACTCACAGGGCACGAGAGGTGTGCACCTCAATGAAGGACTAGCGCCTCAACTAGAAAGAGGGCTTAACCGTTCCCACGCCTCGCCTTAGTGCTTAGGCCGCGTCTGGTGGCGCATTCAGCTACACTATTTCTAAATAAAGATGAAGAAAAGTTGAAATTCTAAGCCAATATAACAGAGCATGTATGCTTATTAATGAGTGAAAACTTTAACCAAAGACAGCTAACTATCATGTAAACAAAACACCATAAGGAACTAAGTACAAACCAAACTTTAAAATTAAAAGTGTCAAAAACAGCAGACCACATAACACTAACATACAAGTAGACACATGTAATTTTAACAAGAGTCATGGGCTAAAAATTGAAGAAAACAGAGTATGAGTACAAAAACTATATTAGCACCTTTCAATGAATAGAATTCAAACAGCACACAAACACACTTCTCCACTAATGGAATTACATATTTTTAGCATCTGCAATTCTATTTTTCTTTCCCATCCTCATAAAAACTACCAGGATTCCATTAGCATGAGAAAAGAGGGAGCATAGTAATTCAATACTTTCTTTCGTTTAACTGTTTACAAACTCAAACAACTAACAAACAATATCAAATCATGTAAAGCTCAAACCACAATAACTGAAACAAAACTATTTATCACGAGAATAAAAATCTAAAAATCACAAAAAACAAAGCAAAGTATGGAAGCCGAAGCTTCACATTCACTAGCTAAAAATATAAAAACAAAAACCCAACAAACACCCAGTTACCCCAAACCCTTTTCCCTAAATTAATTCACCAAGTCCACATAGCATTTGATTCATTTTCATCAACTACCCATCATGAAAAGACTCCCCAAATTTAACCGTAGTCAACAGATCATAATGAAAAGCAAGCTTCCAAGCTTGGAGTCGTTTATAGACAGTTAACTAGAACACCTGCAACGCATTGAAATGAGGAACAAGAAGAAAATGAAACAAAGAAAACTTATAGAAGGAAAAAAAACTATCATTCAAGAAGCTCATAGGATGAAGGCAAAATACTTCATAGCGTAATTTCCCCTTTTGATTCAATCTCATTTTTAAAACCTCGCTAATTTGATATGTTTCCTCATAGCACAAATTGAGTGTGAAGAAAAAAAGGACACAACCTGCTAGACCTGAAGATCAAATTAAATGAAAACTTGAAAACCTACATCACAAGACAATTAAAACAAGATAAAAGTAAAGGGAAATATAATATGTACCAAAAACATCAAGTTCACTCAGGTAACAAGAAAAATCAAATGCAGGTTACGAAACCAATAATAATGTCCCATGTGATCAATCAAAACTGAAAAACCAGTGATCTATAGGGAAACTAAATCTTACCATAAAATGAAAATCATGACAATTAGTCCATTAAACCACATGTTAATGGCAACTTTTAAACTCATGCAAATCAACACATTCAATTTTAAATCCTCAATAAAGCCTAATAAATAACATATTCCAAGCAAGGTAGTTAAAGGCAAAAGGTGCCCTTAGGGCGCTAGGGGCTTATAACGTCTTGAGGCGAGATGCATCAAAAAGTGCAAACCTCACTTAATACAATATTATATATAATATAAATTCAAATTTCTGTAAGTAGACAGAATAAAGAAAGTTGTTAATGTGTTTTTGGTGACAAAGAGTCATAAAGCCTTGTGACACGATTGAAAATAGAGCACGTGACATGTATACAGACCAAAACACAGCATTAATAACAAAATAAAATATAAAAAAATGTTAAAGTGGCTTGGAAATTGTCAAAATGGATAAGAAGATCAAAACAATAATAAAAAACAAGTTTAATTATAGAAAGTATTGAAAAGAGAAACAAAAACATATTGAAAACAAAGCAAGAATGAAAAACAGAGCATGTTGCTTGTCGGTAGTGAAAAAAAATAAATCAATAATTAAAAGTGTTATTGTCATATTGTTAGGGACTTAGAAAGCCCAAAGCTAAAAGTGTATATGAGATTGAAGAAAACAAAGAGTAGTTAAGTCAGTTTTTTTTGGGGGGGGTGCTAAGTGTTGTTACTGCAGTTGTACAGCTGAAAAGTGAGTTTGAAATAAGTAGTGACATATAAATACAGATTGTAAAAAGGAAGAGAGCATTCTGTTCATTTTGTAAAGAAACTGTTAATTCAGTTGATGAAGGGACATTCCCTTGGTAGAGAAGATCTACTTTGGATCCTTCTTTGATTCATTCTCTCTCTCTCTCTCTCTCTCTCTCTCTCCAACCACTCGGATCTATCAAAGTGGTCCGACCTGCCGTTTCTCTGAGATTGTGCCAGTATAATTCACAGGGATGGAGTCACGAATCGAAAGCCTAGAATCCACCATGGAATACATCAAGAAAATGGCGACAGAGCACACGAATCAACTCGCAGAATTGAAAGAAAACACTACATATGCCGGCAAGGTCAAGAACATGCTCAAGGAATGGATGGAAGTGCAAGGTTTGGATTAGGATTTGGATAAAGAGGGCCCTGATGGAAATGGCTCATCGACACACAACAAAGACAGCAAACTCGACGATCATTGCAAAAGCGAGGGTGGCCGAAAATGGATCAAGAAGATAGAATTACCTAGCTTCGAAGGTTTCTACCCAATTGGTTGGATCACTAAGGCAGAGAAATTCTTCGAGGTGCAGCAAATCCCAGCGTCGGAACAAGTGCACTTAGCATTTGTCAGTATGGAAGGTGCCACAATCCATTGGTTCAAGTTCTGGCAGCAGAAGCACTCGAATGCGTCGTGGGGCAATTTCACTATGGCCCTTATTCGACACTTTTGGGATCACATGGGGGGGAAGTGTTTTTGAGCAACTAGCAACGATCAAACATGAGGCGTCGATCGAAGAAAATGTGAAGGGGTTTGAATTGCTCGTAGCCCAGATAGACCCGATGCAAGAAGAGCAATTGTTGGGGTACTTCTTGGGGGGCCTTCAACCCGAGATTCGCAGCAAGGTGCGAATACATGAACATGAAGAATTGGCCAAAGCAATTGAATTGGCAAGGGGTTTCGAAGAGGATCTGCGTCTGTCGCAGACGATGGGAGATGCACGGGGACGGGGTGGTTTATCCTCGAACCCCCCAATTTCGATTCTCCTTGAATTCCATGAGCTTTCCAAAACTGGCATCTGTCTTGACGGTTAACCCGAGCCCAGGAGCCTTTGGCATGCAGAAGGGGAGTGAGCTGAGGGGAAGCTTAGGGAAGGAGCCTCAAGCTAGTAGCTTGTTGTGCACGGGGAGTTCCATTTCCACTGGAACCCGTCAATTGCCATATCAGGAATATATGAAACGAAGGGAGGAGGGTCGTTGCTTCTGATGTAATGAGAAGTTCTCTCCTGGCCATCATTGTCCAGTAAAGAACATAAGAAGCATGATTCTTGGGGAAGATGAAGACCATGAAGTGGAATGTACTGTTATGCAAAAACAGTCAGAGGTCTGTGGAGAAGAAGCTTAAGAGGAAATCTTGTAATGCCACAACATGGAGATATCTCAACTCTCTCTTTGCTCGGCTACAGGTATTGCCCATCCTAGAACGATGCAAATTCTGGGTAAATTGGGGGCTATAAAGATTAAAATCCTAGTGGATAGCGGAGCTAGCCACAATTTCATTGGGTCACATGTGGTGAAACAATGCAATCTGCATGTCTCGAATGCTATATCTCATGAGGTTAAACTGGGGGATGGATTTCAAAAGAAAACCGAAGGTTGTTGTGAAGGGCTGATGTTACAATTGGGGCAACATACTGTCCAAGCCGATTTCTATGTTTGATTTGGGAGGTGTAGATGCTATATTGGGAGTGGCATGGCTAGCTACCTTGGGTACAGTTGTGGCAAATTGGGAAACTTCTAACATGTCATTTTTTGAAGGATAATGAGATGATTTGCATTCAAGGGGATCCTCAATTGATAAATCCCCAAGTTTCAGTCAAGGCACTGCACAAATTGACTGAAATAGAGTCTACTTCACTATTATACTTTATGATGTTGTGTTCAGCTGAACGTTCTGGGACTGAAATGGAAAAATGTGAAGAGATGAGTGACCAGGAAAGGAGGCCACTATTAGATATCTTGCAACAGTTTGATTCTGTGTTCGATGTGCCAAAAGGGTTACCCCCTAACAGGGCAGTAGATCATCACATCCCTCTGAAGAATGGCTCTGATCCAGTAAATGTGAAACCTTACAGGTACCCGCATGCCCAACAGAATGAGATAGAAAGGCTGGTTGCTAAAATGTTAGAAGCAGGAGTGATTCAACTTAGTTGCAGCCCTTTCTCTAGCCCGGTTCTTTTGGTGAAGAAGAAGGATGGCAGTTGGCGCTTCTGTGTCGACTATGGGGCTCTTAACAAGGCTACAATCCCAGATAAATACCCGATTCCAGTTATTGAGGAGTTATTGGATGAATTACAAAGGGCCAGATTTTTTTCAAAAATTGATCTAAGGGCTGGTTATCACCAAATCAGAATGTATAAAGATGATATCCCGAAGATAGCATTTAGGACTCACCAAGGACATTATGAGTTCATAGTGATGCCCTTTGGGCTCACGAATGCACCTGCAACATTTTAGTGTGCTATGAATTCTATCCTTCAGCCGTACCTGCGCAAGTTTGTGTTCGTTTTTTTTTACGATATCCTCATATATAGCAGAGACTGGACTGACATTTGACTCATTTGGAGGTGGTTTTAAGGACATTACAGCAGGCCGAATACTATGCTAATAGAAAGAAGTGCAGTTTTGAGAAGATAAAAATAGAATACTTGGGCCACATTATTTCAATTGAAGGGGTTTCTACAGAGCCACAGAAGGTGGAGAGTATCCTACAATGGCCCATACCAAAAGATGTCAGAGCAGTGAGGGGATTCTTAGGTCTAACGGGGTATTATCGTCGCTTTGTCAAGGGTTATGGGAAGATAGCTAAGCCCCTAACCGAGGCATTAAAGAAAGGAGCCTTTCTATGGACTGCTGAAACTGCACAGGCCTTCAAGGCTCTACAGCAGGAAGTCACTACAGCCCCTGTTTTGGCCTTACCGAATTTCACTATCCCATTTTCAATTGAATGTGATGCCTCTGGGAAAGGTATTGGACCTGTCCTATCTCAAGGAAAAAGGCCAATTGCTTATTTTAGCAAAGCAATATCCCCTACGTCTCTTTCCAAGTCCGTATATGAAAAAGAGTTGATGGCATTGGTCCTTGCCATTCAACATTGGAGGCCCTACTTAATTGGTAGAAAATTCACTGTATTTTCTGATCAAAAGAGCCTTAAGTATTTGCTGGAACAGAGGGTTACTACGCAGAATCAACAGAATTGGCTAGCAAAATTAATGGGGTATGACTTTGACATCATATACAAATTGGGTGCAAGCAATAAGGTGGCAGATGCCTTGTCACGAAGAGGGGAGGAAGGTATTGACTCTCAGCCATTTCAACGCCATTCTGGGCTGATCATATTTCAGTTGATGAGGAGGTTAAAGCTGATAGTGAGCTTCAAAAACTTGTCACTGATCTTAAACAGGACCCGAATTCACATCAATTCTTTACCTTGGAGCAAGATAGGCTCTACTTTAAAGGCAGATTAGTCTTGGATTCTAGTTCCAAATGGATCCCTACACTTCTAGAGCAGTTTCATACTACTCCTACTAGGGGTCACTCGGGAATCTACAGAACTTATAGAAGAATTGCACAATCCTTGTACTGGAAGGGGATGAAAGGCATGGTGACTGAGTTTGTGGCTGGCTGCCATATTTGTCAAAGGAGTAAATACTTGGCATCTTCTCCTGAGGGGTTACTTCAACCTCTACCCATTCCAAATGCTATTTGGGAGGACATTAGCATGGACTTCATCACTAGATTGCCTAAATCTAGAGGATTTGACACGATCTGGGTGATTGTTGACAGATTGAGTAAACTTGCCCACTTTGTTCCCATTAAACACCCCTTCACAGCCAGGACTTTGGATGATATCTTTGCCAAAGAAATCATTAGACTCCATGGCATTCCAACCTCCATTGTGAGTGACCGAGATTCTGTGTTCATGAGCACCTTTTGGCAGGAGATTTTCAAGAAGCAAGGCACTCAGCTCAAAATGAGTACAGCATATCACCCCGAGTCTGATGGGAAGACCGGAGTAACTAACAGAACCTTAGAAACCTATCTCAGATGTTTCTCAGCTGAGCAACCTAAGGTATGGGCAGATTTTATTCATTGGGCTGAGTTTTGGTTCAACACAAGCTTTCAACCATCGGCAAAATCCACCCCATTTGAACTAGTATATGGGAGACCCCCTCCTGCATTCTCCAAGTTTATCCCTGGGGAAATTATTGTGGAAGCCGTGGGCCAAGATTTGAAAGATAGGGACGAGGCATTGAGACAACTCAGGTTTCATCTTGCTAGAGCATAAGAACACATGAAGCGCTTTGCTGACAAGCACAAAAAACCCTCCAAAATCAAGGTGGGGGATCGGGTTTACCTCAAGGTCAGGCCACACAGGCAAGGATCTATAAGTCTCCAACTACATCCAAAATTGGCTGCTAGGTACTTTGGACCCTATGAAGTTCTTAAACAGATTGGCCCTGCGGCTTTCAAATTGAAGTTGCCTGAGCAAGCAAGGGTGCCCCCGGTTTTCCATGTTTCTCAGCTCAAATTAGTGGCTGGCCAGCATCCAATCGAACCAACACTTACTCCAGAATTGTAGATGCCAACAGAGGCGGTCATCCCAGAATTGATAGTAGACAAGAGGGAGATCACAAGGGACAACAGCAAGGTGGCTTAGTTTTTAATCAAATGGCAGCACAAACCCTTGGAGAAGGCCACTTGGGAGGATGCTCAGTACATTACAGAACAATTTCCTCAAAGCAACCTTGAGGACAAGGTCGTTCAGAGGGGGGGAGATATTGTTAGGAAACTCCAATATTTAATTGAATCCTAATTATGTTTCTTGTTTTATATGAAACCATATGCTTTTAGGGGCTTTGTCAACCAACTGCCCATCAGTCAGGCACCCCATGTGAGCGTCTCTAGTCTCAAAAAGAAGCATTAGTCAAGAGCTTGCAAGGTGCACCTTTGCTTGCAGAAAAAGTGCTCTCAGGGCGTAAGTGGCAAGCGCCTCATCAAGTAAGAGGCGTCCGTTCGTTCCCTTGCCTCGGCTTAGCGCCTTTAACTACATTGATTCCAAATAGACATGAAGAAATGTTGGAATTCTAAGCCAATAACAGAACTTGTATACTTATTAATGAGACAAAACTATAATCAAAGACAGCTAACTCTCATGACCAAAGTAAACAAAACAACAAATGGTACTAAGTACAAACCAGACTTTAAAATTGACAGTGCCAAATACTGCAGACCACGTAACACTAAATGACAAGTCGACACATGTAATTTCTGCAAAAACCATGGGCTGAAAACTAAAGAAAGAAGAGTATGACCACAAAAGCAATACCAGCACATAGTCAAAAAGGAAAGTTTTTAAATACTAAAGTTTGGGTAAAGGCATTTTACTAGCATTTTACAATAACAACATACAGAAAAAATACTAAACTACCAGGACATATCAGACCATATCTTTTCCTTCACCAATGTTTCCTCTGCAGAAATAAAGCACAAAAAAAGAAATGAAAAATTATGGCAAAAGAACTATAAAAAAAACTAAGCAAATGCTCTAAGTTCAAGTAAACAAAAAAAAACACAAGACAACTTGAGATTCCACTAATACAAACTAGCTTTAATATCAACAGCAACTACCTTCCCAATTAATAACAACGCATATATGTCACAGGCTAGTGTGCCATCCATAGACAGAACTATGCACACCTCAGAATATATTTGAGGGAAAAATCAATTGATGGCAACCATCAATTGCATATTACAGTTGATATTCTGCACAATAAACCCAAACTAAAGCCTCAAAATAATATCCAAAACAACCACTTATAAGCAAGAGAGCATTCTATTGACATACCTAGACTAGCTAACAAGGAGAAAACCAAAAATGCTTATTTCTTGTAACAATGCATCTTAATTTGAATTGGAAATATCAAAATCTTTAAAATACCCACAAAAATCATAATTGTCATTACCTATTCTGGTGGATTGGGACAGCAAGGCTCGATCAAACCTCAAAAGGCGGAAGACCAAGGAAGGCAAAGAAAGCATGATACTTACTGGTCGAAAAAAAAAACCACAAAACCTCCACTCTATAAAAGATAGAATTTTGAAAGTGTAACATATCACACAAAAATTTTATCTTGTTCGTATTCAACTAAAGCCTTTGAACTAAAGGCCACTTGCATACTGGAAGTAGGGAATCACAAACACCCTGCAAAACCCAAAAAAGGGACAATACTGCTAATATAATACAGAATCACTAACTAAAAGCATAAATTCCCTTAGATGAGAAAAGGTTAATGTGACCTACCATCCTTATCCTAAGATCTATAAATCAACACTACAATTTAAATGATCGTGTCAAAGGAATGCTTTGATAGAAGAGTATAAGAATTTCTCACAAGTTATAGGTAAAAGACAAAACATTCTAGAAGCAAAAACATGACAGGATGAAATGCTAAAGCCTAAAATCTTACTGACCATACCCTTTGTGATCCATTTCAAGCCCCAATGGCTTCAATAACAGTCAAGGCTATTATCATCAATCAAAAGGTAAAAAATAATCAGATAGTCACATATTGTGCAAAAAGTATGAAAAGGAAAGCTCCCAAATTAGATGCAATTGCTGAAGCGAGTTTAGTGTGAAGCCTCAAACCCTTTCATGTGACAACTCTTAAATTACTGCTAAAACACTAGCTTGCTAAGTAAAGAACCGAAACATATAAGAAGAGTAGAAGAACGGAGAAAAAAACAGTTTTCCATTGGTCGTGGCTTTTTGTCCCCTCTGTTTTACGATACTCCAATCTTTAATTCAATCCCAACAACCTCTATTGTTTTATATGAAACCTTACGTTTTTAGGGGTTGGGTTTTGTCAAACCCACTGCCCATCAATCAGCCCCTCACATGGAGCGCCTCTGCTTGTAGAAAAAGCTATCTCAAGGCGCGATAGGCATGCGCTTCAACGAAGGAGCAGCATGATAGGGCCCAAAATTAGTTATGAGATCCAAAAGAGCAACTGGGTTACCATGTGTCAAATGGGCCAAAAATTTAGAAAGTTTATACTAGGAGAAATAGAGGGTGAAATATTGAACTGGCAGTGAGAGAAGAAAATAGAGGGGGGCAGTTACAGGAGTTGTGGATTACGGTTATTAATAGGTTTGGTAGAGGGTAGTGGAGGTATCTTGGAAAAACAGTTATGTTGATATGGATAGAGAGCATTAGCTCTGTGGCAGTAGGGGTATTCATCCTACTGTAATTCCCTCATTTCAGAAATAATAAACATTTCTTTCCACTTTTGAATTAGGGTTGTTTTGAATTACTGTGTTATTTCTGGTTTGTATCAAACTAGTCCGACCTGCCAGATACGCACAGGGAGACTTTTTTTGAGAAGGGATCAGCGCTTTAAGGAGAAGGGGTGAGACGAATGCCACCAAAGAAAATGGAGGCCAAGATAGCATCATTCGAGAATGAGATGACAAACATCAAAACGGCTCTAGCAAACATGCAGCTCAAGGAAGAAGAGAACCAAGAGAAGATAATTGCAATGCTAACGAAAGGCCTGGGCGAGAGCTTAGGAGAGGATGGACGACGGAACACAACATCAGAAAAGGAGAATGAGGAATCGGAGAATCATTCACCATCAGGGAACCATGCAAGTTCGAGTCCAAAGAAATTGCAAGGGGAATCGTTGGAAGAATTCCGACAATCAGTTAAAAAGGTGGAGCTTCCTATGTTCGATGGCGATGACCCAGCGACATGGATTACTCAAGCTGAGATATACTTTCAAGTACAAGAGACGAGTCCGAAGGTACGGGTGAATTTAGCGCAGCTGTGCATGGAATGATCCACCATCCATTTCTTCAATTCCCTGCTTGATGAAGACATAGAGTTGACATAGGAGCAGCTCAAAGTGAAATTACTCGAACGCTATGGTGGAAGAGGGGAAGGTGAAGAGATACAACCTTGAAACAACCACGTCCCAAAAGCTAGTTATTAAGGTGGAAGAACTCAATGCTATATAAACCCCACATCTGAATCTAATACTTCCAATGTGGGACTCAAGTCTCATACCTTGCAATTGGATCCTAACATTCCACCATGCTTTCGTAGCCGACGTCCACGTTGGCCTCTTTACCCCAGCGCCTGTTGGTCAGCCTGTCATGTAGGCGACATCCACGTGAGTGGAGAATCAGGCTCTGATACCAATTGATATAACCTTGGGAGAACCACACCCCAAAAGCTAGCTATTAAGGTGGGAGAACCCAAGGCTATATAAACCCCACATCTGAATCTCATACTTCCGATGTGAGACTCAAGTCTCATACCTCTCAATTGGATCCTAACATGATGTCTATGAGCAGTTAACAGCTCTCTGTCAATAGAGCAGCGTCGACAAGTATATCCAAGAGTTTGAAAGGTCGACAACCTAGGTGAAGAGGTTACCCGATGATCAATACTTTGGGTATTTTCTCCATGTGTTGAGGGAAGAAATCAAAGGACGAGTTTGAAGCCTGAGAACCCTGGGGACTTTGCCACGATCCTATCTAATGAATCTGACCAAGGCGGTGGAAAGGGAGTTGCAGGTGAAAGGAGGAGGATCGAACGTGTCGAATGGGTTGGGAGGCATGGGGGCCAGAGACAGGTATGAGTCAAGTTCCCATATCCAATCCAACCCAAGTCGTTTGGGTCGTAACCAGGATCAGAATGGGTTTATGCGCATAAGGGGAAGGAGGCGGGCCCATGAGAGGGAAGCAAGACAATGAAAGGAGGGTAATATGGGCTCAATGCGAAGTCAGGTCCAAATTCAGAATGGAAGAGAATGAGCAATAAAGGCCTAAAAAATTTGTCATACCATGAGCTGATGGAGAGATGACAAAAGGGTTATGTTACAAATGTGGTAGGCCATATCACCCACTCCAACAGTGGCCGGATAAACAGCTGAGGGTGATGGTGTTGGATGACATGGAAGAACGAGAAGCAGATGATGCCCATCTAGCTGCCGAAATGGAGGAAGAAATCGAGATAGATAGGGGGTGCAGTATCATGGGTTTGGGGAACATATTGGCAGAAGGAGAAGCGAAACCTTAGACCATGAAATTTCAAGGGACAGTCAATAGGGTACTCATCCTCATGTTGGTGGACAGCGGTGCTACTCTTAACTTCATCTCCAAGAAGCTTGTGGAAGCCATGGCATGGCAGGTGGAAAATACCAACCTATGATGATTAAACTTGGGGATGGCTACAAAACAGAGGCTCGTGGTATATGTAGAAGAATCAAACTAGAGTTGGAAACGGTGAATGTAACAGTGGATGCCTATCTTTTTATCTCGAGGGAATTGATATGGTATTGGGAATTTCATGGTTGGCAACTCTCGGAAAGATGTTAGTTGATTGGGGCACACAAACCATGACATGCCAGTTGAATGGAAAGTGGGTGGAACTCAAAGGAGGAGGCAACAACTGTTTCACTCAAATAGCCTTACAGAGTTTTTTTGGGATGCCAAAAAGGATGATTGATGGCTTATTCTTATCAACAGAGATATGCAAATTTCTCCAACAATGTCGAGAAGGGAGCAGAATTTGGAGGGACTAATTTGAAACAGCAGAAGGAGTTAGAAAAATTGTTGATCCAATATGCTGCAGTCTTCACAGAACCTGAGGGGCTGCCGCCTAACAGAGGAATGGAACATGCTATCAATCTCATTGAGGGACAAGGACCTGTTAATGTACGACGCTACTATTACCCTCATCACCATAAAAATGTAATTGAGAAGCAAGTGAAGGAGATGTTGAGTTCGGGAATCATTAGACACATTCAAAGTGCTTTCTCTAGCCCTGTCTTTTTGGCGAAAAAGAAAGACAGAACCTGGAGGATGTGTATGGATTACAGAGCCCTAAATAAGGTGAAGGTGCCAGACAAATTTCCCATTCCTGTAATAGATGAATTATTGAATGAGTTGCATGGTGCCCAATTTTTCTCTAAACTGGATCTCAAGTCTGGCTATCACCAAGTGTGGGTCAAAAGTGAAGATGTGCACAAGACAGATTTTCAAACACATCAAGGGCATTACAAGTATCTAGTAATGCCATTCAAGTTGATGAATGTACCCTTTACTTTTCAAGCTCTAATGAATGAGGTATTTAGAACAATGTTGCGGAGATTTGTGCTTGTATTCTTTGATGATATACTAGTGTACAGTCCAGATTGGGAGACACATGTGGCACATCTAACTGAGGTATTGGAGACATTGCAAAGGCAGCACCTAGTGGTTAATCGGAAGAAATGTCATTTTCCTCAACAGTGGAATATTTGGGGCATATCATCTCCAAGGAGGGGTGGCTATGGATCCAAGCAAGATCAAGAGTGTAATCCAGTGGCCCATTCCAAAAAAATGTGAAAGGAGTACGAGGGTTCTTGGGCCTAACTAGTTACTATAGAAAATTCATTAAGGATTATGGGAAAATGGCAAGACCATTAACTGGCCTCACCAAGAAAGAAGGTTTCAAGTGGAACCCAAAAGCGCAAAAAGCTTTTGAATTCTTGAAAGAGAAGTTGATAACAGCCCCTGTGCTTGCGCTGCCGGACTTCAATCAAAAGTTTGTCATTGAGTGTGTGACAAGAGGTTGTCGAGACCCTGTCAAATAATAAAAATTACCAGTTCACAAAATAATTTGTAGTATAGAGCATGAACCGAATCGTCTCTCAAGGATCCAAAAAGAACAAAGATTTAATCAGATCAAGATAATTAGAAATAGGGGGTTTTGATGTTGATTAACAATATTGATAAAAATACAAGACTTAAAGTTGAAAACAAATATAAAGAAACAACCAATCCAAGGAAATTTACCGATCTTGAGTTTCATCCATCATTGATCACAATGAATTCACTTAATTGCTAACCATGTTCTTGGCCTTAGATCACATCAAGAAGCCTTAACATGATCCAAGAATTCTCTACTAGATAAGCATCTAGGATTTGATTAACCAAGGTTAGATAAAGTAAGCACCATCCAACATAGATTAACTTAAGATATAGAATTTAACCAAGCTAAACAATCTATCAAAAAGCTTTAATATATTGTTTAATCTTTGTAATCCTCTTTGAATACATGACAATAAAGCTATTATCACATTAACATCTAAATCAAATTAAGCAATTCAATCTAGATAGAAATCAAAAGAGGAAGAAGAGAAACTTGAATAACAATTAAGCAATATGAACAAGCGAAACAAGATCTCCAAATTAAACATCAAGATGGCTAATCCCTTGGATTGATTATGAGAGCCTAGCCTTCCATGGATGGGAAGGAAGAACTCAGAAAATAAAGAACATAAATTAAATTCTAAAGAGAAGGGAGAAGAAGAGAAAGAAAACTAACAAATACTCAAACTTACTACAAAATTGAATTCTAACTTACTTCCAAATTGAATTCATGATAATACAAAGAGATTGGCTCTATTTATACTAATCCTAGAAGCCAATTTGTACATGTACATAATCTGAATACAAGCTATAAGAATATGAAAATTGTCAAAAATGGAAACTTGATGCATGGTAGGTGGGTTGGTGCATGGTAGGTGGGTTGGTGTATAGTTGGTGGCTTTTAGTCAACAACTCTTATTCGACTTCTGGCTTCAAATTCATCACCTAGACGGTGCATTTTGGCTTGGATGTCTTCATAAAAGTTGTAGCCAGTTGTCTCCTTGAAAATCTCCAATTTGAATCATGTCATTTGGACTTTTAGAACTCCAGAAATGCCAAAAACACTTCACCTACCTCAAGTTAGGTTGGAAGAACGTGTTTCCAAATTCAGACCAACTTGTAGCTTCAGAAGCATGCCTAAAACGACATCTATTGACAAAATGGTCTTCATTGAAGTTGGAGATATGGGTCTTATCTTTCAAGTGACCAAGTTTCAGCCCAAGAGGAGGCCTATAACCCACTATATAGTCCAATATGTGCATACTGCCTAGATGGTTCCGTGACAGCAAACTCACTCTGCATTGCAGGGATATTTTGGACCCTTAGCATTCCGATCCAGCTCTTGAGTTCTTCATGAAACTTGTAGAGCATTGTCTTAGCTTTCCAAATACACCAAGATCACCTCAATTGGATCACCGAGTCCCAAGTTATGACCTAACCAAGGAAGAAAGGTCAAAATGCATCAAAATCCGAAAATTATTCAATATTTGCATTAAAGCCCAATGAAGCCCAACAACATTAAACTCATCTAAAGTACTAATATTGGGCACAATAAACATCTAATAATGCCTAATACAAAGCTAACATAAGTGTCTCAAATTGATTGATCAAATTCCCCCACACTTAAGCTTTTATACTGGGCAAAACACATAACAAATAAAACTAAAGAAAAACAAGAAACATAATATTATTAAACTAAAAACATAAAAACTGATTGTACCTAATCTAATCCACTTCCGTAGGAAAACACGATGGTACTTAGCATGTGCCACAAGCCTTTAAACCCCTAGGTGTCCCTAGTGGACGAGTTATAGTCTCGTGAGGGTTTACCAGGATGATACCCACAAACATGTAATATTTTATTTAATCAATTCAACTAATTTTTAAATACAAGCATTGTATTAAATATAAACCATAATTAATAAGTCAAGCATGCTTAACAAAGAATAGTTGAATCAAACCAATTGAGAATAAAGTATAGCATAATCATGCTTTAATCAGAAATAGGCATGTTCAGATTGAGTAAAATTCTTCACAAGTGACACTCAAATCACACAAGGTGTTTAGGTTAACTGTTTACGCTCAACTCAGTCAAATTATGAAAGTATTTTACCATAGGCTTGCATATACATCAATTCTCCACTACTTAGATCAAATAAATTACAAAAATCAAGAGGTCTTTCAAAAAAGTTGTAATGGAACTTATAAGATGAAGGAAGGGAACAATATGGATAATAGCAAGTTAAAACCAAAGAGAATAAAAGAGCATTGAGGAGTAACTCAAGTAGAAAGAATAAATTTTTTTACCCAAAACCATAAAATGCTCATTCTCTTCACACATTCCTTCCTTTTTCTATTCTTTTATTTTTCTTTCTTTTTTTCTCTTGTTTTTGTTCTTTTGTTTTGTTTTTTTTTTGTTTTTGTTCTTTTGTTTTGTTTTTTTTTTTTGTACCAAGCATTTCGTATTAGCACACCAATTCCCCCATACTTAAATCATTGCAAGCAAAAGAACTCATCTAATAAGAAAATCAATGCTCTCCCATTCCCAAAGGTAAGGTAAAACATGGTTTTTCACTCAAGGCTTGTAATGAGCTAAGAACAAAGAATAGGCAAGTAGGCTCAGAGGAGGTTAACAATGGGATAAATGCAAGGTAGGTTTATTTGGCCAAAGCAGCTAAGTCAAGAAAAAATGCCTCTGTCATTTTCATGCAACATACAGACCAATGTAATCTCAAATCGATTCAATGCAAGTTCTAGAAAATAAATTCATAATTGACATCACTCATGAAAGAAAATAACCAAGTGTAAGTCTCAAACTTGGAAAAGCCCAAAACTCACAAAGGCATGGAACATTCACTCAATTCAACCATGCCTTCTTCCTAATATCCACAATCATATACACATGTATATCATGAAAATGATTCAACTATAAATTATTTTGCATACTTTTATCATCAATTATGCTCAGATTCAGCACATGCTTGTATCAAAATCAATTGAAAAGATCAAAATGAATTTTTTTTTTTAATTTTTAAATTTTTTTTTTTAATATGCAAGAACAAAATAATTTAAGACATACTATGAAATGCAAGTTAAGATGCGTCTCAAGAGCAAAACTACTCCTTACTCTGCCATCATACATCTATTAAGTTAGTAACAATAAAGATTAGCTTGTTAGTTTTTTTTTTTTTTACTAAACTATGTACATGGTAATGTCAACTATCCCTCCCCCCAACTAATTAAAGACATTGTCCCCAATGTCAAAATAAAGATAGGTAGAGTGTAGAAGGTCTTACCGTAAAATCGCAAATCGAGCTCGAAATAAGAAAAATTACAAAAACTAAAACCGTAAGAGAAAACAAAAATTCACAAAGACAAATTCAAATCAATCAAGTTTTGGCTTTTTGTCGCCGCCGCTTTGTTCCCAATTCCAGTGGAGCCATTCTTTGGATCACGTTGTGGTACAAATTCATTTAGTTGATCGAAAGCAATTGTTCAAGAGTTGCAACAGCATACAAGACTTTGACGTGTCGCTTGTGAGAGGAACCTTTTTTCTACAAAGATGATCAAGAAAACAAAACAAACCGTCATAAAAACCATTAACATTTAATATACCTATGGGTTTTGGTGAAAGTTCTCTGGCGACCGAGGATATAATTTGAAAGAGCTCTTTCAAAGTTCCAAAACCACCAGGTAGGGCAATAAAGGCATCAGCATTTGCTATCATAATGTTCATGCGTTGGTGCATGCAAAATACCATTACTTCATCCCCTAATGTTTTTCCAATGGGCTTGCTGGTAGATAAAGGACTGGGAATGACACCAAGGACTTTGCCACCTCCTAAATGTGCAGCAGTCGCTACACAACCCATTAACCCAAGACTATCTCCTCCGTAAACTAAATGGATTTCTCTCTCAGCTAGCACTCGACCAAGATGGTGTGCAATATTTACAAACTCTTTATCTTTCCCAGGATTAGATCCACAAAAGACACAAACACTCTTGATCCGACGAACTAAAGTGACTTCCATTTTCTCTTTTTTTTTTTTTGTACTCTCACCTTATCAATGATCTGAAGAGAGCAAAGTGCATTATTTAAAGAATCAAAACTCAAATGTAATAATTACACCTATAAAGGAGGGGTAGAACCGTGTGTCAGGTAAGTTTGAAAATAAGCACAGCAATGATAATAGCTATATGACAAGGATAAAAGACTAATCTATATGTGTCAGAAGAAGTTTGAAAATATGCAACGCATATTTCAAAAGAATACGGCTACTTTTGATTTGATTTTTTTTCTCTCTTTTTTTAATTTTTTTGATTTTTTTTTGATTTTTTGATTTTTTTTTAATAAACAAGAAGAAAAAATAAAAAAAATAAAAAATAATACTTACAGGAGGTGCGATTATGGCTCACATTTTCCTCTGGTTTTACGTCCAGTAACGGCTTGAATGCTCTCTATGGGCCGATGGTCGGCTTCCCATCCATTTTTCTTAAAAATTGGCAAACAGGGTCTTTTTGAGTCAGATTCCCGAGACTATATCGCTCATGTTCATCTTGGAATATTGGCCATAAATCGAGAAGTACTCTCTGCACATCTCCACTAGGATGCGTCTCAAGAGTCAATAGAATGTTATCTAAAGACTCCTTACTCATGCCATCCTTTATGAAGTTGATTTTATCATCTCGGTTTATAGACATCATTCCAATTGATTTGCATTTTGTGTTACAGTCCATCTTGCACATTTATAGCAGACCTGGTGAACCTTTTTGCTCTTCTCTTCTTTGCATATGAACTTTTGCCTAGCCCTGGCATATATGAAACAAGAGCGTCAGAAAATTCACCTCTGAATCGGACCTTTGCTTCGATCAACCAGTGTATATCCGCAGGGATGCCTTTGTGCATAAGCATCCTTAGTCTCTCAAACCTTGCACAATAAATGTTAGTTAAAGCATTTTGAGGGAGAGAAGGGAATTGCTTTGCGGAGATTAAAAAGTCGATTATCCATTTCGAAAGAAAGAAGAAAGAGAGAGAAAAAATTGAGTAAAATTATGTACAGATTTCGTTGTTTGTGGGTAATCAAGGGACCGAAAAAGATTTTCACGAGTACCGTTTATCCGCCATTTAACAGTGAAAAATCATCTCACAAAAGAAAAACAAACAAAATAAAGACAGAAAAATCAAACTCTGATGGATTTTCTTGCTCGGCACCGATTTTCTGTCTTGATTCCTGTGAATGCAAATAAGTCAAAGTTTGAAAAAATGAAAAAGTTAGAAGACTTGGGTTGCCTCCCAAGAAGCGCTACTTTTAATGTCTTTAGCCAGCGTGATTGAAGATTTTGCACGATCCATGGGTCCTCCCCAATAATGATTCAATTTCTGGCCATTGACCTTAAACGTAGCTTTTTTTTTTTTTTTCAACAAAGATTTATATAGAAAACAGAAAATAAAAACAACAGACAAAACAAAAAATAAAAACAGAAACAAAAAAAAGTAATAAAAGACAAACATCGCTAAAGATACAACAAAACAAGCAAAAATAGAACAGATAACGCAATGCAGTAAACAACAACAACGTAAAAGAGTAAATTGTAACACAAATAAAAACGAAACAATATTAAAAACAATAGCAAAAACAGTAAAAACAAAAGAAAATAACAACTAGAAAAATGAAATAAAAGTGTGGAAAGAAAACTCCCTATGGATAGCGAGAAGAATTAACGTTCCAGCCCACACCATAGCCTGCTGTAATGGATCACCACATCCGTAATCGAGAGTTTAGTCTCATCGGGGTTGCTTTACTGGTTTAGCTCCATCTTCAAGTAAAATCTTATGCATGCAAATGGAAGGGCTAATGCTTGGAATGTCTGCAAGTGTGCATGCTCTCAAATTCTCCCCCAAAATGGGTAGCAACCTCTCCTCCTCATCAGTAAGCAGGTTTTTAGCCACAATGGACTCCAATTTTGTTGGCTTCATTACTTCTGTAGATTGAATTGCTGCATAATCTGCTGAAAAAGATTCATCATGTCTCAAAAAGGCAGCAATCTCTGCACATGCATTACACAACATATCACCATCACAACCAGTACAACAAACAGAATCATCAAAATCAGTAAAACTAGCAAATTCAAGACACAAATCATCAATTGATTTTCTCATCAATGATCTCATGTTTTGCGTAATCGCATTCTCAGCATCTGCTTGCTCAACTCGACTCAATGAAGATGTAAGTTGACCAACTTGGTCTTCACGCTTTGTACTATAGCTTCGTTTCTCTGTTGGAATTGATGTTGTTCGAGCAAATTGTTTCACCAAATCCTCTAGTGTAGGCTCGATTCCATGCTTATTGAGCTTCATTGCTTTGTTGCAGCATAGGTTGCTGGTATAGACTGATTGGTTCAACATAAGGTTCGAACCAATGATGATCTCCCCAGTCATGGTTATATGTGGTAGAATAAGGATCATATCCAAGTTGTTGGTATTGTGGTTCACCAAGAAATACACCTGTTGCATCAACAGAATAGTCATGAAATATAGAACCATCATCTTGTAATGTAGTGCAAGCATATGTTGGATGATAAGAACTACAACATATACTACAAAATCTTGCAAGTTCTTGCACAGGTAAGTGATGTTGTTCCACTGCCAACTGCCCCACCAGATAAGCCAACTCATCAAGTTTATGTTCCATCAGATTAGAGATCAAACACAAAAACACAAAATCACAAAAACAAGTCTAAATATACACACAAAATAATTACAGAAAATATATCTACAGATTTTTAAAAATTATGGGACTACCACAGAGTGAAATCTACACAAAAATTCTATCTAACAGAATAATAAAAAAATCTTAAAAAATTGAAAAAGTGGTCTAAACGATGGAATTTGGCAAAACTAAGGGTGACCTCACTGTATACAGTGAGCCTTTCTCAGAATAATATTTTCCATTTGTGTACCAAAATTCAGATCAATCTGAGATTCCCGAACCAAAATTCTTGTCACAACGCCCTTTATCCAATTTCAGCCGAATTCCACTTGAAAATGCTTCAAAAACAAAACAAACACAATTGTTAGAGTTAGATGAAATGATCAAACAGATGCCTTTGGATCCCCGGCAACGGCGCCAAATTTGACAAGAGGTTGTCGAGACCCTGTCAAATAATAAAAATTACCGGTTCACAAAATAATTTGTAGTATAGAGCATGAACCGAATCGTCTATCAAGGATCCAAAAAGAACAAAGATTTAATCAGATCAAGATAATTAGAAATAGGGGGTTTTGATGTTGATTAACAATATTGATAAAAATACAAGACTTAAAGTTGAAAACAAATATAAAGAAACAACCAATCCAAGGAAATTTACCGATCTTGAGTTTCATCCATCATTGATCACAATGAATTCACTTAATTGCTAACCATGTTCTTGGCCTTAGATCACATCAAGAAGCCTTAACATGATCCAAGAATTCTCTACTAGATAAGCATCTAGGATTTGATTAACCAAGGTTAGATAAAGTAAGCACCATCCAACATAGATTAACTTAAGATATAGAATTTAACCAAGCTAAACAATCTATCAAAAAGCTTTAATATATTGTTTAATCTTTGTAATCCTCTTTGAATACATGACAATAAAGCTATTATCACATTAACATCTAAATCAAATTAAGCAATTCAATCTAGATAGAAATCAAAAGAGGAAGAAGAGAAACTTGAATAACAATTAAGCAATATGAACAAGCGAAACAAGATCTCCAAATTAAACATCAAGATGGCTAATCCCTTGGATTGATTATGAGAGCCTAGCCTTCCATGGATGGGAAGGAAGAACTCAGAAAATAAAGAACAAAAATTAAATTCTAAAGAGAAGGGAGAAGAAGAGAAAGAAAACTAACAAATACTCAAACTTACTACAAAATTGAATTCTAACTTACTTCCAAATTGAATTCATGATAATACAAAGAGATTGGCTCTATTTATACTAATCCTAGAAGCCAATTTGTACATGTACATAATCTGAATACAAGCTATAAGAATATGAAAATTGTCAAAAATGGAAACTTGATGCATGGTAGGTGGGTTGGTGCATGGTAGGTGGGTTGGTGTATAGTTGGTGGCTTTTAGTCAACAACTCTTATTCGACTTCTGGCTTCAAATTCATCACCTAGACGGTGCATTTTGGCTTGGATGTCTTCATAAAAGTTGTAGCCAGTTGTCTCCTTGAAAATCTCCAATTTGAATCATGTCATTTGGACTTTTAGAACTCCAGAAATGCCAAAAACACTTCACCTACCTCAAGTTAGGTTGGAAGAACGTGTTTCCAAATTCAGACCAACTTGTAGCTTCAGAAGCATGCCTAAAACGACATCTATTGACAAAATGGTCTTCATTGAAGTTGGAGATATGGGTCTTATCTTTCAAGTGACCAAGTTTCAGCCCAAGAGGAGGCCTATAACCCACTATATAGTCCAATATGTGCATACTGCCCAGATGGTTCCGTGACAGTAAACCCACTCTGTATTGCAAGGATATTTTGGACCCTTAGCATTCCGATCCAGCTCTTGAGTTCTTCATGAAACTTGTAGAGCATTGTCTTAGCTTTCCAAAGACACCAAGATCACCTCAATTGGATCACCAAGTCCCAAGTTATGACCTAACCAAGGAAGAAAGGTCAAAATGCATCAAAATCCAAAAATTATTCAATATTTGCATTAAAGCCCAATGAAGCCCAACAACATTAAACTCATCTAAAGTACTAATATTGGGCACAATAAACATCTAATAATGCCTAATACAAAGCTAACATAAGTGTCTCAAATTGATTGATCAGTGTGATGCATCAGCACAAGGCCTAGGGGCGATCCTCATGCAAAATGGCAAGCCTATCGCTTTTTTTGGTAAAGCTTTGAGTGAGAGGAATCTTTCTAAATCAGCATATGAGAAAGAATTGATTGCAGTAGTTTTGGTCATTCAACATTGGAGACCATACCTATTGGGGAGGCAGTTTACAGTGTGCACAGACCAGAAAAGTCTGAAACAATTGTTGCAACAGAGGATTACCTCCACGGATCAGCAAAATTGGGCAGCAAAGTTGCTTGGGTATCAATTCGACATATTGTACAAACCCGGTGCAGAAAATAGAGGGGCTGATGCTCTCTCTCAGATGAACGAGGAAGGAGAAATCTGTGCTCTAATATCCTATCCTACTTGGGTAGAAGGCAGTGATGTGCTGGATGAAGTTCACAAAGATGTTTTCCTGCAAAAGATTATTGAGGATTTGCAGCAGAGAGTAGGATCAAACATGGTTTTTCATATAAGGGTGGTATTTTGTTTTACAATGACAGATTAGTCATTTATGTGCAGACCTCATGGATTTCGCAGTTGTTGCACGAATTTCATTCCACACTGCAAGGGGGACATTCGGGTTTTTACATAACCTATAGGAGAATCGCAGCAAATTTGTACCGGGTGGGAATGAAGAGGATGATCCAAGATTTTGTCAAAGAATGTGATGTCTGCCAGAGACAAAAAATACATGGCAGCATCTCCAAGAGGGCTTCTACAGCCATTGAACATACCTGAAATGATTCGAGAGGAGGTGTCAATGGACTTCATCACCAGGCTGCCAAAATCAAAAGGATATGATGCAATCTTAGTGGCCGTTGACAGGCTTTCAAAATATAGCCACTAAGCATCCGTATACAACTAGAATGGTGGCTGAGATTTTCACAATGGAGGTGGTGCGCCTGCATGGGGTACCCACAGCTATTGTCAGTGATAGGGATCCGATTTTTGTTAGCAATTTCTGGACAGAGCTATTCAAATTGCAGGGAACTCAACTCAAAATGAGTTCTGCTTATCATCCCGAAACTGATGCGCAGACTGAGGTGATTAATAGGTGTTTGGAAACATTTTTTAGGTGCTCTATTACCACCAACCCCGCACTTGGACCCAATGGTTGCATTAGGCAGAATATTGGTATAACACTACTTACCATGTAACTATAGGCGTAACACCATTTAAAGCAGTGTATGGATGGAAACCTCCTGTGAGTACAAGGTTCCTACTAGGTGAAACAAAGCTGGAAGCAGTACAGCGGGAGTTATGGGGTCGAGATGAAGCTCTTAGGCAGTTGAAACATCACTTGCAAAGAGCAAAAGGGAGGATGAAGAGCCAAGCTGATAGTAAGAGGAAGGATAGGAGTTTCGAAGTGGGAGAATGGGTTTTCCTCAAATTACGGCCCCATAAACAACAATATGGGGCTTCATGAATTAATGCCAAACTTTTAGCTAGGTATTATGGGCCTTTTCAGGTGTTGGAGCATCTGGGGGCAGTAGCTTACAAGCTCAAACTCCCTGCAACGTGCTTCATGTCTCTTTATTGAAGGCTGTCAGAAATTTCAATATTGAAGAGGAATTACTAATAGGCATGGAGAGGGAGTACCCTGATGTGATTGAACCTGTTGCAGTATTAGCTACCAGAACCGTGCACAAAGGGAAAGGCACTGCTAAACAATTGTTGATCCAATGGAAGGGAAAGACTACTGATGAGGCTATGTGGGAGGACAAATTCACAATCCGAAGTCAATTTCCAAATTTCAGCCTTGAGGGCAAGGCTGGAACTGAAGCAGAGGGCAATGATAGGGCCCAAAATGTGTTATGGGATCCAAAAGAGCAGCTGAGTCACCATGTGTCAAATGGGCCTAAAATTTGGACAGTTTATACTAGGAGAAATAGAGGGTGAAATATTGAGTTGGCAGTGAGAGAAGAAAATAGAAGAGGGAGGTTACAGGAGTTGTAGGTTATGGTTATTAATAGGTTGGGTGCAAGGTCGTGGAGGTATCTTGGACAAATAGTTATGCTGATATGGATAGAGAGCAGTAGCTCTCTGTAGGAGCCTAGCTCTGTGGCAGTAGAGGTATTCATCCCACTGTAATTCCCTCATTTCAGAAATAATACACATTTTTCTGTCCACTTTTGAATTATGGTCATTTAGTTTTTTGCAGTGTTATTTCTAGTATGTATCACAGCGCCTGAACAAGTAAAAGGCGTTGAACCTTTCCCTCACCTCTCCTTAGCGCTTAAGCCTCGCCTTGTGGCTCCTTTAACTACATTAATTCCAAGTAAAGATGAAAAAATATAAGAATTCTAAGCCAATAACAGAACCTGTATGCTTATTAAAGAGGCAAAACTCTAATCAATGACAGCTAACTCTCATGACCAAAGTAAACAAAACAGCATATGGAACTAAGTACAAACTAGACTTTAAAACTGAAAGTGCCAAAAACAGCAGACCATGTAACACTAAAAGACAAGTAGACACATAATTTCCGCAAGATCCATGGGCTAGAAACTGAAGGAAGCCAAGTATGACCACAAAAACTATACCAACACCTTTCCTATGAATAGAATAGAAACAACACACAAACATACTTCTCCAGTAATGGGATTTCAGATTTTTAGCAACTAAAATTCATTTTTTCTTTCCCTTCATAAAAACAACTAAAATTTAGCAATGGGATTACAGAGTTTTAGCAACTAAAATTCTTTTTTTTTTGGTCCCTTCTTCATAAAAACTACATGGATTCCATTAGCATGAAAAAACAAGGAGGATAGTAGTTCAACAATTACTTTCATTAAACTGTTTACAAGCACAAACAACTAAAAACAATATCAAATTATCTAAAGCTCAAACCACAACGAGTGAAACAAAACTATTTATCCCAACACCCATCTTTCCCAAAATTCATTTTAACCATGGTCATTGCCATGAGGCGTGAATTAAAATACAAGATGGTAAATTGGCCAAGATCAAAATCACCTATTGACATATGTTAGCGTATACCCCTTATTGATCATGCTAAAAACATTAGCTCGTTCTTTTATCAAACAAAACATATAGCACCATTTTTATTTTTCAGAACCATGAAGTCAAATCTAAATAAATCACCTAAAGACTAAACATATCACCAGGTAGTATGATTAGAAACAAATGTTTTCACAAGCAAATAAGATGGGTATAAATCATAAATTGGCAACCATAACAGATTACCTCACGAATATGTATTCAAAACAAATTTGTAACCAAAATTCTTTTTTTTTCTCACAAGGCAGAATAAAACAAGCTATAAATTATTTATAAGAATCAAAAGATATTATGTAAAAACACAGAGATACACGAGACCTACATTAGAGGGAAAATTTGAAAATCACAAAATACCACTATAAACCCCTATGTTTACCATGTCAGGGGGACCTATCGCGGTGATTCCACGAAACCGTTGGAATAACTACCACTAATAGAAATTTATATTCGCGGCAGTGTTTTTCTATTTACTCTCTCTAATGAGGGGCTGGTTTATTTTTCTATAGGGGCCATCTCCTTCACCCAATCTGAGAAGTTGAGAGCCTACATCTATTGAGTATGAAGGGCTAATGGGCAAAGTAGCCAAATGCCAGATGCCCAGGGGCAGCCCTTTAAAACATGAATGGTAGATTCAGGCTCCATTCCACAGTGACTAAAACTAAAAAAAGAAAGGCATCAAATTATAATGACCAAACATGCATTTTAGCCATAAAAAATCAATTTATGCCATTCAAATAACTTACTACTTTACAGATATTGATAAAAACCAGTCTTGGTCCTTCCAGCTTAAGCATTTGGGATAGTTGGATCCTTGACATATTATTAGAGCCTTTTTTACAAAGAAATAAAGGGTTTCATTTCAATCGTCGCCACCTGCACTCTGAATTAAATTTCATCAATAAGGTTTGGGTGAGTGAGAGAACCGTAGCTATTGGGCCCGTGGGGGAACATAACAGGGACCTTTTAGTGGGCCTCAATCAGGGAAGACCAAGAATATGGAGAGTGTATAGCCGTAAGAAAAAAGACAAAAGGGGGAGGAGAGAGAGATAGGAAATGCTAAGGTGGCGAGTTAGTTGCTGCATGATGCAACGTAGCCTATAGGTAGGGGGAATAAGGGAGAAGGGGAGGCATGATTTGTTATTCTGTTAAGAGGTTAGACAGAGAGAGAATATCTCGTCTCTGAGGAGCTTAGCTCTGGTTTTGTGTAATCTCTATTGTCCTCTCTGTTAATTTGAATTTCACTGTTGCATTTGTTCTCATATTTCCTCTCTGTGCTCTATCAATTGGTCCGACCTGCCGGATACTGTTGGGAGCTCATTCATGCCACCTAAGATGGCGGACAGAGTGGATGCATTGGAAGCTCGAGTCACCGCGTTGGAGGACTCTATCAAACTTTCATTGGTGGAATTCCAGCAAGCTCTAATGTTAGACATAACCAAGTTAATGGACCGGCGCTCATCTGATGAGGGGAACAGTACAGGCCATGGAGGTTCATCGTTATCGTTTTCTACAGGAGGTCACTTGGAGGAGTATCGGATGGCGGCAAAGAAGGTGGAACTAGCCCTATTTGATGGTATTGACCCGGTAGGATGGATAACGAGAGTTGAAACCTACTTTGAGGTGTAGAGCACACCTGAACAAGTGAAGGTGAAGTTGGCGAAGTTAAGCATGGATGGACCCACTATTCATGGGTTTAATCTGTTGCATGAAACGGAAGACCATCTTTCGTGGCTAAAGTTGAAGCAAGCCATGATTGAGAGGTATGGAGGTCGACGGTACGACAATCCTTTCGAGGAACTTTCTGACTTGAAACAGAGAGGGAGTGTCGACGAGTACATTGCAGCGTTTGAGTACATTTCTTCCCAAGTTGGTCGCCTTCCTGAAGAGCAATAGCTGGGTTACTTTATGGGTGGCCTTCGGTCGGAGCTACATTGCTGAGTTCGCACCTTCAACCCGCATAACAGATCACAAGTAATGAAGCTTGCCCGGGATGTTGAGGCAGAAGTACTGGGCATGTCGGGAAACAGAGGTGCGGTGGGTCCTCGGTCCTTGGGTGGTGCAGGGAATTTGATGAGGGGATTCAAGGGGATATCAGGGGTGAGAGACAATGAATATGGCTCCCACTTGAATCGGACAAATAGCGGGCCAACCCACCACTCGGGCCCAAACCAAGGAACCATTGGGCCTAGACGGTCAGCGGCAATGCCCAGAATAATAGGGAAGAAAGGAGGGGAGTTCCGGAGAGGAATAGAGGACTCAAACACTTGACGTACTTGGAATTGATGGATCGTAAAACTTGTGGGTTGTGTTTCAGGTGTGGAGAACAGTACCACCCATTGCATCAATGTACTGAGAAGCAACTGAGGTTGTTGATTTTGGGGGGAGATGAACCGGTGAATGAAGCAGGGGAGGACACTGCCGCTGAACAATACGAGGTTGAGGAAAGAGAAGCTCTGGAATGTAAAATGATGGAGTTATGGGGGCTATCAAGGGAGGTGTTTACTGTAGCAAAAACTATATGAGGTTGGAAGGGAAGCTTAAGGGGGTGTCAATCTTGGTGTTGGTGGATTGCAGAGCATCACATAATTTCATTTCTCCTCAAATTGCTGTTGCGTTGGATTTACCCATTGATTCCACCTGTGAGATGGGAATTCGGTTGGGTGATGGCTATAAAGTGACTTCAAGAGGTAAATGTAACAATTTAAGCATTCAAATTCATGACATGGAAATCAATATTGATGCTTATGTTCTGGAGTTGGGCGGTTTGGACTTAATTCTTGGGGTTGCTTGGCTTAAAGAATTGGGGAAGGTGACTATGGATTGGGAAGAGATGACCATGAGCTTTTTGTTTGAGGGGAAACCTGTTCAGTTTAGGGGGTTGCTTTGTGAAGCAGTGAAGTCAATCGGGGAGAGACACCGAGAGTGGCAATCGGCATCTTTTAACAACCTTCTAAAGGGGGTGATGGAAGAGTGGAGTGAATGAATCATGGTTGCGGGAAATGGTGGCTGAAAACAGTGAGGAGTGCAAACTGTCGTCAGTGCAATAGAGGGAAAGAGCAGAGTTGCTTGAAAATTTTCCTGAGGTGTTTAGAGAGGTGATGGGATTACCCCCAAGAAGGATGACAGAGCATGCTATTGTGTTGCAACCTAGAGCTGGACCGGTCAATGTTAGACCCTATAGGTATCCTCATGCGAATAAGAACGAAATTGAGAAACAAATTAATGAATTACTGCAAGAGGGGGTGATTTGAAATAGTTCTAGCTTTTTTTCTAGTCCTGTTATATTGGTTAAAAAGAAAGATTCCACATGGCGAATGTGTGTAGACCATGGTTGTTAAACTCGCGAGTCAGCACGTAAACTCGGACGAGTTTACGAGTTTACTGGGCAAATCGTGCCAACTCGCTCTCCAACTCGGGCTGTGATGGGCTCGGGTGAAATCGGTGAACTCGGGTGAACTCGCGAGTTCAGGTCCGATTTTACCGAGTTCAGCCAATTTCTCTAATTTGGGTTGGAGAGGCCAAAACGGTGCCGTTTTGCCCCATTTTTTCAAAACGAACCGTTTTGTCACCTAGGTTGAATCTGCTCCCACCATTCTCATCTCACCTGATCATCCTCTGCTGCGCCCTCCCACCCAACCTGTTCTCAACCTTTGCTGCGCACCCAGCCAACCTCGTCGGAGCTCAGCTTGCTCGTCGGAGAGCTGCACGTCTCGCCACTGCTGTGCGTCTTGGTCAGGTGAGTCTGTGTGTGCTATCCATCTCTGTTTCGATTATGCTTCTCTATTTGTGGGTGTGTGGTTGCATGGGTCTCTGTTGTTGTGGGTGTGTGGGTGCGTGCATTTCTGTTGTTGTGGGTGTATCTCTGGTTTGGCCTTGTGGGTGCTGTGGGTGTGTGGTTGTGTCTCTGTTTTGGCCGTGTGGGTGTTGTGGGTGTGGCTTTGTTTTGGCCGTGTGGGTGTTGTGGCCTTGTGTCTCTGTTTTCTATGTTGCTGAATAATTTTTTTTCATTCCAGTATGTCTGAAACTGTTGGTTCAGATCCTTCCAATAAATTTGTTACTTCTAAAAGCAGAAAAAATGCTCCTGGAAACAGGACTGATATTGGGTGGAAGCATGGGATAGATGTTCAGGGAAATGCTAGAAAAGTTAAGTGTAAATATTGTGCAAAAATTATTAGTGGAGGAATTTTTAGATTCAAGCATCATTTAGCTGGTAGTAGAGAAGATTCAGAGCCTTGTGTTAGTGTACCTGAAGAAGTTAGGGCTCTAATGC
Source organism: Styphnolobium japonicum (assembly GCA_023212625.1). Lineage (NCBI taxonomy): Eukaryota > Viridiplantae > Streptophyta > Magnoliopsida > Fabales > Fabaceae > Styphnolobium > Styphnolobium japonicum. The sequence goes on from JALBWW010000013.1 coordinate 16,555,821, forward strand.
TGAAAATTGTTGTTGAGGCTAAAGTAGCATCACAAAAGAAAAAAAGAAATGTTGATCTTGAGGTTGAGGATGAAGAGGATAAGTCACACAAAAGAAATGTTGCTACTAGTCGGGGAACAGGGAAGGGCATTATGAGTTTTGTTACAAAAGGAAAAGGTAGTAGTGGGGTTGGAAGCACTACTCAATCCACAATTAACCAAATGATGAAGAAGGAGTATAAGGAACAAGTTGATCAACAAGTTGCCCAATTCTTTTATACTAGTGCCATTCCTTTTAATTGTGTTAAAAATTTGGAGTTTGCAAAGATGTGTGAGATGATTGGGAGATATGGGATTGGTTACAAACCACCTTCTTATCATGAGATTAGAGAAAAACATTTGAAACAATCAGTGGCTCGTGTTGATGCAATGCTTCAAGAGTTTAGGGAGGAATGGAAGAGAACTGGTTGTTCAATTATGTCTGATGGATGGACAGATAAGAAAAGGCGTTCAATTTGTAACTTTTTGGTCAATAGTCCCAAGGGAACTGTTTTTCTCTACTCATTGGACACTTCTGACATCTCGAAAACAACTGAAAAAGTTTTTAAGATGTTGGATGATGTTGTTGCTTATGTAGGAGAGGAAAATGTTGTCCAAGTAGTTACTGACAATGCTGCAAACTACAAAGCAGCTGGAGAGATGTTGATGCAGACACGAAAGAACTTGTATTGGACTCCATGTGCTGCCCATTGTATTGATTTGATATTAGAGGACTTTGAAAAAAAGATGAAGGTGCATCAAGTAACCATAAAGAAAGGAAGAAAGATCACCACCTACATCTACTCAAGAACAATGCTCATTAGTATGTTGAAGAATTTTACTAAAGGGAAGGACTTGATTAGGCCAGCTGTGACTAGATTTGCTACTGCATATTTAACTTTATCTTGTCTTCTCGATAACAAAGCAGGATTGATGAGCATGTTTAGCTCTGATGATTGGAAATCAAGTAGGTTTGCACCTACAAGTGATGGGAAAAAAGTGCAAAACATGGTTTTGGATAGTCGGCTATGGAAGAACATAGTCATATGTCTCAAGGCTGCTGTTCCTCTCATTACAGTTCTCCGCATGGTTGATTCAGATGAAAAACCAGCCATGGGCTTCATATATGAAGGGATGGATTGTGCCAAGGAAAAGATAAAAAACAACTTCAAGAATGTTAAGAAAAGGTAAAGTTCATTTGCACTAGTTAATTACAATGTATCTTTTTTGTTTTTAATAAAGTAATAGGCCTTGATAATTTTTATTTGGTATTTGTAGCTATGAGCCTATATGGCAAATTATTGATGAGAGGTGGGAAGGCCAACTTCATAGGCCCTTACATGCAGCTGCTTATTACCTCAATCCTCACTACCATTATGGCCCTAATTTTAGAGATGATACTGAGGTTAAACAAGGCTTGTATAATTGTTTAGGAAGATTGGTGGCTGACTTGACAGAGAGAAACAAGATTAGTGTGCAGCTTGCTGAATTTCATTATGTTAGAGGCCTTTTTGGTCTTGATACTGCTAGAGATAATAGGCAAACTATGGCTCCTGCAGAATGGTGGGACTTCTATGGTGATAGTTGTCCAGAATTAAAGAGATTTGCCATCTGTGTTCTTAGCATGACTTGTAGCTCTTCTGGGTGTGAGCGTAATTGGAGTGCATTTGAAATGGTAATTGAGTAAGAGTAACTTATCTTTCTTATTTCTAATTCACTTAGTTAATAATTAGTAGTATAAGATTATCATGAAATATTGGAATTTTCATTTGGTTTAGGTTCATACAAAGAGAAGAAATCGCTTGCACCAGAAAAAGATGAATGACTTGGTTTATGTCATGTACAACTTGAAGTTGAAAAGCAAACAACTAAGAAGAAATCCCATTATTTCCTTTGATGAAATCCATTCTGATGATGAATGGATAACTGAAATAGGGATTGATTCTAATGAAGAAGAGGTTGTTCAACCTCTTGGGCATGTTCCTATTCCTAGGCCTAGCCAAGAGATTGATGATGTGGTGGGCAATGTTGAACATGCTGAAAGTTCAAACAACCCTAATATAGATGAACTTGAGAATATAATCCTTAATGCAATTGATGAAGAATCTTGTCCATCCGAGGAGGAAGAGCTTAATGATGATGATGATGATGATGATGATGATGGTGATGAAATTGAGGATGATGGTGGTGACATTGTTGGAGGACTTGAATTTTGAAGTTCTTCAATTCTTGACTTTGAGTTGTTTTAAGATTTAGCATTATGAACTTATGATTTGCTTATTTATGTATGGATTTAATTTGTATTATCATACTTTGTTACATTTGTTTGCTTTATTATGGAGTTGGGATGTTGAATGTTGATTATGGATATGTTATTCAACTATTTTATTATATTTTGGTACTATAATATATATTTTTAATATTATTTTCAAAGTAGGTAAACTCGTACGAGTTTACGAGTCGAGTTTGCGGAGGCTCCACGAGTTTACGTAAACTCGCGAGTTTGACAACCTTGGTGTAGACTATAGGGCTTTGAACAAAGTAACCGTTCCAGATAAGTATCCGATTCCGGTGGTGGATGAACTGTTAGATGAGTTGTATGGTGCTTCCTACTTTTCAAAGCTTGATCTAAAGTCGGGGTACCACCAAATTCGGGTACGGGACGATGACATTCATAAAACCACCTTCTGGACAAATGAGGGTCACTACGAGTACCTTGTAATGCCATTTGGCTTAATAAATGCACCAGCTACTTTCCAGGCAACTATGAATCAAATTTTTAAACCTTATTTGAGGAGGCTCGTGTTGGTTTTCTTCAATGATATCTTAGTGTACAGCAAAGATTGGCAATCACACCTTTAGCATTTACACCAAGTGCTTTGGGTATTGGAGGAAAATCAATTTGTAGCCAACAAAAAGAAGTGCTCTTTTGGGAAACAACAGGTTGAATACCAAGGGCATGTTATCTCAGGGCAGGGTGTTACTGTGGACCATTCGAAGGTGAAGAGTGTAATGGAATGGCCCTTACCACGTAATGTAAAAGGTGTGAGAGGTTTTTTGGGCTTAATGGGATACTATAGAAAGTTCATTAAAGGATATGGGAAAATAGCGAAGCCCTTGACAAATCTAACAAAAAAGGATGGATTTCAGTGGGGATCCGAGGCTGCTGAAGTGTTTGAAAGGCTGAAAACAGCACTGACTTTTGCTCCTGTTTTAGCGCTCCCGAACTTCCCTCAGCCCTATCAAATCGGGTGTGATGCTTCTGGGAGAGGAATAGGCGCTATGTTGATGCAAGGTGGCAGACCTATTGCTTATTTGAGCAAAGCCCTTGCTAACAGTAACCTGTCCAAATCTGTCTATGAGAAAGAATTTATGGCCCTGTCTTAGCTGTACAACATTGGAGGCACTATCTCATCGGTAGAAATCTTATGGTGTTTACTGATCAAAGGAGCTTGAAACATATACTGCAGCAGCGGGTAGCCAGCTGTGATCAACAATGTTGGGTGTCTAAGCTCCTTGGGTATCGTTTTGATGTGGTTTACAAGCCTGGCCCAGAAAACAAAGCAGCAGATTCACAGTCACGAATTCACAAGGAAGGAGAGTTACAAGTGCTGGTATCCTATCCAGTATGGGAACAAGGGAAGGAGGTCCAGCAAGATGTACAAAAGCACCCAATTTTGAGGGGCATCATTGAAGAATTGCAGAAAAATCCTGAATGTAGGCCTGGGTTCAGTATCCAAAATGGCACTTTATTACACAAGGGCAGAGTAGTGATATCATTCATCTTCTCCCCTTATTCCGTTATTAGAAGAGATCCATTCTTCATCTTTGGGAGGACATTCGGGGTTTTTGAGGACATATAAGAGGCTGGCAGGTAATGTGTACTGGATTGGTATGAAGAAAACAGCGCAAGAATTTGTGAAGGCTTGTGATGTTTGTCAGCGCAATAAGTATTCAGCAACCTCACCATATGGATTATTGCAACCCCTGCCTATTCCAGGTCAGGTATGGGAGGATGTCTCCCTTGATTTTATCACTGGAATGCCCAAGGCTAAAGGCTTAGAGGCAATATTGGTTGTTGTGGATCGTTTGTCAAAAAATATGCGCATTTTATACCCCTAAAGCACCCCTACATTGCGAGGAGTGTGGCTGCTGTGTTTGCTAAAGAGATCATCTGCCTCCATGGTATGCCACAATCGCTTCTTAGTGATCGGGATCCCCTATTTGTTAGCAATTTCTAGCAAGAGCTATTCAGACTTCAAGGAACTGTATTGAAGATGTCTTCATCCTACCATGAACCATCCCCAGACCGATGGCCAACTTGAAGTGATTAGCTAGTGTTTAGAGTTGTATTTGAGGTGTTTTGCTTCGGAACAGCCTAAGAGTTGGCCTGAATGGTTAGCTTGGGCTGAATTGTGGTACAATACCACATTTCATATATCTACTGGATCCACTCCCTTCAAAGTGGTATATGGCAGAAAACCACCTCCTCTCATCCGATTTGCTCAAGGAGAGACCAAGGTGGAGGCAGTGGCTCGGGAATTACAAGATAGGGATGAAGCTTTAAGGCAACTAAAGTACAATCTAGAACAAGCTCAGGCACAAATGAAGAAATACGCTTACAAGCACAGGAAAATGCAAGTGTTTGACGTTGGAGAATGGGTGTTTTTAAAACTAAGACCACACAGGCAGCAATCAGTTGTTCGGAGAATTAATCACAAGTTGGCGCCTAGATACTATGGTCCATTTCAAGTACTGGAAAGATATGGCAGTGTTGCCTATAAGCTCAAACTATCCCCTACAGCCAAAATTCACCCTGTATTTCGCATCTCTCAACTGAAGAAAGCCATTGGTAATTATACTGTTGAAACAGAAATACCCAAGAGCTTGGAAGTAGAGATTGAGGGTGTATCAGAACCAACAAATGTTCTGGCCAGCAGAGAGATTATTAGTAATGGAATCAGAGTAAAGCAATTTTTAGTCCAATGGAAGGGCTCACCAGTTGAAGATGCAACTTGGGAGGATGAAGTCTATTTAGAGAGTCAATTTCCTTACTTCAGCCTTGGGGACAAGGCTGCTTGACAAGAGGTTGTCGAGACCCCGTCAAATAATAAAAATTACCGGTTCGTAAACTAATTTGTAGTATAGAGCATGAACCGAATCGTCTTTCAAGGATCCAAAAAGAACAAAGATTTAATCAGATCATGATAATTAAAATGGGGGGTTTTGTTGTTGATTAACAAAATTGATAAAAGAACAAGACTTAAAGTTGAAAACAAATCTAAAGAAACAACCAATCCAAGGAAATTTACTGATCTTGAGTTTAACTCATCATTGATCACAAGGAGTTCACTTAATTGCTAACCATGTTCTTGGCCTTAGATCACATTAAGAAGCCTCAACATGATCCAATAATTCTTTACTAGATAAGCATCTAGGATTTGATTAACCAAGGTTAGATAAAGTAAGCACCATCCAACATAGATTAACTTAAGATCTAGAATTTAACCAAGCTAAACAATCCATCAAAAAGCTTTAATATATTGTTTATTCTATGTGATCCTCTTGAATACATGATAATAAAGCTATTATCACATAAACATCCAAATCAAATTAAGCAATTCAATCTAGATCAAAATTAAAAGAGGAAGAAGAGAAACTTGAATAACAATTAAGCAATATGAACAAGTAAAACAAGATCTCCAAATTAAACATCAAGATGGCTAATCCCTTGGATTGATTATGAAAGCCTAGCCTTCCATGGATTGGAAGGAAGAACTCAGAAATTAAAGAACAAAAATGAAATTCTAAAGAGAATGGAGAAGAAGAGAAAGAAAACTCTCACAAATACTCAAACTTTCTTCAAACTTACTTAAAATTGAATTCTCTAATACAAAGAGGTTGGGTCTATTTATACTAATCCTAGAAGCCAATTTGTACATGTACATAATCTGAATACAAGCTATAAGAATATGAAAATTGTCAAAAATGGAAGCTTGATGCATGGTTGGTGGGTTGGTGCATGGTAGGTGGGTTGGTGTATGGTTGGTGGCTTTTAGTCAACAACTCTTATCTGACTTCTGGCTTCAAATTCATCACCTAGACGGTGCATTTTGGCTTGGATGTCTTCATCAAAGTTGTAGCCAGTTGTCTCCTTGAAAATCTCCAATTTGAATCATGTCATTTGGACTTTTAGAACTCCAGAAATACCAAAAACACTGCACCTACCTCAAGTTAGGTTAGAAGAACGTGTTTCCAAATTCAGACCAACTTGTAGCTTCAGAAGAATGCCTAAAACAACATCTATTGACAAAATGGTCTTCAGTGAAGTTGGAGATATGGGTCTTATCTTTCAAGTGACCAAGTTTCAGCCCAAGAGGAGGTCTATAAACCACTATATAGTCCAATATGTATATACTGCCCAGATGGTTCCGTGACAGCAAACTCACTCTGTATTGCAAGGCTATTTTGGGCCCTTAGCAGTCCGATCCAGCTCTTGAGTTCTTCATGAAACTTGTAGATCCTTGTCTTAGCTTTCCAAAGACACCAAGATCACCTCAATTGGATCACCGACTCCCAAGTTATGGCCTAACCAAGGAAGAAAGGTCAAAATGCATCAAAATCCGAAAATTATCCAATATTTACATTAAAACCCAATGAAGCCCAACAACATTAAACTCATCTAAAATACTAATATTGGGCACAATAAAACATCTAATGAAGCCTAATACAAAGCTAACATAAGTGTCTCAAATTGATTGATCACTGCTCTTTAAGGAGCGGGAAATGATAGAACCATAGCTATTGGGCCCATTGGGGAACATTACAGTGACCTTTTAGTGGGCCTCAATCAGGGAAGACCAAGAATATGGAGAGTGTATAGCCATAAGAAAAAAGACAAAAGGGGGAAGGAGAGAGAGATAGGAAATGTTGAGGTGGCAAGTTAGTTGCTGCATGATGCATCGTAGCCTATAGGTAGGGGGAATGAGGGAGAAAGGGAGGCATGATATGTTATTCTGTTAAGAGGTTAGACAGAGAGAGAATATCTCGTCTCTGAGGAGCTTATATCTGGTTTTGTGTAATCTCTAATGTCCTCTCTGTTAATTTGAATTTCACTGTTGCATTTGTTCTCATATTTCCTCTCTGTGCTCTATCAGTGAACCCGTGCCCTTTCCATGCTTTGAGCCCAAAGAGCATTCACATGAGGGGGCAGCCTATTCCCCTCAAACTTCACCCTTACAATCATCTATATAAGTATATCTCACTTTATAGAAATCCACTACAACCACTTTCCTGTTAATGCTACACTAAAAACCACAAATTATAAGCATTGCAAATTATTTCCTCAAATCTTCTCTAAACTACAGCAACATTAGTTTAAACATAAAATTCATCAGCAAGCTTATAGAAGGGATTTCAGGGAGAAATAACCCACTTTTAATCTATCTCATAATTCAGTAATGTCATCAACACTAGAAATCGTGGACTCAATTTTTTTTAATTCTTTCTCTTTTCTTTTCTCGAATAATTTTTGAACATGCACAGGCGTTGGCATCTTTTCATATAAGTAGAGAATATAATAATCAAATGCGTACCTCCTTTAAAGTAATGTCATCTGATCCTGCAGCATCAATCATATCAAAAAATTGATGCTCAATGGGAAGCTCTACAAACTGATCAATGACTTGACATATTTTCCCAGAGTTCAAGTTTTGATCTTCATTTTCAGATCCAGCAGTTCTTGGGTCAAGCAGCCGTAGGCAAGCCTCAATCTGCAAACAAGTAAAAACTTGAAGTTATATTATACCCAAAACCCAGTTATACCAAGTTATGGCAAAAAAAGGATTTTGGTTACTGATAGAAAGTGAAGTGGTATACTAAAAGGCAGAACCAAAAGAATAGAAAAGATTTTTGGTTACTCAGATATTCAATATCTCATGACATGAGTCGTAGAGAAGTTTGACATTACTGCCATGTTATTTGGAAGGATAGTGTAAAAATATAGAAGCACTAAATAACCGCATTTTCTGTTTATGGGCAATACCAAGGTCATTCATGGATCTGGTTCATTCTTGGAACAACAAAAAGTAGTTATTACTTAGAAATCCAGATATGCAAGGGACACTGACACACCAAAACAAGCTGCTTTTCCCCTTAATTTGACTGCTAATTTGAATTTGCTTCCCATAAGGAAAAGAAGAATTCTAAGGCTTCCCAAGAGAGACATTGTTAAGACAATTCCTGATAACTTAACTACTATCACTGTTAAGACACTGACAAAATAATACACTAGAACCCGCATCTCTAGCAATCAAGATAACTGTTGAGAATCTTATCTTTCTCTTTGTAAAGTCACCTACCACACCTACCACATGATGATGAGTTGTTACACCTACCACACCTACCATATGATGATGAGTTGTTACACCTACCACACCTACCACATGATGATTAGTTGTATACCTACCACACCTACCACATGATGATGAGTTGTTACACCTACCACACCTACTACATGATGATTAGTTGTATTAGGAAATCTCTATATAAGCATAGCTTAATTGTACATTTGCTGTAAGAATCAGATTCAAAATTTTATTCTTTCAAGTTCTTTTCTTTCTAGTTCTTTTCTTTCCAGTTGGTATCAGAGCTTCCCGATCCAAGGGGGCTCTGCTTCTGCATCAAATTCTTAGTCAGCCTTCATTGCTGCCTTGGCACCTTCATTGTGCCCATACGTCATTACCTCACCTTTGTTCAGCCACTGTCTTCCGCGCACTGTAGCAGACCCGACACTGTAGCAGAAGCGGCATTGTAGCGGACGTTGCCAGATTTTTTTTTCCTTCACTGTTTGAAAGCTCTACGTTGCTCATATCCATTTGGAGCACTACTGCTGTGTTTATTACAATGTCTGAAGAGAAATCTGTCTCCTCATCCATGACTGCCCCCTCCACGGTTCAGTCATTGGGTCCTAATGACCTACATATATTGCAAGGGTCATACCGCCTTGATGGGCGCAACTATCTCCAGTGGGCCCAGTTGGTTCGCACTACTCTAAAGGGAAGGAGGAAGCTGAATCACATTGAAGGGAACCCTCCAGCCAAAACAGACCCTAAGTATGAAGCATGGGACGATGAAGACTCTCTTATCATGACCTGGTTATGGCATTCTATGACACCGGAACTCAGTCGCAATTGTATGTTTCTCTCTACCTCTAAGGAGATTTGGGAGAACCTTAGGAAGACGTACTCTATGAAGAAGGATACTGCAGCGTGTTATGAGATAGAGAATAAGATCTTCAATACCAAGCAAGGGAGTCTTTCAGTAACAGACTATTATGGGATGTTGAATGGTTTATGGATCGAGTTAGATCAGTATCAGAATTTGAAAATGACGTGCACAGCAGATTCCACTACACTAACAGACTTCCTTGAAAGGGCCTGAATTTTTAAATTTCTCTCTGGACTGAACCCTGAGTTTGACCCGATTCGGGTTCAGATTCTGGGTAAGGAAACACTTCCTTCTCTCTCAGAGGTATTTTACACTGTACGAGGAGAAGAAACTCGGAGGTCAGTAATGTTGGAGGGAGGCAAATCTGTTGACGGCTTAGCCTTAGCTACTGGCAAGGGTCCTATAAGAGGTCCATCCCCATCATTTGGAAAGCCTCCCATAAAGGCTAACCGTGATGATCGCTGGTGCAGCTATTGTAGGAAGACGGGTCATACTAAGGACACATGTTTTAGACTTCATGGAAAGGAGAGGGTCCTGGAACGCACTGGAGGATTCAAAGGTATCATACACAGGCGTGCTAATCAAGCATCGTCTGACTCTGAAAGTGTAGAAGACCCACCTATCCCACAAGTTGCAAAGGAGGTCCCAGCTCTCAGCAAAGAGGAGCTGGAACGTTTACGAGCTCTTATGGACTCTCTTAGTAAGACATCTAGCTCTTGTTCCTTAACCATGACTGGTAAGAGTTCTAGCTTCTTATCCTTTAATGCTTCTGGTACTGAGAATCTCTGGATTATAGACTCTGGTGCTACAGATCACATGACTCCTCATTCCTCTTATTTTTCATCATACACCACTTCATCTGGTAACCAACATATCACTGTTGCTAATGGTTCCCATAACCCCGTTACTGGTTGCGGTAACATCCACCTTCAACCTTCCCTCCATTTAAAAAATGTGCTTCATGTTCCCAGCCTATCTAATAACCTATTGTCTATTCATAAGGTTACCCAAGACCTAAACTGTGCAGTGTCATTTTTCCATTCCCATTGTGTTTTTCAAGATCTTGCCACGGGGAGGACGATTGGAATTGCTAAAGAGCAGGACGGGTTATATTACTTACAGCATGAAAAAAATAAAGAATGTACTAGACAAAAGGCACTCACTTCCAATCATCAGCCAAGCTCTGAATCTTGGTCATCCTCTCGTATATGGCTTCAACACGCACGCCTTGGTCATCCTCCTTTCAGTGTCCTAAAGTCCTTATTTCCTTTTTTATTTACAAAAGTGTCTGTCGAGTCTTTTCATTGTGATGTTTGTCAGTTTGCTAAACACCATCGGACAACTTTTCTTCCCAGTAATCATAAAAGTCCTAAACCTTTTGATCTTGTTCATTCAGATGTGTGGGGACCTTCATCTACTAGTAATATTTCTGGTGCAAAGTGGTTTATTTCTTTTATTGATGACTGTACTCGGGTTACCTGGATATTCCTTATGAAAGATAAGTCTGAAGTTTTCCATTTGTTTGTAAACTTTTACCGAATGATTCAAACACAATTTGGGAGCCCGATTAAGAGGTTGCGTTCTGATAATGGAAGAGAGTATGTGAACCAAAACCTTTCCAAGTTCCTTAAGGATAATGGAGTTGTTCATGAGTTAACTTGTGTGGACACCCCTCAACAAAACGGGGTCGCAGAAAGGAAAAATCATCATCTCCTTGAGGTTACTAGAGCTTTACTCTTCCAAATGTCTGTTCCTAAGTCTTACTGGGGGGAAGCTGTCCTTACTGCCACATATTTGATCAATAGATTACCCTCCCGGGTTCTAGATGGTGTTAGCCCTGTTCAGCTTTTGACCACATTCTATCCTTCTATTCCCATTATGACTAGTCTTCAGAGTCGTGTCTTTGGCTGTCCTGTGTTTGTCCATGTTCACAGTACTCATCGGGGTAAGTTAGATCCTCGGGCTATCAAATGTGTCTTCATAGGGTATGCTTCAAACAAAAAGGGATACAAATGTTATCACCCTCAAAGTCGTAGAGTCTATGTCTCCAAGGATGTCACCTTTCATGAAACAGAGTCCTTCTTTAATAGTTCTCAGCTTCAGGGGGAGAGTATTCAAGAAGCTGAGTTCCTTGAGTTGTCACCTTTTCCTTTGTTGCAGGGTTTCACTCCTACGGAGGATGACCCTGAACTAGCATCATTGCCAGATAAGAATAATGAGGACAGATATTTTGGAAAGCAATATCAGCGAAGGCAGCAAGAACCCATCCTGGTCGAACAGCAACTCCAGTCGTCCGAACCGGAGGTAAGAACTCATACTATTGAGACTCTTGAGGACACTTTAAATACTACTTGTGAACCTAACCCAGATGATTTACCTATTGCATTGAGAAAAGGAAAAAGATCTTGTACCAAATATCCTATATCCCAATTTGTGTCTACTGAAAATCTTTCTATGCAGCACCAGAGTTTTCTTTCAGCTATTGATTCTATCAGAATCCCCACATCAGTACAATAAGCATTAAATGATGAAAACTGGGTTCGAGCCATGAATGAAGAAATGGGGGCACTGGAAAGGAACGAGACTTGGGAGATTGTAGAGAGACCGAAGGATAAGAAGGCAGTGGGTTGTAGGTGGATATACACAATTAAGTATCAGTCTGATGGCACACTGGACCGGTATAAGGCGAGATTGGTTGCAAAAGGATACACCTAAACCTATGGGATCGATTATGAGGAGACATTTGCCCCGGTGGCAAAAATGAATACCGTTAGGATTATCCTATCCTTGGCAGCGCACTTTGGTTGGGAGATGCATCAATTTGATGTTAAAAATTCTTTTTTGCATGGAAGCTTGGAGGAAGAAGTGTATATGGAGATTCCACCTGGATATGGTGCTACTAATGAAGGGAATAAGGTGTGTAGACTAAAGAAGGCCTTGTATGGTCTTAAGCAATCACCTCGTGCCTGGTTTGGAAGATTTACTCAAGCTATGATATCCTTAGGGTACCAGCAAAGCCAAGGTGATCATACTCTGTTTATAAAACATTCACAGGGTGGTAAACTCACTTTACTCTTAGTCTATGTAGATGATATGATTATTGCAGGCAATGATGAGTTTGCAAAACAGACTTTGAGGGAGAGGTTGGCTGCTCAATTTGAAATGAAGGATCTCGGGAAGCTAAAGTACTTCATTGGGATAGAGGTTGCTTACTCTAGATAGGGCATCTTTATTTCTCAAAGGAAATATATCCTTGATCTCCTCAAAGAGACTGGTAAATTGGACTGTAAGACCACTGGAGCGCCCATAGAGCAAAATCACAGGATTGGGAATGATGAGGAAAGCCCAAAGGTGGAGAAGACACAGTACCAAAGACTGGTGGGAAAACTCATCTATTTATCACACACTAGGCCAGACATAGCCTATGCAGTTAGTGTGGTTAGCCAATTCATGCATGATCCAAGAGAGAGACATTTGTAAGCAGTAACTAGAATTATTCAGTATTTGAAAGCCTCTCCGGGAAAAGGATTGCTATTCAAAAAGGAGGGGAATTTATCCATGAAAGTATATACTGATGCTGACTATGCAGGATCAATTGTTGATAGGAGATCCACCACAGGATATTGCATGTTCTTGGGTGGAAACTTGGTGACATGGAGGAGCAAGAAGCAAAATGTAGTTGCAAGATCAAGTGCAGAGGCAGAATTTAGAGCCATGGCTCAAGGGGTTTGTGAACTATTATGGATAAAGATCATACTTGATGACCTCAAAGTAAAGTATGAAGCTCCTATGGGACTGGTTTGTGATAATAAGTCCGCCATCAGTATTGCCCACAATCCAGTTCAACATGACCGAACAAAGCATGTAGAGATAGACCGACATTTCATTAAAGAGAAATTGGACAATGGTCTTATAGCCACCGAATACATCCCTTCAAGACTCCAATTGGCAGATATGTTCACTAAGGGACTCCCTACGGAGCAGTTCAAAGACCTTACTTGCAAGCTGGGAATGATAGATATACATTCACCAGCTTGAGGGGGAGTGTTGAGAATCTTATCTTTCTCTTTGTAAAGTCACCTACCACACCTACCACATGATGATGAGTTGTTACACCTACCACACCTACCACATGATGATGAGTTGTTACACCTACCACACCTACCACATGATGATTAGTTGTATACCTACCACACCTACCACATGATGATGAGTTGTTACACCTACCACACCTACTACATGATGATTAGTTGTATTAGGAAATCTCTATATAAGCATAGCTTAATTGTACATTTGCTGTAAGAATCAGATTCAAAATTTTATTCTTTCAAGTTCTTTTCTTTCTAGTTCTTTTCTTTCCAGTATAACAAATCCACAGTCTCTCTCCATCTGTCATGAACGGAAAGTCCTTTCGGGATTCCAATTTGCAGTAACAAAGATTCTTATGTTCAGCATGGAACAAAACAAGGCTTAGAATAACAATCTCATTCCATTCCTTGTATACACTAACCTTGCCATTCACCTTAGCATCAAACTGCTCCACAATAAGATCTGCTTTCAACCTGCGAAAAATCTGATCACACAAAGAATAATACAATTAAAACAGTAATGAAGTTTAAAAAGAAAAAGAAAGGAGCATTAAGGCAATACAGAACATAAAATTGAAATTCTGTTCTTCCCAAAAGCAAGAAGAAAATATAACTAGAATATACTTGTCTCCAAGCCCTTTGTCTTGAACGTGATCCGCAATAACCAAGATCCTTCTTAATATCAAACACGACAAGAACCTTTAAAAAAAGAAACGAAAAGAAAAGAAAGAAAGATCAGCATAAATCATATGTTGGTAATTTTAAAGACAATTATTAAGTTAAAATGAACCTTGGCATTGGCTTTTGCAAGTTTGTCACAAATAGCCTTGATTTGAGGTGTATAATCCTTTACAAGGACATCGGTTTCAGGTGTGGAAGAATTTGGATGATCCTCTTTGGTGATTTCAAACCTCTGATGAGAGCCAAATTGTTTTGCATAGAGATGTAAGTATACTAAATGGGTAGCAACAGATGGGTAATTTATGGATTCCCCATGGATGGAGATTTCTTTCTTTCTTTCAATGGCAGTGCTTGACAATTAACCCTTGACACTCAAGACTCCGTAATACATAATGAAAGTTATTTGCATCAATGTGTAACTGTTTAGCAAGTTGAGTTTGAGTAATTCCATTGACTCTGCAAGAATTCAGGCTCTATGAATCACACTTAATCTGACCTATCCAAATGAAAGGAAAATGTATGACTGCATGAGCCTTGCAGGAGTAATGTGTCAAACAATAAAATACTGTTACACAAAAAAAAGGGTATACTCACCATTGTTCACACTGTTGGATCTAATGGCTTGCACAGGATGGTTGTGTTTTTTTTATGAAAGCAAAAAATAAATTACGGTGAAAATCCAATCTTTTATGTTGGAGCATAAAGTAGGAGTAAATAATTTATTAATGAAAAAAGGTTGATTATCATAAATTCATAAATTATTATTTAGATATTTGTATATTGTAAAATTTTAAATTATTGGTTTTTTATTAACAGTTATTTACTCTTTAAAGTACACCTTTTTTTTTCATAAACTAATATCTTTTCTTTTTCCTCAATGCAAAATCCTAGAAGCCACACTAGATTAGTTTACTGGAGTTCTTGGTATAAGTGTGCCTGTAAAGTAATCAAACCTCTGCGAGATATATCTTCACTGATCCATCTGGGTTCATTTCGAACCACAAAGTTGCCAATATCTAGCTTCTTGCATGTAGCACAAGTGCACAACATTGAAAAGTTACACTGGAATTCTTGCAGAGAAAATTCATTCGTCAATCTATGAGCAGGCAAAAAATAAGAAGCTAAAAAAAGTGGAATTTCACACAACACATTAGAGAATTTCACACAAGGCAGCACACAACCCATTATCACATTACATTCTACTACGTTTTTTCCAAACACTAGCATAGATTTGACCCCACATGTCCTTTGATCTTAACACGATGGACCAGTCACAAAAGCACATAAAAAAACAATATTATTTTTCTTCTGTTCATTTCACAAAAACTGAGTCAGTTATGTTACATCATATATTTATATATGTTACAATGAAACTCCTGAAAGTGTAAAATTTGATTAGTTGGCCAAATTTATTTATAACATTTGAGGATTGAATAAGCACTTGCAGTAATACTGATCAAAATCCTGCAGATAAGTCATCACAAAGTTCATGACAAAAAATGTGCATAAATGTAAACCATGCTCGTGAACCGTTAACTTCCATGATTTGGGAACACTTTATAAGCCCAAGTAAACTCTGACATGATTTCAAACATGCATCAGTTGATAAAGAATTAATATTTCTCAAACATGTTCTTAGCCTTTGATCATTTTCTGAGTTAGTAAATATTTTAATCTTTTTTCTCATTTTCTTATAAATATTTATTTGTAATTTACACTTTTATCATATAATTATTTGTTTATTATTTATGCCAATGTTTCTTTATTTTATGAGAAAAATTAAATATGTTTCGTCTATTTTTAATTCACTGAATTAATTTCAAGATAATCGTCTTTGGACGAATGTATTGGATACAATAGGATTAAATTTTCACCATTTTTTCTATATATTTATCTTTATTTGTTTCTTACTTTCTAATAAATATTTGATTGTAATTTAGTCTTTTTCATTCATTTATTAATTTGTTATCTTTGTCAATGTTTATTTATTTTATAAGACAAATTAAATTTGTTTAGGCTATTTTTAATTCGCACAACTAATTTTAAGATAATTATCGGTGGGACTAAATTTTCACTATTCTTTAAACATAAATCGACTCTTAAACTTAACTTTAACTCGCAGACCAGCTTTCAAAATTTAAAAGTGATTTTCTAATTATTTCCTAACCAAATAAAAAAAGTGGCGACTCATTTGAATTTTTATTTTAAAATTTGATTTTCACAGTCATCACAAGTGTCCCTCCGGGATAGTTGTGACAATAATGCATTTAAATGAAAAGTAATTAATTACCAAACAAACTTAATAATAGTAATGCTTATAAATATTAAAGTACTCCTCTAACACAATTTAGGGTCGTTTAATGTCCTTATGTCATATCTAATCCTGCTTAGCGTTTAAACTAAAATTAAATAAATTAATATTTGATTAGTGAGCTTGAGTAGTCAAGTATTATCCTGACTTAGTTTAGAGTCAACTTCTGAACCTAAGTTCAATTTGCAGACCAATTTTTAAAATTTTAAAATGATTCTTCTATTTTATTTATAAGCAAGTAAAATTAGTGACAAATCGTCTGAATTTTTATTTTAAAATTTGATTGTCATGTTTAGGCGCCTCTTTGAGACGGTAGCAATAATAATACTTTTGAATGAAAAGAAATTAATTACTAAACGGACTTAATGATAATAGTTTTTATAAACTAGCATTTTATACCCGTACAATGCATATGGTAATTAGTAAAAGTTTTATTTATAAAATTATTTAAAATATAATTAAAAATTATTTATTAATTCTTTAGACATTAATGTTAATAATAAGTATATAACAAATAACAAAAAAGTAAAAAACATAAAAATCAATAATTGTATATGTTTTATATTGTACGCGTAGAAACTTAATCTATATTATATACGCAAATTTTTAAATACACATTTTTTTAATTGTACAAAAAGTTGATATATAATTTATATGTTAAATACAAAATTTTAATCAAATTCTTCATTGGGTTCACCACACTCTCTAATTATAAATTTTTTAACCATTCATAAATGAAAGAATTGAGGAATAAAATTTTAAAATAGAATGACGACATTCTACATCTCAATATTTTACCGTTTAAAAAATCTTATATACAGGATATAATCATTAATAGGACTTCTGCATCATGCAATAAAAAATATTTAATAATAAAAAGTATGCATAAATGTTATAATTAAGAAACTTATATTGTCAGAAATAAACATTCATTACATAACATTTCACCTCTTTTTTAAGAGTATATCAAATTGACCTGTAATGTTAAAATTCAATTATTATTTAAAGTTATTTTGATATACCCTTACAGATGAGTGTGAAAAATTCATTGATAACATTTATATGTAAAATTCTACTGGGAATTATCTCTCAATGTTCACTCATGATTTTAAGGATATATCAAACTAACTTCTAATGTCAAAATTCTATTTGTATCTTCTTCTATAGTCACATTTTTATACCTTTGAAAATCAAGTTAAAAAATTTATGGTCGGCATTTATATGTAAAAATTTAATCCCTTAATTCTTTAGCCTTGTTTTAAAGAGTATATCAAACTGACTTCTAATGGTAAATTTTTACTATCATTTATATTCATCTTAGTATACCTTGAAAGATTTGGATGAAAAATTCATGGATAACATTTAACTGTGACATTATATTAAAGAGATATCTCTTCATTTTTTGCTCCCTTTTTTAATGATATACCAAAACAATCCCTAATGTCAACATATTAGTATCATTTATAGTTATTTTCTTATGCCCGTAAAAGTGAGGTTGAAAAATTCATGAATGACATTTATATGTAAAATTATATTAAAATTTCATCATTTAATTCTTTATTCTAATTTTTAAGACTATACCAAACTGATCCATAATGGCAAATTATATATTTTTTATTATATCTTTTGTACTTGGTTATAAGAGGAAGATGGAGAAAAGGAGTACATAAAACATCATAAGTGCTAATTCAAAATGCAATATATTTATTTTCTCATTAAGTTTTGCAACATGAATTATATTGGGCTTGTAATTGAGTATTTTATTTATTTAGATTTCCTTTTTATAGAACTAAATAAATATTTTAATAAATTATTAAGGATTTCATATCTTTAACATTGAAATAAGTATAAAGGTTGAAGAAAGCTCTAAGTTAATTTAAAAATATTTACACCATAAATTGATTTCATTATTTTAAAAAGGTAAGATGAATTAGAATAAAGAGCTATTAACACATAAAAATCATATCAAGGACATGTTTATTAGTTGTGTTAGCCAAGGGCAACCATCACCCAAGAGGAGAGGTGAATTGAGTGATGACAAATTTTGAAACAAACTTAAGCAATTGTGTATTTTGATGCACTCAATCAATATATGCAGCGGAATAAATACATTAAACACATATCATGCTTGGAGACAATTAAGAACATTAACTTCACATTCAAAACATTATGCTAATCACATTAAAGTTATATAATCATATTAATCATAATGTGATTAACCAAGAACAATCAATATCATTGATACAAATATTCTAAATAGCTCAAATGCAACTTCAATGAGTGTAAAAACAAGCAAACAAGCTAAACATTAAGTTCTAATAATCAAGACAACAAGCTCACAAGATTATGCAATAAATTTATAATTATAACTGCAAACAATATTTACTGGTTCGATCGCTTCTTGTGATCTACGTCCAGCCCCAAGATCATCCACTTGAGGTTTCCACTATTCTTCAAGCTTGTAACTTAGGTGCTTGAGAAACCTTTACAAAGTTAAGCACTCTTCGCACCTTTGGGATCCTCCAACCTTGTGCAAGAGCCTCTAACTCTTCAAGTTTTACCGGTGCTTGAAAAACCTTTACAAGCTATGAGCACTTCCTACACCTTTGGGATCCTCTACCCTTTGTGTATAAGCCTCACACTTTCAACTAGAGGGATCCTCTGCCCTCACTTAGTGTTTACAAGATAAGAATATGATAGAATGAGTAAACTCTCTCAAAGAGTAGATAATACAACTTGAAGAACTAATGGATAGATGGATTTTTGACAATGAAGAGCTCAAATATTGATTTTGATAGAAAATGATCAAATCCTCATAAGGATTTGTAAATCAGTGTTCATCAACTTGTTAATGCTTCAATATTAGCTCCTATATATAGCCCAAGTAATAAAATAGCCGTTGGTGGTGTTTAAGAAAGAATTCCTATGAAAACTAGCCGTTTATAGCCGTTATTCTGACTTTCTTGCAAGCAATATCCGGATATTTGAACCTGGTATCCGGATATCCTAATTTCTGGGCTTGTTCCAAGAACAGAATATCCTGATATCTAATTTCGTATCCTGATATTTGATTGAGATATCCTGATATCTGATTGAGATATCCTGATATCATAACTCGTATCCTGATATTTGGATTAGATATCCTGATATTAGAAAGTTGTATCCTGATATTTGAAATGTGTTTTAGCTACTGGAGCAAGATATCCGGATATCACAAAGCTGTATCCGGATATTACAATGTTATTTTGCCTCTGGAGACAAATATCCGGATACCAAAGGTTTGTATCCTGATATTGAACTCGTGAGTGCTCTCTGGAGTCAAATATCCGGATACAGAAAGTCTGTATTCGAATACAGCATTGCAGCATACAAAAATTAAACTTCCAACGGTCATAACTTCTTCGTTTCTTATCGGAATTAAACAAATGACTATGCGTTGGAAAGCTCTTTGAGTCTACTTTCATATGAAACAAGTTTTAATTCAAAACTCAAAGTAGTTTGAAAGTTATGATAAAAATAGTGACCATAGGTCAGTTTTCCAAAACTCAAACTTGGCTATTTTCATAGTTTTGACATACCACCATGACTAACTTTTCAAAACTTGTTTGTTGGGTATTTTAGCAAGTTTAAAAACATTTGTCTAGATTGAAAAACTTATTTGAGCTATCTTCTTGTAAAACCTCTATCCTTACAAAGGAGAATAGCCTATAAGAGAAATATACCCTTTTAAGTCTTTAGGCTTCTTGATGCAATCCAAGCTTATAAAAATTCTTCTCTTCAAATCTTCCAAATGCTTGGAACATCTCTTCATTCTCCAACTTCTTGAGTTGAGCAAGATTAAGGTCTTTCACATTCTTGTTCTATTGCTCACTCTTGATACTTGGACTATCCTACAAAGCATAACTCACTTAAAAATCATGATTAGTCCAAATCCATAACTCAATATTTCAATATGCATGATTCATAAGTATATAACTATATATTCTTCATGCATATATGATTCACATAGACACATATCCAATATCAATTAATTACAACACATATAAAGTATTATTGGATATATTCTATAAATTATGCTACTCATACTCAATGCATGATCCTTATATAAAATAAACAAGATATATTACATAATCATGCTTGATCAATTATATTCCATTAAGCAAATATAGGTAGCATATTCATTATCTACTTATCTATTTGTCATCATCAAAACATATTGTTTTAAATCATTGGGGCAAACATTTTTCCACAAGTTGTAGGGTATCTATTTTATTGAAATCAAACTTTAGGTTTATATAAATTTATAGAATATTTATAATTTTGTGATGACCCGCATTCTTTTATGACACTCGTATTATGTATAATCTTTTTTTGGTTACTTTGGGCTTAAAGGATTAACATTTGAGCCACTTTATTCCATTAGTGAGATTCTTATAATTAAACTTACCTTATAAAAGTTATTTAAAGCCATTTTGGGTGTATTAGATGATTTCCTGTTGATAAGGGTTCTGAAATTTTTCCAAGTCTGGAAAGTGACACCTATATGGAGGGATATAGTAAATATGTATTTTCTTGAAATCAAAATTGGCATTAATTGATCATTTAATATCAAAATGATACAAAATGATTTTTAATGAATTTTTAGAAATTTTTTTCACCCACTAGTTTTGAAAGGAAATTTTTTTGAAAGTTCTGGATTTCAGGAATTTAAACTAACACTTAAGTTTTGACTTTTTATTTCTAAGGATTTTAATTTTTTTGATATTTTTATTGGATCCAAATGAGGTATTCCCTTATTTACATTTATATTTTAAAGTTAATTGAAACTTAAAATTAAGTTATACACCAGAGTAGGATAGCACATTCTCATATTCTATCCTCCCTGCCAAACACACTTATCCTGACTACCAAACACTTATTCTCCCGCCCTTGATATGTTCAAACAACACAGACCTCTGCTCTCATATGCTCATCTCCTTCTCTCTTTTCTCTTCTACATTCTCTTCATTTTCTCATCTGTTCCACCTCATTTGGTCACTGATTTCACGGTGTTTTTCTTTCAATTTTAGTTGTTGACCACATTTCTTCCTCCTTCTCACCTAGTAGCTCGCCCCTCTGCTTCTTTCAAGTTTTTGGTTGCACGATTTGGGTGAGCAACCAAGTTATCCACTTCATCCTTCTATCCTTCTAGCTCATTTAGGCAATATCTTAGCTCAAATATATTGTTGAAATTGAATTATGGTAAATTTCAGATTGTATTATAGGTTGTATAATGAGTATTAAACCTAGGGTTTGATTTGAGAATTTTGGAGTTCTTGGAAATTGATAGTATATGGAATGAATTGGATGAGTTTTATGCATGATTGGAATGAACAAAAGTGTATTACAAAACAAGGTTGGTTCGTGTGGTTTTGGAAAGAAAAGAATTGTCCACTAGGTGTTTGATAAAATGCTTGAAGGAGATGGAAAATTCTATTTTTGAGTAAACTAAGTAGTGTGTAGTAAATTGGACATAACTTTTGATTGGAAAGTGGTTTTAAGGTGATTCCAGCTACATTAGAAACTAGACACGCAGAGCTTCAATTCCATATAAAATTTGTAATTTTTAAGAATTTGAGTCAATACATAATTCACCCTAAACAGAAGTCATTTTTTTTGGTCCACTAGAATTGTTAAGTTTCATGTTGCCTAGATTCTTGAAGAATTCCTTCAACGATTCGGTTAAACATTAGTTCTAAGTATTAATCATTGTTTTGGTTATAATTTTGTGATCTTAGATTCACTGGAGGATCGTTTCGTTGGTCTGTGACAACATAACTTTTGTACTCGAGAAGTTTTTTCCTTTTGAGTGAGTTAATAGTATAATATGAGATTTTTTGCAAGAAACCAGTTTATGTTCTTATTTATTTAAGATATCAACTGATGATATTTTGAAGTGATTTTTAGATATGTTATAGTTAACATATTGATGTAAGTATATGTAAATTTTCGTGATTTTATGATTATTGAAATTATTTTATGATTTTATGATTATTGAAACTAATGAAAGTTGAGAATTTTCAGGTGAATCCTGGTGGGAAAACAACTATGGTTTTAGCACCATATGGATGACTGAATGATGTTGAAATATTATAAATTTTTAATATGTTGTGCTTTGAGCACTTATGAATATCTCTATCAAATTTCATAATGTGAACTGTGTACAACATTTGACATATAGAATTTTGATGATAACCAAACAAAGGATTTCGCACCAAGAAGTCAAGAACAATATCACAAGGAGTACTCAAGACTTATAGGTTTTTACTTATCATTGTAAGAGTATTTAATTGCTTAAATCACTTAGCAAGCAATTTATTTTAATTTTACAAAACTATTTTTAAAATAAGGTTTGATAAAAAGAAAGTTATCTTTAAAATGCTTTGGAAAGAAAGATTTTTTAACTTGATCAAAAATGAGTTTTTAAGTCACTTGTAGTCGACTACAAGGTTGATGTAGTCGACTACACAGTTGTAAAATTTCAAGTTTACAACGTTTTCAAAAAGTCAGAACAAACTTGTAGTCGACTACACAAATCCTGTAGTCGACTACACTAGGCAAAACCTTGAAATGCCTATGCTTTTAAAATGTCCCGAGGATACTTGTAGTCGACTACAATGGTGAGGTAGTCGACTACAATGCTGATAAAAATACTTCTGTTAAATACATGTTAACCCGAGGACATTTGTAGTCGACTACCAAAGTTATTGTAATCGACTACATCGTTTTAAAAAGTTGTTCATTTTTAAAAGCTCATAAATCCGAGGAGACATGTAATCGACTACATAATATCTGTAGTCGACTACATATTATCTTTGATAATATATCTCAGATGCCTTTGCTTTTAAAAAGAGTCCGAGAGCTATTGTAGTCGACTACCTTGTAAGTGTAGTCGACTACATGCATTTTTATCATAATAAACTCTCATGTTTTTAAAAGTTAGAAAGGCATGGTAGTCGACTACAATAGTTGTGTAATCGACTACACACGCTCCATAAACTTTTCCAACGGCTAGTTTAATCAGTGATTTGATACCTACCTACTACCCAACGGATCTAAACTTGTAAGAGCTATTTATAGCTCATCTAAATTGAGTTTCAAAAAGACCAAAGATCATAAATTCATTTTGAAAGAGCTTTTTCTAATCTTCAGTTCATCATACTCTGTTTTCTATTTGAAAAAGCTTGCTTAGTGATTTGATCAAATACTCATCTGTTCCTCAAGTTGTATATCTGCTCTTGTGAGAGTTATAAACAACCAAAAACCATTTGATTATCTTGTGTAAGTTCAAGGAGAAAAATTCCTTATTGTATTGAGGGAGGCTCTTACACATAGAGGGTGGAGGATCCCATACTAAGTGAAGAGTGCTCTATATTGTAAGGGTTTTTATCAAGCACCCAAGTTAGAAGCTTGAAGTATAGTTGAAATCTCGGGTGGACGATCTCAAGGACTGGACGTAGATCACAAGAAGTGATTGAACTAGTATAAATCTTGTTTGCATTCTCTCAACCCTTACTTTTACTTATAAGCTATATTCTACCAATTTATCTAGCTTGATGTTTTTAATGTTGTGAATTCTTGTCTTATATTTTCTGTATTAAAAAGCTCATTAATCTTAGTCATTATCCTTTACAAGTCCATTGATTCAATATAATTAGCATCATTGAAACAAACTTTGCGAAAGTTTTGAAAACTCAATTCACCCCCCCTCTTGAGTTATTGAAGCCACTTGGTAACACATAATTTTTGAGAACCTATAGCTATATGAAGAAATTTTATTTAAAAAAAGCTTAAAGTTGTCTTATTTTGAACTGTATGATTTATGCTTTTGAATTTCATTGTGATTGAATATTTGGACTATAAACTTATTCATATATTTCACAAGTATAATTTTATTGGGAGAAAACATTGATAGAACACTGTAGCTAACAGCAGTAGATGTTAGCCTTAGTGCACTTTGATTTGAACCTCAGCTAGCAGCAATGGTGCTAGCCTGGCGTGTTTGGCCACACGGTCACCTTAATTGGTAGGTGGGGCGCTGCCTAATGGATGTAGACAGGTGGATTCCTGTCTGATGGATTGAATTCTAGATTGGAGACATCCTACTTGTATTCTTATATAAAAATGTTTGAATAATTTTTTATGAGTATTATACTGGTTTTATTGCAGATTATATTATCTCTGACTAAGTTTATGACTCACTTTGTTAATTCTATATTTTTCAAATTCAAGTGTTGAATTAGGTCCAAATTCCTTAGCATGATAAAGTCTTTGATTTAGTGAGCTCAACACTTTGCTCGTGTGGGCACCTTTGTCGGGTTGTTGTTATTTAAAAAAAAAATAGGATATACCTTTGGCTTATGTAATGTCTATAAACGTATTCCATTATCTACAAGCAAGATCTAATTTTCATTGTGCTAAATCTAGCTATAATGTTGTTGGACTTATGTATTGTTTACTTCTTGTAGGTGATTTGTATATTATGAAAACCGAGATGAAAAATGTATGACAAGTTATACATTTAAGGAGAAACCTTATCCAATATTTTGTCAATTGGAATGGTTAAGATATTAAATAAATTAGGTTCGCTAGTTTGTATAATTCTTCCTATGCGCTGGTCACGGCTTTTTAGAATTGAGTTGTGACAAATTTTTTTATAGTTAAGAATATTTATAATTTTTTCTAAAGGATCTTATCAATCAATTCAGTAAAGTTAAAATATATCAATATAGATTAATGATTAAGGTAAATCATTTGTTTAAAAACATTACATTTATTATTCTAATGGATTCAACTAATATTGTGAACTCAAGATATAATAATATAGTTTGGGACTCAATATTTTACAATTTCAAAATCTCATAACCAGGATGCAAGCATTAATAGGACCTCTACTTCCTACAATAAAAAAGACTTATTGAGTAATAAAAAGTATGCATCAACCAAATATTAAGAGACCTTTACTATCAGAAAATCATACATTCATCCTTTAAATTTTTACTGTTGTTTATTATGGTATATTAAATTCACTCTAAATGTCAAAATTCTATCATCATTTATAATCACTTTAGTTTACCCTTAAAGAAAAGAGTAACAATTCATAAACAACATATATTATGTTTTCATGTAAATTATTCACTCCCATGACATGTAAGTATTAAAATGATTACATGTAAATTTTTGAATTCATAGATATTGAAATACTATAAAACAATATACGAATATATATATATATATATATCAAAATGAAAAATATGTATTTAAAAAATATAATAATATTATTGATTTTTTAAAAAAAATAGTCAGTTATATTATGCTTTCTTTTAAAATTTTAACACAATACAATTCATATAAATAAATAAGTTGAAAACTTCAAGAAGCAAAACAAAAGGCTATATATTATATTGTTAAAAGGAGAAGATAGCACCAACATGCGTTGTCACCTTAAACATATTGTCTTTGGGTTCGATTTTTGAGGCGGTGTGTATGAACCAATGTTTTAAAACCCGGTTGAACCGGAGAATCGAAAAGGAGAACGGTTCAAGGTTCAATCGGTGGTTGAACCGGTATATATATATATATATATATATATATATATATATATATAACACAAATACACATTAATAAAGAGATAAATCAACAAGTCAAATTTCATACAAGTCCAATTTTCCATACCAAGTTCAAAATTCAAATTGTTCAATAGCAAGGAAACAAGCACACAACATAACAACAAATCCAAATTACAAAGTTAAACTTTAAAGTAAAGTACAACAAATAAGATCTTCATAATAGTATATTAACAATCTAAGTTACAAATCATGGCTTCTCAAATTGAGGCGGAACTTGATTCAACCAAGCATGTGTATCATCACGATCAAAATAGCTTTCATCAATGTTATCATTCTCAATAGCAAATGATTGAAGATCAACTCTACCACTTGGGCTACTTCCATCAACTTGTTCTACATCATCACCTTAATATTATCAAAATAAATAACAATGAATAGCGAGGAAATAAAAACTTACAATTTATATGATGTAACGAAAGTCAAAATCAAAGTTGGTTTACACTAATTAAATTAGTAATTACTAACCTTTATCTAGATTTTCAGCATTATTTGGAATTATTTGATCATCATAAAGCATATTCTCCAACTCATCATAATCAAGCAAAGGAGAATCATCTTCTTCCATAACCCAAAATTCATTTTCTTCTATGCTCTCATAGTCAATAGGATCAAAGCATCTCTTCTTGTTTATCACTCTTTGGGACATAATAACAATTCAAATATATAAATATTCTTTTAACAAAGATTCAAAGAGAATATATTAAAGTAAAAATTATTAAGATCACTTACTTATTTTGCAAACGCAAATTATAATGCACAAATACAAGGTCATTCAATCTATGATGCTCCAACCTATTCCTTTTTTTTTGTGTGAATTCTTTCAAAGACACTCCAATTTCTTTCACAACCAGATGAAGATGCAGTTTGGCTTAGGAGTTGTATTGCTAATTTTTGAACATTTGGAGCACTATATCCAAACATCCGCCACCATGCATCTATTACACACCACAATACATTTACAAATGTTAGCAATAGATATAGCAAAGAAGCATAAAATTGATTTAGTTAAAACTTAAAAGCTTAAATACTTACCAGGTTTCATAGTTTTGCAATTTTGAATAGCAATTGGACGACTAAATGAATCTAGCTAATTCAAATACAAACTAGCTTCTTGCACAAATTTGGTTTGATTAGAAGTAACTCTTGCCTCCACAATATCAAGAAAGCCCTTTGAAACCTCTGGCTTATTTGAGAATTCATTGCTATAATAGAAAGCTGGATTCAAATAATAAGCAGCAGCATGAATCTTTTGACGGAGTTGTCTATCCCACCTTGCCTTGATAATCCTAGTATAAGGCTTATATAAGGATTTTTTATTCATCAAGATGTTCTTAATAGCTTTCCTTGCCCTATACATGCCATCATATACATAACCAATTGAAGGCCTCTCATCAGCATCAACAATTCTAAGCAAGCGAACAAGTGGTGATACAATCCGAACAATAATGCCAACATCATTCCAAAACTTATTGTTGATAACAACATCCATAACATCCTTTGCTTTTGGATCCTTAGAGTATCTAGAGTCTGTAAATGTTTTACTAGTCATCAATGCAATCAAGTCATGCCTATGATGAAGTAAACTTTTCAATGCAATGAATGTTGTTGCAAAACGTGTTGGCCCTGGACGTATAATTTCAGTCCATCCTTCTCTTTTCCTTAACCAAGCTAATAGAAATACATGATTGTAGATGAACTTAGTAACCAAAGATGCCCTCTTTGCTAGGCTACTAACATGTTCCATCTTTCCAATGTCTGCTAATATCAAGTTCGAACAATATGCAGCACAAGGAGACCAAAAAATAAAGGGATACCTTTCATTAAGCTTTCTTCCTGCAGCTTTATAATTAGCCGCATTATCGGTTACCAAATGAACAACATTAGTGGGTCCAACAAATTCAACCAACTCTTGGAATAAATTGCAAAGTGTTTCAGCATTTTTAACAATATCAGAAGCATCAACTGACCTAACAAAAGTTATCCCTCTTAGAGAATAGACAAGAAAATTGATGAGTTGTCTATTCTTTTGGTCTTGCCAACCATCGGCCATAATAGTACAACTAGTTTCTCCCCAAGTATTTCTACAAGCATCAACTAACAATTGAACTTCTTTTTTCATATCATGCAAAAGCTTAGTTCTCATAGAATGATAATTTGGCCCTTTATAACCAGGACCAATTGCTGCAACAGCATGTAACATAGGTTGATAGTAAATTGAATTCAAGACATTTATTGGGATGCAAGTATCAAAGAAGAACCTAGCAATAGCCAAATCAGCTCTATACACAGCTTCTTTACCTGCCAATGCCTTTTTAATTGATGGTTGAGCACCTGGAGTTGTTCTAGGAGCAAAGAAATTAGTGGCCCCACTTGCACTAGCCTTTCTTTTTCCCATTTGCTCTTTGACTTGAGATTGTGGAGTAGCTATCTCTTGCAATGAAGGTCCATCTCCATCAAATTGGATGGTACTAGGCCCATATATATTAGGATCTTCCCATTGATCTTGTACTTGTTTCTTTTCATTAATTATCTTTAAGTATTCTTGCATTCGGAAACGAACATCGAGTGGCACATTGAGACAACTTTTTGAATCACCTTTTTGTCCGGAAAGGTGTTTTTTCATTCTATGTATCCCTCCACCTCTCAATATATGCCCACAATACAAACATACAATGATTGTTTGTTTTATTCCATTTACATCGATCTCTTGTTCATTACAATGCTCCCATGTAGGATCTAATTTTTTCCTAACACTTTGTGACTTTGAGGCAGCCGTTGATGTAGATTGACTTGCAGATGAAGACATATTATCTACAATATAACAATTCAAGTTCATATGTTTAATATCTCTAATTGCAAATTCAATAATGGAATAACCAATTCCATTTGAAACAATAATTAACAAAATCAGAATTTAAATTATTAAATCAAGACATTCTAATTTTATAACATAGCCCACCCCATCAGGCATAACCCCAGAATTAGTCATCCATTCAAATAACATGAACCATTTTTCTTGAAGTATATACAAGACTGTAAGAATGGAAACTGACTGAATTTACTAATCTCCTGTCTCTGCCCCTCAACGTTACACAAAACAAAATAATTTAATCATCATCAGCATTCCCATGGTTTGCGCATGCTGTTATCATTGTGTTCCATGTGATCAATTTCTTTCATTTACCCAAAATCTAATCACATTACACTTAGCACAAATCCAATTTCTTTCATTTACCCAAGCTTAACACAGATGCATAACAGGAAAGGGGACAAAAAATTGGCAAGAAACAGAGAGCCCACCACACAAAGTTTCACAAACACATAGCCAAGAAACAAAATCAGAAGGAAAGCCTCACCGTTTGCCGCCGTTGCTGCTGTGGAGGTGCAGCTCGTTCGCGCCACCGCTGCGTGGAGGTGAGATCGCCTGCGCCGCCTCTGCTGTGTAGTCGAGGTGTGAGCTCGCGCCGCCTCGCCTCTGCTGCGTCGTCGAGGTGAGCTCCTGCCGCCTCTGCTGTGCCGCCTCTGCTATGCCGTCGCTGCTCGATCGTGGAGGCATGGAGTGGTGGACCGTGGAGGCGTCGAGCTTCAGATGCGTGACTGCGTGAGTATGAGTAACTGAATCACAGTGTGCGTGCGTCGAGCCTCTGCTGCAAAGTGTAAACCTAGGTTTTTTTTTTAATATTAATTAAAAATTAAAAATCTCAGTTTAAAGGAAAAATGTTGAATCGGCCGGTTCACGGTTATCGTTTTTGAACCGGTTGAACCGATTTTTATGGAAAATCACTGGTTGAACCGCACAAGCGTTTTTGTGGTTGAACCAGGACCAGAAGTGTGTCCGGTCCACGGTCCAACCGGTCCGATTGGACCGGTTTTTAAAACACTGGTATGAACAAAACGCAATTGGAAGGGTTCTCGTTTCATGCGTCTGACCATACCCCGTGAGATTAGTTTATTGCCTTCTAGGCGATAGGATACCTTGGTTTACACAAAAAGGAGAAGATAACATTTAACATATTAGCAATTTAAAGTATCATATATATCATTTAAATAATATTTGTCATTTTTAAACTAAATTACATTTGACTTGAAATCATGAGACTTTCATAAACATATTGACCTTCAAAAATAGCATTTAATTTTGTTCAATAAATAATATTTCATAACAAATGATTAATTCCCACTACCTATTTGTAAGTTTATTTTTTCACTTGTACCGAACCAACTATTATTTACATGTCATATGAGTCTAATAAAAAAATATTGAAGAAGACAAATATTATAAACATATCGTTATATTTATTTAGGCTATTTGTGAAAATTATTTTACTTCTCAATTTATAAAGGAGAATTACTCCAGTATCCATATTTTTTTCTAGGGTACCAGTACTTAGGATGAATTGTCTAGCACTCATTAGTTGTTATTTATATTTAAAAAACTTTCAAACATTTATTAAGAAATCAATAATCAATAAATGATTGACAACTCACCTTGGGTATCAAATCCATCAGGGTACCATAACAATTCCCTTTATAAACACTTACGACTATAGGAATAAAATAGAAATATAAAAAATATAATTTTGGACCTAGGGTAATTGCTAAAATAACTGAATTCAAAGCACACAAATTTATTTGTGTCTCATTCTTTATTTGGGTTGTTGTTTTGGTTCACTCTAATACTTTGCTTTAGCCTTTGAAGATTCTATCTTATTCAAGGAATGTATGAATAAATCCTAAAATTAAGATACCTATCAGTGTTAGGGAAACAATCAATAAATATGTAAAATAAAAAATAAAAATAGAATAAAATATGATATATCTATAATAAGATATTTAATATAAATTTGGTAAATTAAATGACATTTTACCTATCCAAACAAAGCAAGGGGAAATAAAAAAGTTATAACCCCTCTTCATAATTTCTCACTTATTTATTTTCAATCCACACTGACATGTCTTTATTTTTAAGGATATTCTTCATAAGAAAATCCTCAATTTATCAAAACTGACATTGATCTTCATATGAGTAGGTATAAAAAAAATTAAAAATCATAAGCAATATTGGCTAAATCGCAAATGAACAATTAAAAGGCTCTTCATTAAAAGAAGAATAAAATTAGTGGTAACTCGTCTGAATTTTCATTTTACAATTCGGTTGTCATGCTCGTCACAGACATTCTTCCGTGACCATTGCGACAATAATGTGTTTGAATGAAAAGTAATTAATCACTAAGCAAACTTAATGATAGTAATGTTCATTAATATCTAAATACTCTTCTGACTCATTTTAGGGTTGATCAATGTATTTGTGCCATGTCTAATCCTGCTTAGCGTTCAAAGTAAAATTTTATAAATTAATATTTGCTTAGTGGCTTGAGTAATCAAGCACTATCCTGACCCAATTTAGAGTTGTTCAGTGGCGTTATGCAGTGTCTCATCTCACTTTACAGATGATAACAAATACTACTCTCATGCTTACATGAAATCAAAGTTTTCTTTAAAGAAAATCAAATTATTTATTTAATGCTAAATAAATTAATATTGTTCTTAATTAAAATTATCCAACTCATAATGAATTTTTTAAAAGAATTATGTGGCTTAAACTTTTCAATTGTACGTGGTTATACGTAAATGCTCATGGTTAGCCAAAATGTTAAATATTTTTTTAATGATTATTGATCTTTTCTTGCTTTTTATTTTGTAATTTTTTTAATTTAGCCTTTGATCATTTTTTAAGTTTGGAAATATTTTAATATTTATTTTCTCATTTTTTTAATAAATATTTGATTGTAATTTAATCATTTGTCATTAACTTATTAGTTTATTAGTTTTGTGGGATTTTGTTTGCACTCTTCCTTACACATAAATTGACTTTTAAACGTGGACTAGTTTTCTTAATTTTAAAAGGATTTTTTTTATTTTTTCACTAAATAAATGAAATTTGCGTCGACTTATCTAAATTTTCATTTTAAAATTCGGTTACCAACTCAGGCACTCCTCCAGTATGGTTGCGACAATAATGCATTTGAATAAAAAGTAATCTATCTATACATTATACAAAGCAGAGGTTGTTTTAAGGAAAGTTTTCCCAAGTGTCACATTTTTATGTAAAATTTTTTCCTCCAAAACTATTTTATTTCCTTTTATAGAATGAATTTCAATTCTCCGATTCATTTATTAATTATTACTTTAATTTTATTATAAAAATTAACTAATATTTTTTGTCATAAATATTGTCTTCTACTACCGAGGAACTTTCTTCTTGAGACCTGAACATATCTTCTTCCCTCCCAATATTTCTCATAATAAATATTCTCTCATATTACCAAGTAACTTTTTTCTCGAGACCTCAACATACATCTTTCAAAATAATAGGTTTTTCTTTAAATCTCTTTGTTTTCTTCCCAGAGTTATCTTCTCACTGATATTGATTGTGTTGTGGTCTAATTAATGAGATTACTGTCTCGAAACCATAACTTTTTTTCTCAAGGTCTGATAGTGAACCCAAAGGATATATTGTTCCAAACCCTTTGCCCAATAAATTTTGTATTCCCTATTTTTTCTTTTCTCTCTCTCAGTTCTCATCCTCTGCACTGAGAAACCATTCGACATAAATTATTCAAATTTGAAATCCTTCTTCCTTCTCTCTGTTTTCTTTCTCTAATCTTTCTTTGGTTTTAGATTTTAAATCATCCATTTTCACCCTGTTAGAATATTTTAAAATATCTTCAGGGTATTTAGGCATATTTTTAGAATATCTTAGCATATTTTTAGAAAATCTTTAAAATATATTGTGGAATCAATTAGTCCTCTAATTGAGAAAGCAATCTTAGGAGTTATTTCCTAATTTCATTATGTTTATGATTTGTTTCCTTTTTAATTAGGGTTAGGAGTCTTATTGTCTTAGTGGGCTTGGGCTTATACTACTACTACTTGACCTAATTATTAGTATAAATGGGGGTTAATACTTTGTATTTTACAACAGATCAAATCAATCAAATCTCATATTATTCATTAGTATTTCTTTTCTTTTACTCCTTCCCTACCTAAACCCTATAATTTCTACATGGTATCAGAGCCATGGTATCCTCCTTGAGGAGATTATCTCTTTCTGTTGTGTTGAGTTCATAGAACTCATGTGTAAAATCCTTTCATCTGATTTCTCCATATTATTTTTAAGTCAGACTTAGTTCTATTTGTTTTGTAGTGTTTTCTTTGATGTAATGACAGTAGGGTGGTTTTTGGGTTGCAATTGCTGAGTGACAGGTTATGAAGAATTTCTCTTTTTTTATAACATTGTGCATAACTTGCCTCCCTTCTTTGAGGTGACTAATGATAATTTTAGAAACCTTTGTAATGGTCTGCTGGTGGTGATTTCGACCTATTAGTGTAGGTGGCAGGTTTCGGGTCAATTGGTGTTGGGTCTTGCATTTGTCGCAAGTTTTGTTAGTGACATGCTTCACTTTCTGGTTTTGGGCAGCATATGTGGGTTTCCATTCTGTCTGTATTTTTGGTGACCCAGAGTCGGTCACCAGGGGATTTTAGCCAATTGGAGTTGTCTGGCGCAATGACCGGTGCTACGACGATCCTTATTTCTGTTTAATCTCTATTTTTTGAAGTCGTCTCTGTTTTGGAGTTGAACAGTGAAGTGACTAATGGCTTTTCTGTGTTAGCAAGTGGGAGGACCAGCAACCTCTGTGAATGTGAGTGAAGATTCTAACAAAGTCCATCTGATTATGTTTCTGTCTCATATCTCTCTTATTTCTCATTGGTTGTGCATCAATTTCGGTTATCAGAATCTTGTTTCTCACTACGGTGGTGACATCTCTTCTTGCCCACAAATCATATTGACTTTTCTTTCTATCGAGGAATCATACCGACAGTAACTTTTCTTCCCACTGACAAATCATACCAATGATAAATTTTTTTACTATATCACTAATGAGACATACCGGCGATGAATTCTCTATTGGCTGTGATTCACACCATCTTTAGTTTCAATTTCCAGTTTCTTGGGTCTCCTGAATTTTCTTACTGCTTGAAGCTTCCATAAGTTGTTCTTGATGAACTTGGAGAAGTTTGGGTTTTGCAGTACATCATGATTGCTTGCTAGGAAATTTTCGCTGTGCGCCTTTTCAACGATGTCTCTTCCCTCTTGGCCATGCAATTTTCTAACCAACTCTTTTGGCTATGCGTCACTCCAACCGTCTTGTTGAGTTATCTTTCTAGCAGCGCTCATCTCATATATTGTCTCTCCAGTGTCTCCAGCATCCTTGTGTTGTCTTTTGAGCTATCATTTATGGAGCCCACATTATTATTTATTTATTTTGATTAGATTCTTTTAGTATGTTTATTTGTAACAAGCTTAAAGCTTAGTAAGTTTTAGCTTGAGGGGAAGTGTTAGAATATCTCATAATATCTTTTGAGTATTTTGGCATATTTTTAGAAGATCTTTAAAATATATTATGGAATCAATTAGTCCTCTAATTGAGGAAGCAATCTTATGAGTTATTTCCTAATTTCATTATGTTTCATGATTTGTTTCTTTTTTAATTAGGGTTAGGAGTCTTATTATCTTAGTGGGCTTGGGCTTGTACTAATATTACTTGACCTAATTATTAGTATAAATGGGGCTTAATGCTTTGTATTTTACAACATATCAAATCAATCTAATATCATATTATTCATTAGTATTTCTTTTCTCTTTTACTCTTTTCCTACCTAAACCCTATAATTTCAACACACCCTTTTTGTTTTGCTTTCTTGGGTTACCATTTAATCCTACAATAATTTTTCAAGGAGCTAATTAATTCTATTCACAGTCATCCTATGATGCCTACAAGAACATGCAGGAATGCATCTTCGAGTTCATCAGTATCATCACTAGCGAGTATGTTTTCCTTTTTTCCTCCTCTTGCTCGTGCTTTAATTGCAAACCCGTTGAATCATGTTGGTATTTCATTTAATTATCATATCTATAATTTAAGTCATTAGAAGAAAATATCTAATTGCATTTGAATGTGTGAATGCAGGTAGTGCGTAAACCATCACAATCTCTTCCCATATGAGCTTGAGGATGAGTATGATGAGTAGGACAACTACGTGGTGAACAAGTACATTGCTCTGTTTACTTTAACCATTATGAGCTAGCTTCAGCCTAGGCTAAATATTAAGCTCTTTAATTTTGCAGCAGCAGAGGACATGATTAATTTTGATAGTATGATTTTTCTATTGTAACATAAACAAGTAGGCTCATGTGAGTATAATCTGTTGATGATGCTCTGTTCTGTTTCTCTGATATTATATGTTTTCAGAACTACAAAATTTTTGTGCATTTTCATCTGCCAAATAGATAAAGAATTAATGTGGTTTTATTTCTTTACTTTGTTTGGTAACAATGGGGTGCCTATTTGCTGAGGCTTTAATTTAATGTTTATTTATCCCTACTAAATCAGGATCGGTGTAGTGATATTGACTAATCTTTTGTGGTTAGAGTTTTGTATTGATTGTTTCTTCTTGCTATTGATCCTTTCATTTTTTTTTATTTAAATGATTAGGATATGTACTGATTATTGGAAAATCTTACATATCTGTTTCCATGCTACTATTATGATTATGTTTGAAATGCAGAATAAGTGGGATTTAACACTGGATATTGAAAAGCTACTGGAGCTTCCTGAAGAATATGCTTTTGAAATGGCTCTTGCAAACTTGATTGTGAGCTCATTAACACAAGTTGGATTAATATCAATATATATTTTTAAATGTTTTGTACATTAAGAAACTAATACTATTGTTCATTTATCGTGATAACTCCATGCAAGCCATGTGGTCTATTAAGGTAAAACTAGATGAAGCTAATTAGCTATCACATCAAGGTGATAATGATATTGTCTTTTTAATCCTTTATATAGGAAAAAAAATATCCCCAGTCTTTCATTATTTTCTTACATAATGTGAATTAGCAACAAGATGTGAGTTCTAAGCATATTAATTTCAAAGCATATGAATCTGTATTACATGAAGGTTCAATAACATGCTGCTATGTTAAGTCAAGATTAGACCCTCTTATGTCAAATATGTTCATGGTGTGTCTTGATTAATATGGTGCACCAAGGTAGTGTCCAGAATATTAATCCCATAGGACAACGTGTGGAATGCTAAAGCTAGACAAGCATTTTGTCCAGCAGTTATATTAATACGGTGCAAGGGACAACAAATAGATTGTAGTATTTAGATAAGGGAATAATTTATTGCACATTGAAGTTTTTTATTAATCCAGATTCCAAATTATAGTTATATTTTCATTTTTCCTGGAAAGTTCTCATGAACAACTTTATTTAGTGCTTTGAACTAGCGAGAAAGGTGATTCATATATATATATATTCCTAACCTATTATATATGGTTTCACATAAATGGTCTTTTTACAAAGCAAGAAATTTAGTTAAATTTGTTTTTTGATATCTCTAGTATATACAAAAAATTTCTGCTATGATATATCAAGTGCGTTTATGAGAAAGTTAAATGTTTAATTTTTAAGTAATCATTTTTATTCATATGTATTGTTATATAATATTTAGACATTTTATTATCTACATCTTTTCACGCTTCTTTTTCTTTCATCCACAATGTAACTCGAATGAAATTGAAAATGGACACAAATCATTCTTGGGATTCTATATAATTTTGTGATAGTGCAGGTGCTACCCCTTTCATTCTTGAATGGGCATACAATTATTTTTAATCAGCTTTCATGCTGTTTTTGTAGGTCCATATGAGATTTTGTCACTTAATGTTCCTAAAATGGTGGAAAGTGTTGAGAGTCCGATAGTAATATGTCATGAATAGTATTTATAAGTGAGGGATAACCCAAGATGAGGAAGGTGTGTTGAGAGTTCCACATTGGATAGTAATATAGCCATGGTCTGAATAATGTTTATAAGTGAGGGATAACCCTCACTTCATGAGCTAGCTTTTATAGTTGAGTTATGCCCAAACTTAAATTCTAAGAGGAAGTAATGTGGGAATTAATTTTCATATGTTCTTCCACATGAAAAGTGTAATCTTAATATGTTATTTCTAATATCATAGATTGGATCTCCTGAACCTTTTTATCCCTTTATAGTGTTAATATCTTGGTGTTGGGGGAAGAAATGAAGTTCTTATTCGATGAAGAAAATAATAGAGAAATGTTCTAATTCGACGGATAAGTGAACTTGAAGAATTTCTCCAAGGTTTGAAGTTATTGCAAGCATTGTTCGTCGGATGATAAGTTTTTAAATCGAATATGATATTACAAATGTTATGCAGCGAGATAATTGGTCAATGTCGAAAAAGATTCATTTTTAGTCGGATGATAAGTTTTAAATCGAAGATGATATTACAAATGTTGTCGTCGGATGATTGTAAATGTCGAAAAGATTCATTTTTATTGGTGGAAAATCTTTGCAAATATTATTCGACGGATAATGAGTTTGCGAGGTGTTGTTAAATCGGATGACAAGTTTTTCGTCAAAGAAGCAGTGATTGATCGTCGAATAATAGTCTCCGTCGAAAAGTTGCACCCAATTTCCTTATGACTTTGTGATTTTGTACAAGCGAATACGTGGCTTAAGCTGCCATGTATACGTGTTTATGTTTTAGGAGTCGGTTATTTTACTTAGTTTGTCTATAAATACTAGAATTTACGATGTAAAAAAGGTTGGAGTTCTTTGGATACACAATCCTAACATCTCACAGAAGCTGATTAACGGAGTTTGACTCCAAGTATGCCTTCCATTTCGTTTCAAGGAATTTACATTAATGCAATGTTCTTTTACATTCCTTTTACTTTCTCGCCTTGTCCTTTAAAATTCATTTACTTGAGTCCTGTTCTTTAAATTCATTTACTTTCTCTTGTCATATTTGTTATTTTCCTTTACTTTCTGCAGTTTACATTACTTTGCCTTGTCCTTTAAATTTCTTTCGTTTCATTGTACTTTTACTTGCACTCGTTTATTGCTTTTGAGTCGTTTTTACGCATTTTACATTCTGTTGTTCTTCGTTCTTGTACTTAAATCCTTCTTGTTTTACACCAAGTTTTTACCTTTTCTCACGAGATTACCGCGTAACTCGTCGCAACCCCCATTCGACTGATAAATATATTTGTTTGTTTGTGAAGTTTGCATTTGCCAAATTTCACCATAAACAAATTGGAATTTGCTTATGGTGAAATTTGGTAAATGCAAACTTCACAAACAAACAAATATATTTATCAGTCGAATGTGGGTTGCGACGAGTTACGCGGTAATCTCGTATGAGAAAAGGGAAAAATTTGGTGCAAAACAAGAAGGATTTAAATGCGAGAACAAAGAAACTGTGTAAATGTAAAATCACGGCAGTAGAAGCAATAAGCAGTGCAAGTAAAATACAATGAAACATAAAGAAATTTAAAGGACAAGGCAAGTAATGTAAATTGCGAAAGTAAAGGAAAATAACGGCGTGACAAGAAAGTAAATAATTTAAGAACAAGACTTTCGAAGTAAATGAATTTTAAAGGAGACGAGCAGCGAAAGTAAAAGGAATTTAAAGAACATTGCATTAATGTAAATTGCTTGAAAGCGAAAATGGAAGGCATACTTGAGTCAATCGTTAATCTACCGGTGAATGTTAGGATTGTGTATCGGTAACCAACCTTTTACATCGTAAATTCTAGTATTTATAGACAAACTAGAATAAATAGAACTCTAAAACATAAACACGTATACATGGCGATTAACTAGCGTAATTAAGATTGTACAAACTGTCAAATCATAAGAAATTGGAGTGCAACTTTCGGCGGAGACTAATTCGGCGATCAATCATGTCTTCTTTGGCCGAAAACTTGTCATCCAGCGAACAACACTGACTCATTATCGCGTCAGGTAATATTGCGGCATTTCCACCAATAAAATGAATCTTTCGACATTTGATCATCCGACGGTAACATTTTGTAATATCATCTTCGGCGAAAACTTATCATCGAAAAATGAATCTTTCGACATTGACCAATTATCTGACAACATTTGTAATATCATATTAGACGAAAAACTTATCATCCGAAGCAATGCTTGCAATAACTTCAAACCTTGGAGAAATTCTTCAAGTTCACTTATCCGTCGAATTAGAACATTTCTCTATTATTTTCTTCATCGAATAAGAACTTCATTTCTTCCCCCAACAGATGCCCCCCAAAATTTTTCTTTCGACATCGTCGGGAGAAAGATAAATTTTAAAAACCCTTCATCTCCTATTGTAATCAAGACTTTCTTTGATTCGATCTACTCAACAATATTACATGTAACTTGCCAATTATATGAAGAAAATTTGTCTCAATTAGTCCTTATCAATCTTTACTTCACACATTGTCGGCTTATATGGCTTTAAATATTTGCCATTAATGGATTTGATCCTTAAATTTGATTCAATTAGAGCAAATTGCATAAGCATTTCCAGAAAATACTCGAACAACTTTAAATGGTCCTCCCATTTTGGGGACCATTTTCCATACTCTCGACAATTTTTATCCATGGGCAAAATCACCTTCCAAACTAAATCATTAATTTTGAAAGATTTATACTTAACTCGACTATTATAAAATCTGGCTATTCTTTCTTTTTGTCGAATCAAGTTTTCTAAAGCGACCAATCTCTCATCACTTAATTCATTCAACTCATCAAACATTAAGTCCCAATAATGTTCAACTGGCAACTCATCTTGTTTCTGAATGCGAATTGATCCGAGATTGATTTACGACGAGTAACATAGCATCATGACCATATACCAACTTATATGGTGATGTTCCCGTCGATTCTCTAGGTGAATTTCTATATGCCCACAAAATTTGGTTAAGAGTATTATGCCAATTTCTAGGTTGTCGACCAACATGCTTCTTTATCAGACTTATAATTATCTTGTTCATAGCTTCTACTTGGCCATTGGCCTGAGCATAATAAGGGGTCGATGTAATCATTTTAATATTCCTAGAATTGGCATACTCTAGAATTTTCTTCACCAGGCAAAAAGCATGTTCCTTGGTCAGTAGTCAAAGTTTGCGATATACCAAATCGACATACTATATTATTTTCTATAAAATCAATCACATCTTGTTGGGTCACTTCTTTCAAAGCTATGGCCTCTACCCATTTACTAAAGTAATCGACCCCCACAAGGATGTACTTGTGTCCCCTTGACGATACGAGGATGAATTTGGCCTATCAAATCCAAAGCCCATCCTACAAAGGCCATGGTTTAATTATGGAATGTAATTCACTAGCAGGAACATTTTGTATATGGCCATGTCTTTGACATTCCTCACAAGACTTAGCAAACATAATACAATCCTTAACTAATGTTGGC
Organism: Styphnolobium japonicum; assembly: GCA_023212625.1. Taxonomy (NCBI): domain Eukaryota; kingdom Viridiplantae; phylum Streptophyta; class Magnoliopsida; order Fabales; family Fabaceae; genus Styphnolobium; species Styphnolobium japonicum. The sequence goes on from JALBWW010000013.1 coordinate 16,596,191, forward strand.
CAATAATACCTTTGTCGTCGAAGGATCCACTTCATTTTGTCACCTGCTTGGTGTGCCCCACAAATTCCTTCATGAACCACGAGGCCATATAAGCCTCTTTTTCACTCAAACAAGTTTCTAAATTTCCATCAGCCAGACTTTACGTACAATGCTCCTCCTAGTACTACAAATTTTGATGCTTTGAGCTTAAGTTTCCTATCGACATTTTGACTTGGATTGTCCAAATAACTTAGTATTGGTTGCCTCCAATCTTTATTTGTCAAACATCATTTGTAGTACATCTCTCTCTTCTAATGGGTATAAAAAGTTCCCTAATCTCCATTAAGTTTGACAAAACCTTAGGTGAAACTTTATACCGGATGCTAGTTATTGTGCCAATTCATTAGCATCTTCATTCAAATTTACGGGGATATGTTCAATAATTACCTCGTCAATTTCTTTAGCAGTTTACTTGCAACAATACAATACTTAGTTAAATTATAGCTAACACACTTGTATTCTTGAGCAAGGCATTGCTTGACAACTAATTATGAATCCCCAAAAATGTGCCTTTGTCGCGTGCTCCCATTTCGACCAAAATTTCTAATCAGGCAATTAAGGCTTCATACTCGGCCTCATTGTTAGAGCAGTCGTATTTTAATTCAAACATAAATTTAGTTGGAATGCCTTCGGGAGAAATTATTAAGACTCCTATTCAACTCCATTTTATGCCTTGAGCAGTCGAAATACAAGCGCCAAGGTTTTAACTCGACATAGTTTGTATTCTCAACATCCAAACATGGGTGATCCGCGAGAAATCGGCAATCACTTGGCCTTTAACGACTTTCATTGGAACATATTGTAAAGAAATTGAGCAATGCAACCAGTCCATTTACCAATACGTCCATTTAACAACGGCTTTGACAACATGTATTTTATTACATCGGTTTTTGACATAACCAACACATTACAAGGCATCATATAATACTTAAGTTTGGTACAAGAGAAATACAATGCTAAACATAGCTTTTCTATGGCACTATATTTTTCTCGGCATCGTTCAAAACTCTACTTAAATAGTAAGCGGCTCTCTCGACATTATTTTCATCATCTTGAGCCAGACATACTTCCTATGGTTTCATCGAAACCTTTGAAATATACAACTTCAATGGTCTTCGAGACAACTAGTACTATGTTGGATTAGCCAAGTATTGCTTTATTTGGTGAAAGCCTCCACAGTGACTAAGATCCCACACAAAATCTCGTTCATTTCTTAGCTTCATCAATGGAGAAAAGATTACGGTTCTTCACGACAAATTGGATATGAATTTCTGAGAAGAAAATTTACTTTGCCCGAAAGATTGCAATTCTTTCTTATTTGTTGATTAGTCTTGCCTCCAAAAGCTGCTTTGGCTTTATTTTTGTCCACTTCGATGCCTTTCTTGTGAACCAAGAAGCCCAAAAAATTGTGATTTGACACACCAAATCCACATTTCTCCGGGTTCATCTTGAGGTTATGCTTTCTCATTACGTCGATACTGCCTCAAGTTGACGAGATGATTTTCCTTTGTTTAGGATTTAACAATCACATCATCTATATATACTTCCATAAATTTTCCAATAACATCATGAAAAATTGTGTTCATGGCTCTCTGATAGGTGGCCCCTGCATTCTTCAAACCAAAAGGCATGACTACCCATTCATATGTCCGATGGCAGGACATGCTGAGCCGGTTTCGACACATCCTCTTGTATGAAGATTTAGTTATAACACTTTGCATGGCCATCCATGCAATGAGCAACTCATGTCCGGTGCGGCATCAACCAACATATCGCAATTGGCATGGGATACTCATCTTTGGGAGTGGAAGCATTTAAATTTCTAAAATCAATACATACTCTCATTTTACCATTTTCTTCAACACGGGAACTACATTAGATAGCCATTCGACATACTGGTTGTTCTTATGAACTTTGCCTTGAGTAGTCTCTCGACCTCTTCTTTTATCTTCAAGACCACCTCGGTGCAAATCTCCTATTAGCTTGCTTCAGCGGCTTGCATCCTTCCTTCAAAGGTAATCTATGTTCGACAAGATCTCTACTCGGCCAGGCATCTCGTTGTAGTTCCATGCGAAACAATCTTTGTATTCTCTAATTAATTCGACAAAATTTGCTCTTTAAATTCCTTTGGCGAAATGAACTTACAAAAATGGGCATTTTCTCATGTTTACGTGCCCAAGTTTACTTCCTCAAAGGGTCTTCAATTTCCACATTTTGTCTTTCATCAAAACTTCTTTCAAAACCTAACGGACTATCATCAATTATACAATCCAGGCAATACACCTTCATTGGTGTATATTGCCACTGTCGGCCAAATAAGCCAAACAGTCGATCCATGTGACTTTCAACACTCATGACTAGTGTTTGGCCGATCTGTTTCGGCCTTATTCACTGGTCGGATCCCAAAGCCCGATCCATTAAACATGCCTCGAGTGCCTCTTTACCAACCCACTCCATTTTCTTTGTGGTTGGCTTCACATTTGGAGCATAAATCTTAAAATCAACATGCAATTGTTGCGGGTGCTTGAGGGCTATCATCGCCTCAATAATCTCCATGATTATTTTCATCCCACAAAATGAGTTTTGGTGAGCTGTTGAAGGTATAGCACCAACGGCGTGTATCCAATCTCTTCCCAACCGAGAAGGTTGTATGCTTGGACTTAAATTCGGAATAACCACAAACAACGTTGTCCCTAGCAGCGGATCCAACTTGTACATTTAACATCACCACTCAGTCGGATGGAGAGGTCTTTCCACTAAAATCGGTGACAACCATGTTAGTTGTCATTAGATCAGATTCATTTCTCAGGAGCCTTTTCAACATTGCTCTAGGTATCGGGTTAATTCTTTGCACCTCCATCCACTAACACTCTGTTGTCGGTTTTCCTTCCAACAAAGCTTTGATGTGAAGTGGTCGAAGATGAGCTCTCTGTTCCTCGACGGCCTTTCAAAGCTGTCTTTGGGTTGTGAATCTGAGACACCAAATTGTCTTGGAGAAAACACCAATTATCCCAAGGATCCTCCAAGTCATCCTCAATTGGCTCGTCATATTCAACCTCATAGTAACCTTCAAACTCAGTTGGTAACACTGAGATCAAATTCACGTTCATTGACTTCAAAAATTCTTCCTCGTCGGATAACTCTGCATCCATGGGCCTTCCTATCCTGAAATATTCTTTGTCGATTGTGCTCGTCGAGGAGATAGTGCTATCCATAGCCTTTATTATTTCATCAAGATCTTTGCTAAAGTCGACATCCATATCAAACTGCTCAGAGTCATCGAGGCCAAGCAAATCATCAGGGTCTTTTAAGGCCTCAATGATCTCATCAGCAAATAAATGATCATCACCCCTTTGAGCAATTGGGCTCTGTCAACTTTCTTCCCTCTTTGATCATCTTTGTGGATCTTGTTTCCACTCAGCATCTGGTTAGGATCCTTTAGGACCCTTATCACTGTTCCTTTAGCGAATCTTCGAGATCTCCAAAAGTAACGAGATTCACCTTCACGACCACTTAACCTTCTTTATTTTCTCTATCATCATTCGACCATCAGCCGGTCCTTCTCAATATTTTTTTGTGCTTCTTTTTCATCTGCAACTAGTCCCATTAGCCATTGTCGTCCAATTTTATGCGAACCATGGCCTTGAACCTGTTTTCCTTTCTTAATCTCTTTCAACTTCTTTTGTCGGATGCAATTATCCTCCTCCATTTGCTTAACTTGGTATAGCGCATCCTGGCCCGATATCTTTTGATGCAGCAGGCCCTTTTGTAATGACACTTTTGACTTCCCATCACCTCGACCTCTACTCGGTGATGGCTTAATCCCAACGATTAAGCATCCTTTCTCGTCGAATTGTTCCTTTACCTCGAACCCTCGGCCATTTCCTTCCTCTTTTGAGCTGTCTCGACCTGTGTAACCTCCTCTTTTTTCTTTTTGAGATTGGATGAGGTTCTGAGGTGCCGGTACCATCATGGTGACAACCCACATTCCACGGGTTGATTTTGCCATGTTTATAATCCTCGTTCCAGAATGGTTGGTTATTATGAAACCAATACCTTTTGGCAATCACCCTTAAATCGAAGCTCACGGGTGAAGCGGACCATTGCGAATTTCTTACCCACTGTGTTGCAACGTTTGCGGTGGTACTCGTGTCTTCGTTGGCTGACCAGCGATCTTTTGGGAACGCATTGCTTCCTCTTGATTCACCAGGCCTTTCAACCAACCAACCATTCTTATTAGGCCTGGTGTATAACCAGGCCTTGGTCTTGGTGTATAGAATGGTCGACGAGGCTTCCAAGCTTTTACGTCGAAGACTTCTTTTCATCACGGAAAGCTTCCTTCGAATCTCATCCTTTTCCTTTACGACAAGCTCATCATAAAGCGCATTACACCTTGGGCATAACCTCACCCCTTCTGCTTTCCTTCTTTCTTTTCGGGAATGCATCCGAGGAATTCCCCCTGGCTTAGGGTAAGTGTCTAATGCATCTTCCATATCAACATCGGAATCTTGCATTTTTCTATGTTAACCATTCCTATACTCATAGGAGTTTCTTTGTTCAACATAAGTGATACTAGCCTGGAATGGATCAGTGTCAACTTTCATATACGCTTTTGGTTTATCGGACCAAATTTCAAGCGGCCATCCATCAACGCTTTACGAATCAAGTCCACAAGCGAATACACTCATTAGTAACATGGCCAGAAATTATTATGAAACTTACAATATTTTAGGTCCTTTATCTCATCCAGGCTTCAAAGAGCCTATGACCATCCGAACAATTTAACTTGTTTATCTTTTAATAATAAGTCAAATATTACAGCCGGTTTTAAGTTCTCGTCGAATGTATACGTTTTCTTATTAGAAATAACCCATTTTCTCCTTATTTCGCATAAATTTTCAAGCCTGGCAAACATAAGGTGGACCTTTTTGAAGCTTCGGCAATGTTAACTTCAAATTCATCATCAACATCCTCAATTTCATTGTCGGACTCTTCCAATCAAATAAGCTACTTTCTCCCTTTTTAGGAACCTTTTACATTTTTGTATTTTTTTCGAGCTTTTTAGTTGTTCTATTTGCCTAACCTTTTCTCCTAGTTGGGCAAGATCAACTAAGTGTTGGTTCACTAATTTCTTTCTTATGTAATAATCCAAACCTCCTGAAGCAATTTTCACTATTTCTGCCTCGGGTATGGGAGTAAAACACCTACTCCTCATTTGTCAAAACCTAGACAAGTAATCATCCACGATCTCGTTATACATTCTTTTGACATTAAAGAAGTGCATGAAGTCCCACTCTTAAGTCTCCCTAAAGAATTGATCATGGAAACTCCTCTCTAATTGAGTCAAGAATGGGTGAGTTTGTATAGTGTTGAGAACCAAGAGAATGCATTCTTTGTAAGAGAACTAGGAAAAAATCTCATTTTAAGGCCTTCTACGGTGGCTAACTCCCCCATTTCTATGGTAAATCGAGCAATGTGTTTGACAGTCAATTCTCCACTTTCTCCAAAAAAACTTAGAAAGTTTAGGAATCTTGGCTCCCCTTGGCAGTGCTGTTGGACCCAATCGAGGAAATTTGAAACAAAATAGGGTTGGTTGGCATAGCCAACATTAAACCCAAAGCGATTTAACACTTGTTCTACTACCTGGTTAACATTTTGTTCGACCACTGTTGCCCCCAAGGTTTAAACGGCAGAAGTAATCTCATGGCTAAATCGTTTCTTGCCATTTGATCTTCATCTCCTCGGCGAGTATATGGACATTGCCATGTTCCAAGCGTGGTTGTTCGTTTTGACCTATTTGACCAGGATCTTGGTTATTTTGTTCGAAGCGTTGACTTGGGGTACATTTGCTTGGGTAGTATCATTGGCGTATCATCTATCCCTATGGCTTGATTCAATCTTGCCATTTGTCGGACAATGCATTACAAGTATTATTAGTCATCTCCATGATTGGTGTAATTCTGCACCCATTTCTTTGAGTGAACATGTGTACCATTTCATGGTTGCTCTCATCCATTTGTTGTCGAAAACTGGCCAAAGAGTTTACAGTGGGCCCAGTTATACTTTGAGGGATATCCCTCGACATATTTGGGAATGCTGGCCCCAAATTCATCCTTTCCTGTCTAAAAGGAGTAGGATTACTAGAGCACTGCAACTCTGTTCCTTAGCCATTAAATCCAGGCCAGTGGGCGGTTTGTGGTGACTCATAGAAATCGTGATTTGGCCTATGGTCACAGAGCCAAAGTCTTTGCCTATTCCCATCTGTGCCATTACAAGAGGCACATAATTGGGTGGCAAACCATATTGCGGTGCAAACCTTGAGTTTGAATTTATTATACTTTGATTGCTTGGTTGACTCGGCGATGGCTGAGTCGTTGCAGGTATTATTTGTTCCAACACTGGATTACTCAGAAAGTACCCGGTTGGCGCCGTCGATTACGGGGCACGAACTAACTTAGGTTGAAGGTAGCGCAGGTGGACGTCGGCCACAGTGCATTCGACACTTGATTTTGTGTATTACTCATAGTACGTGCATGATACGAGAAGAGGAAGAATGAACAAACCTTCCACTTCTTAAACGCATATAATGAACCTCTTGTGAGAACAAGGTTAAGTGACAACTACGAGTTACTCTAAACTCGTCCCATACGTGCCAATTTGTTTATGGTGAAATTTGGCAAATGCAAACTTCACAAACAAACAAATATATTTATCAGTCGAATGTGGGTTGCGACGAGTTACGCGGTAATCTCGTGTGAGAAAAGGTAAAAACTTGGTGTAAAACAAGAAGGATTTAAGTACGAGAACAAAGAACGGTGTAAATGTAAAATGCAGTGGCTTGATAAGCAATAAACGAGTGCAAGTAAGAGTACAATGAAACATAAAGAAATTTAAATGACAAGGCAAAGTAATGTAAATTGCAGAAAGTAAAGGAAAATAACAGCGTGACAAGAGAAAGTAAATGAATTTAAAGAACAAGACTCGAAGTAAATGAATTTTAAGGGACAGGACGCAGAAAGTAAAAGGAATTTAAAAGAACATTGTATTAATGTAAATTGCTTGAAACGAAAATGGAAGGCATACTTGGAGTCAAATCCATTAATCTGCTCGGGTGAGATGTTAGGATTGTGTATCCAGTAACCAACCTTTTTTACATCGTAAATTCTAGTATTTATAGACAAACTAAGTAAAATAACCGACTCCTAAAACATAAACACGTATACATGGCGGTTAAGCCACGTATTCGTTGTACAAAAACTGTCAAAGTCATAAGGAAATTGGGTGCAACTTTTCGTAAGCGGAGACTATTATTAAACGATCAATCACTGTCTTCTTTGACGAAAACTTGTCATCAGAGCGAACAACACTGCAAACTCATTATCAGTCGAATAATATTTGCGGCATTTTCCACCAATAAAATGAATCTTTTACGACATTTACAATCATCAGAAGCGGACAACATTTGTAATATCATCTTGACAAAAACTTATCATCCGACGAAAAATGAATCTTTTCGACATTGACCAATTATCTGACAGACAACATTTGTAATATCATATTCGACGAAAAACTTATCATTCGACGAACAATGCTTGCAATAACTTCAAACCTTGGAGAAATTCTTCAAGTTCACTTATCCGTCGAATTAGAACATTTCTCTATTATTTTCTTCATCGAATAAGAACTTCATTTCTTCCCCCAACACTTGGTAATTTTACTGATTCAGAAGCATTATGGTCAACCTGTTGATGATACCTTGCAAACATTAGATAAATTTAACAAAGAAGAGGAGAGAAACGATCTTTAAGGAAATTTCGAAGCCAATGCAATTGGAAACATGCTTCCTGATGTTGAAGAAGAGTTATTAGTTGGGGTAATGGATAATGTTGACCTTAGTCAATAGCCCAGTTAACAAAAAGGATGCGGATGAAAATGATCTATCAATGGCAATGGAGGAAAAATTTAATTTTGGAACATTGTAAGTACCATAAAATTTTCACATTTTCTTCTATATCCATTAAATTTGTTTTTGATTAATAACATATAATCTAATTTGGTATTTATTTTAATTATTCTTATTTCCATTTTGTAGAAATCATATCCTACCTGTTGTGAATCTAAACTATTGGTACATGCTTTGTTCTAAGCGTGAGAACTTCCAACAATTTAAAATAAAGTTTTAGATAAAATGATGTTAGTACTCTTTTTTGGTTCTTTAAGAACAAATTTGATACTCGTGTGGTTAATATTATTGATCTTTATATGATTTTCCAATCATGGCAAGGTATCAAGGGATTCAAGGAATCCATGGCAAGGTATTATATAAAAACTCTGAAGAACTTTCTATGCGGGGTCATCGGATTATATATATATATATATATATATATATATATATACACACATATATATACACATATATAGGGGGCATATCAAATGAGAGGAATGGTTTATTGTGAGAGTGAGAGGAGCAAATCTTGATCATTGGATCATCCATGTATGGTCAAGATTAAAACATAAAGTCATGTGACTTTTTTAAGTGGTCATGTGACCTTTAAGTAACATCTAATCTTGTCCATATATAGATGATCCAATAGTCAAGATTTGCTCCTCTCACTCTTACAATAAACTACTCATCTCATACATAATCAAATGTTTAATAGCTTTTGCATTTTACAGGTGAGCAATCATTGTAATCAAAATAAAATATATAAAATATAAATATATTATTATATATAAAAATAAATTGATAAATTTTTTTTATAGAGATTATTAGAGGAATAGTTGAAGTTGTTTGTCTTACTAATCTTTTATGCATAAATGATATTTTTTTTAATATAATATTGAATCATGTATTAAAATATAATTAATGGATTTAGGTGTCTTATTAGTTAATCGAATAATATGATTCTTAATTTCAATTATTTTTAATCTAATTATATGTTGAATGGGATTTATTAACATCATTTTTTCCTGTTGTAAGGTATTTTTATTATTTAATAATATTTAGTTAAACATGTTTTTACTAATGGATTCAGTTTAAATAATATTTGAATATTTAAAATTTTTTATTACTCAACAATCCAGTTTTGATAATATTTTGTATTGAATATAAAATAGATGAAATATAGTTTATATTATTATATGCAGAGATAAATTAATAAAATTTCTTGAATAAAATTATTGGAGGAATCATACTAATCTATTTAGATTTTATAAAATTTTGTTTTATAATAATATTCATTGAATTTACTAAATATAGTTAATGAATTTTATATGACATGATAGGCATTCTATCAATGTGATTCTTAATATCATTTATTTTTAATAGAATTATTTTTTTGTTGTCTTTTTTCTATTGTAAGGTATTTTTATTATTTTATAATATTAAGTTAAAAGTGTTTTTTCCTAAGAAACTAAGTTTACATAATATTCAAACATTTAAATATTTACATTACTCCACATTCTAGGGGGTGGGAATACGTTGTATAAAAAATAAAATTGATAAAATATAATATATATTAATAAATTAAGAAAATTAGAATGAAATTGTTGGAGGAATAGTAGAAGTTGTTAATCTTATTAGTATTTTAAGCTTATATGACATTTTATTATATAATATATAATAGATATAGATAATATTGATTCATGCATATAAATATTGTCAATGGAATCAAGAGTAATATTAGTCATTCTAATAATAAGATTTGTAATTTCAATTATTTTTAATCTTATTATTTGTATTATGTGATTTAACACACTTTTTTTTAAAGAATTTTTAGTATTTTATAATATTTAGTTAAAAATATTTTTTCCTTGAAATTTATTTTAAAAAATATTCAAATATGTAAATTGATATGATCCAAGTCGGATGCATATTGTTTTTACTGATCATCCTTAGGTTGATTTCTTATTAAAAAGAATTAAAAGGTTATGAACATAATGTGAACAGTACCCCCCAAAAAAATAGTACAGTAACAGTACATAACAGTACCATAAACAGTGCAAACAGTAAAAAATGGAAAAGATGGAAAAAAGAAGAGGGATGAAAAGAAGAGGGATGGAAGGAAGAAAACACCACACTCTTAGAGAGTGATAAGTTAAGCGAAGTTAAGCGAAGATTCGCCACAAAGGTAAGGAAACCTTTGATAAGAACCAAGATGGTTTACTTAATAACCTAAGAGAACTAAACTCTCAAAAACTCACAAAAGGAGTGTGATATTATTATGAAATTCAAAAGTGACAAATGCAACAAGTACAAGCCTATTTATAGGGATTGAGTTGACGGTTAAGTCTAGCTAAAAGGAGGCAGCAAGCTAGCTTATTTTTTAACCCTAATCCTAGCACAAATGGGGCATAAGCCCAATTAGAAGGCAACACATGTCCCTTGCTTTGCTAAGCATAGTTAAGCCCAAACAATAGACCCTTATTACAAAATAATCCCCAAAAGAAAATAAGATCCAAAACTAAAAAGATTTAAAAGGTTCAAATACATAATTAAAAAAAAATGATTAAAAAGAAATCATGCTCCCCACATTGGGCCCTTCATCAACTTGGATCATTTAGACCATCTTCAGTGATTCTTCTTCTGGAATGAGCTTGAAAGAGAAAAAATAGTTGGCTTCTTTATCCAAACCCTCCTTAGCCTTCTTAGCTCTTGACCTTGTCATTGGGTCTCTAAGTCCTTGCAGTGCATCTTTGGGCTTTGAGCCCGTTGGGCTTTCACTTGAGCTTCCATGGTCTCCATCATAAATGTATACATTTCTTCACATCTATGGGTGGGAATACATTGTATAGGAAATAAAATTGATAAAATATAATTTATTTTATTATATATATAAATTAATTAAGAAGATTTTTATAATGAAATTATTGGAGGAATGTTAGACTTACTAATCCTATAAACTTTCATGATATTTCGTTTTATGATAATATTGGCTGAAATTCCAAAATATTGTTAATGAATTTTAGTGTTATATTTTTCATTTTTTAATGTGATTTTTAATTACATATGTTTTTAATCTTATTAATTTATTGTTTCATTTAATACTTTTTTTTGTTTTAAGGTATTTTTATTACTTTATAATATTCAATTAAAACAATCCTAAAAAAGATATTTTAAATTTTTAACTATAGGCTAATTCAATTTAATTTTTTTACCAATGGAGTTGTTTCTTCATTGAGTAGATTTTTTTTAAATTTCATCTTAAATATTTTGGATGAATTTTTATTTTTTTATTTAGCTGTTATGTTAATTTATTAGATTTAATCATTGTTAAAAATAATATAGTTGTGCAACACACGGGTACAAGTACCCTAGTGAATTACTGAACAAACTTAATGAAGACAAAAATTATTCACCAATATCCTAACTAAAGAAATAGAACCAAAAACAAACCATCTGATTATTTAATAGATACGCATACCAATGTCACATTCCACATTGGACATTATCAAGACTATTTCTCTCAAGTGTAGAATGACAATGCTATAGAATTCATATTAAAGAATATCAATTTGAGACACACGAGAGAGAAATCAAATTAGTCAATACATCACGTTATATTTATTTATTGAGCTGTAAATAAATAAAATAAAACAGGACAAACGTTATACAACCCTTCATGGGTAACTAAGATGAGTGGTTTAACAACAACACTGTAGACTTACCAATTTTTGGTAATGTAAGGAAGAGAAAATCCATTCTTTTATATGCCAACTAATATGTAATATATATATTTTTTAATCGAAAGCCAGTGTGGACTATAGCCTTAAAAGAATAGTGTTATAATAATGGGCAGCCAAAAACATTATTTCTCATCTAGTAATTAAAAACAGATGCACAAACCAAATATAATAATCCTGTTAGGACTTAGGAAAGATAGCAAAGCTAATCAATTTTGAAAGTAATAAAAGGAAATTACAAAAAAAATGCAGAAAAGAATAGGTAATTGGGTGACGGCGAACCTAGAAGCATATATTCATGTAAGAAAATTTCATTTACTAGTCTTTAGTTATTTGCAGCTCATGAAGACTTTCTGCCAGTGAAGACTACAACATTTATCAAATTATTATGGTGTATTCAATTAACCCTGTTTTCAAACTTAAAGTTCACAACCATGTTGAAAAACATTGTAAGATGCTTAAACTTTTACCCTATTCAGTATGCAGTTCGTGTCCAAAAAAATGGGAGTCATAACGAACTAGAAAGCAAACTTATATTTTAAAAGATAAGTTGACAGCAACAAGTTGTTTAGGACCTAAGTTGGCCAACTGTGAAAGAGATTACAAATACTAACAATCAAATCATATCTTTAGAAATTTGAGGCACGTAGAATATATCTATTCTATCAGTAGAAAACCAGTTGACACTTGCAATCCATAACCAAAAACACAAACAACAATCAAAGATACACAAGATAGATTTATGTTCATACACACTTCCAATGCACTTATCATTCATTTGTTTATACCACATGAACAACCTTATTATGCAGCAACCACTACATGTCGTCAGGACACGTTCTTCTGCAGGATTAACCTTCTTGCATATGCAACTTGGTTTTCTAGGAACTTCCTAATTTCTTGATATTTTAATCATAAAAATAATTTCATCTTAGCTTTTAGATGCCACTGGAAAGCTAATTTACCTAACTCACACTAGACCAGATATCGGTTATTCAGTGAGTATGGTAAGCCAGTTCATGAATAATCCTACTGAAGATCACATGAGCTGTAAATCGAATTCTGCAGTACCTTAAAAAGTCACCAGGGAGATGCCTTCACTTCAAAAAGAACCCAGATAGGAGTGTGAAAGTGTTGACGGATGCAGATTGGGCCGGTTCATTGATTGATCGCAAGTCAACAAGTGGGTATTGCACATATGTGTAGGGAAATTTGGCTACTTGGAGAGGTAAGAAACAATTAGTAGTGGCAAGAAGCAGTGCAGAGGCTGAGTTCAGGTCAATGGCTCTTGGCATCTGTGAGGGAATTTGGTTAAGGAACTAGGAGTGCTAACATATTGCACCATGAGACTCTTATGTGACAACAAGGCGGCCATCAACATTGCTAAAAATCCAGTCCACCATGATAGAACAAAACATGTGGAGATAGACAGACATTTCATACAGGAGAAGATAGATGATGGAATTATCAAACTAGAATACAGCCCTTCCAATCACCAAACTGCAGACATACTAACCAAGGCTCTTCACAAGTCAAATTATGAGAACTTAAGGACCAAGCTAGGCATGATTGACATCTATTGCCCAGCTTGAGGGGGAGTGTAGGATGCTAAATCGAGACTGAGAACATAGTGGTCAATCCCGGATAGCGGCGCGTAGCGGCCGACCCCAAAAACGCTATAGCGGGACAGCGAATAGCGGGATGGCCGCTATACTGAAAAAAAAGGAAAAAATTATGTAATTATTGTATAAATGCTTCAAAATATAAAATTATTCAAAATTAAACACATACTCATTATTAATAATCAAAAGTCATAATTCTAGACTCTAGAGTCACACAATCACCACGAACATAAGGCATAATTAACAAGTCAATAACCACAAAAGTCATCAAGAAGAAGGAGGAGAGAGCTGTGAAGGGAAAATGAATAATCTTAAATTTTAAAACTTTATACCATAAGCAAATGAATAATAAACAAAGTTTAAATACTCAAAATTCAATAGGCACTTATCAATCATCTTGGCCAAAGTATTATAAAAAAAATTAAAGTACAAATAACTAAGTCTAACAACTAACAAGTATAACCAAATAAAAAAAAAGAATGTTATCACCAAAAAATAAAAGGAGAGTGATGTCTTAAAACTTCTTTGAAAGATTGAAAAAAAAAAGGTCACGATAATACGACATCACTTATTGCACATGCTGTGCGAAACAGATGCTGGGCAAAATAGGAAGAAGCTGGGTGCTGGGCAAGTTGTGCGAAATTGTCTGAAATAACAAGAAAACAGAGGCTGTGCCAAAGAGGAAGAAGCTGCATGTGAAACAGAGTTGGTTGGGTGCGCTGGAGAGGAAGAAGCTGCAAGTTGTGTGAAATTGTCTGAAATAACAAGAAAATAGAGGCTGTGCAAAAGAGGAAGAAGCTGAATGTGAAACAGAGCTGGTTGGGTGCGCTAGAGAGGTGGGATCCTGCGAAACAGGTGGGACAATCATGGGTACGAAACAGAGGCTGAGGCGAAGTCGTTTCAGGCCTCGTCGGAAATGGTGGAGGAATGTTCTTCACGCTCAAAACTGTTGAATCCAAATTCTTATAAAAAGGTTTAAGTACTAAATTCTTAAAAGCTGTAGCTTTCCCTGTTCAAGTTTTGAGGATAACAAAAATATTTATTTAGTTTGAACAAGTAAGTGTTTCGACAATAGTATTAACAAATCGCTACTTGTATGTGCGTCCATTTTTGCTCTTTGCTTAAAGATAACTCTTCGTGCGTCCAATATGCTATAACTCTTTGTGGGTCCAATAAATGTATTATATATTTTTACTATTGGTGCGTCCAATACTTGTATGCATATACTGTTACTTTTTATTAGTTCGTCCAATACGATCTGTCTTCCAAAGCTCGGATTCAACTCACTCTTTCAAAGTTCAAGCTTAAGGTCTCGTCCAAGTGAAATTTCAAAAATGAAGAACTGTTCCTCATTAAATGCTAGAAAAGAACTCTGACAGCTCACGGCGATAGAAGAAGTCAACTAAGCCACTTTTGCTGACATTGTCTAACAACTACAAATATCTGCAAATAAGAAACCGTCTGCAATCTTAGACAAATCAAGACTTTGTTTTCATTGATTGGAAATCTCAGAGAATAAAAGTCACCGTCAGAAGAAGTTCAGTACTTTTCCAGTAGATGCATTTAATGCTACTCAGAACGATAATAAATGTTTCTGTTGGACGATCTAGCCAATGAAGTCTACTCAATTTGTTCTTACTTATAAAGAGAAGAAGCAGCACCAAAAGAGATAGAGATATCTTTGCCGAAGCATCCTTCAAAGTCTAAAAAGCCTTATTTCTTCTTGATTTTCCATATACGTGTAAAAAGGAAAAAGCCTTGAGATTTCTATTGTCTATTCTCATCTGTCAGTGAGTTTTAAACTCAAGCTTTCATCTACTGTCACTTATTCCTCTTAAGCATTGTAAGCCTGAAGAGGCTGTGTGTAAAAGAATACTTGTGAGATTGAACCTGAAGATGTTGAAAATACTTGTTACCTGAAGAGGTGCATAATACTTGTAATCGTGAAAAAGATTAGTTGGAAAATCCTTTTGGTTGAAGGGACTGGACGTAGCTCTTGGTTGATAAGAGTGAACCAGGATAAATCTCGTGTGTAAGCTTCTCTTCTCTTCTAGTGTGCTTTATTATATTCACTAACCTCTGGGGTTTCCCATTTTGTTTATTAACAAAGATCTTTTATTTGGTTTTAGAACGTGTTAACCATTTTATTAAAAGTCTTTTCAAAATCCTTAGAGTCCAATAGGACTAAGCCGTGTTGGTTCTAAGCTCTTTGCTTGTCAAACTTTATCCTTCGCTGTGTTCTATTTTCTATTGAAAAGGAAAATCTTTTATTAATCATCAAAAAGGGTTAAGAAACACAATTCAATCCCCCTTCTTGTGTTTCACTTGGTTATTTCAATTGGTATCAGAGCTCAGCCTCTTGGGTTGAGCATCTAACAGTGCAGAGGAAAAAGATCCAGTATACCCTTTAATAGAGAACGAAGGACAAGCGGTGAACAGACCACCTCTATTCAATGGAAACGACTATGATTACTGGAAGAAGAGAATGATTGCCTTTTTTGATGCCAAAATATGGACATCTGGGATCTAGTTCAAAATGGATATCAAACACCCACCAACGCAGAAGGACAGGATCTCCCTCGACCACAATGGACGGAAGGACAACGAACCAGACATCAGCTTAACTCAAAAGCCAAACATTATCTTATGTGTGCCATCACCAGATCAGAGCACGATAAAGTTCATAGCTGTGAAACAGCTAAAGAGATATGGGATACTCGCCTTAGCACATGAAGGCTCATCTCAAGTCAAAGAATCAAAGATAAGCATCTTTGGTTCACCGAGATGAGCTCTTCAAAATGGGAGAGCATGAAAACATTGATCAAATGTTTGGACGATTCCAAACAATAATCAATGGCTTGAGATCTCTAGGAAAGAACTATGATAATCAAGATCATATCAGAAAAATCCTAAGAAGTCTTTCCAGACAGTGGAGACCTAAGGTTACTGCCATACAGGAAGCAAAGAATCTAGCTTCTCTTACCATGGAGGAACTCTTGGGTTCTCTTAAAGTTCATGAGCTGGAACTTCAAGAAGAGGAAAGCTCAAGAAAAGGGAAATCAATTGCCCTTAAAGCTCATAAAGGCAGTGCGTCCAAAGCACTTAAAGCTGAAAAATCATCAGACGAGGCCGAGTCATCTGAAGATGATATATCTGATAATGACGAGTTATCTTTCATCTCTAGAAAGATACAAGCAATGTGGAAAAAGAAAGGAGGTATGCGAAGAAAGCACTTTGGACGAAGGTCACCAAAGGACGTAATGTAGAAACAAAAGACAAGAGTCCAATCATATGCTATGAATGCAAGAAGCCCGGACACATTAAAGCGGAATGCCCTTCACTAAATAAGGAGAAAGAGAAAAGGAGATTCTTTCCAAAGAAGAAAAGAGGATTAATGGCCACCTGGGAAGATCTTGATCTTTCAACTACTGATGATGAAGAAGAAGCAGAAGAAGAAGCAAATCTATGTCTCATGGCTAACACCTTGTCAGAAGAAGAAGAAGATGAGGTAACAAACTGTGATCTTGATCTTCAGAATGCATTTGATGAGTTGTTAAATAATTCATCTATTTTAGCGGTTGAATATAAATCCTTGAAAAGAAAATTTTCAAAATTAACTAGAGAATATGGAAAAATGTTTTCAGAAAAACAAGAACTTGAAATTTATTGTGAAAAATTAAAAACTGAAAATGTTCTTTTGAAAACATCTTCTGAGTCCAACACTTCAGATGAAGTTGATAAACTTCATAATGAGGTAAAAAAGTTAACGGAGGACCTCAGTAAATTTGTAAAAAGCACCAACAACCTAAACATTTTACTCAAATATTCCAGAGATCCTCGTGACAAATCTGGATTGGGATATCAAGATACTGATAAACAGCTTTTTCAAAAAACTACTACTCAACCTAAATCTTTTAAGAATGTTTGTAAAAAGAACGTTTACCCTTCCTCAATAGATCCTTTTAATAAAAGGTCAAAATATTATGGATCTCCAAGAGCTAACCAAAAAGGACCCAAAAAGATATGGGTACCTAAGGATATGATAATTCCTTTTGCAGATGTGCTTAGCAACAAGAAAAAGACACCTGTCATGGTACCTGGACAGTGGTTGCTCACGGCACATGACGGGAGAAAGGTCTATGTTCCAAGACATCAAAACTAATTCAGGAGGCTCCGTCACGTTTGGAGGAAACCAGAAAGGTAAAATAGTTGGAATAGGTAAGATTGGTAAGCATCCTTTTCCCACTATCGATAATGTTCTTCTAGTTGAAGGATTGAAACATAATCTGCTTAGCATTAGTCAATTATGTGATAGTGGATCTAATGTTTCATTCAATCAAGGAGAATGTATAGTTAAAAACTCTGACGGATCCATACTCTTCATTGCTAAAAGGCAAAACAATCTTTATAAAATTGACTTGGAAGATCTTTCAGACCAAAATGTATCATGTCTAGTTTCCATAAAAGGAGAACAGTGGATTTGGCACAAGAAGCTTGGTCATGCAAGTTTGAGATTAATCTCTAAACTAAATAAGCATAACCTCATAAGAGGACTACCAAAGCTTGTGTACAAATCAGATGTTCTTTGTGAAGCTTGTCAAAAAGGGAAACAAATCAAAAATTCTTTTGAGTCCAAAAACATCGTTTCCACCTCTAGACCACTAGAATTGTTACATCTTGATCTATTTGGTCCTACAAGAACTTCTTCACTAAATGGAAAGAAATATGGATTGGTCATAGTAGATGACTATACTAGATGGACATGGGTTATGTTTCTAGCTCACAAGGATGAGTCTTTCAAAGTCTTTTCTATTTTCTGTAAAAGAATTCAAAATGAAAAAGGAATGTGTATCAACTCAATCCGAAGTGATCATGGAGGAGAATTTGAGAATGAGAGCTTCCAATTGTTCTGTGAAGAAAACGGTATTCATCACAACTTCTCTACCCCAAGAACACCACAACAAAATGGTGTGGTAGAAAGAAAAAATAGATCTCTTCAAGAGATGGCTAGAACAATGCTCAATGACAACTCAATCTCCAAACACTTCTGGGCTGAAGCTGTTAACACTGCGTGTTATATTCAAAACATAATATATATTAGACCTATTTTAAACAAGACTTCGTATGAATTGTGGAAAGGACGAAAACCCAACATCTCTTACTTTCATTCTTTTGGCTGTCAATGTTTTATTTTGAATACTAAGGATTCTTTAGGAAAGTTTGATGCTAAAGTTGACTCTGGTATTTTCCTAGGATACTCAGAAACATCTAAAGCATATAGAGTATATAACTCTCGCTCTCTAACTGTTGAAGAATCTGTTCATGTTAAATTCAATGACAAAAAGCCACGACAATGACTTGTCGAGCTAGATGAGTCCTTTGCGAGTTAAACTTAAAAGACAAAGGAGAAGGATCAGCAACCCAAAACAAAGAAGCATTGGACGATGAAAGAAAAGAAGAAACAACTGATGGTCAAAGAAGCTGGCACTTCAAAACTTATCATCCAGAACACCAAATCATTGGTAATCCAGATGATAAAGTACGTACAAGATCTACCTTCAGAGAATACTCAAATGTAGCCTTCATCTCTGAAATGGAACCAAGAAAAATAGAAGAAGCACTGAAGGACGAAGGATGGATCTTAGCCATGCAAGAAGAGCTAAATCAATTTAAAAGAAATGATGTTTGGACGTTGGTTCAAAAGCCTAAAGACAAGTCCATCATCGGCACAAAATGGATATTCAAAAACAAATTGGACGAAGATGGTAAGATTGTGAGAAACAAAGCAAGGTTGGTAGCCCAAGGTTACTCACAACAAGAAGGTATTGATTTCACTGAAACTTTTGCTCCTGTAGCTAGACTAGAAGCCATACGCATTTTACTTTCATTTGCTGCTCATCATAGCATGAGACTATATCAAATGGACGTAAAAAGTGCATTTCTAAATGGTATAATCAATGAAGAAGTTTTCGTTAAACAACCACCTGGTTTCGAGGATGAAAATTTCCCTGAGCATGTTTTCAAATTGGAAAGGGCCTTGTATGGTTTAAAACAAGCTCCTCGAGCCTGGTATGAAAGGTTAAGTACCTTTTTAATAGAAAGCAGTTTTTCTAGAGGAAAAGTTGACACTACTCTTTTTCGAAAAGACAAAAACTCGAAATTCATTTTAGTTCAAATTTATGTTGATGATATTATTTTTGGAGCTACTGATGAATCTCTTTGCAAGGATTTTTCCAATCTGATGCAGAAGGAATTCGAAATGAGCTTAATGGGAGAATTAAAATTCTTTCTGGGTTTGCAAGTGAAGCAAACATTGGACGAAATCTACATTCATCAGACAAAATATACAAATGAACTTCTGAAGAAATTCAAATTGGACGATTGCAAAACAATGAGCACACCAATGCATCCATCGTCCACACTAAGATTGGACGATAAGGATAAAAAGGTGGACGAAAAGGTATACAGAGGTATGATCGGATCACTCCTATATCTCACTGCATCCAGACCTGATATAATGTTTAGTGTGTGTCTTTGTGCACGTTTTCAATCTGATCCTAGAGAGTCACACTTAATTGCTGTAAAAAGAATATTTAGATACTTGAAAGGAACTACTAATCTGGGTTTGGTATTTAAGAAATCTCATGAGTACAGATTAGTTGGTTTTTGTGATGCTGACTATGCTGGAGATAGAATCGATAGGAAAAGTACAAGTGGAGGATGTCACTTCATTGGAGGAAATCTAGTATCATGGTCCAGCAAGAGACAAAGCACAATTGCTCTATCAACAAATTGGTGAATATATCTCTGCGTCCAATTGTTGCTCTCAACTACTCTGGATCAAACATCAATTAGAAGACTACAACATCTTTGAAAGTAAGATTCCTTTACTATGTGATAATACTGCTGCAATTAACTTATCAAAAAATCCCATATTACACTCAAGGGCAAAACACATTGAAATCAAACATCACTTTATAAGAGACTATATTCAGAAAGGTGTGTTTGATATTCAATATGTGGATACAGATCATCAATGGGCGGATATTTTCACAAAACCCCTCTCAGAGGATAGATTCACTCTTATTCGAAAACATCTAAGTATGCATTTTGTAAAGAATTAATATTTCTTGCGTCCATTGAAGATCTGCGTCCAAAATGCTTTGTACTTGATAAATGGTGTGGTAAATTTCTTGATAAGACTTAAATCATTTGCATTTATCTTGTTTGAAACTTTTCAAATTTCCCACGCTGAGTCAGTTTTTGAAAGGTCACGAAAGTAACTTTTTACTGCGGACGTGACAGTTGCTTTTAATACACATTTAATGTGTTTGTTTTTTTAAAAAAAAAAACGATTCGTTTTCTCTCAAGAAACCTTTCAGTGTAGAAACCTACCTTCTTCTATAAATATTTTCTTTCTTTACAAGATCAAATTTTTACGCCTTCAAGCCTTGAAAGAAAACTTTTGAAAAAAAAGAACCTTAGCAAATTTCTCTCTCTCTTTCAAATTTCCTTAACCCTAAGAAATGGCCGGAGGAAAAACCCTTGATGTTGAAAGAGCCGAGGTATCAGTTGAATACTCGTTCCAAACCTTAATTTTAGCAGAATGTGGAATAGATATCAAAGAATGTCTCGTCGGTGCTGGTTGGGATAGTTACTTCAGAGAACCGGTGGAAGTTTATCCGAAATTGGTGAAAATGTTCTGGAAAGACGCATCCGTGTCTGCGACAGAGGTCAGGGGATGTGTTTTGGGAAAACCGGTTGTGGTTTCAGAGGTAACCATCTCCAACGCCACCTAATGTTGGTTGGAAGGAGCCACCATCACTTCTGATTGGGAAAAAGCGTTTGGGGGAACTGATGCTGTTCTTGACACCTTACTAAAGGAGTCATCCACGGGGAAGATAACTGCTTCCAAGATGAATGACAAGGCAAGAGTTTTGCATCAACTTCTGAACAAGGCAATACTCCACAAGGCAGGTCCAAAGACTCGGTCTCTACAGTTCATGCCTTACACTGTGTCATCTGATGTTGTGTCAACAGGTCAATCTCCCTTCTCTGCTTTTTAAGAACTTCAAGAGAAGTGTACAAGGAAAAGGGAAGAAGACCACCATCTCCTATGGTGTTCTCTTAACCAAGATCTTCAGAGATCAAGGTATCTTTAGTCCCCATGAGACTAAGGATGTTGAAGAGAAGAAGAGGATATTTGGACGGATCCAAGAGCAACAAATCTTTGGACGAAGCAATCTTCTAAGGATGAAACTTCAAAGCGTCCAAGATTTTATGGACCAGAAACAGTCTCTTATCCCTTCAAAGGCTGAGAGTCCAAAGAAGAAATCACCATCCGTCCAAGCCATTCCCAAGCGGAGACTCATAATGGACGATGACTCTGAAGATGACCAACCCATCGCTAAAAGGATGAAGGTTGCGTCCATTGCGAGCATCCCAAAAGGAACCCGGACAAAGCTATCCATCACAAGGAAACCCTCTTCCAAGCTTGCATCCATTCCTAAGGAACCTCTTCCTACCTTTCCCTCTTCCTCCATTTTACCCTCTTCTCAACTAGAACCACAAACCTCCTTCCCAACCTCTCAAATAACTTCCTCTCCCTTAAACACTGAACCTTTTTCTTCTCAAACTCACATCATACCTTCCCAATCTCCTTCACCTTCCCCCTCTCAAAAGACCTTCTACAACTCCTCCTATCTTAACCTTTTCTCTGTGGGGGTTTCCCCTCACATTATCCCTCTTTAGGAATCCAAGGACTCTTCTCTCTCACTCACAGCAAGACGCTCCCGGTGCTGTGATGGTTACTCAACAAAAGTTCACATCTTCCCTGGTGACCTCTTCTTCAAATCTATCACCTTGGAAGAAATAGGACAGTTTGCGAGTCCTTATGACACCATCCTTGTCAGTGTCATTAAGGGGAGTCTTCTGTTGAAGAATTTGTGATTTGTACCCCCTTCACTGATCATCTCCTCTACAACTGCCATCAAGATTCAGCCGGATCGGGTTTGTCCAAGGTTGCCAATGGTGGATTTAAATAAAAACGAAGACTTGAAAAAGTACAGAAGCCAAGCCACCTTTCCCAAGCCCATCCTTTTTAAGCCAAATTTTGGGAGCTTACGTTCCCCTGATGCTGATGTTGAATTCTTGTGGCAAGTTTCGAATAAAGGAGAAGCTGAGGAGAACGAGGCTAAGACCTTCTGGGAAAAGCACATTTGGGAGTGTGAGCAACAAGCATCTTCTTCAGGACTAAGCGATGAAGATAAGGAAGATACTATAACTGTGCCTGGTCAGAGCTTCCAGTGTTTTCGTCCTATCTATATGGTAGATGATCTTCTTGGACTGCCTATGAACTCGCCATTACCAACAATCTTCTCTTGTCCAAGCTATGTCTCTGGAACTCCGTCTGACAACATAGGCAGGCTTTATCCCTGGGATCATATGTTTGGATACCGGAGAACTTCTCTTCCTTGGGATGTTGACCTTCCTCTGTCTGAAGACGAAGTTGAGTCTGTTGTGCAGCAAATGGATGTGACCCCTCCTGCTTCCACCACTGAGTTAGCTATTGTGGAGCCACAACCTTCTGTTGACATTCCCACCCAAGTGCCCCCAGCTTTTCAGGCCTACGTGAATAATTAGATGGACTTAATGTACAAGAGAGTTGAAGACCTCCTCAAATCTCTTTTTCAACAAGGGCCACCTCCTCCTCCTCCACCTTCTTCCTCTTGATTTTATTTTTTTTAGCCAAATTTTTTTTGACAGTGATGTCTTTCTTTCTTTTTGTCTGATGACAAAGGAGAAGAATAATGGGAATTTGACTTGTTACAAACAAATTTATTTTTTTTTAAATTTATACTGATTCAATGAAACTATGAATTATTATTATTCTCTCATCTGGTTGTTTCTTTATCCTTGTCTCGTTTATTCTGTTGCACTTATATAAAATGCTTTAATTGAAATTGTGAATACTCGGCTAATACACTGTGTTGCTGTGAAGGATCTGCTCTCATTTTTAGCAAGGTTTATTTCTTTTCAAAAGGTATTGTCTCTGTTAAACACTTTTCTCAAGTACTAAACTTCGATACAAAGATAATATTACTTGCTCTTGAAACTTGTTTCATAAAAATAAATTTCATGTACTACGTCCAATCGACTCTGCGTCCAACAGACTTTGAGTCCATCCCTTAGAAATGTTTTTCTTAGGGGGAGCAATTTTGTTTTAAAAAGAAAATCTGTGTTCAACCAAATTAATAGTTTTTGTCATCATCAAAAAGGGGGAGATTGTTGAATCCAAATTCTTATAAAAAGGTTTAAGTACTAAATTCTTAAAAGCTGTAGCTTTCCCTGTTCAAGTTTTGAGGATAACAAAAATATTTATTTAGTTTGAACAAGTAAGTGTTTCGACAATAGTATTAACAAATCGCTACTTGTATGTGCGTCCATTTTTGCTCTTTGCTTAAAGATAACTCTTCGTGCGTCCAATATGCTATAACTCTTTGTGGGTCCAATAAATGTATTATATATTTTTACTATTGGTGCGTCCAATACTTGTATGCATATACTGTTACTTTTTATTAGTTCGTCCAATACGATCTGTCTGCCAAAGCTCGGACTCAACTCACTCTTTCAAAGTTCAAGCTCAAGCTCTCGTCCAAGTGAAATTTCAAAAATGAAGAACTGTTCCTCATTAAATGCTAGAAAAGAACTCTGACAGCTCACGGCGACAGAAGAAGTCAACTAAGCCACTTTTGCTGACATTGTCTAACAACTACAAAGATCTGCAAATAAGAAACCGTCTGCAATCTTAGACAAATCAGGACTTTGTTTTCATTGATTGGAAATCTCAGAGAATAAAAGTCACCGTCAGAAGAAGTTCAGCACTTTTTCAGTAGATGCATTTAATGCTACTCAGAACGGTAATAAATGTTTCCGTTGGACGATCTAGCCAATGAAGTCTGCTCAATTTGTTCTTACTTATAAAGAGAAGAAGCAGCACCAAAAGAGATAGAGAGATCTTTGCCGAAGCATCCTTCAAAGTCTAAAAAGCCTTATTTCTTCTTGATTTTCCATATACGTGTAAAAAGGAAAAAGCCTTGAGATTTCTATTGTCTATTCTCATCTGTCAGTGAGTTTCAAACTCAAGCTTTCATCTACTGTCACTTATTCATCTTAAGCATTGTAAGCCTGAAGAGGCTGTGTGTAAAAGAATACTTGTGAGATTGAACCTGAAGAGGTTGAAAATACTTGTTACCTGAAGAGGTGCATAATACTTGTAATCGTGAAAAAGATTAGTTGGAAAATCCTTTTGGTTGAAGGGACTGGACGTAGCTCTTGGTTGATAAGAGTGAACCAGGATAAATCTCGTGTGTAAGCTTCTCTTCTCTTCTAGTGTGCTTTATTATATTCACTAACCTCTAGGGTTTACCATTGTGTTTATTAACAAAGATCTTTTATTTGGTTTTAGAACGTGTTAACCATTTTATTAAAAGTCTTTTCAAAATCCTTAGAGTCCAATAGGACTAAGCCGTGTTGGTTCTAAGCTCTTTGCTTGTCAAACTTTATCCTTCGGTGTGTTCTATTTTCTATTGAAAAAGAAAATCTTTTATTAATCATCAAAAAGGGTTAAGAAACACAATTCAACCCCCCTTCTTGTGTTTCACTTGGTTATTTCAAAAACATGGTACCCAGCTCCAGTTTTGCAGAATAATCCTATTCTTCCTCACGTGTCCCTAAAAACCTCAACAAAACACATGAAACGACGTGGGGGGAGTTGGTTTTCCAATAGTGGCTGCGATCGCTGCGACATGGCCGCGAAACACCCGCGACTTTGGGCCGCGATCGCCACGACAACAAAACGCTCCGCTACATGAGCTCCGTCACGGGTGGGTGGCGCGACGCCACGCTCCACCGCTATAGCGCTGCTATAGCGCGCGATTGACTACTCTGACTAAGAATCAGTCAATTATTGACTGATTCCATTGCTATTATTTCCTTATATTAAGGCCAGCTGAAAATATCGTATACCCGTATTTTAGGGATCAATTGTACATATATATCCATGCTAATTATAGCCTTGCGGATCTTGCTCTTTTATAGGGATATGACTTTATTTTCTTTCCTTTTTTAGGATCCTAATTGATGTACATATCCATCTATTTATACCTGTTATATATCCAATTGATTCAAGCAATGAAATCTCCTTTTTCCCAATTATTTCACAAAGATTAAGAACATTGCAAACCTTGTTGATGGCCATTGCAAACTAGCATAGTATCCGTGCGATTGCCCGAGCCACTTGCTTATGTGCTTATTGTATTAACAATTCAATTGTTCAAACAAAAACATCCTCCTTGTTTTGCTAGAGAAGCAATTAATATCATATTAAATGAGGTTGTAAAAAGATAAGAAAAAGAAAGTTGAGAAATGGCAAGAGTAATGCCATGAACAAAAGCATTATTAAGTGTAGTGACCATATGAAGCAGAAGTGTTTCCTTTAAAAATATATATATAACTAATTTGATGCACAACCAACAACCCATTAACAATAAACACATCATGCAAACCAACCATTATTGTACTCAAATTAGATATCCTAATAGTTATTTATTGGGCAATATCATGACAGCATTGCATTGGCCTTTGAAGGTCAATACGCAGCCTCCAACATATCAAATATACAACAAATATTTCAATATTCTACTTGGTTGATTTAATATAGCTAATTTTAGACTTGGCATGTGGCTCCAACAACCAAAGAATAAAAAATTATTTAGAGACCAATTTAAAATAACAAAATAATATTCGTTATTGTTGAAGGCATATTTACATATTTAGGTACAACCAATCATAAAGTCATGTACTCATCGATCAAATTTTGAAAAGAACCACGAGCATTGTAGTTTTAAGCAACTAAGTAATACCTTGTAAATTTTTTTTATCATAATTGAATCAATTCAATCAATCAGATAGGTACTGGAAGTAAAATGTCACGAAAAATCCTCAATAAAACATAATAATTAATTTCCTTTTTATTTGATGTACCTTAAAGGAGCATGGATTGACTAATATCTCCACTACTTAACAACCATCAGTTCTCATTCAGGGGATTGTCCTAAGCTACATATTAGAAAGGAAAAGAGGACTAAGCTAGTTAATGCACTTATGTCTTATGGCACAAATTTATGCATACAGCTTGAAAGAAAAACCTAATGACTGTGAAAGAACAATTCTCATTTGGAAATAGCATAAATATGTAAGAATACCCCAGCCAATAAAGCGTAGTCACTGTAATGACCCAAAAAAAATACCTATGACATAACTTCACTCCACCATCGAAACACTAAAAACCATGATCAACATTTTTTTAAGATGCACTTGAAACTCCTAAACACAGATAATATTCAAAAGATAGTGGTGTAAAAAATTAACAAAGAATAGAAAAGAAAATAAAGGTAAGCATCCATGACAACCATTTTAACAATCAAAGAAGAAAGACAATTTTTAAGATACTCATAATAACAATAGGTAAACTAATAGAAATAGTTTAAACCTGCGATATATCTCAGGCAGCACCAGTAAATTGATCTTCATAGAGTGGTGCCCGGTCCTCCATAGACCGGCTTGCCTCAACCATATACAGCAAGCCTCAACCTTAGCAAGGCTTTCTGGCCTTAACCATACACAGCAAGCCTTATCCTCTCCAAGAGCTATTGCTGCCCTACTGCCTCCATTTCTATCCACTGCTCCTTGAACCCATCCGCATAAATGGGCTGACATGCCATGTGCCGTTAAGCTTGGGTGGGGATTTCTTTTCAACAAGCGGTGGGCCCCTCTTTTAGTTTCTCTTTGTCAAAAGGTGGTCAGAATTTTTTGCATAACCCAAAAGCAAAAGAAATGGCATGGAATTCCTCTGCCAAAAGACAAATCCCACATGGGTGGGACCTCTTTTCTAAATAGTGGGGCTCGCAACATTGGCTCTCTATTTTTTCAGAATCTGCTCCCATCTTGTGCGGTGTATTTTCCGGCCACTCTCTGATTAATTTTTTCGGCCAATCAGTCCCAATTTAGGTTTCTATTTTTCTCTATGCTACCTCCTCGTCAATCTCCAACCTTGTTCAACTGTTTCTGTTGCTCCATGGTTCTCTGTAAAAGAGTGGAATGAAGGAGGAGTGGCTTATCAATTGCCACACATTATGGAAGACATATTTTGGCAAAATCGTATGTTCCAATGCCAGCATGGCATTGAGGGGGAGAAAAGCTAACTGAATTCCCTCACTCATCTCTCTGTCCAGAACTAAAATCCCTCACTCACCTATCTGTCCACAACTAGAATCCTCTGTTGGTTGACGTGCAGTTGCAAAATCTGAACACCGACTCTCCCGAGAAATTCACGATATGGTTCAAGGATATTATACCTATTGGATGCATTATATTGCTAAAATACATCCTTTGCAGCATCCAGAATTGTACATCTCTACCCACTATGAATCATACCAGTGGTGAATCTCTTCTCACTGAAGATCATTCCGGTGAAATTCTTATCATTTTTCCCACCAAGAATCATATGGGTGGAGAATTTTCTTGGAGGTGATTTACACCATCCTTCGTTGGGAATACTACTGGCAGTATCCAAAATACCCATCGAAGATCATACCGGTGGTGAACTCTTTTGGCTAAAGATCATACTAGCCCTGTGGGTCTACTGTTAGTAGTATAAAAAACACCAATATCCACCGAAGATCATACGGGTAGTGTTCTTTTCGGGTCTCCTATATTCAAGTTTGAGGTCTGTTTGAAGCTTCTAAATGCTCTTTGGAGATTAGGTTTTGCAATCTATGATTGCATACCAGGAAATTACTGTTGCCCATCATTCTAGAGTATGTTCCTCCTTGGTCATGCAACATCCAACCAGCTCTTCAGGCTATGTGTCATTCAGCAGTTTTGCTGAGTTATTCATCAAGCAAAGCTCAATTCATTACCTCTCCAGCAGTCATTACAGCATCCCTGAGTAGTCATCACAATCATGTCTTTTAGGGAGCCCTTATCATATTATATAAGTGTGCTTATTTGTAAAAAGCTTAAAGCTTAGTAAGCTTTGGCTTGGGGGGGATTGTTAGAATATAAGCATTATCATGGTTAGTGGAGTATCGTTATGTTTGTGTGATGATTGTGTTAGAATGATTATGTTAGGCTCCGTTATTATTATATGTTAGTGGAGTGTTAGTGGAGTGATTAGGTTTAATATTGTAGCCTATTTATAGGCATTCCTCCTCACGATTTAACATAGAATATACAGAACACATTTACATGTTTCTACTCTCAACTATGTTTTCTCTCCTTTATTTCTTTTTCTGTCACCCCCTTTAATTATTCAACATACTGCAATATAGATTACAAGAATAATGAGTTTTTCATTTTTTTCGTATTGGGGATGGGGAAAAACAAAAAGCAGGCCTCGAATTAGTTTAGGCCTTGAACCAACTCTATGCTTATTTGTAGATAAACTAGTGACACACAAGTGAAATATTCATGAGGCTTCCAAATAATCTTGTTTCTTCTTCGTGTGTGTACTTCACTTAGATACGTGGACCCTTCACTTGGTATTTATAATTTAGATTATCTTTATATTTGATTCATGATTGGAGGAGCTGAGGTGGGAGGACCATACGAAAAAGAAAAGAATTACCCTATTTCATGGGTGTGGATCCACATGAGTGGTTGTACCTGGTGGAGCATTTTTTCGAGATCAACCATATCCCAAAGACAGAGAATGTGGCTACAGCTGTGGTGTGCCTTGAAGAAAAGGCTCTGAACTGGTTCCAATGGTGGGAACCACGGATGGTAGTGGTTACTTGGCCAACTTTTTGTCAAGCTTTCCTAAGGAGATTTCATACGGCTTCATCGGAAATCCCATATGAGGTGCTTATGGGATTGAAACATAGAGGATCTGTTATGGAGTACAGTGAGCAATTAGAATTGCTCTCCGCTCCATTGCGTTATGCAGACGATACCAAGGCAGAAATGAAGCTCCACCAATCAAACTAGTGAGGTGGCATGATGGTTGTAGTGCAGCATATCGAAGAAAAGAAACTGATGGTGGGTGGTATACATGGGCACCCACCCATGCAAAATTGGGTAAACCCAAACCAGCCAGCTAGGCCCAGCCCAATAGAGCCATCTTTTCGGATTAGGCCTTGGAGAGAAGCCTTCCTTGGTGCCCGAGTTCACCCAACATTCACACCTCTAACCATGGGCTCCCGTTTGGACTTCCCAACGGCTGGGGAAGGGTGGACAACTAAGGGAGGGGGAGGACCACCCTCAAATTCTAGGAAAGGGAATGGATTCAGGTCACTGACAAATGAAAGGAGGAAGTGACAAGGAAAGAAGAGGAAGAAGTATCAACAATAACCTTCATGAACAGTATCAAGGATGAAGTGAGATTAGAGGAACTCTTCGAAATTATGGCTCAGGCTCAGGCTCGCGGGTGGAGGATAGGGATAAATTTCTGGGTCAAGTTAGTGGGTACATACCCATTTGAACTGGACCTAGCCAACCAACTTTCACCACCAAAGGAAATGGGTCTCTAGTGCAAATTTTAGGAACTGAGCCATGGGGAAAGCCCAACTCTGGGCTGCGTTTTGCAAGAACTGGGCCGTTGGGTGAGCCAACTTCTAGTTTGCAAACCCAACCAGCAAATTTAGGGACTAGAACAAAGGTTTCGGCATTTGGAGGAGGTTCCAGCATGACATCTAGGAGGAATGGGGAGTTCAGGCAGTTGTCTGATGAAACTTTCACTCCAGGCCATATTTGCATAAATAGACAGCTGAATTTATTGATTCTTGGACCAGAGGAAGAGGAAGGAGGGAGGGAGGGCATGACGATGGAAGATGAGGAAGAAACTAGAAAAAAAAAACCAGCAATGCTATTATTTACTGCAAGTTTCGAAAAATGAGGAAAAGGGTTGCTGTGTGGAGTTAGGGATGAAGGCTTTAGTAGAGGAAGATAAATTGGCAGATGAGGGAGTATCTTTTGAAGACACCCAACACGAGTACACAAAGTACCACCTTATCATCTACGTGTTTGATCCTGGAGGGGCCTTGTTTAAGCTTTCTGTTTCCCACCTTGTCGACAAGGTGGCTGATATTGGGGGGGTATTGTTAGACTTTCAGAAAAGGACATGTGGGACACGTGGGAAGGGATCACAAGTGATGTAGAGAGAAAGAGAAAGGGTGTAGGGGGAATTCTGTTGGGAGGGGAATAATAGAATGGACAGTTGATAGGAGTGGATGATTCTGGAATCACACTAGAATCATTGTAGGGATGGCTATATAATGGGTGGAGAGGGTCACAAAGAGGGGGGAGATTTTTGTTAGAGCCCGAAATGAATCATTGTGCCTTGATGAGCAGCTGGTTCATCATGTATCACAGGGGCCCAAGATTTGGAAGGTTTATACTAGAAGGAATAAGAGGGACAAGAGAGAATGTTGAGCTGGCAAAGAGAGAAAAAGAAAAAGGAGGGTAGTAACCGTGGAAAGGGATTTTCTATTTTTAAGTAGTGCTGAGTTTGTTGAGGGGGTATCTGGAGAATCATTATGTTAATTGTGAATGGAGAGCACTAGCTCTCTGTAGGAGCCTAGCTCTGTGGCAGTAGGATATTCTTCTTCCTCTGTAAATCGTTTCTAATTCCAGTAATATCATACAGTGTTTCCATTTTTTTGGTCTGTTCTTTACTGTTTCATTCAGCATTTCGGTTCTAGTTTGTACCAAACTGGTTCGACCTGCCGGATCTGGAAAGAGAGTTTCTAGATGAGAAGACCAGCTGTAAGGAAGCGAGGAGGTGGATGCCACCAAAGAAAACGACTCACAAAGGAGGAGGGATGGAAGCGAAGGTAGAGGCTATGGAGAACGAGTTGGTTAGCATCAAAACAACGTTAGCAGCAATGCAGTCCAAAACGGAGGAAAACCAGGAAGCTTTGATAGCTATGATAGCTAAATGCCTTGACAAGAGGGTGCGGGTAGAAGAAGAGGAGGAGAGAGACGATGAGAATTCTCAGAGGACTTCACCAAAATCGGGGCCCAAGATTTCGAAAAAAGAGTCTAAAAAAAATTCAGAGGCGTCGGGTCTGAAGAAGTTACAAGGAGAGGCGCTAGAGGAGTTCCGCCAATCAATCAAGAAGGTGGAGCTGCCGATGTTCGACAGAGAGGATCCAGCAGGGTGGATTACTAGGGCGGAGATATACTTTCGAGTGCAAGAGATGAGTCCGGAGGTGCGTGTCAACCTAGTGCAGCTGTGCATGGAAGGACCCACCATCCATTTCTTTAATTCCTTGCTCAATAAGGAAACAGAATTGACATGGGAGCAACTGAAGGTTGAACTCTTGGAGCGATATGG
This sequence comes from Styphnolobium japonicum, assembly GCA_023212625.1. NCBI lineage: Eukaryota > Viridiplantae > Streptophyta > Magnoliopsida > Fabales > Fabaceae > Styphnolobium > Styphnolobium japonicum. Next base: position 16,627,928 of record JALBWW010000013.1, read on the forward strand.
CGGAAGGGGTGAAGGTGATGTGTTTGAACAATTGTCGTCTCTTCGACAATAGGGTCCCGTGGATGAGTATATCCAAAATTTCGAACGACTTACAGCGCAGGTGAGACAATTACGGGACGATCAGTATGTTAGGTATTTCCTACATGGTCTACGGGATGGAATTCGGGGTCGAGTTTGGAGCTTCATCGCTCTCAGGCCTTTTTCACGTTCTCGCTTAATGAATGTGACCAAAGCTGTCGAGAGAGAGATACAAGGGAAAGGTGGAGATTCGGGTTTCTCGAAGGTCATAGGGTCCAAAGGTGGGTTCGGATCGGGTTCGGGTTACCGATCCAGCCCAAACCATATGGGTCGGAACCCAGGATCTGAATGGGTCGTAGTTAAAGGAGGAAAGGAGCCCATCGGAGGAGCAGGGAACATGGCAAGGGGGAATCAATTTGGACCACGAGCTGGCCAAGGATCCAATATTGATAGAAAAAAATTGGGTCCAAGGGACAGAGGGGTGACACATTTAACGTACCAAGAGCTTATAGAAAGGAAACAAAAAGGCCTCTGTTATAAGTGTGGAGGCCCTTTTCATCCTCTTCATCAGTGCCCGGATAAGCAACTAAGAATCATGGTGTTGGATAATGCAGAGAGCGGAGAAGAGGGGAACATCCTGGCCGTTGAGGCAGAAGAGGAAGAAGAGGTGGACGAGGAGTGTAGTGTGATGTGCCTGGGAAATTTATCTATAGAGAAAGGATGGAGGCCTCAAACTGTGAAAATAAATGGGAAAATTAATGGGGTGCCCATCCTCATCCTAGTGGATAGTGGGGCCACCCATAACTTTATCTCCAAGAAGTTGGTCACAACTATGGGGTGGAAAATAGAAGAAACAAAGGACTTGAGGATCAAATTGGGAGATGGCCATCGAGCAGTAGCTAGAGGTACTTGTAAAGGAATTGAGATCGAATTGGGTGAAATCACAGTAACAGTAGATACTTTCCTTTTCGACTTGGAAGGTATTGACGTGGTTTTAGGAATTGCTTGGCTGGCTACGTTAGGGGAGATGTTGGTAGATTGGGGGAGACAAACCTTGAAATTTCAGCAAAGAGGGAAATGGGTGGAGTTGAAGGGGGAAGGCAACATACGAGTTTCCCAAACAGCATTGCAGAGTTTTTTTAGGAAGCCAAGACGGATGGTTGGAGGAATATTTCTCTCAGCTGAAATGCAGCTGACAAGACAAGCCGAGTTGGGGAACAAAACAGGGGACCTTGATGTAAGGCAGCAGAGCGAATTGCAGCAGCTGTTGGGGCAATATTCGAAAGTTTTTAAGGAACCAAAGGGGTTACCACTCAGGAGAAACAAGGAGCATGCTATTATTCTATTAGAAGGACAAGGACCCGTAAATGTGAGACCTTACCGTTATCCCTATCATCACAAAAATGAAATAGAGAAGCAGGTGCGGGAAATGTTGAATTCAAGAATCATACGACACAACCAGAGTGCTTTTTCCAGCCCGGTCATCTTGGTGAAGAAGAAGGATGAGACTTGGAGGATGTGTGTAGACTACCGAGCCCTGAATAAGGTAACCGTTCCAGACAAATTTCCTATTCCAATCATAGATGAGCTTTTGGACGAGTTGTATGGTGCGAAATTCTTTTCCAAATTGGATCTCAAATCCGGGTATCATCAAGTAAGGGTAAGGAGGGAAGATGTGCACAAAACGGCATTTAGAACTCATGAGGGACATTACGAGTATTTAGTAATGCCCTTTGGGTTGATGAATGCTCCATCTACTTTTCAGTCTTTAATGAATGAAGTCTTTCGGGCAATGTTGAGGAGGTTTGTGTTAGTGTTTTTTGATGATATCCTTGTTTACAGCCCAGATTGGCAGACACATTTAGTTCATCTAAATGAGGTTTTGAAGGTGTTACAGCAGCATGAGTTGGTAGCAAACCAGAAAAAATGTCACTTTGCTCAACTCTCTGTGGAGTATTTGGGCCATTTAATTTCTAAAGAAGGAGTAACCATGGACCCCAACAAGATCAGAAGTGTTGTTCAGTGGCCCGTCCCAAAGAATGTTAAAGAGGTAAGAGGATTTTTGGGTTTAACAGGGTATTACAGAAAATTTATTCAGCATTATGGGAAGATAGCTAGACCTTTGACTGAGCTAACGAAGAAGGAAGGGTTCAAATGGAATCCTCAAGCTCAAGAAGCATTTGAGACTTTGAAGAAAAAAATGACAACACCTGTTTTGGCACTACCGGACTTCACCAAGGAATTTATCATTGAGTGTGATGCATCGGGGCAAGGAATTGGGGCCATACTCATGCAACAAGGCAAACCCATCACTTTTTTCAGCAAGGCATTAGGCTAGCGTAATCTGTCTAAGTCAGCTTATGATAAAGAGTTGATGGCGGTGGTTTTGGCTATTCAACATTGGAGACCCTACTTGTTGGGAAGGCATTTTACGGTTTGCACAGATCACAAGAGCTTGAAACAGTTGTTACAACAGAAAATTTCTACCATGGATCAACAAAACTGGGCTGCCAAGTTATTAGGATACAGATTTGATATTCTGTATAAACCAGGTCCTGCAAATAAGGGAGCTGATGCTCTCTCGTGCGTAACTGATGAAGGGGAGCTGTGTTCTTTCATGTCCTGTCCTATATGGGCAGAGAGTGGTCAAGTAGTGGAAGAAGTTCACAAGGATGCCTACTTGTTGAAGATCATTGAAGATTTAAGGCTTAATGCTGCATCCAGACCAGGTTTTGTTTACAGGAATGGGATCCTGTTTTACGGTGATCGTTTGGTCCTCTCTGCTCAATCATCTTGGATTCCTCAATTGCTACAAGAGTTTCATGCCACACCCCAAGGTGGACATTCAGGTTTTTATCGCACTTACAGGCGTATTGCTGCGAATGTGTATTGGGTTGGAATGAAAAAGAAAATTCAAGATTATGTTCGGGAATGTGATATTTTCCAAAGGTAAAAATACCTTGCAACATCACCTGGGGGTTTATTGCAGCCATTGAATATTTCAGAACTGATTTGGGAAGAGGTGTCCATGGATTTTATAACGGGATTGCCGAAATCAAAAGGGTATGAGGCTATTTTGGTGGTAGTGGACAGACTGTCCAAATATGGGCATTTTATTCCCCAAAGGCATCCTTACACGGCTAGAACAGTGGCTGAAACATTTACCCAGGAAGTGGTACGGCTGCACTGCATGGTGTCCCTAAGGTTATCATTAGTGATCGTGACCCAATTTTTGTGAGTAAGTTCTGGAAAGAGCTGTTCAAATTGCAAGGGACTCATCTTAAAATGAGTTCTGCGTATCACCCAGAAACAGATGGACAGACGGAGGTAGTTAACAGGTGTTTGGAGACTCTTTTGAGATGTTTTATCGCTGATCAGCCTAAAACCTGGTTGCATTGGCTACATTGGGCTGAGTATTGGTATAACACCACCTATCATGAGTCTACAGGAGTGACCCTTTTTGAGATAGTCTATGGTAGAAAACCTCCTGTAATTGTGCGGTTTCTACAGGGAGAAACAAAGGTTGAGGCTGTCCAGAGGGACCTAATGGATCGAGATGAGGCTCTACGCCAATTGAGGCATCATTTGCTCCGAGCTCAAGCAAGGATGAAAAACCAAGCTGACCGTAATAGGAGAGAAATCGGCTTTGAAGTAGGGGAATGGGTTTTTCTGAAGTTGCGTCCTCACCAGCAGCAGTCTGTAGCCTCCAGAATTAATACCAAGCTGTCAGCAAGGTATTATGGTACTTTTAAGGTTCTGGAACGCATGGGAGTAGTGGCTTATAAGCTCCAATTGCCGGATACTTCCAAGATACATCCTGTCTTTCATGTATCTTTACTCAAGAAGGCTATTGGAAAGTACACAGCGGAGGCGGATCTTCCACAAGGCATGGAAGGGGACAATTCTGCTGAATTAGAACCGGCAGTAGTGTTGGTTGCCAGAACAGTATGCAAGGGAGGAGACACAACTCCTCAACTGTTGATACAATGGAAGGGGAAACCAGCTGAGGAAGCTATATGGGAAGATGAGTTCACCATCCAAAGTCAGTTTCCGAAATCCAGCCTTGAGGACAAGGCTGAAATTGAAGAGGGTGGCAATGTTAGAGCCTGAAATGAATCATTGGGCCTTGATGAGCAGCTGGTTCATCATGTATCACAGGGTCCCAAGATTTGGAAGGTTTATACTAGAAGGAATAAGAGGGACAAGAGAGAATGTTGAGCTGGCAGAGAGAGAAAAAGAAAAAGGAGGGTAGTAACCGTGGAAAGGGATTTTCTGTTTTTAAGTAGTGCTGAGTTTGTTGAAGGGGTATCTGGAGAATCATTATGTTAATTGTGAATGGAGAGCACTAGCTCTCTGTAGGAGCCTAGCTCTGTGACAGTAGGATATTCTTCTTCCTCTGTAAATCGTTTCTAATTCCAGTAATATCATATAGTGTTTCCATTTTTTTGGTCTGTTCTTGACTGTTTCTTTCAGCATTTCGGTTCTGGTTTGTACCAATTTTGGATAAGGATCGGTAAAGAATTTTCCTCTAGAGGGCTCAAGGCATCTGTTTTGAGAGTTAGCTTAGGATTTCAATGCTTTCTTTGTATTTTTCTCTACTTGCCATTTTAGAGTGAGTTCCCCAGCAGTAATTTCATGTTTTCTAGTAAGAATAGTTGGTTTCTATCACTAACACACATGGCTTTATACTGTAGTAATTTCATATTTTAACTCCAAGCTATTAATTACCAGTTTGCATCCAAAGTTAGTTTTGTTTCTGCATAATTTTAGATATAAGTTGTGTTAAAATTTATTTATAAAAGGATATCTGCAAACTTATTATAATATCAACCTACTAAAGGAATTTCCAAATCCTATACCTTTTTTCCCCACCATTAAAGAAGGATTTTGACATTAGAGTTTAGAACAAAACCTATGTCAAACAACAGAGTACAAAAGAGTAATAACAAGGCAAAGCAAAATGATTAATGATCGATTGACACTACCAAAAGTTGAAAACTCACCAAACTGTGACAGCATTGAGTAAAGCAAGGTGGACCCATGGACTGTCCAATTGCAAGCAATTTACCATCTTTCGACTTGCTTTCTTTCATTTTGTATTCTATTTGTACAAGTAAAACAAAAAAAAATCACATAAGGGATATGAAACCAGGGAAAGTGTCTTGTAAATAATAGATAAAAGAAAAGGTTTGCCAATGATGTAATTGTTAATCATTGTCAACAAAATAAAAATGAGTGATGAATATATAACTTTTCAACATGATAAGATGAGGCCTCGGACCAACTCTATGCTCTTTTGTAGATAAACTAGTGACACACAAGTTAAATATTCTTGAGGTTTCCAAATAATCTTGTTTCTTCTTTGTGTGTGGGCTTTTGTATATATAGCATATTGGTTACATGGACCCTCCACTTGGCATTTACAATTATTATTTTTATATTTGATTCACGAGAAAAATGGCAAAAAATGTAATTTAATTTTGAACCGTGATTCTGGTGGAGGAGCCAAAAGTTTTTTTTTGGGCAAATTCGCATGCTCTTCCCCTTTTGGCATTATGCACTATTTGCCCCATAACTTGAGCTATAAACATCAAAATCAGTTCTTATATGTCTCATTGGACAACTAACACACCTTGCTTTATACTGTAATAATTTTAGATTTTAACCCCTAGCCATTAACTACCGGTTTGAATCCAAATTTAGTTGTTTTTGCATAATTTTAGATATAAGATGTGTTAAATTTATTTATAAAAGGATATCTACTAACTTATTATAATATCAACCTACTACAAGAATTTACAAATCCTACACCTTTTTTCCCCGCTGTTAAAGAAGGATTTGACATTAAAGTTTAGAACATAACCAATGTCAAACAACAGAGTACAATAATAAGAGTGTTAACAAGGCATAGCAAAATGGTTAATGGTCAATTCACACTACAAAAAGTTGAAAACTTACCAAAGTTCATAATCAAAATAGAGGTCTTGCATCCCTAAAAGTTAAAAATTAAAAATCATAACAGAAATTAATAAACATGTTAGATATTTTCACTCAATAAAATATTGTATTAATATAATTTCATATTTCAATAAGTAGACAGAATAAAAAAAAAACTTTAAAGCATTTTCGGTGACAGAGTGATAAAACTCTGACACATAATTGAAAACAAAGCATGAAACAAGAATACAGCCCTAAAGTTAAAGAATAAAAACAAAATAAAAAATCTATTAAAGTAGCATGGAAATTGCCGAAATAGATAAGACAAATAAAACATTAATTAAAAAACAAGTTTAATGATAGAAAGTAAACAAAATGATTGAAAACAAAGCATGACTGAAAAACAAGACATGTGGCTTGTCAATAGTGAAACAAAAATAAAATAAAATAAATAAAAAAATGTTGTTGTCACATAAATAACCGAAACAGCTATGCGATGTTTGGGAGAGGAAAAATGATGGAAAACGAAGGAAAAGTTTTAGAATTAAATTTCTAATATATTCCTTATGTTGCTAACCTTATTTCACAAATCTAGGGTATATATGTAATTTCACACATATTTAATTAAAAATTAATCATTTCCCCCTCTCTACCCCTTTATTTGAGGGGAAGAATTTTTGGGCTTCCCCACTTATTAAAAATCATCCAAACAAGGCTTTTGAGTCATTTTTCTCTTCCCTTCCCTCCACCCTTTTACCCACATCCAAACAATACACTAAAGAAGAGTAGAAGAACAGATAAAAAATAACTTTCGTTTGGCAGTGACAGAATTTGGTTTAGTGATGCCTTTTTCACTCCTATGGTTTACGAAACTCTAATCTTTAATTGAATCTTAACTACTTCTGTTGTTTTATATGAAATCTTACTCTTTTAAGGGATGGGCTTTGTCAACCCATTGCCCATCAATCAGGCCCGCACATGTAGCGCCTCTGCTTGCAAAAAAAGCACTCACAGGGCAAGAGAGGTGTGCACCTCAATGAAGGACTAGCGCCTCAACTAGAAAGAGGGCTTAACCGTTCCCACACCTCGCCTTAGCGCTTTGGTCCATTTCTGTTTATCTTCGAATAAAAGAACTTCTAGGCCAAGTTGTAGATGTTTTGATGAAGCAAATGAGATAGATGGTAGTTGAGAGAGTCAACAGATGTGTACCAAGCTCCCACGGAGTTCGAAGACTCATGATATCTTGGTTTAAAAGTGGCCAGGCCGTTTGGTCCATTTCTGTTTATCTTCGATTAAAAGAACTTCTAGGCCAAGTTGTAGATGTTTTGATGAAGCACATGAGTTAGATGGTAGTTGAGAGAGTCAACAGATGTGTACCAAGCTCCCACGGAGTTCGAAGACTCATGATATCTTGGTTTAATAGTGGAAATGCCGTTTAGTCCATTTCTGTTTATCTTCGATTAAAAGAACTTCTAGGCCAAGTTGTAGATGATTTGATGAAGCACATGAGTTAGATGGTAGTTGAGAGAGTCAACAGATGTGTACCAAGCTCCCACGGAGTTCGAAGACTCATGGTATCTTGGTTTAAAAGTGGTAAGGCCCTTTGGTCCATTTCTGTTTATCTTCGACTAAAAGAACTTCTAGGCCAAGTTGTAGATGTTTTGATGAAGCACATGAGTTAGATGGTAGTTGAGAGAGTCAACAGATGTGTACCAAGCTCCCACGGAGTTCGAAGACTCATGATATCTTGGTTTAAAAGTGGGAATGCCGTTTGGTCCATTTCTGTTTATCTTCGACTAAAAGAACTTCTAGGCCAAGTTGTAGATGATTTGATGAAGCACATGAGTTAGATGGTTGTTGAAAGAGTCAACAGATGTGTACCAAGCTCCCACGGAGTTCGAAGACTCATGATATCTTGGTTTAAAAGTGGGAATGCCGTTTGGTCCATTTCTGTTTATCTTCGATTAAAAGAACTTCTAGGCCAAGTTGTAGATGATTTGATGAAGCACATGAGTTAGATGGTAGTTGAGAGAGTCAACAGATGTGTACCAAGCTCCCACGGAGTTCGAAGACTCATGGTATCTTGGTTTAAAAGTGGGAATGCCGTTTGGTCCATTTCTGTTTATCTTCGATTAAAAGAACTTCTAGGCCAAGTTGTAGATGTTTTGATGAAGCACATGAGTTAGATGGTAGTTGAGAGAGTCAACAGATGTGTACCAAGCTCCCACGGAGTTCGAAGACTCATGATATCTTGGTTTAAATGTGGGAATGCCGTTTGGTCCATTTCTGTTTATCTTCGATTAAAAGAACTTCTAGGCCAAGTTGTAGATGATTTGATGAAGCACATGAGTTAGATGGTAGTTGAGAGAGTCAACAGATGTGTACCAAGCTCCCACGGAGTTCGAAGACTCATGATATCTTGGTTTAAAAGTGGGAATGCCGTTTGGTCCATTTCTGTTTATCTTCGATTAAAAGAACTTCTAGGCCAAGTTGTAGATGATTTGATGAAGCACATGAGTTAGATGGTAGTTGAGAGAGTCAACAGATGTGTACCAAGCTCCCACGGAGTTCGAAGACTCATGGTATCTTGGTTTAAAAGTGGTAAGGTCCTTTGGTCCATTTCTGTTTATCTTCGACTAAAAGAACTTCTTCGCCAAATTGTAGATGTTTTGATGAAGCACATGAGTTAGATGGTAGTTGAGAGAGTCAACAGATGTGTACCAAGCTCCCACGGAGTTCGAAGACTCATGATATCTTGGTTTAAAAGTGGGAATGCCGTTTGGTCCATTTCTGTTTATCTTCGATTAAAAGAACTTCTAGGCCAAGTTGTAGATGTTTTGATGAAGCACATGAGTTAGATGGTAGTTGAGAGAGTCAACAGATGTGTACCAAGCTCCCACGGAGTTCGAAGACTCATGATATCTTGGTTTAAAAGTGGTAAGGCCGTTTGGTCCATTTCTGTTTATCTTCGATTAAAAGAACTTCTAGGCCAAGTTGTAGATGTTTTGATGAAGCACATGAGTTAGATGGTAGTTGAGAGAGTCAACAGATGTGTATCCAGCTTCCATGTCGGTCGAAGACTCATGCTATCTTGGTTTAAAAGTGGTAAGGCCGTTTGGTCCATTTCACTTTATCTTGGATTAAAGGAACTTCTAGGCCAAGTTGTAGATGTTTTGATGAAGCCCATGAGTTAGATGGTAGTTGAGAGAGTCAACAGATGTGTACCAAGCTCCCACGGAGTTCGAAGACTCATGGTATCTTGGTTTAAAAGTGGGAATGCCGTTTGGTCCATTTCTGTTTATCTTCGATTAAAAGAACTTCTAGGCCAAGTTGTAGATGTTTTGATGAAGCACATGAGTTAGATGGTAGTTGAGAGAGTCAACAGATGTGTACCAAGCTCCCACGGAGTTCGAAGACTCATGATATCTTGGTTTAAAAGTGGTAAGGCCGTTTGGTCCATTTCTGTTTATCTTCGATTAAAAGAACTTCTAGGCCAAGTTGTAGATGATTTGATGAAGCACATGAGTTAGATGGTAGTTGAGAGAGTCAACAGATGTGTACCAAGCTCCCACGGAGTTTGAAGACTCATGCTATCTTGGTTTAAAAGTAGTAAGGCCCTTTTGGTCCATTTATGATTATCTTCGACTAAAAGAACTTCTAGGCCAAGTTGTAGATGATTTGATGAAGCACATGAGTTAGATGGTAGTTGAGAGAGTCAACAGATGTGTACCAAGCTCCCACGGAGTTCGAAGACTCATGATATCTTGGTTTAAAAGTGGGAATGCCGTTTGGTCCATTTCACTTTATCTTGGATTAAAGGAACTTCTAGGCCAAGTTGTAGATGTTTTGATGAAGCCCATGAGTTAGATGGTAGTTGGGAGAGTCAACAGATGTATACCAAGCTCCCATGGAAGTCGAAGACTCATGCTATCTTGGTTTAAAAGTCGAAAGGCCGTATGGTCCATTTGTATTTATCTTAGATTAAAAGAACTTCTAGGCTATGTTGTAGATGTTTTGATGAAGCACATGAGTTAGATGGTAGTTGAGAGAGTCAACAGATTTATACCAAGCTCCCACGATGGTCGAGGACTCATGCTTCTTGGTATATAAGTGGTAAGGCCGTTTGGTCCATTTCTGTTTATCATCGACTAAAAGAACTTCTAGGCCAAGTTGTAGATGTTTTGATGAAGCACATGAGTTAGATGGTAGTTGAGAGAGTCAACAGATGTGTACCAAGCTCCCACGGAGTTCGAAGACTCATGATATCTTGGTTTAAAAGTGATAAGGCCATTTGGTCCATTTCTGTTTATCTTCGATTAAAAGAACTTCTAGGCCAAGTTGTAGATGTTTTGATGAAGCACATGAGTTAGATGGTAGTTGAGAGAGTCAACAGATGTGTACCAAGCTCCCACGGAGTTCGAAGACTCATGATATCTTGGTTTAAAAGTGGTCAGGCCGTTTGGTCCATTTCTGTTTATCTTCGATTAAAAGAACTTCTAGGCCAAGTTGTAGATGATTTGATGAAGCACATGAGTTAGATGGTAGTTGAGAGAGTCAACAGATGTGTACCAAGCTCCCACGGAGTTCGAAGACTCATGATATCTTGGTTTACAAGTGACCAGGCCGTTTGGTCCATTTCTGTTTATCTTCGATTAAAAGAACTTCTAGGCCAAGTTGTAGATGTTTTGATGAAGCACATGAGTTAGATGGTAGTTGAGAGAGTCAACAGATGTGTACCAAGCTCCCACGGAGTTCGAAGACTCATGATATCTTGGTTTAAAAGTGGTAACGCCGTTTGGTCCATTTCTGTTTATCTTCGATTAAAAGAACTTCTAGGCCAAGTTGTAGATGTTTTGATGAAGCACATGAGTTAGATGGTAGTTGGGATAGTCAACAGATGTGTATTCAACTTCCATGTCTGTCGATCACTCATGCTATCTTGGTTTAAAAGTGGTAAGGCCGTTTGGTCCATTTCACTTTATCTTGGATTAAAGGAGCTTCTAGGCCAAGTTGTAGATGTTTTGATGAAGCCCATGAGTTAGATGGTAGTTGGGAGAGTCAACAGATGTATACCAAGCTCCCATGGAAGTCGAAGACTCATGCTATCTTGGTTTAAAAGTGGTAAGGCCGTTTGGTCCATTTCACTTTATCTTGGATTAAAGGAACTTCTAGGCCAAGTTGTAGATGTTTTGATGAAGCCCATGAGTTAGATGGTAGTTGAAAGAGTCAACAGATGTATACCAAGCTCCCATGGAGGTCGAAGACTCATGCTATCTTGGTTTAAAAGTCGTAAGGCCGTATGGTCCATTTCTATTTATCTTAGATTAAAAGAACTTCTAGGCTAAGTTGTAGATGTTTTGATGAAGCACATGAGTTGGATGGTATTTGAGGGAGTCAACAGATTTATACCAAGCTCCCACGATGGTCGAAGACTCATGTTTCTTGGTATATAAGTGGTTAGGCCGTTTGGTCCATTTCTGTTTATCTTCGATTAAAAGAACTTCTAGGCCAAGTTGTAGATGTTTTGATGAAGCACATGAGTTAGATGGTAGTTGAGAGAGTCAACAGATGTGTACCAAGCTCCCACGGAGTTCGAAGACTCATGATATCTTGGTTTAAAAGTGGGAATGCCGTTTGGTCCATTTCTGTTTATCTTCGACTAAAAGAACTTCTAGGCCAAGTTGTAGATGTTTTGATGAAGCACATGAGTTAGATGGTAGTTGAGAGAGTCAACAGATGTGTACCAAGCTCCCACGGAGTTCGAAGACTCATGATATCTTGGTTTAAAAGTGGTAACGCCGTTTGGTCCATTTCTGTTTATCTTCGATTAAAAGAACTTCTAGGCCAAGTTGTAGATGATTTGATGAAGCACATGAGTTAGATGGTAGTTGAGAGAGTCAACAGATGTGTACCAAGCTCCCACGGAGTTCGAAGACTCATGATATCTTGGTTTAAAAGTGGTAACGCCGTTTGGTCCATTTCTGTTTATCTTCGATTAAAAGAACTTCTAGGCCAAGTTGTAGATGTTTTGATGAAGCACATGAGTTAGATGGTAGTTGAGAGAGTCAACAGATGTGTATCCAGCTTCCATGTCGGTCGAAGACTCATGCTATCTTGGTTTAAAAGTGGTAAGGCCGTTTGGTCCATTTCACTTTATCTTGGATTAAAGGAACTTCTAGGCCAAGTTGTAGATGTTTTGATGAAGCCCATGAGTTAGATGGTAGTTGAGAGAGTCAACAGATGTATACCAAGCTCCCATGGAGGTCGAAGACTCATGCTATCTTGGTTTAAAAGTCGTAAGGCCGTATGGTCCATTTCTATTTATCTTAGATTAAAAGAACTTCTAGGCTAAGTTGTAGATGTTTTGATGAAGCACATGAGTTGGATGGTATTTGAGGGAGTCAACAGATTTATACCAAGCTCCCACGATGGTCGAAGACTCATGCTTCTTGGTATATAAGTGGTCAGGCCGTTTGGTCCATTTCTGTTTATCATCGACTAAAAGAACTTCTAGGCCAAGTTGTAGATGTTTTGATGAAGCACATGAGTTAGATGGTAGTTGAGAGAGTCAACAGATGTGTACCAAGCTCCCACGGAGTTCGAAGACTCATGATATCTTGGTTTAAAAGTGGTAAGGCCATTTGGTCCATTTCTGTTTATCTTCGATTAAAAGAACTTCTAGGCCAAGTTGTAGATGTTTTGATGAAGCACATGAGTTAGATGGTAGTTGAGAGAGTCAACAGATGTGTATCCAGCTTCCATGTCGTTCGAAGACTCATGGTATCTTGGTTTAAAAGTGGTCTGGCCGTTTGGTCCATTTCTGTTTATCTTCGACTAAAAGAACTTCTAGGCCAAGTTGTAGATGTTTTGATGAAGCACATGAGTTAGATGGTAGTTGAGAGAGTCAACAGATGTGTACCAAGCTCCCACAGAATTCGAAGACTCATGATATCTTGGTTTAAAAGTGGCCAGGCCGTTTGGTCCATTTCTGTTTATCTTCGATTAAAAGAACTTCTAGGCCAAGTTGTAGATGTTTTGATGAAGCACATGAGTTAGATGGTAGTTGAGAGAGTCAACAGATGTGTACCAAGCTCCCACGGAGTTCGAAGACTCATGATATCTTGGTTTAAAAGTGGTAAGGCCGTTTGGTCCATTTCTGTTTATCTTCGATTAAAAGAACTTCTAGGCCAAGTTGTAGATGTTTTGATGAAGCACATGAGTTAGATGGTAGTTGAGAGAGTCAACAGATGTGTATCCAGCTTCCATGTCGGTCGAAGACTCATGCTATCTTGGTTTAAAAGTGGTAAGGCCGTTTGGTCCATTTCACTTTATCTTGGATTAAAGGAACTTCTAGGCCAAGTTGTAGATGTTTTGATGAAGCACATGAGTTAGATGGTAGTTGAGAGAGTCAACAGATGTGTACCAAGCTCCCACGGAGTTCGAAGACTCATGATATCTTGGTTTAAAAGTGGTCAGGCCGTTTGGTCCATTTCTGTTTATCTTCGATTAAAAGAACTTCTAGGCCAAGTTGTAGATGTTTTGATGAAGCACATGAGTTAGATGGTAGTTGAGAGAGTCAACAGATGTGTATCCAGCTTCCATGTCGGTCGAACACTCATGCTATCTTGGTTTAAAAGTGGTAAGGCCGTTTGGTCCATTTCACTTTATCTTGGATTAAAGGAACTTCTAGGCCAAGTTGTAGATGTTTTGATGAAGCCCATGAGTTAGATGGTAGTTGAGAGAGTCAACAGATGTATACCAAGCTCCCATGGAGGTCGAAGACTCATGCTATCTTGCTTTAAAAGTCGAAACGCCGTATGGTGCATTTCTATTTATCTTAGATTAAAAGAACTTCTAGGCTAAGTTGTAGATGTTTTGATGAAGCACATGAGTTGGATGGTATTTGAGGGAGTCAACAGATTTATACCAAGCTCCCACGATGGTCGAAGACTCATGTTTCTTGGTATATAAGTGGTCAGGCCGTTTGGTCCATTTCTGTTTATCATCGACTAAAAGAACTTCTAGGCCAAGTTGTAGATGTTTTGATGAAGCACATGAGTTAGATGGTAGTTGAGAGAGTCAACAGATGTGTACCAAGCTCCCACGGAGTTCGAAGACTCATGATATCTTGGTTTAAAAGTGGTAAGGCCATTTGGTCCATTTCTGTTTATCTTCGATTAAAAGAACTTCTAGGCCAAGTTGTAGATGTTTTGATGAAGCACATGAGTTAGATGGTAGTTGAGAGAGTCAACAGATGTGTACCAAGCTCCCACGGAGTTCGAAGACTCATGGTATCTTGGTTTAAAAGTGGTAAGGTCCTTTGGTCCATTTCTGTTTATCTTCGACTAAAAGAACTTCTAGGCCAAGTTGTAGATGTTTTGATGAAGCACATGAGTTAGATGGTAGTTGAGAGAGTCAACAGATGTGTACCAAGCTCCCACGGAGTTCGAAGACTCATGATATCTTGGTTTAAAAGTGGTCAGGCCGTTTGGTCCATTTCTGTTTATCTTCGACTAAAAGAACTTCTAGGCCAAGTTGTAGATGTTTTGATGAAGCACATGAGTTAGATGGTAGTTGAGAGAGTCAACAGATGTGTACCAAGCTCCCACGGAGTTCGAAGACTCATGATATCTTGGTTTAAAAGTGGCCAGGCCGTTTGGTCCATTTCTGTTTATCTTCGATTAAAAGAACTTCTAGGCCAAGTTGTAGATGTTTTGATGAAGCACATGAGTTAGATGGTAGTTGAGAGAGTCAACAGATGTGTACCAAGCTCCCACGGAGTTCGAAGACTCATGATATCTTGGTTTAAAAGTGGTAAGGCCGTTTGGTCCATTTCTGTTTATCTTCGATTAAAAGAACTTCTAGGCCAAGTTGTAGATGTTTTGATGAAGCACATGAGTTAGATGGTAGTTGAGAGAGTCAACAGATGTGTATCCAACTTCCATGTCGGTCGAACACTCATGCTATCTTGGTTTAAAAGTGGTAAGGCCGTTTGGTCCATTTCACTTTATCTTCGATTAAAAGAACTTCTAGGCCAAGTTGTAGATGTTTTGATGAAGCCCATGAGTTAGATGGTAGTTGAGAGAGTCAACAGATGTATACCAAGCTCCCATGGAGGTCGAAGACTCATGCTATCTTGGTTTAAAAGTCGTAAGGCCGTATGGTCCATTTCTATTTATCTTAGATTAAAAGAACTTCTAGGCTAAGTTGTAGATGTTTTGATGAAGCACATGAGTTGGATGGTATTTGAGGGAGTCAACAGATTTATACCAAGCTCCCACGATGGTCGAAGACTCATGCTTCTTGGTATATAAGTGGTCAGGCCGTTTGGTCCATTTCTGTTTATCATCGACTAAAAGAACTTCTAGGCCAAGTTGTAGATGTTTTGATGAAGCACATGAGTTAGATGGTAGTTGAGAGAGTCAACAGATGTGTACCAAGCTCCCATGGAGTTCGAAGACTCATGATATCTTGGTTTAAAAGTGGTAAGGCCATTTGGTCCATTTCTGTTTATCTTCGATTAAAAGAACTTCTAGGCCAAGTTGTAGATGTTTTGATGAAGCACATGAGTTAGATGGTAGTTGAGAGAGTCAACAGATGTGTATCCAGCTTCCATGTCGGTCGAAGACTCATGCTATCTTGGTTTAAAAGTGGTCAGGCCGTTTGGTCCATTTCTGTTTATCTTCGACTAAAAGAACTTCTAGGCCAAGTTGTAGATGTTTTGATGAAGCACATAAGTTAGATGGTAGTTGAGAGAGTCAACAGAAGTGTACCAAGCTCCCACAGAGTTCGATGACTCATGATATCTTGGTTTACAAGTGGCCAGGCCGTTTGGTCCATTTCTGTTTATCTTCGATTAAAAGAACTTCTAGGCCAAGTTGTAGATGATTTGATGAAGCACATGAGTTAGATGGTAGTTGAGAGTGTCAACAGATGTGTACCAGGCTCCCACGGAGTTCGAAGACTCATGATATCTTGGATTAAAAGTGGTAAGGCCGTTTGGTCCATTTCTGTTTATCTTCGATTAAAAGAACTTCTAGGCCAAGTTGTAGATGTTTTGATGAAGCACATGAGTTAGATGGTAGTTGAGAGAGTCAACAGATGTGTATCCAGCTTCCATGTCGGTCGAACACTCATGCTATCTTGGTTTAAAAGTGGTAAGGCCGTTTGGTCCATTTCACTTTATCTTGGATTAAAGGAACTTCTAGGCCAAGTTGTAGATGTTTTGATGAAGCCCATGAGTTAGATGGTAGTTGAGAGAGTCAACAGATGTATACCAAGCTCCCATGGAGGTCGAAGACTCATGCTATCTTGGTTTAAAAGTCGTAAGGCCGTATGGTCCATTTCTATTTATCTTAGATTAAAAGAACTTCTAGGCTAAGTTGTAGATGTTTTGATGAAGCACATGAGTTGGATGGTATTTGAGGGAGTCAACAGATTTATACCAAGCTCCCACGATGGTCGAAGACTCATGCTTCTTGGTATATAAGTGGTCAGGCCGTTTGGTCCATTTCTGTTTATCATCGACTAAAAGAACTTCTAGGCCAAGTTGTAGATGATTTGATGAAGCACATGAGTTAGATGGTAGTTGAGAGAGTCAACAGATGTGTACCAAGCTCCCACGGAGTTCGAAGACTCATGATATCTTGGTTTAAAAGTGGCCAGGCCGTTTGGTCCATTTCTGTTTATCTTCGATTAAAAGAACTTCTAGGCCAAGTTGTAGATGTTTTGATGAAGCACATGAGTTAGATGGTAGTTGAGAGAGTCAACAGATGTGTACCAAGCTCCCACGGAGTTCGAAGACTCATGATATCTTGGTTTAAAAGTGGTAAGGCCGTTTGGTCCATTTCTGTTTATCTTCGATTAAAAGAACTTCTAGGCCAAGTTGTAGATGTTTTGATGAAGCACATGAGTTAGATGGTAGTTGAGAGAGTCAACAGATGTGTATCCAGCTTCCATGTCGGTCGAACACTCATGCTATCTTGGTTTAAAAGTGGTAAGGCCGTTTGGTCCATTTCACTTTATCTTGGATTAAAGGAACTTCTAGGCCAAGTTGTAGATGTTTTGATGAAGCCCATGAGTTAGATGGTAGTTGAGAGAGTCAACAGATGTATACCAAGCTCCCATGGAGGTCGAAGACTCATGCTATCTTGGTTTAAAAGTCGTAAGGCCGTATGGTCCATTTCTATTTATCTTAGATTAAAAGAACTTCTAGGCTAAGTTGTAGATGTTTTGATGAAGCACATGAGTTGGATGGTATTTGAGGGAGTCAACAGATTTATACCAAGCTCCCACGATGGTCGAAGACTCATGCTTCTTGGTATATAAGTGGTCAGGCCGTTTGGTCCATTTCTGTTTATCATCGACTAAAAGAACTTCTAGGCCAAGTTGTAGATGTTTTGATGAAGCACATGAGTTAGATGGTAGTTGAGAGAGTCAACAGATGTGTACCAAGCTCCCACGGAGTTCGAAGACTCATGATATCTTGGTTTAAAAGTGGTAAGGCCATTTGGTCCATTTCTGTTTATCTTCGATTAAAAGAACTTCTAGGCCAAGTTGTAGATGTTTTGATGAAGCACATGAGTTAGATGGTAGTTGAGAGAGTCAACAAATGTGTACCAAGCTCCCACGGAGTTCGAAGACTCATGATATCTTGGTTTAAAAGTGGTAAGGCCATTTGGTCCATTTCTGTTTATCTTCGATTAAAAGAACTTCTAGGCCAAGTTGTAGATGTTTTGATGAAGCACATGAGTTAGATGGTAGTTGAGAGAGTCAACAGATGTGTATCCAGCTTCCATGTCGGTCGAAGACTCATGATATCTTGGTTTAAAAGTGGTCAGGCCGTTTGGTCCATTTCTGTTTATCTTCGACTAAAAGAACTTCTAGGCCAAGTTGTAGATGTTTTGATGAAGCACATGAGTTAGATGGTAGTTGAGAGAGTCAACAGATGTGTACCAAGCTCCCACGGAGTTTGAAGACTCATGATATCTTGGTTTACAAGTGGCCAGGCCGTTTGGTCCATTTCTGTTTATCTTCGATTAAAAGAACTTCTAGGCCAAGTTGTAGATGTTTTGATGAAGCACATGAGTTAGATGGTAGTTGAGAGAGTCAACAGATGTGTACCAAGCTCCCACGGAGTTCGAAGACTCATGATATCTTGGTTTAAAAGTGGTAAGGCCGTTTGGTCCATTTCTGTTTATCTTCGATTAAAAGAACTTCTAGGCCAAGTTGTAGATGTTTTGATGAAGCACATGAGTTAGATGGTAGTTGAGAGAGTCAACAGATGTGTATCCAGCTTCCATGTCGGTCGAACACTCATGCTATCTTGGTTTAAAAGTGGTAAGGCCGTTTGGTCCATTTCTGTTTATCTTCGATTAAAAGAACTTCTAGGCCAAGTTGTAGATGTTTTGATGAAGCCCATGAGTTAGATGGTAGTTGAGAGAGTCAACAGATGTATACCAAGCTCCCATGGAGGTCGAAGACTCATGCTATCTTGGTTTAAAAGTCGTAAGGCCGTATGGTCCATTTCTATTTATCTTAGATTAAAAGAACTTCTAGGCTAAGTTGTAGATGTTTTGATGAAGCACATGAGTTGGATGGTATTTGAGGGAGTCAACAGATTTATACCAAGCTCCCACGATGGTCGAAGACTCATGCTTCTTGGTATATAAGTGGTCAGGCCGTTTGGTCCATTTCTGTTTATCATCGACTAAAAGAACTTCTAGGCCAAGTTGTAGATGTTTTGATGAAGCACATGAGTTAGATGGTAGTTGAGAGAGTCAACAGATGTGTACCAAGCTCCCATGGAGTTCGAAGACTCATGATATCTTGGTTTAAAAGTGGTAAGGCCATTTGGTCCATTTCTGTTTATCTTCGATTAAAAGAACTTCTAGGCCAAGTTGTAGATGTTTTGATGAAGCACATGAGTTAGATGGTAGTTGAGAGAGTCAACAGATGTGTATCCAGCTTCCATGTCGGTCGAAGACTCATGCTATCTTGGTTTAAAAGTGGCCATGCCGTTTGGTCCATTTCTGTTTATCTTCGACTAAAAGAACTTCTAGGCCAAGTTGTAGATGTTTTGATGAAGCACATGAGTTAGATGGTAGTTGAGAGAGTCAACAGATGTGTACCAAGCTCCCACGGAGTTCGAAGACTCATGATATCTTGGTTTACAAGTGGCCAGGCCGTTTGGTCCATTTCTGTTTATCTTCGATTAAAAGAACTTCTAGGCCAAGTTGTAGATGTTTTGATGAAGCACATGAGTTAGATGGTAGTTGAGAGAGTCAACAGATGTATACCAAGCTCCCACGGAGTTCGAAGACTCATGATATGTTGGTGTAAAAGTGGTAAGGCCGTTTGGTCCATTTCTGTTTATCTTCGATGAAAAGAACTTCTAGGCCAAGTTGTAGATGTTTTGATAAAGCACATGAGTTAGATGGTAGTTGAGAGAGTCAACAGATGTGTATCCAGCTTCCATGTCGGTCGAACACTCATGCTATCTTGGTTTAAAAGTGGTAAGGCCGTTTGGTCCATTTCACTTTATCTTGGATTAAAGGAACTTCTAGGCCAAGTTGTAGATGTTTTGATGAAGCCCATGAGTTAGATGGTAGTTGAGAGAGTCAACAGATGTATACCAAGCTCCCATGGAGGTCGAAGACTCATGCTATCTTGGTTTAAAAGTCGTAAGGCCGTATGGTCCATTTCTATTTATCTTAGATTAAAAGAACTTCTAGGCTAAGTTGTAGATGTTTTGATGAAGCACATGAGTTGGATGGTATTTGAGGGAGTCAACAGATTTATACCAAGCTCCCACGATGGTCGAAGACTCATGCTTCTTGGTATATAAGTGGTCAGGCCGTTTGGTCCATTTCTGTTTATCATCGACTAAAAGAACTTCTAGGCCAAGTTGTAGATGTTTTGATGAAGCACATGAGTTAGATGGTAGTTGAGAGAGTCAACAGATGTGTACCAAGCTCCCACGGAGTTCGAAGACTCATGATATCTTGGTTTAAAAGTGGCCAGGCCGTTTGGTCCATTTCTGTTTATCTTCGATTAAAAGAACTTCTAGGCCAAGTTGTAGATGTTTTGATGAAGCACATGAGTTAGATGGTAGTTGAGAGAGTCAACAGATGTGTACCAAGCTCCCACGGAGTTCGAAGACTCATGATATGTTGGTGTAAAAGTGGTAAGGCCGTTTGGTCCATTTCTGTTTATCTTCGATTAAAAGAACTTCTAGGCCAAGTTGTAGATGTTTTGATGAAGCACATGAGTTAGATGGTAGTTGAGAGAGTCAACAGATGTGTATCCAGCTTCCATGTCGGTCGAAGACTCATGCTATCTTGGTTTAAAAGTGGTAAGGCCGTTTGGTCCATTTCACTTTATCTTGGATTAAAGGAACTTCTAGGCCAAGTTGTAGATGTTTTGATGAAGCCCATGAGTTAGATGGTAGTTGAGAGAGTCAACAGATGTATACCAAGCTCCCACGGAGTTCGAAGACTCATGATATGTTGGTTTAAAAGTGGTAAGGCCGTTGGGTCCATTTCTGTTTATCTTCGATGAAAAGAACTTCTAGGCCAAGTTGTAGATGTTTTGATAAAGCACATGAGTTAGATGGTAGTTGAGAGAGTCAACAGATGTGTATCCAGCTTCCATGTCGGTCGAACACTCATGCTATCTTGGTTTAAAAGTGGTAAGGCCGTTTGGTCCATTTCACTTTATCTTGGATTAAAGGAACTTCTAGGCCAAGTTGTAGATGTTTTGATGAAGCCCATGAGTTAGATGGTAGTTGAGAGAGTCAACAGATGTATACCAAGCTCCCATGGAGGTCGAAGACTCATGCTATCTTGGTTTAAAAGTCGTAAGGCCGTATGGTCCATTTCTATTTATCTTAGATTAAAAGAACTTCTAGGCTAAGTTGTAGATGTTTTGATGAAGCACATGAGTTGGATGGTATTTGAGGGAGTCAACAGATTTATACCAAGCTCCCACGATGGTCGAAGACTCATGCTTCTTGGTATATAAGTGGTCAGGCCGTTTGGTCCATTTCTGTTTATCATCGACTAAAAGAACTTCTAGGCCAAGTTGTAGATGTTTTGATGAAGCACATGAGTTAGATGGTAGTTGAGAGAGTCAACAGATGTGTACCAAGCTCCCACGGAGTTCGAAGACTCATGATATCTTGGTTTAAAAGTGGTAAGGCCATTTGGTCCATTTCTGTTTATCTTCGATTAAAAGAACTTCTAGGCCAAGTTGTAGATGTTTTGATGAAGCAAATGAGATAGATGGTAGTTGAGAGAGTCAACAGATGTGTACCAAGCTCCCACGGAGTTCGAAGACTCATGGTATCTTGGTTTAAAAGTGGTAAGGCCATTTGGTCCATTTCTGTTTATCTTCGATTAAAAGAACTTCTAGGCCAAGTTGTAGATGTTTTGATGAAGCACATGAGTTAGATCGTAGTTGAGAGAGTGAACAGATGTGTATCCAGCTTCCATGTCGGTCGAAGACTCATGCTATCTTGGTTTAAAAGTGGTCAGGCCGTTTGGTCCATTTCTGTTTATCTTCGACTAAAAGAACTTCTAGGCCAAGTTGTAGATGTTTTGATGAAGCACATGAGTTAGATGGTAGTTGAGAGAGTCAACAGATGTGTACCAAGCTCCCACGGAGTTCGAAGACTCATGATATCTTGGTTTAAAAGTGGCCAGGCCGTTTGGTCCATTTCTGCTTATCTTCGATTAAAAGAACATCTAGGCCAAGTTGTAGATGTTTTAATGAAGCACATGAGTTAGATGGTAGTTGAGAGAGTCAATAGTTGTGTACCAAGCTCCCACGGAGTTCGAAGACTCATGATATCTTGGTTTAAAAGTGGGAATGCCGTTTAGTCCATTTCTGCTTATCTTCGATTCAAAGAACTTCTAGGCCAAGTTGTAGATGATTTGATGAAGCACATGAGTTAGATGGCAGTTGAGAGAGTCAACAGATGTGTACCAAGCTCCCACGGAGTTCCAAGACTCATGGTATCTTGGTTTAAAAGTGGTAAGGCCCTTTGGTCCATTTCTGTTTATCTTCGATTAAAAGAACTTCTAGGCCAAGTTGTAGATGTTTTGATGAAGCACATGAGTTAGATGGTAGTTGAGAGAGTCAACAGATGTGTACCAAGCTCCCACGGAGTTCGAAGACTCATGATATCTTGGTTTAAAAGTGGTAAGGCCGTTTGGTCCATTTCACTTTATCTTGGATTAAAGGAACTTCTAGGCCAAGTTGTAGATGTTTTGATGAAGCCCATGAGTTAGATGGTAGTTGAGAGAGTCAACAGATGTATACCAAGCTCCCATGGAGGTCGAAGACTCATGCTATCTTGCTTTAAAAGTCAAAACGCCGTATGGTCCATTTCTATTTATCTTAGATTAAAAGAACTTCTAGGCTAAGTTGTAGATGTTTTGATGAAGCACATGAGTTGGATGGTATTTGAGGGAGTCAACAGATTTATACCAAGCTCCCACGATGGTCGAAGACTCATGCTTCTTGGTATATAAGTGGTCAGGCCGTTTGGTCCATTTCTGTTTATCATCGACTAAAAGAACTTCTAGGCCAAGTTGTAGATGTTTTGATGAAGCACATGAGTTAGATGGTAGTTGAGAGAGTCAACAGATGTGTACCAAGCTCCCACGGAGTTCGAAGACTCATGATATCTTGGTTTACAAGTGGTCAGGCCGTTTGGTCCATTTTTGTTTATCTTCGACTAAAAGAACTTCTAGGCCAAGTTGTAGATGTTTTGATGAAGCACATGAGTTAGATGGTAGTTGAGAGAGTCAACAGATGTGTACCAAGCTCCCACGGAGTTCGAAGACTCATGATATCTTGGTTTAAAAGTGGAAAGGCCGTTTGGTCCATTTCTGTTTATCTTCGATTAAAAGAACTTCTAGGCCAAGTTGTAGATGTTTAATGAAGCACATGAGTTAGATGGTAGTTGAGAGAGTCAACAGATGTGTACCAAGCTCCCACGGAGTTCGAAGACTCATGATATCTTCGTTTAAAAGTGCCCAGGCCGTTTGGTCCATTTCTGTTTATGTTCGATTAAAAGAACTTCTAGGCCAAGTTGTAGATGTTTTGATGTAGCACATGAGTTAGATGGTAGTTGAGAGAGTCAACAGATGTGTACCAAGCTCCCACGGAGTTCAAAGACTCATGATATCTTGGTTTAAAAGTGGAAAGGCCGTTTGGTCCATTTCTGTTTATCTTCGATTAAAAGAACTTCTAGGCCAAGTTGTAGATGTTTTGATGTAGCACATGAGTTAGATGGTAGTCGAGAGAGTCAACAGATGTGTACCAAGCTCCCACGGAGTTCGAAGACTCATGATATCGTGGTTTAAAAGTGGAACGACCGTTTGGTCAATTTCTGTTTATCTTCGATTAAAAGAACTTCTAGGCCAAGTTGTAGATGTTTAATGGAGCACATGAGTTAGATTGTAGTTGAGAGAGTCAACAGTTGTGTACCAAGCTCCCACGGAGTTCGAAGACTCATGATATCTTGGTTTAAAAGTGGGAATGCCGTTTAGTCCATTTCTGCTTATCTTCGATTCAAAGAACTTCTAGGCCAAGTTGTAGATGATTTGATGAAGCACATGAGTTAGATGGCAGTTGAGAGAGTCAACAGATGTGTACCAAGCTCCCACGGAGTTCCAAGACTCATGATATCTTGGTTTAAAAGTGGAAAGGCCATTTGGTCCATTTCTGTTTATCTTCGATTAAAAGAACTTCTAGGCCAAGTTGTAGATGTTTAATGAAGCACATGAGTTAGATGGTAGTTGAGAGAGTCAACAGATGCGTACCAAGCTCCCACGGAGTTCGAAGACTCATGATATCTTGGATTAAAAGTGGTCAGGCCGTTTGGTCCATTTCAGTTTATCTTCGATTAAAAGAACTTCTAGGCCAAGTTGTAGTTGTTTTGATGAAGCACATGAGTTAGATGGTAGTTGAGGGAGTCAACAGATGTGGATCCAGCTTCCATGTCGGTCGAACACTCATGCTATCTTGGTTTAAAAGTGGTAAGGCCGTTTGGTCCATTTCACTTTATCTTGGATTAAAGGAACTTCTAGGCCAAGTTGTAGATGTTTTGATGAAGCCCATGAGTTAGATGGTAGTTGAGAGAGTCAACAGATGTATACCAAGCTCCCATGGAGGTCGAAGACTCATGCTATCTTGCTTTAAAAGTCAAAACGCCGTATGGTCCATTTCTATTTATCTTAGATTAAAAGAACTTCTAGGCTAAGTTGTAGATGTTTTGATGAAGCACATGAGTTGGATGGTATTTGAGGGAGTCAACAGATTTATACCAAGCTCCCACGATGGTCGAAGACTCATGCTTCTTGGTATATAAGTGGTAAGGCCGTTTGGTCCATTTCTGCTTATCATCGACTAAAAGAACTTCTAGGCCAAGTTGTAGATGTTTTGATGAAGCACATGAGTTAGATGGTAGTTGAGAGAGTCAACAGATGTGTACCAAGCTCCCACGGAGTTCGAAGACTCATGATATCTTGGTTTAAAAGTGGTCAGGCCGTTTGGTCCATTTTTGTTTATCTTCGACTAAAAGAACTTCTAGGCCAAGTTGTAGATGTTTTGATGAAGCACATGAGTTAGATGGTAGTTGAGAGAGTCAACAGATGTGTACCAAGCTCCCACGGAGTTCGAAGACTCATGATATCTTGGTTTAAAAGTGGAAAGGCCATTTGGTCCATTTCTGTTTATCTTCGATTAAAAGAACTTCTAGGCCAAGTTGTAGATGTTTTGATGAAGCACATGAGTTAGATGGTAGTTGAGAGAGTCAACAGATGTGTACCAAGCTCCCACGGAGTTCGAAGACTCATGATATCTTGGTTTAAAAGTGGCCAGGCCGTTTGGTCCATTTCTATTTATCTTCGATTAAAAGAACTTCTAGGCCAAGTTGTAGTTGTTTTGATGAAGCACATGAGTTAGATGGTAGTTGAGAGAGTCAACAGATGTGTACCAAGCTCCCACGGAGTTCAAAGACTCATGATATCTTGGTTTAAAAGTGGAAAGGCCGTTTGGTCCATTTCTGTTTATCTTCGATTAAAAGAACTTCTAGGCCAAGTTGTAGATGTTTTGATGTAGCACATGAGTTAGATGGTAGTTGAGAGAGTCAACAGATGTGTACCAAGCTCCCACGGAGTTCGAAGACTCATGATATCTTGGTTTAAAAGTGGAACGGCCGTTTGGTCAATTTCTGTTTATCTTCGATTAAAAGAACTTCTAGGCCAAGTTGTAGATGTTTTGATGATGCACATGAGTTAGATTGTAGTTGAGAGAGTCAACAGTTGTGTACCAAGCTCCCACGGAGTTCGAAGACTCATGATATCTTGGTTTAAAAGTGGGAATGCCGTTTAGTCCATTTCTGCTTATCTTCGATTCAAAGAACTTCTAGGCCAAGTTGTAGATGATTTGATGAAGCACATGAGTTAGATGGCAGTTGAGAGAGTCAACAAATGTGTACCAAGCTCCCACGGAGTTCCAAGACTCATGGTATCTTGGTTTAAAAGTGGAAAGGCCGTTTGGTCCATTTCTGTTTATCTTCGATTAAAAGAACTTCTAGGCCAAGTTGTAGATGTTTTGATGAAGCACATGAGTTAGATGGTAGTTGAGAGAGTCAACAGATGTGTACCAAGCTCCCACGGAGTTCGAAGACTCATGATATGTTGGTTTAAAAGTGGTAAGGCCGTTTGGTCCATTTCTGTTTATCTTCCATGAAAAGAACTTCTAGGCCAAGTTGTAGATGTTTTGATGTAGCACATGAGTTAGATGGTAGTTGAGAGAGTCAACAGATGTGTACCAAGCTCCCACGGAGTTCGAACACTCATGCTATCTTGGTTTAAAAGTGGTAAGGCCGTTTGGTCCATTTCACTTTATCTTGGATTAAAGGAACTTCTAGGCCAAGTTGTAGATGTTTCGATGAAGCCCATGAGTTAGATGGTAGTTGAGAGAGTCAACAGATGTATACCAAGCTCCCATGGAGGTCGAAGACTCATGCTATCTTGCTTTAAAAGTCAAAACGCCGTATGGTCCATTTCTATTTATCTTAGATTAAAAGAACTTCTAGGCTAAGTTGTAGATGTTTTGATGAAGCACATGAGTTGGATGGTATTTGAGGGAGTCAACAGATTTATACCAAGCTCCCACGATGGTCGAAGACTCATGCTTCTTGGTATATAAGTGGTAAGGCCGTTTGGTCCATTTCTGCTTATCATCGACTAAAAGAACTTCTAGGCCAAGTTGTAGATGTTTTGATGAAGCACATGAGTTAGATGGTAGTTGAGAGAGTCAACAGATGTGTACCAAGCTCCCACGGAGTTCGAAGACTCATGATATCTTGGTTTACAAGTGGTCAGGCCGTTTGGTCCATTTTTGTTTATCTTCGACTAAAAGAACTTCTAGGCCAAGTTGTAGATGTTTTGATGAAGCACATGAGTTAGATGGTAGTTGAGAGAGTCAACAGATGTGTACCAACCTCCCACGGAGTTCGAAGACTCATGATATCTTGGTTTAAAAGTGGAAAGGCCGTTTGGTCCATTTCTGTTTATCTTCGATTAAAAGAACTTCTAGGCCAAGTTGTAGATGTTTAATGAAGCACATGAGTTAGATGGTAGTTGAGAGAGTCAACAGATGTGTACCAAGCTCCCACGGAGTTCGAAGACTCATGATATCTTCGTTTAAAAGTGCCCAGGCCGTTTGGTCCATTTCTGTTTATGTTCGATTAAAAGAACTTCTAGGCCAAGTTGTAGATGTTTTGATGTAGCACATGAGTTAGATGGTAGTTGAGAGAGTCAACAGATGTGTACCAAGCTCCCACGGAGTTCAAAGACTCATGATATCTTGGTTTAAAAGTGGTCAGGCCGTTTGGTCCATTTCTGTTTATCTTCGATTAAAAGAACTTCTAGGCCAAGTTGTAGATGTTTTGATGAAGCACATGAGTTAGATGGTAGTTGAGAGAGTCAACAGATGTGTACCAAGCTCCCACGGAGTTCGAACACTCATGATATCTTGGTTTAAAAGTGGTAAGGCAGTTTGGTCCATTTCTGTTTATCTTCGATGAAAAGAACTTCTAGGCCAAGTTGTAGATGTTTTGATAAAGCAGATGAGTTAGATGGTAGTTGAGAGAGTCAACAGATGTGTATCCAGCTTCCATGTCGGTCGAACACTCATGCTATCTTGGTTAAAAAGTGGTAAGGCCGTTTGGTCCATTTCACTTTATCTTGGATTAAAGGAACTTCTAGGCCAAGTTGTAGATGTGTCGATGAAGCACATGAGTTAGATGGTAGTTGAGAGAGTCAACAGATGTATACCAAGCTCCCATGGAGGTCGAAGACTCATGCTATCTTGGTTTAAAAGTCGTAAGGCCGTATGGTCCATTTCTATTTATCTTAGATTAAAAGAACTTCTAGGCTAAGTTGTAGATGTTTTGATGAAGCACATGAGTTGGATGGTATTTGAGGGAGTCAACAGATTTATACCAAGCTCCCACGATGGTCGAAGACTCATGCTTCTTGGTATATAAGTGGTCAGGCCGTTTGGTCCATTTCTGTTTATCATCGACTAAAAGAACTTCTAGGCCAAGTTGTAGATGTTTTGATGAAGCACATGAGTTAGATGGTAGTTGAGAGAGTCAACAGATGTGTACCAAGCTCCCACGGAGTTCGAAGACTCATGATATCTTGGTTTAAAAGTGGAAAGGCCATTTGGTCCATTTCTGTTTATCTTCGATTAAAAGAACTTCTAGGCCAAGTTGTAGATGTTTAATGAAGCACATGAGTTAGATGGTAGTTGAGAGAGTCAACAGATGTGTACCAAGCTCCCACGGAGTTCGAAGACTCATGATATCTTGGTTTAAAAGTGGAAAGGCCGTTTGGTCCATTTCTGTTTATCTTCGATTAAAAGAACTTCTTGGCCAAGTTGTAGATGTTTTGATGAAGCACATGAGTTAGATGGTAGTTGAGAGAGTCAACAGATGTGTACCAAGCTCCCACGGAGTTCGAAGACTCATGATATCTTGGTTTAAAAGTGGTAAGGCCATTTGGTCCATTTCTGTTTATCTTCGATTAAAAGAACTTCTAGGCCAAGTTGTAGATGTTTTGATGAAGCACATGAGTTAGATGGTAGTTGAGAGAGTCAACAGATGTGTACCAAGCTCCCACGGAGTTCGAAGACTCATGATATCTTGGTTTAAAAGTGGAAAGGCCATTTGGTACATTTCAGTTTATCTTCGATTAAAAGAACTTCTAGGCCAAGTTGTAGATGTTTAATGAAGCACATGAGTTAGATGGTAGTTGAGAGAGTCAACAGATGTGTACCAATCTCCCACGGAGTTCGAAGACTCATGATATCTTCGTTTAAAAGTGGGCAGGCCGTTTGGTCCATTTCTGTTTATCTTCGATTAAAAGAACTTCTAGGCCAAGTAGTAGTTGTTTTGATGAAGCATATGAGTTAGATGGTAGTTGAGAGAGTCAACAGATGTATACCAAGCGCCCACGGTATTCGAAGGCTCATGATATCTTGGTTTACAAGTGGTCAGGCCGTTTGGTCCATTTTTGTTTATCTTCGACTTAAATAACTTCTAGGCCAAGTTGTAGATGTTTTGATGAAGCACATGAGTTAGATGGTAGTTGAGAGAGTCAACAGATGTGTACCAAGCTCCCGCGGAGTTCGAAGACTCATGATATCTTGGTTTAAAAGTGGAAAGGCCGTTTGGTCCATTTCTGTTTATCTTCGATTAAAAGAACTTCTTGGCCAAGTTGTAGATGTTTAATGAAGCACATGAGTTAGATGGTAGCTGAGAGATTCAACAGATGTGTACCAAGCTCCCACGGAGTTCGAAGACTCATGATATCTTCGTTTAAAAGTGGCCAGGCCGTTTGGACCATTTCTGTTTATCTTCGATTAAAAGAACTTCTAGGCCAAGTTGTAGATGTTTTGATGTAGCACATGAGTTAGATGGTAGTTGAGAGAGTCAACAGATGTGTACCAAGCTCCCACGGAGTTCGAACACTCATGATCTCTTGGTTTAAAAGTGGTAAGGCCGTTTGGTCCATTTCTGTTTATCTTCGATGAAAAGAACTTCTAGGCCAAGTTGTAGATGTTTTGATAAAGCACATGAGTAAGATGGTAGTTGAGAGAGTCAACAGATGTGTATCCAGCTTCCATGTCGGTCGAACACTCATGCTATCTTGGTTTAAAAGTGGTAAGGTCGTTTGGTCCATTTCACTTTATCTTGGATTAAAGGAACTTCTAGGCCAAGTTGTAGATGTTTCGATGAAGCCCATGAGTTGGATGGTATTTGAGGGAGTCAACAGATTTATACCAAGCTCCCACGATGGTCGAAGACTCATGCTTCTTGGTATATAAGTGGTAAGGCCGTTTGGTCCATTTCTGTTTATCATCGACTAAAAGAACTTCTAGGCCAAGTTGTAGATGTTTTGATGAAGCAAATGAGATAGATGGTAGTTGAGAGAGTCAACAGATGTGTACCAAGCTCCCACGGAGTTCGAAGACTCATGATATCTTGGTTTAAAAGTGGAAAGGCCATTTGGTACATTTCAGTTTATCTTCGATTAAAAGAACTTCTAGGCCAAGTTGTAGATGTTTAATGAAGCACATGAGTTAGATGGTAGTTGAGAGAGTCAACAGATGTGTACCAATCTCCCACGGAGTTCGAAGACTCATTATATCTTGGTTTAAAAGTGGAAAGGCCGTTTGGTCCATTTCTGTTTATCTTCGATTAAAAGAACTTCTTGGCCAAGTTGTAGATGTTTAATGAAGCACATGAGTTAGATGGTAGTTGAGAGATTCAACAGATGTACCAAGCTCCCACGGAGTTCGAACACTCATGATATCTTGGTTTAAAAGTGGTAAGGCCGTTTCGTCCATTTCTGTTTATCTTCGATGAAAAGAACTTCTAGGCCAAGTTGTAGATGTTTTGATGAAGCACATGAGTTAGATGGTAGTTGAGAGAGTCAACAGATGTGTACCAAGCTCCCGCGGAGTTCGAAGACTCATGATATCTTGGTTTAAAAGTGGAAAGGTCGTTTGGTCCATTTCTGTTTATCTTCGATTAAATGAACTTCTTGTCCAAGTTGTAGATGTTTAATGAAGCACATGAGTTAGATGGTAGTTGAGAGATTCAACAGATGTACCAAGCTCCCACGGAGTTCGAAGACTCATGATATCTTCGTTTAAAAGTGGCCAGGCCGTTTGGTCCATTTCTGTTTATCTTCGATTAAAAGAACTTCTAGGCCAAGTCGTAGATGTTTTGATGTAGCACATGAGTTAGATGGTAGTTGAGAGAGTCAACAGATGTGTACCAAGCTCCCACGGAGGTCGAACACTCATGATATCTTGGTTTAAAAGTGGTAAGGCCGTTTCGTCCATTTCTGTTTATCTTCGATGAAAAGAACTTCTAGGCCAAGTTGTAGATGTTTTGATGAAGCACATGAGTTAGATGGTAGTTGAGAGATTCAACAGATGTACCAAGCTCCCACGGAGTTCGAAGACTCATGATATCTTCGTTTAAAGTGGCCAGGCCGTTTGGTCCATTTCTGTTTATCTTCGATTAAAAGAACTTCTAGGCCAAGTCGTAGATGTTTAGATGTAGCACATGAGTTAGATGGTAGTTGAGAGAGTCAACAGATGTATACCAAGCTCCCATGGAGGTCGAAGACTTATGCTATCTTGCTTTAAAAGTCGAAATGCCGTATGGTCCATATCTATTTATCTTAGATTAAAAGAACTTCTAGGCTAAGTTGTAGATGTTTTGATGAAGCACATGAGTTGGATGGTATTTGAGGGAGTCAACAGATTTATACCAAGCTCCCACGATGGTCGAAGACTCATGCTTCTTGGTATATAAGTGGTCAGGCCGTTTGGTCCATTTCTGTTTATCATCGACTAAAAGAACTTCTAGGCCAAGTTGTAGATGTTTTGATGAAGCACATGAGTTAGATGGTAGTTGAGAGAGTCAACAGATGTGTACCAAGCTCCCACGGAGTTCGAAGACTCATGATATCTTGGTTTAAAAGTGGGAATGCCGTTTGGTCCATTTCTGTTTATCTTCGATTAAAAGAACTTCTAGGCCAAGTTGTAGATGTTTTGATGAAGCACATGAGTTAGATGGTAGTTGAGAGAGTCAACAGATGTGTACCAAGCTCCCACGGAGTTCGAAGACTCATGATATCTTGGTTTAAAAGTGGTCAGGCCGTTTGGTCCATTTCTGTTTATCTTCGACTAAAAGAACTTCTAGGCCAAGTTGTAGATGTTTTGATGAAGCACATGAGTTAGATGGTAGTTGAGAGAGTCAACAGATGTGTACCAAGCTCCCACGGAGTTCGAAGACTCATGATATCTTGGTTTACAAGTGGAAAGGCCGTTTGGTCCATTTCTGATTATCTTCGATTAAAAGAACTTCTAGGCCAAGTTGTAGTTGTTTAATGAAGCACATGAGTTAGATGGTAGTTGAGAGAGTCAACAGATGTGTACCAAGCTCCCACGGAGTTCGAAGACTCATGATATCTTGGTTTAAAAGTGGTCAGGCCGTTTGGTCCATTTCTATTTATCTTCGATTAAAAGAACTTCTAGGCCAAGTTGTAGTTGTTTTGATGAAGCACATGAGTTAGATGGTAGTTGAGAGAGTCAACAGATGTGTACCAAGCTCCCACGGAGTTCGAAGACTCATGATATCTTGGTTTAAAAGTGGCCATGCCGTTTGGTCCATTTCTGTTTATCTTCGATTAAAAGAACTTCTACGCCAAGTTGTAGATGTTTTGATGAAGCACATGAGTTAGATGGTAGTTGAGAGTGTCAACAGATGTGTACCAGGCTCCCACGGAGTTCGAAGACTCATGATATCTTGGTTTAAAAGTGGAAAGGCCGTTTGGTCCATTTCTGTTTATCTTCGATTAAAAGAACTTCTAGGCCAAGTTGTAGATGATTAATGAAGCACATGAGTTAGATGGTAGTTGAGAGAGTCAACAGATGTGTACCAATCTCCCACGGAGTTCGAAGACTCATGATATCTTGGTTTAAAAGTGGTCAGGCCGTTTGGTCCATTTCTATTTATCTTCGATTAAAAGAACTTCTAGGCCAAGTTGTAGATGATTTGATGAAGCACATGAGTTAGATGGTAGTTGAGAGAGTCAACAGATGTGTACCAAGCTCCCACGGAGTTCGAAGACTCATGGTATCTTGGTTTAAAAGTGGTAAGGCCCTTTGGTCCATTTCTGTTTATCTTCGACTAAAAGAACTTCTAGGCTAAGTTGTAGATGTTTTGATGAAGCACATGAGTTGGATGGTATTTGAGGGAGTCAACAGATTTCTACCAAGCTCCCACGATGGTCGAAGACTCATGCTTATTGGTATATAAGTGGTCAGGCCGTTTTGTCCATTTCTGTTTATGATCGACTAAAAGAACTTCTAGGCCAAGTTGTAGATATTTTGATGATGCACATGAGTTAGATGGTAGTTGAGAGAGTCAACAGATGTGTACCAAGCTCCCACGGAGTTCGAAGACTCATGATATCTTGGTTTAAAAGTGGCCAGGCCGTTTGGTCCATTTCTGTTTATCTTCGATTAAAAGAACTTCTAGGCCAAGTTGTAGATGTTTTGATGAAGCACATGAGTTAGATGGTAGTTGAGAGAGTCAACAGATGTGTACCAAGCTCCCACGGAGTTCGAAGACTCATGATATCTTGGTTTAAAAGTGGAAAGGCCGTTTGGTCCATTTCTGTTTATCTTCGATTAAAAGAACTTTTAGGCCAAGTTGTAGTTGTTTAATGAAGCACATGAGTTAGATGGTAGTTGAGAGAGTCAACAGATGTGTACCAAGCTCCCACGGAGTTCGAAGACTCATGATATCTTCGTTTAAAAGTTGTCAGGCCGTTTGGTCCATTTCTGTTTATCTTCGATTAAAAGAACTTCTAGGCCAAGTTGTAGTTGTTTTGATGAAGCACATGAGTTAGATGGTAGTTGAGAGAGTCAACATGTGTGTACCAAGCTCCCACGGAGTTCGAAGACTCATGATATCTTGGTTTAAAAGTGGTCAGGCCGTTTGGTCCATTTCTGTTTATCTTCGACTAAAAGAACTTCTAGGCCAAGTTGTAGATGTTTTGATGAAGCACATGAGTTAGATGGTAGTTGAGAGAGTCAACAGATGTGTACCAAGCTCCCACGGAGTTTGAAGACTCATGATATCTTGGTTTAAAAATTGTCAGGCCGTTTGGTCCATTTCTATTTATCTTCGATTAAAAGAACTTCTAGGCCAAGTTGTAGTTGTTTTGATGAAGCACATGAGTTAGATGGTAGTTGAGAGAGTCAACAGATGTGTACCAAGCTCCCACGGAGTTCGAAGACTCATGATATCTTGGTTTAAAAGTGGTCAGGCCGTTTGGTCCATTTCTGTGTATCTTCGTCTAAAAGAACTTCTAGGCCATGTTGTAGATATTTTGATGAAGCACATGAGTTAGATGGTAGTTGAGAGAGTCAACAGATGTGTACCAAGCTCCCACGGAGTTCGAAGACTCATGATATCTTGGTTTAAAAGTGGCCAGGCCGTTTGGTCCATTTCTGTTTATCTTCGATTAAAAGAACTTCTAGGCCAAGTTGTAGATGTTTTGATGAAGCACATGAGTTAGATGGTAGTTGAGAGAGTCAACAGATGTGTTCCAAGCTTCCACGGAGTTCGAAGACTCATGATATCTTGGTTTAAAAGTGGAAAGGCCGTTTGGTCCATTTCTGTTTATCTTCGATTAAAAGAACTTCTACGCCAAGTTGTAGATGTTTTGATGATGCACATGAGTTAGATGGTAGTTGAGAGAGTCAACAGTTGTGTGCCAAGCTCCCACGGAGTTCGAAGACTCATGATATCTTGGTTTAAAAGTGGTCAGGCCGTTTGGTCCATTTTTGTTTATCTTCGATTAAAAGAACTTCTAGGCCAAGTTGTAGTTGTTTTGATGAAGCACATGAGTTGGATGGTAGTTGAGAGAGTCAACAGATGTGTACCAATCTCCCACGGAGTTCGAAGACTCATGATATCTTGGTTTAAAAGTGGTAAGGCCGTTTGGTCCATTTCTGTTTATCTTCGATTAAAAGAACTTCTAGGCCAAGTTGTAGTTGTTTTGATGAAGCACATGAGTTAGATGGTAGTTGAGAGAGTCAACAGATGTGTACCAAGCTCCCACGGAGTTCGAAGACTCATGATATCTTGGTTTTAAAGTGGTAAGGCCGTTTGGTCCATTTCTGTTTATCTTCGATTAAAAGAACTTCTAGGCCAAGTTGTAGATGATTTGATGAAGCACATGAGTTAGATGGTAGTTGAGAGAGTCAACAGATGTGTACCAAGCTCCCACGGAGTTCGAAGACTCATGGTATCTTGGTTTAAAAGTGGTAAGGCCCTTTGGTCCATTTCTGTTTATCTTCGACTAAAAGAACTTCTAGGCTAAGTTGTAGATGTTTTGATGAAGCACATGAGTTGGATGGTATTTGAGGGAGTCAACAGATTTATACCAAGCTCCCACGATGGTCGAAGACTCATGCTTCTTGGTATATAAGTGGTCAGGCCGTTTTGTCCATTTCTGTTTATCATCGACTAAAAGAACTTCTAGGCCAAGTTGTAGATATTTTGATGAAGCACATGAGTTAGATGGTAGTTGAGAGAGTCAACAGATGTGTACCAAGCTCCCACGGAGTTCGAAGACTCATGATATCTTGGTTTAAAAGTGGTCAGGCCGTTTGGTCCATTTCTATTTATCTTCGATTAAAAGAACTTCTAGGCCAAGTTGTAGTTGTTTTGATGAAGCACATGAGTTAGATGGTAGTTGAGAGAGTCAACAGATGTGTACCAAGCTCCCACGGAGTTCGAAGACTCATGATATCTTGGTTTAAAAGTGGTCAGGCCGTTTGGTCCATTTCTGTTTATCTTCGACTAAAAGAACTTCTAGGCCAAGTTGTAGATGTTTTGATGAAGCACATGAGTTAGATGGTAGTTGAGAGAGTCAACAGATGTGTACCAAGCTCCCACGGAGTTCGAAGACTCATGATATCTTGGTTTAAAAGTGGAAAGGCCGTTTGGTCCATTTCTGTTTATCTTCGATTAAAAGAACTTCTAGGCCAAGTTGTAGATGTTTAATGAAGCACATGAGTTAGATGGTAGTTGAGAGAGTCAACAGATGTGTACCAAGCTCCCACGGAGTTCGAAGACTCATGATATCTTGGTTTAAAAGTGGAAAGGCCGTTTGGTCCATTTCTGTTTATCTTCGATTAAAAGAACTTCTAGGCCAAGTTGTAGATGTTTAATGAAGCACATGAGTTAGATGGTAGTTGAGAGAGTCAACAGATGTGTGCCAAGCTCCCACGGAGTTCGAAGACTCATGATATCTTGGTTTAAAAGTGGTCAGGCCGTTTGGTCCATTTTTGTTTATCTTCGATTAAAAGAACTTCTAGGCCAAGTTGTAGTTGTTTTGATGAAGCACATGAGTTGGATGGTAGTTGAGAGAGTCAACAGATGTGTACCAATCTCCCACGGAGTTCGAAGACTCACGATATCTTGGTTTAAAAGTGGTAAGGCCGTTTGGTCCATTTCTGTTTATCTTCGATTAAAAGAACTTCTAGGCCAAGTTGAAGTTGTTTTGATGAAGCACATGAGTTAGATGGTAGTTGAGAGAGTCAACAGATGTGTACCAATCTCCCACGGAGTTCGAAGACTCATGATATCTTGGTTTAAAACTGGGAATGCCGTTTGGTCCATTTCTGTTTATCTTCGATTAAAAGAACTTCTAGGCCAAGTTGTAGATGATTTGATGAAGCACATGAGTTAGATGGTAGTTGAGAGAGTCAACAGATGTGTACCAAGCTCCCACGGAGTTCGAAGACTCATGGTATCTTGGTTTAAAAGTGGTAAGGCCCTTTGGTCCATTTCTGTTTATCTTCGACTAAAAGAACTTCTAGGCTAAGTTGTAGATGTTTTGATGAAGCACATGAGTTGGATGGTATTTGAGGGAGTCAACAGATTTATACCAAGCTCCCTCGATGGTCGAAGACTCATGCTTATTGGTATATAAGTGGTCAGGCCGTTTTGTCCATTTCTGTTTATCATCGACTAAAAGAACTTCTAGGCCAAGTTGTAGATATTTTGATGAAGCACATGAGTTAGATGGTAGTTGAGAGAGTCAACAGATGTGTACCAAGCTCCCACGGAGTTCGAAGACTCATGATATCTTGGTTTAAAAGTGGTCAGGCCGTTTGGTCCATTTCTGTTTATCTTCGATTAAAAGAACTTCTAGGCCAAGTTGTAGTTGTTTTGATGAAGCACATGAGTTAGATGGTAGTTGAGAGAGTCAACAGATGTGTACCAAGCTCCCACGGAGATCGAAGACTCATGATATCTTGGTTTAAAAGTGGTAAGGCCGTTTGGTCCATTTCTCTTTATCTTCGACTAAAAGAACTTCTAGGCCAAGTTGTAGATGTTTTGATGAAGCACATGAGTTAGATGGTAGTTGAGAGAGTCAACAGATGTGTACCAAGCTCCCACGGAGTTCGAAGACTCATGATATCTTGGTTTAAAAGTGGCCAGCCGTTTGGTCCATTTCTGTTTATGTTCGATTAAAAGAACTTCTAGGCCAAGTTGTAGATGATTTGATGAAGCACATGAGTTAGATGGTAGTTGAGAGAGTCACCAAATGTGTACCAAGCTCCCACGGAGTTCGAAGACTCATGATATCTTGGTTTAAAAGTGGAAAGGCCGTTTGGTCCATTTCTGTTTATCTTTGATTAAAAGAACTTCTAGGCCAAGTTGTAGATGTTTTGATGAAGCACATGAGTTAGATGGTAGTTGAGAGAGTCAACAGATGTGTACCAAGCTCCCACGGAGTTCGAAGACTCATGATATCTTGGTTTAAAAGTGGTCAGGCCGTTTGGTCCATTTCTGTTTATCTTCGATTAAAAGAACTTCTAGGCCAGTTGCATTTGTTTTGATGAAGCACATGAGTTAGATGGTAGTTGAGAGAGTCAACAGATGTGTACCAAGCTCCCATGCAGTTCGAAGACTCATGATATCTTGGTTTAAAAGTGGTCAGGCCGTTTGGTCCATTTCTGTGTATCTTCGACTAAAAGAACTTCTAGGCCATGTTGTAGATATTTTGATGAAGCACATGAGTTAGATGGTAGTTGAGAGAGTCAACAGATGTGTACCAAGCTCCCACGGAGTTCGAAGACTCATGATATCTTGGTTTAAAAGTGGCCAGGCCGTTTGGTCCATTTCTGTTTATGTTCGATTAAAAGAACTTCTAGGCCAAGTTGTAGATGTTTTGATGAAGCACATGAGTTAGATGGTAGTTGAGAGAGTCAACAGATGTGTTCCAAGCTCCCACGGAGTTCGAAGACTCATGATATCTTGGTTTAAAAGTGGAAAGGCCGTTTGGTCCATTTCTGTTTATCTTCGATTAAAAGAACTTCTAGGCCAAGTTGTAGATGTTTAATGAAGCACATGAGTTAGATGGTAGTTGAGAGAGTCAACAGATGTGTGCCAAGCTCCCACGGAGTTCGAAGACTCATGATATCTTGGTTTAAAAGTGGTCAGGCCGTTTGGTCCATTTCTGTTTATCTTCGATTAAAAGAACTTCTAGGCTAAGTTGTAGATGTTTTGATGAAGCACATGAATTGGATGGTATTTGAGGGAGTCAACAGATTTATACCAAGCTCCCACGATGGTCGAAGACTCATGCTTATTGGTATATAAGTGGTCAGGCCGTTTTGTCCATTTCTGTTTATCATCGACTAAAAGAACTTCTAGGCCAAGTTGTAGATATTTTGATGAAGCACATGAGTTAGATGGTAGTTGAGAGAGTCAACAGATGTGTACCAAGCTCCCACGGAGTTCGAAGACTCATGATATCTTGGTTTAAAAGTGGTCAGGCCGTTTGGTCCATTTCTGTTTATCTTCGATTAAAAGAACTTCTAGGCCAAGTTGTAGTTGTTTTGATGAAGCACATGAGTTAGATGGTAGTTGAGAGAGTCAACAGATGTGTACCAAGCTCCCACGGAGTTCGAAGACTCATGATATCTTGGTTTAAAAGTGGTAAGGCCGTTTGGTCCATTTCTGTTTATCTTCGACTAAAAGAACTTCTAGGCCAAGTTGTAGATGTTTTGATGAAGCACATGAGTTAGATGGTAGTTGAGAGAGTCAACAGATGTGTACCAAGCTCCCACGGAGTTCGAAGACTCATGATATCTTGGTTTAAAAGTGGTCAGGCCGTTTGGTCCATTTCTGTTT
Source organism: Styphnolobium japonicum (assembly GCA_023212625.1). NCBI lineage: Eukaryota > Viridiplantae > Streptophyta > Magnoliopsida > Fabales > Fabaceae > Styphnolobium > Styphnolobium japonicum. Next base: position 16,666,203 of record JALBWW010000013.1, read on the forward strand.
ATCTTCGATTAAAAGAACTTCTAGGCCAAGTTGTAGTTGTTTTGATGAAGCACATGAGTTAGATGGTAGTTGAGAGAGTCAACAGATGTGTACCAAGCTCCCACGGAGTTCGAAGACTCATGATATCTTGGTTTAAAATTGGTAAGGCCGTTTGGTCCATTTCTCTTTATCTTCGACTAAAAGAACTTCTAGGCCAAGTTGTAGATATTTTGATGAAGCACATGAGTTAGATGGTAGTTGAGAGAGTCAACAGATGTGTACCAAGCTCCCACGGAGTTCGAAGACTCATGATATCTTGGTTTAAAAGTGGTCAGGCCGTTTGGTCCATTTCTGTTTATCTTCGATTAAAAGAACTTCTAGGCCAAGTTGTAGTTGTTTTGATGAAGCACATGAGTTAGATGGTAGTTGAGAGAGTCAACAGATGTGTACCAAGCTCCCACGGAGTTCGAAGACTCATGATATCTTGGTTTAAAAGTGGTAAGGCCGTTTGGTCCATTTCTGTTTATCTTCGACTAAAAGAACTTCTAGGCCAAGTTGTAGATGTTTTGATGAAGCACATGAGTTAGATGGTAGTTGAGAGAGTCAACAGATGTGTACCAAGCTCCCACGGAGTTCGAAGACTCATGATATCTTGGTTTAAAAGTGGCCAGGCCGTTTGGTCCATTTCTGTTTATCTTCGATTAAAAGAACTTCTAGGCCAAGTTGTAGATGATTTGATGAAGCACATGAGTTAGATGGTAGTTGAGAGAGTCAACAGATGTGTACCAAGCTCCCACGGAGTTCGAAGACTCATGATATCTTGGTTTAAAAGTGGTAAGGCCGTTTGGTCCATTTCTGTTTATCTTCGATTAAAAGAACTTCTAGGCCAAGTTGTAGATGTTTTGATGAAGCACATGAGTTAGATGGTAGTTGAGAGAGTCAACAGATGTGTACCAAGCTCCCACGGAGTTCGAAGACTCATGATATCTTGGTTTAAAAGTGCTCAGGCCGTTTGGTCCATTTCTGTTTATCTTCGATTAAAAGAACTTCTAGGCCAAGTTGTAGATGTTTTGATGAAGCACATGAGTTAGATGGTAGTTGAGAGAGTCAACAGATGTGTACCAAGCTCCCACGTAGTTCGAAGACACATGATATCTTGGTTTAAATGTGGTCGATGCCGTTTGGTCCATTTCTTTATCATCGACTAAAAGAACTTCTAGGCCAAGTTGTAGATATTTTGATGAAGCACATGAGTTAGATGGTAGTTGAGAGAGTCAACAGATGTGTACCAAGCTCCCACGGAGTTCGAAGACTCATGATATCTTGGTTTAAAAGTGGCCAGGCCATTTGGTCCATTTCTGTTTATCTTCGATTAAAAGAACTTCTAGGCCAAGTTGTAGATGTTTTGATGAAGCACATGAGTTAGATGGTAGTTGAGAGAGTCAACAGATGTGTACCAAGCTCCCACGGAGTTCGAAGACTCATGATATCTTGGTTTAAAAGTGGTAAGGCCGTTTGGTCCATTTCTGTTTATCTTCGATTAAAAGAACTTCTAGGCCAAGTTGTAGATGTTTTGATGAAGCACATGAGTTAGATGGTAGTTGAGAGAGTCAACAGATGTGTACCAAGCTCCCACGGAGTTCGAAGACTCATGATATCTTGGTTTAAAAGTGGTCAGGCCGTTTGGTCCATTTCTGTTTATCTTAGATTAAAAGAACTTCTAGGCTAAGTTGTAGATGTTTTGATGAAGCACATGAGTTGGATGGTATTTGAGGGAGTCAACAGATTTATACCAAGCTCCCACGATGGTCGAAGACTCATGCTTCTTGGTATATAAGTGGTCAGGCCGTTTTGTCCATTTCTGTTTATCATCGACTAAAAGAACTTCAAGGCCAAGTTGTAGATATTTTGATGAAGCACATGAGTTAGATGGTATTTGAGAGAGTCAACAGATGTGTACCAAGCTCCCACGGAGTTCGAAGACTCATGATATCTTGGTTTAAAAGTGGTCAGGCCGTTTGGTCCATTTCTGTTTATCTTCGATTAAAAGAACTTCTAGGCCAAGTTGTAGTTGTTTTGATGACGCACATGAGTTAGATGGTAGTTGAGAGAGTCAACAGATGTGTACCAAGCTCCCACGGAGTTCGAAGACTCATGATATTTTGGTTTAAAAGTGGTCAGGCCGTTTGGTCCATTTCTGTTTATCTTCGACTAAAAGAACTTCTAGGCCAAGTTGTAGATGTTTTGATGAAGCACATGAGTTAGATGGTAGTTGAGAGAGTCAACAGATGTGTACCAAGCTCCCACGGAGTTCGAAGACTCATGATATCTTGGTTTAAAAGTGGCCAGGCCGTTTGGTCCATTTCTGTTTATCTTCGATTAGAAGAACTTCCAGGCCAAGTTGTAGATGATTTGATGAAGCACATGAGTTAGATGGTAGTTGAGAGAGTCAACAGATGTGTACCAAGCTCCCACGGAGTTCGAAGACTCATGATATCTTGGTTTAAAAGTGGAAAGGCCGTTTGGTCCATTTTTGTTTATCTTCGATTAAAAGAACTTCTAGGCCAAGTTGTAGATGTTTTGATGAAGCACATGAGTTAGATGGTAGTTGAGAGAGTCAACAGATGTGTACCAAGCTCCCACGGAGTTCGAAGACTCATGATATCTTGGTTTAAAAGTGGTCAGGCCGTTTGGTCCATTTCTGTTTATCTTCGATTAAAAGAACTTCTAGGCCAAGTTGTAGTTGTTTTGATGAAGCACATGAGTTAGATGGTAGTTGAGAGAGTCAACAGATGTGTACCAAGCTCCCACGGAGTTCGAAGACTCATGATATCTTGGTTTAAAAGTGGTAAGGCCGTTTGGTCCATTTCTGTTTATCTTCGACTAAAAGAACTTCTAGGCCAAGTTGTAGATGTTTTGATGAAGCACATGAGTTAGATGGTAGTTGAGAGAGTCAACAGATGCGTACCAAGCTCCCACGGAGTTCGAAGACTCATGATATCTTGGTTTAAAAGTGGCCAGGCCGTTTGGTCCATTTCTGTTTATGTTCGATTAAAAGAACTTCTAGGCCAAGTTGTAGATGATTTGTAGAAGCACATGAGTTAGATGGTAGTTGAGAGAGTCACCAAATGTGTACCAAGCTCCCACGGAGTTCGAAGACTCATGATATCTTGGTTTAAAAGTGGAAAGGCCGTTTGGTCCATTTCTGTTTATCTTCGATTAAAAGAACTTCTAGGCCAAGTTGTAGATGTTTAATGAAGCACATGAGTTAGATGGTAGTTGAGAGAGTCAACAGATGTGTACCAAGCTCCCACGGAGTTCGAAGACTCATGATATCTTGGTTTAAAAGTGCTCAGGCCGTTTGGTCCATTTCTGTTTATCTTCGATTAAAAGAACTTCTAGGCCAAGTTGTATTTGTTTTGATGAAGCACATGAGTTAGATGGTAGTTGAGAGAGTCAACAGATGTGTACCAAGCTCCCACGCAGTTCGAAGACTCATGATATCTTGGTTTAAAAGTGGTCAGGCCGTTTGGTCCATTTCTGTGTATCTTCGACTAAAAGAACTTCTAGGCCATGTTGTAGATATTTTGATGAAGCACATGAGTTAGATGGTAGTTGAGAGAGTCAACAGATGTGTACCAAGCTCCCACGGAGTTCGAAGACTCATGATATCTTGGTTTAAAAGTGGTCAGGCCGTTTGGTCCATATCGGTTTATGTTCCAGTAAAAGAACTTCTAGGCCAAGTTGTAGATGTTTTGATGAAGCACATGAGTTAGATGGTAGTTGAGAGAGTCAACAGATGTGTTCCAAGCTCCCACGGAGTTCGAAGACTCATGATATCTTGGTTTAAAAGTGGAAAGGCCGTTTGGTCCATTTCTGTTTATCTTCGATTAAAAGAACTTCTAGGCCAAGTTGTAGATGTTTTGATGAAGCACATGAGTTAGATGGTAGTTGAGAGAGTCAACAGATGTGTACCAAGCTCCCACGGAGTTCGAAGACTCATGATATCTTGGTTTAAAAGTGGTTAGGCCGTTTGGTCCATTTCTGTTTATCTTAGATTAAAAGAACTTCTAGGCTAAGTTGTAGATGTTTTGATGAAGCACATGAGTTGGATGGTATTTGAGGGAGTCAACAGATTTATACCAAGCTCCCACGATGGTCGAAGACTCATGCTTATTGGTATATAAGTGGTCAGGCCGTTTTGTCCATTTCTGTTTATCATCGACTAAAAGAACTTCTAGGCCAAGTTGTAGATATTTTGATGAAGCACATGAGTTAGATGGTAGTTGAGAGAGTCAACAGATGTGTACCAAGCTCCCACGGAGTTCGAAGACTCATGATATCTTGGTTTAAAAGTGGTCAGGCCGTTTGGTCCATTTCTGTTTATCTTCGATTAAAAGAACTTCTAGGCCAAGTTGTAGTTGTTTTGATGAAGCACATGAGTTAGATGGTAGTTGAGAGAGTCAACAGATGTGTACCAGGCTCCCACGGAGTTCGAAGACTCATGATATCTTGGTTTAAAATTGGTAAGGCCGTTTGGTCCATTTCTCTTTATCTTCGACTAAAAGAACTTCTAGGCCAAGTTGTAGATGTTTTGATGAAGCACATGAGTTAGATGGTAGTTGAGAGAGTCAACAGATACGTACCAAGCTCCCACGGAGTTCGAAGACTCATGATATCTTGGTTTAAAAGTGGCCAGGCCGTTTGGTCCATTTCTGTTTATGTTCGATTAAAAGAACTTCTAGGCCAAGTTGTAGATGATTTGAAGAAGCACATGAGTTAGATGGTAGTTGAGAGAGTCACCAAATGTGTACCAAGCTCCCACGGAGTTCGAAGACTCATGATATCTTGGTTTAAAAGTGGAAAGGCCGTTTGGTCCATTTTTGTTTATCTTCGATTAAAAGAACTTCTAGGCCAAGTTGTAGATGTTTAATGAAGCACATGAGTTAGATGGTAGTTGAGAGAGTCAACAGATGTGTACCAAGCTCCCACGGAGTTCGAAGACTCAAGATATCTTGGTTTAAAAGTGGCCAGGCCGTTTGGTCCATTTCTGTTTATGTTCGATTAAAAGAACTTCTAGGCCAAGTTGTAGATGATTTGTAGAAGCACATGAGTTAGATGGTAGTTGAGAGAGTCACCAAATGTGTACCAAGCTCCCACGGAGTTCGAAGACTCATGATATCTTGGTTTAAAAGTGGAAAGGCCGTTTGGTCCATTTCTGTTTATCTTCGATTAAAAGAACTTCTAGGCCAAGTTGTAGATGTTTAATGAAGCACATGAGTTAGATGGTAGTTGAGAGAGTCAACAGATGTGTACCAAGCTCCCACGGAGTTCGAAGACTCATGATATCTTGGTTTAAAAGTGCTCAGGCCGTTTGGTCCATTTCTGTTTATCTTCGATTAAAAGAACTTCTAGGCCAAGTTGTATTTGTTTTGATGAAGCACATGAGTTAGATGGTAGTTGAGAGAGTCAACAGATGTGTACCAAGCTCCCACGCAGTTCGAAGACTCATGATATCTTGGTTTAAAAGTGGTCAGGCCGTTTGGTCCATTTCTGTGTATCTTCGACTAAAAGAACTTCTAGGCCATGTTGTAGATATTTTGATGAAGCACATGAGTTAGATGGTAGTTGAGAGAGTCAACAGATGTGTACCAAGCTCCCACGGAGTTCGAAGACTCATGATATCTTGGTTTAAAAGTGGCCAGGCCGTTTGGTCCATTTCTGTTTATGTTCGATTAAAAGAACTTCTAGGCCAAGTTGTAGATGTTTTGATGAAGCACATGAGTTAGATGGTAGTTGAGAGAGTCAACAGATGTGTACCAAGCTCCCACGGAGTTCGAAGACTCATGATATCTTGGTTTAAAAGTGGAAAGGCCGTTTGGTCCATTTCTGTTGATCTTCGATTAAAAGAACTTCTAGGCCAAGTTGTAGATGTTTAATGAAGCACATGAGTTAGATGGTAGTTGAGAGAGTCAACAGATGTGTGCCAAGCTCCCACGGAGTTCGAAGACTCATGATATCTTGGTTTAAAAGTGGTCAGGCCGTTTGGTCCATTTCTGTTTATCTTCGATTAAAAGAACTTCTAGGCTAAGTTGTAGATGTTTTGATGAAGCACATGAGTTGGATGGTATTTGAGGGAGTCAACAGATTTATACCAAGCTCCCACGATGGTCGAAGACTCATGCTTATTGGTATATAAGTGGTCAGGCCGTTTTGTCCATTTCTGTTTATCATCGACTAAAAGAACTTCTAGGCCAAGTTGTAGATATTTTGATGAAGCACATGAGTTAGATGGTAGTTGAGAGAGTCAACAGATGTGTACCAAGCTCCCACGGAGTTCGAAGACTCAAGATATCTTGGTTTAAAAGTGGCCAGGCCGTTTGGTCCATTTCTGTTTATGTTCGATTAAACGAACTTCTAGGCCAAGTTGTAGATGATTTGAAGAAGCACATGAGTTAGATGGTAGTTGAGAGAGTCACCAAATGTGTACCAAGCTCCCACGGAGTTCGAAGACTCACGATATCTTGGTTTAAAAGTGGAAAGGCCGTTTGGTCCATTTTTGTTTATCTTCGATTAAAAGAACTTCTAGGCCAAGTTGTAGATGTTTAATGAAGCACATGAGTTAGATGGTAGTTGAGAGAGTCAACAGATGTGTACCAAGCTCCCACGGTGTTCGAAGACTCATGATATCTTGGTTTAAAAGTGCTCAGGCCGTTTGGTCCATTTCTGTTTATCTTCGATTAAAAGAACTTCTAGGCCAAGTTGTATTTGTTTTGATGAAGCACATGAGTTAGATGGTAGTTGAGAGAGTCAACAGAAGTGTACCAAGCTCCTACGGAGTTCGTGTTACCAAGTGGCTTCAATAACTCAAGAGGGGGGGGTGAATTGAGTTTTCAAAAACTTTCACAAGGTTTATTTTAATGATGTTAATTATTTAAAAACAATGGACTTGCAAAGGATAATGACTAAAATAATGAGCTTTTTAATACAGAAAGTATAAGACAAGAATTCACAACATTAAACACATCAAGTTTAGATAAGTTGATAGAATATAACTTATAAGTAAAAGATAAGGGTTGAGAGAATGCAAACAAGATTTATACTGGTTCAATCACTTCTTGTGATCTACGTCCAGTCCTCGAGATCGTCCACCCGAGATTTCAACTATACTTCAAGCTTCTAACTTGGGTGCTTGATAAAACCCTTACAATAAAGAGCACTCTTCACTTAGTATGGGATCCTCCACCCTCTATGTGCAAGAGTCTCCCTCAATACAACAAGGATTTTCTCTCCTTCAACTTACACAAGATAATCTAATGGTTTTTGGTAGATTGTAACTCTCACAAGAGTAGATATACAACTTGAAGAACAGATGAGTATATGATCAAATCACTAAGCAAGCTTTTTCAAATAGAAAGCAGTATGATGAATCAAGATTAGAAAAAGCTCTTTCAAAATGAATTTCGATCTTGGGTCTCTCCGAAACTTAATTTAGATGAGCTATAAATAGCTCTTACAAGTTTTTGATCCGTTGGGTAGTAGGTAAGTATTAAAACAATATTCAAACTAGCCGTTGGAAAAGTTTACGGAGCGTGTGTAGTCGATCACACGATCGTTGTAGTCGACTACGAAGCCTTCTCTCGACTTTTAAAAACATGAGAGTTTATTATTAACAGAATCCATGTAGTCGACTACACTTACAAGGTAGTCGACTACGATAGCTCTGATTCTCTTTTTAAAAGCAAGGCAAGCGAGATATATTATCAAAAATAATATGTAGTCGACTACATAGCTTATGTAGTCGATTACATGTCTCCTCTGGTTTATGCATTTTTAAAAAAGGAACAATTTTAAAACGATGTAGTCGACTACAATAGCTTTGGTAGTCGACTACAAATGTCCTCGGGTTAACATGTATTTAGCAAAAGTATTTTTATCAGCATTGTAGTCGACTACCTCATAATTGTAGTCGACTACAAGCATCCTCGAGGACATTTCAAAAAGACCGCAATTCAAGATTTTGCCTATTGGTAGTCGACTACAATACTTGTGTAGTCGACTACACGTTTGTTCGACTTTTGGAAAAGCGTTGTAAATTTAACATTTTCAGTACAGTGTAGTCGACTACATCAATCTTGTAGTCGACTACAAGTGACTTAAAAACTCATTTTTGAATGTTAAAAAATCTTTCTTTCCAAAGCATTTTTAAAGATAACTATCTTTTTATCAAACCTTATTTTAGGAATAGTTTTGAAAGAATGAAACAAAATGCTTGCTAGGTGATTTAAACAATTTATAACTCTTACAATGATAAGTAAAAGCCTATAAGTCTTGAGTACTCCTTGTGAGCTTGTTCTTGTCTTCTTGGTGCGGAATCCTTTGTTTGGTTATCATCAAAATTCAATATGACAAATGTTGCTCACATTCTCCCCCTTTTTGATGATGACAAACAATATAACTGTGGAGTGAGAAATGTCAGTAATAAAAAGAAATAGATAGACAAAATCTCCCCCTTTGATAATCAGAGTTTTAGGAAATGTCGCAGCAGGAGCGATTTCATCTTGTATTGACTCCCCCTTAGTTTTACAATAGGAGCATTTCAATTTTTTATTTATAACATTGTACCTTCATTATGAAATATATATTAGCAATGTTATTTAGTCATATAAGCATATTCATTCCATTTCATTTAACATATTTCTCCCCCTTTTGGCATTATCAAATAAGGGTAACAAAAATAGTCATGATAAACTTTGAGAGAAGATAAATAACAATCCAGCATTAAATCAAGTAAAGATCAAACATTTAACTTGTTCAACATTAAATAACTAAATTGCATAAACTTTGGATTTGTTCAAAACATAATAAGATAAAATAAAGAAAATCCTAAGAAAAGTCTAAGCCCCATCATCGTCCTCGTCTTCATCCTCATCCTCGTCATCTGAGCCAGCCAATTCATGTTGAGTAGGATCATCTGCTGGAATGGTCAGTTGGTTTAGCTGGAAAGTGACATCGGTCATTTGGGAAGTCAAGTCTCCAACTGAGGTTTCAAGACGTTCAAGCCGCGCATCCATGGAGTGAAGATGAGTCTCCATAGCAACTACCCTCCCAAATAAGTCTTCTTTCACAAGGAGGTCGATCGTGGAGCCAGTCATAATCACAGCTCTGCCGTGAGAGTAGTCCGGCCTTGGTCCGGAAGGATACGCGTTAGATGGTGGATGATCGTCCTCCATGTGATGGTGAGTGGGTGATCATCAAACTCCTCATCTTGACGTCTCGTACCCAATGCATGTCAACCTTCTTCAAGCCCATTTTCCTAAGGTTTTGTTCACGGATCCGGTTAGCATCGGTGACCGTAATTGAGTTTTCACCTTCCAAGGGCACATTAAACTTTTCTAGAATTTTGGTTATCAGCATGGCGTATGGAAGTGCGAGTCCGTGTTTCTCGAGAGACACGTTCCATATGCTTCATGATGCGATAAGCCCAGTTGAGTTTCACTCTTTTGTTTAGTGCCCACATGTATAGCAAATCTTCTTCAGAAACAGTGGCATAGTTCCCATTTCTCGGAAGCAAAACTCGGCACAGAATATAATGAAGTAGCCGATTCTCAACAGATAAATATCCTACTTTAAACCTAGAGGTTGGAAATGGTCCACCTTCTCTAAGCACACTCCAAGTTGCTGCAGTTTTCTCAAAATCTTCTAAACTCTCTTCACTACGGCCGGGGATAAGGGGAATGTCGGTGAGTTCAGCGAGTTCAGAAAAGCCTAGATCTATCTTAATCTTCTTGACTTCAGAGAAAATACGTTTATTATGATACTTGAAGTTGCAAAAGAATACCTTCACCAATTGTGGGTAAATCGGACAGAGAATCCTAGTGAAGGCATCGATTTGCAAATCTCTGAGCAAATGCGGAAGAGCGAAACCTTCGATCCGTAGAAAGATCTCATCTAGATAGCGGGGTGCCACTATAGGGCGAGATTGAAAGTCATTGGTGAACTTGATCATCTGCTCTTCCTTGGTGAAATACCGTCGCAGGTTGAGGGTTGGAGGAATTGAGACATGGCTATGGGTGGTTTTCTTTCGTTTGGGAGCAGAGGAGGAGCTTGCCATGATGATGATGAAACGATGAAGTGAGAGGAGGGTTTTGGTGAAGGGATTGGGCGGCTAGGGTTTGGGAAGAGATTTGAGAGAGAGAGAGAGGAGTGGGTCGCAGGAGAGAAGAAGGAGAAATGAGATGAATGGCTGCCGTGGGGTATATAAAACCCGCGATTGTAGTCGACTACGCCCAACTTGTAGTCGACTGCAAGTTGCTTCTGTTGCAACTTGTTGCACTGTGTAGTCGACTACAAGTATATGGTAGTCGACTACAATGAGCTTCTGAGATTTTTATTTTCAGTTTTAAAAAAAAACTGTAATTGTAGTCGATTACAATATCTGTGTAGTCGACTACCAATGCTTTCTGGAAAAATAAAATTGCACGAGAGAAGCTTCATTACCTGTGTGTAGTCGACTACAAGATCTGTGTAGTCGACTACCTTGCTTCTGAAAACACTTTTTAGCTTAATCAATTTGTCCAAAACTTCATCAATCTAAATTGGGGGACTTAGGCTATATTAGGATTACCTGCAAAACAAATTTAGGAAATCTCCGATGCCTAAGTCGATGGTGAAATAAAAAATTGTATAACAATGAAATAGAAACAAGGTCTTTAAATGCAACTGTGATCAATCATTCCAAGTTCTCTTCTTATAAAAAAGAAATTTTCTTTTGCAAGTGGTTTGGTAAAGATATCAGCAAGTTGTTTTGTTGTTTCTACAAATTCAACTACACAATCTCCATTTTGTACATGATCTCTTATAAAATGGTGCCTAATTTCAATGTGCTTGGTTCTAGAGTGCATTATGGGATTTTTAGTCAAGCTAATTGCACTAGTGTTATCACATCTTATAGGGATGTGATCAAGCTTAAGTCCATAGTCTAGAAGTTGTTGCTTCATCCAAAGGATTTGAGCACAACAACTTCCGTATAACATATTCGGCCGGCAGAGACAATGCCACACTATTTTGCTTCTTGCTATGCCAAGAGACAAGAGAGCATCCTAGAAAGTGACAAGTTCCACTAGTACTTTTCCTATCCATTTTGCATCCAAGCAAAATCAGAATCGGAATAACCAACTAGACTACTTGAGGCACCCTTGGGGTACCACAAACCCATTTGTTGAGTGCCAACTAGATACCTCATAATTCTTTTAACAAACACTTAAGTGTGATTCCTTAGGATTTGCTTGAAATCTAGCACACATGCACACACTAAACATGATATACGGTCTACTAGCAGTAAGATATAGTAGTGAGCCAATCATACCTCTATATTTTGTAATTTCTATGGGCTTACCACCTTCATCTTTGTCCAACCGGCAAGAGGTGCTCATGGGAGTGTCAAAAACCTTTGAATTTTCCATTTCAAATCTTTTGAGCAATTCCTTGCAGTATTTGGATTGGTTAATGAAGATTCCTTCACTTGTTTGCTTGATTTGCAATCCAAGAAAGAAGGTGAGCTCTCCCATCATAGACATTTCAAATTCACTTTGCATGATGTTGGCAAATTCCTTACATAGAGATTCATTAGTAGCACCAAAAATGATATCATCTACATAGATTTGTACAAGGAGAATGTCATGATTTCTATTTTTAATGAAAAGTGTTGTGTCAACTTTTCCTCTAGTAAAACCTTTTTCTAAAAGAAACTTGCTCAATCTTTCATACCAAGCTCTAGGAGCTTGTTTTAAGCCATACAATGCCTTTTTAAGTTTAAAAACATGATTGGGCAGTTTATAATTTTCAAAACCAGGAGGTTGGTCAACATACACTTCTTCTTGAATAAAACCATTTAGGAAGGCACTTTTTACGTCCATTTGATAAAGTTTAAAGTTCATGATGCGAGGCATATGCAAGTAACATTCGAATAGCTTCTAATCTAGCAACAGGAGCATAGGTTTCTTCATAATCTATTCCTTCTTCTTGATTATAACCTTTAGCTACTAGCCTAGCTTTATTTCTTGTAATTATTCCGGTTTCATCAAGTTTGTTCCTAAAAACCCATTTGGTGCCAATAATGGGATGATCATTGGGTCTTGGAACAAGTTCCCAAACTTGGTTCCTCTCAAATTGATTTAATTCTTCTTGCATTGCCAAGATCCAATTTTCATCATTTATGGCCTCATCTATGTTTTTTGGTTCAACTTGAGAAACAAAAGCTAAATGATTGCATACATTTTTAATGGAGTTTCGAGTAATTACCTTTTGAGAGACATCACCAATTACCAAGTCAAGTGGATGGTTCCTATGCGTTCTCCATTCTCTTGGTAAGTCATTGATTTGAGATTGACCTTGTTGTGGGAAGCAATCTCTCCTTGTTCTTCTTTCTTAAGGTTCTCCACTTTGTCATTTAAGTGAATATCAGTCAAATTTTCCACAATATCATCAACAACATCTTCTTTTGGCTCTAGAGAGTTTGTTTCATCAAAAGCAATATGTATTGATTCCTCAATTGTCATTGTTCTTTTATTATAGACTCTAAATGCTTTGCTAGTTAATGAATAGCCAAGAAATATTCCTTCATCAGATTTTGCATCAAACTTGCCTAAGTTATCCTTTCCATTATTTAAAACAAAGCATTTGCATCCAAAGACATGAAGGTGGGAAATATTTGGTTTTCTTCCTTTGTAAAGTTCATAAGGAGTTTTCTTCAAAATGGGCCTTATTAGTGCCCTATTCATTACATAACAAGCGGTGCTTACCGCATCGGCCCAAAAATATTTAGGAAGATTAGTCTCATTGAGCATGGTTCTAGCCATTTCTTCTAAGCTTCGATTTTTTCTTTCTACAACTCCATTTTGTTGTGGAGTTCTAGGGGCTGAAAAATTGTGTTCAATGCCACTTTCATTACAAAAGTTTTCAAAATCTTGATTTTCAAATTCCCCACCATGATCACTTCTTATGGATACAATACTAGAGTTTTTCTCATTTTGGATTAACTTTGCAAGTCTTCTAAAAGCTTTAAAAGCTTCATTCTTATGGGCAAGAAATAATGTCCACGTAAATCTAGAATAATCATCCACAATCACAAGTGCATAGTAATTCCCACCAAAGCTCATTGTTCTTGATGGTCCAAAAAGGTCCATGTGTAAAAGTTGTAAAGGTCTAGAGGTTGAAACAATATTTTTGCTTTTGAAAGAGACCTTCACTTGTTTTCCTTTTAGACAAGCATCACAAAGTTTGTCTTTTGTAAAATGAAGCTTTGGGAGTCCAATTACTAAGTCTTTGGAAATTAGTTTATTTAAATGATCCATGTGAATGTGTGCAACTCTTCTATGCCATAACCATGAATCATTTTCCTTACTCACTAGGCATTTTGCATCATTTGAGGATATTTCATCTAGACTAATCATATAAATGTTATCCACTCTATGACCAACAAACTTGACTTGTTTATCATTTTTATCCTCAACTATGCAACAATTTGAATCAAAAATAACTCTATTATTCTTGTCACACAATTGACTAATGCTAAGTAAGTTATGTTTGAGTCCATCAACTAACAACACATTTTCAATAGATGTTGAGGGAGTTTTACCAACTTTTCCAGCTGCCAAGGATTTTTCCTTTATTGTTATCTCCAAAGGTGACATGTCCATGCTCTTTGGGTATAAGGAAGGAAAACTTTGACTCATCTCCTGTCATGTGCTTGGAGCAACCACTATCAAGATACCATTTTGAACTCTTGGCCTTCAAGCACACCTACAAGCAAATTTAAGTTTTGGTTTTAGGTACCCAAACTTTCTTGGGTCCTTTGATGTCAGTTTTGGGCAAGGTGCCCTTAGGAACCCATATCTTCTTTTGTCCAACATGTAAATTCTTTCTAACTCTACATGTAGATGCACTATGTCCTTTCTTGCCACAATAAAAACAAGTTATAAATGGGCTACTTGACATTGTTGTGGAAACAAAGAAACTTTTATAGGATTTTTGTTGAGTCTTGGGTTTGTATCCCAAACCTGCTTTATCAAATACACATCTTTGTTTTCCAAGCAATGTGTTGAGATTGTCTCTTCCAAAAGTAAACTTTGCAAGAGTGTTTTTCAAGTCCTCAATTTCTTTTTCAGAATTTAAGCAGGAGTAACATGAAGAGGATGATGAGGGAACATTTTTATGAGATATACAAGTAGAGCAGGAAGAGTTAGCATCAATCAATCCAAGGGTTTCATTTTCTAATTTTAGTTCCTCAATCTCCTTATTTAAACAAGCAATTTGATTTTCTAAAGACATGATAGATTTTTTTGAGGTTGAGACTAACTTTGCTAATCTCATAGATTCTTCATGCAATTCTTCAAATGCTTCTTGTAATTCATCATAAGAAGGTTGTATATCAAGGGATTGAGATGTTACCTCTAAATCATCATTTGCCATGAGACAAAGATTGGCTTCCTCATTGTCGGAGTCATCCGATAAGCTCAAGTCATTGTCCTCCCATGCAATGTATGCTCTTCTTCCTTTCTTTTCTTGCTTTGGTTTTCTATCAAATCTTTCCATCTTCTTTTGGTATAGCGGACAGTCCATCTTCATGTGACCTGGTTTGCCACATTCAAAGCAAGTAGGTGGAGTAGGTGTTGAACCTTCTCCTTTGAAGTTTTTCTTTGGAGGAAAGGGTGGCCTTCTTCCATTGTTTTTCTTTTTGAGAAATTTTCCAAATTTTCTCACAAGAAGACTAAGGTTTTCTTCATTTATTTCAAGATCCTCTATAGAGCCTTCATCATCATCTTCATTATCATAGTGAGATGAGGTTGCCTTTAGAGCTATTCCTTTCTTCTTCTTGTCAACTCCTTCATGTTCACTCAGTCTTATTAACTCCATTTCATGTTCTTGGAGTTTTCCAAAAAGTGTTGGAAGAGTCATTGTTGCTAAGTTTCTTGATTCTGAAATTGCTGTCACTTTGGGTTGCCATTCCCTGTTTAAACATCTCAAAACTTTGTTAATTAAATCTTCATCTGGAAATGTTTTTCCCAATGAAGATAGATGATTAACTATATGAGTGAATCTCTTTTGCATATCTTGTATGCTTTCACCTTGATTCATTCTAAAGAGTTCATACTCATGTATGAGAGTGTTAATTCTAGACCTCTTTACCTCCTTTGGTTCCTTCATGGGTTACTTGAAGTGCATCCCACATTTCTTTTGCAGTTGGAGATGCGAAAATATTCATCATAACCTAAGGCACTAGTAATGATGTTTTTGGCCTTAGCATTATGTTGAACTTTCTTTTTATCATCATCAGTCCATTCAGCTCTTGGTTTAAGAACCTCATGGTTATCAACCACCTTCTTTGGAACAAAAGCACCATTTTCAACGGCATCCCAAATATCAATATCAATAGATTCCATGAAAATTCTCATTCTTTCTTTCCAATAAGTATAACCAGTACCATTGAAAGCTGGAGGTCTATTTATAGAAGCTCCTTCGGGTAAAGCAAATTGAAAAGAAGCCATCTCTTGAAGTTGTTAAGCTCTTTACACAAGAGTCAAGCTCTGATACCACTTGTTACCAAGTGGCTTCAATAACTCAAGAGGGGGGGGTGAATTGAGTTTTCAAAAACTTTCACAAGGTTTATTTTAATGATGTTAATTATTTAAAAACAATGGACTTGCAAAGGATAATGACTAAAATAATGAGCTTTTTAATACAGAAAGTATAAGACAAGAATTCACAACATTAAACACATCAAGTTTAGATAAGTTGATAGAATATAACTTATAAGTAAAAGATAAGGGTTGAGAGAATGCAAACAAGATTTATACTGGTTCAATCACTTCTTGTGATCTACGTCCAGTCCTCGAGATCGTCCACCCGAGATTTCAACTATACTTCAAGCTTCTAACTTGGGTGCTTGATAAAACCCTTACAATAAAGAGCACTCTTCACTTAGTATGGGATCCTCCACCCTCTATGTGCAAGAGTCTCCCTCAATACAACAAGGATTTTCTCTCCTTCAACTTACACAAGATAATCTAATGGTTTTTGGTAGATTGTAACTCTCACAAGAGTAGATATACAACTTGAAGAACAGATGAGTATATGATCAAATCACTAAGCAAGCTTTTTCAAATAGAAAACAGAGTATGATGAACTGAAGATTAGAAAAAGCTCTTTCAAAATGAATTTCTGATCTTGGGTCTCTCTGAAACTTAATTTAGATGAGCTATAAATAGCTCTTACAAGTTTTTGATCCGTTGGGTAGTAGGTAAGTATTAAAACAATATTCAAACTAGCCGTTGGAAAAGTTTCTGGAGCGTGTGTAGTCGACTACACGACTGTTGTAGTCGACTACGAAGCCTTTCTGACTTTTAAAAACATGAGAGTTTATTATTAACAGAATCCATGTAGTCGACTACACTTACAAGGTAGTCGACTACAGTAGCTCTCGGATTCTCTTTTAAAAGCAAGGCAACTGAGATATATTATCAAAAATAATATGTAGTCGACTACATAGCTTATGTAGTCGATTACATGTCTCCTCTGGTTTATGCATTTTTAAAAAAGGAACAATTTTAAAACGATGTAGTCGACTACAATAGCTTTGGTAGTCGACTACAAATGTCCTCGGGTTAACATGTATTTAGCAAAAGTATTTTTATCAGCATTGTAGTCGACTACCTCATAATTGTAGTCGACTACAAGCATCCCTGACATTTCAAAAGACCGGCAATTCAAGATTTTGCCTATTGGTAGTCGACTACAATACTTGTGTAGTCGACTACACGTTTGTTCTGACTTTTGGAAAACGTTGTAAATTTAACATTTTCCAGCTGTGTAGTCGACTACATCAATCTTGTAGTCGACTACAAGTGACTTAAAAACTCATTTTTGAATGTTAAAAAATCTTTCTTTCCAAAGCATTTTTAAAGATAACTATCTTTTTATCAAACCTTATTTTAGGAATAGTTTTGAAAGAATGAAACAAAATGCTTGCTAGGTGATTTAAACAATTTATAACTCTTACAATGATAAGTAAAAGCCTATAAGTCTTGAGTACTCCTTGTGAGCTTGTTCTTGTCTTCTTGGTGCGGAATCCTTTGTTTGGTTATCATCAAAATTCAATATGACAAATGTTGCTCACAGTTCGAAGACTCATGATATCTTGGTTCAAAAGTGGACAGGCCGTTTGGTCCATTTCTGTTTATCTTCGATTAAAAGAACTTCTAGGCCAAGTTGTAGTTGTTTTGATGAAGCACATGAGTTAGATGGTAGTTGAGAGAGTCAACAGTTATGTACCAAGCTCCCACGGAGTTCGAAGACTCATGATATCTTGGTTTAAAAGTGGGAATGCCGTTTGGTCCGTTTCTGTTTATCTTCGATTAAAAGAACTTCTAGGCCAAGTTGTAGATGATTTGAAGAAGCACATGAGTTAGATGGTAGTTGAGAGAGTCAACAGATGTGTACCAACCTCCCACGGAGTTCGAAGACTCATGATATCTTGGTTTAAAAGTGGCCAGGCCGTTTGGTCCATTTCTGTTTATGTTCGATTAAAAGAACTTCAAGGCCAAGTTGTAGATGTTTTGATGAAGCACATCAGTTAGATGGTAGTTGAGAGAGTCAACAGATGTGTACCAAGCTCCCACGGAGTTCGAAGACTCATGATATCTTGGTTTAAAAGTGGAAAGGCCGTTTGGTCCATTTCTGTTTATCTTCGACTAAAAGAATTTCTAGGCCAAGTTGTAGATGTTTTGATGATGCACATGAGTTAGATGGAAGTTGAGAGAGTCAACAGATGTGTACCAAGCTCCCACGGAGTTCGAAGACTCATGATATCTTGGTTTAAAAGTGGCCAGGCCGTTTGGTCCATTTCTGTTTATCTTCGATTAAAAGAACTTCTAGGCCAAGTTGTAGATGTTTAATGAAGCACATGAGTTAGATGGTAGTTGAGAGAGTCAACAGATGTGTACCAAGCTCCCACGGAGTTCGAAGACTCATGATATCTTGGTTTAAAAGTGGCCAGGCCGTTTGGTCCATTTCTGTTTATGTTCGATTAAAAGAACTTCTAGGCCAAGTTGTAGATGTTTTGATGAAGCACATCAGTTAGATGGTAGTTGAGAGAGTCAACAGATGTGTACCAAGCTCCCACGGAGTTCGAAGACTCATGATATCTTGGTTTAAAAGTGGCCAGGCCGTTTGGTCCATTTCTGTTTATCTTCGATTAAAAGAACTTCTAAGCCAAGTTGTAGCTGTTTTGATGAAGAACATGAGTTAGATGGTAGTTGAGAGAGTCAACAGTTGTGTACCAAGCTCCCACGGAGTTCGAAGACTCATGATATCTTGGTTTAAAACTGGGAATGCCGTTTGGTCCATTTCTGTTTATCTTCGATTAAAAGTACTTCTAGGCCAAGTTGTAGATGATTTGAAGAAGCACATGAGTTAGATGGTAGTTGAGAGAGTCAACAGATGTGTACCAAGCTCCCACGGAGTTCGAAGACTCATGGTATCTTGGTTTAAAAGTGGTAAGGCCCTTTGGTACATTTCTGTTTATCTTCGACTAAAAGAACTTCTAGGCTAAGTTGTAGATGTTTTGATGAAGCACATGAGTTGGATGGTATTTGAGGGAGTCAACAGATTTATACCAAGCTCCCACGATGGTCGAAGACTCATGCTTATTGGTATATAAGTGGTCAGGCCGTTTTGTCCATTTCTGTTTATCATCGACTAAAAGAACTTCTAGGCCAAGTTGTAGATATTTTGATGAAGCACATGAGTTAGATGGTAGTTGAGAGAGTCAACAGATGTGTACCAAGCTCCCACGGAGTTCGAAGACTCATGATATCTTGGTTTAAAAGTGGAAAGGTCGTTTGGTCCATTTCTGTTTATGTTCGATTAAAAGAACTTATAGGCCAAGTTGTAGATGTTTAATGAAGCACATGAGTTAGATGGTAGTTGAGAGAGTCAACAGATGTGTACCAAGCTCCCATGGAGTTTGAAGACTCATGATATCTTGGTTTAAAAGTGGAAAGGCCGTTTGGTCCATTTCTGTTTATCTTTGATTAAAAGAACTTTTAGGCCAAGTTGTAGATGTTTAATGAAGCACATGAGTTAGATGGTAGTGTAGAGAGTCAACAGATGTGTACCAAGCTCCCACGGAGTTCGAAGACTCATGATATCTTGGTTTAAAAGTTGTCAGGCCGTTTGGTCCATTTCTGTTTATCTTCGATTAAAAGAACTTCTAGGCCAAGTTGTAGTTGTTTTGATGAAGCACATGAGTTAGATGGTAGTTGAGAGACTCAACAGATGTGTACCAAGCTCCCACGGAGTTCGAAGACTCATGATATCTTGGTTTAAAAGTGGTAAGGCCGTTTGGTCCATTTCTGTTTATCTTCGACTAAAAGAACTTCTAGGCCAAGTTGTAGATGTTTTGATGAAGCACATGAGTTAGATGGTAGTTGAGAGAGTCAACAGATGTGTACCAAGCTCCCACGGAGTTCGAAGACTCATGGTATCTTGGTTTAAAAGTGGTAAGGCCCTTTGGTCCATTTCTGTTTATCTTCGACTAAAAGAACTTCTAGGCTAAGTTGTAGATGTTTTGATGAAGCACATGAGTTGGATGGTATTTGAGGGAGTCAACAGATTTATACCAAGCTCCCACGATGGTCGAAGACTCATGCTTATTGGTATATAAGTGGTCAGGCCGTTTTGTCCATTTCTGTTTATCATCGACTAAAAGAACTTCTAGGCCAAGTTGTAGATATTTTGATGAAGCACATGAGTTAGATGGTAGTTGAGAGAGTCAACAGATGTGTACCAAGCTCCCACGAAGTTCGAAGACTCATGATATCTTGGTTTAAAAGTGGCCAGGCCGTTTGGTCCATATCTGTTTATGTTCGATTAAAAGAACTTCTAGGCCAAGTTGTAGATGTTTTGATGAAGCACATGAGTTAGATGGTAGTTGAGAGAGTCAACAGTTATGTACCAAGCTCCCACGGAATTCGAAGACTCATGATATCTTGGTTTAAAAGTGGGAATGCCGTTTGGTCCGTTTCTGTTTATCTTCGATTAAAAGAACTTCTAGGCCAAGTTGTAGATGATTTGAAGAAGCACATAAGTTAGATGGTAGTTGAGAGAGTCAACAGATGTGTACCAAGCTCCCACGGAGTTCGAAGACTTATGATATCTTGGTTTAAAAGTGGTAAGGCCGTTTGGTCCATTTCTCTTTATCTTCGACTAAAAGAACTTCTAGGCCAAGTTGTAGATGTTTTGATGAAGCACATGAGTTAGATGGTAGTTGAGAGAGTCAACAGATGCGTACCAAGCTCCCACGGAGTTCGAAGACTCAAGATATCTTGGTTTAAAAGTGGCCAGGCCGTTTGGTCCATTTCTGTTTATCTTCGATTAAAAGAACTTCTAGGCCAAGTTGTAGTTGTTTTGATGAAGAACATGAGTTAGATGGTAGTTGAGAGAGTCAACAGTTGTGTACCAAGCTCCCACGGAGTTCGAAGACTCATGATATCTTGGTTTAAAAGCTGAATGCCTTTTGGTCCATTTCTGATTATCTTCGATTAAAAGAACTTCTAGGCCAAGTTGTAGATGATTTGAAGAAGCACATGAGTTAGATGGTAGTTGAGAGAGTCAACAGATGTGTACCAACCTCCCACGGAGTTCGAAAACTCATGGTATCTTGGTTTAAAAGTGGTAAGGCCCTTTGGTTCATTTCTGTTTATCTTCGACTAGAAGAACTTCTAGGCTAAGTTGTAGATGTTTTGATGAAGCACATGAGTTAGATGGTAGTTGAGAGAGTCAACAGATGTGTACCAAGCTCCCACGGAGTTTGAAGACTCATGATATCTTGGTTTAAAAGTGGAAAGGCCGTTTGGTCCATTTCTGTTTATCTTTGATTAAAAGAACTTTTATGCCAAGTTGTAGATGTTTTGATGAAGCACATGAGTTAGATGGTAGTTGAGAGAGTCAACAGATGTGTACCAAGCTCCCACGGAGTTCGAAGACTCATGGTATCTTGGTTTAAAAGTGGTAAGGCCCTTTGGTACTTTTCTGTTTATCTTCGACTAAAAGAACTTCTAGGCTAAGTTGTAGATGTTTTGATGAAGCACATGAGTTGGATGGTATTTGAGGGAGTCAACAGATTTATACCAAGCTCCCACGATGGTCGAAGACTCATGCTTATTGGTATATAAGTGGTCAGGCCGTTTTGTCCATTTCTGTTTATCATCGACTAAAAGAACTTCTAGGCCAAGTTGTAGATATTTTGATGAAGCACATGAGTTAGATGGTAGTTGAGAGAGTCAACAGATGTGTACCAAGCTCCCACGGAGTTCGAAGACTCATGATATCTTGGTTTAAAAGTGGCCAGGCCGTTTGGTCCATTTCTGTTTATGTTCGATTAAAAGAACTTCTAGGCCAAGTTGTAGATGTTTAATGAAGCACATGAGTTAGATGGTAGTTGAGAGAGTCAACAGATGTGTACCAAGCTCCCATGGAGTTTGAAGACTCATGATATCTTGGTTTAAAAGTGGAAAGGCCGTTTGGTCCATTTCTGTTTATCTTTGATTAAAAGAACTTTTAGGCCAAGTTGTAGATGTTTAATGAAGCACATGAGTTAGATGGTAGTGTAGAGAGTCAACAGATGTGTACCAAGCTCCCACGGAGTTCGAAGACTCATGATATCTTGGTTTAAAAGTTGTCAGGCCGTTTGGTCCATTTCTGTTTATCTTCGATTAAAAGAACTTCTAGGCCAAGTTGTAGTTGTTTTGATGAAGCACATGAGTTAGATGGTAGTTGAGAGACTCAACAGATGTGTACCAAGCTCCCACGGAGTTCGAAGACTCATGATATCTTGGTTTAAAAGTGGTAAGGCCGTTTGGTCCATTTCTGTTTATCTTCGACTAAAAGAACTTCTAGGCCAAGTTGTAGATGTTTTGATGAAGCACATGAGTTAGATGGTAGTTGAGAGAGTCAACAGATGTGTACCAAGCTCCCACGGAGTTCGAAGACTCATGGTATCTTGGTTTAAAAGTGGTAAGGCCCTTTGGTACATTTCTGTTTATCTTCGACTAAAAGAACTTCTAGGCTAAGTTGTAGATGTTTTGATGAAGCACATGAGTTGGATGGTATTTGAGGGAGTCAACATATTTATACCAAGCTCCCACGATGGTCGAAGACTCATGCTTATTGGTATATAAGTGGTCAGGCCGTTTTGTCCATTTCTGTTTATCATCGACTAAAAGAACTTCTAGGCCAAGTTGTAGATGTTTAATGAAGCACATGAGTTAGATGGTAGTGTAGAGAGTCAACAGATGTGTACCAAGCTCCCACGGAGTTCGAAGACTCATGATATCTTGGTTTAAAAGTTGTCAGGCCGTTTGGTCCATTTCTGTTTATCTTCGATTAAAAGAACTTCTAGGCCAAGTTGTAGTTGTTTTGATGAAGCACATGAGTTAGATGGTAGTTGAGAGACTCAACAGATGTGTACCAAGCTCCCACGGAGTTCGAAGACTCATGATATCTTGGTTTAAAAGTGGTAAGGCCGTTTGGTCCATTTCTGTTTATCTTCGACTAAAAGAACTTCTAGGCCAAGTTGTAGATGTTTTGATGAAGCACATGAGTTAGATGGTAGTTGAGAGAGTCAACAGATGTGTACCAAGCTCCCACGGAGTTCGAAGACTCATGGTATCTTGGTTTAAAAGTGGTAAGGCCCTTTGGTACATTTCTGTTTATCTTCGACTAAAAGAACTTCTAGGCTAAGTTGTAGATGTTTTGATGAAGCACATGAGTTGGATGGTATTTGAGGGAGTCAACAGATTTATACCAAGCTCCCACGATGGTCGAAGACTCATGCTTATTGGTATATAAGTGGTCAGGCCGTTTTGTCCATTTCTGTTTATCATCGACTAAAAGAACTTCTAGGCCAAGTTGTAGATATTTTGATGAAGCACATGAGTTAGATGGTAGTTGAGAGAGTCAACAGATGTGTACCAAGCTCCCACGAAGTTCGAAGACTCATGATATCTTGGTTTAAAAGTGGCCAGGCCGTTTGGTCCATATCTGTTTATGTTCGATTAAAAGAACTTCTAGGCCAAGTTGTAGATGTTTTGATGAAGCACATGAGTTAGATGGTAGTTGAGAGAGTCAACAGTTATGTACCAAGCTCCCACGGAATTCGAAGACTCATGATATCTTGGTTTAAAAGTGGGAATGCCGTTTGGTCCGTTTCTGTTTATCTTCGATTAAAAGAACTTCTAGGCCAAGTTGTAGATGATTTGAAGAAGCACATAAGTTAGATGGTAGTTGAGAGAGTCAACAGATGTGTACCAAGCTCCCACGGAGTTCGAAGACTCATGATATCTTGGTTTAAAAGTGGTAAGGCCGTTTGGTCCATTTCTCTTTATCTTCGACTAAAAGAACTTCTAGGCCAAGTTGTAGATGTTTTGATGAAGCACATGAGTTAGATGGTAGTTGAGAGAGTCAACAGATGCGTACCAAGCTCCCACGGAGTTCGAAGACTCAAGATATCTTGGTTTAAAAGTGGCCAGGCCGTTTGGTCCATTTCTGTTTATCTTCGATTAAAAGAACTTCTAGGCCAAGTTGTAGTTGTTTTGATGAAGAACATGAGTTAGATGGTAGTTGAGAGAGTCAACAGTTGTGTACCAAGCTCCCACGGAGTTCGAAGACTCATGATATCTTGGTTTAAAACTGGGAATGCCGTTTGGTCCATTTCTGTTTATCTTCGATTAAAAGAACTTCTAGGCCAAGTTGTAGATGATTTGAAGAAGCACATGAGTTAGATGGTAGTTGAGAGAGTCAACAGATGTGTACCAACCTCCCACGGAGTTCGAAAACTCATGGTATCTTGGTTTAAAAGTGGTAAGGCCCTTTGGTCCATTTCTGTTTATCTTCGACTAGAAGAACTTCTAGGCTAAGTTGTAGATGTTTTGATGAAGCACATGAGTTAGATGGTAGTTGAGAGAGTCAACAGATGTGTACCAAGCTCCCACGGAGTTTGAAGACTCATGATATCTTGGTTTAAAAGTGGAAAGGCCGTTTGGTCCATTTCTGTTTATCTTTGATTAAAAGAACTTTTATGCCAAGTTGTAGATGTTTTGATGAAGCACATGAGTTAGATGGTAGTTGAGAGAGTCAACAGATGTGTACCAAGCTCCCACGGAGTTCGAAGACTCATGGTATCTTGGTTTAAAAGTGGTAAGGCCCTTTGGTACTTTTCTGTTTATCTTCGACTAAAAGAACTTCTAGGCTAAGTTGTAGATGTTTTGATGAAGCACATGAGTTGGATGGTATTTGAGGGAGTCAACAGATTTATACCAAGCTCCCACGATGGTCGAAGACTCATGCTTATTGGTATATAAGTGGTCAGGCCGTTTTGTCCATTTCTGTTTATCATCGACTAAAAGAACTTCTAGGCCAAGTTGTAGATATTTTGATGAAGCACATGAGTTAGATGGTAGTTGAGAGAGTCAACAGATGTGTACCAAGCTCCCACGGAGTTCGAAGACTCATGATATCTTGGTTTAAAAGTGGCCAGGCTGTTTGGTCCATTTCTGTTTATGTTCGATTAAAAGAACTTCTAGGCCAAGTTGTAGATGTTTTGATGAAGCACATGAGTTAGATGGTAGTTGAGAGAGTCAACAGATGTGTACCAAGCTCCCACGGAGTTCGAAGACTCATGATATCTTGGTTTAAAAGTGGAAAGGTCGTTTGGTCCTATTCTGTTTATCTTCGATTAAAAGAACTTCTAGGTCAAGTTGTAGATGTTTAATGAAGCACATGAGTTAGATGGTAGTTGAGAGAGTCAACAGATGTGTACCAAGCTCCCACGGAGTTCGAAGACTCATGATATCTTGGTTTAAAAGTGGTAAGGTCGTTTGGTCCATTTCTGTTTATCTTCGACTAAAAGAACTTCTAGGCCAAGTTGTAGATGTTTTGATGAAGCACATGAGTTAGATGGTAGTTGAGAGAGTCAACAGACGCGTACCAAGCTCCCACGGAGTTCGAAGACTCATGGTATCTTGGTTTAAAAGTGGCCAGGCCGTTTGGTCCATTTCTGTTTATGTTCGATTAAAAGAACTTCTAGGCCAAGTTGTAGATGTTTTGATGAAGCACATGAGTTAGATGGTAGTTGAGAGAGTCAACCGATGTGTACCAAGCTCCCACGGAGTTCGAAGACTCATGATATCTTGGTTTACAAGTGGAAAGGCCGTTTGGTCCATTTCTGTTTATCTTCGATTAAAAGAAATTCTAGGCCAAGTTGTAGATGTTTAATGAAGCACATGAGTTAGATGGTAGTTGAGAGAGTCAACAGATGTGTACCAAGCTCCCACGGAGTTCGAAGACTCATGATATCTTGGTTTAAAAGTGGTCAGGCCGTTTGGTCCATTTCTGTTTATCTTCGATTAAAAGAACTTCTAGGCCAAGTTGTAGTTGTTTTGATGAAGCACATGAGTTAGATGGTAGTTGAGAGAGTCAACAAATGTGTACCAAGCTCCCACGGAGTTCGAAGACTCATGATATCTTGGTTTAAAAGTGGTCAGGCCGTTTGGTCCATTTCTGTTTATCTTCGATTAAAAGAACTTCTAGGCCAAGTTGTAGTTGTTTTGATGAAGCACATGAGTTAGATGGTAGTTGAGAGAGTCAACAGATGTGTACCAAGCTCCCACGGAGTTCGAAGACTCATGATATCTTGGTTTAAAAGTGGTCAGGCCGTTTGGTCCATTTCTGTTTA
Source organism: Styphnolobium japonicum (assembly GCA_023212625.1). Taxonomy (NCBI): domain Eukaryota; kingdom Viridiplantae; phylum Streptophyta; class Magnoliopsida; order Fabales; family Fabaceae; genus Styphnolobium; species Styphnolobium japonicum. The sequence continues at coordinate 16,691,974 of JALBWW010000013.1, forward strand.
TCTTCGATTAAAAGAACTTCTAGGCCAAATTGTAGTTGTTTTGATGAAGCACATGAGTTAGATGGTAGTTGAGAGAGTCAACAGATGTGTACCAAGCTCCCACGGAGTTCGAAGACTCATGATATCTTGGTTTAAAAGTGGTCAGGCCGTTTGGTCCATTTCTGTATATCTTCGACTAAAAGACCTTCTAGGCCAAGTTGTAGATGTTTTGATAAAGCACATGAGTTAGATGGTAGTTGAGAGAGTCAACAGATGCGTACCAAGCTCCCACGGAGTTCGAAGACTCATGATATCTTGGATTAAAAGTGGTCAGGCCGTTTGGTCCATTTCAGTTTATCTTCGATTAAAAGAACTTCTAGGCCAAGTTGTAGTTGTTTTGATGAAGCACATGAGTTAGATGGTAGTTGAGAGAGTCAACAGTTGTGTACCAAGCTCCCACGGAGTTCGAAGACTCATGATATCTTGGTTGAAAAGCGGTCAGGCCGTTTGGTCCATTTCTGTTTGTCTTCGACTAAAAGAATTTCTAGGCCAAGTTGTAGATGTTTTGATGATGCACATGAGTTAGATGGAAGTTGAGAGAGTCAACAGATGTGTACCAAGCTCCCACGGAGTTCGAAGACTCATGATATCTTGGTTTAAAAGTGGCCAGGCCGTTTGGTCCATTTCTGTTTATCTTCGATTAAAAGAACTTCTAGGCCAAGTTGTAGATGTTTAGATGAAGCACATGAGTTAGATGGTAGTTGAGAGAGTCAACAGTTGTGTACCAAGCTCCCACGGAGTTGAAGACTCATGATATCTTGGTTTAAAAGTGGCCAGTCCGTTTGGTCCATTTCTGTTTATCTTCGATTAAAAGAACTTCTAGGCCAAGTTGTAGATGATTTGAAGAAGCACATGAGTTAGATGGTAGTTGAGATAGTCGACAGATGTGTATCGAGCTCCCACGGAGTTCGAAGACTCATGGTATCTTTGTTTAAAAGTGGTAAGCCCCTTTGGTCCATTTCTGTTTATCTTCGACTAAAAGAACTTCTAGGCTAAGTTGTAGATGTTTTGATGAAGCACATGAGTTGGATGGAATTTGAGGGAGTCAACAGATTTATACCAAGCTCCCACGATGGTCGAAGACTCATGCTTATTGGTATATAAGTGGTCAGGCCGTTTTGCCCATTTCTATTTATCATCAACTAAAAGAACTTCTTGGCCAAGTTGTAGATATTTTGATGAAGCACATGAGTTAGATGGTAGTTGAGAGAGTCAACAGATGTGTACCAAGCTTCCACGGAGTTCGAAGACTCATGATATCTTGGTTTAAAAGTGGAAAGGTCGTTTGGTCCTATTCTGTTTATCTTCGATTAAAAGAACTTCTAGGTCAAGTTGTAGATGTTTAATGAAGCACATGAGTTAGATGGTAGTTGAGAGAGTCAACAGATGTGTACCAAGCTCCCACGGAGTTCGAAGACTCATGATATCTTGGTTTAAAAGTGGTAAGGTCGTTTGGTCCATTTCTGTTTATCTTCGACTAAAAGAACTTCTAGGCCAAGTTGTAGATGTTTTGATGAAGCACATGAGTTAGATGGTAGTTGAGAGAGTCAACAGACGCGTACCAAGCTCCCACGGAGTTCGAACACTCATGATATCTTGGATTAAAAGTGGTCAGGCCGTTTGGTCCATTTCAGTTTATCTTCGATTAAAAGAACTTCTAGGCCAAGTTGTAGTTGTTTTGATGAAGCACATGAGTTAGATGGTAGTTGAGAGAGTCAACAGTTGTGTACCAAGCTCCCACGGAGTTCGAAGACTCATGATATCTTGGTTGAAAAGCGGTCAGGCCGTTTGGTCCATTTCAGTTTGTCTTCGACTAAAAGAATTTCTAGGCCAAGTTGTAGATGTTTTGATGATGCACATGAGTTAGATGGAAGTTGAGAGAGTCAACAGATGTGTACCAAGCTCCCACGGAGTTCGAAGACTCATGATATCTTGGTTTAAAAGTGGCCAGGCCGTTTGGTCCATTTCTGTTTATCTTCGATTAAAAGAACTTCTAGGCCAAGTTGTAGATGTTTAGATGAAGCACATGAGTTAGATGGTAGTTGAGAGAGTCAACAGTTGTGTACCAAGCTCCCACGGAGTTCGAAGACTCATGATATCTTCGTTTAAAAGTGGGAATGCCGTTTGGTCCATTTCTGTTTATCTTCGATTAAAAGAACTTCTAGGCCAAGTTGTAGATGATTTGAAGAAGCACATGAGTTAGATGGTAGTTGAGATAGTCGACAGATGTGTATCGAGCTCCCACGGAGTTCGAAGACTCATGGTATCTTTGTTTAAAAGTGGTAAGGCCCTTTGGTCCATTTCTGTTTATCTTCGACTAAAAGAACTTCTAGGCTAAGTTGTAGATGTTTTGATGAAGCACATGAGTTGGATGGAATTTGAGGGAGTCAACAGATTTATACCAAGCTCCCACGATGGTCGAAGACTCATGCTTATTGGTATATAAGTGGTCAGGCCGTTTTGCCCATTTCTATTTATCATCAACTAAAAGAACTTCTTGGCCAAGTTGTAGATATTTTGATGAAGCACATGAGTTAGATGGTAGTTGAGAGAGTCAACAGATGTGTACCAAGCTTCCACGGAGTTCGAAGACTCATGATATCTTGGTTTAAAAGTGGAAAGGTCGTTTGGTCCTATTCTGTTTATCTTCGATTAAAAGAACTTCTAGGTCAAGTTGTAGATGTTTAATGAAGCACATGAGTTAGATGGTAGTTGAGAGAGTCAACAGATGTGTACCAAGCTCCCACGGAGTTCGAAGACTCATGATATCTTGGTTTAAAAGTGGTAAGGTCGTTTGGTCCATTTCTGTTTATCTTTGACTAAAAGAACTTCTAGGCCAAGTTGTAGATGTTTTGATGAAGCACATGAGTTAGATGGTAGTTGAGAGAGTCAACAGACGCGTACCAAGCTCCCACGGAGTTCGAAGACTCATGATATCTTGGTTTAAAAGTGGCCAGGCCGTTTGGTCCATTTCTGTTTATGTTCGATTAAAAGAACTTCTAGGCCAAGTTGTAGATGTTTTGATGAAGCACATGAGTTAGATGGTAGTTGAGAGAGTCAACCGATGTGTACCAAGCTCGCACGGAGTTCGAAGACTCATGATATCTTGGTTTAAAAGTGGTCAGGCCGTTTGGTCCATTTCTGTATATCTTCGACTAAAAGACCTTCTAGGCCAAGTTGTAGATGTTTTGATAAAGCACATGAGTTAGATGGTAGTTGAGAGAGTCAACAGATGCGTACCAAGCTCCCACGGAGTTCGAACACTCATGATATCTTGGATTAAAAGTGGTCAGGCCGTTTGGTCCATTTCAGTTTATCTTCGATTAAAAGAACTTCTAGGCCAAGTTGTAGTTGTTTTGATGAAGCACATGAGTTAGATGGTAGTTGAGAGAGTCAACAGTTGTGTACCAAGCTCCCACGGAGTTCGAAGACTCATGATATCTTGGTTGAAAAGCGGTCAGGCCGTTTGGTCCATTTCTGTTTGTCTTCGACTAAAAGAATTTCTAGGCCAAGTTGTAGATGTTTTGATGATGCACATGAGTTAGATGGAAGTTGAGAGAGTCAACAGATGTGTACCAAGCTCCCACGGAGTTCGAAGACTCATGATATCTTGGTTTAAAAGTGGCCAGGCCGTTTGGTCCATTTCTGTTTATCTTCGATTAAAAGAACTTCTAGGCCAAGTTGTAGATGTTTAGATGAAGCACATGAGTTAGATGGTAGTTGAGAGAGTCAACAGTTGTGTACCAAGCTCCCACGGAGTTGAAGACTCATGATATCTTGGTTTAAAAGTGGCCAGTCCGTTTGGTCCATTTCTGTTTATCTTCGATTAAAAGAACTTCTAGGCCAAGTTGTAGATGATTTGAAGAAGCACATGAGTTAGATGGTAGTTGAGATAGTCGACAGATGTGTATCGAGCTCCCACGGAGTTCGAAGACTCATGGTATCTTTGTTTAAAAGTGGTAAGGCCCTTTGGTCCATTTCTGTTTATCTTCGACTAAAAGAACTTCTAGGCTAAGTTGTAGATGTTTTGATGAAGCACATGAGTTGGATGGAATTTGAGGGAGTCAACAGATTTATACCAAGCTCCCACGATGGTCGAAGACTCATGCTTATTGGTATATAAGTGGTTAGGCCGTTTTGCCCATTTCTATTTATCATCAACTAAAAGAACTTCTTGGCCAAGTTGTAGATGTTTAATGAAGCACATGAGTTAGATGGTAGTTGAGAGAGTCAACAGATGTGTACCAAGCTCCCACGGAGTTCGAAGACTCATGATATCTTGGTTTAAAAGTGGTAAGGTCGTTTGGTCCATTTCTGTTTATCTTCGACTAAAAGAACTTCTAGGCCAAGTTGTAGATGTTTTGATGAAGCACATGAGTTAGATGGTAGTTGAGAGAGTCAACAGATGCGTACCAAGCTCCCACGGAGTTCGAAGACTCATGATATCTTGGTTTAAAAGTGGCCAGGCCGTTTGGTCCATTTCTGTTTATGTTCGATTAAAAGAACTTCTAGGCCAAGTTGTAGATGTTTTGATGAAGCACATGAGTTAGATGGTAGTTGAGAGAGTCAACCGATGTGTACCAAGCTCGCACGGAGTTCGAAGACTCATGATATCTTGGTTTACAAGTGGAAAGGATGTTTGGTCCATTTCTGTTTATCTTCGATTAAAAGAACTTCTAGGCCAAGTTGTAGATGTTTAATGAAGCACATGAGTTAGATGGTAGTTGAGAGAGTCAACAGATGTGTACCAAGCTCCCACGGAGTTCGAAGACTCATGATATCTTGGTTTAAAAGTGGTCAGGCCGTTTGGTCCATTTCTGTTTATCTTCGATTAAAAGAACTTCTAGGCCAAGTTGTAGTTGTTTTGATGAAGCACATGAGTTAGATGGTAGTTGAGAGAGTCAACAGATGTGTACCAAGCTCCCACGGAGTTCGAAGACTCATGATATCTTGGTTTAAAAGTGGTCAGGCCGTTTGGTCCATTTCTGTTTATCTTCGATTAAAAGAACTTCTAGGCCAAATTGTAGTTGTTTTGATGAAGCACATGAGTTAGATGGTAGTTGAGAGAGTCAACAGATGTGTACCAAGCTCCCACGGAGTTCGAAGACTCATGATATCTTGGTTTAAAAGTGGTCAGGCCGTTTGGTCCATTTCTGTATATCTTCGACTAAAAGACCTTCTAGGCCAAGTTGTAGATGTTTTGATAAAGCACATGAGTTAGATGGTAGTTGAGAGAGTCAACAGATGCGTACCAAGCTCCCACGGAGTTCGAAGACTCATGATATCTTGGATTAAAAGTGGTCAGGCCGTTTGGTCCATTTCAGTTTATCTTCGATTAAAAGAACTTCTAGGCCAAGTTGTAGTTGTTTTGATGAAGCACATGAGTTAGATGGTAGTTGAGAGAGTCAACAGATGTGTACCAAGCTCCCACGGAATTCGAAGACTCATGATATCTTTGTTTAAAATCGGTCAGGCCGTTTGGTCCATTTCTGTTTATCTTCGACTAAAAGAATTTCTAGGCCAAGTTGTAGATGTTTTGATGATGCACATGAGTTAGATGGAAGTTGAGAGAGTCAACAGATGTGTACCAAGCTCCCACGGAGTTCGAAGACTCATGATATCTTGGTTTAAAAGTGGCCAGGCCGTTTGGTCCATTTCTGTTTATCTTCGATTAAAAGAACTTCTAGGCCAAGTTGTAGATGTTTAGATGAAGCACATGAGTTAGATGGTAGTTGAGAGAGTCAACAGTTGTGTACCAAGGTCCCACGGAGTTCGAAGACTCATGATATCTTCGTTTAAAAGTGGGAATGCCGTTTGGTCTATTTCTGTTTATCTTCGATTAAAAGAACTTCTAGGCCAAGTTGTAGATGATTTGAAGAAGCACATGAGTTAGATGGTAGTTGAGATAGTCGACAGATGTGTACCGAGCTCCCACGGAGTTCGAAGACTCATGGTATCTTGGTTTAAAAGTGGTAAGGCCCTTTGGTCCATTTCTGTTTATCTTCGACTAAAAGAACTTCTAGGCTAAGTTGTAGATGTTTTGATGAAGCACATGAGTTGGATGGAATTTGAGGGAGTCAACAGATTTATACCAAGCTCCCACGATGGTCGAAGACTCATGCTTATTGGTATATAAGTGGTCAGGCCGTTTTGCCCATTTCTATTTATCATCGACTAAAAGAACTTCTTGGCCAAGTTGTAGATATTTTGATGAAGCACATGAGTTAGATGGTAGTTGAGAGAGTCAACAGATGTGTACCAAGCTCCCACGGAGTTTGAAGACTCATGATATCTTGGTTTAAAAGTGGCCAGGCCGTTTGGTCCATTTCTGTTTATGTTCGATTAAAAGAACTTCTAGGCCAAGTTGTAGATGTTTTGATGAAGCACATGAGTTAGATGGTAGTTGAGAGAGTCAACAGATGTGTACCAAGCTCCCACGGAGTTCGAAGACTCATGATATCTTGGTTTAAAAGTGGAAAGGCCGTTTGGTCCATTTCTGATTATCTTCGATTAAAAGAACTTCTAGGCCAAGTTGTAGATGTTTAATGAAGCACATGAGTTAGATGGTAGTTGAGAGAGTCAACAGATGTGTACCAAGCTCCCACGGAGTTCGAAGACTCATGATATCTTGGTTTAAAAGTGGTCAGGCCGTTTGGTCCATTTCAGTTTATCTTCGATTAAAAGAACTTCTAGGCCAAGTTGTAGTTGTTTTGATGAAGCACATGAGTTAGATGGTAGTTGAGAGAGTCAACAGATGTGTACCAAGCTCCCACGGAGTTCGAAGACTCATGATATCTTGGTTTAAAAGTGGTCAGGCCGTTTGGTCCATTTCTGTTTATCTTCGATTAAAAGAACTTCTAGGCCAAATTGTAGTTGTTTTGATGAAGCACATGAGTTAGATGGTAGTTGAGAGTGTCAACAGATGTGTACCAAGCTCCCACGGAGTTCGAAGACTCATGATATCTTGGTTTAAAAGTGGTCAGGCCGTTTGGTCCATTTCTGTATATCTTCGACTAAAAGACCTTCTAGGCCAAGTTGTAGATGTTTTGATAAAGCACATGAGTTAGATGGTAGTTGAGAGAGTCAACAGATGTGTACCAAGCTCCCACGGAGTTCGAAGACTCATGATATCTTGGTTTAAAAGTAGAAAGGCCGTTTGGTCCATTTCTGATTATCTTCGATTAAAAGAACTTCTAGGCCAAGTTGTAGATGTTTAATGAAGCACATGAGTTAGATGGTAGTTGAGAGAGTCAACAGATGTGTACCAAGCTCCCACGGAGTTCGAAGACTCATGATATCTTGGTTTAAAAGTGGTCAGGCCGTTTGGTCCATTTCTGTTTATCTTCGATTAAAAGAACTTCTAGGCCAAGTTGTAGTTGTTTTGATGAAGCACATGAGTTAGATGGTAGTTGAGAGAGTCAACAGATGTGTACCAAGCTCCCACGGAGTTCGAAGACTCATGATATCTTGGTTTAAAAGTGGTCAGCCGTTTGGTCCATTTATTTTTATCTTCGATTAAAAGAACTTCTAGGCCAAATTGTAGTTGTTTTGATGAAGCACATGAGTTAGATGGTAGTTGAGAGAGTCAACAGATGTGTACCAAGCTCCCACGGAGTTCGAAGACTCATGATATCTTGGTTTAAAAGTGGTCAGGCCGTTTGGTCCATTTCTGTATATCTTCGACTAAAAGACCTTCTAGGCCAAGTTGTAGATGTTTTGATAAAGCACATGAGTTAGATGGTAGTTGAGAGAGTCAACAGATGCGTACTAAGCTCCCACGGAGTTCGAAGACTCATGATATCTTGGATTAAAAGTGGTCAGGCCGTTTGGTCCATTTCAGTTTATCTTCGATTAAAAGAACTTCTAGGCCAAGTTGTAGTTGTTTTGATGAAGCACATGAGTTAGATGGTAGTTGAGAGAGTCAACAGATGTGTACCAAGCTCCCACGGAGTTCGAAGACTCATGATATCTTTGTTTAAAATCGGTCAGGCCGTTTGGTCCATTTCTGTTTATCTTCGACTAAAAGAATTTCTAGGCCAAGTTGTAGATGTTTTGATGATGCACATGAGTTAGATGGAAGTTGAGAGAGTCAACAGATGTGTACCAAGCTCCCACGGAGTTCGAAGACTCATGATATCTTGGTTTAAAAGTGGCCAGGCCGTTTGGTCCATTTCTGTTTATCTTCGATTAAAAGAACTTCTAGGCCAAGTTGTAGATGTTTAGATGAAGCACATGAGTTAGATGGTAGTTGAGAGAGTCAACAGTTGTGTACCAAGGTCCCACGGAGTTCGAAGACTCATGATATCTTCGTTTAAAAGTGGGAATGCCGTTTGGTCCATTTCTGTTTATCTTCGATTAAAAGAACTTCTAGGCCAAGTTGTAGATGATTTGAAGAAGCACATGAGTTAGATGGTAGTTGAGATAGTCGACAGATGTGCACCGAGCTTCCACGGAGTTCGAAGACTCATGGTATCTTGGTTTAAAAGTGGAAAGGCCCTTTGGTCCATTTATCTTCGACTAAAAGAACTTCTAGGCTAAGTTGTAGATGTTTTGATGAAGCACATGAGTTGGATGGAATTTGAGGGAGTCAACAGATTTATACCAAGCTCCCACGATGGTCGAAGACTCATGATATCTTGGTTTAAAAGTGGAAAGGCCGTTTGGTCCATTTCTGATTATCTTCGATTAAAAGAACTTCTAGGCCAAGTTGTAGATGTTTAATGAAGCACATGAGTTAGATGGTAGTTGAGAGAGTCAACAGATGTGTACCAAGCTCCCACGGAGTTCGAAGACTCATGATATCTTGGTTTAAAAGTGGTCAGGCCGTTTGGTCCATTTCTGTTTATCTTCGATTAAAAGAACTTCTAGGCCAAGTTGTAGTTGTTTTGATGAAGCACATGAGTTAGATGGTAGTTGAGAGAGTCAACAGATGTGTACCAAGCTCCCACGGAGTTCGAAGACTCATGATATCTTGGTTTAAAAGTGGTCAGGCCGTTTGGTCCATTTCTGTTTATCTTCGATTAAAAGAACTTCTAGGCCAAATTGTAGTTGTTTTGATGAAGCACATGAGTTAGATGGTAGTTGAGAGAGTCAACAGATGTGTACCAAGCTCCCACGGAGTTCGAAGACTCATGATATCTTGGTTTAAAAGTGGTCAGGCCGTTTGGTCCATTTCTGTATATCTTCGACTAAAAGACCTTCTAGGCCAAGTTGTAGATGTTTTGATAAAGCACATGAGTTAGATGGTAGTTGAGAGAGTCAACAGATGCGTACTAAGCTCCCACGGAGTTCGAAGACTCATGATATCTTGGATTAAAAGTGGTCAGGCCGTTTGGTCCATTTCAGTTTATCTTCGATTAAAAGAACTTCTAGGCCAAGTTGTAGTTGTTTTGATGAAGCACATGAGTTAGATGGTAGTTGAGAGAGTCAACAGATGTGTACCAAGCTCCCACGGAGTTCGAAGACTCATGATATCTTTGTTTAAAATCGGTCAGGCCGTTTGGTCCATTTCTGTTTATCTTCGACTAAAAGAATTTCTAGGCCAAGTTGTAGATGTTTTGATGATGCACATGAGTTAGATGGAAGTTGAGAGAGTCAACAGATGTGTACCAAGCTCCCACGGAGTTCGAAGACTCATGATATCTTGGTTTAAAAGTGGCCAGGCCGTTTGGTCCATTTCTGTTTATCTTCGATTAAAAGAACTTCTAGGCCAAGTTGTAGATGTTTAGATGAAGCACATGAGTTAGATGGTAGTTGAGAGAGTCAACAGTTGTGTACCAAGGTCCCACGGAGTTCGAAGACTCATGATATCTTCGTTTAAAAGTGGGAATGCCGTTTGGTCCATTTCTGTTTATCTTCGATTAAAAGAACTTCTAGGCCAAGTTGTAGATGATTTGAAGAAGCACATGAGTTAGATGGTAGTTGAGATAGTCGACAGATGTGCACCGAGCTCCCACGGAGTTCGAAGACTCATGGTATCTTGGTTTAAAAGTGGAAAGGCCCTTTGGTCCATTTATCTTCGACTAAAAGAACTTCTAGGCTAAGTTGTAGATGTTTTGATGAAGCACATGAGTTGGATGGAATTTGAGGGAGTCAACAGATTTATACCAAGCTCCCACGATAGTCGAAGACTCATGCTTATTGGTATATAAGTGGTCAGGCCGTTTTGCGCATTTCTATTTATCATCGACTAAAAGAACTTCTTGGCCAAGTTGTAGATATTTTGATGAAGCACATGAGTTAGATGGTAGTTGAGAGAGTCAACAGATGTGTACCAAGCTCCCACAGAGTTCGAAGACTCATGATATCTTGGTTTAAAAGTGGCCAGGCCGTTTGGTCCATTTCTGTTTATGTTCGATTAAAAGAACTTCTAGGCCAAGTTGTAGATGTTTTGATGAAGCACATGAGTTAGATGGTAGTTGAGAGAGTCAACAGATGTGTACCAAGCTCCCACGGAGTTCGAAGACTCATGATATCTTGGTTTAAAAGTGGAAAGGCCGTTTGGTCCATTTCTGATTATCTTCGATTAAAAGAACTTCTAGGCCAAGTTGTAGATGTTTAATGAAGCACATGAGTTAGATGGTAGTTGAGAGAGTCAACAGATGTGTACCAAGTCCCACGGAGTTCGAAGACTCATGATATCTTGGTTTAAAAGTGGTCAGGCCGTTTGGTCCATTTCTGTTTATCTTCGATTAAAAGAACTTCTAGGCCAAGTTGTAGTTGTTTTGATGAAGCACATGAGTTAGATGGTAGTTGAGAGAGTCAACAGATGTGTACCAAGTTCCCACGGAGTTCGAAGACTCATGATATCTTGGTTTAAAAGTGGTCAGGCCGTTTGGTCCATTTCTGTTTATCTTCGATTAAAAGAACTTCTAGGCCAAATTGTAGTTGTTTTGATGAAGCACATGAGTTAGATGGTAGTTGAGAGAGTCAATAGATGTGTACCAAGCTCCCACGGAGTTCGAAGACTCATGATATCTTGGTTTAAAAGTGGTCAGGCCGTTTGGTCCATTTCTGTATATCTTCGACTAAAAGACCTTCTAGGCCAAGTTGTAGATGTTTTGATAAAGCACATGAGTTAGATGGTAGTTGAGAGAGTCAACAGATGCGTACCAAGCTCCCACGGAGTTCGAAGACTCATGATATCTTGGACTAAAAGTGGTCAGGCCGTTTGGTCCATTTCTGTTTATCTTCGATTAAAAGAACTTCTAGGCCAAGTTGTAGTTGTTTTGATGAAGCACATGAGTTAGATGGTAGTTGAGAGAGTCAACAGATGTGTACCAAGCTCCCACGGAGTTCGAAGACTCATGATATCTTGGTTTAAAAGCGGTCAGGCCGTTTGGTCCATTTCTGTTTATCTATGACTTAAAGAATTTCTAGGCCAAGTTGTAGATGTTTTGATGATGCACATGAGTTAGATGGAAGTTGAGAGAGTCAACAGATGTGTACCAAGCTCCCACGGAGTTCGAAGACTCATGATATCTTGGTTTAAAAGTGGAAAGGCCGTTTGGTCCATTTCTGTTTATCTTCGACTAAAAGAACTTCTAGGCTAAGTTGTAGATGTTTTGATGAAGCACATGAGTTAGATGGTAGTTGAGAGAGTCAACAGATGTGTACCAAGCTCCCACGGAGTTCGAAGACTCATGATATCTTGGTTTAAAAGTGGCCAGGCCGTTTGGTCCATTTCTGTTTATCTTCGATTAAAAGAACTTCTAGGCCAAGTTGTAGATGTTTTGATGAAGCAAATGAGATAGATGGTAGTTGAGAGAGTCAACAGATGTGTACCAAGCTCACACGGAGTTCGAAGACTCATGATATCTTGGTTTAAAAGTGGTCAGGCTGTTTGGTCCATTTCTGTTTATCTTCGATTAAAAGAACTTCAAGGCCAAGTTGTAGTTGTTTTGATGAAGCACATGAGTTAGATGGTAGTTGAGAGAGTCAACAGATGTGTACCAAGCTCCCACGGAGTTCGAAGACTCATGATATCTTGGTTTAAAAGTGGTCAGGCCGTTTGGTCCATTTCTGTTTATCTTGGACTAAAAGAACTTCTAGGCCAAGTTGTAGATGTTTTGATGAAGCACATGAGTTTGATGGTAGTTGAGAGAGTCAACAGATGTGTACCAAGCTCCCACGGAGTTCGAAGACTCATGATATCTTGGTTTAAAAGTGGAAAGGCCGTTTGGTCCATTTCTGTTTATCTTCGACTAAAAGAACTTCTAGGATAAGTTGTAGATGTTTTGATGAAGCACATGAGTTGGATGGAATTTGAGGGAGTCAACAGATTTATACCAAGCTCCCATGATGGTCGAAGACTCATGCTTATTGGTATATAAGTGGTCAGGCCGTTTTGCCCATTTCTGTTTATCATCGACTAAATGAACTTCTAGGCCAAGTTGTACATATTTTGATGAAGCACATGAGTTAGATGGTAGTTGAGAGAGTCAACAGATGTGTACCAAGCTCCCACGGAGTTCGAAGACTCACGATATCTTGGTTTAAAAGTGGCCAGGCCGTTTGGTCCATTTCTGTTTATGTTCGATTAAAAGAACTTCTAGGCCAAGTTGTAGATGTTTTGATGAAGCACATGAGTTAGATGGTAGTTGAGAGAGTCAACAGATGTGTACCAAGCTCCCACGGAGTTCGAAGACTCATGATATCTTGGTTTAAAAGTGGAAAGGCCGTTTGGTCCATTTCTGTTTATCTTCGATTAAAAGAACTTCTAGGCCAAGTTGTATTTGTTTTGATGAAGCACATGAGTTAGATGGTAGTTGAGAGAGAAAACATATGTGTACCAAGCTCCCACGGAGTTCGAAGACTCATGATATCTTGGTTTAAAAGTGGAAAGGCCGTTTTGTCCATTTCTGATTATCTTCGATTAAAAGAACTTCTAGGCCAAGTTGTAGATGTTTAATGAAGCACATGAGTTAGATGGTAGTTGAGAGAGTCAACAGATGTGTACCAAGCTCCAACGGAGTTCGAAGACTAATGATATCTTGTTTTAAAAGTGGTCAGGCCGTTTGGTCCATTTCTGTTTATCTTCGACTAAAAGAACTTCTAGGCTAAGTTGTAGATGTTTTGATGAAGCACATGAGTTGGATGGAATTTGAGCGAGTCAACAGATTTATACCAAGCTCCCACGATGGTCGAAGACTCATGCTTATTGGTATATAAGTGGTCAGGCCGTTTTGTCCATTTCTGTTTATCATCGACTAAAAGAACTTCTAGGCCAAGTTGTAGATATTTTGATGAAGCACATGAGTTAGATGGTAGTTGAGAGAGTCAACAGATGTGTACCAAGCTCCCACGGAGTTCGAAGACTCATGATATCTTGGTTTAAAAGTGGAAAGGCCGTTTGGTCCATTTCTGTTTATCTTCGATTAAAAGAACTTCTAGGCCAAGTTGTATTTGTTTTGATGAAGCACATGAGTTAGATGGTAGTTGAGAGAGTCAACAGATGTGTACCAAGCTCCCACGGAGTTCGAAGACTCATGATATCTTGGTTTAAAAGTGGAAAGGCCGTTTGGTCCATTTCTGATTATCTTCGATTAAAAGAACTTCTAGGCCAAGTTGTAGATGTTTAATGAAGCACATGAGTTAGATGGTAGTTGAGAGAGTCAACAGATGTGTACCAAGCTCCCACGGAGTTCGAAGACTCATGATATCTTGGTTTAAAAGTGGCCAGGCCGTTTGGTCCATTTCTGTTTATCTTCGTTTAAAATAACTTCTAGGCCAAGTTGTAGATGTTTAGATGAAGCACATGAGTTAGATGGTAGTTGAGAGAGTCAACATTGTGTACCAAGCTCCCACGGAGTACGAAGACTCATGATATCTTCGTTTAAAAGTGGGAATGCCGTTTGGTCCATTTCTGTTTATCTTCGATTAAAAGAACTTCTAGGCCAAGTTGTAGATGATTTGAAGAAGCACATGAGTTAGATGGTAGTTGAGATAGTCGACAGATGTGTACCACGCTCCCACGGAGTTCGAAGACTCATGGTATCTTGGTTTAAAAGCGGTAAGGCCCTTTGGTCCATTTCTGTTTATCTTCGACTAAAAGAACTTCTAGGCTAAGTTGTAGATGTTTTGATGAAGCACATGAGTTGGATGGAATTTGAGCGAGTCAACAGATTTATACCAAGCTCCCACGATGGTCGAAGACTCATGCTTATTGGTATATAAGTGGTCAGGCCGTTTTGTCCATTTCTGTTTATCATCGACTAAAAGAACTTCTAGGCCAAGTTGTAGATATTTTGATGAAGCACATGAGTTAGATGGTAGTTGAGAGAGTCAACAGATGTGTACCAAGCACCCACGGAGTTCGAAGACTCATGATATCTTGGATTGAAAGTGGCCAGGCCCTTTGGTCCATTTCTGATTATCTTCGATTAAAAGAACTTCTAGGCCAAGTTGTAGATGTTTAATGAAGCACATGAATTAGATGGTAGTTGAGAGAGTCAACAGATGTGTACCAAGCTCCCACGGAGTTCGAAAACTCATGATATCTTGGTTTAAAAGTGCTCAGGCCGTTTGGTCCATTTCTGTTTATCTTCGATTAAAAGAACTTCTAGGCCAAGTTGTAGTTGTTTTGATGAAGCATATGAGTTAGATGGTAGTTGAGAGAGTCAACAGATGTGTACCAAGCTCCCACGGAGTTCGAAAACTCATGATATCTTGGTTTAAAAGTGGTCAGGCCGTTTGGTCCATTTCTGTTTATCTTCGATTAAAAGAACTTCTAGGCCAAGTTTTAGTTGTTTTGATGAAGCACATGAGTTAGATGGTAGTTGAGAGAGTCAACAGATGTGTACCAAGCTCCCACGGAGTTCGAAGACTCATGATATCTTGGTTTAAAAGTGGTAAGGCCGTTTGGTCCATTTCTGTTTATCTTCGACTAAAAGAACTTCTAGGCCAAGTTGTAGATGTTTTGATGAAGCACATGAGTTAGATGGTAGTTGAGAGAGTCAACAGATGCGTACCAAGGTCCCACGGAGTTCGAAGACTCATGATATCTTGGTTTAAAAGTGGAAAGGCCGTTTGGTCCATTTCTGATTATCTTCGATTAAAAGAACTTCTAGGCCAAGTTGTAGATGTTTAATGAAGCACATGAGTTAGATGGTAGTTGAGAGAGTCAACAGATGTGTACCAAGCTCCCACGGAGTTCGAAGACTCATGATATCTTGGTTTAAAAGTGGTAATGCCTTTTGGTCCATTTATTTTTATCTTCGATTAAAAGAACTTCTAGGCCAAGTTGTAGATGTCTTGATGAAGCACATGAGTTAGATGGTAGTTGAGAGAGTCAACAGATGTGTACCAAGCTCCCACGGAGTTCGAAGACTCATGATATCTTGGTTTAAAAGTGGAAAGGCCGTTTGGTCCATTTCTGATTATCTTCGATTAAAAGAACTTCTAGGCCAAGTTGTAGATGTTTAATGAAGCACATGAGTTAGATTGTAGTTGAGAGAGTCAACAGATGTGTACCAAGCTCCCACGGAGTTCGAAGACTCATGAAATCTTGGTTTAAAAGTGGAAAGGCCGTTTGGTCCATTTCTGATTATCTTCGATTAAAAGAACTTCTCGGCCAAGTTGTAGATGTTTAATGAAGCACATGAGTTAGATGGTAGTTGAGAGAGTCAACAGAAGTGTACCAAGCTCCCACGGAGTTCGAAGACTCATGATATCTTGGTTTAAAAGTGGTCAGGCCGTTTGGTCCATTTCTGTTTATCTTCGATTAAAAGAACTTCTAGGCCAAGTTGTAGTTGTTTTGATGAAGCACATGAGTTAGATTGTAGTTGAGAGAGTCAACAGATGTGTACCAAGCTCCCACGGAGTTCGAAGACTCATGATATCTTGGTTTAAAAGTGGTAAGGCCGTTTGGTCCATTTCTGTTTATCTTCGACTAAAAGAACTTCGAGGCCAAGTTGTAGATGTTTTGATGAAGCACATGAGTTAGATGGTAGTTGAGAGAGTCAACAGATGTGTACCAAGCTCCCACGGAGTTCGAAGACTCATGATATCTTGGTTTAAAAGTGGTAAGGCCGTTTGGTCCATTTCTGTTTATCTTCGACTAAAAGAACTTCTAGGCCAAGTTGTAGATGTTTTGATGAAGCACATGAGTTAGATGGTAGTTGAGAGAGTCAACAGATGCGTACCAAGGTCCCACGGAGTTCGAAGACTCATGATATCTTGGTTTAAAAGTGGTAAGGCCGTTTGGTCCATTTCTGTTTATCTTCGACTAAAAGAACTTCTAGGCCAAGTTGTAGATGTTTTGATGAAGCACATGAGTTAGATGGTAGTTGAGAGAGTCAACAGATGCGTACCAAGGTCCCACGGAGTTCGAAGACTCATGATATCTTGGTTTAAAAGTGGAAAGGCCGTTTGGTCCATTTCTGATTATCTTCGATTAAAAGAACTTCTAGGCCAAGTTGTAGATGTTTAATGAAGCACATGAGTTAGATGGTAGTTGAGAGAGTCAACAGATGTGTACCAAGCTCCCACGGAGTTCGAAGACTCATGATATCTTGGTTTAAAAGTGGTCAGGCCGTTTGGTCCATTTCTGTTTATCTTCGATTAAAAGAACTTCTAGGCCAAGTTGTAGATGTCTTGATGAAGCACATGAGTTAGATGGTAGTTGAGAGAGTCAACAGATGTGTACCAAGCTCCCACGGAGTTCGAAGACTCATGAAATCTTGGTTTAAAAGTGGAAAGGCCGTTTGGTCCATTTCTGATTATCTTCGATTAAAAGAACTTCTAGGCCAAGTTGTAGATGTTTAATGAAGCACATGAGTTAGATTGTAGTTGAGAGAGTCAACAGATGTGTACCAAGCTCCCACGGAGTTCGAAGACTCATGAAATCTTGGTTTAAAAGTGGAAAGGCCGTTTGGTCCATTTCTGATTATCTTCGATTAAAAGAACTTCTCGGCCAAGTTGTAGATGTTTAATGAAGCACATGAGTTAGATGGTAGTTGAGAGAGTCAACAGAAGTGTACCAAGCTCCCACGGAGTTCGAAGACTCATGATATCTTGGTTTAAAAGTGGTCAGGCCGTTTGGTCCATTTCTGTTTATCTTCGATTAAAAGAACTTCTAGGCCAAGTTGTAGTTGTTTTGATGAAGCACATGAGTTAGATTGTAGTTGAGAGAGTCAACAGATGTGTACCAAGCTCCCACGGAGTTCGAAGACTCATGATATCTTGGTTTAAAAGTGGTAAGGCCGTTTGGTCCATTTCTGTTTATCTTCGACTAAAAGAACTTCGAGGCCAAGTTGTAGATGTTTTGATGAAGCACATGAGTTAGATGGTAGTTGAGAGAGTCAACAGATGTGTACCAAGCTCCCACGGAGTTCGAAGACTCATGATATCTTGGTTTAAAAGTGGTAAGGCCGTTTGGTCCATTTCTGTTTATCTTCGACTAAAAGAACTCCTAGGCCAAGTTGTAGATGTTTTGATGAAGCACATGAGTTAGATGGTAGTTGAGAGAGTCAACAGATGCGTACCAAGGTCCCACGGAGTTCGAAGACTCATGATATCTTGGTTTAAAAGTGGTAAGGCCGTTTGGTCCATTTCTGTTTATCTTCGACTAAAAGAACTTCTAGGCCAAGTTGTAGATGTTTTGATGAAGCACATGAGTTAGATGGTAGTTGAGAGAGTCAACAGATGTGTACCAAGCTCCCACGGAGTTCGAAGACTCATGATATCTTGGTTTAAAAGTGGAAAGGCCGTTTGGTCCATTTCTGTTTATCTTCGATTAAAAGAACTTCTAGGCCAAGTTGTATTTGTTTTGATGAAGCACATGAGTTAGATGGTAGTTGAGAGAGTCAACAGATGTGTACCAAGCTCCCACGGAGTTCGAAGACTCATGATATCTTGGTTTAAAAGTGGAAAGGCCGTTTGGTCCATTTCTGTTTATCTTCGATTAAAAGAACTTCTAGGCCAAGTTGTATTTGTTTTGATGAAGCACATGAGTTAGATGGTAGTTGAGAGAGTCAACAGATGTGTACTAAGCTCCCACGGAGTTCGAAGACTCATGATATCTTGGTTTAAAAGTGGAAAGGCCGTTTGGTCCATTTCTGATTATCTTCGATTAAAAGAACTTCTAGGCCAAGTTGTAGATGTTTAATGAAGCACATGAGTTAGATGGTAGTTGAGAGAGTCAACAGATGTGTACCAAGCTCCCACGGAGTTCGAAGACTCATGATATCTTGGTTTAAAAGTGGCCAGGCCGTTTGGTCCATTTCTGTTTATCTTCGTTTAAAATAACTTCTAGGCCAAGTTGTAGATGTTTAGATGAAGCACATGAGTTAGATGGTAGTTGAGAGAGTCAACATTGTGTACCAAGCTCCCACGGAGTACGAAGACTCATGATATCTTCGTTTAAAAGTGGGAATGCCGTTTGGTCCATTTCTGTTTATCTTCGATTAAAAGAACTTCTAGGCCAAGTTGTAGATGATTTGAAGAAGCACATGAGTTAGATGGTAGTTGAGATAGTCGACAGATGTGTACCACGCTCCCACGGAGTTCGAAGACTCATGGTATCTTGGTTTAAAAGCGGTAAGGCCCTTTGGTCCATTTCTGTTTATCTTCGACTAAAAGAACTTCTAGGCTAAGTTGTAGATGTTTTGATGAAGCACATGAGTTGGATGGAATTTGAGCGAGTCAACAGATTTATACCAAGCTCCCACGATGGTCGAAGACTCAAGCTTATTGGTATATAAGTGGTCAGGCCGTTTTGTCCATTTCTGTTTATCATCGACTAAAAGATCTTCTAGGCCAAGTTGTAGATATTTTGATGAAGCACATGAGTTAGATGGTAGTTGAGAGAGTCAACAGATGTGTACCAAGCACCCACGGAGTTCGAAGACTCATGATATCTTGGTTTGAAAGTGGCCAGGCCCTTTGGTCCATTTCTGATTATCTTCGATTAAAAGAACTTCTAGGCCAAGTTGTAGATGTTTAATGAAGCACATGAATTAGATGGTAGTTGAGAGAGTCAACAGATGTGTACCAAGCTCCCACGGAGTTCGAAAACTCATGATATCTTGGTTTAAAAGTGCTCAGGCCGTTTGGTCCATTTCTGTTTATCTTCGATTAAAAGAACTTCTAGGCCAAGTTGTAGTTGTTTTGATGAAGCATATGAGTTAGATGGTAGTTGAGAGAGTCAACAGATGTGTACCAAGCTCCCACGGAGTTCGAAAACTCATGATATCTTGGTTTAAAAGTGGTCAGGCCGTTTGGTCCATTTCTGTTTATCTTCGATTAAAAGAACTTCTAGGCCAAGTTTTAGTTGTTTTGATGAAGCACATGAGTTAGATGGTAGTTGAGAGAGTCAACAGATGTGTACCAAGCTCCCACGGAGTTCGAAGACTCATGATATCTTGGTTTAAAAGTGGTAAGGCCGTTTGGTCCATTTCTGTTTATCTTCGACTAAAAGAACTTCTAGGCCAAGTTGTAGATGTTTTGATGAAGCACATGAGTTAGATGGTAGTTGAGAGAGTCAACAGATGTGTACCAAGCTCCCACGGAGTTCGAAGACTGATGATATCTTGGTTTAAAAGTGGTCAGGCCGTTTGGTCCATTTCTGTTTATCTTCGATTAAAAGAACTTCTAGGCCAAGTTGTAGTTGTTTTGATGAAGCACATGAGTTAGATTGTAGTTGAGAGAGTCAACAGATGTGTACCAAGCTCCCACGGAGTTCGAAGACACATGAAATCTTGGTTTAAAAGTGGAAAGGCCGTTTGGTCCATTTCTGATTATCTTCGATTAAAAGAACTTCTAGGCCAAGTTGTAGATGTCTTGATGAAGCACATGAGTTAGATGGTAGTTGAGAGAGTCAACAGATGTGTACCAAGCTCCCACGGAGTTCGAAGACTCATGAAATCTTGGTTTAAAAGTGGAAAGGCCGTTTGGTCCATTTCTGATTATCTTCGATTAAAAGAACTTCTAGGCCAAGTTGTAGATGTTTAATGAAGCACATGAGTTAGATTGTAGTTGAGAGAGTCAACAGATGTGTACCAAGCTCCCACGGAGTTCGAAGACTCATGAAATCTTGGTTTAAAAGTGGAAAGGCCGTTTGGTCCATTTCTGATTATCTTCGATTAAAAGAACTTCTCGGCCAAGTTGTAGATGTTTAATGAAGCACATGAGTTAGATGGTAGTTGAGAGAGTCAACAGAAGTGTACCAAGCTCCCACGGAGTTCGAAGACTCATGATATCTTGGTTTAAAAGTGGTCAGGCCGTTTGGTCCATTTCTGTTTATCTTCGATTAAAAGAACTTCTAGGCCAAGTTGTAGTTGTTTTGATGAAGCACATGAGTTAGATTGTAGTTGAGAGAGTCAACAGATGTGTACCAAGCTCCCACGGAGTTCGAAGACTCATGATATCTTGGTTTAAAAGTAGTAAGGCCGTTTGGTCCATTTACGTTTATCTTCGACTAAAAGAACTTCGAGGCCAAGTTGTAGATGTTTTGATGAAGCACATGAGTTAGATGGTAGTTGAGAGAGTCAAGATGTGTACCAAGCTCCCACGGAGTTCGAAGACTCATGATATCTTGGTTTAAAAGTGGTAAGGCCGTTTGGTCCATTTCTGCTTTATCTTCGACTAAAAGAACTCCTAGGCCAAGTTGTAGATGTTTTGATGAAGCACATGAGTTAGATGGTAGTTGAGAGAGTCAACAGATGCGTACCAAGGTCCCACGGAGTTCGAAGACTCATGATATCTTGGTTTAAAAGTGGTAAGGCCGTTTGGTCCATTTCTGTTTATCTTCGACTAAAAGAACTTCTAGGCCAAGTTGTAGATGTTTTGATGAAGCACATGAGTTAGATGGTAGTTGAGAGAGTCAACAGATGCGTACCAAGGTCCCACGGAGTTCGAAGACTCATGATATCTTGGTTTAAAAGTGGAAAGGCCGTTTGGTCCATTTCTGATTATCTTCGATTAAAAGAACTTCTAGGCCAAGTTGTAGATGTTTAATGAAGCACATGAGTTAGATGGTAGTTGAGAGAGTCAACAGATGTGTACCAAGCTCCCACGGAGTTCGAAGACTCATGATATCTTGGTTTAAAAGTGGTCAGGCCGTTTGGTCCATTTCTGTTTATCTTCGATTAAAAGAACTTCTAGGCCAAGTTGTAGATGTCTTGATGAAGCACATGAGTTAGATGGTAGTTGAGAGAGTCAACAGATGTGTACCAAGCTCCCACGGAGTTCAAGACTCATGAAATCTTGGTTTAAAAGTGGAAAGGCCGTTTGGTCCATTTCTGATTATCTTCGATTAAAAGAACTTCTAGGCCAAGTTGTAGATGTTTAATGAAGCACATGAGTTAGATTGTAGTTGAGAGAGTCAACAGATGTGTACCAAGCTCCCACGGA
Source organism: Styphnolobium japonicum (assembly GCA_023212625.1). Taxonomy (NCBI): domain Eukaryota; kingdom Viridiplantae; phylum Streptophyta; class Magnoliopsida; order Fabales; family Fabaceae; genus Styphnolobium; species Styphnolobium japonicum. The sequence continues at coordinate 16,713,364 of JALBWW010000013.1, forward strand.
GTTCGAAGACTCATGAAATCTTGGTTTAAAAGTGGAAAGGCCGTTTGGTCCATTTCTGATTATCTTCGATTAAAAGAACTTCTCGGCCAAGTTGTAGATGTTTAATGAAGCACATGAGTTAGATGGTAGTTGAGAGAGTCAACAGAAGTGTACCAAGCTCCCACGGAGTTCGAAGACTCATGATATCTTGGTTTAAAAGTGGTCAGGCCGTTTGGTCCATTTCTGTTTATCTTCGATTAAAAGAACTTCTAGGCCAAGTTGTAGTTGTTTTGATGAAGCACATGAGTTAGATTGTAGTTGAGAGAGTCAACAGATGTGTACCAAGCTCCCACGGAGTTCGAAGACTCATGATATCTTGGTTTAAAAGTGGTAAGGCCGTTTGGTCCATTTCTGTTTATCTTCGACTAAAAGAACTTCGAGGCCAAGTTGTAGATGTTTTGATGAAGCACATGAGTTAGATGGTAGTTGAGAGAGTCAACAGATGTGTACCAAGCTCCCACGGAGTTCGAAGACTCATGATATCTTGGTTTAAAAGTGGTAAGGCCGTTTGGTCCATTTCTGTTTATCTTCGACTAAAAGAACTTCTAGGCCAAGTTGTAGATGTTTTGATGAAGCACATGAGTTAGATGGTAGTTGAGAGAGTCAACAGATGCGTACCAAGGTCCCACGGAGTTCGAAGACTCATGATATCTTGGTTTAAAAGTGGCCAGGCTGTTTGGTCCATTTCTGTTTATGTTCGATTAAAAGAACTTCTAGGCCAAGTTGTAGATGTTTTGATGAAGCACATGAGTTAGATGGTAGTTGAGAGAGTCAACAGATGTGTACCAAGCTCCCACGGAGTTCGAAGACTGATGATATCTTGGTTTAAAAGTGGTCAGGCCGTTTGGTCCATTTCTGTTTATCTTCGATTAAAAGAACTTCTAGGCCAAGTTGTAGTTGTTTTGATGAAGCACATGAGTTAGATTGTAGTTGAGAGAGTCAACAGATGTGTACCAAGCTCCCACGGAGTTCGAAGACACATGAAATCTTGGTTTAAAAGTGGAAAGGCCGTTTGGTCCATTTCTGATTATCTTCGATTAAAAGAACTTCTAGGCCAAGTTGTAGATGTTTAATGAAGCACATGAGTTAGATGGTAGTTGAGAGAGTCAACAGATGTGTACCAAGCTCCCACGGAGTTCGAAGACTCATGATATCTTGGTTTAAAAGTTGTAAGGCCGTTTGGTCCATTTCTATTTATCTTAGATTAAAAGAACTTCTAGGCTAAGTTGTAGATGATTTGAAGAAGCACATGAGTTGGATGGTATTTGAGGGAGTCAACAGATTTATACCAAGCTCCCACGATGGTCGAAGACTCATGCTTATTGGTATATAAGTGGTCAGGCCGTTTTGTCCATTTCTGTTTATGATCGACTAAAAGAACTTCTAGGCCAAGTTGTAGATGTTTAATGAAGCACATGAGTTAGATGGTAGTTGAGAGAGTCAACAGATGTGTACCAAGCTCCCACGGAGTTCGAAGACTGATGATATCTTGGTTTAAAAGTGGTCAGTCCTTTTGGTCCATTTCTGTTTATCTTCGATTAAAAGAACTTCTAGGCCAAGTTGTAGTTGTTTTGATGAAGCACATGAGTTAGATTGTAGTTGAGAGAGTCAACAGATGTGTACCAAGCTCCCACGAAGTTCGAAGACTCATGATATCTTGGTTTAAAAGTGGTAAGGCCGTTTGGTCCATTTCTGTTTATCTTCGACTAAAAGAACTTCTAGGCCAAGTTGTAGATGTTTTGATGAAGCACATGAGTTAGATGGTAGTTGAGAGAGTCAACAGATGCGTACCAAGGTCCCACGGAGTTCGAAGACTCATGATATCTTGGTTTAAAAGTGGCCAGGCTGTTTGGTCCATTTCTGTTTATGTTCGATTAAAAGAACTTCTAGGCCAAGTTGTAGATGTTTTGATGAAGCACATGAGTTAGATGGTAGTTGAGAGAGTCAACAGATGTGTACCAAGCTCCCACGGAGTTCGAAGACACATGAAATCTTGGTTTAAAAGTGGAAAGGCCGTTTGGTCCATTTCTGATTATCTTCGATTAAAAGAACTTCTAGGCCAAGTTGTAGATGTTTAATGAAGCACATGAGTTAGATGGTAGTTGAGAGAGTCAACAGATGTGTACCAAGCTCCCACGGAGTTCGAAGACTGATGATATCTTGGTTTAAAAGTGGTCAGGCCGTTTGGTCCATTTCTGTTTATGTTCGATTAAAAGAACTTCTAGGCCAAGTTGTAGATGTTTTGATGAAGCACATGAGTTAGATGGTAGTTGAGAGAGTCAACAGATGTGTACCAAGCTCCCACGGAGTTCGAAGACTGATGATATCTTGGTTTAAAAGTGGTCAGGCCGTTTGGTCCATTTCTGTTTATCTTCGATTAAAAGAACTTCTAGGCCAAGTTGTAGTTGTTTTGATGAAGCACATGAGTTAGATTGTAGTTGAGAGAGTCAACAGATGTGTACCAAGCTCCCACGGAGTTCGAAGTCTCATGATATCTTGGTTTAAAAGTGGCCAGGCTGTTTGGTCCATTTCTGTTTATGTTCGATTAAAAGAACTTCTAGGCCAAGTTGTAGATGTTTTGATGAAGCACATGAGTTAGATGGTAGTTGAGAGAGTCAACAGATGCGTACCAAGGTCCTGTACCATTTCGAGTTCGAAGACTCATGATATCTTGGTTTAAAAGTGGCCAGGCCGTTTGGTCCATTGCTGTTTATCTTCGATTAAAAGAACTTCTAGGCTAAGTTGTAGTTGTTTTGATGAAGCACATGAGTTAGATTGTAGTTGAGAGAGTCAACAGATGTGTACCAAGCTCCCACGAAGTTCGAAGACTCATGATATCTTGGTTTAAAAGTGGTAAGGCCGTTTGGTCCATTTCTGTTTATCTTCAACTAAAAGAACTTCTAGGCCAAGTTGTAGATGTTTTGATGAAGCACATGAGTTAGATGGTAGTTGAGAGAGTCAACAGATGCGTACCAAGGTCCCACGGAGTTCGAAGACTCATGATATCTTGGTTTAAAAGTGGCCAGGCCGTTTGGTCCATTGCTGTTTATCTTCGATTAAAAGAACTTCTAGGCTAAGTTGTAGTTGTTTTGATGAAGCACATGAGTTAGATGGTAGTTGAGAGAGTCAACAGATGTGTACCAAGCTCCCACGGAGTTCGAAGACACATGAAATCTTGGTTTAAAAGTGGAAAGGCCGTTTGGTCCATTTCTGATTATCTTCGATTAAAAGAACTTCTAGGCCAAGTTGTAGATGTTTAATGAAGCACATGAGTTAGATGGTAGTTGAGAGAGTCAACAGATGTGTACCAAGCTCCCACGGAGTTCGAAGACTGATGATATCTTGGTTTAAAAGTGGTCAGGCCGTTTGGTCCATTTCTGTTTATGTTCGATTAAAAGAACTTCTAGGCCAAGTTGTAGATGTTTTGATGAAGCACATGAGTTAGATGGTAGTTGAGAGAGTCAACAGATGTGTACCAAGCTCCCACGGAGTTCGAAGACTGATGATATCTTGGTTTAAAAGTGGTCAGGCCGTTTGGTCCATTTCTGTTTATCTTCGATTAAAAGAACTTCTAGGCCAAGTTGTAGTTGTTTTGATGAAGCACATGAGTTAGATTGTAGTTGAGAGAGTCAACAGATGTGTACCAAGCTCCCACGGAGTTCGAAGTCTCATGATATCTTGGTTTAAAAGTGGCCAGGCTGTTTGGTCCATTTCTGTTTATGTTCGATTAAAAGAACTTCTAGGCCAAGTTGTAGATGTTTAATGAAGCACATGAGTTAGATGGTAGTTGAGAGAGTCAACAGATGTGTACCAAGCTCCCACGGAGTTCGAAGACTGATGATATCTTGGTTTAAAAGTGGTCAGTCCTTTTGGTCCATTTCTGTTTATCTTCGATTAAAAGAACTTCTAGGCCAAGTTGTAGTTGTTTTGATGAAGCACATGAGTTAGATTGTAGTTGAGAGAGTCAACAGATGTGTACCAAGCTCCCACGAAGTTCGAAGACTCATGATATCTTGGTTTAAAAGTGGTAAGGCCGTTTGGTCCATTTCTGTTTATCTTCGACTAAAAGAACTTCTAGGCCAAGTTGTAGTTGTTTTGATGAAGCACATGAGTTAGATTGTAGTTGAGAGAGTCAACAGATGTGTACCAAGCTCCCACGGAGTTCGAAGTCTCATGATATCTTGGTTTAAAAGTGGCCAGGCTGTTTGGTCCATTTCTGTTTATGTTCGATTAAAAGAACTTCTAGGCCAAGTTGTAGATGTTTTGATGAAGCACATGAGTTAGATGGTAGTTGAGAGAGTCAACAGATGCGTACCAAGGTCCCACGGAGTTCGAAGACTCATGATATCTTGGTTTAAAAGTGGCCAGGCCGTTTGGTCCATTGCTGTTTATCTTCGATTAAAAGAACTTCTAGGCTAAGTTGTAGTTGTTTTGATGAAGCACATGAGTTAGATGGTAGTTGAGAGAGTCAACAGATGTGTACCAAGCTCCCACGGAGTTCGAAGACACATGAAATCTTGGTTTAAAAGTGGAAAGGCCGTTTGGTCCATTTCTGATTATCTTCGATTAAAAGAACTTCTAGGCCAAGTTGTAGATGTTTAATGAAGCACATGAGTTAGATGGTAGTTGAGAGAGTCAACAGATGTGTACCAAGCTCCCACGGAGTTCGAAGACTGATGATATCTTGGTTTAAAAGTGGTCAGGCCGTTTGGTCCATTTCTGTTTATGTTCGATTAAAAGAACTTCTAGGCCAAGTTGTAGATGTTTTGATGAAGCACATGAGTTAGATGGTAGTTGAGAGAGAAAACATATGTGTACCAAGCTCCCACGGAGTTCAAGACCGATGATATCTTGGTTTAAAAGCTGGTCAGCCGTTTGGTGCATTTCTGTTTATCCTCGATTAAAAGAACTTATACGCCAAGTTGTACTAGTTTTGATGAAGCACATGAGTTAGATTGTAGTTGAGAGAGTCAACAGATGTGTACCAAGCTCCCACGGAGTTCGAAGTCTCATGATAACTTGGTTAAAAAGTGGCCAGCTGTTTGGTCCATTTCTGCTTATGTTCGATTAAAAGAACTTCTAGGCCAAGTTGTAGATGTTTTGATGAAGCACGTGAGTTAGATGGTAGTTGAGAGAGTCAATGTATGCGTACCAAGGTCCCACGGAGTTCGAAGACTCATGATATCTTGGTTTAAAAGTGGCCAGCCGTTTGGTCCATTCTTTGTTTATCTTCGATTAAAAGAACTTCTAGGCTAAGTTGTAGTTGTTTTGATGAAGCACATGAGTTAGATGGTAGTTGAGAGAGTCAACAGATGTGTACCAAGCTCCCACGGAGTTCGAAGACACATGAAATCTTGGTTTAAAAGTGGAAAGGCCGTTTGGTCCATTTCTGATTATCTTCGATTAAAAGAACTTCTAGGCCAAGTTGTAGATGTTTAATGAAGCACATGAGTTAGATGGTAGTTGAGAGAGTCAACAGATGTGTACCAAGCTCCCACGGAGTTCGAAGACTGATGATATCTTGGTTTAAAAGTGGTCAGGCCGTTTGGTCCATTTCTGTTTATGTTCGATTAAAAGAACTTCTAGGCCAAGTTGTAGATGTTTTGATGAAGCACATGAGTTAGATGGTAGTTGAGAGAGAAAACATATGTGTACCAAGCTCCCACGGAGTTCGAAGACTCATGATATCTTGGTTTAAAAGTGGAAAGGCCGTTTTGTCCATTTCTGATTATCTTCGATTAAAAGAACTTCTAGGCCAAGTTGTAGATGTTTAATGAAGCACATGAGTTAGATGGTAGTTGAGAGAGTCAACAGATGTGTACCAAGCTCCCACGGAGTTCGAAGACTAATGATATCTTGTTTTAAAAGTGGTCAGGCCGTTTGGTCCATTTCTGTTTATCTTCGACTAAAAGAACTTCTAGGCTAAGTTGTAGTTGTTTTGATGAAGCACATGAGTTAGATGGTAGTTGAGAGAGTCAACAGATGTGTACCAAGCTCCCACGGAGTTCGAAGACACATGAAATCTTGGTTTAAAAGTGGAAAGGCCGTTTGGTCCATTTCTGATTATCTTCGATTAAAAGAACTTCTAGGCCAAGTTGTAGATGTTTAATGAAGCACATGAGTTAGATGGTAGTTGAGAGAGTCAACAGATGTGTACCAAGCTCCCACGGAGTTCGAAGACTGATGATATCTTGGTTTAAAAGTGGTCAGGCCGTTTGGTCCATTTCTGTTTATGTTCGATTAAAAGAACTTCTAGGCCAAGTTGTAGATGTTTTGATGAAGCACATGAGTTAGATGGTAGTTGAGAGAGTCAACAGATGTGTACCAAGCTCCCACGGAGTTCGAAGACTCGATGATATCTTGGTTTAACCGTGGTCAGGCCGTTTGGTCCATTTCTGTTTATCTTCGATTAAAAGAACTTCTAGGCCAAGTTGTAGTTGTTTTGATGAAGCACATGAGTTAGATTGTAGTTGAGAGAGTCAACAGATGTGTACCAAGCTCCCACGGAGTTCGAAGTCTCATGATATCTTGGTTTAAAAGTGCCAGGCCGTTTGGTCCATTTACTGTTTATGTTCGATTAAAAG